>OX453010.1:22190120-24590120 GCA_949699075.1 Asteroscopus sphinx | reverse complement strand
AACAATTAAAATATTGTAAGGGGCGTGTGGTACAAATTTTTCTCAACCGTTCCAAGCCTTGGAAATGCGAAACGAGCAAAAGACTTACCTGATGTTAAGCAATTACCACCTAGGCTATTGATGGTATTGTAGATCGCGTTCGCGCGAACACAGCAATGCAAGCATTGGGTATATGTTTAGCGGCAGAAAGAGGTAGGTGCGCGGGGGGCCTTTATGGTCACGGCCGTCCAAGGTGGGGGCTTTGGGCGTCCACTGGGTGACCTCAGGGATGACGGCGGCACGCGGTGGGCCCGTGCCCCCGTTTGTTGTCGCATCAGGAAGGTGTTCAGGGAGACAAAAGTCTCCCCTGAGACGTGCCTTATAGGCAAAGCACAGGGGGGGCACCGGTAGTATAACCCATAGACTTAAAGATGGTAATGACTGTATTTCTATGGTATAACCCATTCCCAGAGTCCCCCCTCCATTGTGCTGAAGATGGCTACCGGGGAGGTTTACCCACGGAGACACAAGTCGGAGCGACACGCATCTGAACGATTTTAGCATCGCAGTGAATTGTATGGAATATGTCTGTCGCAAGACAATACGTCTTTACAGCACGCACGCAATTGTAGGACTGTCGTGCGGTGGAATGACAACGTCGCATAAAGCTACGCGTCCACCCATCGGTATCGTACGCACCGGACGGATCGCATAGTGTTCAAAAATGCGGATGACGTCATCGGAATTCGAATGTCAATATTAAAAATCCGATCGCTCATAGAAATGGGCAATCCGTTCGCTGCAGATAGTTGGATGCACTACGCTATATGGATTCGTTTAATGCGATCCGTACGATGCGTACGATACCGATAGAACGACGCAGACGCACTGACTAGTGATGCATTGTCTGGCGACTCTTGGCGTAACTCTTCTCGTTTCAAAATGGATTTTCACAAAGATCGATTTATTTCCGAAATTGAAGACTGACAAACTATTTGACTATAGTGCCAGCGAACGGTTGTAGATCGCGTCGTTGAGGCCGCGTCGTTCAGACGCACAAGTTGCACGGCCGCACGAGATGCCGACAATTACATTAAAGAGTCGCATGGACGCAGTCGCGTGTCGCTCTGACTTGCGTCTCCGTGAGTGCAACGAGTGCCTAATCTATTGTATCTTATTGGCTTTTCACTTTATTACATTGTGGTTATGTATTAAAATGAAATCAAAATAATCTTTAATCCGATATCCTCCGGTTTGATACTTAGAATATTCTTCTAGCATAAATAAGTCATGTAGTGTACATAATTAAACTTAATGGTTATACCCGTGTTTACTTTAGCGTAGCCCTGTAGCCCTCGGGCTATATTCTGGCCATATTACTAATAGATGGGTAGGTCTGTCGTTGAGATATTTTCTAATCTGGTTACCGTCTACGTGGTCGTTAAAAATTGTGTTAGTTTAAGCAAATGGTGTCGTTTCACTAGCTTTTGTACGATGACTCTGCTTGTTAGGAAAATTGGATTCGATACAGTAGTGAGGGACTGTCAAGTCGACACCCACTTAAAGTAACATCCTGCTTGTAAGTTTTACATAATCGTGTAATGTTTAGCTAAGTTTAGTTAAATTACGAAACATAAACATAATATTTAACATAACATAACATCACGCCTGTATTTCCCCGAAGGGTTAGGCAGAGGTGTAATAGTACACCAACATTTCGCCAGTTATGTTATTGTCCCATGTAATAGGGGGCGAGCCTATTGCCATTGACCGGGCACAAATCCAGACTCCGGGCTGCTACTGAGAATTTCCTAATGAAAAAATCCAATAACACTTTGCCCGACCCGGGAATCGAACCCAGGACCCCACGCTCAGCAGTCGCGCTTGCAACCACTAGACCAACGAGGCAGTATAATATTTATGTTTGTATTAAATTACACTGCCTCGTTGGTCTAGTGGTCGCAAGCGCGACTGCTGAGCGTGGGGTCCTGGGTTCGATTCCCGGGTCGGGCAAAGTGTTATTGGGTTTTTTCATTAGGAAATTCTCAGTAGTAGCCCGGAGTATGGATTTGTGCCCGGTTAATGGCTTTAGGCTCGCCCCCTTTTACATGGGACTATAACATAACTGGCGAAATATGGGTGTACTATACACCTCTGCCTACCCCTTCGAGGAAATACAGGCGTGATGTTATGTTATGTGTATTAAATTATTGTCTAGATTAATTGTACAGCAAACTCTGTTGTATTTTTAGTTTAACAAGATTCCGTTTATTTTTGTACTTCTTTCAACAACTTTATTTTTATTTTTGACCGGGTGATCATAAAGATAAAACTGCTCCTATGAATGTTATGTAACCAGTGGCGTGCATTGGTTTTTGGCAAAGACATTAAATATTTTGCCCTATATTAAATTTCTTTGGTTTTTGGCCTAGGTAGGCAGTCACTAAGCAGACGGAGCAAGTTACTATAGTGTAAAATTATTAAAAAATCTGATACTTACCTACACACATTTTTTACAAAACAGACACGAAAACGACGTTTCAAAGTAAGAGACACTAGCAAAAGACTATTAAATTTGAATGACGACACCAGTTACAGTTGTATTAACGTGTTATGTAATAGTCATAAGATTTTACCTTTTCTTGAGTCAAATACAGATTTTGATGTGTTTGTCTACTGAAATGCACTTTTTTGTTTTGTCAACAAACGAAAACTGATTGAATGGGTTTCTCGTAATTTCTCTAAGCATAGTCTTCCCCACAAACCGAGCACTCTAATTTATCCATGTTTACATCAATATTTTTACAAAAAACTTCACAATTCACAATAAAACGAACTAATTATTACACGATTTATGCAATTCGTCACGCATATGTCAAGTTCTGTCAAGTGTCAACAGCCAATTAGAGTTGGGCCATAGTAAATCTATGAGTTGGGCGTTATTTAACGTCGGTTTGAGAAAATATTTACGAGGGTGATAATCGAATACATAGTACGTTGGCATAGTAATGTAACGATTATTTTACGTACAATGTTACACAATAGATTTTCGGAGCACGAAAACAATCGATTTTCTACAATTATTATACACCATTCGTTATTACATTAGTTAAATAACGTTATAAATCTATTTATCGTTATTTTGTTATGAGCGTATATTGAGCTTCATTATTTTACGATGAATGTGTAGCACAAACAATCATCAAAATAATAATAAATATTGTAATCTTTTAATTCGACCCTTCGAATACCATTTACAAATTATAAATGTGAACACTTAAATGCAGTAATTTCAATAAAACAATAATTATCTTTATTTCGCCGCTATTTTTCAAATGTTGGGTTTAGTTTTATTATAACGATCACTTTGTATGGAAATATCTAGTTACAAAATAATAGGATTCAAAACTACTAACGCATAACAGTTACGTGTAAAAAACGTTACGGACAACCCACGACTATTGCCACTAGGGCTACGTTCAGTTATGTCACCAGCGACGTTTTCAGAAGCAGGTGACGCATGATAAGACGGCTAAATTGCGAAATGTCAAATGTTAGTTATTTACGCATAGCCATATCGTGATTCATTTTTTTGTCGTATGACTTCGGGTATTAGCCTAAAGTAGTGTGTGTGTATAATAGTGTATATGGTTACCAAAAAGGTTTGATTGTGTGTGTGAACGTGACAGGCAATCGTGCGAACGCACATTGCACATTGAGGTACGTTTTGCATTGAATTCATACATTATTATTGAGTACATATGTTAATTGTTTTTTTTTAATACGCTGATTAATTGATTTAGTAATAGTTAATATTAAATTCTAATGAGGTAGGCATTGCTTATTTGCCTATATGGAATGCACGCCACTGTATTTAACGTACCTATAACATTAGAATAAGATAATAACTGATGTTTATAACTGTTGGTCTATTAATAATAAATAAATAAAGTAGTGTCACAGTGTAGACAACAAAAATAAATGCTTTTTAGTTGTGCTATAATTTTTGTCGTACCGTGCTTTTCTTATCCATACTGTGACATTAGCAATGTCAATGTAAACCTTCCAGATTCAAATGAGTTTCTTACGGTTTTTAACTCAAGATCTTTTAATAATTTCTTAGGTTTTCGCGATCATTACACATTATAATAAAACAAAGTTTAACCGGATTAAATCGCGTATATTATTTAAATTGGTTTTCCTGACGTTTCGAAAGCCTTTCGTGGTTGCAGGTAGACTAAGATGACAAGCGTCCTTAGAAATATTTCAAAAAAAAAATTTTTATCTACCGTACATTATTATTATTTAAAATCGTTTCGATGCACGCAGTAATCACTCATAATATCATTATCTTTTACAGTGTTGCGTACTGTTTGGGACTTGATTATTTTTAGGACTGGGTTCCAAACAAGTGGTAGCAAGATCTTCAAGATCTTTTGTTTTCTTGACTAGTAGAAAATTATATCTATGGATGTTATTGGACCTAGTAAGTGGCGCTGCTGTCCGTATGTTACTAATCTTCTCCTAAACCGACGTCTGCCGGATCCGCTATTATTTCTATAAAATACACCACATAGAATGTTTTCAGAAGCAATCGAGGCAAAAGCGGCTGATCCAGAATCTAACAGAAGTACCGCTACCACGCCTGCTAGCTTTAGCTATTTCATTTTGGACTGTCTTCAATGCTTTCATTTTTCAAATAATAGATACCAATAAATTATCAAAACTTTTTGAGAAATTATTATTAACAGGATGCCCTTTCCCAGTAATGTTAGAACCAGGTTCCAGTATAACGAAGTGGTATAGCTTCATTTATGTTAAATCAGTAATTCAGCATTACTAATTTAAATAATATAGCATGTACCATTTGATTTTTTGCAATTTAATCCCTCAGCATTACCGTAACCGTAAATCCTAAGAATCTTAAGAAACATTTTATTATACAGGATACCAGAGTTATTTAAATTTAGAACGATTAACCTATGCCCGCGGCTTCGCCCGCATTGGATCCGGATTATGGCTCATCCGTGTGCCAAATTTCATTCAAATCCGTTCAGCCGTATCAGCGTATTGAAGGACAAACAAACAAATAAATATCCATACTTTCGCATTTATAATACCTATTTATTTGATGCAAAAACAACTATACTAACAAATTAACACAAAACTCAACGATGACGGCAAAATTGTACACTACCACCGTACACATTTTGTAACCCACTTATAAACTGTTCTGTAATGTTTTTATAATTGCTTAATTGTTTAATAACAGATATAATAATTGGCACTTATTATAATAACAGTTCTTTATTTTACTCGGGGCTTATTAAGTAACTACTTGTACGAGTGAATTAATTGATTCATTATATTGGAATCAGGTTAAATACTTGTATTACGTTCTTAATTAATATTGTTCTTAAATATTTCGTTTTGTTTTCTCCACACAGGAGGTCGTGGCGAAGTAACAACCGCGGTGGATGGGTGACATGTTCGTTATACATTGAAACCCCTCCATGCCTCGGAGAGCACGTTAAGCTATCGGTCCCGGTTGTCATATAAATATCTATGGCAGTCGTTACAGGTAATCAGAAGCCTAAAAGTCTGATAACTGGTCTAACTTCCGAATGTCAGTGTTAACCAGTAACTAGGTTTCAGGGGTCTGATGGCAGTGGCTCCGTGTAAAATGATAATAATATGTGGGATAGAATCTAACTGGCTAATTATGTTTAAAGGCAAAGGCATTGCGATGGCAGTTAAACCTACGGAAATTTGGTTATGTTTAAAGTTATGTTAATCATCGACTTCTAAGACACAAGCCCTTATTTCAAGTTAACTTCCGCGTCCTTTCTTCATAATATCATTGTAAATGTTCTGATGACCAATTTATGGCTACTCCTTACACCCTTGGGTCTTAGTGCATGATATCTAGTTGTTGGATTAATGTATGATGAGCTCCAAGGCACAGTAGAGATAGAACAGTAGTCTCACTAGGCGCTGTAATTGAAATAGCAACATACTTTCGATCTGAATTGCATTTGCTTCATAAATACAACTGTATTTGGGAGAGCGTTTATATAGCCTCCGATACACAAGGACGAAGAAAAAAAGGTGCTGCAAATGACGAACGATTGAGAACTTTAGACGCTTTGTATGATGCTTGTGCACGATCAGCACATGACGAAAAATAGCTTAGATAACGTGAAAGTGTTCCTTTGATAGAGTTAACAATTTTCGTCACCAAGGTCTATTGGTTTATTTCAAGGCTGATTTTGTTTTAATGCTGTAGGTGATGGGAAAATTTCAGGCAGATGAAACGTTTATTTGTGAGTTGGTCCTTCGTGTGCAATAATAGGGTAGCAACCACTTCTTTTCAGCTGACCTGCATCACATACCAATACCAAACCAATTAAGTGCTAATTTTGCATTGTAAAGTACGGATTGGTTGTAGTCCAATGCCGATCGATCGGAATTATTTTCAGAAAGAGCGTTATACAAGTGCGTGCGTCGAATGGCCGCCTTCACAGTTACGCTACTGTTATACCTATTGACCATGTCAGATAGCCAGTCGTGAGGTTCTCCCTGCCTGAGGCTCAGGCTTGTTTATAGCCGTATTTAATTACTACGCCCCGTGAATCTAGATTATTACATTAGTTATGGCCTGTCCCGTGGCAGATCACGAAGCTAATAGGCACTAGTTAACAGACTATGGCACCCTAGATTTTTGTACTGATATTTGTCGTATTGGATTTCGAGATGTTATTTGCTGAAGCAACGTGATTTCCTGGCAAAGGTTATCAAATTTATAGAAGAAATAACAGTAAATAGTATTTTTTTAGAGATAAGCAGTACCTACCTTAGTGGTCAAGTGTATTTTTGTCATATATATTTTTAAAGTGTATATCAATAAATAATTAAATTAAATTGCTTCATTACCTTCTTTCACTTCTATGAGATTCAAAATATCTTAGTCAAATTATTTTGGCGAGGATATATTGACCGAATCAAGGTAAACTAAAAACCCAATGATTAGCCGTGCTTGTAACCTATATTTTAATGAGTAAAACAAAAGCAAGAAAAATATGTACCTATTCTGATCAAAAGGAAAATACAAAGAAAAGAAAGAATAAAAATCTGTAGAAAGCTAAAAAGGGCCTCTATCTCAGCATATTCTGCTACAGTACCTAATAACTACTGTAAGGTAATCGCGGAATTCTGGCTCCTAAAACATTGCCAATGACTATACAATTGATCAAATACATTATCAAAAACTTTAAAACTACAGTGAAGGTGGTTTCAAACCGGCGAGGCGAGAATTGGATGGGATGGGCGTGAATTGAAATCTCGCTGACCCTTTCACACCGAAAGATGTACATCGCGAGCACGCGCCGATCAGCGCCTGCTCTCGATGTACCATCTTGCAATGTAATAAATACTCTATTCATGCAGCAATAAAGTTTAATGTTATACCAACAAATATTTCAATTCTCGCCTCGCACATCCTCGCCTATCCAGACATTTCACACCAAAGATGTGCGTGACGTGAATTGAAATTTTGCCATACAAATTTCAATTCTCGCTCGGCCCATTCACGCCACGCCTCGCCAGTGTGAAATCACCTTCACACAAAAAAACATATAACGATCCATATTCGGCTTACCAGAACAACTCCGGTGCTTAATCACAGGCGACAACTGCCGGCGGCACGCTCGCGCTCTTAACTCGGGCAAATGCACCGGCGCATAAATCTCGCGAGCTGATTAAAACCCAGTTAACAATGACGGCTATAACGTCGCGGTGCTTCTGACGGCTAATTGTATGATAATTCATGCAAAATGGATGATTCAATGGATATTCTGTTTGGTTGGCTGCTGGTGCTTTGCCTGAAGGGTCGAAAGTTGGCTGATGTCAGGAGTGGAGTTATAGAACTTCAATTGTAAGACGATAAATGAATCGATGTTGATCTTAACATCAATCGTAAAGTAATATCGGGTTTCATTTGCATGTTACAAGGAAATAAAGTCAAGGTATAAAGTATGTTTAAGTGTAATGAGGACAGTGGCGTGCAGTGGCCTACTTTATTTGAATTTAATTGTGGTCTAAGTTATTGATTTTTGTATGTAGAAATATTAATTTAGCATTAATAGGTCTATTAAAAGATAAATAATTATTGTACTTTGAAAAAAAGATAATAACTTACACCACTATTGAATTTGAATGAGGAAAGCACTGGGTACTGCCTAATTGCCTATATGGAATGCACGCCACTGGAGGACTAAGTATGAGATATTACTGATACCGCTAAATAAAACTAAATAACGATAACACCTACTATTAAATCTTTAATTTTAGTTTAGATTAATTTATTTTTATTTATTTATTACTTATCGTAATATGCAAGAAGCCTTTATGCAAATGCACTTCAAATTAAATTGCACGTTGTACGAAAATATTTAAAAATCTAATAGGCTTTACAGCCGTAAACACCATTCAAACTGGCAAGGCACTTTCTTCCAAATACGAGTCCAAAGCGTTGCCCTGCATTGTCCTCACGAATGTCTGGACTTTAAGAGACTTGGACCCCTTGCGTTTCTTTCGGCATTTCTTCTCAGAGGTAGTCAAATAGGAAATTTCGATGCCATCTATTGTTTTTTGATAACCGTCATGTAAAAGAGATTTGTTCAGTGTGGTGCTGGACATATAGAATTGAACCATCCTAATATCTCTTCTCTTGGGTGTCGTAAAAGGTGAGTAACGGATTCACCAGAGGAGGGGCAGCAGCGTTCTCTGATTATTCAACCAACCAACTGCGATCGCCAACCCGCCTGTCAAGCGTGGCGATTATGGCATAATCCCCCCCCCATGTGGGGGAGACCAATGTCCAGCAGTGGAAGTCTTTCGGCTGAAATGATGATGATGATGAAAAGAGATTTTAACATCCAAATACCAGAATAAATAATTTCATTTCAATTGAAATGGCTCTGTTTCTATGGCGTCTTAGAAAGATATCTGCCCACCACATATATTTCAATGGCCTACCCCTTCTCCAATCATAGTGACGACCATGTTATTACTTTCAGACAACAATCACTTTCTCAGAGACATCTTTCTCATAATATTTAGCACCTCGCCAGCAAAGCCCCGCGTATATTCAATGTAAATCAACCTCCCACGCGGCGACCTTGCGATGCCGCATGCCGTTTCAATGCATTCTTGTTGCTAGCTAGTATAGTGTTGCTATCGGCGCCACCTTTCTTTTTATAAAAAGTACATTGTTAGGTGTTGCCGTAATTTTTCGATAAATGATGTATTCAGCCAGTAATATTTTTAGTAGTAATCAAAGACATTTCTATACTGACGTAATAGACCACTGAAGTGTGCGACTGAGATACCGATCTTTACGAAAAAACTTATATTCTAGAAAGAGACATAATAAAATGTCAGTAGAACCGATTTTGAAAATTGTAATCTCCCATAGCGTCCTATCAAAATATAATCTCGTATTATTTTATGATTTATTTCACAATCGTTCTGTATTTTATCCAATTAATATCAATAATCGTATTGGTGTAGTATTCTGTGTTATACTGCTGTGTAATTTACATTATTAACCTAAAGAAAGAGACGTTTCACAGGTAAGTATCTGCAGGACAATACTACTTTCATAATGCTTATTTTCATAGAAGTTATTCTTAAAATTATTTAGTAATACATTAATAACATGCAGTAAATACCCTATTTTCTATATAATATATTATTTTAAATAATTATGTGTTAGATAAAAAAATATTGTGTACGAGAAAATGAAACCGTTTGGCGTATGGATTGCTCAAAATATATCGATATGTCGATAGTTTCAGTTATATATTTTTTGTACTACCTAGCTCCATACATGTCACAAGTTAGTGTCCGTTACTGCTTTAAAAAAATACAATTGAATTGAGAACCTCCTCCTTTTTTTGAAGTCGGTTGAAAGTATTGAAAGGTTGATTTAGTCCGGCCGCACATTGGAAGGAAATCACAATGATTCATTCATTGATCACAGAAAAATTCTGACGCGCCGGAACCTATAACATGGTTGTACTTTTACGATTTTATAATAGTATGTTGTACGTCTATGGCATATATAATTATACAGTTAATTTTAGTACCAGCCCCGCAGACTGACAGAATTTTCCGAATCGTATGTCTGCTTTTGACATATTAAAATGTAAATACGGTAGCACCGTATTTACATTTTAATATGTATTTTCATTTTTTTTATTTTATGTATTTTATTTTATTTTTTATTTTTTTATGTTTTATTTTCGGTTTTATTTTTTGTTAAAAAGTTTTTATTTCATACTTTTTAGTTGAGGGTTGATTCATAAATGTTTATATAACCAATTTGAGTTTTTTTTTTATTAACCTTTGCTATCCCACTGCTGGGCAAAGGTCTCGCTCATGTTCTTCCAAACGTCCAATCACTATCGTGAAAAAAAACACGCATATCGGCCAAGAATTCTCAGAAAAACGAACCAATGAGCAGGTCATCTAGATAGGCGAAGCTAAAATAAACTGATTTATTGAAGCTAGATAAAAAACTACTCAACCTAAGTCAATAAAATTCATATGGGACCACCGCGCGCACTTTCTCTACCAAATAAAAAAACAACCACGTAAATCGGCCCACAAATCTCGGAGTAATCGATGTACATACATGAAAAAAAAAAAAAAAAAAAAACCCGCGGAATACATAACCTCCTCCTTTTTTTGAAGACGGTCAAAAAGCTGAAAGCCTCGAAAAAATTACAGGGTTTGCAGTAGATATTTTAAGGATAACTGTATCGTTTAATGAAATCACCAATGATCCATACCTACGGAATTTGTTCGGGTCGGTGTTTGTTTCTTATAAAGGTCTTTACTTTAATAATGGTAAATATTCAAAGTGGTAAATCTACGAAGTGACGAGTATAAAGTAAAAGTTAAAAATAAATATAATACAAGAAGAGTTAGAGATAAAAAACTAGTCCAACCGAAGATGACAAATTATTATGGAGACAGAATGTCAAAATTTTTAGTTCCAAAAATCCTATCCTATCCTACTACTAATATTATAAATGTGAAAGTTTGTAAGTATGGATGGATGGATGTTTGTTCCTCTTTCACGCAAAAACTACTAAATGGATTTTAATGAAATTTGGCATACAGATAGAAAATGATCCATACCTACGGAATTTGTTCGGGTCGGTGTTTGTTTCTTATAAAGGTCTTTACTTTAATAATGGTAAATATTCAAAGTGGTAAATCCACGAAGTGACGAGTATAAAGTAAAAGTTAAAAATAAATATAATACAAGAAGAGTTAGAGATAAAAAACTAGTCCAACCGAAGATGACAAATTATTATGGCGTAACTCAATCTTTTAAAACAAATAAAATTATGTCTCAAATATCTGTAATTTTAAAACAATAGTTACTTAATAGCTTAGCAGTTTTAAAATACTACCACTCCTTAAAAGTAAGGCCGGTTGAACTATATCGATAATGCGGAAACGTCCATGTCACATCACTAAAAATCACTCCTACACGTGTCAATTTCGCACATATACTCATTTCGCTTTCGGTGACGTGATAATGAGGTGACAGTGTCTCTATTACGTCAGTACCTTTATGGTAGTAATAGTAATATTTTACCTTTCACATGATACAGCGACCGTTCCTTTTATAACTGAACAGTCCCCGGTCGCCGTACGGAAACCGTGTATGTGAAGAGGGCCTCAGTCTTTTGTCGTTAGAACTTCACGCCGACTGCAAGCGGACTGCATAGTCTTCGACAGTTCCATGCAGTCCAAATGCACACCGCAGACCGTCTTCAAAAAAATTCAATTTCAATTTATTTCCAAAATATAATCAAAATAAAATTCAAAGGCCCTAACTTACGGTAAAGAATGAATGTTAAAGATATAAATTAAATTAGCCATTCGTTCACGAGCAAGATTTAAACCTGCGACTTCCTGGTTCAGTACACTAGTCGCTTTATCCGCTAAGCTACCGTGAACTCTGTTCATCATCATCATCCTCCGAGCCTTTTCCCAATTATATTGGGGTCGGCTTCCAGTCTAGCCAGATGCGGCTGAACATCAGTATTGTACACGGAGCGACTGCCATCAGACCCCCGCAACCCAATTACTGGGTAATACTGACATTCGGAGGTTAGACCAGTTGTCAGACTTTCAGGCTTCTGACTACCCGTAACGACTACCATAGATATTCGTATGACAACCGGGACCGACAGCTTAACGTGCTCTCCGAGGCACGAAGGGGTCTCGAAGTGTAACGAAACGGTCAACCATCCACAGACTGACCGCGGCAAGTGCAGCTTAACCTTGCAGATCGTACAATCCACGCAGTCGTTGCTTTGCTACGAGCCCCTCGTACCGTGAACTCTGCTCGTGGTATCGAATATAACTTCCACTTTGAATACGTCTAATGGTGACGCGTCATGTGAATAAATGTTAGAATTAAATTAAAATGTAGTCTAAGACTATGACTAGTCCCTGGATCGACTTTTAACCTTTTCACCGCCACGGCATCGTAATGGTCTTCATGCCCTCAAAACCACGTCTTCTATAGAAGACAAACATTGTATGTACCACAGAAATTGATAGAATTCAATGGAAAAGTGGGCAAGGCGCGCGTGCCAACACTCTGCACCATACTGCAGGGCATTACAAAGCCTTTCTCAGTATGCCTTATGACTTGTTTCTGTAAATCATCATCATCATCATTATTTCAGCCGAAAGACGTCCACTGCTGGACATAGGCCTCCCCCAAGCATCGCCACAACGACCGGTCCTGCGCCATCCGCATCCAGTGGATTCCCGCGACCTTCACCAGGTCGTCGGTCCACCTTGTGGGAGGCCTACCCAGACCCATGCTGTTACGTTTTTTCTGTAAATACTGTAACAAAAAACCGCAAAAATGCCTTATTGTGCTGTTTCTAACTACAGAAACAAAAGCTTTGAAGTACATTTGATTAAAGTTAATTATTAAAAATTAATGACGTCAATATGACAATGATTGCCTCGTTGGCCTAGTGGTTGCAAGCGCGACTGCTGACCGTGAGGTCTTGGGTTCGATTCCCGGGTCGGCCAAAGTGTTATTGGGTTTTTTCATCAGGAAATTCTCAGTAGCAGTCCGGAGTCTAGATTTGTGCCCGGTTAATGGCAATAGGCTCGCCCCCTATTACATGGGACTTACAACATAACTGGCGAAATGTGGGTGTACTATACACCTCTGCCTACCCCTTCGGGGAAGTACAGGCGTGATGTTATGTTAATGGCGTCAATATGTAAGGCTTAGTTTGTTCGAAAGTTGCCACGCATGAATCGCAAGTAAAATTGTGATTACCTACAACCATTCTATCTCTATCTATTTCTGTAGTATGGACGTTAGTACAAAGTTATAAAGTCGTGGCGCTGGGGGCACGAAATCATTTGTCTTCTATATATGTCATTGGCGGTGAAAAGGTGAAGTAAAACCACAAGAAGTATTGATAGTTTGAAGAATAACCCTTAGCTTTAGTTTTGCATAAATTTGCTTGGGGTGACAAGGAAACTGATGTCCGCTGCTTTACATACTTGACACCAGGCCAATAAGCCCTAAGGACTAATAGAGAGCTACAACTACCTATAAAACAATTCTTATGACGTGAATGTCATAATTTTTTCTCGCCTAGCCTCAGGGAACTTGATAGCTTACTGTAACATGATTACACGTTTTCTGTATTTATTATTAGATGCTAACTGCGATCGCCAACCCACCTGCCAAGCGTGGTGATTATGGCATATATCCCCTTTTGGGGGATGCCTATGTCACAGTTTTACCATGGTAGAACTGTGCCTATGTCCATCAGTGGACGTTTTTCGGCTGAAATGATAATGATGATGAGTATTAGATAGTAAATTGGTAAAAAAAACTATGAAACCTGTAATTTAGACTAAAAACAGACCAATTGCGAGTCGGAATCAGGCACTAAGGATTCCGTACTATATTGTAACAATATCCTGTGAACATTACAATTAGCTATGTATTACAGTTTCAAAGATACAGCCCTGTAACAGGCAGACAGATGGGCGGACGGACGGCGGGGCATATGCTTAGTTAATCCCTGTGAAAAACGAGACCGGGTGCGCCCTTTGGACACGGAACCCTAAAAAGGCCTTTATGAAGTGAATCCCTTAGCCATTTAAGGCACGCGTCCACCTATTAAAAACCTATTAAAAATGCGGATGACGTCATTGGCATCCAAATGTCAATATTAAAAATCCGATTGCTCGTAAAAAATCGTTGGTAATCCGTACGTTGCGTATAGGTTATAGTGGATACGCTATATACGGATCCGTTTGATGCGATCCGTCCGATGCGTACGATACGGATAGGTCAACGCGTGCCTTTATAGAATGAAATTCTTCGACCCCCATCCTAATATACCAAAAAGGTACACAATTATTAATATAAACGGTTTCACTCACGTTATTTCATCGGGAACCAGCTCATGATTAAGGGCTCCGTTCGAGCTCGAAACTGGTCGTGCACACCCGATGAAATAACGTGAGTGAAACCGTTTATATTAATAATTATGAATTTAACTCACGATAGTTATTACATAAAAAAGGTACACTCCCCAATATTGCACACAATTGAAATTATCTTCCTAATATTTCAAACACTTGATCGGTTGATCCCAATAAACTAAAAGCTAAATAATAGAGTTCCATATATAGGGTCCTAGACCCTATGTAGGGTCGAGGTGGTCCAGCATTAAATAAAGGAGTAAGCTGTTATAACTTCAGGTAATGCGACAATTCCGAGTTAAATTGAAATGTATTACAAGTGGGATGGAATGCATTGTCGTTCTTGGAAAGTAGCGGTAGCAAAAAAAGAAAGGACAAATAAATTCAAATAATTTTGATATTTTTCTGAAGACTGAGATATTTTAATGAGATAAATTACTCTTCCGCGTCATGGGATGTTACGTTAATTACGTTGTTGGAATTTAACATTTTAATTATATACATTTTTGATAGTAAATTTATAAACTAGCGTATAGTCCAGCTTATCACATTAAGATTTATCGCACATCCCTCAAGAACTGTTAATTTTTTTTTTTTTTTTTTTTTTTTTTTTTTTTTTTTTTTTTTTTTTTTTTTTTTTTTGTAAGTTAAAAGTAGCTTATAGGTATATTAAACTGGATTATAGTCTATATATGTGCACAATTAAATTCAAATCCGTTCTAAATAGTAAATAGTAAACACTTTATTGACTTCCACATAACAATTCAAATAATATTAAGTTGGATACAATAGTAACGAGCATCAATTAAGTTTTGCTGTAAAAACATTTTAAAATGTACAACATAATGAGTGAAAACGGCATCGTGTATAAACCTAATTCTCTGGCCAATGAGCCATATATGGTACAGAGTAATTCTTTAACTATCTTGTCTACTGTCTGAAAAGTGAACGTGTTGAAGCTTGTAGACATGTAGACCTCAGAAACATTAATTTCCCATACTTCTTGGCTATCTATATTTTTTTTAAATTCTCTTATAGTATGGATTTAAAAAGGAAGTTCAGCTTTCAGGATCGATGTGCAGCAAGGGTGGGTACAACGATTTTAATATAAGAAAGAAATGTATCTCGAGTGACGCACAAAATCACAAAAAAAATACAAAAACAAATTATTAAAGGAACAAAAAATCAAAAAGTGTGGTAAGATATGCGTCACATCTGCGCAAAACAAAAGAGTGTGGAAGGGCAGACGGCCCCGTCCACGCGTCTGCACGTCGTCAATGTTCTCTAGTATTCTAGTCTCTAATCTTATAAGTATAAGGACTATTTTAAACTGAATCGTTGCGCCCGTCCTGAGCCCACCCGTCCTAATGTGGACCTTTATGAGACTTTTATATTCCAATCCTGACGGAGAGTTGAAAAAAGGCTAAGAAAGAAAAAAAAAAAATTATACTTTTCCTTGAAACCTTCTTGCAACAGAAGAACCTGTAATTTATAACTAGTACAATTCATGTTGTTCTCAATAATGATACTATATAAATTCAGTATTTAAACTTGACTCCCGAGGCGTCATTATGGCACCTACCATATTAAGGACGCATCACTTTATTCAACTCGATATGAAAACCAATAAAAATGATAAAAAGTTCCTCATTTCGGAATATATTTATTAGAAACTAGCGTTTGCTTGTGGCTGCGCTTGGAAAAAGAATCGTATTCCTTGAATCCCCCTAGATGTTATAGTAAAATTCTAAGGCTTTTTTTCAAAAAAATTACATTATAATTTAAGATTTGTCAGTTTTGGATCTGGTTTCTATTTACATAAGAATTTTTATGTCTAGGGAGCTCAGCTTTGGAGTTTTTTCCATAAATAAATAAAGTTTACACTATAAACTTTTTTTTACATTTTTACTGTAAACTTTACAGTAGCGAGCCTCAGTAAAAAAAATGTCACGGGACGCCTTGCGCCCGGCAGATGACTGAAATATCGAAATTGATATCGGCGGCGGGCGGAGAGGGTACATGACGGCACAAGAGAGCATCATGCGGTTTACCGGCACGGCATTAGAGTCGGTCTTACCTCCAAGGCGCTTCAATAGATGTTTCACATAAAATACTACTGGTGTACCAGGCCACTCAGAAAGTATTGCGAAAAAAAGTTTTTATATATGGGAGACTGGCCAGTTATAATGTTTTTCGAAAATATGATTATTTATAAGTAAAAATAAGTAAGTTCCAATTTCAAAATTTCCCTCCACATTTTTTGCGAGTTAATTCAAAGTATTGTGTCTCACTGAAATATGGATCTGCGCCGGGAACATTTTAGAGCTATGATTTTATACGATTTCAAGTGTCGCCTGAAACCGGATGAATCGTACGATAGACTTCAAATGGCATTCATGGATGAAGGCCCTTCCAAGGCAACCGTGTATCGTTGGTATAACGAATTCAAGCGCGGTCGACCAACTTTGGGGGATGACGAAAGAAGCGGTCGCCCTTTGACGGCTGTTACCGAAGAAAACGTGCTAGCAGTGAAAAATTTAATCCAAGACAATAGGCGAATTACATATCAGGAGATTCAACACATATTGAAGATTGGATCGGGAAGCGTTCACGAGATTCTACACAGCCATCTTCGCGTGAGGAGGATAGTATCACGCTGGGTGCCGCACAACCTCACCGATGCTCAGAAGCAGGCCCGGGTGGAATGGTGCCGTGATATGCTTAACAAATTTGAAGCAGGCTCGTCTCGGCGTGTTTACGACATCGTTACAGGTGATGAGTCCTGGATTTATCAATACGACCCAGAAACCAAGCGCCAGTCGACTGTTTGGTTGTTTCAAAATGAGCCAACGCCTACCAAAGTGAAGCGATCTAGAAGCGGGGGTAAGATTTTGATCGCTAGCTTTTTTAATTTGACTGGCCACTTGGTATCAATTCCCTTACGGGATCAAAGAAGCATTAATGCCGAATGGTATACTACCAAATGTTTGCCAGAAGTTTTCTCTGTTATAAGCAACAAGCGACCAAACACAGGGCTCCGCGGGCTACTGCTCCACCACGACAATGCACCTGCGCACACCGCACTCAAAACGAGGGACTTCCTGGACAGCACGCCAGTCAAACTCCTGGGTCACCCTCCTTACAGCCCTGATCTAGCACCGTGTGACTTCTTTTTATTCCCAAAAATAAAAAATCAGCTCAAAGGGATACAATTTTCGTCGCCGGAAGATGCGCTGGCTGCGTTCGAGCAGGCTGTAAACGAGGTGTCTGCGGCGGACTGGAAAAAGTGTTTTGAAAACTGGTTTAGGCGCATGAATCTTTGTATAGAGGCTGGTGGAAAGTACTTTGAAAAGATTTGATAAAAATATATGTACGTATAGAACAATTTTTTTTAGTTTCGCAAAACTTTCTGAGTGTCTCACGTATAAGGAAAATTGGAAAATGCATTACCGTGACGCCTACGAGTCCAAATTGCTTTGCATAAATTAGGACCCGCATTATAATTCAGCCAGTGTTAATACGATTTTTTTTTATAACTAAGGGGGGCAAACGAGCAAGCGGGTTACAAACCTTCTGTTCTAAATTCAAAACAGACACACTACGCACGCCATATCTTAGTGTCTTTATTAAAAGTCTAGATAAAATGAACTCCATTTTAACTTTTTGATTAAATTACGGGCTATATACATATTTAGTATCGTTTGAAAGTGCCTCCTACATACAAATGTGTTTATCAACACAAGTTCACGTACAAAGTTGTTCAGGATAGTGGTCTAAAAAACCTATTGGTTATGCATTCGCGTAGTCTAGGCAAAATAAGCATATCTTTCTGTTTATCTATTATGTTTTCTTTGGTTTTAAAGTGCGTTTAATGTTGTTTATGTGTTTAGTTGACATTTGTTTGGGGCATAAAGAACTAATGTTTTAAGTCTTGTTTTTTTTTGTAGGTAGCTTTCATATAAAACTTCTTTAAATTGAAGATAAATACAAATTTTTTAGACAGCAAAACATGTCAGTAAGCCAATAACAAAAAAATAATTTTATTCCTGGTTTAGCTGGTCTTTGCTGACGCTACAAACGCGTCGTGCGTTTAAATCACGCAAGTTGGACTTAACGCGTGTCCGTCGCTCACGACTGACTTATAGCACCCTTAAATGTCTACCATCGAGAGTTGATCTACCCTACAAACGCTAGGAACTATAAAAAAGTCGCAGGAAATATTTCCTTAATTATTACCATCGTATCTATATCTCTCGTTTTCATTTGACGTCTTTATTTATTGACGTTTTCCCAGACATGAGACGGCTTATTTTATTCACAGCTATTCACGGCAATTTTCCACAAAAAACGTATAAATATGTTTCTTTTGCTGGCGCTACTATCGCGTTCTGCGTTTAAATCTCGCGTTGTATGTACCTACTCAACGCGCATCTGTCGCTTTCAATGACTTATAGTCGCGTTGCTGCGTCTGCAGCAAATAGGAAAACGGACGGGACACTGAGATATCAGTCCCAATTCTAGGCCCTAAATACGCCTTTAGGTAAGTTGTTACATTAAATATCTATATATAGGCATAAAAAATGTTTTTCCCTTCCCATCACTAGGTACTCTCCCTCTAAACTCTTTAGTCAAGTACCATATAATAAATCTTCCTAGACCATATGGTCTATAATAAAACCATATAATGACTAGGTCTTGGCAGATGTAGGATAATATACATCTGCCAAGACCTAGTCACAACACCAATTTTTTTCGTGGCGTGGTCCTCATGGACGCACTCCGCCCGGGGAAGGCGGAGTCAGTGTCGGACTTTTACCGACTAAAACTACCACAGTGTTCTTCTAACTATCTTTGGCCAGGGGCGTGGGAAACGCTCTGCATTCACCAACCACCTGTAGTTTATCGTATAACAAGAAATTTGTTCAATAGGGTAACCACAGGTCATCGATCCTGTAACCCTCCAAAAAAAAAAGTACAACAGCAATAAATCAAAAGCCAATTTTCAGAATATAAACAAACAATCATAGCCACCAAGCCACCTATGGTCACACATAGGTTTCTTATTAGTTACTCAATACAAAATCCTAACAATTATAACACTAACAGGCATCCCAACGACAATCCATCACCTTTTTTTTAAACCACAGAGAATTTCAGTCACAAACAATACTCATAAGGAAATTGTTAAAATGCCAACAGTGGTTTTATGAAGTAAAAAGTATAGGAATACTGGCATTAATTGCAATGTGAATAATAATTATATGACGCCCTCTATGCTTGCGACCTGTTTTTGTGAAGCACCAATGGCAGGGAATCCAATAATTGCAGTCCTAGTTGTGTATTCATAGATTAATTACAACGTATGTTGGAAGGCTGGTTTGGTCTCTGTCTTATTGCGGAGCTGACACCTCATAGATCTGCAATCCGTTATTCTTCATGAGGCATCCGTAGAAGGGACGAATAATAAGCAAGTTAAAAGGCAATGAGTTGGATACTTATGTAGCTATTTAACAGATTTCTAGTACTTTGCTAATAAAATCATTAGTATACATGTTGGCCCTAATGAATATTGTGAGCTTAGGGTGTCACCATTAGTGGCAAATGAGTTAGTGATTGTTATTTTTTGGTAATAGCAAAGTAGAAAGCTTTTATATAGACTCTTTACAAAATACCAAAGTCGTCGTTCATTTCACGACACAAATCTTTAAAAAATGTCATGTGGTCAGCACCAATTCCAATGATGCTACCATCATTGTAGACTTTAATCAACCTTTATTTGAAGATCTCATATGGTCTAAAGATTTACTGACAAAAATATTAACAACCAGGCTGCTTCTTATCGTGTCAATTCAAATGGTTTAAAAGAATAACATACCTATTTAAATACCAATCAATTTATTAGACATGGATTTCACTACTTTCAGAATCGAAAACATATACACATACATTACATTTGAAAGTACCCTACAACTCAAATTAAGTTACAATCCACTCACTGACAATCATTTCTCATCCCCACACTATCCTTTGAACCTTTTATGCAGAGCTTACTATCGTAAGCCACACTACTAAAGCGTAGCGATAGTGACGTTCCATACATCCCTCTCATTTGAGATAAACATGGAAATAAAGCAGCCGCGCGAATACCAATTTGATTTGATTAGTAGTGTAGTTGAACGTCTGTGATTCGAAGTGTACTCGTACCTACTTGTTACACCGGTTGTTTGAATACTGGAGTAAGGAATAGACTTACACATGTTTTTGAATTCAGTAGCAACCCTTTAAAAGAGATGTTTGTAATCCTTAATTTGAACAACTTTTACCATGGGACTGACTCTGAAATCTATACTTATATTATAAATGTGAAAGCAACTCTGTCTGTTTGTTTGTTACCTTTTCACGCGTAAACCGCTGAACCGATTTTGATGAAACCCGAAGAAGGATATTAGGCTACTTTAATTTGCGATAACCCTATATAGTAACGACACCAAACGACAATAGGTTAACAATTTTATTAGCTCCCTCAATAATTTAGAAATAACACCTTAAATAACAAATCTTTAAAACGTAGAGCGTTCTCTTAGAATTCAGACAGATATGGATTGAGAGTCAGTAAGACAACAACATAAAAACATAACATAACATCACGCCTGTATTTCCCCGAAGGGGAAGGCAGAGGTGTATAGTACACCCACTTTTCGCCTGTTATGTTACAGTCCCATGTAATAGGCAACCGACGAGCATGCATGACGAGGTTAATGGACGTAGATGAACCGAAAGAGGTGTGTCAGGATCGTAGCAGGTGGAAATCCATAGTCTCTGCCTACCCCAATGGGAAACAGGCGTGATAATACGTATGTATGTATGTAATAGGGGGCGAGCCTATTGATATTAACCGGCATTAAAGACAAATCTTTCTCAAAAGAGAGCGTTGTAAATTCCTCTTGCTACATTGATAAATTCCATCTGCTACTTCATTCCACCTTCCTGCTCGATCTCCTTCAATTCAGCCCATAATTATGTTCCATCACTCCATCTAGCGCCATCGGCTAACCTAAACACTACTTACAAAATTTACCAGTGAGAACTTCTTGTCAAGGCTTTAGCATACGCTCCGTAATATCAATTAATTTTGCATAAAACGTTCGGAGAGGTTTTAGTTGCCGGCGGCGGGTGCGAGAAACATAGATACAGTGGGCCCACGTCAGTGAACTACGGTAGTAACACCTGAACTATGAAAACTGCTCTTACTGCTTACGAAATAAAGATCAGCATCAAGGTCAAACCGTTTCACCGAGGTGTTCTCGACTGTACGAGTTTTGATTGAAGCGTCAAATTGTTCTATGGACGAATCTGTCATCATCATCATCAACTCAGTCTATCGCAGTCCACTGCTGGACATAGGCCTCTCCCAAGTTGCGCCATAACACTCTGTCCTCTGCCTTCCGCATCCAGTCCCCCCCAGCCACGTTCTTCAGGTCGTCGGTCCACCTGGCGGGGGGGCGCCCTACGCTGCGTTTGCTGTTTCGCGATCTCCACTCAAGGACTCGTCTGCTCCAGCGGTCATCGGTCCTACGACAGACATGACCAGCCAACTGCCACTTCAGCTTACTGATCCTACATACGGTATATACAATAGTATAATTATAACGTAAGTGGAAGTTAAATTCGATACCACGAGCAGTGTTCACGGTAGCTTAGTGGCTAGTGCACTGGCGTACTGGGCCAGGCGTCGCAGGATCTAATCCTGCTCGTGAGTGATTTTTTCTATCAACAATTTATATCTTTAGATAGATAGTTACCTATGTTTTTTGTAGACTTACGGCCAAAATTAATATCCAATCTATCCACGATTTGCCCTACTGGAGATAGAAATTTGACATAAGCTCCATACAAAATACGTCAAATTTCTAACTCTAGTAGGGCAAATCGTGGATAGATAGGATATTAATTTTGGCCGTTAAGGTCTATATATACCAGGCCCCTCAGAAAGTATTGCGAAAAAAAGTTTTTATATATGGGAGACTGGCCAGTTATAATGTTTTTCGAAAATATGATTATTTATAAGTAAAAATAAGTAAGTTCCAATTTCAAAATTTCCCTCCACATTTTTTGCGAGTTAATTCAAAGTATTGTGTCTCACTGAAATATGGATCTGCGCCGGGAACATTTTAGAGCTATGATTTTATACGATTTCAAGTGTCGCCTGAAACCGGATGAATCGTACGATAGACTTCAAATGGCATTCATGGATGAAGGCCCTTCCAAGGCAACCGTGTATCGTTGGTATAACGAATTCAAGCGCGGTCGACCAACTTTGGGGGATGACGAAAGAAGCGGTCGCCCTTTGACGGCTGTTACCGAAGAAAACGTGCTAGCAGTGAAAAATTTAATCCAAGACAATAGGCGAATTACATATCAGGAGATTCAACACATATTGAAGATTGGATCGGGAAGCGTTCACGAGATTCTACACAGCCATCTTCGCGTGAGGAGGATAGTATCACGCTGGGTGCCGCACAACCTCACCGATGCTCAGAAGCAGGCCCGGGTGGAATGGTGCCGTGATATGCTTAACAAATTTGAAGCAGGCTCGTCTCGGCGTGTTTACGACATCGTTACAGGTGATGAGTCCTGGATTTATCAATACGACCCAGAAACCAAGCGCCAGTCGACTGTTTGGGTGTTTCAAAATGAGCCAACGCCTACCAAAGTGAAGCGATCTAGAAGCGGGGGTAAGATTTTGATCGCTAGCTTTTTTAATTTGACTGGCCACTTGGTATCAATTCCCTTACGGGATCAAAGAAGCATTGATGCCGAATGGTATACTACCAAATGTTTGCCAGAAGTTTTCTCTGTTATAAGCAACAAGCGACCAAACACAGGGCTCCGCGGGCTACTGCTCCATCACGACAATGCACCTGCGCACACCGCACTCAAAACGAGGGACTTCCTGGACAGCACGCCAGTCAAACTCCTGGGTCACCCTCCTTACAGCCCTGATCTAGCACCGTGTGACTTCTTTTTATTCCCAAAAATAAAAAATCAGCTCAAAGGGATACAATTTTCGTCGCCGGAAGATGCGCTGGCTGCGTTCGAGCAGGCTGTAAACGAGGTGTCTGCGGCGGACTGGAAAAAGTGTTTTGAAAACTGGTTTAGGCGCATGAATCTTTGTATAGAGGCTGGTGGAAAGTACTTTGAAAAGATTTGATAAAAGTATATGTACGTATAGAACAATTTTTTTTAGTTTCGCAAAACTTTCTGAGTGTCCCACGTATCTATATGAAGCGAGCTCCTGCCAACATTTAGGATCAATATATTGCTATAATTACTATATTGCTTTTCTTGCGATAGGGTATTTAAAACCAAGTTCGGTCTAGCGAGCCATATAAGGGCTCATGCTAGGAAATAATTTGTTGGGGTCGCCGTTACCGAAATCGGTAAGGAGGACTATATCTATATATAGCAAAGGTTAAAAACAACACGAAAATTGGGAAAATATTGGCGGTCTTATCGCTAATAGCGAAATCTTCCAGGCAAAATTAACTGATTTTTAAGATATATCGTACCATTGACCAGTGGGACCGAACCCTTAAAATAAGATATCCGTCCCACTGGTGGGTCAAATTAATGGGATCACGAGTCAATCATTAAACTGGATTCATGTTACTGTTTTCGAGTGAAATTTATGAATAACCATCAGATTTTCGGGATAAAAGTACCGAATTGTGAAATCACAATATTATTAACTGACTACTAAGCGACAGATCCTGGGTTCGATTCCCGGGTCGGGCAAAAAGTGTTATTGGGATTTTTCTGTCAAGAAAATTTCTCAATAGCAGCCCGGAGTCAGGAAGTTGCCGGTGCTCCACTCTCGTAGCCCGGAGAGCACGTTAGGCCGTCGGTCCTGCGCCTGATCTCTCTCCGGTTGGGTCAGATTGCCGTCCCATCGGATTATGAGAGAGAGGGAATAGAGAGTGCACTTGTGTTTGCACACGCACTTGTGCACTAAAATATGTGCCGCGCAGATGGCTAGTCTCCGTTGAGATTGGCTGCAGTGACCAAATTCGGCCGAGAGGACATCATTTCATTTTTATAATACTTAGGATATCCAAAACAGTCTCAGCAATGAACATAAAAGCAAATAATTATAGATAATTATATTCATTAATCATTAAAGTCGCTCAGCGAGCTATGGTGCGAGCTATGCTTGGAGTTTCTTTGAAGGATAAAATCCGTAACGAGATTATCCGGAGAAGAACCGGAGTGACCGACATAGCTTGTAGGATTAGTAAGCTGAAGTGGCAGTGGGCTGGCCATGTCTGTCGAAGGACCGATGGCCGCTGAAGCGGACGAGTCCTTGAGTGGAGACCGCGAAATCGGCAAACGTGGTGTAGGGCGCCCCCCTACCAGGTGGACCGACGACCTGATGAAAGTAGCTGGGGGGGACTGGATGTGGAAGGCAGAGGACCGAGTGTTGTGGTGCAATTTGGGAGAGGCCTATGTCCAGCAGTGGACTGCGATAGGCTGATAGATAATAATAGATAGATGATGATAGTTGATGATAATCATGGATCCATCAATTTCCGGGGGGTGGACAGTAGCTGTAGTTTACTACTACTTCTCTTAATACAGCAGTAGGTTAACTAGTCATCATCCTCCTGCCCTTATCCCAATTTATTTAGGGTTGGCGCAGCATGTTTTTTTCTTCCATACATCTTTATCAGCCGTCATCTCCGTGTTCACTTTCTTTCTATTCATATCATAGAGAGTATCTATTATCTTAAGAGTATAGTGATTATTTTAATGTATGTGACGTGGCTGCACTTTTCCAAAAAAAAAACATCTTTCACACAATCCATCCATATTTTCTTCGGTCTGCCTCTTTTCTTATAGCCATCAACATTCATACTTAAAACTTTCCTCGTAACATGCTCCTCATTCCTCCTCATCACATGTCCATACCATGACAGTCTGTTGCTACTTAACTTCTCAACAGACTGTCATGGTATGGACATGTGATGAGGAGGAATAACTAGTATTAACTGTTAAGTCCTTATTTCTAGAAATAAGTAATAAAATAAAGAGCATAGTTAGAATAGTTAATTTAACGCCATTTCCCTTACAACCAGGCAACAACCAACAGGCATTAGAGAACAGCTCATAAACTTAATGTTTTGCAAATATCAGTAACTATGGTTTATGACGCAAAATTAACGCTCAGCTTACTTTATTAGCTTACGATCAAATGGCGCTGTCACCGTTAATATTGTAAAAGTGGAGCTATGAGATGAGCGACAAGAATTTAGTCAATAATTAATTTAGGGTACTTAGCTAGCAATTCAATTCAATTCAATTCAAATATTTATTTGCTTTTAAATATGGTTACAGTAGGTGTTACAAATATATTTAGTAGGTAGTTCAGCATATTTTGTCATAACATAATGACATGCAAATGTTAGTGTTCACAATAAAATTATATTACTATATTAAATGTTTATCTTCCAAATATTCATTGACTGAGTAAAAGGCTTTTTCAATTAGCAATTTACGCAGAATTCGCTTGAAGTGTGTCATTGGTAACTCTCTGATCTGGGCTGGAAGCTTATTATATATTTTAATACACATTATATAACAACTGCGCCTGTATAGCCTGTGATTCACGATTTTATTTAACGAGAGGTCGCCCAATGGTCGAAATTCAACTATATTTCATATTTTTTTTATGATTGAACTATGCCAAAAAAAAAACTATTTCCTTTTTTTTATTGATAACACTAAAGCTCTTCAATTATGTCTTTTCTCTTGTTCGAAAACTAAACTTATTTTAAACTATCGCTCTCTTTTATCTAATAGTAGATGCAATAAAGAGATGATAACAATTTAAGTGCTGTCAAATTAGTTTATGTGTTCCACTTCTTCGTATTTTTAGTCGGCACGTTCCGAGATCACGACTAAACTTGTATGGGAATTTTAATTCTGACTAATTTGACAGCACTAAAATTGTTGCCATCTGTTTTTTGTATCTACTATAAGTAAATGAGAGTGATAGTTTAAAATAAGTTTAGTTTGTGAACAAGAGAATCAACACCATTAGCTACTAAACAAAACAAAAAAAATCGGTTGACAAACAGAGAAGAAAATGGTACTGAACCGTTCTTTCGTTGCCTATTTATATACAGATTTAGAAGTACAATTTTGTGGACTCATCGCGAAACTATCACTCACATGGGAGTCTTCTGATTAACCATCAAGCAAACTTTTGGCGGCTCTGAATAATTACAGACTTGTTCTGGTTTTTTTTTTTATACGTTTTTGTAAAACCCATATTAACAGCTCATTGAGCTCATTCATGTGGGTCATAAAAACAAAGTAAGTAAATAAAAATCACATACCCACGAAAACCCTCGCTAGCATCGAACTACCGCTACCGTTTATCGCTTCCTCTAGTCCCCCGCTGGTTTCATAGCCACACCTTTAGCTTAAGGCATCTGACGGAACAAGTGTAGGTATATTTAAATAATTCTGCCATCGATACATAAATACAGCATGTCATCCACTTTTATACACGGATCTGATATCCTCTGGGTGACAGGAGGCTCGCCTGAAATGTGAGATAGGATCTCGGTATGTGTAGATACTATATATTGTTTCAGGCGCTCGTGGCTAAGTAGCAAGCGTGTGGATTGTATGATCTGCAAGGTTAAGCTGCCCTAGCTGCGGTCAGTCTGTGGATGGGTGACAGTTTCGTTACACATCGAGACCCCTTCGTGCATCGGAGAGCACGTAAAGCCGTCAGTGCTGCGCCTGATCTCTCTCCAGTCGTGTCGAATTGCCGTCCCATCGGATTATGAGAGTGAGGGAATAGAGAGTGCACCTGTGTTTGCACACACTTGTGCACTATAATATGTCCCGCGCAGATGGCTAGTCTCCATTGAGATTGGCCGCCGTGACCGAAATTCGGCCGGGAGGACATTATTATTATTATGTGTAGATGAAAAGGATAGAATTTACGGAAAATGTTGGTATTAAATCAACATTAGGTGAGATGGCGGTCAAACGCAAGCCCAATAGGAAAATAGAAATAAAAAAATGAAAAATTGCTGTATGGTTCCTGGGATGAATAGAAAACACAGAAATAGATAGGTAGAATGGTTGTAATCACAATTTTACTTGTGATTCATGCGTGGCAACTTTCGGACTAATCACGCCAATGTTGACGTCATTAATTATTAATAAAACTTTTTAACAAAAAATTGAACCGACGAAAACAGAAACTGAAAAGCGAAAAATAACTAATTATGAGTCGGCGCCAAACAAACTTTTAACAAGCAACGTGCATGCAAGTTGCAAGTGGCCGAGCGGAGAACGATTTTTTGGAAAGTTATTGTTTATCGTTGAAAATTTCACGTTGTATTTGATGTTACGTTGTTTTTATTATTTATTTAAAGTAACTTAATAATCTTCGTTGATTGTTTGTTTGGCGCCGACTCATAATTAGTTATTTTTCGCTTTTCAGTTTCTGTTTTCGTCGGTTCAATTTTTTGTTAAAAAGTTTTATTTTTCATTTTTTTGTGGTTAAAATCTATCTCCAGGTCTCCATTATGTCGTAGTGTCTAGAACTATATTTATGTGTGTCTAGTTTCAACAGAATAGGTTAACATGTAAGAATTCAGTGGGTGAACAAACACTCATCCCCTATTTTACAACCCTTAGGGGTGGATTTTGATTTTGAAATTTAAATGGGACCAACTTCGAGATATACCCTATCCATTAAAAAAGAATCATCAAAATCGGACCACTCTGTAAAAAGTTATGCGTGGTCATACATAAAAAAAAAAAAAAAAAAAAAAAAAAAAAAATATATACGCGTCGAATTGAGAACCTTCTCCTTTTTTTCGTCGGTTAAAAATTAACTTTAATCTTTACTTTACAGTTTTTGTGTAAGCAGTTAGAAACAGCGCAATAAGGCATTTTTGCGGGTTTTTGTTACAGTATTTACAGAAACAAGTCAAGGCGTACAGATAAATGTTTTGAAATGTCCTGCACTGTGGTGCAGAGTGTTGACACGCACGCCCCGCCTACTTTTCATTCTACCTATCTATTTCTGTGATTGAAATCTTACAGGCTGAAAATTTTGTCGCTTCGAAAACGAAGAGGGGTCATTGTACTCATCATTACGAACAACTTTTACTATGGCTATTGGACCAATCCTGAAATCGCGAACTAAGATCAGCTGATACCTACATACTTTTGTTCACATATGTGGACAAAATGTAGGGATCAGCTTTCAGGTTTAGTCCCATAGTAAGAGGTCCGTGCCCAGCAGTGGGACAGTGATGGGTTGATGATGATGACGTATTGTGCTGATTTGAAATAAAAACTGAATTTGAAATTAGGCGGCCCACTCCCACTTCAGCTTGCTGATCCTGGCGACGACTTGGTTCGTTGAAAAACTTAGGCAGAAATTATTACCTATTACCTCCTATAATTATTATCTCCTGACGGATATAGAAACTAGATCTCCGGTGACTAATAGTGTGAAAAAAATAGAGATAAGAAGTTTTGTCTCTCTGACAATGACAAATGTCGTGATTTTTGTAGACAGATAAACATACAAATAGTTGCACAAACAATCAATTATTCGTCGTCATTACTGTTAAAGCAGGTACTGCATCCGCTTTAAGATACTGTTACAAATTGTGAAAAAAGAACCTCCGCGAGCAGGATTCAAACCTGCAACTTCTGGTTCAGTACACCAGTCGTTTTAACCACTAAGCTACCATGAACTCTACTCCCGGTGTCGATTTTCTTATTTTATTTTATTATAGTTTAGGATGGCGAAACGAGCTAAAGGCCCACCTGGTGTTAAGCGGTTACCTTTGCCCATAACAACTGCAGTACCACCTAGGCTATTGCCTAAATAGTACCGAAAGTCAGTTCGTGAAACTGAGACATCAAGATGGAAAGTCTCATGTGATTGTAATTTATCTTCCACATTGAACCCGAGTGGCGGCAATAACATCATAATCAACATATTTTTAGGGTTCGGTACCCAAAGGAAGCCAACGGGACCCTATTTACTTTGCCTCCGTCCTACGCCGTCTCTCCGCCCCCGTCCGTCCGTCTGTCTGTCTGTCTCAGGGCTGTATCGTTTTAACTGTAATAGCACAGAATATCTAATAGTACTAACGGTAATAGGTAGCAAGTTGAAATTTTCACAGAATATGCGTTACTATGGCTTCCATCATGGAAAATACTAAAATTAAGAACTCCATACAAGAATCTCCGAACGAAATGCATTTTTCAACTTTTTTTGTTCGTGCTTATCTTAAAAACTGTATAATAGGTAGGGTATCCAGGTCTATGGGGTATTCTCTTCCCATGACAGCTAGGCCATGTGATTGGCCCAAGATTACGTCATCAGCTGTGGAGCCAATAGCGGGCTGTTAGAGTGACGCTTGTCATATTGATGTGCTGCCGCTATGTGTAAAGGAGCTTGTGGCTAAGTAGCAAGCGTGTGGATTGTACGATCTGCAAAGTTAAGCTGCACTAGCTGCGGTCAGTCTGTGGATGGGTGACCGTTTTCATTACACATCGAGACCCCTTCGTGTCGTGCCTCGGAGAGCACGTAAAGCTGTCGGTCCAGCGCCTGATCTCTCTCTGGTCGTGTCGAATTGCCGTCCCATCGGATTATGAGAGTGAGGGAATAGAGAGTGCACCTGTGTTTGCGCACACACTTGTGCACTATAATATGTCCCGAGCAGATGGCTAGTCTCCATTGAGATTGGCCGCCGTGACCGAAATTCGGCCGGGAGGACATTATTATTTTATTATTACTATGTGTAAATAAATTACCCAAATAATTAATTAATTACTTACCCTAATAAGTAGTACCTATGTGTAGTGATCGCGAAAAGCTAATAAATTATTAAGATGCTACTACAAAAATGAAAAGTTCACTCCAAAAGAACAGCAAAAGAGTCAGAAATCATAAAATGCAGGAACCATAGCAAAATGACTACTTTAATTCCAAGTTGGAAGATCATTAAAATTTCTGCTATCTAATCAGATAAAACTTCTTTACCAGTTCTATTAGAAATCAATAACACCACTATAAAACTAGTCAATAATGTATCTATTTTTAATTTTACTACGCCTCATAAAAATACTATGTTGTATTGGAACGACATAGCAATGAATAAAACCTCAAAACTTATCATAGAAGACCATTTACGCCTATGAAGAAGTATAATACCACAGAAATAGATAGAATGGAAAAGTGGGCAGGGCGCGCGTGCCAACACTGCACCATAGTGCAGGGAATTTCAAAGCCTTTCGCAGTACGCCTTATGACTTGTTTCTGTAAATACTGTAACAAAAACCCGCGAAAATGCCTTATTGTGCTGTTTCTAACTGCAGAAACAAAAGCTGTAAAGTACATTTGATTAAATTTAATTTTTGAAAATTAATGACGTCAATATTTAAGGCGTAGTTTGTTTGTTTGTTTGGCGTGGTATGGAGCGAGCTATGCTTGGAGTTTCTTTGAAGGATAAAATCCGAAACGAGATTATTCGGAGAAGAACCGGAGTGACCGACATAGCTTGTAGGATCAGTAAGCTGAAGTGGCAGTGGGCTGGCCATGTCTGTCGAAGGACCGATGGCCGCTGGAGCAGACGAGTCCTTGAGTGGAGACCGCGAATCGGCAAACGCAGCGTAGGGCGCCCCCCCGCCAGGTGGACCGACGACCTGAAAAACGTGGCTGTGGGGGACTGGATGCAGAAGGCAGAGGACCGAGTGTTGTGGCGCAACTTGGGAGAGGCCTATGTCCAGCAGTGGACTGCGATAGGCTGAGTTGATTGTTGATAGTTTGTTCGAGAGTTGCCACGCATGAATCGCAAGTAAAATTGTGATTACAACCATTCTACTCTATCTATCTATTATAATACCATACACAGAATGCAACATAATGTTATAGTTTATATTGGCAACGTAACGGTCATAAAAAGAAATACATGAAAAAAAAAACATCAAAAGGCTTCTAACCTTATTGTTCTAAATTCAAAAGTTTTATAGACTGTATGCTCGAGGTATGCAAACGCTCAGATGAATTAGGTGGCGCCCCCATCAGTAAAAAAAAATATTACTAGCTAATTTATCGAAAATTCGTTTTTAACAATTGAAGTACGTACTTTGTAAAATATAGTTCGCTGTAGTTGTAGATAGAAAAACATGCCAGTTGTGCCAGAGTGGCAGTTTTTCGCACTTTTTCTATCTACAACTACAGCGAAGCATAATTTACAGAGTTAATAGTTTCTGATTAAACTAAAGTACCTGTACTTCAATAGTTGAAAACGAATTTGCGATAAATGATGTATTCAGCGAGTAATATTTTTTTTACTGATGGGGGCACCACTTGGCTTCTACATTCCCCTTAACTATAAAGTTACTCATACGAGTAACTTGAAACTTGTCATAACTCTATAAAAGTCGTAGACGACAAAAGTGATCAATACAGTTTTTTTAAGAACACAGACAACAATAAGCACTCGATCACGAACTGTCAAACTAAATGCGAAGTGACACGTGCCGAAAATGACGTTAGGTTTCCTATACATTGATGCGGACGGAAGCAACGTTGAATAGTGTTCTAAAGGCATTTTTTTTTCTTATTTTTTTTCTCTTTATTAATTTTAAGGAACTTTTGAACGACAGTTCACGTTCATGAGACTGGCTCATTGTAACATACTCTAAACTTTACTGCTTATAATAATCTTGAAACTATAGGATTTACTGCTAAATTACTAAAATATCACTTAATTGACACCAGATTAAATACCATTTTAGCCTCATGTGACAATGGCTTTGCTAAAATGCTCTGAAAAATGCCTATATCTAAAGGCATGCAAAATCAAATTTTGTTAGCAACAAAAAAAAGGACAGACGTTTCACAAATCGAAAATTTTGGATCAGTGTTGAAATTATTGCTCCGCTATTCAAATAAACCTTTAATAAACTTTTCATGTCTCAATATAATGTTCCGTGTGGTGCCGGACGTAAAGAATTGCACCACCCTTATCTCTTCTCATGGGTGTCGTAAAAGGCGACTAAGGGATTCACCAGAGGATGGGCAGCAGCGTTCTCTGAGTATCTGCGATCGCTAACCCGCCTCCCAAGCGTGGCGATTATGGCATATCCCCCCAACATATGCTTCGGGGAGGCCTTTGTCCAGCCATGGATGTCTTTCGGCTGAAATGATGATGATGATCTCAATATAATACTTGATCTACTTTATTAATCCTACTAATATGATAAATGTGAAAGTTTGTGAAAATATTTGGATGTTTGTTACTCAATCACGCTGTAAGGCCTATACAGATTTCGATGAAATTTGGCGTACAGTTATACATAACCCAGATTAACAGGCTACTTTTTATCCCGGGAAAATAAACAGTTCCCGAGTGATACGCGATAAAAGACATCCACGCGGGCGACGCCGCCGTGGGCATAAGCTAGTTTACTAACAGTACTTACTTATTACTACAATAAAAGTGTACTATCCTTTTACAATGTATCGTCATACTCATAGTGTCCATCAACCATTACGTGAACACATCCAACCGCTCGTATGATTGAAATCTAGAAAGCTATCATTGTTCGGGCATTATCTTCTATATTGTTTATTATAAAAGCTGCCATAATACGACCTCCGATGTCGATAGAATGGGCTATGGTTAATCCTCATGAGGCAAGTTATTTTATATTGTTGTGTTGGTAGATGCCTACGAATAAAGATTAGCTTCTTAAATCTTTGGTAGATGCACAATAGTCCATAATATACCGTCGGTCCGAGATATTACTGGAACATCTAGGAAATAGCACTTTTAAGATAATTATATAATTAGGATTTTCCACAACATAAAATCGTGATAAAAACTGTTTTTCGTTAATACGGAGCTTCTTTACTTTTAACACAGCCATAGTAAAAAATATTACTATGTCTGTGTTAAAAGTAGTAAAGTAAGTGTGTTTGATTTTATGTTGTGGAAAATCCTAATTATATCATACAGAACCTCATGCAGAACTGAAGTTATCCAGATGTAAAAGGCAATTTTTCAAGTAGGAAACTTATTTTATAACCACAGGTAATATTGGCAAGCACCTTAATTTATGCACGGAATTTGGAGTGTCAACTGTTTCTATCAAGAAACGAATATGTTGGCCCCACACACATTTAATTTATTTTCAATAAATGAAATTAATCATTCTGCTAATTGAATATTAAAATGGCTTATTCCCATGAGCTCCAAATCTATTGTTCTGGGCCAAAAAACATACATCATTTTCCACGAGCTCCAAGTTTTGTAGAACAAACTAAATAAATAATAAAATACCTACCTATTTCTTTCCAAATGGGCTCCAAAAGAAATTGTGTATGGTTAGCAAAATAAAAATCACTTTTACCAGTTGGTTATTTTTTAAACTAGATGGGGAATTTCCTATTTGACTACCTCTGAGAAGAAATGCCGAAACAAACTCGGTGGTCAGTCTCTTTTAAAGTCGAGTATTATCTTATATGAATATTTTGTGCGAGGATATTTTTTTTGGGATTTCAAGCGTGAATATTAATCATTATCTTAAAAAATATTTTTATTATTTCAGGTAACTTGCATTCATTGGACGTCATTCCAGCAAATACTATAACAAATCGGTGAGTTTTACACCCACTTCAGACACGCTATTACAAACATAAATCATTGTGGCAGTAAAAACCTTAGCTAACTAAGTCTTAAACGAATCAAGCTCAAGCATAAATACCTACATAACTACCTAGTCATCATTCACTTTAATTATAGTTCATGTTCGAGAATACTTATTAATTAAATTCCAAAATGTGAACTTAGGTGACAGGTAGTCTTAAAAGCATGAGATAATTTTGAACCCTGGCGGGTTTAACAAAGTAGTAGGAAAGAGGACTCGCTGAATGAAGTATGAAATGTAAATAATCTTATACCATTTCCATTTTTTTGGTGGAAAAAACACAATGAAAAGTTCGAAACTTTTTTTTTTTTTTTTTTTTTTGATTTATAGATCTGCTCTTGACCACAATCTAGACAGCTTTGTCAGGATGTGGTCGACGATGGAGCGAGCAAACCTATTAGGTGCCAATTCACTCCAGCTTTAAAGGCGTTAGGGTTATAAGTGCCCGGAAATACAGATGCCGGCAGTGAATTCCACAACTTGGCTGTGCGCATTATGAAAGAGTTCTCAAAGCGCTTGGTCCTGATAGTAGGGATTTCCACCAAATGTGGATGATATCCTGCAGTGCGGCGTGTAGTCCGATGAAAGAAAGGAGATGGCGGAATAAGCTCATGGAGCTCTTGCGCACACTCTCCAAAGTACAGCCTGTAGAACACCGACAAACAAGCAACTGTGCGTCTATGGGCTAAGCTTTGTAGCTTAGATTTTGCTAACAGTTCATCACCAATTAACCTCTCAGCTCTGCGTTGAATCGAGTCAAGAGCCGCAAGCTGGTATTTGGCGGAGCCATCCCACAAGTGACTGCAATACTCCATACACGATCGGACTTGAGCTTTATATAAAGTGAAAAGCTGTCCAGGAGTGAAGTGTTTAAAGTATTTTTTTTTTGTACATTTGGTTTTGTTAAAATAAAAGTAGTCCAATGTTGTATAGATTTGTTTTTTTCCCTTCAAAGAACAAGGTGAATGAATTAGAAATATGAGAAGTCAGTTCAAAATCGAAGGTGAGCCAATAAGAAGATGGATAGGCTGAAAGGAAAGTTCAAGTTTCCCTGATGTTCGAACAATTTATTAAAAGGAACTTATTTATCTAAGTATTCAAAATAGCCCACGGGACAAGTAAGCTGAAGTGGCAATGGACCGGCCGTATGAGCCGAAGAACCGATGACCGTTGGGTAGACATGTTCTGGTTGTTCTTCTTGATACCGCAAATCAGGCCTCACATAACCCTCAGGCCAGGTGGAGTGACGATCTTCGAAATGTTGCTAAAGCTGGATGCAAGTGGCCGAGAATCGATGTTAGTGGCGTATTATTATTGGAGAGGCCTATTTACAGCTACAGACTAAAGTAGGCATGATGATAATGAGGCTGAGCTTGATAACATTGATAACATAATAAATACAACGTGTATCAGAAATGCGTGGTCATATTTCGAGAGCTCAATCAGGGCATAGCATAACACAAATTTTACTATGGGACCAAACATAACCTAACCTGTATTAACATTGATATGGATAATGAATTATTGCAATATATTGACATTTCTGCCACTTAAGTTTGGCAATTCTTCGGGCTATGTCGGTTACTTTCGTTCTCCTGCGAAACTCCTCATTTCTGATTCGATCACGCAGGGACACTCCGAGCATAGCCCTCTCCATTGCCCTTTGAGTGACTTAAGTGGCAGTGGGCGGGGTACATTGCTCGCAGAACGGATGGCCGATGGGGCAGTAAAGTTCTGGAGTGGCGACCGCGTACTGGAAGGCGCAGCGTGGGTAAGGTGGACCGACGACCTGGTGAAGGTCGCGGGAATCCGCTGGATGCGGAAGGCACAGGTCCGGTCGTTGTGGCGATGCTTGGGGGAGGCATATGTCCAGCAGTGGACATCTTTCGGCTCAAATGATGATGATGATGATTGACATTTTAAGTTAAGTATGTATTTTTATGACATTTGTATGCCCATGAGGCTGATCACAGAATGAACTTAATTTATATTTAAATAAGACCTTTTTGCTATCTGTGAATCACAAATAAATGATTTTGATTTTGATTTTAATAATGTAACATACCTTCGTGCTATTTAACATGAAAAAAAAGTATTTCCATGGAGTTTCTTGCCGGCTCTACTCCGTAGGACCAACATTTTGGAACCGTGCAACTAGATTCTTAACGTTTTGAAAGTGCAGGTAAATGATTATTTGAAATAAAAACTTTTGAATTTGAATTTGATACCTGAAACCGTAAAAAATGTACATTTCTCGTAATTAAAAATGTTCAAAATATAGTTTGAAACTAATCTCAATGCTTTAAATACCAATCTCCTGACAGTAGATGTTCCTGTTTGCCGTTTATTTGTGACACTTAGGTCATTAATGTCACCAATAAATGCCAATCAGAAACATCTACTGCGAGGAGATTGAGATTTAAAGCACTGAGATTAGTTTGGAACTATATTTTGAAGGTTTTTAATTACGACAACTGGCCTTCTGGTGTTCCCTACAAAATCATCGATGTCGCTCTACAAAATGTAGGGAACAGCTGATTTACTTTTCGCAATTTCAGGGTTGACCCTGTAGAAAAAGTTATTCGGTAGCATTCTCTGTATGAGCTCTTTAAATATGACCTTTTTAATACTCGTTGTATATTTATAAATCTGCATAGATTTTTTCTGTCACTAATCGTAAAGTTCTTGAATAAAATGCCCTTAACAGACCAACAATTCGTCCCACTCCATTTCCACCTAACACGTAACAGAGGAGCATTATAAAACGAATATGTAGTACAAAGAGAAAACACGACCAGACCAGTCCTCGTCAAAGATCAGATACGCCGTTTTAGCAACAGAAGTGCCAACGCGGTGCTTTTGATTTAGCACTGTTCAAAGCCGTGAATAATGGCACTAAGCTTTACACTACTACCACTCGTACACTCGTACTTTAGGAATTGACAACCATGTACGGGTGTGGTTAGATTAGGCCGGTTACACGCTCCACGTAACTCGAGCCTAACTGCTTTTTAACATCAGGCTATGGATATTTTTTTGTTCGTATTTCCTTGATTCTCTTTAACAAGTGTCTTCTTTAAGTAACGTTTTTCATGCTATAGTCTCTATAACTACAACGTAAGGGCCAATTTGATTGATAGAAACAGTTACGGTAATGGATATTGTGTTGCGTGTTACGCAATGATGAATTGTATCAAAATAATGGTGGTGTCGACTATAATAGTCAATTAAGATGGTTTACGACTGCGATTTTTTGGTCGCATCACTGGGCAACCGTGATAAGACCTTTTAAAGAAACGGCCATTATAGGATTTAAATGAACTCTCCAAGTGAAACTCCTAATAAATCGTAGTAGGATGATGACGTATTTATAGTGTTGGATGATAAACCTCTAGTTATAATAAATTGTAGAAAAAAAGAAACAAATGAATCTTTGTTTATTGCAAGTAACGTTTTAGGTTTTTATAAGAACAATCATACTAGATACGGTTCTGATTATATACGGATTTACGCACGTTGATATTTCGGGTATGCCTTATTCTAAGGTCTTGACTTTAAATAGGTTAGTAATGGGTAGGTATAACGATGGTTTTCTACAGGATGATTTTGAATTAATTCGCAATTCTTTAAGGGATGATTGTACTCATCAGTTTGAACAAATTTAACAAAGATCAACCATGAAAACGCTAAAAAAGAATCAGAGCTGTTCCCTGACGGCATATCCTCCCCCCCCCCTCTAGGGAAAGCCATGTCTAGCGGTGGACGTCTTTCCCTATGTTTGTGTTCAGATAAATCGACAAAATGTAGGGAATAGCTCTGTTTTTTTTTTTGCAATTTTATGGTTGGTCGCATAGTAAAAGTACAATCATCCCTTTTCCATTCCCTAGAGAATTGCTAATTAATTAAAAATCATCCAGATCAATCATTTCTAATTTCCTCTAGTCTGATCACAAAACGTTATTCACTCTATATTTTAGGAGCCTACACAAGTATGTTAGTTACATTCTCAAGCTAGAATCTGAGTCACAATCGCAAGTGTGCGCGCCGCCTTCAAATCCGCAATGAGAGACAAATGCCCGAGATAGCAAAATGATATCGCTGCGAGCGATTTAAGGCACAATGAGGTCTCTTAAATTTACGTGTTCCTATCCTAACACTGTGGACAGACGTGTAGACATAACTGCGGAATTTGTAAGAAAATGTCGTGGTCTCTGAACAAAATGTTAGTTTAGAGAAATAGGTGGGATTATGGTCGTATAATCTGTTGCTTTAGGAGTTAAGTAATTTTCAAAGTTTACAAGGAAAGCAGTATGACCAAGCTGAAATAATGTAGCGACAATATTTAAGCGCAAAACACACATAGGACGCTTGCGGGTGTTTTTATATGGACGGCAACACATGAAACGCGGGCGCACGCGCCCGACCTGCGCCCATGTTTTTGTACTAAATAAACGTTTTATCTATCTATCTATGTGTTGTCGTCCATATAAAAACAGGTTTAATAGACCCGCCGTACCCCTGACCCGACCTGCGAACGACCCGCACACGTCCTATGTGTTTTGCGCTTTATTAAGAAAATTAAATGAAAAGTCTATAGGAAAAGACACTATACTAGACTATGCCTGCGGCTTCGCTCGCATATAATTCGGTTTATCATAGAAAGACGTTATCGCGCAACCCTCGAGAATTGTTTATTTTCCTGCGTTCTAAAGTAGCCCTTATTTAATCCGAGTTATGGTATATCGGTGTGCCAGATTTCATCCAAGTCAGACACAATATCTAGTACCGATTTTTCCTAATTTTCATCATCTAAACATCAAATCGCACCCCTAAATCAAAACTGTGTTAACTCAAAATCCATCAGTGACTCATTAGTGCAAATTTTATACTGGATATTAAGCTTCACAAAGTCACAAAAAGATTTTTTAACATTGCATTGTATTCAAAAAAGTACGTATAATAACAAAAGCAAGGGACATAAGTTTAGGTTAAGACATAGGTTAAGGGTTTCGAAAAGGCTACAGCACCGTAGACCACACCCATACTGTTCGGCAGATCATACAGAAGACTGAAGAGTACAATCAGCCGCTGTGTATGGCATTCGAGGACTACGAGAGGGCCTTCGACTCTATCGAAACTTGGGCAGTTCTGGATGCTCTTCAGCGATGTCACATTGATGAGCGGTATATAGAGATGCTGAGATGCCTATACAACGCTGCTACCATGACTGTTCAGCTCCAGGACCAAAAGACGAAGCCAATCCAACTGCGCAGAGGAGTGAGACAAGGGGATGTAATATCCCCGAAATTGTTCACTAACGCGTTGGAGGACGTCTTCAAGACGCTGGACTGGACTGGACAGGGTATCAACGTTAACGGCGAGAACATCTCACATCTCCGTTTTGCCGATGACATCGTTGTAATGGCTGAGTCGCTGGAACAACTGGGCGAAATGCTGCACAGCTTAAACGGAGCCTCTCGACGTGTTGGTCTCCGCATGAATCTGGACAAGACTAAAGTCATGTTCAATATGCATGTCATGCCGAGGCCAATATTCGTCGAAGGGTCGGCACTCGAAGTTGTAACGGAATACGTCTACCTAGGGCAGGCAATTCAGCTTGGTAGACACAACTTCGAGAAAGAAGCCAACAGAAGGATCCGTCTGGGCTGGGCAGCATTTGGCAAACTTCGCCGAGTCTTCTCGTCGCCTATACCGCAAAGTTTGAAGACAAAGGTCTTCAACCAGTGCGTCCTGCCAGTCATGACTTACGGTGCCGAGACGTGGACACTGACAGTTGGGCTAGTCCACAAATTTAAAGTCGCTCAGCGAGCTATGGAGCGAGCTATGCTTGGAGTTTCTTTGAAGGATCCGTAACGAGATTATCCGGAGAAGAACTGGAGTGACCGACATAGCTTGTAGGATCAGTAAGCTGAAGTGGCAGTGGGCTGGCCATGTCTGTCGAAGGACCGATGGCCGTTGGAGCAGACGAGTCCTTGAGTGGAGACCGCGTATCGGCAAACGCAGCGTAGGGCGCCCCCCTGCCAGGTGGACCGACGACCTAAAGAACGTGGCTGGGGGGGACTGGATGCGGAAGGCAGAGGACCGAGCGTTGTGGCGCAACTTGGGAGAGGCCTATGTCCAGCAGTGGACTGTGATAGGCTGAGTTGATTGAAGGGACATAAGTACCAGTTTTTTCTGAAATTTCTGTACAAAATCTTTTTATGAGTTACTACAGTCTAGTATAGTATTAAATTATCTGTGGAAATGAAGCTTCACAAAGCCACAAATATTTTTCAACATTGCATTGTATTCAAAAAAGTACCTAAAGTAACAAAAGCAAGGCACTTTTTACCCGACTGCGCCAGAAGGAGGGTTATGTTTTTGGAGTGTATGAATGTATGTATGTATGTATGTATGTATATTTCTTTGGCACGCTCTGTAGCCTAAACGGCTTGATGGATCTTAGCTTGAGAGGTGTCATGGGATTCTTCTTAATTGTGATAATGACACTGGGTATATCAAAATTATAAAAATCAAAATGGCCGCTTTTTTGAGCCAATTTATGTGACTTAAAAAATTTTTTTTGCTCAAAATCCTATCGAGTGGGGTATCAAAATAAAGGGTTTTATAAATGGTTTACGAAAATATATACAACTTATATGTTTAAATGTAATTTGGAATGAGAAATGCTAAAAAACAACAAAATATTCAACGTTAAAAATGAATTTGACTTTTCAAAAAAAACATTATTAGTATGATAAATAAAACATGATGACAAAACTAAAAAAATTCAAATAAAAAAATTAATTAACATAAACAAAAAACCCGACAGCGTGTAAAAATAACAGAAAAAATATAAACAAGACTTATCAACACGCAGGCGGAGGCTACATAGGAACTATTATGTAATTCATGACCAAAAACATACGTAGCCTCCGACTGCGTGTTGATAAGTCTTGTTTATATCTTTTCTGTTATTTTTACACGCAGTCGGGTTTTTTGTTTTTGTTAATTAATTTTTTTATCTGCAATTTAAGTTTTTAAAAAATTGTGTTACTGCAGTCTAGTAGTATTATATTATCTATGCTACATTTTATATCTAGGAATGCGAAATATAACTACGTTTGGCCCAAATTCAGGATCCTAACGACTACTCCATAGCTTTTATCCCTATGCCTGCTAATATGTTACATGCTGACATAAACCAACCACGAAATAATCTATTTCAAAATGAATATCACATTTCAGTAAATTACTTATTACCCGCTGATTGAAACGCCTCAAACATAAGAAACTTATTATAAATCCTGTACCATTTTACCAACTATAGCTATTAGCTTCAATCAATCGGTTGCCAATCAATAGCAACCCGCGGGTGGTAAATGAGTACCAACAACAAAAACGTTAGTGATTGTGGAACGTTTTATTGCACTTTCAGATGTACAGTCAGCCGCACAACAGTGGTAACAGTTTGACCTTGACAGCATCTTTAATTTATAAGCAGTAAGGGTGATTTTTGTAATAAAGTTTTACCACTGACGTGCGGTCCACTGTACTACGAGCTACTAACTACGCCCCGTGGTGAGGTATTACAACTGTTCACGGCTTTTTTGTTTAGAATGAGTTTCAAGTTTTACCGAGGTTGGTGGTGAGCGACGATCCCTGGTTTTGAAAATTACTTAAATATACTGCATTCCTGCATGAAAACTTGCTTTTAAAAATTAAATAAATTACCTATTCCGTAAGTAAAATTTCCTGTGTTTTAACTACTTTTCCATGTGATGGGATATCCTATAAAGACTAATAACATTCTCAATAGGCCAAAAGAGTTCAGATTTATTGGCAGCGCAATTATTCATTTATTAAGCCTCAATGTGCGTTTATAGTGATTTCACGGTCACTAACTCGAAAGCCCAACATGTAACTAATATGAAACTTCCATTACAGAATGGTCTTATCTTCTTTCAGCCAATAGATTGCTTTAGAAGCAACACAATTACTGTTAACAGAATACTGACAATCCCTTAACGAAAATATAGTAGAGTCACAAAGCGGATCCCGGTAGTTAGTGTAACGTACCAACATTGATTCCTCGGTGACTAACTCGTAAGGCCAACATGTAACTATGAATCTGCCAGTATGGAATAGGCTCCTCTCTACCAATAGATTGTTTTAGAAGCAACCCAATTACTGTTAAAAGAATACTGACAAAAGTGACAAAAAAGAGTCACAAAGCTGATCCCGGTAGTTAGTGAAACGTACCAACATTGATTCCTCGGTGACTACCTCGTAAGGCCAACGTGTAACTAGGAACCTTCCACTATGGAATAGGCTCCTCTCTACCAATAGATTGTTTTAAAAGCAACACAATCTCTGTCAACATAATTATACTGAGAAACTCTTATTGGAATGACTAAGGATAAGAATTGTAAAGAATCACAAAGCTGATCCCGGCAGTTAGTGTAACGTACCATACCAACATAACCACATAATCCTAAATTAAGTCATTTAACTCAACACTACCAAAACACAGCGGGAGTAATTCTAAATAGCACAATTTACAGCCATCTGATCTACATCACAAAATCATAGCCCGACGCTAACACTAACTTATAGTCGTGCATAGTTGCCTGTAGTAGACTACACCATTCAAATGTAAACTAAGTTTGACTACGCAAACAGGGGTTTATTTAGTGCAATAAGTCAGCTTCCCGATATGTGCGGTTCTATTAAAGCACGGATTATGATTGCTTTGGTGCAATTTGTAATACTATGGTTGGTAGAAAATAATTTCACTCAGAATTCGGCAATGGTAAGGAGCAGTATTTATAGGTTCTAAATAGTAACAATTTAGTTACATAGGATGGTTGACTTACGGCCAAAATTAATATCGTATCTATACACGATGTGCCCTAATAGAGACAATGATATTATGTATTCATTAGCAATCTAAAAATATCTCCAACTAAATGACTACTTAAATTTAAAATACCTATTTTCTATTTTGTGTTTAGAAAATAAGAAAAAGTGTTTTAAACCTGAATTTTCTCCTAAAATAAATAAAGTTTCTAAACAATGACTATACCACATAAAAGTTCAGACTTTTGCCAACATAATTAAATTGTAAGATTAAAAGAATTAAAAATAAATCATATAATAAACTTAAATTCAAATGAATATGATACTTAATAATTTCTTAGGTTTTCGCGATCACAACACATTATAATAAAACAAAGTTTAACCGGATTAAATCGCGTATATTCTTTGTGTAGTAATTCTATGCGTATATTATTTAAATTGGTTTTCCTGACGTTTCGAAAGCTTTGCAGCATTTCATGGTCGCAGGTAGACTAAGATGACAAGCGTCTTTACAGATATTTCTAAAAAAAATATTTTAATCTACCGTACAATATTATCGTTTCGATGCACGCAGTAATCACTCACAATATCATTATCTTTTACAGTGTTGCGTGCTGTTTGGGACTTGATTATTTTTAGGACTGGGTTTTTAATAGAGAAGATGCTTGGCAGCTCCCACCTGTTTGGAACCCAGTCCTAAAAATAATCAAGTCCCAAACAGCACGCAACACTGTAAAAGATAATGATATTGTGAGTGATTACTGCGTGCATCGAAACGATTTTAATTAATAATATTGTAAGGTATTTTTTTTTTTTTGACATATCTGTAAAGTCGCTTGTCATTTCATTGACCATGAAATGCTGCAAAGCTTTCGAAAGGTCAGGAAAACCAATTTAAATTATATACGCGATTTAATCCGGTTAAACTTTGAATAATATACTTCCTTGCGATTGCGCGATCTGGGCTCAGTATCGCGATATCTAATTCATTAATGAATTTTTTTATAGATCTTTCTATCTAATAAAATGAGAACGCCAATAAAACTTCTCGTTGCTGTTTTCGTCAAAAAAGTGTAAGAGGGCTCTCTGCTCTTAAACAGGTAGGTATACTATTAATTTCATAAAAAGTTCATAGTACGCACATATCAATGTAGACACATATCAAGTTATACATTTCCAGTATAGACTGACCTCTTATTGTACGGAAAGCCTCTACAAAGCGAGGTCTGCTTATACTGAAATGCATAACTTGATGTGTAGCTGTGTATACATTATCTATAAAAGTCTTAAGTAAATACCATAAACAATTTATTGAAGGATATAAAATTCTCTAATTCTTCCTATTGAATGCCTGCCTCTAATATTTTCTAGGTATTACATGTTGGCGATAATATTTCAAATGGCTTATTTATTTTCTTATTCATAGCTCAGGTTAAATGGCTTATTACATATAAGAGCTAAAGTAGGCTATTATTCAGTTTAGTACTAGAAGCTGGCTGGTTTTTCCTCTCGGCATCATTATTTTATATCTTCGAGATTGTAACATTGTGATACAATATTTTATTAGTAGGTTTTATGCTGCGGAAAACTACTCTTTAAATATCTTTGCCGTCTTAATAAAATGCCATATCTTAATTTTCTTAAGGTGGTAGTCGTTATTACTTTTTTTATTAACTCAAAATATAAAAAAGGATAATATTTACAAACTTACAAACCCAATAACTTAGCCCATTGACACATAGTAGGGGGTAGTTCAAAAATATCTCGGTCACGACAATTTTCATGTTACGACAATGGCGAGCACATCTGAATGACTTTATATCCTAAAAACCTCAATATTAAGAAAAAAAACTGTATAAAAAAAAAAAAAAAAATTAACAAAAACAAAAAACCCGACTGCGTGTAAAAATAACAGAAAAGACATAAACAAGACTTATCAACACGCAGTCGGAGGCTACGTATGTTTTTGGTCATGAATTACATAATAGTTTATAGGTAGCCTCCGCCTGCGTGTTGATAAGTCTTGTTTATATCTTTTCTGTTATTTTTACACGCAGTCGGGTTTTTTGTTTTTGTTAATTAATTTTTTTTATTTTAAGTTTTTTAGTTTTGTCATGTTCTATTTATCATACTATTAATGTTTTTTTTGAAAAGTCAAATTCATTTTTAACATTGAATATATTGTTGTTTTTTAGCATTTTTCATTCCAAATTACATTTAAACATATAAGTTGTATATATTTTTGTAAAGCATTTATAAAACCCTTTATTTTGATACCCCACTCGATAGTTTTTGACGGAAAAAAATTTTTTTTTGAAGTGGTTATATGGCGCCAAAAAGCGGCCATTTTAATTTTTTAAATTTTGATATACCCAGTGTCACTCTCAGAATTAAGACGAATCTAACGACACCTCTCAATCTCAAATCAATCAAGCCGTTTAGGCTACAGAGCGTGCCAAAGAAATATACATACATACATACATACACTCGAAAAACATAACCCTCCTTCTGGCGTAGTCGGGTAAAAAGTAATTACCCACATCAATCTAATTTTTAAGGCCATTCATTACATTTTTTATTTAGTTTAGTAGATTAGTTAATTATTATTTTAAATTATAATATTTATAATTCGCTTATTATGTGAAAAACAGTGTATTTATATACTTAACACGTAATTGAGTAACACTGCGTCATGCTTAATATTAATCCCAGAATTTCCACGTGAAACTGCCCCTTAAGAAGAAAATATGTGGAGTCAAGTACATTAGCAAGAACAAGTACTATAAAATCTATTTATTTTATAACTATCATCTTGAACTATCATCCAGATAAATGATCGATAGTGATAAAGATATCATTTTCTAAGAAGTAGGTATTTCGATCTGAAAAAAGTTAAAGGTATTTCGATCTGAAAAAAGTTAAGGGTGAATGTGACTTGCATATCGGTGGTTCCGCGGATGGTGTGAAGATACTGTGAAGATTTAATATTAGGTATAAACAGATGAACGTAAACGACAATTTGCATTGTTTAGTAATCAATCTACGGAATATTAAGATCATAAATAAGGTATTTTCCTCGGACGAATAAAAAAGGCGGACGGAATCTCGCTAAATAGACTGAAGCACTTTTTGTTTTCCTAAACCCTCTATAATTTCGAAAGCATTTTAACACACCAGATTTATACTGTTATTTTATTTGTGACACTACAACAATGACTACCGTTACACTAAATTTTTTGCGTAATCGCGGCTTTTTGGCATACTATGGATGTGAATGTGTGCGTGCCGTGCCCGTACTTTTAAGCGAGCCGGCATACTATGGATGCTTCACTTATTGTTTGGCAAGATTCTGTCCGCCTTTTTTATTCGTCCGAGGTATTTTCAATACGTTTCTGAAAGACAAAAATATTAATCTATAAAGGATTAAATCAATATCCTTGTATCTATCCATTATCTATTTATGATTTGAGATTTAACACAAGCTCTTCAAATAACTTATGTCTAGCTTATATCCTGCTGCTTATAGACTGCCTTGTTGGTCTAGTGGTTGCAAGCGCGACTGCTGAGCGTGAGGTCCTGGGTTCAATCCCCGGGTCGGGCAAAGTGTTATTGGGTTTTTTCACTAGGAAATTCTCAGTAGCAGCCCGGTGTCTGGATTTGTGCCCGGTTAATGGCAATAGGCTCGCCCCCTATTACATGGGACTTACAACATAACTGGCAAAATGTGGGTGTACTATACACCTCTGCCTACCCCTTCGGGGAAATACAGGCGTGATGTTATGTTATGTTAGCTTATATCTCTGGTATAGGGCAAATCGTGGATAGATAGGATATTAATTTTGGCCGTAAATCTTTGAAGTATATGTATCATCATCATCATTAACTCAGCCTATCGCAGTCCACTGCTGGACATATGTATACGTGATTGGAAATCAAGATGATTTGGATCATCAGATGAAGACGTCTGTGGTCTAGTGGTTTGAGTGTCGGACTGCTGATCACGAGGTCATGTTTCGATTCCCACAGGACACAAATAATGTTATTGTGTGATGAACATAAGTTTTTGTGTTGCTCTGGGTGTTTCTTATGTATTATAAGTATGTATTTACAAAAAATGTATATAAGTATCATATCCACTGTCTAGTACCCATAACACAAGCTCTGCTTAGTTTGGGACTAGATGGTGCTGTGTAAAAATGTCCCAAAAGTATTTATTTATTTCTCAGCTTTTTCAACACATTCTCGTCTCTTTAACCGCTTCAGGAATCCTGGGAGTTTCTCCGCTTTTTTCTAAAGACAAAGAGACCTAAAAACAATAAATATTGGAGTTGTAGCCGCAAGCCGTAATAGGGAATCATAGTCGTTGACATAATATTCTAGTTCAAGAACATTGTGGTAATGCACAAAAACTCTTTTATAGTGATCCACTATTTAGATACGCCGATAAGAACGGATGGCGTATCTGTGGCATTGTAGATATTTATATTTAATTGACAAAAATCTATGAGATTGTAGGTAGTTGCAAAAAAGATGTAAGACTGTTTTTTTGTTTTGTTTTGTTATTCAGTTTGTTTTAATTTTAAATTAATGTTCTAAAAGTATTTTATGCTGCCAAAACTTATGGTTGAAGCTTCAACAGTATGTTTGTATCTTTGTTGGAATTTCTAATTAACAATACAAATTATATTACGTGTAAGTTGGAAGATTCACATATTATACTCATAGTAGTAGGGCAGAAAGGCTGCGTAAACCCTTTATGTACGAGTACATTTAAAAAAAATACGTGATACGATTAAAGGTGGGAAAAACGGCTTAAAATCGTAAGCGTGTTTAAACGTTGTGCTTTTTTCTGTAAACGATTTTTTTTACGCTTTTGACGCTTTTTGTTTTTCACTTCTAAAAAAATGTACTTTTATTTGTCTACATTACACTATTCTATTGACAGTTAAACTATTTACAAAGTTCACTAAAAACTATACGAACAAACTACAATCGTCGCGTAATTACCGAGGAGAACATTCAAAAACGCATTCACTCGTTGACAACAAAAAATAAACTAAGCGCCAAAGCAAAAGCAAATCAATCAAGGTCAAAAACGTTTAAACGATACGAAAATAATCAACAAAATAAAAAAGTTCTCTCTCTAAACAAATTTTCCGTAAACGAATAAAATTTAATTCTGCCGATTATCAAACCACTCGTCAACTTTGAATTTGGGTCTTATGGTCATAGAAATAAGGTTGCATTTCAAACGTAGTATCGAAAGCATAAGTTTGGTTTACGAAAAAGACGACGTCTGTGGTCTAGTGGTTCGAGGGTCGGACTGCTGATCACGAGGTCGTGGGTTCGATTCCCACAGGACACAAATATTTGTGTGATGAACATAAGTGTTTGTGTTGGTCTGGGTGTTTATTATGTATCATAAGTATGTATTTACAAAAAAAATAGTATATATCCATTGTCTAGTACCCATAGCACAAGCTCTGCTTAGTTTGGGACTAGATGGTGATGTGTAAAAATGTCCGTCTGTATGTGAATTTTTTCAAAGAACTTCCTAAGCGCTAACCTTGAACCTTGAACTTGGTGTTGTGTAAAAAAAAAAAAAAAAAAAGTCTAAACGAAATTTGCTTTAATCACTAAGCGTGCTTATACGCTTTTTTTTTTATTAGACTTTTTTAAGCGCTTTTCGTTTAAACGCCAACTTCTAGATACGATTCAACTGTAACCAAGATTCATTTCATGGTCCCAGTTTTTTATTTATACATTATGATTTCTTCAAAATACTGCATAACAAGAAGACAGTAAGTATAAAATATTCAGGTTCTCAAATTACTTCTGATGTTCATTTATGGCCATTTATGGCCGAGATTGGCTTCGAAAACATCGCCATTTCTTACAAATTACTTTTTCAGCTAATAGACGAAGTGCTGCGAACAATCATAGAAAACTCAAAAAAAACATGCTCCTTCGTGTACAACCAGTGCTCACGCACACACATGCACCTCAAACCGTGCTCACTCCTCTCAGTACACACTACACATGTCACGGCATCGTCCAGTAAGCACCGCGAAAGCAAATATCCACAGAAATAGATAGAATGGAAAAGTGGGCAGGGCGCGCGTCCCAACACTGCACCATAGTGCAGGGCATTTCAAAGCCTTTCTCAGTACGCCTTATGACTTGTTTTTGTAAATACTGTAACAAAAAACCGCAGAAATGCCTTATTGTGCTATTTATATCTGCAGAAACAAAAGCTGTAAAGTACACTTGATTAAAGTTAATTTTTAAAAATTAATGACGTCAATATATAAGGTGTAGTTTGTTCGAAAAATGCCACGCATGAATCGCGCTTGTAAAATTGTGATTACAACCATTCTATCTCTATTTATTCTGTGCAAATATGTGCATAGTGTGTGCGTGAGCGCTGGTTGTACACCTTCGAGCATGGTTATTTTTGGCTTCACTATGATTGTTCGCAGCACTTCGTCTATATTTTTACTACGTCTGTGACTTAGGTATGCATCATTATGAAAAAATTATGAATTAATCATTATGAATTATGTTATCATTATGAAGCCTTTCAATCTAGGTACCTACCGTGTACAATAAAAAAACTCAACTATCACAATAGTAGTTCATCGAATAACATTCACTCAACACATGACGTCATTTCTCTGAGTCATAATACTCGATACATTACAATAAATCGCCAAGTCACCACAAAATTCTTCTACGAACAAAAAACTAAACTACTGTTGATTGAAATAAATGAGTTAACGGTGGTCATAAACCACATAAATTAATCTTTGGTCGAACTGATCTGTAGTTTTAAATAACGCATAGTAGTTGCGCAGGCGCTTATCTGATGGTAGGGTTGTCATTTTTGTATTGGTTGGTAAATTTTTAATATGTAACGTACTTAATACGTCATCACAGTACGCTAAAAGCCCGGTTAAGAGCTCTTGTTCTTACCAATACACAACTAGTATTTGGTCTGTTACTATTTGAAATGCAATATTTGGAATCTTTTCGCCATAGAAATGTACCCGCAATGATAAATGTGTGCCTCTTTTGAAAAAACGCAAAACTATTATAAATAACGTTACTTGATAATACTCTCTCTCTGAGTCCAGACATCATAGTTCATCTCTCATGAGATTTAAATACATCCGTACACATCTAAATCACTAAATCGTCCTACACAAATACTAGACTTACCTACATAAGTACATAAATACCTCCATTCATTACTATAAGCATCCCTAGTAACCCCGTATCCGTCCGATCTAACACGTCCCGGTGCATAGTATATGCAAATATACAGATTGTAGAAGCGATACGCCCATTTGGACGCTGTCTACAGATAACCATCGATTTTATGTGCAGATTACTATTTTACCCACTAATTATTACTCTATTAATGTTAGTTTTGTTTCAAGGGATTGATGTTAAGCGATTTATTTATAATTATAGGGGTAAAGATTTGATTTATTTGTTTTGATAAGATTTTAATTCGAAGTCCTATTGAATAGGACAGGCTTATACATGCTGAAAGTTTAATGGTTTTTTTCCTGAATAGGGGTCATTTTACTCATCATTATGAACAATTTTCACTATGGGACCAACCATGAAAACTTGAAAAAAAAAAATCTGTTGTTCCCTACATTTGTATTCACTTAAATCGATGAAATGTAGGGACAAGCTGATTTTTTTTCGCGATTTCAGGTTTTGTCCATAGTAAAAGTTGTTCATAATGATGAGAACAATGATCCCCCTATTCGGGAAAAAAGCCATTATTCAACATGCAGGTCCAGAAGTTCATCTTTATTAACAGGTTCCTAGGAAAGGAACAGGGAACTTAAGTTTCAACAAACTTCACTGAAAGACAAATAATTATATATTTTTTGCAGCCTTTCTGCCATTGCGAGTTGATTGTAGAATCGATTTGTATGCTTGATGTCTAACCACAAATAACATGGGCTTCTGCAAGCTGATTGCGTAGCCGATTGCTGCTGGCAAGATCCATACATTGTTTAGTACAAAAAAAATAAGATTTTTAGAGATTTGGAATAGTTTTACTGTGGAACCTTGGTCCCTAAAGATGGAAATGAACTCAATTTTTAAATTATTTACTTGGAAATGTAAATGTGTATCATGTTTTATTCAGGGGTTCTAAAAATATTTATAAATGTTGAAAGTTATTCTTTGGGGCCAATAATCAATGCTAAAAATATTTCAAATTAGTTAAAAATCTAAAATTTTTGTACACACGGCTACACATCAAGCTGTACATTTCCAGTATAAGCTGACCTCGCATTGTATAGGCTTTCCGTACAATGCGTGATCATCTTATACTGGAAATGTACAGCTTGATGTGTAGCCGTGCGTACAATAAATTACTATCAGCCTTTAAAAAAGCTACGCTTCTATCGTATTTTCGAATGCAGGACCTGTGCGTTTATAAGTAGCCTAAATCCGACAAAAATGCTATGATCCGCGAAATCCCGTTAGTATGCTACTCACAACAGATTAATAAATTTCACCACTATCTGGTAAACTTGTTACCTGTTACTAGTTCTTTATACAAAGTTATCAGATGATGTTCGGACGAGCAACAAAGGGAGCTCATATTTTATGCTATATCCTCGACGCTATCCAATCAGGATCGTAAGTAGTTGGAGTCAACTATGTGGAAATATTCATAAAGACCTGTTTTATTGGACTGTTGTAATATCTGGAATGGACTTCCTGAAACTACAATGGTTAGAAACGTCTTTGAAATTAATCGTTTTGAAAAATAAACTTCAGCATCATCATCATCATTTCAGCCGAAAAAACGTCCACTGCTGGACATAGGCCTACCCTAAAAATAAACTTAACGATGTTCAAAGTTTAAAAAAGTTTTAATAAAATATGTTCAAGCAACTATTCTTTGATTATTTATTTATTTATTTATAAAAGTACAGCCACATCACATACATTAAAATAATCACTATACTCTTAACTAAACTGTAACTGGTCTGATGTACATGACAATAACGGCGTACATAACACTTATAATTATTGACAGGTAAATAATCAAAGCCATCAAGTTCAAGTTCATCAAGTATTAATATTATTTTATTTTAAATTATTTATAACCTTGATTTGATTGACCTCACGAGCAAGTTAGTTATGCTATCCCACGTACTGTTAATAAACGTAGTGTCTGTGCAGGTATCCTGCTTTCTATCAATTTATGTCGAACAAACTTGGGATTACGCTGCCCTATTCGCCGAATGGTAGAATCTTATAACCACAATTTTATTGATATTGATATTATTGTATGCATTTGTGTTTATTGACCCTGAATAAATAAAATAAAATCAGATATTATTATTATAACATTTACACATGCGAAGCATTGATTGCCAGAGGACACAAATATATGTGTGATGAGCATAAGTGTTTGTGTTGGTCTGGGTGTTTCTTTTGTATTATATTATAAGTACGTATTTACAACAAAAAAAATATAAGTATTATATCCATTGTCTAGAAACTAAAGCACAAGCTCTGCTTAGTTTGGGGGATGGTGCTGTGTAAAAATGTCCGTCTGTATGTGAATTTTTTCAAAGAACTTCCTAAGCGCTAACCTTGAACCAAAATTGTTTTGGTCTGAGGCGCTAACATAGATCTTCAAGTGTTTTCTGTCGATTAATATCGCAAAATATTCAGAATGTTTGTATTCCAGATTCCAGCTAAGTAGAAAGTTTAAAAAGTATTCCACAAATTACGTCAAATCTGGTCTAGTCTGCTCAACCATAATTTGTCAAATCATAACATCTGACAGGTCAAATATGTCAAAATTCCGTGTCACTCCCACGCGAGTTAAGCATCGATTATAATTAGCGGTCAAATTATACAAAAAACAAATGGTCTTGAGGTCAGGACTTTAACGTTAGACCAGTCTGATCGTGTGCGCATGCACTTACATACGTAAACATTCAGTCACATACAGGTTGTTTCATAAAAATAGGTACTCTTTTATTTTATACAAGCTCTTTTGTTTTTATCTCAAGGTCGTTACTCTTTTATTTTATACACGCTCTTCTGTTTTTATCTCGAGGTCACATGCGCAGATAATTTTTGATTTTTATTCTCAAATTGGCCATGAGTTGTAGGGATCGGAAATCCTCAATAACTGCCCGTCATCAGTAAAATGTGTACAACGCAACGGGCAAAACACGTCGGCTGGTGGGACAGACAGCAGGACAATTAAATTTCGAGTCCCACATCCCGTGGGAGTTGTATAAGGCGAGTAAAAAGATTACATCTTGAAAGGAGCATGACGTTTCAAAATTATCAGATATTATAACATGGTTATGGCACTTCAAATATCATGCTGTGACTACCCATCCGCCTGCAAAACTTGTTGATGTTGACAACGAAGATCTTGCTCCTCCTACATGAGGTTTAACCAGATTTCACGAAGCAGTTCTATGTTCAGAAGCGGAAATGTTTCATTTTCATCTTACATATACGCACTCTTGAGACATGATTACTTGGTACGTGAGTACTAGGACATAATTTAATTCAAATTCAATTTTTTTTAATTCAAATAGACCTAATTACAGGCACTTATGAAATCGATTCTAGTTGCACAGTCCTAATTGGTAATGATCCTTCTATAATAAAAGATAACGTAATTTTATTTATTTATTTTATTTTTTATTGACCTTTGAACTATGTTTCTTATTCCATCTTTTCTTTATTCTATGTGTCAATAAATTTTAAATGAGCATTAGCGCTCAAATTAAAATAATATTCAGAAGTACTATGCATAATTAAATAAATAGTAAAAATATTGATAGGTATAGATTTGTGCTTAATCACAACTGTGCAATTCTAATCCAAGAACGTTATTGCTCAAAATCTTCGAAGTAACCTATCTAAATAACCCCAAATCAAATACATAAATACCCTCTAAATCATTAATAGGCACTACACCCTGCTATCTTCTCCTCACATAAATCCTCAAGATTGGAAGGTGGACAGCATTTGGTACCCTATCACTATATGTTGCGGAGTGACGCACGCTGTAGCTGCGCCGGCCGTGTGACCGATACATATCGAGGTAATGATTGATGCTGCCGCCCATTTGCCAAACTAGTTCCTCCATGACTGTGCACCCAGTAAAATAGCGGAATAGGAACTTGAAAATATCTTTTTATCAGTAACAAGCTACAACGCTATCGACAACAAGCTGTTGTCATCTCATGCTCGACTAAAGCTATTCATTCGCAATTTTTCAAAACTCACCAGTCTCCATGTTTTAAAATCTTCCATGCTTTCCGATGCACCTGTCATGTGGTAACTCCCACGGACGAGAAAAAAATAAGAACTCCGTGCCAAATATAACGAACGAATTGAAGTACCCTAAGTAAGCTGATCTGGCTCATTCGTATACGTGCCTTGCGTACACACTTACGTGGTAATACGCCGATCGACCGCCACATGCTGCGTTTCGTTTATCAAATTACGCACACATATTTCTGTAGGGTGCTTCACTTATGTAGTATGTGGCGCGGAGTCTTTCTTTTTTTTCTCGTCTGTGGTAACTACCAAGTCAGTAATGATTGTAGCAGACGAATATGAGAGCCCTATTCTCAAATGTGTTCGTCTCCCTATTACGAGCTAATAGCTATTTGTGTTTACGATCAATCAACTTCAAATTGGTACAAATATTCTGGTACTAACTGACGATCTGGACAAGCAGAGACGAAGAATCTTCTCTTTCTGCTTTCAACAAACGGTCCTGTACAGTCAGAAGCAATAATACCTTCCTATAGATGAATTTACAACCACCAGTATTATCTATCTCACCTAAGCCACGAGAAATAACATATGACTATGGATAGTAGGGCTATCTCTTCTACACATACGTACAAATTTATTCGTTTCATTCATAGTCAGATAGCTATTATTTGCTATTTTTAAACAAGCTAAAGGCCCATCTAAATTTTAAGCGGTTACCTTTACCCATAACAACTGCAATACCACCTAGGCTGTTGATTCAATGCTGTTGCGAGTCGGTTCGCCAAACTGATACATGAAGATGGAAAGTCTCATGTGATTATAATGTCACCGGCACCCGTACCCTTCGCACTGAACTACAGCAATGCAAGCATTACTGTTTGGCGGCAGAAGTAGGTACGGTGGTAGTACTTCCCCGGACGAGCTCTTTCACAAAGGAGCTTTACTACTAAAAACTGCTATTGCTATTTTAAAACTGTATCTTCCTGATATTATTGCTTCTTACTGTACCGTGTGATGCCGGACATAAAGAATTGCACCACCCTATCTCTTCTCATAGGTGTCGTAAAAGGCGACTAAGGGATTCACCAGAGGATGGACAGCAGCGCTCTCTGAGTATTTAACCAACCAACTGCGATCGCCAACCCGCCTGCCAGCGTGGCGATTATGGAATATCCCCCCCTTTTGGAGGAGGCCTATGTCCAGTAGTGGACGTATTTCGACTGAAATGATGTTGATGAATGACTGTACTAGGATGTCATAACTGCTTACTATTCACTTACTAACATTCCCCCTTCCTCGTATTTCCTGGCCTCACGATACAAGTCACTGATGCGCACTGCCTACTGGCCGCATCCAGCTCAAATCGTGATTAATGTGACAACCCACGATCTTAACTCCGCCCGGAACATGGCTCAGATGTGTCTGTACCACGATTATTTATTTTCGGCTGAAGACTCCTAATGAACGAGATTGCGGACTCTTTGCTTAAATCATTATGCGAAATACGGTACGTATAAGGACAGGCTGGAGAATATATGAAGGTATAGTATTTGAAGTACGTGTAGGTATTTGAATTTTGTACAGGACATAGGCTGAATTTATAAACTACGCCAGGTATATAATTTTTTTTGCGATTTTTACTCCGACGACCTGATGAAAGTAGCTGGGGGCACGGTATCTGGGGGGGACTGGATGCGGAAGGCAGAGGACCGAGTGTTGTAGCACTTGTAGCGCAATTTGGGAGAGGCTTATGTCCAGCAGTGGACTGCGATAGGCTGAGTTGATTGAGTGTAGTATATTTAGGACGGTACTTTGTTGCAGAATTGAACGTGGGCCGTAAAAATCACAAATATCCATACAAAATTTAAGGGGTCGTCCCTACAGCACAGAGGCGCCCCCACCAGTAAAAAAATAATTACTCGCCGAGTACAAACTTTATCTATAATCTGGTTCTACAGAATTGTAGTAAAGGTTCTGTAGTTTAATCAGAAACTACTAACTCGGTAAAATATAGTTCGCTGTAGTTGTAATGTAGATAGAAAAAATGCAAAAACGGCCACTTTTTAACCGACTTCAAAAAAAGGAGGAGGTTATGTATTCGGTGGGTTTGCGGCGGCGGCCCGCGAGGTGGTCCCATATAAATTGTATTGACTTAGGTTGAGTAGTTTTAAATCAGTTTATTATAGCTTCGCATATCTAGATGATCTGCTCATAGGTTCGTTTTTCTGAGAATTCTTGTCCGATTTGCGTGTTTTTTTTACGACAGTGATTGGACGTTTGGAAGAATATGGGCGAGACCTTTGCCCAGCAGTGGGACAGCATAGGTTTGTAAAAAATATATTCTCAAATTGGTTCTATAAAAAAATATGAATCAACCCTCGCAATTATCAACTAAAAAGTATGAAATAAAAACTTTTTAACAAAAAAAACCGCCTTCAAAAACCTTAACTAAAAAGTAATAAATAAACCTTGTATATATTTCAAAATCTTTTCATAAACCAACAATTTGAAGGCGGCGCGTGATTGTCATGTACGTTCACTTATACTGTACCTACTATACATTATATTTACACGACGCTTACGATGATTGATCGTGAAATACATGTACATAAGTATAGAAAGGGTCAATCACGCGCCGCCTTCAAAATGTTGGTTTATAAAAAGATTTTGAAATATATACAAGGATTATTTTTTATTTTTTTATTAATCGGTTTTTTTTGTTAAAAAGTTTTTTTCTATCTACAAATACAGCGAACTATATTTAACACAGTTAATAATTTCTGATAACACTACAATACCTTTACTACAATTTTGTAGAACCAGATTTTCGATAAATTTTGTACTCGGCGAGTAATTATTTTTTTAATGATGGGGGCCACTGAGCTGTAGTGGTCACATACGAGTACCTACCTTCTTGACATTCTGATAACCGATAGATGACAATTATTACCAGCCAAATAGTAAGAGAGTTGCGTCGCTGGTGCGAAAAGACTGGCTGTGAAGATAAAGAAAAATACTATGTAGGTAATATCGTTTTTCAAGATCGTACCCGACCCGAGTAAAAAAGTAAAAAACATTTTATTATCACAGATTCAACATCCACAAAACAAGCTGCAACTATCATTTCGCCGAACATCGCGTAAATATCACCGACACCTAAACTGTACGCGACGATAATAAATATTCAACGTATTTTAAAAGGTGCAGCTCAATACCCAGTACATTAGGTCTTCACAGGTTTGCTCAGGGCGACCACGTTGACAGCTCAATCGAAGCATTCACCACGTCAACAATAACGTATCGATCCTCTTGTAGATAACTTCGACACACCGACCAACATAAAGATGTGTTCGTAGATATAGCTGACAGAGAAAGTTGTAGAAAAAGCTTTTTGTTAAAAGAGTTTTTGCAAAAAGGTTTTGTTTGATAATGTCTCGTCAGGGTGTGTAATTGAATGAGCGATCGTCGATCGTCGTGGTTACTATTTTTTTATTGTTCTGTGGTTAATACAATCTATGGTGCGCTTTTGCTATCTATATCAAATTGTTGGACGTGTTAAGTATTCGTTTTAAATGTAAGCTTAATTGCGTACCGCCGCCTATTGCAGGTGCGTTGGTAAAGAAATGTTTATCAGATTTTTATCCTACCTGTGTTCCGCTAACTTGAAATTCGTCGAGTGACAATTTAAAAACCTTATAATTTTTTTTATTTAGGTTCAAAATATATAAAGAAAATTAAATAAAGAACATTACTCACCATAGACAAGTTTACTTTTTAAATTTATCTCTCGAACACAAAGCAAGCAAAGGTATACATTACAAGTACAGCCTTACACTCATTTCTTACAGCCAGTGAATGAATAACATTATCAGGCCGAAGCTTTCTTATGCTTGGTGTAAATATTTATTCTTGCTGGCAATACCGGCCGACATTCCGCGAGTACCTATTGAGTACTTTTACATAAAAATCTCTTACTAAAGTTATGTTATGGTTTAATCCCGATCTTAAGTTGAGAATAAAATAAGTTGTGTCGAATTTGATATGATTTTCTTGGTTTAGTATTACTTTATGATTTTATTATGGGCTTATTTTTAGACGGCATTAACAACCATATCAAGTTGTATCAAAAGACAGCGTATTGAATTTGTTTATTTTAAAATTAATAAAACATACGTTATTTGAAGAAATTGACGACGTCTAAGGTCTAGTGGTTCGAGTGTCGGACTGCTGATCAAGAGGTCGTGGGTTCGATTCCCACTGAACACAAATATTTGTGTGATGAACATAAGTGTTTGTGTTCGTCTGGGTGTTTCCTATGCATAATAAGTATGTATTTACGAAAAAAATATTATATAAGTATTATATCATATATTATATTATACAAACTAGCAGTTAGTCCCAAACTAAGCAGAGCTTGTGCCATAGCACTAGTTAGTTTGGGACTAGATGGTGCCATGTAAAATATGTCCCAAAAATATTTATTTATTTTATTTATATTTATTAAAGATTATTTTATAAAATTAATCAAAAATCTTAATTGATAGATAACACCTACACGTTAGTGCAACAATGTATACCAAATGTAGTTCTATTCGACCAACTCCAATCTTTGTATTATAACAAACTAGACCTACCTAGTGATTTTATTCCCTGTGTGTGTCATGCTGTCGCACATTCAGTCACTAAGCAAGATCGATCACACATTAACTTTACAGGCATATCAGGCCAATAAAATCTACTGCTCAGAATTAACACAAAGTTTAGATAACCGGTAATGATAAAAAACATTCCTACTAATGATTTTAAAAGAAACTGCTCATGAAATCTATACAATCATACATTTTAAACTACATCATTCGTAAAGGTTACTTGATTGATACGACACTTGAAATTTCTCCACATATTATTGCCCGCGAAAAATTAGTGTTGCCAGTTACAAATAAATACCGTACACATATTTAGTCGTACGTCGTCTTTGATGTCACGCTGGGCTTCAGACATTGAGTAACGTCCCACATTTACGTCCCAACGGGTACGTATTACAAGCTGAAGTTAATAATGGCATCCTAGTTTATTTATTAAGAAACACAATGCGTGAGGGGGACAGGTAATGGATTGCCAAATAAAAATGTTACTGCCGGTGGCTTTAAGAATAATGAGCATACATTTTTTATTGAGCAATGAATAATAACGATACATTTTTACGTCAAGACATTTAACAGATAGGTACTTAGTAGCAGCTACTGCAATCTTTTCATGTATAGTTAATTTAGTTCTCTACATAAAGATGCTCTAAGTCTAAACTTTAAAGGATTCATTTAAACGCCTATATCGCGTATTTTATTTACACGCAGGCTCAACGATGTAGTTACTGACGTTGATGTCCATGGGCTATGTGTACACCAACCTCTAGAAAAAAAACCTTACTTTTATTGTAAACCTGTTTTTGTCTACCTTTTTTGGGATTGATATAATAATAAAAAAGGTATTGATACGAAAATGAAGAACGAAGATATGAAAGGTTGAACGCTTGCCTTCCATGCAGGAGGGCGTGATTTCAGTCCCGTGAGTCCACACCTCTGACTTTTCGAATACATGTGTGAGTCTGAATTCGATTATTACTTGCTTTAACGGTGTAGGCAAACATCGTGAGGAACCCTTCACACCTGAGAGTGCTCCATACAGTTCTCAATGGTGTCTGAAGTCCACTAACCCACACTAGGCCAGGTGATCGACTAAAGCCTTAGCTTAAGCTTTTCGTTCTGAAAATAGTTCCGTGCCCAGCAGTGGGACAATAATGGGCTGGTCATATTATAGACAAATTATGCTGAGCATTTAACTTTCAGGTGAATTCGTTATGTCATTAAGATATTAGCTTCTTCTTCTAACTAAATAAATTCTTCACTCACCTCCACGTCAAGACAAGAAATATAAACACAAAATCAACCCTAACCCTAACCCAAAATATAAATGTATTATTACACAAAATATTTATGTACCTACGTTGTCATAAACCAGACAGAATTATGTCCGATCATTAATTTTATTGTAACCAATTGACTTGAATGGCGTACTATGACGCTAGACGCCATGTTTTTTTTATCTGAGAAGTGTTGATTTCTGCAGGTGCGCGGATGTTGCCAGTTGCGAAGAAGTAAATTCATCATAAATGATGAATGGTGCGTCCGCTTACCCCAGACCGCACGGTATGAAAGCGTTTTTTAATTCGTGCATGGCAACCATAGAGGAAATGAATATGTGGCAACACTTACTTGGTGAATTACCTGAGCGGGAAAATAGATATGTTAGGAAAAAGCACATTGACTTTATGATACCAGAAAATATAAAACGATTTGTATTATCTAGGTATTATGTTTCTTTTACGCTATTTCTAATAAGGAATGATTGAAAAATAATATCCTATCTGCTTATCTTCCTTGGCGAGTTGTAAACGTGGACTGGATAATGGGGTACTTTTATGTTTAGAAGTGATAGGTTGGAACGATCGGTCATTTAATTTACTACAACAACCTTTCAATTCGATCTATTTCAGCGCTTTTATTGGAAAGTCTTAAACAGCCCAACATTTTTGTATATACGCTACGATTTAAGTAAAGGAACCATAAACAACTCTGTAGAAGTTATTTTGCTTTGCCAGTAATCTAGTTTAATTTCTTTTCCGGAAATCATTACGGAAAAATAATAAATAATTATAATAATGTTTACACTTCTTCCGTTTACATACCTAATATTACACACTATTCACTGCTGTGCATAGAATTTAGCAATATTTTAAATCAGACATGATTTTCAATTTCTCGTGTGATCAAAAAACATCGCGTCGGTTAGAATAGAAACTCCTATATTACCTAGTATGCTTTACATAGTTTATGACAGATAAGCTCATGAAGAACACACTTAGGCCAGTATTACAGAACGATACTCAAGCATTGATCTCTGTTTAAAACTAGTTTAAAGTTGAGGTTTGATTTTAGAACGTTCCTCAAGCAGAGATTTGTTGATCACAGTTCAGCTGAGTTTAGTTTTGTTTTATACTGTCACCTGTTTCGGTATTTAAGCTGAGATTTGATCTGTAATCACTCTAGTGTGGTCCAGACTACGCTTGAGTAGAGATTTCTATTATATTTCAGGTCAAATTCATGTGTTATGTTGTTGAATTAAAGTTTATAATTACCGTTCTGGAATAAGACCGATACTCAAGTAACGATTCTATACTTAAGCAGTGATCAGGTGATTGGAGTTTAAACTGTACTTGAGGAAGCTACTGTAATACGGGCCTAACACACATCGTCAAAATCACATACTAGTCAACCCACAGAAATAGATAGAATGGCCAAGTGGGCGTGCGTGCCATCACTATGTACCATAGTGCAGCGTATTTCAAAGCCTTTCTCAGTACCGTAAACTGCCCTAACTTGGCCCACAAGCCCTACTTTGCCTAGTTATTTTTTGAGTAAACTATAATAGCTATGATTTCAGTACTTGGGGAGCTTTGAAAACTATGACAACGCTAACATTTGGTTCAGTTATAAAGTGTCAGTGCGTGTTAAAATTAAGTTAATGCCTTAGGCAAAGTAGGGCTTGTTGGCAAAGTTAGGGCATTTTACGGTACGCCTTATGACATGTTTCTGTAAATATTGTAACAAAAACCCGCAAAAATGCCTTATTGTGCTGTTTCTAACTACAGAAACAAAAGCTGTACAGTACATTCGATTAAAGTTCATTTTTAAAAATTAATGACGTCAATATGGGAGGCGTAGTTTGTTTGAAAGTTGCCACGCATGAATCGCTAGTAAAATTGTGATTACAACCATTCTATCTATTTCTGTGAGTCAACCAAAGCATACCATCGGCATTCGGCATATCAAAAAGCATACCAATAGACACACATGACCTATTACTTTCCCATTTCATATCAACCCTCTATATCTCAATAAAATAACTTTGTAAAACAATCTGCACCATAAACCTGTCGAAACATTGTATCGTCAGCCATCAAGTACGGGACGGAAGACCTAAGTTCGGTCTCGATTGCTCCACGCTATGCAAAACGTTGTCTTCCCGGACATTCCCGGGTCATTCCCGCATTGAATTAATGGGGTATTCTGGTTACCTCCGCTCCGACTCGTGTATATTTCTGCTAAGTTTCGTTTCCTTTTGAATATGTAACGTTGCTTTATTATTAGTCTATCTTAAAGGATTGGTAAGCAGTGATAGCCTAGCGGTTGAACGCTTACCTTCCATGCAGGAGGGTGCGAGTTCGATCCCGGCCCGCACCTCTGACTTTTCGGATTCATGTGCGGATCAGAATTTGATTATCACTTGCTTTAACGGTGAAGGAAAACATCGTGAGGAAACCTGCACACCTGAGAGTGTTCCATACAGTTCTCGATTGTGTGTGTAGTCCACCAACCCGCACTAGGCCAGCGTGGTGGACTAAGGCCTTAACCTTCTCATACTGAGAAGAGGCCCATGCCCAGCAGTGAGACAGTAATGGGCTGATTATGTTATGTTTATGTAAAGAATTGGTCATATATTGCCATAGACCATGAAAAGTGGAAGAAAGGAAGAGATGCCTTTGCCCTGCAGTGGAACAGAACAGGTTCGTAAAAAAAAGAAGTATATTTATACTTGTACGACAGGTTTAAAATGATGATAAACGTTGATTGTTTTTCCTTTTACGACATTAAAAGGTCAACACCAATGTATTTTGTCTTAATTTTATTGTCAATTAGCCTATGCCCGTAGGTTTGCCCACGTGGATTTCATTTATCGCGCATCCCTCGGGTACTGTTCATCTTCCCGGGATAAAAACTAGATAGAGGACAGATAGAAGATAGTCTATATGTTAATCTAGGCTATGTTCTATCTGTATGCCAAATTTCATCCAAATCCGTTCACCCCTTACAGCGTGATTGAGTAGCAAACATCTAAACATCCAAACATCTTCACAACCTTTTACATTTATAATATTCGACGACCTCTGTGGTCTAGTGGTTCGAGTGTCGGACTGCTGATCACGAGGTCGTGGGTTCGATTCCCACAGGACACAAATATTTGTGAGATGAACACGAGTGTTTGTGTTGGTCTGGTTGTTTCTTATGTATTATAAGTATGTGTTTACAAAAAGAAAAGTGTATAAGTATTATATCCATTGTCTAGTACCCATAGCACAAGCTCTGCTTAGTTTGGGACTCGGTGGTGATGTGTAAAATGTCCCAAAAATATTTATTGTTTATTTATTTATTAGTAGGATAATCCATTAACCCCATTAACAAATCATTCCCTTCACAAGATAAGTGACGTTTTTATCATCAAATATTTTAGTAGAAGTGGTAGAAGGAATAAAATACTTCTAACAAGAAACAACACAATAACAACATCAATAAAAACAAGAACAAAAAAAAGCCAGTATCATAAGTGAAATAAGGAAAGATATCTGTGTTTTATATAAAATCTTTCTAAAAAATATAAGCAGGGTCAAATCTTTAATACATATACGACAAATTTTAAAGGTTGATTCTACCAATGAAAGTGAACAACTTTTTGAAAATAGAAACGCAAAAAATGTAAGCTTTCCATAAAAAAAAACCTTATCGCTAAGGTATTTAGGCATTTTCCGTTTAATTACAGTGGTTACGTACCTAACTAGCATCTTAGTTAGAATGATCTAATGACCGATACACGTAGCTAGTTTAATTAATTATATCGAAACCACGACATCTTAATAGCAACTTGTTGAGAAAAACTTACATTGTCATTTCAAGCTAAAGATAAATAAACCCATTACCTACATTATTATGACAACACCGATCTCTCAGTTCCAATCTCCAATACAAAATTGCATCTCAGTTGTCAGACAACACGACTATTCTGACATCTGTCAGTCAGCGAGAACTGGCAACATCGGATATTAATATAGATGTTCGTTAGCGAATTCTTATCATCTTGTTAATGGCAACACTTTAATCATTTACATACCACGGGTTGGCGGGAAAATTCGTAAAGATCATGTTGTGGATTTTTTATTATTTTCCAAAATTTGTGTTTCTTCGAGTGTTAATGTGTAATAATGGTGGATTATTAAATGTTAAGTGCTCGTTAACGTGTACAAGTGTGGATAAATGGTACAAAGTTGAAAAACATGACTTTCGTATTATCTCATCATCCCCTCAGAAACCTAGTAAAGTTTCCATCACTTTACTAGGATACAAGTATAATATGTTCAATGATTACGACTGAAGGACATGTATCCATGGTCATGAATAAATAAATAAAAAATTAAATTACATACCACGTTTGCATGCAGCCTAGTTTTCGAAAGTGGAATGGGAATGGTATGTATTCTCGATGTGTCTATTCGAAAGAGAAAATAGAGTTTTCAGTTAATACATAATGCATCTTTTATTTTTTTATGCAATGTATAATTTCAATGTCTTCTGTGCTCACAACTCAAGGTACAACAATAGCCCTATTTACGTTCTAGACACGTAGGTACAGACTGCGTCAAATATGTCTGGATGAACACATAACATCACTCCTTTATTTCCCCGAAAGTGTAGGCAGAGGTGTACAGTGCACTCACATTTCGCCATTTATGTTATAAGTCGAGGTGAGCCTATATCCATGAACCAAGAACAAGTCCAGGTTTAAGGTAAATCAATAGGTAGTAACACTGCCCGACCCGGGAATCGAACCCAGGACTCCACGCTTTAGCAGTCGCGCTTACGACCACTAGACCAGCGAGGTAGTCGTGTTGAACAGTGTTCAAAATCATCTAAACAACTAAGAAATGTGATTTTATGTTATGTTATATTAAAAATCGAGCTTTGTTTACAAAAACTAAAAAAAAATTAGTACATACAAACACCTAAGGACCTATTACCTCATCAACTTACACTGATAAAAGATATCGTTTCAAAAACTACAATAAACTGTCAAATTAAAACGTATTGTCATAATCACCAAGCTGGGCAGAAAGATTGGTGATCTCAATAACCATCATTATTTATAAGTACGAATCGTAACTAATTTTGGATAATAATTTGCGACCGGCGAAGAAGACAATACGTATAGACAAGACAAGAATGGATAAAGTAAGAAATGCATATATATTTATAGAGGGAGTTTTAAAGTGACGCGCTGACAGAATATTTGAAAGGAAATAATTTGGGTTGGTATGGGCATGTGATGAGGAGGGATAAAACGCATGTAACTAGGAGAGTGTTGATGAATATGTATGTTTATGGATGGATAGGGAGACCAAAGAAAAGATGGATGGATTGCGTGAAGAATTATATGAATGATGAGATGACAGCTGACAAAGGAAAATGAAAAAAGATGACAAGCGCAAGCGCCGACCCCAAGTAATTTGGGACCAGGGGCAAGAAGATAATGATAAAGAACCATAGGTAGGAGCATTTTATATAATAAAATGCCAATGTAAACAACTAAAGCATAATACAACCTGTTCGCCGTAGCTGTTAGCAACACGGTTAGAAAGGAATGAAGGATCGATTGATCCTTCAAACTAATCTTGTATTGTATTGGCAGTGGCGATGGCGGCGTAAAGAAGGGGCGATGGGGGCGGTCCGCCCCGGGTGCCAAGCACCAAGGGGTGACAAGTGGGTGAAGTGGGTGCGGCGCCGGCGCCACTTGGAAGCCGCCAGTATTTCTTCCCATGTGGCGGTCCAGTAGACTACCTTGAAGCTTCTGAGATTATTCTGTAAAATGGGACTATTCTGAGTCTGTTCCGAGTCTAGTGATATGTCTAAAATTTGTCGTTTCGGTGGCTTCATGTGATAAAAGCTTTGCAAAATTAAAATAATGAAATCGTGCTTAAGAATCTTAAGGTCCGCAAAAAACAATAAAACAATTTATCCACCATTCTTTGCCGGGTAGCTGGTGCATTAGTCAGCCCAAATGGTGTAGTTTTGAATCTGAATGTTCCTCGGCCAGGTATGTAAAAAGCTGTCTTATTTCTGTCCGATTCTAGAAGAGGTAATTGCCAGAAACTTTTGTAAAGGTCAATACTAGTTAGGTATTTTGCATCTCTTAGGTTATCTAGAATTTCTGAGATATATGGCAAATTGTAAGCATCTTTCTTTGTTATGGCATTTAGTTTACGACTGTCCAAACAAAAACGCAATTTGCCATCCTTTTTCGGTGTTAACAAGACTGGTGAGGACCATGGACTCTCACATGGTTCCACCACATCTAGAATGAGCATCTCATCTAGTTCTTTACCGAGAACACGCTGTTTTTCTGGAGACATTCTATAATAGCGTTGACGTATAGGAGGGGTATCACCCGTGTCAATGCTGTGTGTAATTAAGGTAGTACATCCAAGACCTTTTTTGGTTGAGGAAATGTTCTCGAATTGTTTGATAATATTATCAGCAGTTATCTTTTGTACCTCTGATAGTTGAGCAAACGAGTGCAAATGTAATTCATGTTTGGATTTCACATTAGACTCATTTGCCTGGACTAGAAACACAGACTTTATATTTTTGGGGAATATTTGAAAAGTATTCCAAAAATCCATACCAAGCAAGAGTGGACTATCTAGAGATGGGACCACATAAGCTTTAATTATGTGAAAGTTATTATCAAATGTAACAGGCAAATTTAGTATGCCTATAGAATGTAGGACTTGTCCCCCAGCGGCGACTAATGAGTCCACATGGTCCTTTGGCTGTAAGGTCAGCTCAAGGTCCTCAATCAGAATTTTATGAAAGTTATTACCTATAATGGTCACTGCTGAGCCAGAATCCAGCAAGCCACAAATAGGCAAATTATTGATTTGAATAGCCGCATATGGCCTAATGTCGTTGTGAGGTTTTTTGTGGATTGATGAGACAGAATAACAATTAAAGAACTTGGTAACAACAGACAACCAGTCTTCCCATTCTGCTTTACTAGGTCTGTTGGACTTTTTATTTTCACAACAATCCACATAGATTAGTTTTTTGGATGTTGACACTTAGTACAATCAGGGGATTTCACACCTTTTTCCCCACACTTGAAACAAATCAGAGTTCTTTCCGCATTACACTGACGTAACGAGTGTGAGTTAGTTTTACACCTAGGGCAATAAGGCACACCACCAGTTGAAGGACCCGAATTGTTATCAACGACTAAGATTGGTTTAGACGACTGAGTGTTTGATCCTGATGATGCTTGTTTTTTGTAGTAATTACCACGGCCATATCTGTAGTTGTTATAATTATTTGAGTTTGGGTATGTATTCTGTGTCTTATTTGGAGATTTGGCGTATGCAAACTCTGGTGCTAGAGTGCATAGGTTCGCTTTTGATGGTTCATTATAATGAGCTGCTCTTAATTTATATTTTTCATAATTTTTACAGATAGACTCTAGTTTATCCAAACTCTGGACGTTACTGATTGCCAGTACCTCTGCATAAATTGGTTTTATGTTGTGAGAGATAATGTCAAACTTCTCTATATCAGTTAGTTTTATATTTAGCCTGTTAAATAACCCACTCATTATCGATATATAAATAGTGATATTCTCAGTTTCCCCTTGTGTGCGCTGTCTTATTTCAGTTAGCAGTCTGTAGTCATAATCTTCACTATCAAATGCAGATTTTAGTAGATCAATGAGTTCATCCCAGGTACTGACACTAGGTTTAACATGCCTATACCAGTGCAGCGCATTGTCTGTAAAAATATCATAGGCATAGTTGAACATGTCATCCACTTTTAGCTTCTTACTAACACGGAACTCCTCTAACTTCTGTATAAAAGAGCGCACACATGATTTTCCGTCATATTTAGGTTTACCCGGTACGTGGTTTGAACATGTGACAGTTATGTTAGTATTTGTAGTTTGTGGTTCTGATTGTTGCAAGTTACTAGTGCTGTATTTTGACTCAAGGTTAGAAAACTGCAAAATTAGTGCATTAAACATAGTCTCTAATTTTTGCTTTAATAATAAGTTGTCTTGAGCAACTGGTTTAATCCGAGCTAAACGATATCTAATATGGTTCCTATATGAGATCCCCTTAGATACACCTGCTGCGGAAGTAATATCTAAAATACTTGACTGAAAATCATCTAAGGTTGCTTTTACCCCATCCAAATCATCACCCTCATCGAATCCTGACTCGTGTACATGTCGTCACTGGCATACTTTTTATACAACTGATTAATTTGTTTTCTCAAGTTCAGACAAGTGCCTGACTCTCCACCTCTAATCAGCACCTCATACTCGAGCTCAGCTTTACGTAAGTGAATGAAATTGATCAGGTGAGTTCCCATTATTACACAGATATTCAGCAAAAACACAGAATTTAAATTAAAGTTAGCAAAGACAGACTTAAATCTATACCGCTGAGATGTTAAGCGAGCGGTGTGTGCGAAAGCTCAGTTTGGAACGCTATCGCGCTAGCGAGTTAAGAAATTAGATTGGGCGCCACTGAAACGGTTCGAGTCTACGCAGGTAAGCTGCGCAGACCGCTACAAAAGAATAGGTGTCACTACGGTGTTAGGCACCGCAGTAACATAAGGAAGAGAGAGAGATAAATAGATAACACTTGAAGATTTAATACATATATTGAAAGACACTCGGCTAGGTCGCGGGTAAGGCTATTGTTCACTGAGCGTTCGCACACTTTGGAAGGAAGGTGGTAAGGGTACCGTCCCTCGTCTCCGCCACGTGGATGGTACGGCAGGCCGGCGGGCAGCAGGTAGACGCTGCCTCGTGGTTGCAGCGGGTACGCCTCTTGCCGGAACGTAGAAGTCCAGCCAGAAGGTTGTAGTACTGCCAGAAGGTAAAAGTCCAGCCGGAAGGTAGAATTCCAACCGGAAGGATTTCAGCCGGAGCGTAGAACCCCGAGATTGGGGATAATATATGTATTCCAGAAGGAATAGTTACTTCCTTGGAAGCTGCTGTGTTGAAAATGACAGAGGCCAACGCGATAACTAGTGTTGTGCACACATTTTAGGGATGCGCAACACCGGTTAAGTTTTATATCTTTCACTCGACTAAAACTAATGAGATCCACAACGCTACAATGAAGCAAGGGTGACTAACCTTGATAATGTAATTGAATATTTTAGCAAAATAAAGTCACGTCAGCACGTTTAGTTCTTGTTGTTTTATTTTAGGGGGTGCTTAATAGAAAACCGCCTCGAGGGCCAAGCCAACCCATGCTATGCCGCAACTGTGTGTTGGTATAATCATCATAAATGCTGACAAAAATACCCCATACCCCAATTACCTGCTATATCAAATTTATCATCTTAGTACATCGAATTGTTTATACTTCTGCCCACCCAACATTAAGATCTTAGAACAACGATGGGCGCCGAGGCGACTCCAATTATTCAGCGACGGCGAGCAAACATCGGAATACATTAACACACAATGTATTCTGTAGCAGTACTGCTGTACAATGAGACTACAACCTACCGCAAATACTGTGGACTTGATCCTGTTGAAGAGCTTCTCAATAAGGCCAATGTGAGGAGGAGATTTAATTACAGAATTGAAATATTTAGCACACAATACATTGTGCAGCAGTACTGCTGTACAATGAGTCTACAAGTCTATCGCAAATACTGCACTGAAAAAAATCGGGTCAATCAAGCATGACATTTTGCTTGATAGAAAAAATTATGAATGAAGCAATCAAAAACTTATAAAAATATATTAATCACGGTTTGTTGTCACAATAAAGTTAAAATGATCAACTCTTCTCTATCATTCACTTCATACAAGGAATAAAGATAGCATGATTAAGATAGTGTAAACATGGCACATCACAGATTTAATCAAGTCAGATGATCAATGTAAACACGCCCTTTGTTGTCGGTCGGGGTAGTCAGTGTTTCAGGTCTAGACTTGTTCATTCCGTTCGTTCGTGAGCCTAAGCATGGCACGCTTTTGTTACGCGGAGTAAATTATTTAGATTTCAAGTTATTGCACGGTTACACCCAAAAGCAAAACCCACTGATCGTTATTAACACACCAAGGTATCCTATGAACTCAGTGAATCGTGCTGTGAGTGAATCTCAGTAGCCGTCGTAGTGGTTTTATACTCCTGTTTGTGATGGAAGAAGTGTGCGTAATTCTCCAGGCTTGGAGGCTGCCCGAATTACGTGCCAATTTTATCAGTAAGTACCTAAACTACCCTTTTAGCAACGATGATAATATGTTGTTTTTCACACCAATTAATCGACGATTGTTTTGCAGAATATGAAAGCGCTTTCTGCGCTTACCGATGTCGATATCAAAGAGATGATTCCTCTGTTAAGGCCTAGAACCCTATTTCTACGCAGCTGGAAAATGTGGAAGTCGGATTTAGACGATAATATAAGACTTGAGCAGTATCAAGATATCTTTATAGTAGGTGTAAGTGTGTAGGTAGGAAAAATATTGATCTCTGTTTAGAAAGAAATAAAAACTTTTTATAATAACTTCTGTCATTATTATTTTTGAGAAATAGTCAGTGCTAGGTAAAAGCAATTTAGACATCTTAATTTATAATTCGTATCTAATGCTGATTAATCTAATTATACCACGTGTTATTGAAATAACTGAAAACCTCTAAAGGGTTCATTGTACTCATCAGTATGAACAACTTTTACTATGGGACCAAACGAGAAATAGCGAAAAAAAAAAGCAGTTGATCTCTACATTTAGCCGATTCTTGTGAACACAAATGTAGGTAACATTTTTTATTTCGCGATTTCAGTGTTAGTCCCATAGTAAAAGTTGTTCAAACTGATGAGTACAATGAACCCTTTAGAGGTTTTCAGTTATTTCAATAACACGATTTATAAGAATAAATATCTTTCCTAATAGTGTCAATAAAAGTACTTTATAGCTTTAAACAAGATAACTGAATAACTTTACAATATTCATTATTACAAACAACTAAAATACGTGATAACCATTACCAAGTTCGTTAATAACACCAATTAACAGAAGTCATTGGCATGATAACCAAACTTGATTGTATTGACAATTACTTTGTTTGATTTTATCAAGACAACTTGTCTGTTACTTAATCAAGATAACTTTATTGCCATAATCATATTACTTTATGTGCTCGTATATAAACAAGTTCCTTGATTGCTGCAAACATTTTTTTTATTAATGTTATCAAGTTTTTTTTTCAGTGTGGACTTGAACGTATGGAGGAGATGCGCGTTTAAATGACAGATATGAGGAGGAGACTAAACTATACAATGTATTCTGTAGCAATACTGTTGCAACGGATGGCCGATGGAGCAGTAAAGTTTTAGAGTGGCGACCACGTAGATACTGGAAGGCGCATCGTGGGTAGGCCTCCCACAAGGTGGACCGACGACCTGGTGAAGGTTGCGGAAATCCGCTGGATGCGGAAGGCGCAGGATCGGTCGTTGTGGCGATGCTTGGCGGAGGCCTATGTCCAGCAGTGGTCGTCTTTCGGCTGAAATGATGACTATGACGACTGCTGCACACTAAGACTAAACCCTCCCGCAATAACTGTGAACTTGACCATATTGAGATGTTTCTTTAAGTTACAGTTGTGAGGAGATGAATACGGTTATGACATCAGAATTCTGCATGCAGATGCATTAAAAATAATGTATTATGTTGTAGTATTTCAGAACTATGAGCTGATACTCAGTTGTATCATAACAACTGAGTATATCGACACAATAAGATACCGTTCATGAATTTAAGAATTTTGAATGGTCCATCCATTTGAGCATTTTGATGATTCTTAATAATATAATGAAGGATATAATCCGGATGAAAGTGGTTGTTGTAGCAAGTGCAATAAAAGCGTATTGGAACTCAGTACTTATTACAAACTTCAAAACTTATTTTCTAAATTCGTCTTAAGTTCGCACTCACAGCGTTCCTCACATCTAGTTCAAGCTGATGTATTCAGGAGATAATATCTCAGATTGTATTGATAACGATCTTTGATATGACACGCGCTTATACTACAGATTAACGTCTAGGTATTTATTATGTGCTTATATGAGTATCACAGGTTTTTGTCGTAATAAAACCAACACTTCGTGGTAATGAGATTAAAATCTATTAAAATATACTTAGCAGTTGTCGTACTGTCTTAGTAAAATATAATAGGATTACTTTTTACAAGCTCAGACCAAGTAAAATTAACTTGGTCCGAGTTTATAAGGGAAAATAAATGCCTTCGTCGAAAATGTATCTAGAAGAATATGCGTCTAGGAATGTTTTTAGTATTCATAGTAAGTGTTATAATAAAACAATTTTAGCCGGATTACATTGCCGGAGTATATTATTAAACTTGTTTTTTTCTGACGTTTCAAAAGCTTTCCAACGTTTGTGGTCGCAGGAAGACTAAGATGAAAAGCGTCTTTACAGATATTTTAAAAAAAAACTACCGTACATTTTTAATTAGTTAAAATCGTTTCGCTGCACGCGGTTGTCACTCACAGTGAAATCATAGTAAGTAGTAATAATAGTATGGGGTAATTATACTATCGAAATCATAGTGGGTTTAGGAAAAAATTAAGTGCTTCAATCTTTTCTTAGCGAGATTCCGTCCTAATTTTTAGGGTTCCGTAGTTCTTACAAGGAACCCTTATAGTTTCGTCATGTCCGTCCATCTGTCCTAATCCTTTACAGCTTAATTACTTCTACATTTATAAACATAAGTAAATTCTTAAATTTAGCGCTAGGTGGCGCTGTTTGCAATAACTAAAATAGTAATGATTAATATTCGATTTGATTCGTTTGTAATTAGACCTACTTAAGGAACCTTAAAATAGTGATCATGACCCGACATGCTCTTGGCCGGTTTTTTATTCTATTTAATATTATTCCTCTTGTGTAATTGACCTTTAAAGCAGCAGAAACTGACCTACGCCTAAAAATATTATATTTATGATTCAAAACGTTTCTTTATATAGATCAAACCAGTATACACCTAACTAGTAATACTATTTAACTAGTTCTACTGTATCCAAGTCTCGACAATCACCGTGTCAAGCTGACGCTAAACCTGCAGCACTGGACCTGCCGCATATTTTTATATTATGCTTATCACGTATAGGAATCTCGGAGAAACATACGGGAAGATAGTTGGGTCTGGCTCTATTCAAAAGGTTGGTTGCAGCTTGCAGGTTCCTAAAATACAACTGGATTCTTTTAATATTATAGAAAATATAGAATAACATAGCCCATCACTGTCCCGCTGCTGGGCATGGCCCTCTTCTTGGAATGAGAAGAGTTAAGGAACTGGATATTGTTAGTGTAATAGATTATCATAACATAATCAGCTCATTACCTACTGCCCCATTGCTGGGCACGGACCTCTTCTCGGAACGAGAAGAGTTAAGTAACTACTAGAAAATATAGAATAACATAACGTAGTCAACCCATTACTGTCCCACTACTGGGTATGGCCCTCTTCTCAAAATGAGAAGAGTTAATGAACTGGATATTATTAGTATTCTAGAATAACATAACATTACCAGCCCATTACAGTCCCACTGCTGGACACGGGCCTCTTCTCAGCATAAGAAGAGATGTGGTTAGTGTTATAGAATAACATAATCAGCCCAATTACTTCCCACTGCTGGGCACGAGCGTCTTCTCAGAATGAGGGAGTTTAGGGCTAATTCCATGAAATTCCATCACCTTAGCCGGTTGGTTGTAAAAACAAAATATAGTATGGTCGGTAAATAGTGTAATCGTCTGTGTAGGCGCTTATATGTATATATTTGAAGATATTGTGTTCATAATTATGACACGATGTTATTTTCCGACATCCACGCGGACGGAGTCGCGGGCACAGCTAGTAATAAATATGATAGTTGGAATTCTTCTTGATAAAGACTGACTGTCCTATCAAATATGACGAGAAACTTGTCACATTGGACTACATTGGATCTACCTAAACCATCGATAATATTGCTCGTTTTAAAATAACCTCTGCTATACTTGCCGAAATCGTGACCACTGCACTTTGACAAAAGAGGACCGCAAGACAATTATCCGGCGTTCCCGCTTAAAGATTAAGCGCCCCGTATATTTCCAAACAGGCGCCCAGCATCCCTAGCCGTGAGAACTTTTAAAGCCGCGGTGCGACTCAGACAATACGACTTCATACGATTTTATGCGAGAAACACGAGCTAACTGATCACATTTGTATTGTTTACGACCTTGCAAACTTGTAGGAGTGGAAAACAGCATGTGGGACTATTTCACACCTCGGGATGGTCACGAGTAAAAGATGGAAATATGACAATACATTCTAATATCTTTGAATAGATAGATATTACCTTGAAACTTTATCCATGCAGTTTCTTGACGGTTCTGCTCCATAAGAACTCCTTCTTCACAATTTGGAATCATGAAATAGAGCCTGAAGTTTCAAAAGTGCCTGTAAATAGGTTTATCTTAGGAACTCCTTCACAATTTGGAATCATGCAACTAGAGCCTGAAATTTCAAAAGTGCCTGTAAATAGGTTTAACTGAAAAAAAAAACGTTTAAATTTGAATTTGAACTATCAATGTGTTTCTGTTCTTGGTAAACCCAGGCTGTTGATAAAAATTTTCATTTTTAGTACATACCTCAATTTATGTGTATAAGTGCATTTTTCATTTCTCCGTGATTACAGGATATTCTAATAGCTATGTTATTTTCGAATGGTAATGTTATTTTCCTAATAGTAATGTTATTTTCCTAATAGTAATGTTATTTTCTCATAGTAATGTTATTTTCCTGAAAGTAATATCAGACCCAGACATCTTGTAATTAGACAATCATGTTTAATAAACCCTAATTATTTTAGTGGGTAGGTCCTAGGTTTTCCGGCTTAGCTATCAACACGAATCAGTTCAATCAGGCTCAGTTGTAATAGACTGTACTAGTCAAGGAGGAAGATGAAGGCCCGGAAGTGGGCCGCTCTGGGTGGGTCGCAAATGCCACGCATTTCAGTCCTCGTGGCTCATCCACCTAAGGCGAGAGCAGGCATAGGGCAGAGTTTTTAGTTGTTGCGAGCACCACAAAAACCAAGCTACCCCCTCCCCTCAACCCGGGTGGCGTTAGGCCACCCGGGTTGGGGACGTGTGACAGGCATTTTCTCCGCCTCAAAACAAAAGGCTCAATTGTAATACCAACAGACGGGAACAGTGGGGCAATTGTGTAATGCATTCACTTTCATTTTTAAATTAAAGCAATATTCATTGCGTGGTACCTAATTGTACATAACACGGATTGTCAAAACACACGGAGCAATGAACATTGAAATCCAGATGATTGCGATCGCGAGTGAGTTACGCAATTTGGCAGCAGGTCAGGTAGTTATTTTTTTCACCATGAGCCATTTTCTTACAGCCAGCAGCTACAAGAAAATCACGAATCCGCTTCCAAGGCGTGATGACTATAAACTTATACAAAAAATACGCATTAATTTCGGACCAAGTCTAACAATGGAAGTCAGGTAGTTATAATTATAATTTCCGTTTCTCCACCTTCGGAACGCCTCTTCCGCGTTTCTCTGTAGCGTAGCCAATCATTATAGATAACATTCATGGAAAAATTATGTCCAACATTCATGTGCTAACATTGGTATTGGCTGTCTTACTAACCAATGAGAATGGACGTACTCGGCCGTATCACTTCCTTGAAAATTGCAGGAAGTAGAAAATGGTAGAAAAAGAAAGTATTACAATACATAATCATGATAGACAGAGAGGAAATGTTACTACGACTGTACTGTGCATATGATAGTGCATAGGGTGTAAACTGACTGTAAATAAATAATATTTTCTGAGCAATTTAGTAGTGGTTCGATTGCTCGTATTTGCGGTAGGTATTTCTAAATCCTCTTATACTAATTCTGATCGTATAGAATAAAATAGTACCTAAGGAATGTTATGTACATTCTCAAATAATTTTTCTGTATCTGTTCTTTTGGAGAAAACATTTCTATACTTAAATAGAAACCTTTAAAAGGCTGGTTGGCCTCGTGGGCAAGAGTGATGGCCTCGTGTATGCGATTTTTCCCGAACTCAAACCTACCTGGTAGCCATATTCAGCACAATAGAGGGGAGACTTCGGGAATAGATTCACATGTGTACCTACCCATGCCCTTCGACTTGAAAACAACGTATAAATATAAGACCCTCTTTGAATTTTTTTCAAGTGTTCTTAGTGTGTGTGTATATTTGGACTCGATTCTATTATAATTTTTACAGAAGGGACTGTATATTGAGATGTTCTGAAGATAGCCCACAAATTAAAGGACCAGCGGGTACTATTACCCGCTGGTCCTTTAATTTGTATTTGTAGTGATAATAGCTGACATTGTGCCGATAAGACGAATTAATAAAACATCCTACAGAAACATTAACATTGAAATCAACATGCTTGCGATTGCAAGATTTGCAAGTGAGTAATGCAATTCGGCAGGTGTTGCCTTGTACAGGACTTCATAACCTGTAACCAAAATAAATCGAAAATTATTATAAATAAAATAATCTTAGCCATCAGGCAGCGTCTTACTAAAGCCTACGCAACACTTGCGACGGCTGCGATCGCTTAAAATGCAATTAATCGCAGCATTCGGGCAATCAACTCATAATTTATTGGAACATTTATGGGTAATGTCATCGAGCCATATTCATGTACGTACTGGGCCCTAATTCACGTAATTTCATGACGCGTCGATCAAATTACAGTAACGCTGCAGTTCGTTTCTGACAGCGATCGCCGTAGATAAGAGAATACGAAAAGCATTGTTTTGATCGAAACTTAACTGCAATTGGACTGCAACTGCACTTCTTTAGTTACGTGAATTAGTTTACTGGTCATTTGCTCTGCAGACTTTAATGAAGATTACTTCATTGCGACTTTATAAATAAAGATATTTTATGTTGGTCATTATAATGATGATGTCAGCTAACTGACTGATGATAATTACACAATTTTAATGGCATTGTCTTTTAAGCTGTATAATTACATGTGTAGTGAAGAAATTGGTGAAAAAAAAAAAAATTGCCACAGTAAATACCGTGCACTAACATTGAGAAACACAAAAACCGTTGAAAGGTAAATGTAAAAGCCAATATATATCTCCAAGTCTTACAAAAGATGTTTAATGGCATCAGCAAAGTACTATAGATTTCCTCAGTACCTAAAGTTAATTAAGTTGAAGTTGTATACAACGTTACTTTTTAACCGACTTCAAAAAAAGGAGGAGGTTATTGTTTACGCAATTTGGTAAACTAGTTTGTTCAGAATCACGAGGAGAATCGATTGCGATAGTTTTTATGCCATGCTACATTTTAACACTCTCACAAAAAATATATTTTGAAACTCAATTTGGTTATTATGGTTAAATTCAGTACATCAGCTGATCGTGAATATGTCTTTAATGTCCAGGAAGTTCGTCTCGATTAATTTCCGTGCATCAGGTAGTCCCTGCACGACATTCTTCACTTTTCCGCTAGGTATTGGGGGACTTACAGTGGCTATAAAAGCATGTCATTTTGTGATTTAGAAAAAAAACCCCATTTGTTTCTCCTCGTGATTCTGAACAAACTCGTTTCTCAAATTGCGTAAACATAAAGTAACGTTGTATACAACTTCAAATCAGAAATGAGGAGATTCGCAGGAGAACGAAAGTAACCGACATAGCCCGAAGAATTGCCAAACTTAAGTGGCAGTGGGCGGGGCACATTGCTCGCAGAACGGATGGCCGATGGGGCAGTAAAGTTCTGGAGTGGCGACCGCGTACTGGAAGGCGCAGCGTGGGTAGGCCCCCCACAAGGTGGACCGACGACCTGGTGAAGGTCGCGGGAATTCACGAGATGCGGAAGGCACAAGACCGGTCGTTGTGGCGATGCTTGGGGGAGGCCTATGTCCAGCAGTGGGCGTCTTTCGGCTGAAATGATGATGATGATGTATACAACTTGAATACTTTGCGCATGCCATTTGTAAGACTTGGGATGGAGATGTATATTGGCTTTTACTTTTACCTTTAAACGGTTTTGTGTTACTTGGGTGGTGATTGAGAAACATGTAGGTACAGTCAAAAGCAATCCACGTGATAAAACTTACGACTGTGGGTAGTAGGGCTATCTTCTAAACACAGATCAGGTACATATTTATCCTTCTATTTATATTCAGATATCTATTTTTGCACAGTTGATAGGAAGATATTATTGCTTCTGACTGTACAAATGAACAAGACCAGTGGGGTAATTGTGTAACGAATTCACATTGACATTAGCTTTCATTTTGAAATTACAGCTATATTAATTGCGTGGTACATAGTTGCCGATAAGACGAATTGTCAAAACACACGGAGCAATGAACATTGACATCCTATTGATTGCGATCGCGAGTGAGTTACGCAATTAGACAGCAGAGCCCTGATTCACGTAATTTCATGACGCGCCGGTCAAGTGACGCTGCAGTTCGTTTCTGACAGCGATCACCGTAGATAAGAGAATACGAAAAGCATTGTTTTGATTGAAACTGCGCTTCTTTAGTTACATGAATTGACCTAATACTGCATATGACGGCAGCGGTGGGGGGGCTGTGGTGGTGCGGCAATAACGTCTATGAGTCGCCCGACCCGTTGCACTTGTCGTTAATTGACGCCACCGTCACATACAAAAGACTACCGTAAAATGCTACTTTGCCTAGTTGTTTTTTGAGTAAATTATAAAATCTATGGTTTCCGTACTTGGGGAGATTTTAAAACTGTGACAACGCTCACTCTTTTGGTTCAGTTATAACGTGACAGTGTGTGTAAAAATTAAGTTATTGGCTTAGGCAAAGTAGGGCTTGTGGACAAAGTTAGGAGTTTTTACGGTACCTAATAATAATAAAAAATTACAATAGTAAAATCTTTTTAAAAACAAGCTTTTATTGAACCAAAAAGGACTAAATTAAACTTACAATACACATAAACAAAGAACTTTAAAATTTTCTTAAAAACTTGAGGTGTTCCTGACGGGGATCCCCTGACCGCACATTTCTTTTATACAGAGCAGAACCTAGTTAGCAATATAAAATATTCTTCATCTTATCATAATGTATTAAGAAAATGACTAAAGTAATGGTAATTCTAAGCTTTATGGGAGATAGTTTCAATTTTAAACACATTTGTTACAGAACATTATCATAATAAAATTATTTAAATACTAGCCGCATACTTCTACTACTTTGGTACGCGAAATAGGTACATTACTACAATTTATTTAAAGGCTATATGATAATAGCATAGCACATTAGATACAAGTGAGCTAAGTTGGCTATTATACTCGAGGCTGGATTGCAGCCCGAGCCGAAGGCGAGGGCGTAATGGAGACAAGTGTATAATGGTCAATGCTCACGCGTGTCATAAGACGTTTTTCAACACACGAGGAAAAAAACATACTATAGAAACATATTTTAGGCAAATATTGAATTTGTGAAAAATGGCGCGTGGATTACTGTAATCGCACGGTGACGTGCGTGCTATGCGCGCGCAGGGTGGTGGAAGGAAACCACCAAACAGCCTAATATTAAAAATATACAGTTTTTTTATAATTATAACACAAATTCATATTAATTAATTTGTGTAAAAAATAATAATTTAATGAAATGAAATGTTAATTTATCATATTTTAATTAATAAAGTTCATTTATTCACACTCATGTTTAATTTTGTTTAGGCTAAAACTCTTTGCTGAAATTTAAAAATAAAATGTAAAGTAGAAAGCACTAGTGCAATCCTTCCTTCCTTTAGTTGCAATCATTTTAGCCGCGTCTTTAGTTTACTCACCCTAGTAGAGTGATAGAAACTTTACTAGGTTTCTGAAGGGATGATGAGAAAATACGAAAGTCCCGTTTTTCAACTTTGTACATTTTACCGATAATTGTACACAATAATTAATACTTAAAATTTAATAATCCACCATTATTACACATTAACACTCGAAGAAACACAAATTTAGGAAAATAATACAAAGTATTTTATTATTTTTAACGCATTTACGCATGCGAAACGAAATCTAAAGATTTAAATAAGATATCACTGACGTCACCCAAAGACGTACCATAGTGGAGGATAATTTCGATACCACGAGCAGTGTTCACGGTAGCTTAGTGGCTAAAGCACTGGCGTACTAAGCCAGGAGTTGCAGGTTCGAATCCTGCTCGTAAGCGATTTTTTCTTTCCACAATTTAAATCTTTAAATAATACAAAATTCAGAACACGATTTTTCCGAATTTTCTCGCCAAACTATCGACACATTTCTTGATGGCAATTCTGATACACGTTGTATAGTTAAATACAGAATCATCAGTTTCGCACAGCTTAAATATTAAAATATTTTAGCACAATGCAATGTAGCAGGTGTACTTATATTGTTAATGGATCTCATGTCTCAATAGCTTCAAATCGTGTCATCAACAAACAGAAAATAAATTAAACAAAAAACTAAACATTATTTTCCCACAATTACCACACAATTATGCAAATACAACACGATTGTGCATATTCAAATAAGGCGTTATGCGCACGCGCAGTTGTTAACACTTTTCACAGACAATTTATTTCATTGCCGGCCCCGCAGAAATTAGTAGCCATTTAACATGCAATTGTTCAATTTGATCATATACTACAGCTGAATGTATATCATTTTTTATAGATACGGGTAATAAAAAAACTGTTAAAATGATAAATTATGATAAAATAGGTGTTTCGTTAGAAGGTGTTTATGATATGTAAATAAAGCACATTTTTATATAAAAATAATTTGCGCTATCCATTTTATGAATGAAATTATTGGTTAACTTTATTATGTTTGTTATACCGGGCGTCTCATCGCAAAATTGCTTATGGAGGGAAAGATAAAATTGAAACGTTTATTTTATTTAAACCAACAAACTCTTTTTTCTACACGGTAAGTAACCAGACAAACTTCCTATTACCCCCGGAATTAAAGAAGGTAAACAAGCAAAGTCAAAAGTTTTATTTCCTAAAATTATATGGCCTACTTATAAAAAGTCGACCCTAGTTGCACTACACAATCCAACGTCACAAAGTCTGTTGTGACGTGGGATTGCTCCTTACTCAAAAGTCAAAACCCCCTTCATAAAAAATGGCGACGAAAATCGACACCAGAACAAATTCAAATACATTTATTCGCATAAAAGTTTGTACATAACATAGTTGGTCTTACATTTAATTAGAATTAGCTCTTACAACTTTAGTCAAATTATTCACGTGCAAATATCTTACAATTTAGGGTATTTAAATGTAAGCAGTTCCACTGACATGCAAACATTCTTCTTCTGTATATATCTTAAATGTCTATGATTTAAACAACAAGAGTTATAAAGATACCTATTTATATTTAGCTATTTATTGATTTAGCTAAATAGGCATCTTTATAACTCTTGTTAAATTAAAAATCGAATCGAAGGCAACAACCTAGTTAAAGTGTTTTTCAGTGTACAGTCGACTGCATGACAGTGGTAACACTTCAATTCGAAAACCGCCCTTACTGCTTACGAAATAAAGATACTGCTAATGTCAAAGTGTTACCACCGACGTGCGGTCGACCGTACCTATGTTGATGCAAGAAAGTGTGATACTAGAAATAAAATTGTAAGTACTATTTGATAAGAAATTGTAAGGTTGAACTTTTTAAGATGCAAATAAATGATTATGATTATAAAATAAATTACCTACCTTACCTACCTTATTATTATTATTAATTACCTACTTAAATTATGGTTAGATTACGTAACAAGATGCCTGTTTCACTAGTTCCCCTTCAGCGCTTACGCTCATCCGCTCATCAGAGGATAGGGGGACTGCATCATCTTACCTGACAACCCACTTCTTTGTCTTCGTATCTATAGAGACTAATCTTAAGTCTAACTTGGCAAACCCAAAACTTTTCCCCTTCAACGGTGTTGTCAGTGGCAGCGCAAATGTCACTGTTGGGCACAGAGAACACTATCATAGGTTACTCATCGATTGGAGGGCGGTGCCACAACCGCACTGTCACCGTTTTTTTCAATATAGCCCTACTTGACAAAGTTAGACTTGCTTCTTCCATTGGTTTAAAATCTTTTAAGTGACTTTCAAGTTGACCAGGGAAGGAAAAAGTAAGGCAACCTACTTACTACCAAACACATTACGAGACTGTACTCAAACATCTATAAAATTACCGCGATTGTACAAGAAACGTGAGCAGTCCTACAATGATACACATACATTTTAGTACATAGTGGCATGCTAGATCAAGCGTTATAAATCCATGTGCAAGCGCCACACGACGGCCGAAATGTGCGCAAAACATGCAACGGGAATTGGATCATATTTCTTACTATACTTTGCACCGAAATTGAGTAAATATAGAACCTTTTTTCTAAGCATTTATGTAAGGTAGGTGACGTGAAAAAATACTGCGGTTTAGTTGCTTCTGCCTACGCGTAAAGTATAAGAAAGCTGAGATGTTGGATTTTCTTAGCATTTAAAGGTTCAGATAGAAATGTAAAAAAGGTAACTGTTGCTTTCACAAATACCCTAAAAACACACAAATAATATTTGTCGAATCGAGAAAGAACAAAAGGTGACTATTGGTGATATAACTTCTGCAGGCTCACTAGTTAAAATGGGTATACTTCAAGGATGCATTTTAGGCCCTGTTCTGTTCTTTGTATACACCAAAGGCCTTCTATAGATATAATGATAAAATAGACAATGTCAAACATAGTCTTGTCTGCTGACGACACTCCATTTATAATTAGAGAAAATTGTTAGGATTACATTGTGGACCGTGGTGGAACCCAATAATATTTCTAATTGGTTCTCTGCGACAAATTCATCTGAGGGGAACAATCTTATAGATTTATTTTTTTATTATATTAGATGCATCAAACTGACATATTATGTGCCAAAATTATTTGTTTGGTCTCATGCATTCAGGGACGGTAGTTGCGGCCTACGTTTTATTTTAAAACAGGACAAGATTTAAAGAATACAAATCAAATGCCCAAAACTGTCCAATGATAAATTGAACCGTTAAAACCCTATTTTTAAGTTGCTCAAAAAGTACGTTTAACGCCTTATAAGTATCGAAAGAACATTAAGATTGTTCGTGCTGATTCCACGTAATGTTTCACTCGGTTTGAATCGAATCATTGAATATCTACCACATAAAGCTATCTAAGTTTATCTAAAAAGTTTAAAGAATTCACAAGAAGTCGGCTGTCATAACAGATTTCTAGTTAGATTTGAAGATTGAGCTAATATTACTTCACAAATACAGGGTGGCCAAATAAGAACTATACCTACAACTTATTTTGTAAAATTAATTGTATACAGAATTTAAAATACCATTTTTTTTTCAAAAAATACTTTATTTAGGCTTGGCAATTTTGTAAGGAATTAAATGGAATGTAACATCTACCAAATCTCCACCTCTAATAGCATAACAAACTTCTTTTAAGATGCTACAGGTACTTCTGTAACATTGAATGGCGATCGCTACCGTGCTTTGAGTATATACCATAGGAGGGAGTAATAACAGGCGTACCCCTCTGCCATGTTAAAGTGGCGTATGCCCATTGACGTTTATAAAACCTAGTTCACTCGCAATATCTGGCCATTCTGTGTCGCTTTGTGTCGCTTTATACCACTCATACAAAAATGGTTATTTGTTCGGTGTTTCTGTGCAAAAGGTGATCTACTACCTCAAACCTGCGGGAGCATGGAGTTTCCTCTCACATGTAAATATTATTTCTGTCTAAAATGCATACATTTTGCATAAAATCGAAGATAACTAAATAAAAATTATACCTCCGTACCACGTTTTATTACGACAGAAAAATTATAGTACAAGACGTAGTGTGGGGACATGGTGAATAGTAGTTGAATGAACGAAATTAAAAAGTGGTTCACCGGTTGTCATACTATTACTTGGTGCTTTATCTTATTGTTTTATTTTATAATAATGCCTTGTTAACTGAAAATAATTAAATTATTTTGAATTTAAAATTGAAAAAAATTGTATATATATCAAAAATTGCTAGTGCGTCTGTTAGTAATTGTGTAACTTCTGAACGACTTGACCGATTGAGGTCATATTCACATACTAAGATGAACAACCTATAGATGGTTAATCACCGACATTTCAGCTAGTTAGATAGAGAACGTTAAATTACGTAATATCTATGAAAGAAGGAGACGATAGATTAATATTTTGTCCTTATCGTCCTGGCCGGTTTTTTTAAAACTACAATACTAACCCCCAGTTTCCGAAAGGCTGATCATCACAAAAATTAACTAATCGACTGTCAAACCTCCTGAGATTTGACCTGTCAAGCGATGTGATTAGTTGTTAGTATTTTTGCCGATCAATCACAGGAGCTCACATTAGATATGACAATAGATCAAATTGATCAGCGTTCCAGAAACTGGGGGTAAGTAATAAGCAGGGATGTTATGGAGCTCCGTAACCGTAACCGTATCCATCCATCCATCATCATCATCAGCCTATCGCATTCCACTGCTGGACGAAGGCCTCTGCAATAGAACGCCACCGACTTTTATCCTCGGCTACTCATCTCTCATCCAGTTTCTACCATAAAGTGTACAGTTATTAAATTGTGACATGAAAATTTGAGAAAGTAAATACCTACTTTTTAATTATTATTATAAAATTAAATACTCATGATTTCTTTTTAAATACGCCTTATTTCCTAAAATTTATTTAATTCAATAACGTATCAAAATTAAAGTTCAATTATTATCTCCTACAATGCTGTACTAAATACCTACATGTAATTCCATAACCTATCTACAACTACAACCTACAAGCTTTTCAGTAGTAATCAGAGATGGCGTGCTTGTATAGCGACATTAATTCAAATTCAAATTCATTTATTGTGGATCACAGGTTCATAAGATGTGTAAAAATTATTAATAGGATCAGCCATGTCCCGCCATTGAGGCATACAATCATAATTTAATTAAATAACATAACATAATATATATATATATATATATTAGCGACTGGCGATTGACATCCATTGCAATCTTGTGGTCCACTTGCCATCAAACTGCGGGTGCGTGCGGGGCGCGGGTGAGGGATCTTAAATAGGCGGGGGGGGCGGTGAGAGGCTGTTCTGTACTTTAGTATTATTAGGTATTCTGTGCTAGAACTAGAATTATATACATAATATACACGCTGAAATTTTCATCGCTTTCATCCCGCGGTGTCCTACTCTATCTCAGTAGTTACTATATTTTAGTCAAACCAGTTTACAAAAAAAAACCTAGAATACAAAAACTGGCAAGTGAAAATAAATAAGTTATGAAATCGTTGAAATTTGTAGTAAGGGACAAACACACGAAAGTAGTTAAATACGGCGGCCGGTCGGCGGCGGCGCGGCGTCGGCGGTGGCCGGAGCTACTGCGCGTTATCGTACCTAGGTAGGTATTTTATTTAGGATTTATTAAATAAATTAATAAATTTGTAGGTAAATGAATGGTTTAGGAAAGTTAAAGAAAAGACAATAAATTATGTTTCTGTGGTTTCTAAAGATTTGTTTGAATGCCATGTAGGCAGGTAAATGATCGACGTGACATAAGTAGGTACCTAGGTATGTTCAAGTTTGCAGGAATACAACAGCTGCCCCAAATAAATACCCAGTAAGGGGTTGTAACTAAATTTTACAGAAGCGCGTAAAAACATAAGATGACAAATACGTAGACAGTGTTTAAAAAGTTTGTAGGTACGTCGACTGCAGGACAGTGGTAACACTTCAATTCGAAAACAGCTCTTACTGCTTACGAAATAAAGATGCTGCTAATGTCAAAGTGTTGCCACCGACGTGCGGTTGACCTTACGTCCTACTGTTATGGAGTCGCTACACCGCGGTATTTAATCGATATAAATTTCAGCGTGTATAATATGTGTATATCTTAATATTTTAAGAAAATATGTAAAATAGTCATAATCATCGTGTACATGACTGTTACAAATGTTATAAAAAAAATAGCAAATAATTATATTCTATTCTACATATAATAAATTTTAACACAGTGTTTTATTTTTCATTTTCAAACAATGAATAACTACAATTATGTTTTCTACGATATCAAATCAATTCCTGTATCATTCAGTTTATCGGTCTTTATTAGTCTTTAATCATACCCCATCACTAGTTTTTTTGCGTCTGTTGACATACGTGAACAAATATATACGACGATAATGTTGTTAGTGTGCGTGTTTTTTGTTTGTATTCTGAGTTTGTTTTAGTGTGAGTTCATTGCGACACGATATATTTTTGCACTTGTGTGCTATTACCTGTAAATGTGTGCTGTACGTGTTTTCCTCTGTACCTAACTTGAATAGGTCATGCACTGATTCTCTTTATTTTTGTGGATTTCTAATTATTTATTGAAAATAAAACGACTTTTCTGTTTGACACATTTTTAGTTCTTTTTTATTCGCCACCTGCCAAGACATACTCAACGATCTGTGGTATAATACTCCACGGAGGCACGGCGTTAACATCCTCCCCACTTTGAAAGTAGCTACTGCTTTCAAGAATTGCTGCTTGCCTGTTCACTGGATGCTTCTTGTTTCTTCTCCAGTAGCCGCTTGCTGTTCCACTGGTGCATTGTCGTCCAGTGGCAGTGGGCAAATTTTGGAGAATGCACGGCGAGTAATGCTTTTTGCAGTTTTGATGCTGGCCACCCTTGAGACACCATCTTTGCCTGGAAAAACTTCTATAATGCGTCCCAGACTCCATTTCAAAGGAGGCTGGTTGTCATCCTTGATTAAAACGAGGGTGTCCTTCTTCAAGCTGTCAGTCCCCTTCTGCCATTTCACTCTCGCTTGCAGCTCGGAGATATATTCTCTAGACCACCGGTTACAAAAATGTTGTCTTATTTGTTCAACCCTTTGATAGCAGGTCAGTCTGGTTGATGACACGTTGCTCAGGTCGGCGCTGACAGGTGCATTCAGTGGACGGCCAACCAAAAAATGACCAGGGCTTAGTGGAAGAAAATCCTGTGGATCTGACGACAGTGGAGTTAGAGGACGGGAATTTAGCATGGCTTCAACCTCTGCCAAAACCGTGCTGAACTCCTCAAACGTTAAATGTGCGTTGCCCACAACACGTCGCAAATGATGCTTGCAACTTTTCACGCCAGCCTCCCACAGACCCCCAAAATGGCTTGCATACGGAGGGTTCATTTTAAATTCTATACCTTGAGACAATGCGTATTCTTTTATCTCATCGGAACAATTACTAAGAAAAATTTTAAATTCATTCATCAAGCCTACGAAATTCTTTCCGTTATCAGAAAATATAACAGCCGGTTTACCTCGGCGTGAAATAAATCGCTTGAGTGCAAGTAAATAAGCGTTAGACGAGAGATCACTGACTAACTCTAAATGAACTGCCCGTGTTGTGAAGCATACGAATAAACAGATATATGACTTGACTGTTTTTGCACCCCGACCTCGACGGTTCAAAATAAGCACTGGGCCGGCGTAGTCGACGCCGCAATGTATGAACGGGTATCCTGCATCCAATCTTTCATGTGGTAAGTTTCCCATTATAGGTGTAAGAGTTTTACCTCGCATCCTTGCACACGTGACGCAAGCATGACAAGTAGTTCTCGCCAAGTTCCTCCCACCTACGGGCCACCACGATTCCCGTATCGAATACAACAGTAGCTGCGGCGCCGCATGCATTAACTGCTTGTGCTTATACCGAAAATATAGAACGGCAAAATGATGTTTACTTGAAATCAAAATGGGGTGCTTCTTATCAAAATTAAATTTAGAGGAATATTCTATGCGACCTCCAACTCTAATTAATTTGTTTTTATCTAAAAATAAATTTAATTTTGACAAGTGAGCCTGCGTTTTACTAGCACAACCGTTTTTAAGCAAAGAATTATACACGTCAGGAAACGCTTCCTGTTGTGCTAACCTTGCTAACGTTAAGACAGATTCATTCAACTCGCCCGCACTCAACATGCCTCCTCGCCCGAGACTACGATTGCGCGCGTTATGTATAAAGCGGAGTACATACGCGAAGGCACGCTGCATGCGTACGAAATGTGAATATCTAAAAAAGGGAAATAGTGTTATATTATTTTGTTGTTTTGTACCACAATAATAATTATGTGTGGCGTGTGTAGACTTTAGTTCTGGCAGATCTAATATAGGGGGTGGACTAGCCTCCAATGTATGCTCAAATTCTCGGTTTCGTAGGAACTGAGGTCCTCCCCACCACAATGTGGAAGTACTGAGACTATCTACATTACAACCGCGTGACAATAAATCGGCAGGGTTTTCTTTTCCATTTACATGATGCCATGTATGCCCTTTAGTTATATCGAGAATTTCTGAAGTGCGATTTTGAACATAAGTTTTAAGTTGTGTAGGTGCAGTGTGCAACCACCCTAACACTATCGTGGAATCTGTCCAGAAAACAACTTTATTAAACTGAGTGCGAAGTGAATTTATAATTTTCGAGTATAATCGGGCACTTACTAGTGCTCCGCACAATTCTAACCTCGGTATCGTCATAACCGGTTTAATTGATGCTACTTTACCTTTAGAACACAGCAGGCTGACGTTCACAACAACACCTGACGAGTTATCTATTGTGCGAATATAGGCACAGGCGCCGTACGCTGCCTGAGATGCATCACTAAACATATGTAACTCTATAGATATGTTGGGCATTGAGTTGTTATTCATTGCGTATCGTGGCACTCTGATACTATTAAGTAATTTTAAGTTACTTACGAACCGATTCCAGATTTTTGTAATCTCCTCTGGTACCGGCGCGTCCCAATCTAACTGTAATACCCAGCACTTTTGTAATAATATTTTTGCTATTGTAATTACAGGACTTAATAGCCCAAGTGGGTCATAGATCTGTGCTGCACTAGACAAGATTATACGCTTTGAAATAGGTTTCGTGACGTCTTGTTCTAACTGTGTGTGAAAGTATAATTCATCCTGCGTAGGGTACCAACCTAAACCTAGGGTTTTACTCTGAACATTTTCGCCTACTGATAAATTCTTTGCTAGTGTCTGTGACATAGTTTGGGAATCATTTTCGAAATTATAAACCCATTTTCTAAGAGGAAAACATGCTGACTGTAATACATTCATTGTACCCTCACATATTTCTAATAGTCTTTCTTTACTGGAGGCTGAACAAGACATGTCGTCAACATAAAATCCGCTTAATATTGTTTGTGCGACATCGGGATCGTCAGATTCTTGTGCCAATTCTTTTAAACACCTGCAACTCAAATAGGGCGCGGACGCTGTGCCGTAAGTGACCGTGTTAAGTCTGTACACGCTTATTTCATCAGCTGGACTGTCACGCCATAAAATTAACTGTAAGTCGCGTTGTGATTCGTCAATTAGTACCTGTCTATAAAACTTCTCTATATCGGCGCAAGCGACATATTTATTTTCCCGGAATCTCAATAAAATGGACACTAAATCGCCTTGTATCGGCGGCCCAATCAGCTGGAGGTCATTTAACGATACTCCGGTAGTAGATGCGGCGCTTGCGTCGAACACAACGCGTAGTTTTGTAGTTATAGCATGCTCCCGAAACACACCATGATGTGCGAGAATATAATGAGGTGTCCCGTAAGAATGCACACGACTCATGTGACCCAACGCGATATATTCGTGAATAAAATCGGTGTACATTTTTCTATACGTTGGATTGCGATCTAAGCGTTTCTCAAGCGCATATAAACGTCGCTTTGCTTGTGTGTATGTGTCACCTAAAGTTTCGGGAGAATGCTTGAATGGCATGCTCACACAAAACCTGCCGTCGACTTCACGTTTAGTTGTCTTTAAAAAATGATTCTCACATCGACTTTCTTCGTCGTCAAGCGAATCAGCTGATTTTGAATGAGCAGGCAATTCTTCCAATTCCCAAAATCTACGTAACTGATTATCTATAGACTGCATGGTTGCAGTTTGCGTGAAGTTACAAGATATATTGTTTGACCTTTGACCTTTAACATTTGTGACGGAACCAGAAACTACCCAACCTAATTTCGTGTTTTGTAGAAAAGGGCCGTTAGGTAAACGCATTTTCCCTGCACTAAGCAAATCCCAGAATAAATCTACACCTATTAATAGATCTATAGGTCGACTTTCGGAAAACATAGGATCAGCCAAAGAAATATTATAAGGAATTTTAAATAATTTCATGGGTACCGACACTTTAGGCAAAGTTGAAGTTAATTTTTCTAAGACTAGGCACTGTACGTGTGAAATAAACGTGCCATCCGTCGATCTAAGTTCAAGTTTGCAGGATTGGGTACACTGCGTAGCTATATTGCTGACACCTCGAATCTGCTGAGTGGACTGTATAAGTTGAACATTTAATTTATCACATAACGACTTGGTCACAAACGATCGTTCACTGCCACTGTCGAGGAGTGCGCGCGCCCTGTGTAAGTTACCTAAACTATCAGGTACATCGACTAGTGCAGTTGATAAGAGAACGGATTGCGGTGGTGACAGTTGCGTGCTATAGATGTCGTTATGTGTGTTATTCACCTGTATAGAATAACTTTGTGCGTGTGTGCTATTTGATGTACCGGCAGCGGCTTGGATCGCTGGCGGTTTGTTTTCATTCGTCGATTGAAGGTCGGCCGTGCGGGTCTGCGTTTGACTACCAATGCTAAGATCACATATTAATGTATTATGTTTTTTCTCGCATTTTCTGCACGGGCCGTACCTACATTCAACGGATGAATGACCTGCAAGAAAGCAGTTCTCACACAATTGTTTATCTTTTATCATCCTTTGCCTGTCTTTTAAAGTTAAATTGAGAAACTTCTGACATGAGTACAAAGGATGTGGTATGTTACATAATAAACATAACCTTTTGCGTGCCTGTTTTTTGTGTGAGTTATATTTAGTGTGATTGGTACCTTCTGATTTTTCTGTAAGTATGTTACAGTGAACCTTTTGTGAATGTAATTGTTTTTTGTCATGTGTGCTGTTAGACTTCTGTGATACGAATAATGTTTCTAACATATCTGCTTTATCTCTGAGGAATTTTAACAAGTCATCGACCTTAGGCTTTGAAGACTCGCCAGTCATAGCTGAAATATTTTTAAATTGCTCCCACTCGCGTTCCGTGGTTTGATCTAACCTGGACACAATCATAAAAATTATGAGTGTGTCCCAGTGATCAGTTGACTCACCGAGTACTTTAAGGGCACGTAAATTCTTTAATGTTGTATCAATAAGCTTACGTATTTGAGCTGGCGATTCTTTCGAAACCGTAGGCATTGAAAACAATGACTTAACGTGATTGTGCACGAGTAATTTACTATTATTATATCGATTTGATAATAATTCCCATGCAACAGTGTAGTTATTAGCAGAAAATTCTATGGATTCAATAACTAGCTTAGCTTCTTTTTTTAATGATGATTTTAGATAATGGAACTTCTGTATTTCGGAAAGACTTTTAGAAGAATGGATTAGGGACGTAAACGTGTCGCGGAATTCGAGCCAGTGGTCATATGAACCGTCGAATTCTGGTAACGTAATAGTAGGCAATTTGACTGACTGCGGTAACTTATCAGTGCAAGTTGGAGTAACATCGTCATCCAGCATGCACTGTGCTTTGGATAATATGGAGTAATATTCTCCATCAAAACATTCTCGCGCTTCTATTTGTTCCTGTAATTTACTCTCAGGAATCAACACGTCAATTTCATTTTGAAATCCGTGATACTCTGTGAATAAACTATTTATTCCCTGAATACGCATTCTCACCTCAGCGCGTTGTTCGACTGACAAAGTAATTCCTACTAATGAAAGCACATATTTCTTGAAACTGGTTAATCTACATTTTATCATACCTCTTTTCCTATTAAGATCTTTAATTAAAACTTTACTATCACCGTGTTCACTTTCGTTTGCCATTATGTGGGTATGCGGGAGTACTCACGGTTTTTAGCTGCTTCTTTGCACGTTGCACCCCTGGAATAAGCAGCCAGGCGAATGCAGGATGCAGATTATGCGTGAAGTGAGCAGGCACACCACGTTCAAGGCAGCTCAACACTGGAATTACCAAAGGCACAAAGTCACACAAAAGAAAACTGTGGGCGGGAGGATTTTGGCTGGCTCGTCTCACCAAAATGCGCTGCGATGCTGCTTTTGCCGGTTGCGGCTGGTGATTATGACGGTGATCTGCGATGATCTGACCAGGCACTGGATTCTTCTTAGGAATTCCTTTTCCTCGCCGCTTGTATGTTCTAGTCTTCTAGTCGTAGGTTTTATGCATTCATACAATTATCTTCACTCCGTAATTGTATCCGGCTCGAAGGACCAAATCATGTACCTAACTTGAATAGGTCATGCACTGATTCTCTTTATTTTTGTGGATTTCTAATTATTTATTGAAAATAAAACGACTTTTCTGTTTGACACATTTTTAGTTCTTTTTTATTCGCCACCTGCCAAGACATACTCAACGATCTGTGGTATAATGGTATAATATATATGTACCCCACCAAAGTTGGCAGAAAAAAATGTTTGTGAATTTGCGCGTTGCGACCTCCTATGGTATATACTCAAAGCTACCGTGAGGTGGTTAACAATTTTTTGTTACATGAAGTGAGTCAGTTGGGCTTGGAAAACATACATTATGGTTCCAACAAGACGGGGACAAGGCACGAGACACAATCGAAATATTGAGATGGACGTTGCCAGGTCAATTATTTTTTTATTACTATACAGATCAACTTGTTGTATAATTGAACTACATCTATGAATGAACACTGAAATAATTTTAAAAGAGCCTGCAACGAATCCAGAATTACGGAACACTAGTTAATAATGCAATATAGCTTGCATTTAACCACATAGTTTTAGTTAAAACTAGCAAAAAATACATCACCAATTCACCATCTAGGAAAAAACTTTAACTTAACACACAATCTCAAGTAAAAATAATCTTAGTAGTAAAATAAATAAAGACTATTAAGAAAATTTATTTCCGCCTTACACAGTTTCCACCTCTATCGAATTGCATTTCTTTATTAGGCACGCTTTTCAAAGTCGAGTACTAGATCGTGATTTATCGATTCTCGGGCGTCCTTAATTGATCGAATGTATCGATAATAGAACGATTCATTAGGAGGTTTGGTCGAGTCTTAAGTTTGCACAATGCGAAGCGATGTCCATATCGGTGTCTCCCTTAACCTGTGGATTCCGATTACCAATAATTTAGTTTTAAAACCGAATGGACATTGAAAATGAACTTAGGCCCGTATTCCAGAAGGATACTCAAGCGGTGATCTCTGTTTAAAACTAGTTTTAAGTTGAGCTTTGATTTTAGAACGTCCCTCAAGCAGAGATTTGTTGATAACAGTTCAGCTGAGTTTAGTTTCATTTTATATTGTCACCTGTTTCGGTATTTGGGCAGATATTTGATCTGTAATCACTCAAGCGTGGTCCAGACTACGCTTGAGTAGATATTTCTATTATATTTCACGTCAAATTCGTGTGTTTTGTTGTTGAATTAAAGTTTATAATTACCGTTCTGGAATAAGACCGATACTCAAGTAACGATTCTATACTTAAGTAGTGATCAGGTGATTGGAGTTTAAACTGTACTTGAGGAAGCTACTGTAATACGGGCCTTAGACTTACTCTGAATTAAAAGTCATTATTAGACAAGGAGAGACTGCCATTTGACTCGGAACAACGTATCCAGTATCCTAAGTGTAAGCAAATCTTCAGTTTCTTTTCAGTTTTTTTTTATTTCTCTTCTAAGTACCTTCATTATTAGCTAAGTACGAGACGATAATCGACCGTGGCAAAGAACTATACGTAACGGTAATTATGGAATTCAAACCAAGACCACGACACTCAACTCGACATAACAGAAAGTTATTATGAAACTTCCAAAAGCTGCTACAGCAATTCTTCTGGCATATTCCTTTAGACACATATGCAAAGTGGTATAGTCAAGCGGCACATCGATGATAACAAATCTGTACCGTAAAATGCCCTACTTTGCCTAAGCCAATAGCTTAATTTTTACACACACTGTCATCTTATCATCATCATCATCATTTCAGCCGAAAGACGTCCACTGCTGGACATAGGCCTCCCCCAAGCATCGCCACAACGACCGGTCCTGTGCCTTCCGCATCCAGCGGATTCCCGCGACCTTCACCAGGTCGTCGATCCACCTTGTGGGGGGCCTACCCACGCTGCGCCTTCCAGTACGCGGTCGCCACTCCAGAACTTTACTGCCCCATCGGCCATCCGTTCTGCGAGTAATCTACATCATCATCATCATGTCATCTTATAATTGAACCAAAAAATCTAGCGTTGTCACAGTTTTAAAAATCTCCCCAAGTACGGAAACCATAGCTTTTATAGTTTACTCAAAAAACAACTAGGCAAAGTAGGGCTTATGGGCAAAGTTATTTTATTTTATATGTATAAGCACGGCCTTTTTTTCGTTGGGAAATCCTCATGGACGCACTCCGCCCGGGAAAGGCAGAGCCAGTGTCGGACTGTTACCTAATACTAAAACCACCACGGTGTTCCTCCAACTACCTTTGGCCGGAGGCGTGGAAATCTTTTGTACTCGCTTAACCATCCTCGGCAGTCGACTAGTCGTTGTAGAGCCCCTTATCCCCGTGCATCATCCACATCGGCCACATCCTCTTGACCGGTGCGCGCAGAACACAATGCGCCACCGTCACGTGCCTTGACTTATCGACCCCTTGAGTCCGCCGCCCGCAGGCTCATATGACACATACATGGCCTGTCATCTACATGGCGTGCTTGTATAGCGACTGACGATTGACATCCATTGCAATCTTGCAGTCCAATTGCCGTCAGACTGCGGGTGCGTGCGGGGCGCGAGCGAGGAATCTTAAATCGGCGGGGGGCGGTGTGTGGCCGTTCTGTACGTTAGTACTATTAGATATTCTGTGCTCATTCCTATGGTGGCTGGAGGTCCATACGCCCTCCTGCGACGCCCAGGTCTTCTTCTGCGGATGGGAAGAGAGGGCGTCGCCTCTCAAACCCTCTTCGCCGTCTCGTCTTGTAATGAAACTTAAACTAAGCTAGTTTCGCTTATAATGAGTTTGTTACCATTGACATGCGGTTGACTGCTATTAGTCTGCCATGCCATGTTAAATCTAAAAGGAAATATAAAACTTTCCCGATGTTTCCAATTCCTCTATAAACGTAAATTTAATTTAATCGTGATTACAAATGGCCTTAACGACGCACTTCTCATTAGTACACCAGCCGTTCTGGCCACCTCGTAAAAGAAAACGAGCGTGATCATAGATAAAATTACACATTTAAAAACGAACTAAATGTTTGAACATGTTGGGAGCATTAAAAGACTAGCTAATCATGAATGTCTCTAGGCTATCCTAGACTAGTTTCGTCTAGTCCAGCCATACTCAAAGTGTGCTTCGCGGAGCCCCAGGCTCCGCAAGGCCTCTGCGAGGGCTCCACCGTAATAATATCAATTTAAGTCCTAAAGCTTAACTGCTGAACGTGAGGTCCCGGGTTCAATTCCCGGGTCGGGTAGTGTTAGTGAGTTTTTTCATTAGGAAATTCTCAGTAGTAGCCCGGTGACTGGATTTGTGCCCGGTTTCAGTTTCCAAAATAGTTTGAGAACGGCTGGTCTAGTCTATAAAAGTAAAGCTAAATATAAGTTTTATATTTAACACTGAATAAACTACTTGTACAGTCGACTGCGTGACAGTGGTAACGCTTGAATTAGAAAACAGCCCTTACTGTTTACGAAATAAAGGCCCTGTCAATGTCAAACTGTTACCACTGACGTGCGGTCGGCCGTACAAGAAATCCTTTCAAACAATGCTTATCTTAGGTTAGCGAATCAGCGGCAACAACTTGGCAGTCTAGAGCCAATAATCAATATTGAAAAAAATACTCGACCATTTTCACTGTGTAAGATTTAAGTGAAAAACATTGAAAAAAATCTAAAGATAGTCTTAATACTCATAGACTTTTTGTGAATAAGTAATAATATCGTCAATATCAACAAAAATAACCCTACTGCTTACCTAATTAAATATTTTGGCTCTTTCAAGATATCTGAAAAGGCCGCTATGATCACTGAGGTACTATGTAGTAGGTAGTACATATAATCTCAATGGCTATGATCAACAGAGATAGTATAGTATAGTATAACGGGCTGGTTTCCGCAACTCCACGTCCAAGCGTGTATTTTGTGTACGGACAAACCAATCAATCAACGGATACAAGAACTATAAAGAAGGTAATGATAGCTTTTGACGACCTCTGTGGTCTAGTGGTTCGAGTGTCGGACTGCTGATCACGAGGTCGTGGGTTCGATTCCCACAGGACACAAATATTTGTGTGATGAACATGAGTGTTTGTGTTGGTCTGGTTGCTTCTTATGTATTATATGTATTTACAAAAAAAAAAGTATATAAGTATTATATCCATTGTCTAGTACCCATACCACAAGCTCTGCTTAGTTTGGGACTAGATGGTGATGTGTAAAAATGTCCCAAAAATATTTATTTATTTATTATTTATTTATTTAGCTCGTTGGAATCATCGCATAACGTCGCGGCAATCTAATTGAAAATCAAAGGAAATGCCCCATTACAAAGTTATCGAAAATACATCTTGTTTACCTTAATAATTCACACTTTCCAAACGCAAAAGTCGCAAATCAAACACGACTATAGGTGCTGGCGTTGACGAAATTATGTAAATGTGAGCGCAGACGAAATCACGAATGTCACGGTTGTCGCGCGGTTGCGCGGTCACGCGGCCACGCGGCTCGTTAGCCGCGCCGCGATTTATTCGCGATACTGTCGCCTCACGTTATGTTATTTATTATTTTATACAAACCGCTTGATCTAATTCGTGTCGGTTCAATGGCGAATTTGTTAGAATTAGAATTGCACCCACGGCTGTGTGGGTTGTTTGTGTTAAAAACTGGATCATTAGCTTCTGTGGTATCCGTTAAATATAAATATGAAATAGCTATAGCGGAGGATTTATCTATTCTATACTAATATTATAAGGAGGAATGATTTTTTTTTGTTGCTCATGTATTATAAGTATGTATTTACAACAAAAAAAAAGTATATAAGTATTATATCCATTGTCTAGTACCCATAGCACAAGCTCTGCTTAGTTTGGGACTAGATGGCGCTGCGTAAAAATGTCCCAAAGATATTTATTTATTTATTTGTATTTTTGTGTGTATGTTTGTAATGAATAAACTCAAAAACTACTGTGCCGATTTCTTAAATTCACCATTAGAAAACTACATTCACCCTGAGTAACATAGGCTATATTTTCATGTCCACCCGTGCGAAGCCGGGACGGGCCGCTATATTCTATAAAGAAGGGAGCCGTGATTTGTTACAAAGAATTAAAAAAAAATAGGTGGCTACAATTCATACACATAAGTAGGTACAGACTACAGTGTATGAAGTAAGAAGTGTCTGAATATAATTATTGATATGTTTTGGAGTTTCAGTCGCATTAATTACTATCCACGTTAATAAACCTCTTCTTTAGTCTTTTTTACTGTGGCTCCTCTATATTAATGCAGTCATTGACGACCACCACAATCAGCGTAGACCATTCTAGTTAAGTAGGTATATATCACAAGCCCAGCAAGTAACAAGCTAATTCATTATTAAATACTGCACTCTAAACCTATTTATATTTATTAAATTGATACTAAAAACCTTTAAGGAAATATTTATTTTTATCTACAATTCTACATTACCTTTTATTCTTGAAGGATACTTTTCGCGCTATTTATTTTCCAATTCAATGTTGCGGATACAGCTAATAAATTCTAAATAAAGCATTTGATACACTACGGATTGAGTACATAAAACGTTTGAAGGCCGTTAATGATAAATGAATACACGTAGAGCCTACTTATCAGCACTCATTATACCCATAACTTGAAATAAAAGCATGCGGAGGCTACTTAAAAGAGGGATCCCAATTACATCGCAGTATTCTTGTACAAATGTTGCTTATTCCCTTATCGGGCCCGCGTTACTCACAGACATGACTTATAATTATCCCGAGCTATATATCACTTTTTTGCTGTGGCGTGCGTACGCGTTTGCAATTGATTCCGCGCGTTCACGCGATCCGGCAAGATTTCTACTCGCCAATTGCACTGCAAAAAACGCACCTCACCATTTACGCGGCTCGGCACGTCTGGCGTCTCTACGCACCCCCCGCCCCTTCCATGCCGCGCCCGACCAATCATAGTAATCTATTCGAAATTAGAACTTCACACGCGCGATTACAATCAAAGAGTGCGGTTTGCGCGGAAAGCGTTGCGGCGCCATGTTTGTTTTTTTTACTGTAACGTTCCATTTCACGCGACATCGTTAGCAGTACATCGCGAAATAATATTTCAAACTTCAATTACACCATCCGTCAAGTTGATTATCTGGGGGCAGCAATTTTGTCATTCAAAATCGTTAAAACCAGTCGGTGGCCTGTTATGGGATTAATTAATGGTCCGTTGGTTGCGGGGCGGCCATAAGCCGATGTAAACGACTCGTTTGGCTGTCTCACATGTACGAGAAAAACGTTGGAAGCGCGTGTCTCGGTCGTGACTACATCAGTCAAATCTTCACTTGATATTCAAGGAATAGCATTCGTTACGACAGCGCGTGCGACTTTCATGCGTATTATGGATTATTTGTTGAATATAAAATATTATTGTTATGTGTCCAGTTATCAATTCAAAGTAGAACAAGAGTATTTTACTAGTTTAATTAATTATCCTTTAGTGGCGTTAGTCAAGAATACATGACATTGTATTATGTTTTACAGTACCAAGAGAATTGTAGAGAGCTTTACTCCTTTTAGCTTAGTGCATATAAAACAGAGCCTACAATACCTGCCATATTAGACAAATATTTCATCCGTAATGAACTCAACTGAACAAGAACTACTTTAGAATCCGTGAGCCATCGTAAATAAAACTAGACTAAAGCCACGTAATTTTGTTGGCACAATATTTATTACATAACACAATATATGACAGCACAATGAGATCAATACGGTAAACATTTGTAATTAAGCCAACAGAGAAGCTACACAATCATACCCTTTGTCCAGCAATATATTACATGACAGCGTACTATTCCCTTACCAACTTAAGTATACCATTAAAACACTCAAAAATCATCTCTACGCCTCACTAAATTAGATCGAGCATAAAACTTTCGGGTGCAAAAATAATGCTGTCGTATTCATACGTAAAAGGCGTTCCAAATCACGCAGCGAACGTTGTGTTTAGTCCGCACAGACAATGCTAATAAGACAAGTGCTTCGTACAACTGAACGCAGATGACAGGTTACAATGCTTACAGTATGAAAATATAGAAGGGTTTGTTAAAATTATTGTGGAAATATTATTGTTAGTTGGGAATAGGAGACGGCCATAGATTTCCTTTATGATTAAAGTAACAGTAAAATCAGCTTTTAATCAGCCAATCTTCTTCAAAATCAAGAGTTATCAAACTCTGCAATAAAGGATCTGCAAAGAAGGGTCAGCAAAAAAGGTTTGCAAAGTAGGGTCTACCATTTCTTTCGTTTCCTTGCTTAAGAATACTCTGATTATTTATACTGAAGAATTTTCCAAATGAGTTGTGTCCTTAAGAATGAATATCGATTCTGATAACGTAGCTCACAGGAACAACAGGGTTTTTGTTACATACTGTATAGTATGATAAATCTTAAAGACCCTACAACGGACCATACGAAATGTAACATGCAAAATACTATTACAGTAGATTTTTTATTTATGACTACACAATGATAAACTAATCCATTTCAAGCCGAATCCATATAATTTTCTTATTGCCCATAATAGGCCTATTATGGCTACACCACCCAGCCCACATGTTCAGTGCAAAAATATACCACAACATATACAGTTCATTAGGCTTTTATTACTGAGTTGTAAGGTTTAAAACCACGTGATTGGGAGTGTAATAAATTGGTAATACGCTACAACAATGATGGAAGAGCGTGTCTGAAGGCGGGAACAAACACGCGCTATTCGCGAAACTATAAACAATTGTGCGACACATTCACTATTCCATGATTGCTACTTTTGATTTGTGATTGAAGATTACATTGTTCACTCCTATCTCGCAAAAACGTACTTAATTTTTGAGTGTTAAAGGTCTATTTTACAATAAAGACGGACGTGGATGGTGTTATGATAGAGTGCGATTTGAAATTAACATAGTTTGCTATCATAAAGCGCAAATCACACACAACGCGGGTGCGGGACGCACGCGGGTCGGGTAGGGCCCGCAGCGGGTATATTAACCTGTTTCTATATGGACGACAACATCACATACAGCGCGGGTACGTGTCGGGCCCGCGTTCCAACCGACGCGGGCCCGATCCGCGCCCAACACGCACCCACGCTGTGTGTGGTGTAGTTCAAGTCTAAATGCTAAAGTTTAGTGTGAATTTTCATGAGTCGTTCCTATGAAGGAATGTTCGTTCGTTTCTGCATGAGCAGAGTATTGTGTGAACTACAGGCGCCAGGCGCCTCCCTTATTTTATTTAGACTAGACTAGACTACTGTTATTTTAACTCCGTTTTGCAGGAAAAACATGTGAAGAGTCGTTGCGTTTTGATCCTGAGGCAGACAAATAAAATTAATTTCTATCGGTAGGAGTCCATTCCCATTAGGAGTCAGTACGATATTGTACATTTTGTGCTTTTTTATGCCCCTGGTTTCATTATACAAACTCTGGTCTGAACCGTCGCTTTATTGCGTTGAGTTGAGTTTTATTCTTGAATTAAAGGCATCCTATTGTATAAACGTAATTAAGTAGTATGTACTACCAAGGGACCCTTGGGGACCGTGGGCACTAAAAATGGAGAATTCAAAGCGCCCATTACGTGACCCTGGGGAGGTCAGCAGTACGTGGTGGTTGCGTACTGCTGTGGTGTGGAAAGCTCTGCTTTCCCGGGACGTACCAAATGGCATAGCAGCAAAAGGAGCACCGGCATGGTCCACAGGAGTATCCGGAGCTCTATTTTGTGCTGAGGTCGGCCCCCGTGTGGTCAAGTATATCTAAGCTTATGTTTATGTCCTATACTGTAGGCCTACAGTTTCCTGCTGAAATAAATACAATGTCAATCAATATTGTAGATAGATAGATAGAGATAGAGTATACTTTATTGTTTGCACACCATAAAAATAAAGATAAAGTTATAACAAACATGAGCACAGTACTAACAATTGGCGGTCTTATCGCTTAAAGCAATTTCTTCTAGACAACCATTAAAATACCAACCAAATATTAACCAACTGTAATACAAACTAAACCAAAAAAAATACTGAAAATACTGAGTAGACCACCTCCTACATCACCCTGCCACCCCCTAATGCAACTAGCGTAAATATAAGTAAGATCTCTAAGTGTCGCGCACACAATTTTCTAAAGCGCAGAACGCATAAATCGTGTGCGTTCTTTGCGTCGCCTGCGCATGTTTACTCGGTACCAAGCGGCTGCCGCGTTAATACCGAGTGTGTACCGCGTAACTGCACGCACCATACGACGCATCATCACTTTAAATGGTAAACTGTAATAGATGATACAGGGTGGCGCAAGACAGAAGATGCAAGCAAGAAATGTAAAAGTTTTTTTTCGACTTATCAGTCGTAGTGTCCCCCAGGTAGATTTAAAACGTCTGTAAGACAAATGCTGATGAGTCCTTAAATATGCTACAAGTAGGCCTTACCATCTCTAATGAGTTCCAAAAAGAAGTATGATAATAAATCAATTTCTTTTCTCATCATCACAAAGGAGATTGGGCGTTTTTGATCTAGAGTGGATAGAAACGAATCATTACATCAGTTGTTAGGTTTCAGCCCCTAACACGACGCCGCACCGCATACGTTCAGATTCAATTTAAAATATCTTTTTTTCCAATTTAAAAAAATCATCAACGTTGCAGCACCAACACCGAATATCCTGGCAGCATCAACACACCACGAGCTAGATCTAAAAATAATCACGTGTCTATGCCTTAGGCTTTGCGAAATCGGATCTTTGCGGAAATCTTAGGACGTTTGCAAAAGAACGGATAATTGGAATCTAAGAAAGATTTTCGGTATCATCGGAGCTATTTTCAGGATAATTGCAAAAATTTGTCTTATCTTAGGTAATGAGCGCTGATTGGCATTTTCGCAAAGGTTCGATTTGACCGATTATCCTACGACATATGAAACGCGTTGGATGCTGCATGCTTGTGTGGACGGCAAATGAGGTGCAGGCAGTATACGCATTTCTTTGATTATGCAAACTTTAGTAGTTGATTATGACTACTGCTAACTTTTACTGGCTGTTTTGTTGTCAATCCGTATGACGTTATCGGCATCCGAATGTCAATGGAAAATCCGATCGCTCATAGAAATTCGTCGGCAATCCGTACGCTGCGGATAGGTGGACGCACTATGCTTTACGTCCGGAGCGTATGACACGGATAGGTAGACGCATGCCTTATGAAATTAAATACTTCAAAATATAGTCAGTTAATTCGCTCATGACTTGCCCCACACGCTATTAGTATGGTACAGGATCATGGGTCGCGCCAAATTGTCCCATTGGCGGCTCATTGTTGGCTCATTGTTGGGACACTCTGCCGCAGAAATATCCCACATTGTTATACTATAAATGGTCACCCTTTATTTCGTATGCCAACTACTGTCTACTTTCAAATTGACTGTAATTTAGGATTGTCTAGATTTTATATGCATTAGGAGCTGGCTTAAAGACTTACCTGTGAACATTTTTCAAGTCAGTATTTTTTCTGTTTGCTTTTTCCATCGATATATATGTATTTCGTACTAGATGTGCTGTTCAAAAGAACAACATGGTTACACAAAGTTGTGGTTCCGGAACCACACTGTCATCTGTCATTAGTTCACTTGACAGCTGTCTCGCGAACACACGTAAATTTTATCAACGGTTGCGTCAACTGAATTTGGAACATGCTGCTTATATGAGGTCTATATATTGACGTCGTTGGCTTTTTCATATTTAGTTTTGAGTTGCTTCTCGGATTTTGAATTTAATCAACTCACCAATAACGAGGCTTGACTGCGTCCTATGCACCTTGGGCAGTGGGCAGACAGCCTCGCTGACAACTTTCTGGATTGTCTAATTTTTTCACAACGGCGCATAAGCAATTCTAGTTTTATATTTATATCTACAATAATATCGACACAAGAGGAAAACAAAGCTAAAAAAAAACGCAATTTAAAGATTTCAGAAATTATCCGTATGTTCTGTGTGGTGCCAGACACAAATCACCACCCCATCTCTTCTCGTGGGTGTCGTAAAAGGCGACTAAGGGTTTCACCAGAAGACGGGCAGCAACGTTCTCCTGAGTATTTTTTAACCAACTGCGGTTACCAACCCGCCTGCCAAGCGTGGTGATTATTGCATATTTATCCCCCCTTTTGGGGGAGGCTTATGTCCAGCAGTGGACGTCTTTCGGCTGAAATGATGATGATGAAGAAATTATCAATTTACTATATCGTTCAATGTAGAGGGGAATGGAAAAGGAAGCAAAGATGGAAAGATGGATGTATGTATGATGGATGGATGTTCAAAGTAGGATGTTCATAGTAGGATTTTCATAAAATAGGATGTCAAGTAAGGTAAGTTTATTTAATTGATCTTTCCACTTACATTTAAAAGTCAACATACTATATATTTTCTTAACGTGAAAACGCGCAAATAGCGCCGCTTTCGAATACGGAACACGCGCGTAGATTGAATAAGTGCAGCAATTATACCAGAGGCGTGCGTATGCGCCGGTACAAATACGCACGTGTGAAGTAGCTGATTTGTATCCAGCGAGGATTTAGAATTCAGAAGCTACCGCGATAAATAGTGCACTTATTTTGAACTTCTTGAATTTGCCATATTTAGTTATTTTGGTTCTGTTTTGTCTAACTTGTAGCGATAGTTTATCTGAAATGGCGCGCTCCCCTCAACTTGTCGGACTAGCTACTTTATTAGTATTATCGAATGACAAGTTAGATTAAGGGGCGCGCAATTTTAATTTTAAATTAGATGAACCCATGACTAACTTTACTGTCTGGTACGAAAACATAGGTCTTACACATAGGATACGTCTGTTGCTCTGCCGGGGCGGGGCAAAATGCTGAGCGTCACGTTACCACCGCGCCGACCAAAGGTAGTAGAAGCATAAACTTATTATACTAGCGTAACTATAATAAGCTTATGAGTAGAAAACACACCGTGGTGGTTTTAATCGGACAATAGTCTTCATTTTTCGAAAAGTGTTCATGATGCAATCCGCAAGAAAAAAAAGATTAAAACTCGCTTTTTTTGGAATTTGTTCCCCTTCATTTTGTGATCAAAATGACGAGTCTTTTTGTAATCTTGACGTTCAAAAGTAATCCTTTTTAGTCAATTTGGAATAATGATTTTTGATTTTAGACTTTGTTCTGCAACCAAAAAAAAACGAAAGTTTCAACAAGATATTTATTGCCAGATAAGCCATTCTCAGCAATTAGTATGTAGCGGAATTATGTACTTAATCGGAAACGTTTATTTCTTCTTTGTCCTAGCCAGTCAGATTTCTGTTTTAAGGGAATGTAGTAGACAAATGCGCCCCCATCAGTAAAAAAATTATTACTCGCTGAATACATCATTTATCAAAAAATCATTTTTAACGATTGAAGTACAGGTACTGTATTATTTTATTATTACAGCAACTAATACCTCTGTAAAATATAGTTCGCTGTAGTTGTAGATAGAAAAAATGCCAGAAGTGGCCGTTTTTCGGACTTTTTCTATCTATAACTACAGTGAAGTATAATTAACAGAGTTAATAGTTTCTGTTTAAACTACAGTACCTGTAACGTTTTAAATTGTGGAAATAAAAAATCGCTCACGAGCAGGATTCGAATCTGCGACAGTGCAGTCGCACAATTTAAATCGTTAGATTTCGCTTCGCATACGTAAATGCGTTAAAAATAATACAGTACCTACAGGTACTGTATTATTTTTAAAAGTATTATTTTTTGAAGTACACTTCAATTGTTTAAAATGAATTTCCGATAAATGATCTATTCAGCGAGTATTAATTGCATTACTGACTAGCGGCCCGTCCCGGCTTCACACGGGTGTACATGTTTAAAAAATAATAGCGCGAAAAGTATCCTTCAAGAATAAAAGGTAATGTAGAATTGTAGATAAAAATAAATATTACCTTAAAGGTTTTTAGTAACAATTTAATAAATATAAATAGGTTTAGAGTGCAGTATTTAATAATGAATTAGCTTGTTACTTGCTGGGCTTGTGATATATACCTACTTAACTAGAATGGTCTACGCTGATTGTGGTGGTCGTCAATGACTGCATTAATATAGAGGAGCCACAGTAAAAAAGACTAAAGAAGAGGTTTATTAACGTGGATAGTAATTAATGCGACTGAAACTCCAAAACATATCAATAATTATATTCAGACACTTCTTACTTCATACACTGTAGTCTGTACCTACTTATGTGTATGAATTGTAGCCACCTATTTTTTTTTAATTCTTTGTAACAAATCACGGCTCCCTTCTTTATAGAATATAGCGGCCCGTCCCGGCTTCGCACGGGTGGACATGAAAATATAGCCTATGTGACTCAGGGTGAATGTAGCTTTCTAATGGTGAAAACATTTTTGAAATCGGCACAGTAGTTTTTGAGTTTATTCATTACAAAAATACAAATCTTTCCTCTTTATCATATTAGTGTAGAAGTGTAGATTAGTGTAGATGTACATAGGGGCGCCACTTGGCTGCTACATTCCCCTTAAGCTATAAGTTTTCGCATAAGCTTTTAAGCAAAGTTCCTAAGCTTTACAGATTATCTTAATACCACCTCTGTTGGAACTTTTCAGCAGCACATACAGAATAGTAGGTGATCCATATTGGGAATATCAGCTGACATAGGATTTTCCAATGAATAAATTACGGCGTCAAGCCCAGCGATCAGACATTTGCATCACAGCGGTAAATTGAACAAATTTGAAATTCATCGATCCGACATAGTTTCAACACTTGTTGAATTAAATTCCCATAACATGGATTTATTCGTTGGCTTATTACCATTCCGATCTGGATATCAAAAATATTTACAATATGTCGATTCTGTGAAACATAGGTAGGTAAGCAACAACAAAGTATTTCCAGTCTCTTTTAGACAGACAAAAAGACGTGCAGAATAGGTAGATCCTGTGCAGTAAAAGGCAGGAATTAAAAAAAAACTTAAACAAAATTTCGTCTCTGTTAACCAACACGAAGATACTAATCGATAAAGAAATCGTTGCGATAATCGATACATATTAAAATCAATTACTCGGTAATTGATTAACTCGAGATGTTTAGCACTCTCGGAATCTCTACAATGTTTATGGACCACTTAACTTTTTTAAAGGCAAAGGCACAACAACTTTAGAGCATTATTTACAGTTTTTTTTCATTACACAAACAGCTTCATCCAGCTTCTACCAGATAATAATTGCCATATAAGCCAGTTTACTTGATCCTAGAAAAAACTTAACATGACTCTTGCATTACTGCTGAATACGGAAAACTGTTATTTTTAGTGCACTATTTTGAACTTTAAATAATTCGCTACAAAGTTTACTTTTGACTGATGAGTTACTAAATCAGTATTCAATGTAACATTTAAATCTCGTTTTAGAACCTACCTTGCAAGTTAAAACAAGATTTTTAAACATAGTTTTACTTATTAAGACTTTTTGCGTAAAAGATGAAACGAAAAACACAACTAATAAAATTAATAGAACACCAACAGGGATCAATGAATGTGTTATTTTCTATCTATCATCACTTATGCTTGTATACTAAGCAATTTAACTTGATATTAAAATCGACTACTTAAAGCATGTTCTCATTCGAAAATTATCCCACCCACAGAAATCAGAAAAATTTCACCACTAACACCGCCATCTTTAAAAATGCAAATCAAACCATAGAGCCAAATCTTTCTCCTTAACTTTTATAGCATGTTTGGCGAAATACACAAACCGTGCGAAGCTATCTAAAAAAACCCATGTAAACACGGTTTTAATATCAAAATAAAAGCTAGGAAATGAAATATTCTAACAAGGTGCACTGGCATAACAAAGAGTAGCCTGGAGCGGTTTTCATTACGCTAGTGCAAGCATAATGACACGGCTCAGCCGACCTTTTGGCTCTGAGGAAATCCCTGGCTTGTAAATAATCGTTCTGTTATTATTAGTTCCGAGTTCGAAGTAAAGATTAGGTTTAGTCTTGCAATGATTATTGTAACCTGAATAAGAGATACCTTCCGTGAAAAGTTGAAAATCTTTTATTTTTTGAAGAGGAAAAGCGCTTTTACTTTTTGAAGTCCGAATATATGAGCCGAATTTTTAGCACTACATATAACTGCTAATACGTAGAATATAATAGAATAGAATAGAATAGAATATATTTATTTGCATAAAACATGGTATAAAAAGGTGTTATAAACTTAAATATGAGATCCTTCATGTTTTGCTTAAAATTAAAGCATGCAAAATTGCGTATTAGGTATATGGCAACAACATGAGGTGATAAGCACGGCTGATGACGTTAAGGATTTATATTGTAAGTGGTTATTGTACAACTTTTTGGAAATCAGTTTTATTATTATTATTTTAGGGTACATTTCCAAAACTTTGTCAATACACGGACCGTTTTGTCGGGCCTATTATATTGCACGGCCGGGCGAAGTGCGTTCATGAGGATTTCCCCACGGCAAAAAAAAATAAGGTGATAAGACTTGCGGTACCATTTAGGCAACAGCCTAGGTGGTATTGAAGTTGTTATGGGCAAAAGTAACCGCTTAACATCACGTGGATCTTTAGCTCGTTTCGCCATCCTATACTATAAAAAAATAAGACTTGAATTACGAAAGTCAGAGCGGCTTTACTGCTTACGAAATAAAGATGCTGTCAATGCCAAACTGCAATCACTGACGTGCGGTCGACTGTACCAATTCGCTTTGTGCACGAGAGGGGCGCCATCTAGCGACCGCAACATTTCAGGAACCGTGAATTATTTTGACAGATTGTTCCAGGTCGATTTCGGAAACGTGTAAAATTTACACATACTATTTTGCCCAGTATTTGTACAGTTCACAACACAACAAGAATAGTGACCCATTCTTCTTGAGCTCATAAATAGCGAAAATAAAAGACAGCGTTTCTTAGCGTGGATGTACAAAATATATTTACACACCTTATTTGTTTCACATTTCTGATACAGTGATTCTGGCAGAAGACAGCGTCTTGACTATATGTAGATGATGTAATATTCGAATTCATCTGATGAACTCTATTCTCAGTACGACACAAAAAATAAGGCGCGTCGCCAATCTTTGTTCGCGCAGACACGAAAAGACGATCGACGAAAACACCCTAAGTATCACATTCACTCATTCAGATTCACACACGGAAAAAGATTTTTTCTATGGTATGGGATGAAAATATTGAATAATATATTGAACCTTATGCAATGCCCTCAAGGTGTTCAAATTGATTGCCGTGACGTCTTTTTCTATGTCGCTCACACTAACGGTAGCGGCTGAGACTTGGGGTGCTGGCCAGAAAACCTCCACGTGTGCCTGACTGCTGCTTGTCCTTCTGGACACGTCTGGAGGGATCGGCAGTTGTTTGGCCGGTGCATCCTGGGCACGGGCAATAAAATCCTACCGAGGGATTAACCTTCGGGGGATTTTATTGCCTGTGGCGAATATTCTGGCACGGGAGGGGCCCATTCTGGGCCAGTAGGGAGTTGCTCCACGTGTCCCTCTGATATCAGCAGAGGGCACAGTGGAGGAGCAGGGGCGGGCCCGGTGTGCACTCACCCTGCCACTGGGCAGGCAGCGGGGGGACTGTCTTTCCCTGCCCCCGTCGATCTCGTAACCCCAGGAGTGCCCGCTGAGTAGTGTTCTCGCGCCTCTTGGGACCGAGGGTCTTGGCTTCACCGCCCGGACCGCGAGGAAGAAAACCTCTATAAAAAATTACGGGAGGTAGGGCCTGCGAGCAGCAGACTCGGGGTAGTCTGCTGCCCGACCAGCAGCTGGCGTAGCTGGCACAGCCGGCGTAGTTGGCGCGGCTGGTAAAGGCCCATGAGGTGAAGTGGCGTGCAGTGTTCCGTGTGCGCCACCTAGGAGGGTGCGGCCGACGTTAGGCCGCACGGGGAGAAGGGGCTCGCCTGCTTGTGGCGGGCCAGGACCTGTCGGGGGTGGTTGTGTGAATACTCACGGGTTCCCACGCCCCCGGCTAAGGTAGTTGAAGGAACACCGTGGTGGTTTTAGTCGGTAAGAGTCCGACACTGGCTACCCCGGGCGGAGTGCGTCCATGAGGATTTCCCCACGGCAAAAAAAAAAAAAAAAAAAAAAAAAAAAAAAAAAAAAAAAAAAAAAAAAAAAAGCGGCTGAGACTTCCGGCGCGCAGCGATGGTGTTTTCTGATTAGGTAACCAACTTTCCCGCGTATTTAAATTGAGACATCTGCGCAGGTACATCAGATCAGTGGGCCATATAAAATGTGTACTTCTGTACTATCTTATGAGATAACTCTTTCGATTCTACCAGATTCTAACATAAATTGCCAAATTAAGTACTCCTAGTAACTGTAGAAGTATAAAATGTGTTATTTATAAGTTTGTTACCTGACTTTTACATCACCTCATAATAATTACTTGAATAGTGGTCCTACTAGTAGTCCTAATTAATTAGGTACTAAGTATTTTCACTTTATGGACTATAAAGTTTACGTATATGGGAGTTTCAACGACACCTCTTCAACAGAATTAAGATATGGTCGAAAAGCGTTAAACCAGGATTCATGGGCTTATTTAAGCAGGTTTTAAAACTTAAGCGCAACTAGGCAGGCTAATCACATTTCAAATTGATTTATTACTTATGATGATGAGATCATCAGCCAGTAAACGTGAGCCTCCCCTTGACGAATCTAATCGTACAAAAATAGAAAGACAGATATTCCAAACAACTATTTTAGATAATGACTGTTGACAAAGAAAATACTTATACAAATAATGTACGTCTTGTATTTTTGTTAATCACAATTGTCGATTTAATTTATGGATTGAAAGAAAACCGAAAAAAATATGAAAAACAGCTAGACTTTGCCCGCGGCTTCGCCCGCGTAAAAGAAGAATTCGTAAAATTCTGTTTTTATACAAAGAATTTAACACGCATCCCTCTAAAACAGTTTCATTTCTCCGCGATAAAAAGTAGTCTATATGTTAATCCAGGTTATGTTCTATCTGTGTGCCAAATTTCATCTAAATACGTTAAGCCATTACAGCGTGATTGAGTAACAAACATCCAAACATCTTCACAAACTTTCACATTTATAATATTATAGTAGGATATAGGTACAAGGTGTTATTGAAATAACTAAAAACCTCTTATGGGGTCATTGTACTCATCAATATTATTATTATTTTGGAAAAGAGGTAAGGTCTATGCAAGTCCCCTATGTCACTGCGACCTAAAAGATCTATTGTAACGCCTCTAATAGTATACTACAGCACCTCTCCAAGCCGCAAGCCAACCATAAAGTCGACTATAGCCTTGGGGTTTGAGGATCTGATCTCATCAGCTGAGATTGTGTGGCCTCCAAGATGCTGACTTCTAATGTGGTGCACTGCATCACATTCGCATAGGATATGAATGGGCGTTTCGTCCTTTTCGCGACAAAATCTGCAAACTGTGATATCTGTGAGGCCCATCCTGTGTAGATGTTTGTTCAGTTTACAGTGCCCTGTAAGGGTTCTAGTCAGGATCCTTATATGGTTCCTGTTAAGCGAAAGCGCTTCTTTTGTAAATCTCTTCCTGAAGCCTACTAGAAGCGCTTTCGAGTGCTCTTGGCCTGGGGTTTTTTTCCAAAGTCTAATGCTTTGATGAGTTCCCCAGTCCTTAAGATTAGCCGAGGTGATGCATTTCGGAACCCCACAAATTGGCTCCGGCCCTACAGTGGGGCATTCCGCACCAGCTCTAGCGAGTTCATCAGCGGCTTCATTACCCCTAATTCCGCAGTGCCCAGGTACCCATCCTAGTGCCACAGAATTTGTTTTTCCTAGCGAATTTAGTAGCTGGACACACTCCTTGATAAGCTTGGAGTCGATTTCCTCTGATTTTAAGGCCATTAGGACTGCCTGGCTATCAGAGAATATAAATATTCGCCTTTTTATGTAGGCCCTTTGCAGGCTTTCACGGATACAACCAATGATGGCAAATAATTCCGCTTGAAATACGGTGGTATATTGACCTAGGTTAGCGAATTTCTTAACCTTTGGTCGTCCTCCGTGGAATCCAGCTCCTGCCAGACCCCCTTTCTTTGATCCGTCGGTAAACCAAACAACGTCAGTGGACTGATATTTGCAAGGCATGTCGTCCTCCCACTCAGACCTCTGAGGTATAAATACCCTAAACAGCCTATTGAAGCTGTACTCCTTTAGCATCGCATACTCATCAATATAAACAACTTTTAATTTGAGACCAAACCTGATATCGCAAAAAAAAAACAGCTGATCCTTACATTTGTGTTCATCATGTACATCAGCTGATTTTTTTTTCGCTATTTCAACGTTGGTCCGATACTTGTCCCATAGTAAAAGTTGTTCATACTGGTAAGTACAATGACCCCTTAAGACGCTGACAACACCTAAAAAATCAGACCTCTGCGGTCACTGTCGTTTTGTACAGAAAAGAAAGAGAGGCAACGAGCGGAGGGACGTCGGGTGCGTCGCTCAACTTGAATGAAAATTAACAATATATTTTTTAATAAAAAACTTAAAAGCTTATTTCAAAAACAGAAACAATGTCTTTCTTAAATGTTTTCTTAATTTCATTTACAATATTTGGTAAATAATAGAGATTGTTTGCTTTAAAGCATGTTTTAAGAGGTTAGTTTACAATTCTTTTCTATCGAGAAAACTTCAAGAAAACGTGTTTTGGGCACAATACAATTTTAGAAAATACGATTAAGATTAACATAAATTTTTTTCACTGCCACAAACTGAATAGATACAGCTAAAAATGTTTTTAAAAGAAGCCTATTTGGGGTGTTTGGCTGTTGTCAGCGTCTTAAGAGGTTTTCAGTTATTGCAATAACACGTTTAATATAACAGTAGGATTCTAATCATGGGACGGTTACAGGTAGGTAACGGTATATGGACATTTTCACATCAAAGACAATGGTGTCGATTCTCTTGTTCACGAACTAAACTTATTTTAAACTATCGCTCTCTTTTACTAAAAGTAGATACAAGAAAGGGATGGCAACCATTTTAGAACTGTCAAATTAGTTTACGTGTTACATTTCTTTGTATTTTAGTGGGCACGTTCCGAGATCACGACTAAACTTGTATGGAAAATTTAATTTCGTCTAATTTGACAGCTCTTAAATGGTTGCCATCCCTTTCTTGTATCTATTATTAGTAAAAGAGGGCGATAGTTTAAAATAAGTTTAGTTCGTGAACAAGAGAATCGACACCAATGGCAAATATTTTGTACACGCACTAAACTGAGTAAAGTTTTAAGCATACTACAGGGCCATAGAATATACAGAATTTTTTTTTAAATAGTGCGCAAATTTTTTTTGGTGGTTCGGTATGAGTAATAGAACACATTTCCACTATTATTTTTTTCCGACTTAAAATCAGCAAAATATGGACATGGACACAATCTGTTCGTAATAACATCAATGAAAGCGCGCGACGGCTGGCTCACGCGGCCGTCCCGGAGGGGGTTGTACCCCCGATGCAAACCCGCAGCCACATGAGCCAGCCGTCGCGCACTTTCATTGATGTTATTACGAACTGATTATGTCCATATTTAGCTGATTTTAAGTCGGATAAAAATATAAAAAAAAGTATTGAACTTTAGAAGGACGACGGATGGAGACCCTGTGGCGACTATAGGGCACTCAATTCTAGGACAATACCTGACAGGTACCCCATCCGCCATATTCACGACTTCTCCCACCAACTTTCTGGCTGCACCGTCTTCTCAACCCTCGATCTTGTAAAGGACACCAATTCCGCATCCTTCGCTTCTAGTGATCGGTTCGCGTAAAATACCTCGCGCTAATATTAGCTTTCTGTTAAAATTATTCTACACTATATCCTTGCTGTAAATTCATGTATAATAATCATTGTAGTCTCTCTCATTAAATCATTTAAATTCAACAAATAATATTCTTCATTTTTCATCTTTCGTTATTTATTCTACCTACTACTTGCTTGCTATAACTGCTATACTTCCTGGACAATAACTCTAGTACACGGATCTCATATGTGTACCTGTTGGGAATAAGGGTACCTAGAGGTACCTACCCACACACATCCCCACAGAACAATTAATGGAAATGTGTTCTATTACTCATACTGAAACACCAAAAAAAACCAGCCAAGAGCATGTCGGGCCATGCTCAGTATTATAGGGTTCCTTAAGTAGGTGTACAAACGAATCAAATCGAATATTAATCATGGCTATTTTAATTTTTGCAATAATCGGCAGCATTCGCGACTCAGAGCGTGTTGTTAGTAGCGCCATCTAGCGATAAATTCAAGAAGCCAAATTTAAGAAGTCTGATTGATGTCAAAGTTACTTTTTGTGATTTTTTCAAATAGAAAGTAGCTAAAGGAGCATTATTTGCCATGATAATTTTTCTCTAAGGTCAATGACCTTTGAACTAGGACGTTTTAAGTATTTTTCGGTTTTCTGTCTATAACTCAAAAAATTATAATCACATTATACTCGAAATAATTTTAAAAGAGAGTTTTCATAAAGGTCTATCAATGTGGAAGATTATAAGTTTCTACGTTGCATAGTTTAGAAATGGCAGGGGGGGGGACACATTGCAAGCCACTTTGGCGGGCTATATTTCGCAGATGGTACACCTGATAAAAAAGTGGTGTATGAAACATTACCTTCATTTTAGTAGACCTATTCAATGATACCCCACACGATGGGGTGCAGTGAAAAAAATTATTTTTTCCCCATTTCACATGTATGGGCGCCACCCCTAAAGAACGTAAAAACTATTTTTTTATTCTTTTAAAATTGAGATCTATATGCAGACTATTTTTTAATAAAATTTCATTTACTTATGTTTATAACTGTAGAAGTTATTAAGCTGTAAAGGATTAGGACAGACGGACAGACGGACAGACGGACAGACGGACAGACGGACAGACGGACAGACGGACAGACGGACAGACGGACGGACATGACGAAACTATAAGGGTTCCTTGTAGGACTTCGGAACCCTAAAAATTGCGCACTGGTTAATATTTTTTCCTGTATACTAACAACAAGAAGCGATACTTAAGCACGTGTGCTCATAAAATTTCTTACGCCTATTTGTGCAGGTCTGGGCGAGTGCAAGGGCATTTTTTAACCGACGAAAAAAAAGGTATTTTTTTTTATGTATGACCACGCATAAATTTTTACTGAGTAGTCCGATTTTGATTATTCTTTTATAATGGATAGGGTATATCTCGAAGTTGGTCTCACTTAAATTTGAAAATCAAAATCCACCCCTAAGAGTAGGAAAACAGGGGATGACTGTTTGTTCACCCACTGAATTCTTACCTGTTAACCGATTCTGTTGAAACTTGGCACACATAAATGTAGTTCTAGACACTACAACATAAGGGAGACCTGGAGTTAGATTTTAGCCACAATTTTTTTTAAAAATAAAACTTCATTGAAATATGGCGGAAAATTATTAGAACTGTCAAATTAGACCTCGTACCTAATTTACGGTGGAATAGTTGTGACTTGCGATTAAATTCACGTTGAAAACAAGCAAATTATGCCTTTTTTGACAGGATAAAAATCTTCTATTCTAATCTAATTATTTTTGTTAGAAAGAGACATAATCAGACTATATTAGTTCGTAACCGACAGATTTTGGTATTGCGTAATCTTATTAATATATGCCTTAGATATTTGACTTAAATACTGTAGTAGGCGACTCATCTCCATCATTGTAAGCACTTAAGATACATATACGTTATTTTTACCGGTACTTGAGCGATCGAACCGTTAGTACAAGTATAAGGTAATTCTGCAAGTATTTGCATAATGTAGCGCCTTGGCTCTTATTAAGTGTTCTCGGTAAACGCTCTCTGCAGTTATTTATTAAAGTTATCAGCTATAAAAACTATTAATTAGATTTTAATTTTGCATAGGGTTGACAGAAGAGGTTTTTGATTTTGGTCACATGTAACGTGCTTGTAACAGATAGAGGCTGCGCGCGCATGAAGTAGGCGGCAGCGATCTCTCGCTTCCGGCCGTTGTTTTGGTTATTGTCGGGAGCGAGAACGCTTGGGAGGGCGTCGTCTCCTTTTGCGAGGAGGTGATGCTCGGGAGGCGGCGGAGAGGGTTCGAGAGGCAACGACCTCTCTCCCCACCCGCAGGAGACGGACCGGGCGTCGCAGGAGGGCTTACACCGACCTCCAGCCAACTTAGGAGTGGGCCTGCGGGCGGCGGACTCGGGGTAGCCCGCCGCCCGATCAGTCAAGGCCCGTGATGGTGGCGCGTCGTGGCCCGCACGCGCCAGTCAAGAGAAGGGTGCGGCCGATGACGCTCACGGGGAGAAGGGGCTCGCCTACTAGTGGCGAGCCGGGAGCTGCCGGGGATGGTTGGACGACTATAAGTTTCCCACGCCCCCGGCCAATGTTTGGAAGAGGAACACCGTGGTGGTTTTAGTTGGTAAGAGTCCGACATTGGCTCCGCCTTCCCTGGGCGAAATGCGTCCATCATGAGGATTTCACGAAGTAAAAAAATAAAATAAGAGGTTGTGCGCGCAGTCCGCGACGGGGTGGCGCGTAGTGTTCCGCGCGCGCCAGTCAAAAGGAGGGTGCGGCCGATGTGGTTGCCGCACGGGGTGAAGGGGCTCGCCTACTAGTGACGAGCCGGGACCTGCCAGGGATGGTTGGGTGAACACGGGAGTACTTCCCACGCCCCCGGCCAAGGGTCGGTAGAGGAACACCGTAGTGGTTTTTAGTCGGTAAGAGTCCGAAACTGACTCCGCCTTCCCCGGGCGGAGTGCGTCCATGAGGATTTTACCCACGAAAAAAAAAGGCTGCGCAGTCCGTTAACAAAAAGGTAGGTGTCACTGCGGTGTTAGGTGTTAGGCATCACAGTGACAGAAAGGGTAGTGTGTGGAGAGAGGATTTAGACACTCGTATATTTAATACTTTTTTTTTTGTAAGGCTATTGTTCACTGGCACTGAGCGTTCGCGGACTTTAGGAAGGAAGATAGTAGGGTACCGTTCCTTGTCTCCGCCACGTAGATGGTACGGGCAGGCCGGCGGGCAGCAGGACCGCAGGTAGACGCTGCCTCGTGGTTGCAGCGGGGTCAGGGACGGCACGTGTCAGCAGTCAGTCGGAACGTGGCTGGTATGTAGGACGTCTTGGCCGGTACGTAGGATATCTTGGCCGGTACGTAGGACAAAATTAATAAACATCCTATCCATCCTTGATTTTTCTACTAGAGATATTAGCTTCATACAACTTATGTCAAGTTTATATCGCTAGTTGGGCAAATCGTGTATAGATAGGATATTAATTTTGGCCATGTTAAGAGATCATTGCTAACCTCTTTCTCTTAGTTATGCGCATACTCTTTACTGGGTTTGAGAAAATGCAAATGTTGAGTCCATTATGTACGTGTTTACTATATGATTTTGTTGTTAATATAATATGATTGTCCAGCAGTTGACTACAAAGTCTTTTGACTGAAATGATGAAGATGATGATGATATAATTTTAAGGCTACTACAACCGACATCATAATTATCGTCAGTTATATGGGATCTCATCATTTTACATAGGTATTGTATTGATTATTGTGTGCTTGACAAGTCCTTGTCTGTAAATAACATCACATAACATAACATCACGCCTGTATTTCCCCGAAGGGGTAGGCAGAGGTGTATAGTACACCCACACTTCAGGTCGTCAGTCCACCTGGCGGGGGGGCGCGTTTGCCGATTCGCGGTCTCCACTCAAGGACTCGTCTGCTCCAGCAGCCATCGGTCCTTCGACAGACATGGCCAGCCCACTGCCACTTCAGCTTACTGATCTTACATAATACATAATTTTGTAACGCTCGTCATACTAATGCATTTTTTTATTTTGTTTTATAGTGAACTATAATAATGTGGTTGTGATAAGGGTCAGATATTGAGCCAATATCCAAAATATCCGCACTCCTTATTTTCTTTCTACTACTTTTATTCCTGAGTTTTCACTGAAGGCTTGAATAAGTAAACAATGGGCTCTCGGCTCAAACATGCTACTCGTGCAGGTTTTTGTCGTAAGTAGGGACATACTAGCATCTACGACGGGCACACGACAAGTCTAATGTCTTGTAACAATAGACAACATTGCAAGGAACTTAGCATGCTGTCAGCTAGGTTTACCTTTTACCTTGTTTTATTTTTCTTATTTTATTTTGACATAAATTTTTTAACGTAACTTTTTTCTTCTTTTACAGATGAGCATTGACATATGAAACCTATCCATTATCAAAGCGGATGAGACGGTACCTACGCTTACTGTACGCCATATTGAATAATATATGGTCTTGGAAGCTCGCTACAGTCAGCAAAAAATGTGGTAAGCAAGAAAAATAATGAATAATTTATTAAAATGATAATTTTACTAATATGTAATTACTTTTATATTCCTAGCAAAACAGAATTCCTTAACAAATCAAATGAAGAAAATACAACTATAGACAAGGGTTTGTATTGTACCTACTTTGACCTATATTGGTTTATATTTTACTTTTTACCATCTTCAAAAAAGGAGGTACCCTTCCCATCCCTAATCTACAATACTCTGATTGATTTAAAAATGGACTTGAATATAAATCAATCGTCCCAGACTAAGTATACTTATAAGATCAATTATACAAGTCCTATTGAACAGTCTCTAGGTCCTAATCACAATATCCTAGCTTTTATTAAAGACAATAGATTTGCATGTGTAGCAGCACTCGGCTACTATTTGTTTATGGCGCGAAGGCCACAGATAAAATATTAAAATTACAAAGAGCCAATTACTTGTACACACATACATTTGAAATGGATGGCAAATTGAATCTTGCTAAAAATGGAATCATTGTATGATTGCAGTGTCTATTTGTTGTTACAATTGCATTTTAAAGGATGAAAGTTATTTTAAACTCTCCAAACAAAAGTATGTAGTCGTAAATGAGTTTCCGTATAAGTTCAGGATAGTTACATATTTAATTTGCTTAATAACGCCAATAGTATATTAGACGTGTGGTGAAGACTTTCATATTAGTTGCCTTTATTATAACTGCTGTAATTTATGGCCCTGAAATTATAAAAGAATAAATACCAGCCAGTATAACCACGCTTGACAACAAATTGCAATTACAGGCGGCGGCACGGCAATCGAGGGAATAAACAGAGAGCCAAATTAATTGTATTGTTTTAAAATGTCAATCTGTCATGAGACTCATGATATTAACTATGAACTGACTCACGTTTATTTGACATTTACGGCATTGAAACAAGACTATAACTATATTTCGAACATTTAAAATTACGAGAAATTGGCCTTTTGATGCTTACTTCAATGTGCGCAAAGATCAAAATTTTGCTTCGCAACTTTTCCGCCCGTATGTCATAAACAGCAGCAAAAATAATCGCACCACATACTGCTACCATCTTGACGTATTATTTATCGATATTAGAATATCGCGATATTAGAAAATCGCGTGTGTCCACCACTTCCATCGAGTGTTACAGTTTGTATAATTTACCTATATCTATGCGGCTACATCCGCTACCCACTGAACTGCTATTAGCACTAGATTCTAATAGATTCCATCGTATTTGGTATATTGTATTGCAAAGGGAAAGGTGATTAGGCATGGGTGTTAAATCTGTCCGAAATCGATGAATTTATTAAGGAAATGGTGGAATACTGAGCCCTGTCCGCGTATGTATTTGTGTTCATAACTGTAAATAATAACTACCTACAACAGGGGCACGTTGCACGGGCAATTATATCTCTGGGATATTTATTTTAAAAAAATGGTAGAATCATCTCAGCACATTCACTGTGCCTGATGTTGACATAATAGTTACCACGTTCAATGCTAAAAATAATATGATATATTTTCATTTAGGCTATGGCCGACGTGAGTTTTCGTCGCATTAATTATGATTGACAAGGTTTTATTAATGTTTTTTCGATGTTTTAATTGCTTATTTAAGAGGCTGACAACACCTAAAAAATCAGACCTCTGTGGTCACTGTCGTTTCGTACAGAACTGAAAGAGAGGCAACGAGCCAAGGGACGTCGGATACGCCGCTCAACTTGAATGAAAATTAACAAAAAAAAATTTAATAAAAATCTAAAAGCTTATTTGAAAAACAGAAACAACAAATGTTTAGATTATTGTCTTTCTCAAATATTTTCTTAATTTTATTTTTAATATTTAGTAAACAATAGAGATTGTTTCATGTTTTAAGAGGTTAGTTTACAATTCTTTTCTATCGAGAAAACTTCAAGAAAACGTGTTTTGGGCACAATACAATTTCAGAAAATACGATCAAGATTAACATTTTTTTTTTCACTGCCACAAACTGAATAGATACAGCTAAAAATGTTTTTAAAAGAAGCCTATTTGGGGTATTTGGCTGTTGTCAGCGTCTTCGAATCATTCAATAAGTTGATTTAGCTACATTTACAGATTTTCTGTGTGGCTTGTAAGTGAAGTTGACTGCCGCTCAACATGACGTTGAAACGCACATCATAATTATGTGGGGCACTACACAGGCAAAGGGTTAATTATCATCATTCTACTACCTTCATCCTCATCATACTTGCCAGAACAAACCAAGCAGGTTAGCGGCCCAGAGATTCATGCACGCCCCGGTGCCAGATTCTTCCTTGAGAAAATAAAGAAAATATTGGATCTAGTATAAATAAAAAACGTTTGCGGTCAGGAACAAAGTTCCTCACACAGACAGACACACTACAAAGAGAAAGAAAGAGAGAGCGCCCCGTGTGTGTCTTCCTTCTAATAAGTTTCTATGATAAAATATTATTTGATTTTATAGTAAGTAAGTATTTATTCACCAAAAACGTACATCAAAGGTCATCGCCTATATAAACATCAAAATCTTATTAGGTATAATTAGGTCACAATCAGTAAAACATGTTCCTTATACAGAGTGAATTAGTTCTGGAGAATTAGTCCTTATTAGAGAAAATAGTTCTGGATGGCCAAATTCAAAACTATAAGGTATAGAGAAAAGTCGTCAAAGGAGTCATAAGATCCATTTCAGAAAAAATAAAAACTGCATTTTTATATTTTTGAAAAAGCAGTGGTTCGGCCAGGAATACAACCCAATAATTTTTGCAATAAAAAATCACCTATGTTATTGCACCTATTTATTGATAGCGTTGCTGTAAGAAACAAATCTTGCAAAAAAAAAAGTGGCTAATCAATGGATGAATAAGGGTTTTTATTAATATTTTTGTAATTTTTTATAAAATTTACGAGCAGACTACAACTCATCGATAGTTCTACTCTGTTCTCTCTATGGTATAGGTATTTTTGGAATGGAAATTATTTTATGACATACAATCAAAAACTCAATTGATTGTCACAAAGCAATGTTTACCAATGAATAAAAAAAAAAAAAACGAAAAAAAAAAACGTAAAAACAACAACAAACGTAAAACGTTAACTTTAACGTTATAAAACGTTCTCTGCAGGATTTGTTGCTTATCAGCAACAATAACATAGAATGATATATTTTTGAAAAAAATGATTAAATAAATAATAAATAAATAAATATTTTTGGGACATTTTTACACAACACCATCTAGTCCCAAACTAAGCAGAGCTTGTGGTATGGGTAATAGACAATGGATATAATACTTATATACTTTTTTTTTGTGTATACATACTTATAATACATAAGAAACAACCAGACCAACACAAACACTCATGTTCATCACACAAATATTTGTGTCCTGTGGGAATCGAACCCACGACCTCGTGATCAGCAGTCCGACACTCGAACCACTAGACCACTGAGGACGTCGATTGTTTTCAAATCCTGGCTGAAACAGCTGCTTTTACATAACTTTAAAAATGCAGTTTTTGTTTTCATTTTCAAATTCATTTATTTCGCAAAAAATAGAGTACGGTAGTGGTGGTTTACGTTAGTCTCATCTATTTAACTGGTTAACAGCATATGAAATATTTGGTTGACATACATTATGTCAGACGAAAACAATAACACAATAAACAAAGACACCTCAAACAAAATGTTACAAACATTGTTATTATATATATATATTATTATATTTTTATTATTATTATATATATTATTAAATGTTACACACAACCTAGCACGTTTTAGAGCTCCTGCACTCTCATTCACTTACGGCCAAAATTAATATCCAATCTATCTACGATTTACCCTACTAGGGATAAGAATTTGACATAAGCTCCATACAAAATATGTCAAATTTCTATCTCTAGTAGGGTAAATCGTGGATAGATTGGATATTAATTTTGGCCGTTAGGCACGCTCGAGCCGCGCGTGCTCCGCGGCCAGCAAGTTGTACAAATTTTTTTGTCCCTGATGTCTGCTCCAACAATAAAATAATAAAACAAAATTACTATGAAGTTATAAAATTAGAACCATTAAAATTACAGTTACTGATTCAATAAATATGGTAATTAACACAGTCGATGTCAGAAATAAATTGTAAGTTAATTATTAATTCATTCACAGAATAAAACGATTTTTAACCGACTTCAAAAAAAGGAGGTTCTTAATTTGATTGTATTTAAAAAAAAATGTTTTTACCTCAGAGCTCCGTCGTTTATCAACCAATGTGGATTTTTTTTATTTTATTTGAAGGGATATTCTTCCAGATTGGTCCCATTTTTATCAAAATCTAATTCTGATTATGGGATCCATGTTGAATTGAGGGAACTCCTTAAATATTATAGGCATACATATAGCGCTTTTGGTATTTTCATCAACAAATCTGAAAATCTGATAAAGATCTTCGGGGATATTGAAGCTCTTCAATGGATGACAGCAAGTCATCGGGGATTGCAGCAATCGCTTGTCTTTCTATTGTTAATGTCACTAAAAATAGAAAAATAAAATTAACGCAAAAAAAGTAAAAACCAACTTCAAAAAGAATAAAAAAAAAAATTGAAACAGTTTATGAAGTCGGTGCCAATTTTGTCTTTAATCAAAGGCACCTACTTCCTAAACTGTTTCAAAAAAAAAAATTTTATTATTTTTGAAGCCACATTTTACTTTTTTAACCGACGAAAAAAAGGAGGAGGTTCTCAATTCCACGCGTATATATATAATATTCATACTCATATTCATTTATTTATAAAGTTAATTTACACGTCAGTAGATCCATAAGTAATAATGTTCACAATATAATCTTGTAGAAAAATAAAATAAAAGTCACAATAGCTAATAGATGTCAAATTCGAATGTCACAAAATAATAAAAATTCAAAAAAATAAGCATGTCATAAATTTAAGAGATGTCATAATTAAAATAACTAAATAATATTATTACAGTATACAAATGTCTTTGATTATTATCATCTCAATTTTATAAAGTTCGCCATTAAATTACACTGATTCAATTAAAAATACAATCATTTTTTAATAATAATAATATTCATAATTTCAATTTTATAAATTCATCATAGATATATATATATATATTATTCTTGAAGGCACAGCCACTCTAGGGTTTTCTCTTGGACCACAGGCAGAGGGTGTCCCTGTATAATACTTATGCCTCGTTACTTTTAATCCATAATCAGGTTAAAACTTGAAATTATTCATCATTTACTGACGGTAACAACAATTTTGTTAACTTGCCAGTATCCTATAATAAACGACTACCTATCTAATACCTGTTTTATTTTTCCCTCTAGCACCACTGTCCGTCGCATACAATCTACTGAGATGAAAATTCTAATTGAATTTGTGTTTTTGCATGAAGTTCAATTTAATTTCAGTAATGTAATACATATTTACATAATGAGGTTATCTGTGGCGGTCTCTTGCACATCTTGCATCTGAGATTGTGTTTGTTTTGTCTATGGTTTTAATTTAGATTGGTATCTTTGACATCTATTGGTTGAACGTTGTTCTTGATAAGTTTATTTTGCGTTTTTCTTGTTATAAAAGTATTTTCTTTTATAAGGTAAAATTTTCGCTAAAATCTTTTAACGAATAAAAAAAGGTGGACGGAATCTTCCGTCCACCTTTTTTTATTCGTCCATGGATAAAATCTAAAATCAAATAGGTTACAATAAACAATGTAGGAAGACTAGGAAGTCCAGTTTCTGTGCTTCAAAGTCTGAAGTTAATTCTCTTAATTCAGTAAAACATGTCGATTTTAAGTAAATAAATAAAGATTTACTAGGCAGGTACCTACTTACTTTAAGAAGGTGTCAGAAGGGAAAAAAATCGTTTACATTAATAAATAGTGGAATAAACCGTAAAAACCCCCAACAGAAAAAATATTTACAGTACTAAATTACAATTAATTAAAATTACAATATAATGTAATAAAAAAATAGTTTTTGAAGCACGCACATCTTGTGCTTATTTTTCCGAAATGAAGCCATCAAAACTATACATGGTGTCAGGGAAACGCTTCCGAAAACGAAGACAGGTGATAGTGCTGATTACTGATACGAAACCACGAACAAAAAAGGCGATTATTTTTATAGTTTTTTTTTTGAAAAAATTGCATTTTTCATTATCTATGAGTTTTATTTAACTGCCCAAAGCTGGTTATGTTTGAAAAATGCAAATAAATATATATGAAAAAATCTAAAAAAGGAATCGCATTTTTTTTTCGTGGTTTCGTATCAGTAATCACCAGCACTATCACCTGTCTTCGTTTTCGGAAGCGTTTCCTTTACACCCAGTATAAAAAAACACCACCATTTATACATATAAACAGCCTTTATATCACATTCGCCAACCTTTCCTGTACCGCATGCCTTACCTATCTTGGCGATACGCGGCGATAAGACGCGATGTAGATGCGATACGATAACGTAACATCGCTACACGTGTGCGCGGGCGCACGAATTAATTAAACTCCGAAGAGCGCATGTTAGCTTGTACTGCTTGTAGTTATACTGTTCAGTTTTGATTCGGTAATTATGTTCTGGAATTAGTTTTTAATGAGAATCATAAAGAAGCAGTAAGCGTGGCTTCGATGAGATCTTGGTTCTATTGGTCGAAGAACTTAGGTAGGTATTTGAATTATCCCGTTAAAATTCGACTGTGGATTGGTTCCGGTTGGATTTAAATAGGGTAGAGTGTGACTGGTGATGGGTTATTCTTATTCGATTTATAGACAAAAAAAATAGACTAGTTTGTCATCCAGCCTTCCCGCATCCGCCTTTATTGATGACCTAAACTCATGAATTAAACATTAGCATTAGGTTACTTATTTAGAAAGAGTTTATGGATTTGCATATTTACTGAATAAATGTGAACAAGATTCTTTTTTTATAGAGAAAACGTTTTTTTAAAAATGAGATGTAGCCTAGTTTTGGACTGATAATTTTATATTATTATTTTTAAAACGAAATTAAAATTCTAGTTCAGGACACCAATTGTGTAAGTCACAGGTTCGAAGTTCGAACTCTGCTCAGGAGTGAATTTTTCTTTCTACAATTTACTTGCTGTGTAAAAATGTCCCAAAGATATTTATTATTATTTATTTATTATTTTAAAAACCTCTCAAAATCTTAATTTTGTGTATTCTTTTTGTGTATCTTAATAAAATAATTCAAGATACCGTACTTATTTTGCAGGTAACAAGTGGATCAAGCCAAACCCGACTTACGGCCAAAATTAATATCCAATCTATCCACGATTTGCCCTACTAGAGATAGGAATTTGACATAAGCTTCATAAAAAATATGTAAAATTTCTATCTCTAGTAGGGTTAATCGTGGTTCGTAGATTGGATATTAATTTTGGTCGTTAGTAGTAGGAGAACTCCCTGTGAAAGAGCTCGTCCGGGGAAGTACTACATGCTGTACCTATTTCTACCGCCAAACAGTGATGCTTTCATTGCTGTGTTCTGGTGTGACAGATACGGGTGCCGGTAAAATTACAATCACTTGAGACTTTCCATCTTCATACTTCAGTTTGGAGAAGATGACTTGCAATAACATTTAGGCAACTAGCCTAGCTGATATTGCAGTTCTTATGCATAGGTAACCGCAGACATTTAAGCTCGTTTCGACATCCCAGACTATAAAAAAAGACTTAAGCTCTATTCGTATCGTCGGACAATATCCTGGATTCTGGATGTTTTTTTTTTTATAAAGAATTCTAATCTGATTGAATACATGCCATTGCCATTTATTTTATTTTATTTATATATGCCTTTAGCGCACTAACTTGGTACTTTACAGTTACAAACAGACAGCTCTACAATATATTCTATCAGATCGATTCGCCTGAGGTATCGATATCGATAACTCGAACTAAGAAGAGATTCGATTGTCGATAACACGCCGATCTAGACGCGATAACGTCGCTCGCTACATATGTTAGGCGCTGACATTATAAAGTAGCTTTTATACGATGCGCGTATCCGAACGTGCCTTGTTTATGGTTTAGTCTATTCGTGTAGTGAGATGTTTGAGAATTGTTCGAAATTCAAAAATCTTTCCGGGTGAGCAGTAAATAGAAAATGTTTCAAAATCTTTTTTTTTTATAACCTAGGAGGGCAAACGAGCATGCGGGTCACCTGATGGTAAGCAATCTCCGCCGCCCATGGACATCCGCAACACCAAGGGAGTAGCTGATGCGATTTTATATAATTTACGGTTTAAGGTTAAATAAAGTCTCATCAATTAACATTTACTATTGGTTATCTGTTGTTTAGTGTGCGTTTTTCAGATGACTAACCTTTAGTTTCTAAAAGGCTGATCAATGAAAAATTAACTAATTCGCTGTCAAAACCCGTGACAAGCGTTGTGATTGTGATGAGTTAATAGTATTTTTACCGATCAATCACAGGAGCAAGCACACACACACACATCGTGGGTGACTGTGCCATTGCATCAGTGTTTCTAGGTCTGGTTTTCAAAACGGGAGGCTTATTATGAAAAAAGCGGGAGATATATTGAGGAAAAATTGAAAAAATCGGGAGATGCTGTTTTTCAACAAAAAAGTTTTTGAACTTTTACACTTTATTATATTTTGCCACCATTCCAGCTGTAATATTTAAATCAAAGCAGTTTGTTTTTTTTACATTTTACTGCCCTGAGTAAAATAAAATAAAATTGTAATCTTCATGATATTATGATAGAGTCTATTTTACGCTAAGTGTTTAGTGAATATACGATATACTGGAAGTGATGGAAATATTCAAGGCAGTAACTTATCCATCTGTTTCATTTTATGCAGTTTTTTGCCAGGTTTTGATCTTATTCCTAACAATAGGCTTTATATCAGGATTGTAAAAAAACGGGAGATTTTTGTCGTAAATCGGGAGATCGGGAGATTTTTAGGAAAATCTGTGAATCTCCCGGAAAATCGGGAGACCTGGCAACAGTGAATTGCATTGACTTGAGGTAATTTTTTTTTTACCAGGACAAAAAACAGATTTAGTCATCACTTCCAGCACCCACACTTATTTTTAACCAGGAACCTCACGGCACACGCCAAGAAAACCACTTTCAAATTACCATCGTAACACGGAACTTAAAGATTAATTTATGTTACTATAATTACACAATTATCTTCACTTAACATCTACAACCGTCCATTGGTGTAAATATTATTTGTAGTGAGACTGCATCGCCCGAGATTCAAACTGAGTGACCAGCGCTCGAGGCTCTCATTACGAGGCGGTACAATTTATAAACGATGCGATATTTTTAACTAGTTTCGTCATGTTAGTGTTAATGAGTTATTTTGAAAATGGTTAAAACATTTTAGAGTGATTTAGAAGGTGTTCACTAGTCCGAATTCGACCCTTACGAATGCTTTCATAGCATTCGTCGACTTTGATTCATCAATCAGTAGTTTCTCCTCGTATCCGCCAGGAGCGCTACATTGATTCATGAATGAAAGTTGTCGAATTCGATGGAAGTATCAGTAAGTTTCAAACTCGAGCTAGACCCCCGAACAATTTAGGAATAAACAATATTTTGTAGGTTGGTAGGCTGTAGGAATAAATAGTGTTAAGCAATTTAATAAAAAAACATACAAAATAAACATTGAATCGATTCTGTAAACAATAACTCTGAGGTGCAACATGTGATAGAATAGTCTAAATGCCTAGAAGGCACATACGTCGACTACGGTAAAAGGATATGAAAACACAATGTATTTATCTTCTTAAAAGAGTTGTACACTTGAATTCGCTATCCATCTAAAGCTTGGGTTACACCAAGATAAAGTAGCCGTGGTAGAAGCAGGCGGGTAATCACGCACAACCACGCTCAAGGGTATGTGTGTACCGGCCTAGTCATTACGACATACCCATAATAATTACGAGGAACAGTTTTACACAAACTATATCAAATGTTTACTTTACCTTTATGAACTCCGCAAGCAGCTTGAATTATTTAATTTAGATTAAAGAAGAAAGAAGATTTTTTATATATTTATGACTGAAATACGGTGATGAAGAGAAAACCCCCAACATTCAGATTTCCTGAACCTATTACATGGTGGGCCCAGGTCAGTGACGAATGAAATTATGCAGTGTTATACTTTAAGACTTTTCAATTTCAATTTCAATGTTTTTTATTTCAAATAAACCTAATTACAGGCACTTTTGAAAGGTCAGGCTCTAGTTGCACGGTTCCAAATTGTGGGTCCTTCTCCATAGAGAAGAACCAGCAAGAAACTCCATGGATAAACTCTTTTTAAAATAGGTTATTGTTTATTACATCAAATTTATTCAAATAATGTGAGTATAATGTAGGTTAATGTCAGAAATAAACAAGAGTTTAAAAGTGAGTATATTGCCTTTAGAAATAAACGTAAAAAAAGTTGCCATAGTATGTAGAAGCTGACCTGTCCCAACAGACGGCACCCGTTCACGAGCATGACTCAAGCAAGCAAGCTCACCTCTGAATCTACAGTAAAATGTAGTAAAAGTGGGAAATGAGGGATTTCACTTCGTAAGAAGTGACTTCTTGCAGAATAACCCTGCTGATGAACGAAATACATCTATTAGTCTATCCTTTAGAACGCATCAACCGTGTAGGTACTTCTTGACAATTCAGATGTACCTTTAAATAGTCTAAATTAAAGAAATGCTTGCTCTTTGAAATGGCTATCCAACTTATTAGCCCAGTTGCCGTAACATCATTGATGCTAAAGTTGCGGTTACTAACCAGCCTACTAACATAATAAGTAGCATTAATACTAACATAGTAAGTAGCATTCCTAATAGGCCATAGAAACGACTTTTCGTATAATAATATGTAAAGGCGAATGGTCTTAGCAAAAGATGATGAAATAAAAGAGCGTTGGAAGGTATACTTTGAAAGGTTGATGAATGAAGAGAATGTATGGTCTGGCCTACTTAAAGAGGTGCATGTAAATAGGGGTTTGGTGAATGAAATTAGTATGGATGAAGTCAGAAGGGCGATTCGAGGTATGAAAAATGGGAAAGCATTGGGACCAGATGGTATACCAGTAGAAGTATGGAAATTATTAGGAGAAGATGGATGTTACTGGCTGAATTTATTCTTCAATAAGTTGTTGCATGAAGAAACGATCCCACAAGAATGGTGTAATAGTACGCTAGTGCCCATCTTCTATACTATAATAAAACTGTAAAGGTCGAAAAGTCTGTACATTGAGTTTTTTTTCGCGAAAACCGGCTAGGGGGACTAGAAATAAGCTATAGAACACGAATCAATCGTTTAAAAAATTTATGTCTGTCTGTCTGTCTGTCTGTCTGTTTGTTACCTCATCACGTGAAAACGGCTGAACGGATCGTAATGAAACTTAGCATTTGTATTGGTATTAGTCTAACTTAAAATATAGGGTATGTTTTATCTGAATCAGTTGAGTAGATCCAGCGATACAGCTTGACCCCTCTATTGTATTAAGTTGCATACAAAGTAGAGGTCATGATTGTTGGTTGGATGCAGGTTGCAGGTTCCTAAAAATACAACTGGATTCTATTAGTATTATAGAAAATATAGAATAACATAACATAGCCCATCACTGTCCCGCTGCTGGGCATGGCCCTCTTCTTGGAATGAGAAGAGTTAAGGAACTGGATATTGTTAGTGTAATAGATTATCATAACATAATCAGCTCATTACCTACTGCCCCACTGCTAGGCACGGACCTCTTCTCGGAACGAGAACAGTTAAGAAACTAGAAAATATAGAATAACATAACGTAGTCAACCCATTACTGTCCCACTACTGGGTATGGCCCTCTTCTCAAAATGAGAAGAGTTAATGAACTGGATATTATTAGTATTCTAGAATAACATAACATTACCAGCCCATTACAGTCCCACTGCTGGACACGGGCCTCTTCTCAGCATAAGAAGAGATGTGGTTAGTGTTATAGAATAACATAATCAGCCCAATTACTTCCCACTGCTGGGCACGAGCGTCTTCTCAGAATGAGGGAGTTTAGGGCTAATTCCATGAAATTCCATCACCTTAGCCGGTTGGATGTAAAAACAAAATATAGTATGGTCGGTAAATAGTGTAATCGTCTGTGTAGGCGCTTATATGTATATATTTGAAGATATTGTGTTCATAATTATGACACGATGTTATTTTCCGACATCCACGCGGACGGAGTCGCGGGCACAGCTAGTCAAAAATAAGGGTGATGTACAAGACTGCAACAACTATCGAGGAATAAAGCTCATGTTACACAGTATGAAAGTATGGGAGAAGGTGATAGAGAAAAGATTGCGAGAGGAGAGTGAGATCACCCAAAACCAGATGGGATTTATGCCAGGTCGTGGGACAACGGATGTCATATTTGCACTCCGCCAAATATGCGAAAAGTATAGACGTGCGCATAAGAACTTGCACATGGTGTTCGTTGACCTAGAGAAGGCGTACGACAGAGTACCCCGCGAGGTCTTGTGGTGGGCGCTGAAAGAGAAAGGTGTGCCTGCAAAGTATGTGGAGTTAATTCGTGCTATGTACAGCCAATCTAGTACCCACGTTCGGTCGGCCGCTGGCAACACCGACGAGTTCAGTGTGGCTGTAGGCTTGCACCAAGGGTCGGCTCTAAGTCCTTACCTCTTCTTGCTGATAATGGATGCTTTGACATCAGAAATCCAGGAAGAGGCACCCTGGTGCATGCTGTTTGCTAACGACATTGTCCTTGTTGGTGAAGATGGACTTGAGGTCCAGAGTAGATTGGCAAAATGGCAACAAAATCTGGAGAACGTTGGCTTGAAAATCAGCAGAACTAAAACGGAATACATGTTCTGCGATTTCGGCGGTCTTTCCGGTTTTGTTGCTATTGCGCTAGATGGCGTGCCCTTGCCAGTCTGCTCCGACTTTCGGTACCTCGGTTCACTTGTGCAAAGCGATGGTGAAATTGACCGGACAGTCAAGCACCGAATTAACACAGGATGGTTGAAATGGCGGCAGGTCACGGGAACTACATGTGACTCCCGAATTCCTCTTAAACTGAAGGGGAAAATATATAAGACCATGATAAGACCTGCTGTCCTGTATGGATCGGAATGTTGGGCTACGAAAGGAATTAATGAAAGGCAAGTGCATGCAGCTGAGATGAGAATGTTAAGAGAAATGTGTGGTGTAACGAGAATGGATAGGATAAGGAATGAATATGTAAGAGGGAGTCTGAAAGTAGCGCCAGTGACAGAGAAGTTAAGTAGCAACAGACTATCATGCTATGGACATGTGATGAGGAGGAATGAGGAGCATGTTACGAGGAAAGTTTTAAGTATGAATGTTGATGGCTATAAGAAAAGAGGGAGACCGAAGAAAATATGGATGGATTGTGTGAAAGATGATATGAATAGAAAGAAAGTAAACACAGAGATGACGGCTGATAGAGATGTATGGAAGAAAAAAACATGCTGCGCCGACCCCAAATAAATTGGGATAAGGGCAGGAGGATGATGAATATGTAAAGGCGAAGGTGAGCTGGTGAAGGTCGCAGGAAACCGATGGAAGCGCAGGACCAGTCGTTGTGGCGATGCTTGGGGGAGGCCTATATCCAACAGTGGACGTCTTTCGGCTGGAATAATGATGATGATGATATTTAAAAACAAAACACAAAACAGTAAATCGGTAATCGCTCGCAATTTATGTATTAATGACTCATTTTAAACACCTTCACATATTTTACGCTTACCTTTTAACTTATCAATAAAAACAAAGTTATCACAAATTAAATTTAACTAACGATCAAAGCAAAAGACTAAAAACATGCGAAATTAAATATAAATATAAGCCTGCAGGTCTACTCGCGTTTTACGAACGACAAACGAAGTACGAACTTTCGTTCCGACTGATACTTACATAATAAAGATAGGCACATAAAAAAGGCACAATTAAGATAGACTACGGTTCATAGTCGTATACAATTCACCGGAGATGAGAAAAACAAACGTCAAAACACGATCATCGCATGCGATAAGGGAACGATGGTTGACCGGAGTAGCAAATTGTGCGATGAACCGTACGATTTATCGAATATCGTCGAACGGGAGTAGACCCCCCTGAAAAGCTTGAAAAGAGCATTCAAGCAGAAATTAATATTCATATTAATAACCATCGCAATATTTTTCAAATTATTGATAACTATAGCAGTACTTATCTTCCCAAGTTACACAGTGCAGAGCCATAAGTTAATTACATAGTTTCTTCCTCAGCAAAGCACCTGCACCGGCCGCACATCCCGGTGACCTACGGTGGCTGGGTATCTGCGAAGCGCACGTTACGGCAATCGACAGTTAAATTTAACCGGAGGTAATAAGATACAGATATCTAGGTGCTACTTTAAATTTATCCGTCCAGGCTTTGCAACTACGTAGTGTAGGAACTGTACATAAATTGCTAGAGGGTCTATACTCGTGTGTTATAATTTTACAATTCTTATTATTTATTGGGCATCAATCATCAACTCAGCCTATCGCAGTCCACTGCTGGACATATGCTCTCCCAAGTTGCGCCACAACACTCAGTCCTCTGCCTTCCGCATCCAGTCCCCCCCAGCCACGTTATTCAGGTCGTTGGTCCAACTGGCGAGGGTGCACCCTACGCTGCATTTGCTGATTCGCAGTCTCGACTCAAGGACTCGTCTGCCCCAGCGGCCATCGGTCCTTCGACAGACATGGCCAGCCCACTGCCACTTCAACTTACTATTATATTTATAATTTTATTGGTGCCTTGAAATAATTCCGTAAAAATGAATTTTCGTAGGATATCGTAACAATATTACGACGCGCACTAAGTAAGGAAGTAAGGAATAGAACAAAATGACTATTGCTGCCAGCAATTGAAAATTTCACTCTGCGTCAAATCCATTTCAACTGAATTACTCAAGGGTTGGATACGGAAAGCGCAGGACCTGTCGTGATGGCGATGCTTGGGGGAGGCCAATGTCCAGCAGTGGACGTCTTTCGGCTGAAATGATGATGATGATGATGACTCCAGGGCACCATACACAATTATTTAGAACTAGCTGTGCCCCGCGGTTTCACCCGCCGTGCGTCGCATCGCGCGCCCGCACTTCTCTTAGCTTTATTATATTAGTATGGATAAGTACATTGTACAAATGCATGCAATGATAACTTTTTTATTTATGTTCCAGTTGTCTCAATAATTATACTGGTTTGTAGCCGAGAAAAGCGAAAACTGCAAAAAATAAGCCACACAACACTTTAATTGCACGAAGAACCAAATGTTGGGGAGTAAACCCAACAATAAATTGTGTTTGTTAAATGAATGTTTGTTTGAATGTTTTTGTTAAATGTTTGTTTAAATGAGTAGACAACGGTTTTCCGTGAAGGTTTTAATTGGTACTAAAATATTATAATGTAATGTTTACTGTGCTGCCCTAAGTCATTATGATTGAGCGTAAGTGTGACAAAGGTCAATGTACAGCATAGCTCGTACGGGGCACTTCCAGAAAAGCGACTGAAGGATTGATGTCAAGAAAATGTGCAGAAGCATCCTTTTGAACCCTAATATCATCGCACTGCAGTCAGTGATCATTTCGCCATGCGAATTTTGGGTGACAATTGTGGCAATGTTCTGTTTCAAGCCCATGTTCACCAGTAGACGTTATATGCCATCTGGCTGAAACTGACCTCTTTAACTAAGCTGCTGAGCAAGGCATGGCTTGACTACAATAGTTTAATCAACGCCTCTCGAACGCCTATTGTAGTATTGTCGCATATAAAACAAAGACCGACCGCGATTTTTGCTATCTCCAAGTTTGGGCTTATAAACTGAACAATCACATTTTATATTGTTGTCAGTAACATTGACAGGTTTCAGTTTTCATGAAGGTCAAATCAAAGTCGTAAGTGCTACGGTGATAAAAGAGTACGCCACCCGTCAGGGCAATTATAACAGGTTGCTTTTGTGTAGCAGTATACAACGTGTTATTGAAATAACTGAAAACCTCTTAAGAAGTCATTATACTCATCAGTATGAACAACTTTTACAATGAGACCAACCCTGAAATCGCGAATAAATAACATAAATCGACAAAATGTAGGGAACACCAATTTTTTTTGTCGTGATTTCAGGGTTTTTTCCTTAGTAAAAGTTGTTCATACTGATGAGTACAATGACCCCTTAAGAGGTGTTCAGTTATTTCAATAACACGTTGTATAATTACTTTGAAGAACGATATGCTGTGTTACTTTCGACAAAATTATTTAAGTCTTTTCCCATATAATCAAAAATGTTTTGGAACCCAAGAAAAAAGCAAAACAAAGCTATAATAGTCAGTGGTCGCTCCATACGTCGATAATCAAGCTCTTAGCTGGCCGCCCATTAAGGAGCAGATAACTCTAACATCGCTAAATAAATAAATACAGCGCTTGTCACGACAGCATTAGCTTCCACTTAAGTGGATTAGATTAAATGTTCGATTTTGTTAGCAATACCGTAGTTTATATTGGCAACACCGTTACTGAAGATCTGGAATTGATAGACTGCTGTAATTGGCGAGTTGAATCGTCAAAATCTATTTCGTTTAAAGGCCACGTCAAACGTGTCATAAACTAAATTGATTTTGACGGCACTTGAAGCCTTTTTTCGTGGCGTACTTAACAAAAGAAACTTGAAGTGTAAATTCACACAATCTTCAGCTTAACGACAAATTAGTTGCAACCTACCTACTGACTTATCATCATCATCAACTCAGCCTATCGCAGTCCACTGCTGGACATAGGCCTCTCCCAACGCCACAACACTCGGTCCTCTGCCTTCCGCATCCAGTCCCCACCAGCCACGTTCTTCAGGTCGTCGGTCCACCGGGCGGGGACGTCCTACTGACTTACGCTTATAACTTATTACTAGACAACATCATCTTCCTGCCCTGGTCCCAAATTACTTGAGGTCGGCGCAATACGTTTTCTTTCATTTTTGTCTATCAGCCGTCATCTCATCATTTACTCTCTTTTCATCCTTATCATTCTTTGCACTGTCCATCCATATTTTCTTTGATCTTCTTCTCCCTCTCGATCCATGAATATTCATATTCATCACTTTCTTAGTAACATGCGTTTCATCCCTCTTCATAGCATGCTTATACCAACCCAAACGATTTCTTTTCAACTTTTCTATTACTGGCCACACTTTCAAACTCCCTCTGATATATTCATTTCTTACTTTATCCATTCTTGTCACTTCACACATCCATCTCAACATCCTCATCTCTGCTACATGCAGTCTTCTTTCATCAGTCTTCTTCATGGCCAAGCATTTCGATCCATACAGGCCTTATAACAGATTTACAAATTTAGCCCTTTAATTAACTTAATTACAAGACTACGTATTGGCTTATTACAAGACTAGCTGTCACGCGCGGTTTTACTCCCATGGTATGACGATAAAAAATTCTGTGTCAATCCAGGACATAGCTTACACACAGAAGTCTGCCATTCATCCAAATACATTTAGCCGTTTCAACATGATTGAAGTACAAACATCCACATTTTCGCTTTTATAAGGATTCATATTTGTGATAACTTCACCAATCCCACCGGAGTCTTACGCAATCACAGTCTTATCTGCATAGTAACTTGGATTACCACCCTTTTATGGCGAAGTTTATCCTTTTCTTATCCCATTAAGATTCATAAACGTCATACTATCATTTGAAGTTCCCAATACTTTAGTATGTAACTGATAAATAACCAAGAAACAGATCCCTCCCTATAGATTGCCATATCGCCCGTAACGAACTATGCTGAATAACTGTTTGGAATTTAGTTATAATTAACACACTTGGGAGGTAAATTGCGATACAGGGACGATTGGAAACTGCAGGTGGATGCTTCGGCTGATATCCAAGGTTCCCAGGGACAGAATTAATGGTTTAGTGTGGTATCTTCCGTACCTTTGTACAGGTTTCATTTTTACTTAGTCAATTATTATCTACATTGAGGGTGTGGTTGAATTGAGTCCCTTTCATGTTCCCAAAAGACGTTAGACCAAATTGCAAAAGTTCTAGAACCAATTGCCTTTTTTAAAGTTGGTCGAATGAACTTGAGTACTATGCACGTTTGTCCGAATCAGTTTTTGTACTGACGGAAATTCAACAAATGAGTGCCAGAGACTGTAGGGCGTTTGCCCCATTTTATTTTAGTGCTCAAGCTGGATTATTATATTTAATGCCTGCGCTGCGTGTAAAATAGTTACTGATACTCAGCATTCTTATTCTTTATTGTACACACATATATACGTTTATATAACCGTAGGAAAGTTTATGTACATCGGCAAGCTTAACTCAGAAATGAGTTTTCTAATAGCAAACCTTAGAGCGATAGAGATATCGGACTTTTTTTTATTATTATTATTATTATTGGGTCTTTTAATTTTTAGTTTACTTGTTTTACCCTTTTGTTTTATAGAAGTTTTACAGTTAGGTCAAACGTCTTTCGGAAACATGTGAGAGACATGGTTGAATAGGTACGGTGCTACTGCTAATTAATCGATCTAAAGGGATTAGCAACATAACCGCAGTAAATCCTCAGATTGGTGACCTAGCCGGTGAAATTACAATCATATGAGTTTTTCCATCTTCATGTCTCAGTTTGGCGAACTGACTTGTGGTACCATTTAGGTAACAGTGTCACGTTACGGAGGGAGTATGTGAATGGTAGGGAATAAATAAATAAATGTAGAGTAGGTACAGTTACAGAGGCTTTAATATAAGGCTCTAAAAACATTAAAGTCTATTAGAGTCCCACACAATCACTCACTGTTCAAGTTGGTACCAGAAAACCTTACAGTTCAATGATGATATCCCGTTAACTGTAGGGTGAGCCTCGGCAGGCTGAGGGGCCTGGCGAAGTCGGGCCCGCAGTTTGTAGACGGCGGCACCGCTTAACATCAGGTGGGCCTTTAGCTCGTTTCGCCATTCTATACTATAAAAAAAGCCAAAACTCTGAAAATATTAAGCAAATTTTACTACGGCTTTTGTGGCGGAGGTTGTCTCGTGTTTAATACTGATACTTGAACTTATTTAGTAAGATAAGAAGTCGACTCCAACATACTTATTTGAGATGGCTACATCGATGACATTTTTATTTAATCTTTATTTATTATAAAGGGGGTTTTTTCAAACATGAAAATTATTGATGACATAAATTGAATTATTACATAGATTTAATCAATGAGGTAATATGTACTACGTACTAGAGTAGACATTACGAACAAAAAATATCGCGCAACTTGCTGGCCGCGGAGCACGCGCGGCGCGAGCGTGGCTAAGCGAGTGAGAGTGCAGGAGCTCTAAAACGTGCTACAAACATTTTGTTCGAAGTGTCTTCTCTAGTACGTAGTACATATTACCTCAGTGGATTTAATGAACTTTTCCGTAACCTAAAACATGTATTTTGTATAACAAGCATTCCAATTCTAAAATATACACACATGAAGACGTAATCCAATTCAAAATAGGTATCTAAGTCACGCAGCACATACATGCAGCTACCATTTTACAAATACAACCTAGTATCTCAGAGTGTCACCTATCCAATCAAAGGTCCAATATTAACACGTAGTTCTAGACGAAGTGTCGCGAAGTCATCGCGTGCGCACGTGGGCGGGGCTAACGAGCCACGTCAACGTCACCGCCCGTTGACACATTGATTGATTTGAGCGTCGGCTAACCAATTAAGTGTTTGTAATGAAGCGTTTACTAGATGTAAGCTGTCTTGCGATCTTCCATAAAAGGCGTGGGAGCTCCTCTTCCGTGAACGAAAATCGCTTATTTATAATTACTCCGCATTCGATTCTCGGCTCTTTTCCGCACGATATGGTTTGAAATTGGCAGCTGTCGGTTTTATAAAAGAAACTGCATCGTCTTAAACAGTGGTTCTTAACCGGTGGTTCGCGGACCTCTGGTGGTCTGTTTGCGTTGCTTCAATAACGAATAAATGTAAAGCAATATATCTCAAATATAAACAAAAGCCTAAAACTCTGTAAACAAACTCCGTAACTCTGTATTACAGATACTGTAGTTTAATCAGAAACTATTAACTCTGTAACATAAAATAAAAATGTACGGTAAAGAATATAATAAATATATTTTTATGTAAGTGGCATATTTTTGTCTTTTTGAAAATAAATTTCTTCAAACCGATAATAAATAATATAGTTCGCTGTAGTTGTAGATAGAAAAAATGCCAAAAGTGGCCGTTATTCGCACTTTTTCTATCTACAACTACAGCGAAGTATAATTTATAGAGTTAATAGTTTCCGATTAAACTACAGTACCTGTACTATAATCGTTAAAAACGAATTTTCGATAAATGATGTATTCAGCGAGTAATATTTTTTACTGATGGGGGCGCCACTTGGCTGCTACATTCCCCTTAAAAACCAAAAAGAAATATTGTTTCGATAAATTATATAAGAGTCGATTTATCGATTAATACTAGTGACTGTTACAAACGGTTTATATAAAACGTAAGACTGTAGCATCAATTCACGTCTCGTTAGGGATAATTGGAACTCCTAGCATCCCCTAGGGAAAAGACCGAACTAATAACTATGAACATAGATACAAGAATATTAGAGCTAGATCAAATCGAAGCAAGCTAACGAAACGGTTATTTATCAGGTTTTGATTAGTCCCCCAAGGCCGCTGTTCATCAACGTTAATTCTTTGATTAAACGACTCGTTAATTCTTGGAATTCTCGAAAAATGTACTGGAATTGTAGTTAAACTGTTGATTAACCAGAGAATTATCGTTGGTGAAGTCCAGCGTAAGCAATTTGAAAAGCATGAACTGATACTTTTAACCATTGCTTTGTTGACTCCTTTGATTAGATTTGATTGAGATCCTGCTTTTGACACGACAATTGACAGAAGGGAAGATATAAACCATAAGGGCGGCAATATACATGCCGTTTTTTCCAGGTCCGTTAAGAAAATAATTGAAAACGGGTGCATCGTCACACACAAACCGTTTCTGAAGTTCGATTGATTTTCAGTTTGTTCCACAGACTACATAGAGATACTACCGTGTATATTTTGTCAAAGGATACTATACTCTTTGCAATAGATACTACACTAATAGGATCTATTGCATCCTGGATTGTCTTGGACTGGTGACTGTGACCTCAGATTATTTATTATCCGTAACGGATCAGACCGCCAACGGGTTTTTTGTGGCGATAAATGACAAAACTATGTTAGCAACGCCTACGGATCGATGGCGACGCTCGCCGGTAGTTTTCTTACCGGCCTTTCATAACGGAATGGAATGGGCGTGTGTGTGGCGACATATGACTTTTGTTTTTTGTATACGGACTGGGTGAAAACGGAACCCATGTATATTGCCACACTAACGGCCGGTTTCTGATTTGAGAATTTCAGCTTTACTTAACTAAGCGGCGCTCAAAAATTGAGTTTACTTAAAACGAATATTTAAGTATTTTGTGTTTCACATGTTGACAAATTTTCCACTCAAACCTCCATTAACTAAGTAACTACTTAAGTCTAGTGCCAACGTTCAGGCAAACATTTCTACGTTTCGATTCATGTGCGGAAACTGGATATGAAACGATAAATTAAATCATATGTAAAAAATTATGCCGAAATAATTATAAAATGCTACAAAAATAATTATAATCACTATTTTTTTAACAAAGTATGATGTACAATTTGAGAACGCAGCGGCACGATATGCCTAGAATGGATTGCACTTCCCAATCCCAACGTCAACAATTTACGTCAACAATTTAAAGAAAACCACGGTATTTTAATTTACTGTATCATTTGTACCTCTATTGATTGAAATACATACATCAATAGAAATGAAATTATTTCTGCAGTAGGTATTCGTATCTTGTCACACAAGAAACGTGTGAGAAATCCAGCAATGATATAACTTCGTTAAATCTTAACCTGCTACCTATAACTAGTGACTGGAATACGAACTTACTATTAATTAATAATAAAATCGTTATGTTGGGGTCGTTGGTTGAATTATAACATACATTTATTATTACTGGATTACAACCTTGCATTGGTTGATTCAATATGTGAGATAGTGGACATATGCCGTTTATATATGTCACAGATTTAGTGAACTGCGAAGATGAGACGCGAAGAATCAATCTGCAGGCCGTACAAGCATGTTTGTCTTTCGGAGGAGTACATGCTTATAATATCTCATTCCTATTAAAACATCAACCAATATTGAACCAGTTTCTTCCAGTCTGCGCCGATCGTGATAGACAAATCTCTCCAGCTAGGCAGATGGTAGTGCTTATATTATCTTTGGGCATCTGCCCATCTGTTTGTCCATCTGGACTACGTAGGTGTGGACCGGAGTACACCAAGGATTGGGATTGTCTACCAAGGATTGGGAAAAACCAGTGATAGTGTCAGTAAAAGTTACAATCATAAGTTAAAACAGTTTAATGTTATATAAGTAACGAATGTTCATAGTTTATTTATTCAAATACCTACTTATCAGATCAAAGACATTCAAGGTATCTATCATAAATCTCTAAACTGTGAATTTTGTTCCAACAAACATGTGGAAATAAAAATGACAGACTCATAGTGTTTTTTCATTCATCAAAACAATATTATGTTTGTTCCATGTGTGGTTCCATGGATGTATGACCAAATGGTTCTTAGTTTTTTCCATAAACATTGGTTTTTTCCAAGTATTTTCATATAGATTTATTTACATAATTTTTCAATATTTTTGAAGTCAACAAATGTATCACCATGACGACGTATGGTTTGTTTTTTCTCGTTTTTCTAGGTGGCATTGATTCCATAAAATACCTAAAGAGGTTGCATAACAATATTCAAACAAAAAGTTTTGTTATTAACTTTTCGTTTTACCATAGAATACTGACTTCATTCTTACGAGGTATTCTATTTTACATACATTCATAATATCACGCCTGTAGGTATTTCCCTGAAGGGGTAGTCCGAGGTTTATAATAGGTACACTCACATTTTGTTAGTTATGTTATCAGTCCCATAGGGGCGAGCTTATTGCCACTAACCGAGCACAGATCCAGACTTCGGACAGCTACTGAGAATTTGCCTAATTAAAAAAAAACCTGTGCGGTCAGGGGACCCTCGGTCAGGAACGATTCCTCACGCACACACACACACAGACATACTAGAAAGAAAAAGAAAGAGAGAACGTGCGGTATGCGTACATGCCTGCACATATCACAAAAATCTTACGTGACGTTACATTTACTCCAGAATCACACCTACTGCAAACCTCGTTAAGGAACTTCGTTCGAAAAACTCAAAGCTGCTCATTTTTTTTTCCGTGGGGAAATCCTCATGGACGCACACCGCCCGGGGTAGACAGAGCCAGTGTCGGACTTTTAGCGACTAAAACCACCACGATGTTCTTTCAACTACCTTAGCCGGGGGCGTGGGAACCCGTGAGTATTCACCCCCGACAGGTCCCGGCCCGCCACAAGCATGCGAGCCCCTTTTACCCGTGCGGCCTAGCGTCAGCCGCACCCCGGTGCCGCACATGGACCACTGCACGCAATCTCACCTCACGGGACTTTACCAGCTACGCCAGCTGCGCCAACTACGCCAGCTGTGCCAACTACGCCAGCTGTGCCAGCTACACCAGCAGGCGTAGCATGACAACTGTAGACAACCGATTTGTCTACGGAAGAATCGACAAAACTACATTGTATAGAACTTTATCTGTGATTTTGTCTATTATTTCGTAGACAAAACGCTTGTCTACAGTGGTCATGCTACGCCTGCAGCTGCTGGTCGGGCAGCAGACTACCCCGAGTCTTCTGCTCGCAAGCCCCACCTCCTGTAATTTTTATAGAGGTTTTCTTCCTCGCCCTCCGGGCGGTGAAGCCAAGACCCTCGGTCCCAAGAGGCGCGAGGACACTACTTAGCAGGATCTCCTGGGGTTACGATATCGACGAGGGCAGAGAAGGACAGTCCCCCGCTGCCTGCCCAGTGGCAGGGTGAGTGCACACCGGGCCCGCACCTGCTCCTCCATTATGCCCTCTGCTAGCATCAGAGGGACACGTGGAGCAACGCCCCACTGGGCCCACATCGGGCCCCTCCGGTGCCAGAATATTCGCCATAGGCAATAAGATCCCCCGAAAGTTAATCCCTCGAAAGGATTCTATTGCTCGTACCCAGGATGCACCGGCTTAAATACTGCCATTCCCTCCAGACGTGTCCAGAGGGACAGGCAGCCGTCAAACACACGTGGAGGTTTTCTGGCCAGCACCCGACCCAAAGTTGCTGGTCCTTCTCCATACGTCTGGAAAGAACAGCAGTTTGATGACCCGGTGCAACCCGGGCACGGGAAATAACTCTTTTTCGGTGTACTTTATTTTCCGTGGTGAATATTCTAGCACGAGAGGGGCCGTATCTGGGCCAGTGGGGCGATGCTCCGCGGGTCCCTCTGACGTTACCAGAGGGCACAGTGGAGGATGCAACGCACGGTGTGGTCTCGATGTGCAATGAAATGGTCACCCATCCACGGACTGACCGCGGCAACTGTAGCTTAACCTCGCAGATCATACAACCCGCGCAGTTGCTATTGCTACTTAACCACGAGCCCCTCATAGCAACGTCACATTTCATTCATAAATTAAAAATTAATTATTAATAGTTAAATTCATTTAGAAATATACCTATAGACCAAACCACGGACGGGTTTAATTATCATTTATTTAATAAAGAACCGTTAATACCTATTCAAACCTAACCAATAGAAAACTTTGTTAGAACGACTAGAAAAAAAAACTACTGCAACAAGGTGTTGTATGGTCAATTCTGGACTATAATGACTGTTTTGAGAATACCAGCTACACTTAACAAAGCGGCACTCAAATTTTGAGCAATACTTAACTAATTTTGTGTTTCACACGCCAAAAACTCTTCTGCTCAATCGTCCATCAACTAAGTATTTCTCAAACTCTGCCTGGGTGCAGTACCAACGTTCAGGAAAACATCAATGTACGTTTCAATCAAAAAGGATGTAATACTACGTATAGTTTCAACCCACCCAAATCGAAAACGATTTGAAAACATAATAATTACATGTTAGTATAGCAATCGATACATCGTTTTTTTATTAATATTGTTCCAAAACCATTGAAAATTTCTATAAAAAGGTGTTCATAAAATAAATTGAATGCACAATGTATGAACTAAATGTAGTATATTATATACTCTTTGGTATGTACCTCGCCGACCTTGTTTCGTGCTTGGCCAGTTTGGCCACGTCAAACCTTTGCGTCAAACAGAGAAAAAAATCACTGACGCAGTGTTGCCAATGCTACGGCAATTACCGTGTTCTACGGTTTTCAGGATAAAAAGCTACAATATCTACGGCCTACGGCTGTAACCCCATGGCCGTAGCAAAATCTACGGCTTTCAGTTATGGTAATCATGTTTTCGATAAATATATCACTCCATGTATCCAAATGTATCTAGTGCGTGTTCATCTTTGCTTGTAAATCCGAATTCCAACTTTGCAAAGTAATTGTGAGTGAGAGTGTTATGGACAGGTATTTCCCGATTAGATTACCCATTTAAAATGAAATGTTGTTATTACGTTTTTTATTAAAAAGAAAAAAGAAAAAAATTACGAACAATTAAATATGCACGAAAAACTTAAACAAAGCGCCATTTGGTTGATGCTGAAACGTATCTCCTTTTTTTTGGCAGTGCTACGCAAAGTACTCTGTGGTGCTTCGGCCGACCGTTGATCTTTTCCATATAAACACGGCTTTTCTACCGAACTTACACAGCTGCCTAAAAATTATTATTGGCAACACTGCACTAACGTCCAAAACTCAAAAAATCAAAAAAATGTCAACTGAAAATTCTATAATTTTAATTAACACGAATAGTTGAACTTATTTGAATTAAAATAATATAAATTAAATTATTTCTACAGTACTCGTGTACGCATAGTAGTATCTACGTCTAGTATAAGCTACGTGTGAAATCGAGCAATATAAGATTAATTACATAAAAAATTAACGTCTTACGAAAGTCTAGTAAATTGGACTACGAAATAATTATTGTAACATAGAATTACAACCATTGGTTGATATGTGAGAAAGTTATCCCATGTTATTGCAGCTATAAATGCGACGCGAATTCCGTACGTTGTTGAGCAGTCTTTGATTATATACCTGCCTCTGGGCAGTATACATTGCTCATTTTTATTACTTCATCGACAAAGATCAGCGATTCTCCTCCAGTCTGCTGTCTATACAGATGTCTGAGCTACGACGTGAAGTCATCACTCGCATCATGATATAAATCAATGTCTGACCTCTCCAGCCAAGCAGACTACCAAGGCGTAGACCTAAGTGTAATCAAGGATTAAGAAAGAATTTGTTATAGTGCCAGTGATATTGAAAGTTAATAACCATTGAGTTACAACAGTGTATGAACTTGAAGCAATGTTATTTATGTTATAATGATCAAAATTTTGTAAAGTTGTTCAAATTAATTGATACGTTACGACTAAAACCGAAGTGCGGCTACACCCAACGCATCGACGCGGCGACTGTCAGCTGGCCTTCCTCTGGTGTCACCGATGTCCATGGGTGGCGGTGATCACTCACCACTCCGCCCGGTTACCCACCTGCTCGTTTGCCCACTCTATTATTGAAAATAAAGCCAGTTGTATTTGGATATAACTAGTTCTAGCCTTAATCATGCTGGCTACCAATCCAATTGGTATAAACAGTATGGTTAAAACTATGGAGGAGTGGCTGGAGAGGTGCTATGATGCCCTCACCTACTGGCTGACCCAGATTCTCTCGGGGTATGGTTGTGTCGGGAAGTATCTGTGTCGCATAGGCCGGGAGCCGACGCCCACGTTTCATCACTAAGGAACTTCCCAGAGGACACGGCGCGGCACACACTGGAAGAGTGCCCAGCTTGGGTCACGCAGCGCCATGACCATGCCAGCTGCAGTAAGCGGCAGCGATCTGTCGCTTCCGACTTTGCTTTTGTCTATGGTCGGGAGTGAGAGCGCTTGGGAAGGCGTCGTGTCCTTCTGCGAGGAGGTGATGCTCGCTAAGGAGGCGACGAAGAGGCCTCCAGACACCAGGTGCCCAGGTGGCCTGCGGGTGGCGGACTCGGGGTGTCCCGCCACCTGACTAGTCTCTAGTGATTACATTGTAGGAGAGTGTCGCTTTTACGTATCTATTATAAATCCTATGTTTGTACCATTTTGTAATTTGTAGAACCTACTTATTATTTATAGTCCTATGTTTTATTTAGAATAACACAAGTATGTACATTTAAGACAGTGATTTTGTGTAAATAAAAATAAAGACAATCTTTCACAGAATGTGTGTTTTTTATTCATTATCATCATCTTTCTCCTGCCCTGATTGCAATTTAAGGAGGCTGAGGTGGAAGACTTGGGTTCTTTAGGTTCTCTAGGGTTTCCTCATAAAAGAGCTTGAGTTACTCAAGGAGCTATGGAAAGAATAGCTTTTCAGTTAGGGGTTTGCTCAGTGGGTAAACTTTGGGAGTAAAGATGATAAGTTCATCATCTTTGTTTAAGAATAAAATTAGCAAGTAGACCTGAAACGATTTCCATTACGAAACTGAACGCAGTATGGCATCAAAGATGGATCGAATATATAGGGAAGGTCGTAGAATGTGCTACATGATAACCATAATAAAATTGCAGGGAAACGAAAAAACCCCTATTATTTGCCTCCAAAATATATTGAGTGGAGTTTAAGTAGCCAAATTCGGATACTTAAATTTCTTCCGCTCAAATCAGATTTAAGTATGTATTTGAGCGTAGGTAACGTGTTGTGAAATGCAAATTTTGATTTAAGCGAACGAAATTTAAAATTTTAAAAATACTGACGGTTGAATGCTTATCTTTGAGAAATGCTCAGATTTTTCCTTAAAACCATACTCAAATGATACCTAAGTACTCCGTAAGTAGGTGATGTGAAACGCAATTTTCTAGTTAAGCGGACGTAATGTCAAAATTTAATGGGAATTTGAGAAAACTTATCCTTGAATGCTTAACTTTGAGAAATACTCAGATCAGAAACAGAATTTTGTTAAACCCATACTCAAACCACACTTAAGTACCACTTAACTGAGTTTTCTCAAATCAGAAACCGGCCGTAAGCCAAACGCATTTATTTGAATCCTAAGGGTGGCTCCACACGTTCGGGCCAACGTGTGGAGCCGGGGTTAAGGCGACCATTACGACGCAACATTCAATCTGTCATCCGTTCAATCCATGACCTTGCATTGACGGCTTGACGCCGAAATCAACATACTTTGATACATACATACATATTATCACGCCTGTTTCTCATTGGGGTAGGCAGAGACTATGGATTTCCACCTGCTACGATCCTGACACACCTCTTTCGCTTCATCTACGTCCATTAACCTCGTCACGCATGCTCGTCGGTTTAGAGAACTCTTAACCGACATACTTTGATATTTTTGTCAATCCATCAATCTATACCATTACGCGATCAATTTGACATCCGTCTAACCAAGGTCATGGATTTATCTGATGCCAGATTGAACGTCTAATGGTCACCATACTTTTTAATCATGTCACCTTCGAGTAACTCTGTCTACACTTATTTTCTTTCCAATTCTCCTCTCGCAGGTCAATTGGAAGAGATTCTTTAGAAATAAGCAGTACCTTGGTGCTTGTATTTTCGTAAACACGGAGATCGTGGAATAGATATATTCAACTCTGATAAGAGTAAAGACCAATTTCACCCTGAGGGTTGAGAAGTTGGAGTCGTGCCACAAAGTTAATTTTAAATCTTTTGTGGTGCGGGTTCCGAGTCACCATATAGAAACCTTCTCGAAGGAGGAATTTTGGCCGAAGGGTGTCGTGTTTCGGCGTTTTCGCGGATGGCTACATGACACCATGACGCAGCGCCATATGTCGCTGAATCAACGTACTTAATACTTGTTTATTTATTAGTGTATAGCATATTTTTATTATTTAAGTTTTATTGTGTATTGTTTTATGTATTTTTTATGGGTCTTGTAGCCTGAATTAAATCAATTATTATTATTATAAACCCTTTTCTATGTAACTTTGTGTGTGCATAAATTGTTAATTAAATAAATTACTTCCTGAAAAAGTTTTTCGTTAAAGCCATGACATAGTAAAAAATATTTTTTACTATGTCTGTGGTGCCGTGTGGTGCCGGACGTAAAGAATTGCACCACCCTTATCTCTTCTCATGGGTGTCGTAAAAGGCGACTAAGGGATTCACCAGAGGAAGGGCAGCAGCGTTCTCTGAGTATTTAACATTTTAACCAGCCAACTGCGACCGCCAACCCACCTGCTAAGCGTGGCGAATATGGCATATCCCCCCTATAGGCCTATTTCCAGCAGTGGACTTCTTTCGGCAGAAATGATGATGTCTGTGATTAGAGCATGATACAGACAAGGCAAAAAGCTTCTACTTTGTCTTCAAACAACACGCACAGCTAATAAAACAACGCACTAGCAATCAACGGAACAAATATTTACGGGACAATAGCCAATAGTGTCGGGATTGTACAGTCAGCAACACAATTACGTAGCGCGCTGTGCAGTTAATTGAGGCCGGTTAATTAGAGACGTGTCGCGTGGGCACGACGACGGCGACGCCCCCGCACGTGCGGCTTTTGTGCTGACTGTACTGTACGCAGAAAAGTTGTTTGGAAATTGTTTTGAAATTGATAATTTTGTAAATATGGTACTTATAATATTTAATAACTATAATACTTTTGTTCAAAGCCATCTCCAGGCGGTTGGTCGACACTTCACGTGACCAGCATGTTGGCCTTTTCTTTGGTCAGAGTAAGCATTGCCTTGCATACATCGTGGCAATGCTGTCAGTCTTCTGGGCACGTAAGAAGAAGAATAAGAATACCTAACATTTTATATACCTACATATATTATTTATAATAAAATGAAACTAGCCTATTTCTGAGATCGGTCAAAGTAAGCAATAAACTGAAAAGTCGTGAAATCGACGTGCATGTGGGATCTTTTCCCAGCAGTTAGACAGTATTGTTAAAAAAAGTTAAAAAAAACCGGCCGAGTGTGAGTTGGACTCACGCAGTAAGGGTTCCGTTCCACCCATCGACCTGATACCCCATAAAAACTGATTTAAATTACGAGACTTCATCAAAAGACATCAACGATCATACTCGAAATGTGAATTTTTGCATCTCTTTCTTACGTAAGTACCACCACATATGTCTATGTTTGCCCTGTTTTTAGTATTTGTTGCTAAACTACATAGTATGCACTATGATCAGACCAAGATTGACGTTCGACTGACTGCCTCGTTGGTCTAGTGGTCGCAAGCGCGACTGCTGAGCGTGGGGTCCTGGGTTCTCGATTCCCGGGTCGGGCAAAGTGATATTGGGTTTTTTCATTAGGAAATTCTCAGTAGCAGCCCGGAGTATGGATTTGTGCCCGGTTAGTGGCAATAGGCTCGCCCCCTTTTACATGGGACTATAACATAACTGGCGAAATGTGGGTGTACTATACACCTCTGCCTACCCCTTCGGGGAAATACAGGCGTGATGTTATGTTATGTTAAGTTTGACGCTGGTATATTATCGTTTTGAAGATAGAGCAGGAACAAAAACGTTGAAAAAATTCAAGTTTTTCGAGGTTTCTTGTATAGGGCCCCTTTGGTTTTAGATTTTTTTTTATTTTTAGTATTTGTCGTGATAGGCACTGTAGTAACACATATTCTGTGCACAATTTACTGGTTATCTATTACCGTTACAAAGATACAGCCCTGTGACAGATAGACGGACGGACGGACGGAGAGCGTAACGAGAGTAATAGAGTCCCGTTAGCACCCTTTGGGTACAGTACCCTAATAAAAATAAGATGTCTCAATAATGTTTTGTCTATCCCTACCCATGTCTTAGCTTAATTCTAGTGCGATGTAAACGCATTTATGAAATACTCGGCACTCGCATTGTGCGCCAATGACTACCTACAAGCACGGGCTGCGATACGTACTGTATTTGGTCACCACGCTCATCTGTAGGACAATGATTGTGTACTTACATATTTGGAGTATTTCTGTAGCTCTTATCCGACAAGAAGGGAGATTTAAGTAGGCTAAAAATGTTCTTATAGGTATTGTCTGCACGATTGTCTTTGTATTTGTTGGAAAACAATATGACACTAATATACATTTAAAGTTAATAGCTAGGTCACAGATTATACAACGTGTATCAGAAATGAGTGGTTATATAGCTCGGGGAATGTAATCGAACAACTTTTTCTCTGGGGTCAACCCAGAAATCGCATAAAATAAATCAGCCCTTCCATACATTTCGATCGAGAGGTATTGCACTTTTCTATGAAACAGCTGTTTTTTTCACGATTTCAGGGTTGGCGCCATATTAAAAGTTATTCTATGCTATGCCCTTAATGAGCACCCCAAAAATTACCACTCATTCCTGATACAGGTTGTTTAAGCGTGATGATTAAATGACGTCATGATATTATGATCATTGGAAAGTTCAGCAGTTAGCGGGTTGATGAAAAATATTGGCAATATGATGTACTGTTATGTAGATAACAGTACAAAAGAGAGATAAAAGATAGATAGATAGGTGGGTAGGCCCCCCACAAGGTGGACCGACGACCTGGTGAAGGTCGCGGGAATCCGCTGGATGCGGAAGGCACAGGACCGGTCGTTGTGGCGATGCTTGGGGGAGGCCTATGTCCAGCAGTGGACGTCTTTCGGCTGAAATGATGATGATGATGATGAGATAGATCACTGTTTGCCTTAATTCATTCGTCATCGTAAATAAACACCTAAATTCAAAGTAAGATAAGTATGATAATCTTTTACAAAATCACACAGCACAGAACAAAACAACATTTTTAACTTCACCTGTACATACAATATTGTCACAGCCGCGGAAAAAACTTGCTGCAGATTAATAGATAGAAATAAAATCAAGCCATTCGGTGTATTAGAAATTCTTGCGGAGTCGTGACTGGCCCATCGCGAGTTGAACAAAAGACGGCTTGAAATGAAACCGAACAATAAATCGTCGCTGGCTGTACACAGAATCAATTGAGCTTCGAATGTGAGTGCTACTTTGTCCACTGCCCTCCTTCATATTACTGTTTGTATAAAGTTTAAAGGCCATCACACACGGAGAAGATGCTATATTATTTTATCTTAATATAAAATATTATAGTAGCTTACATTACATTAAGAGGAAATGCGGGTTGTCTTTACTCCATACAAACGCTACTGACGGTTTTCTTTCTGGTTTATAACCCCAGAGCAACGATTTTTTTACAGTAAAAAAAACGACGACGATCTACTTTTTCGATGTTTTCGTTTTTGTTAAAAATTTATTTCTAGAAGCCCTCAAAAATGCTCAAAATTGCCTATTTAGACCGCTGTCTACAGAGGCCTTGTGTATTAAATTGACAAATATTAATGAAAAAAGTAAAACATAGTGTCACAGTACATATTCTTCTTATTCAGTTTATGAAATATCTTTTAAACTGGTCAAGTTTCGGAGGAGAAAACAGCCGAGAGCCAAACCTCAAATTATGACTTTTTATTAAAGCTATTCAGTCGGAGCTACAGTTGTCCTTATCGCACTTATTTGAGGCCGGACACTCGCAAAGCGACTGCGATAGTTTCTTCAAATTCCTAATTTTTCAAAAGTCTCTCTGCCCACACTTGCTCTTAAGGTAACACACACGATGAAGATATTATACAATATACAAAACAACTCATTTCTTCAAAAGTTAGATACGTGCGGTACATTGTTAGGATAGTATATTACACTATCTTAAGATGAATTTCAAACCGTTCAGCATCTTAAAATAAAGAGAGCCTAGAGACCTGCCTGCCTAAGGTCTTGGGATTAATAACTTCGTCGTGTGTGACGCTTCATTGAAATGTACGACGAGCGATATTGCGAAAAGATGCCTTAAGATAATACACAAGGTTTTTTTTACCCGACTGCGGCGGAGCCCAAAAGGAGGGTAATGTTTTTGCTTGGTATGTATGTATGTATGTCTGTGTCTATGTTCCCTCCTAGAGGATAAACGGGTGAACCAATTTTAATAAATGAAGTATCCTTAGATTCGTCTTAAAGGCGCGAGTAACATAGACTATAAAATTTTACAAAATAAGTCAAAATGGCGGATTTTAAGCGTCAATAAGTAAAGTAATTAAAAAAGTCCCCTAACCTTGTGGGGTGTCAAAATAAAGGGCTCGAGGAGACAATTCTAAAGACGTAACTCATTAAAGGTTATATATAACTAACTTACTAACTTGTATAAATTTAATAAATAATGTTTTCTCATAATTAATAATGTGTTGTGAAATTCGTTCAATTAATGTCTCGCTGTTTCAAAGTATTGTTTTTTTTTCCTATTGGTCTTGCGTCTGACCGCCACCTCACCTGAAGTTAGCGATGGAGTGGCCCAACGGACTATACATGTACAATTGTACATGCATGTACATGCTTGCCCAGCAAAAACCTAGCCTGTAAATTTTCTGCTTATATTGATTTAAACGTAAAGTTTCAGGCCTAAATAATCACTATGAGCTCATGAAGTCTTCAAATAAATAATTGAAATATTTTTACATTTATAACTTCAGAATCAATATAATCCTTATGAAGTGCCATTTTTCAGGGGGCTGTTAAAAGATTGGTAATCAAATCGAGTAGGAATATTGTCTAATGTGTCTGAGCCTGGTAGTTCTGCTTTGTAGACACAACTTCGAGAATAAAGCCGACTGAAAAATTCAACATAATTTTGAAAACTTCGCAAATTTCTATCGCCGGCCGACTAATAGGGCCGATGGATCTCTTTTCGTTTTTTCATCTAATGCTTAGTTTAGATACTCGCTGAGCAGAGACAAAGAGCCACGAGTACGATCATGTAAACGACTTGTTCAGGTGTATTCGGTACTGTCGTGTCATACAAAAAACATTTGCCGAGCTATTCGCCGAATTATTCGTCCGATAATCTAAACGCTGCACTAACTATTATAAGGGCCGGTTTTTCAATGGTCTGATAACTTTTAACTGGGGAATAAATGTGACGTTTTGACAGATTGGCTGTAACTGTCAAAATGACTAACTTATTCCTTAGATAAAGGTTTACTGACTATTGAAAGACCGACCCTAAAACTGTTAAATGTTGTTTGTTTGTTTATATGTTTGTTTTTTTTTTTGTTATTTTGTTAGTTTGTATGTTTGTTCGAACATACTAAAAAAAAATTGCCGCTCGCTTCTCTCGCTCTTGCATTCTACTTTTTTTCCACTTTCCTGGCTTATGTTGTGAGCAACATTACATAAATGTTCTTAAAGTTTGTTTCTGAAATCGCTTCCCAGTGTTTCTCGATGGTCTCGCTCCAAATTCATTCAGATTCTTCTCAAAATGGAACATCACTAGCCAAAGCCAGCGCTCTTTCCGTATCGATTTTAAGATATCACTTAAACGACTAAAATAAAATAATGATTTAAAAAAAAACAAAAAACCCGACTGCAATGATCATCAGATTAACTAAAAAGACAGAAACAAGTCAACCGAACCCAGGACCCCACGCTCAGCAGTCGCGCTTGCAACCACTAGACCAACGAGGCAGTCGAGGCAGTATTTTTGCGTTATATGCCTATATACGCACACCGCGCACTCTCTCTTTCTTTCTCTTTCTAGTGTGTCTGTGTGAAAAAATAGCGATTTTTTATTTCAATGATTTACCTAATACCAAAACGGCTGAGATATATCAACAGTATAATGAATTTTCTACTTATTACCATCTCTAATTCATCTATTCCCCCTCAGCCGTTGAAGCAGGAACCACAGATAAAATTCCTCGATCCCCGGTTCTTCTTGCGATGTGTCCATAGATAACAGAGCAACACACCTGTTTCCTAGAGCGGCGGATGGTTCACAGGAACTAGGGTCGAGTCCCCGCGAGCGAATCACTGATTTATAGTAATAAAGCTTTTGAAGAAACTTTGCCTAGGAAATTATGTTTTTCTATATTGTTTAGTAAAAGAAATTGCGACCGTGTAATGGTGCAGCAAAACTAAAAAGGTTTAATCGCATATTGAACAGATTCTGCGCGCTGATGTCTTTTGTTCGCAAACGCTTCGGCTACGGGAGCTACGGGCTGTCTTAGATTCTAGTAAGTTATACATTAGCTGTCAGCGATATGGAGGGTCAATTTTTTTTTACAGGATGCTTATGTTATATGAAGTACTCACGTAAAATAATATCGCTGTGAATCACATACCTAGCTTTCGAGAAAAAATAACAAAATCGTAAAAATTGCGTAGAAAATAACATATTAGGGCACCTCAACCCGGACAGGTTAGGTCAGGTTCATGGTCAGGTAGGTTATGTCGTTTTAGGTTTTTTTTTATTAAACCATGTGACAGACAGAAATAGGAGCCCTGCAACTATTTCCCCTCACCTTCCCCCTCAACTTCCCCCTTTCCCTTGAATTACTGTTAATGAAAACAGTAATTCAAGATAATTCTTTTTTTTTTTTTTTTCATTGTTGTTAATTTTAAGAAAACTTCCATATAATCAGTTGAAAAACAAAATAAAGAAAAATGGTTTATTGTCACAGTTTACGACGCGCAACATTTAAACAACAGCGATACAAACACAAGCAGGTAATTAACAGGTGGGTTTATAAAGAAAGTCAAATAAAAAAACACATAGGTAAAATCATGGTATAGGTGAAACATCTTATTATACCATGGGTAAAATATAAAGAAAGGACAGTCGACATAAAATATAAGAAAAGTATAGTTGGGATCTTGGGATTAAAAAAGAAAAGAATTTACATAATGACACTAAAAGGAAAACATCGTGAGGAAACCTTCAAACCTGAGTTCTCCATAAAGTTCACGATAGTGTGTCAGTGATGTAACGAATGTCATTTTTTGAACATTCGCGAATGCGAATGCGAATATCTGCTACTGACATTCGCGAATGCGAATGCGAATGTTCCATTTTCGTAAACAAAACAAGTGAATTTTGAGGTTACAGTGTGAATAGTTATTTATTAACATGAGTAAATCAACTTCTAGTGAAATATGGACTTATTTTACACTTTGCGATGCTGAACGAGCTAAATGCAAGCTGTGTAACAATTAATATTTAAGAAAAGGAAGAACTACAACTGCTATGAGAATAGTGAGAATAGAGAATAATATGTTTGTTTGATTATTATTTTTTAGTTTTGTTCAAGAAGATGATTATATAACATGAGTAAAAACTTAAGTATAAAACAGTAAAAAAATCATAGAAGAATTAGTTTTTGTTTGTTTACATTGCATTATATATTTTTTTGTCTTATAAGTTCTATTGAAAATTTAATTATTAAGCTTCATTGCCCAAAGTAAACATACATACATATTATCACGCCTGTTTCCCATTGGGGTAGGCAGAGACTATGGATTTCCACCTGCTATGATCCTGACACACCTCTTTCGCTTCATCTACGTCCATTAACCTCGTCATACATGTTAAGAGTACTCTTAACCTGGCATTTTTTGAGAACGGCCGCGATTTGATCGCGATACGTTCGCCGAGGTCGTCCCCTTCCAACTCTTCCATCCACACTCGCTTCGTATACTTGTTTCGTCAATCTCCTCTCGTCCATCCTCTCTATATGTCCAATCCATCTTAACATACCTTTCTCAATCTTTGTCACTACATCTTCTTTCACTACACAACGCTCCCTTATCACGTTATTCCTTACTTTATCTCTCAAAGTTACACCACACCTACTTCTCAAAGCTCTCATTTCTACTGAATTTATTCTGCTTTTTTTTTGTTCTGCCATACCCAACTTTCACTACTATAGATAAGTGTAGGCACTAACACTTCCCCATGAACAGCCAGCCGTGCCTTTTCCGACACTTTGCAGCTGTTCATGAAGGTGTGTAGCGCCCCATTCACCTGATAGTAACCTAGTGATAGTCACCCCAAAATAAAATTATTAATAAATAATACCAAATGATAAAGTGAAGACTGATAAGGTGCTTACGAGGTTAAGTTACTTTCCCTTGCATTAAAAAGCATAGAAATTAATGGATTTTGATTTTATTAACCTACAATTATCTTCAAATTGTTTTTTTTTCTTCTGATATTCATATTCGCAAAACATTCGCAGAAATCTTGCGAATGCGAATATGCAAAAATATGCGAATATTCGCGAATGCGAATGCTAATGCGAATATTCGTTACGTCACTAGTGTGTGTAGTCCGCCAACCCGCAGTTGGCCAGCGTGGTGGACTAACGGCCAAAATTAATATCCAATCTATCCACGATTTGCCCTACTAGAGATAGGAATGTGACATAAGCTCCATACAAAATATGTCAAATTTCTATCTCCAGTAGGGTAAATCGTGGATAGATTGCATATAAATTTTGGCCATAAGGCCTTAACCTTCTTATTCTGAGAAGAGGCCCGAGCCCAGCAGTGGAAAATAATGGGCTGATTATGTTATGTGTTTATTGTTATTTCCTTTATTTACTGAATTAGCATATAACTTATATTTTTAAATATTTCTACAAAACAAAAAAAAACATTTAAAATATAAAAATAGTGACCCACCGGTATCCGGTACAGGGACCAAGCTACCGGCGGTCAGGACATTATATTTTTAAATATTTCTACAACACAAAACAAAAAATTGAAATATAAAAATAGTGGCCCACCGGTATCGGGTACAGGAACCAAGTTACCGTCAGGGCTCCAGAGAAAGGAACCTCCTAACAATACGTGCCGTATCAAGGAGAACCGCTTTCTGCATCAAGCCCTGCCCTTTACCCAGCCGCCTAACGGGAGCCTCACGAGAGATGTATTATTATTATTAAGATCCTGTACTGTCCCACTGCAGAACAAGGGCCTCCCTACTCTCCTTCCACCTCTCTCTGTCTGTGGCTAATAAGGACCAGTCTTTTTGAAAGGAGTTCAGTTCATCCCGCCATCTCCGTCTGGGCCTGCCGCGTTGGCGTTGAGGGTCCATTGGGTTGTACGTTTGGTACTGCTTATTTTAAAATATAACCCAGAAAAAGATTTTTTCAGCTTATAACCTTAACTACTGCAATAGAAATCAAGTCTTTTGCAGGAAAGAACTGGACAGAGGTTGCCAAAAATTGGAATTCTCTGGAGCAGGCCTTTACTCGAAGAGGGGTCCACATAGCCTAATCTTAATTAATTAATTATATTACACTAATTAAAGAATTGCACCACCCTCTCTCTTCTCATGGGTGTCGTAAAACGCGACTATGGTGAATCCCTAGAGGATGGGCAGCAGCGTTCCCTGAGTATTAAAACAACCAACTGCGATCGCCAATTCGCCTGCCAAGCATGGCGATTATGGCATTTCCCCCCCTTTGGGAGAGGCCTTTGTCCAGCAGTGGACGTCTTTCGGCTGAAATAATGATGATGACACTAATTACTAATTCATTATTACTATTTAATTATAAATGAATTTTATTATTCTCATTTTGCATGAAGGTACAATTGAATTTAAATAAAACAAAACATGTTATACACACGTAAAGTAATAATTCAAGTTATTGGTTTTTTGTTTTTTATTATTATTCGTTTATTTTATGACCTTGATTTGACCAAAAAAGCCGAGACTCGAAAATCTTGATGCGAAGCTAATATTCACGTTTTTTACCCAAGTATATTTAAAAATAATCCAGAGTGACCTTAACTTCCCGATCACAAAATAGAAGGCCATTAGTAAGTAAAACAATGGTGGATACGTTTTAAATAATATCAGCTAACTGGAAGGCCTGACTCGTTATCATTACAGCGGGTATCTGATGCATTATTTATAGCTGATGTAACGGGTCCCATTGAGGGGGGGTGTAATCTTCTAACTTCGAATATAGAATGCATCTAGGTTGAACTCGTGAGGAATTTTGTTAAAATCAAGTTAATTCTTTGTTGTTTATTATGTATTTCAAATAATTTAAATAATAATCTATCTAATCCAATGAAATTTAAAAGTACAGATATGTTACTAGCGCTCGCAATCTGAAGACTCGAAAACATCCTAATTGGGATGTTTTTCTATTAATCCGCGTCAAGTAAGGCGCCGAGCGTGATCGGTAACAAAAAAAAACTAAAATGCCGTCATTCGTGGACAAAAAGTGTTTCAATTATGTTATGACGCGAAAGTAACTTGAAGTAACCAACTTACTTTGTACTAGTTTATGTGAATTGTACTGCCGCTGCGTACGGAACAGTTTTTTCGTTTGTTTTGTTTGGGTATGACATATCTATACTTTTAAATATCATTGATCTCATCCAAAAACTTTAGATTTATTTATTTAATTGTATGACATCACAATTCTAAATTATAACTAACTAGCTAACTATGCCCGCGGCTTCACCCGTGTATAATTCGGTATATTACAGAAAGACGTTATTGAACATCTCTCGGGAACTTTGTATCTTCACGGGGTAAATAGTAGCCTATATGTCAATTTGAGTTATGGTCTATCACTGTGCTAATATTCATCCAAATCCATTTAGCCGTTTCAGCGTGATTGAAGTACAAACAAATAATATTTTCGCATTTATAATATTAGTAGGATTTACAAGGATGTGGAGGAACGAGTTATCATGTTGCTCCAACACAAAGGGAAGATCCTCCGACCAGGCTGGGTCAGCACCTGGCGGGTTACTGCCCAACAGTTTTTTTGGGTGCTTGTATGTATATAATAAATTCTGCTTGCGTTATTCAGGATAGTTCTCATGAAGCGAGATAAATGTCGCTACAGGGATATTGTTTATATATTTAATTCTTCTGTGTGTGTGTATGTGACTGAACTCCTCCAAACGGCTGGACCGATTTGAATGAAATTGTTGTGTGTGTTCCAGTGGATTCAAGAAGAGTTTAGATTCACAATTGGACCCGGTAGATGGCGCTACTTTTCCGGGCAGGATGACGTCTGCCGGGACCGCTAGTATTTTATAAGAACCTAATTCTTCAACCAGATGGTGGCGTCACGTGCAAGGGTGAAAAGATTCTTTGGAGAGCCAGAGCACATAGTCCAGTCTGTTCTTCTTCTTCACATTCACATAGCTGGAGTTGGTCCATCCCGACTTGTGTTTGAGGTAAAACTTGCGATTGAATACACTGGACAGTCATTCAATTGGCACCACAAATATCGGAGTAAGACCAATAAAAAATCCAAAATTCATTTAGAATGCCGATTCTGGTATTAACCAGACACAATTAAAATTCCGTTATGTCTCGGGTAGAAAAATTTCATCTGATTTTTGTCAATAATACTTTGCGAATGGGTTATAAGTATTTAAACAAAAACACAACATTGTTATGCTGAAATCTAAAGACGCCATAAGACCCCTAAGTACCTAAATAGAGGATGTAATTTTATAGTAGGTATGATGTACAATCTACGTACATACATACCTAGTGAAAACACATGAAAACTCCCAATAACGAATGCTTTAAAACTTTTTGCTTTTAAACTTTTCTGTATTATTTTTTCTGTTTTCTTTAAGTCTATCACTAAGTACCTACTTAGTACTTAGTACTTATTAATTACATGCTAAGTACCTAATTGCCAAACTTAAGTGGCAGTGGGCGGGGAACATTGCTCGCAGAACAGATGACCGATGGGACCGAAAAGTTCTGGAGTGGCGAGCGCATACTGGAAGGCGCAGCGTGGGTAGACCCCCACAAGGTGGACCGACGAGCTGGTCACAGTATATAGAGATATTCTTACTCTATGACCTGGTGAAGGTCGCGGGAATCCGCTGGATGCGGGAAGCGCAGGACCGGTCGTTGTGACGATACTTGGGGGAGGCATAGGCACGTCCAGCAGTGGACGTCTTCCGGCTGAAATGATGATGATGATAAAGCACCTAATACTTAAGTATATATATACTTAGTTTTTAAATCTATGTCGCGTGTCCTTTTCCTATGGTATGTATATTCTTTTATCTACGGGTCTTATTGTCAGTTGTATCCTCAGGTTGTGTCAATAAAACTTTTTTCTTTCTTTATTTCATTCTTGACACTGAATAAGCATTCATGTTACCTTCGATGCAGTTCGTGCAGGAAACAGGTGAATCTTGCAATGTAATGAAAACTAGATTCTGCCTGTAAATTCGTCCGAGATAATCTTAGAACCGATCTTGTTTGAATTAAAACTAAACCTTTTCTTAAAGCTAACTCTTCATGACGTTACAAGGAACGTCTGTACAAAATTCCAAGTTGCCAGACTCTATTAATCATCATCATGATATTTATTTATTTCATAAAAAGTGGTACAGTATTATACAAAAATATAGTTTAAGTAAGGGATCGATCTTCAACAGTAGTAACAAATACAATGGTAGAACTGGCGTCCTAGCTAGGTTACAAAGTAGCCTGTATTAAGGTCCGCCAGCCCTTGATTCCCACAAAAGAAGAATAAAAATAATGGAAACTGCTATGGACAATGAGGTACAATCTAAGTTTTCTAAGTAATCACTGAACTATTTATAAAATCCCATGATATACTTTATATAATAAATACTAGCCGATTTCCGTGACTTCACTCCTGTTTTTTGTCGATAAAAAGTATGAAATTATCAATTCATGTTAATTCAAGATATGGTCTATCTGTACGTATACCAAATTTCTTCGAAATCCGTTTAGCCGTTTCAGCGTGATTGAAGAGCAAACAAACAAACATTCATACTTTTGTATTTATAGTATTTGTAAGGATTAAAATTGTAGGATACCTAACTTTTTTAGTAGCAGTTAGCTTTGGATGCAAAAATCAATGCATTGAAACCCAGACTATGGAATTTTTTAATCCGCCATTGCAGACTGTAGACATTTGTCAGGTTAGAACTTTATTAGAGGATCGATAAATGGAGCTAGCTACCAATTCACTTGATAAACATGTATCATCACTTGCATGTCATATTGTTGTGGCAATAAATCATTTTACTTTCTTTCTTTTCACTTTCACACTATTACAACAACCTAAGTACGAAAAAAAGTTGAATATGTATCTGTTTTGATGTTCATGTATTGTTCATGCAGTAATTTACTAGCACCACAGTCCCACCAACGGCAAAGACTTTATAGCAGTCTATAAATATACCTCTGCTGACCTTACAAGGACCACAAAGTATTATAGTTCCCGGCACGAGACGTGAGCACAAATTTTACTAGCGAAGTAGTCTCTGTTGTCACCGTGTTCTAGTATTCCATTTTCTATGTATATTAAATTATACTTTATCATATATTTAAGCCAATGCAAGTACCCGTATCTGGTTTGTTGTACTGTGAACAGAGATTCGACCATTTGCGCAGTGGAATCTGTGCTCACGACTCGTGCTGGCAACTATACCTGCAACAACACCGTTAATATTTGTCGTAGTCCATTGTCGACATCCCATTTCGAAAATTGCAGCAATCACTTAAAGGGTCGAACAACACGAAGACCACGTTCCTCCATCGTCCTCGGGCCAACCGCCAACAAAACTGTTATTTACCGATTATATCAACAAACCCAGAAATAACAGATACCGATTCAATGAATAAATAATCGAATACGGTAAATTCATATCGATTTTCAAACAACAAAACCCACCTTTATTTATTTTAGCCCGAAGCGTCGCATTACTTATAAACGAATAATCGATTCAGCACTCAATTTCCCGTCAGCACTCGGTATAATAACAAAACTATCGATAACTGAATCGCGGGCGACGCCTCGCGATTTCTATTATTCGAATGAATCGATTTGCCCACAGCGAGTAACGATGCGACAGCCATTATTCGATTCGGACGGGATTATTTTAGACGAATTTATCATCTAAATATAAATCTTATGATTTATACTTGTGGATAATGAAGGTTGTATTAGCATCCTACGGGTACACAAAGGTGCTGCCATCTGGTTTATTATTACAGAATAATATATTGTTTATAGATCACTGGTAGCGACAGTGGTCTTATTGCATTGTGTAAATCCTACTTCCTACTCTCAGACCAAGTAAAAACTCTAATATTACTGGTAGTGGTTCGCCCACAGAAATAGAAAAAATAGAAAGAGAAATAGATAGAATGGAAAAGTGGGCGGGACGCGCGTGCCTTTCTCAGTACGCCTTACGACTTGTTTCTGTAAATACTGTAAGAAGAACCCGCAAAAATGCCTTATTGCGCTGTTTCTAACTGCAGAAACAAAAGCTGTAAAGTACATATAATAAGTTAATTTTTATAAATTAATGACGTCAATATAATAATAACGTTGTCGTCGTCGTTGCGTTAATATGGGAGGCGTAGTTTGTTCGAAAATTGCCACGCATGAATCGCAAGTAAAATTGTGATTACAACCGTTCTATCTATTTCTGTAGTTCGCCCCGAACAGAGACCTCGCGATAAAGTATAAACTTTTTGACGAACTAAATCGACTCTTAAATAAAAATACAGTTGGAAGACTGAAATTGGTGTCGTGCGTATCTTTTCTAAACATAAATCTTATTTTTGTTAAATATTGACCTTTGAATGTGCAGCAGGGTTCAACGACTGGCCTGAATGTAGGTACTAGTGAAGAAATGTTTTTGCTTTTATTGCTTATGACTTTTTTTTTCACTGATAATAATTATAATTGATGTTTTACGGCCAAAATTAATATCCAATCTATCCACGATTTACCTTACTGGAGATAGAAATTTGACATATTTTGTATGGAGCTTATGTCAAATTCCTATCTCTAGTAGGGCAAATCGTGGATAGAATGGATATTAATTTTGGCCGTTAGTATTTGTTGTTTAAGTATAGGATATTACTGAAATAATCCATAAGTAACAACTTTGACGTGGAGCCTTTTTCAGATAGACCCCGGGACAAAATAAGTCTAAAAACAGTGACTTTGGATGCCCACCAAATTGTTAATTTATGACATATAAATATTTCTAAAATAAAAATAGGTGAATACCGTGTCTTAAAAGTTCTTTTCAACAATAGAAGAACGAAATAAAAACGAAAACACCGTTATCAAAAGACTGCAAGCAGACTAACGATGACGGTCAACCTGATTAAGTTACCGCCATAGATTACTATATAATACGTGGGACACTCAGAAAGTTTTGCGAAACTAAAAAAAATTGTTCTATACGTACATATATTTTATCAAATCTTTTCAAAGTACTTTCCACCAGCCTCTATACAAAGATTCATGCGCCTAAACCAGTTTTCAAAACACTTTTTCCAGTCCGCCGCAGACACCTCGTTTACAGCCTGCTCGAACGCAGCCAGCGCATCTTCCGGCGGCGAAAATTGTATCCCTTTGAGCTGATTTTTTATTTTTGGGAATAAAAAGAAGTCAGACGGTGCTAGATCAGGGCTGTAAGGAGGGTGACCCAGGAGTTTGACTGGCGTGCTGTCCAGGAAGTCCCTCGTTTTGAGTGCGGTGTGCGCAGGTGCATTGTCGTGGTGGAGCAGTAGCCCGCGGAGCCCTGTGTTTGGTCGCTTGTTGCTTATAACAGAGAAAACTTCTGGCAAACATTTGGTAGTATACCATTCGGCATTAATGCTTCTTTGATCCCGTAAGGGAATTGATACCAAGTGGCCAGTCAAATTAAAAAAGCTAGCGATCAAAATCTTACCCCCGCTTCTAGATCGCTTCACTTTGGTAGGCGTTGGCTCATTTTGAAACACCCAAACAGTCGACTGGCGCTTGGTTTCTGGGTCGTATTGATAAATCCAGGACTCATCACCTGTAACGATGTCGTAAACACGCCGAGACGAGCCTGCTTCAAATTTGTTAAGCATATCACGGCACCATTCCACCCGGGCCTGCTTCTGAGCATCGGTGAGGTTGTGCGGCACCCAGCGTGATACTATCCTCCTCACGCGAAGATGGCTGTGTAGAATCTCGTGAACGCTTCCCGATCCAATCTTCAATATGTGTTGAATCTCCTGATATGTAATTCGCCTATTGTCTTGGATTAAATTTTTCACTGCTAGCACGTTTTCTTCGGTAACAGCCGTCAAAGGGCGACCGCTTCTTTCGTCATCCCCCAAAGTTGGTCGACCGCGCTTGAATTCGTTATACCAACGATACACGGTTGCCTTGGAAGGGCCTTCATCCATGAATGCCATTTGAAGTCTATCGTACGATTCATCCGGTTTCAGGCGACACTTGAAATCGTATAAAATCATAGCTCTAAAATGTTCCCGGCGCAGATCCATATTTCAGTGAGACACAATACTTTGAATTAACTCGCAAAAAATGTGGAGAGAAATTTTGAAATTGGAACTTACTTATTTTTACTTATAAATAATCATATTTTCGAAAAACATTATAACTGGCCAGTCTCCCATATATAAAAACTTTTTTTCGCAATACTTTCTGAGGGGCCTGGTATATACACGTTACCGCCGACTATGTATGTACACCAGCAACATCACGAGGATTGCCGCGCGTTACCGACTTTTGAGGAAGTTTTGACGCCTTTTTTTAACAGTCACATATAGCCCCCTCCCGGGTAGTTTATACCACAATCTAATTTGATCTGATATCTTTAGGAACACTCATAATCCTGAACTTTTGACCAAATTTTAAACCAATTTATCAAATAACAAAAGCCGACCCCCACGAAACAGTACTAGCCTTAAGCCAATGAATACAAGCTTAAAACATAATTACTCATAATTCATTATGCAAATAAATAGCATTCATACTGAAATCCCTGCAGCTGAATACGGCTGAATACAGCATACATATCATAAACAATAATTAATCGGGACCACAGGTTATTTAATCTGTGCCACAGGATATAAAGCAGCCTACACACGTACGACTGAGTGTCTGTGACAAACCCCGCTGGCGGTAATGCCGACGACATCGACAATAAAATTGCAATGGTGCTTCAGTCGTGCGCGGCTTTTCAGAGCGTTTGCGCTCGCGTATCGACTACCGTATCGCCTCTTTATGTATGAGATATTTTCATACAATACATACAAACTGGTTTTCCATCTTATCATCTAGGGCTGAACGTTATGGAAAAAAAGTATAACTTGCGTCATAGACTTGACAAGGATAGTGCTAAAGTAAATATGTAAGTTCTGATACCCAGTTTTTGGAAAATTGGAGTGCTTCCGCGTATATAATCCACTGCTAATTAAAGGCGTATCCTTGGTTATCTGCATGAAAGTTTAGCAGATGTTGAATGGAGCAATTTAAGGTTACACAATATAATTACTTCGAAATAGAAGCCGATAGAAGGATCCAGTTGGGCTGGGCAGAATTTGGCAAACTCCGCCAAGTCTTCTTGTCGCCTATACCGCAAAGTTTGAAGACAAAGGTCTTCAACCAGTGCGTCCTGCCTTTCATGACTTACGGTGCCGAGGCACTAACACTAACGGTTGGACTAGTCCACAAATTATATAATATAATTGCATAAGTTTCAAACTCGGAATCAGCACTCTGACAGACAAGACTGAAAGCGGGTTAATAAAAACGTTGCAAAATAATATTAAAATGGGAAAACTCTTCCTAAAAATAATAATATTAATTCACTTTAATGCACAACATAAAAATACGTGGTAATCATTAAATGAGATAAGGTGTATAAAAAATAAAAAATCTTGGCTTAGGCACTAAACAAACGATGTTCTTTTTGAGAGATCGAGAATGTAACATAACTTCGCTTTTACAATAAAATTTTCGCCGTAGGTATGTATATCGCACCTTTAGAACTCTAGCACAGAACATTCTAGATTATAGTGACTTCAATATTTTGAGTTACAATCATAAAACGACCTTTAAGTACGTAATTCAAAATCTTGAAATTTCAAATGTACAATATCTGCGCGATGCTTCAGTGTCCATTTTCACAGGTAAAAACATAACCATGTATTTGCTGTCGTGCAGTCGGGTAAAAAGAATGTCGTGATATTGGGCATCGTCTGTGGAAGGCCTTAGCATATCTCACACGTACCTATTTAAATTCCAACGTTACACCTAATAACCAAACAATAAAACAGTCTAACAGAGCATAACGTGGCAAAAAAAAACAAAGCCAATTTCCTAGTCTTAAAAAAGTTTCACCATCTTGCGATTGTTGTAAGGCAACCTGTACAAGTGCAACTAGACGTGGTGCGGCGGCACAATCTGTAATCGCCGCCCCGGGCCAGCACGCGAGCCATTCTTCACCTGCCGACGATGTGAGCTTGATTAATCGCCGGTGTGTAGATACCCTAACGCCTACGGAGAGTACGTACCTACTAAGATACGATTGTAATATGATATATACGAAATGTAAGTGTACAAGTAATGTAGTAGTAGTATGTTGAAAAATTTGTAATTGACATATTTCAATTGAATATATATACTTACTACTACTTATAGATTGTGTAAGAGGTACCTATTGTCTATTAGTTTTGACAATTATAAATTAATTGTACCTAATAAATAAAATTTGCATGCCGATCATACGGTGAGACATGATGTACCTGCCAAAAACCACTAACATCTTTGTAAAAACCATGTTTCTTCCAAATAAAAATCTTTATATTTATGTAGTTTGTATTATTTTTATTGACATAAACGACGATGATCTAGTAAGCTGTGGATTTATATTTAAACTAAATTTTGCCCGCGACTACGTCTGCATAATTCCACATTATTCCCAATCCCGTAGGAATTTCGAAAAATTCTTCCTTGTCTACATCATAAAGCCTCCGTGCTAAATTTTAGCATTCTAGGTCCAAGAAATGTTTTTATTCAGTTGAGGATAATTTTTATCCAATCCATTGAGACTAGGTAATAGATCTGTGAGTTGAGACCAATAGATCTGTGATTGAGACAATTTTGAATTTTATTAATCATGTATTGACATGTTTTTTTATTTTAAAATTTATTTAACTTATTTATTGATTTGTAATCTAAACTGACGAAAATGTGTTTAATTTGTAGACTTTGTAATTTAATTGATGGAAATTTATTATTTATTTATTTATTTAATTTTAATTAAAATAAATTGATCAATTGATTGATTGATTTTGATTGTTTAAATGATAAGTATATGTATTATAATATGTATTGAGTGTAATGATTTAGCGAGTTTTAACCAATCCAAACATTTATAATTCTATCCCGATAACTGAGCCCGTTTGTTATAATTTCCTTCAAATTCTGGGTGGGTTATCGTGCGAAAAGTACGGGTGTCAGTGAAATAATTATAAAAATAGGTCAACAGTGTGTAATTACCAGTAAAGGTACACTTCTGCCTGCCTTCAATGATATTTTCCGGCGCATCCTTTAAATTATTGTGGGAAATATCAAAACAATTACAGCGTTTCTAGGTATCTACTACTGAACACAACCTGTATCAGCTGTCAAGTAATCAAGTCATTAGATGCAATTGATACTTGGAGACCTACTTGAATCGAAATAAAAGTCATTAAAACAATTATTCGTAATCATATCCACGTACCTAAGGATTTTTTTTTTCAAAACGTTTCTACATTCAAAGAGCTTACAAGGTGTATCAAAAATAATTACATTCAGCATTTAATAAGAGCCCAAAGACTGTAATTATTTATAATATGGCACGCAATGCTCCTTTATTTCCCGGCAATTGGATGACGGCCATGAAACTGTAGCAATTGCTCAATTAGAAATAAAACAATAAACGACTCCACCTTAATTTTATTGTAGCTGTCCTTAAAATAGCAGAGACAATTCTACATTCATAAAAGTAGATTGAAGCGAGCACGGAATTGTTACAGGTGTTTAATTGTATCATGTCACGTTTGCATCCTTAGGGGTAGCATCTAAACTTCGCTAAGAAGTTGGTTAAATATGGTTGCCAGAATGTCATTTAATACAACTACATGCTAACCTACTATGTTGCTAGCTTGATTAACAAAATCGTTAAGTCTTCACTACCATATTCATAGACAGAAACCACCAGAAATTTATAACAGAACAAACATAACATCACGCTTGTGTTTCCCCGAAGATGTAGGCAGAGCTGTAAAACACACATTTCGCCAGTTACACTGAAAAAAACGTTTTGTATCGAGTAGCATAAATGTTGATCTTTCGATTATCATGCGATCAGTCATGTGGACTATAAACAGATGAGATGTAGTCGGAAGGGTATGTAGCGTGCTATTCCCGGCGGAGCCCGCCCTTTCTTAAACTACTAAATTACAATCACATGAGACTTTCCATCTTCAGAGGACGCTCCCAAAACTTAATTCCCACCCTCGCACTCCCCTTACACCCCGCAACTGCGGGTCGCTCACGTAAATTTTATGCGAGTTGCAATAGAACACATTTTCGAAAAAATCATTCCCGCGCGTTTTACACACGGAAGTAAATGACGTAAGTCTCAAAACAGTTTTCGTTTTATTACAAGATTACTAAACAATCTGTACAAATTTCCTGTAGACAGTTTTTAGTAAACTTTATTATCTGCCTATATGTATAAATTTTATACAGCTAAGTTAATTAATAAAGGAGAAATATTTGGAACATCTCTAAAGACGCATGATTTTGAAAAAATAAAAGTATCGAACAAAAATCAACTAATTATGTAACTGTCTAATCAAACGATAGATAAAGGTTCAAAAAAACATATACCTATGTAAATTTGACATTCATTAAGCATGTGTTCGACTCACATGTTTTCAAAAAGTCACCTCATTTTGGGAGCCTAGCCTTCATGTCTCAGTTTGGCGAACCGACTTGCGGTACCATTTAGGTAACAGCCTAGGTGGTATTGAAGTTGTCATGGGCAAAGGCAACCGCTTAACATCAGGTGGGCCTTTAGCTCGTTTCGCCATCCTATACTATAAAAAAAAATTAAAAAAAAAAAAAAACTTCTAATCGAGTATGTCACGCCGCCGCTTCCTCAGTCGACGTATGCTTTCGGGGATGGTAAGCTGTCCTGCTAGCTGGTTTGGGTGTTTTTGTAGACGTGACTTATAGTTGGCTCCATGGCAGTTCATCACTTCTTTTAGCTGCTAGTAACAAAAAAGGTGACTAATAAACTGACGCTAATTGTAGCTAACTAGTTTGAGATGTGGTAGCAAATCAGCTATTGTAACGAAATTTGGTTTCTACTAATTAAAAATTGGCAGTTTCATAACGTGTTCGAACTAACAAAAATCGAACTAACGGCGTTCGCACTGGCATGGGGAACCCTTTTTGAAGTAGCTAAAACTATTTAGTATTTTTTAAGCTATTGCATAGCTTCTATCGCGGGCCTTGAGCATGGAGACCGAATCCAGAAATTCCGTAACTAAAATAACCTAACACCCCTTACTCCGACCGGCACAGCGGTGATACTTTTTAGTTTTGCCATCTATCGATGAATAGCAGAACTTTTAATGACTTTTTGAAATATCACGCTTGTCTCTTTAGTTCTGCAAATCGCCTCTAGGTGGCATTGGTTGTATCGGCGTTACTGCGCTTAAGCTATTGCATAGCTTCTATCGCGGGCCTTGAGCGTGGAGACCGAATCCAGAAATTCCGTAACGAAAATAACCTAACACCCCCCACTCCGACCGGCACAGCGGTGATACTTTTTAGTTTTGCCATCTATCGATGAATAGCAGAACTTTTAATGACTTTTTGAAATATCACGCTTGTCTCTTTAGTTCTGCAAATCGCCTCTAGGTGGCGTTGGTTGTATCGGCGTTACTGCGCTTAAGCTATTGCATAGCTTCTATCGCGGGCCTTGAGCGTGGAGACCGAATCCAGAAATTCCGTTACGAAAATAACCTAACACCCCCCACTCCGACCGGCACAGCGGTGATACTTTTTAGTTTTGCCATCTATCGATGAATAGCAGAACTTTTAATGACTTTTTGAAATATCACGCTTGTCTCTTTAGTTCTGCAAATCGCCTCTAGGTGGCATTGGTTGTATCGGCGTTACTGCGCATGCGTAATCCCCCTCTTCGCCCCGCAATCTGGTGACTCATGCCTGCTTAGAGTTTCGGCGTTAGGGCACCTCCTCTTTGTATTTACATAAAAAATGCTATGCAATAGCTTTACCGCGGCAGTCTCCGAGTGCAACACGTCTTTTTTTTTCAGTGTCTGTTGAAGTTTCTCCGAAATTGATGATGTGTTGTTATTAGGTCGTCGTTCCACATTTTGGGGGGCCTTTTTTTTTTGTTTTCGTGTGGAAATCCTCATGGATGCCCTCCGCCTGGGGATGGCGGAGGGGTATGTCGGACTCTTACCGACTAAAACATGGTGGGGACACGGTGGCCATCCTCTGCACAAAATAGAGGTGCAACCTTGTGGGGGGCCTACCCACGCTGTGCCTTCCAGTACGCGGTCGCCACTCCAGAAGTTCCAGAACTTTATTGGTGAAGGTCACGGGAATCCGCTGGATGCGGAAAGCGCAGGACCGGTCGTTGTGGCAATGCTTGGGGGAGGCCTATGTCCAGCAGTGGACGTCTTTCGGCTGAAATGATGATGATGATGATACCACACTTCCAGACACAATAATAATTCTATTATGTCTCGCATAGTAGGTACACGAGGTACATACGAGGAGTTGAGCAGTCCCATTACTGACGTTTTCTTGTTGTTTTTTTTAATACCTACTCTTTATTTTGTTACAGGTAACACTTGATGGAAGAGTTCTGGAAATATAATTGCTAAGATTGTTGCAAGGTAAGTATTAAGCAGGTGGTCTTCACCAGCGGTGGATACAATAATTTGGACAATATTGGTGCTGTCACGATAAACATGGCAAACTTATTTAACAAAAATCGTACAAGTGTCATAACAAATCGCAAGCAATAGGTATGTCCTTCTATTCAAGCTTGTAAAAAAACAGAAAATATTCGCCAAAGTTTGTAAGTATACCTAACTCTCTAGTGTAAGAAAAAATTACACCTTTTTCAAGAAGATGATGAACTCTGAAGACCTATCCATGGTCCACCACGGCAAGGGTCTTGGCGGTCTGGTCGGTGTGTGATTCTTACTGGCCTGCTAAGTCCCAAGCTATGGTGGACCTTACCGACGTGCGAAGACACTACCATCATGAGCAAGAAGACTGAAGCCTACATAGTCTTACTTATATTATAAGAAGTAGTTAAATTAGTTGTTGCATTGTTACACTATGGCATTAGTTCGAAAGCCTACTAGACGGGGCAGCTGGCCTCCTCTGCCCGTACAGTCTAACAAAGCAATTATTAACCAGGGTCGCCAGTATAGATGAAGACATCTCAGGAAATTAAAATAGAACGGTTTGATTAGGGTTTTGCATAAATACAGTTTAACTTTGTCTGTTACTAAAATGATATTTCAATCGAAAACGTCCATCTTCTGAGAAAACTATCTGGTGACCCTGGATACTAATTGCTTTGTTAGACTGTACCTGGCTACGCCCTTGCCATACATATAGTAGTCAAAATGTTAATCATGAGCTTTCCCCAAGTCATCTCTACAAATATGAAATCTAACCAGAATTATCACTTCAATCTGAATTGTGATGAACCTGTATTATTTTTCTTGCTATTATTACTGTCCTACTGCTGGGCTCGGACCTCTTCTCAGAATGAGAAGGATTCAGGCCTTAGTCCATCACGCTGGCCTACTGCGGGTTGGCGAACTACACACCACACACACACCATTGAAAACTGCATACAGTTTGTTGTAGTAGTAGTTTGCGGTTTGCAGTACTCCATAGAGTACTCTCTGGTGTGTAAGTTTCTGTTTATCTTCCCGGGATAACCTGGGAAGATAAACAGTTCCCGAGGGATGCGTGACAATGTCTTTCTGTGATAAACCGAATTACATACTCGTGCGAAGCAGCGGGCAGAAGTTAGTTATGTATATTTAGGTTTAGTTTCTGTAAGTTAGTTCCCTTTTACGCAGTCAGGCAAAATACACTGAGAACTCCGTAGGCACCTTATATTCCCATGCCTATCCATTTAGGATTACCAACCATTTAATAGTATTAATTGACCAAATACCCACCACAATATCACTAACAAAACCTAACAATTGTGACTCCCTTTAATTGTGCCATACAATGTCACCTGCTAATTAAGAGGGCCCATCTGATCAGCTTTCATGTAGCCGGCGCATGCGCATTGTATTGTAGATCACGAGTTCACGACACTGTCACCTGTGCGGCTCATTCATCAACTAGATGACTAGGGAAGATACCTGATTCATTGTTTATAAAAATATATTTAAAAAAAAAAATGCCTAAAATTGAATAAGAAAATTATATACGCAGTAGTAATTGAAATTTTTTTTTTTTTTTTCCGTACTAACCTATGCCCACGGCTTTGTCCGCGTGGATGTCGTTTATGGCGCATTCCTCGGGAACTATTCATCTTCCCGGGATAAAAAGTAGCCTATATGTTAATCCGGGTTAAAAACTATCTGTATGCCAAATTTCAATAAAATCCATACAGTAGTTTTTGCGTGAAAGAGTAACAAACATACATACATACATCCTCACAAACATTCACGTTTATAACACCATACCGTACCGTTACCGTACCATACCGTTTATAGTAAGAAGTAGGATTGTATAAATAATAAATATGTATTGTATAAATTCTTGCTGTTCTAAGGTTGATCTATAACCGTACCATATTTCTAGAGCAAATGATAAATAATGTGCTTAGTCATCTAAAACTACTTGAAAAATTCTAGGATTATTTGATACCCAAATTTTCACCCAGAAACAAAGCGAGGGTTTGAAAGTTTGGCGGCATTGTCAAAGGGTGGAAATACCAGCAAATTGTTTTGGTGGTTTCGTACGCATCGTTTTTGTATCGCACGCGACACGGAGGTAATTTGTTTGTTTACAAATAGGTACTTAAATAAAATGAAAATAATTGGTTTTGATTTTTTTATTGACTCGTGTTCAGTATCAGTGGTATAGTCACCTCCTTAAATATGGAACGAATACAGATCAACATATTGTATAAGTTACCTAATGTTAGTATTTTAAGGTAATAGAACGTACTCTTCAACGAACGCTCCCCAGCAGTTTCTTCAATTAAGAAAAATAACTTTTGACTTTTCACGAGTTAACTTCAAAAAACCCGAATTGTCACACACGTCAGTGGTAACACTTGAATTACCGAAGCCGCGCTCCATCATCACCATCAGCCCATTACTGTCCTACTGCTGGGCACGGGCCTCTTCTCAGAATAAGAAGTTTAAGGCCTACTAACCGCGCTAGTAAGCAATAGCAAAGCTGTCAAGGTGAAACTGTTACCACTATAGTTTTGCCGGCTGTACCTGTACTGTACTGTGTAACTGTACCCATGTAGAATAAATTCTCGATTTCTTGTAATCCTAAATAAGTGTGAGCCTTCGTAGAAGTATACAAAAACCTATTCTTGTGCATAAATATTATTATTACCGGTATAAAAATATTGATGTTGATTCTCTTGTAGACGAACTAAAGAAAGAAGATAGGTATGGTAACAATTTTAGTGCTGTCAAATTAGCGTGCTTCTGTCTTTTAGTCTGCACGTGCCGAAATCACGACTAAACCTGTATGGAAATTTTAATTTCGACTAATTTGACAGAACTAAAATTATTTTATTATTTTAACGCATGTTACGCATGCTAAGCGAATTCTAAAGATTTAAATTGTGGAAAGAAAAAATCGCTCACGAGCAGGATTCGAACCTGCGACTCCTGGCTCAGTACGCCAGTGCTTTAGCCACTAAGCTACCGTGAACACTGCTCGTGGTATCGAAATTATCCTCCACTATACGTCTTTGGGTGACGTCAGCGATATCTTATTAAGAAACATTGTTCCTTAACCGACTCGACTAACTTTGCAGTTAAATCAAAGTCGTATAGATAGTCGTATTTTTTCTTTCCATAATTTAAATCTTTAGAATTCGCTTAGCATGCGTAAAATGCGTTAAAATAATAAAATAATTAGTAAGGGTAGGCATATCTATACGACTTTGATTTAACTGCAAAGTTAGTCGAGTCGGTTAAGGAACAATGTTTCTTAATAAGATATCGCTGACGTCACCCAAAGACGTATAGTGGAGGATAATTTCGATACCACGAGCAGTGTTCACGGTAGCTTAGTGGCTAAAGCACTGACGTACTGAGCCAGGAGTCGCAGGTTCGAATCCTGCTCGTGAGCGATTTTTTCTTTCCACAATTTAAATCTTTAGAACTAAAATTGTTGCCATCCCTTTCTTGTGTGTACTATTAGTAAAAAAGAGCGAGTTTAAAATAAGATTAGTTCGTAAACAAGAGAATTGACACCATTATCTGTATTAAAATAGTCAATAACGAAGTATGTCGCCGTAGAGCTGGGGTTTCAAAGCGGCATGTGCCTCCTGCTACGCAATGCCCTTGGAAATCCTAAACGTGCTGGCGACGACTACCTGCAACGATTCGACGAAGAAGACTGAAGATTTTATGTCGGTCGACACCAAACGTATAGTCAGCCGCTGACTGTACGCATACGCTGTAGCGTACATAAGGTTGAAAATAATGAAAATTCAGCAAACCACGTAAAGCTACCTCACATTTGGAGCCCGACTATGAGCGAGTGTTACGTTTGGTGTAAACAGTCCCATGAAGAATAAAATATTGTTCAAGTAGCTCAAGGTTTTAGTATTAGATATGGTTGTCTCATAACTTATTATGCTTTACGCTAGATCAATAAGTTTATGGTTTCTCTATAAGAAATTGTAAGCGATAAGACCGCCAATTGTTGTACTGTATGTTTGTACTTTTATTTTATTTTCTTTGGTGTGCATACAATCAAACATAGGTACTCTTCTATCTATATAGGAATGCGTCTACAGGCTTATTGTGTATTAGACTTTCAGTCTACATGGTCAAATAAATCTGTTCCTATTTTTCGTTACCAAATGACATTAAGGTCCGCCCACAGACCAGTAAGCTTCAAGACGCCGCATAAACAAAGTTTTGCATGAGAAAACAGTCGTACAATGTTGGCGGGTACCAGGGGGCGGACGACGCGTTATGGTTGGTCGGCTCAAAATTTCGGTGGTATGATTCCGTGTGATTGGTGCCGTTCGCTGACTGACTGACGTCCTGATTGGCGGCGGGGCGTATGATATGCAGTATTACTGCATATGCTTTGCGACCGAGGATATTCGGCTAGTCGGCGTGTAGAGGCTTACTGGTCTGTGGGTCCGCCGCATACTGAAGTCGGTCCCCGCACAGCAAACAGCGTCGATAGTTTTGTAAGCCATGTAAAGTAATGCCGCAACGCCATTGGCGCCATGTCACCCCTTGCCACGTGATTATTCCTAAAGGTCACCACCAAAACCGCTACGACTGGTGCCATTGGGACAACTTTATACCCAAAAAAAATGCAACGCATCAAAATACAGTTAATTTTACAGAAGTACTCAACCGCATTTTGTACCCAACAAAGCGCAGTCAAGTGCCAGACTGCCGTTTATGTCTTTTGTTCGCAAATCCATGCTTCCGGATTATTTCCAACTGCCTTCACCACCACTGTTGGCCGTTTATTTTACCATTGCCACTCTAAAAAGGGTATTTTATTCATCGATAGCAGTGAATAAAAATCTCTTTTACTCAAAAGTGAGTAAAAACATTTTGAATTTGGAACAAGCACGAATTATGTACCTACAAGAAATTAATAAAACGTGCTAAACGTACCTTTTTTTTATTTTTATTCTTAAGGTGCTGCATTGAATTTGCAACCGTCCCTTACTAACACACGGCAAATTGCGCGTGCGAGAACAGAGCGGAATCGCGCTGTTTTGATGTTTTTTTTACATTTTTGCTAATATCTCAGCGAATAAACATGTAAATAAAAATTTGGTACACCATAATCTAGATATGCACAAGATGTATCTTATTCGCAAAAAACAATAGTAAAAACTATTGGGATTTCCAAATGCAATGCAAAATTGTGGTAAAACGGACCTTACTTTGGAAAATAAATCTATCGAGCAAATTTTATTGAATCGTGTTTTCCCTACACCAAAACCTAATAAATATAATGAAAAATCAAATATATGAAAATTAGATCTACGTCGTATCCACAAATAAAAATTTTTTGATTAGAAAATCCCTATTTTTCTTAATGCCACCCCTTAACGTGCTTGCGTTTGACCGCCACCGCCACCTGTCTACTGGCTGGCTGAATGGAGCTATCTTTAAATACTACATTTTGAACGAGGGACTTATTGAAGGAAATTTTTTAGTAGGTACTTGATTCTCGTTGAAAAATTGTACCTTAATTTTTGAAATATTTTTATTATCGATTTCATAAATTTCTGTGGACACTATTCCGCGCTTACAAATCAAAGTTTCATGCAGTGAGGTGATGCACCTAGCACGGCAGTGTACATCGGTGGCTATTTTCACCCTCTTTTCCTTTTGTACTGGACAGCAGACCCCTAAGCAGCTTAAACTTGCGCGAGTATTATGACTACTATCTACGATCAAATCCTCCTCCCCCAGGGTCATAGTCGACTTCATGCTTGACTTGCAGCTTGGGGAAGTGCTGTAATTCTGCAAGAGGCGTCACAATAGATCTTATCAGGTCGCAGTGGCTTAGGGACGTTCAAGACCCCTACCTCTTTCCTCAAATAATAATAATGACTACTATGAATACTACTAGAATATTTATTTCATCTTTTTTTCTTTATGTGTATGCACATTCTACCATATTCTTGAATATGTCTCTCATTCACTCGGTCATGCTAATATACCACTATTTATTTTCTCGCAGTCAATGGTAAAAAGACTAAAAAGTAGAAGTACACAACTCGTGAAAAAAAATTTCATCTCGGTCCTTGTATCCTTCGCTGCTCTCGAGATCAAACTTAGTCCCTCGAATTAAAATCCCTTTTTTTGTCACTTTTTGTTTAATCTACTATTTACCCAACGGTCATCACAGGTGTAAGTTGGGAACAAAAAAATACCCTAATAGGTACAATTACAATAATAATAAAAAAATTGACGTGTCTATAGAAATAACTTATGCGTTTTTAGTTTTTTTAAACATCATGTGGTGATTGTAGGTTTTTTTTTTGTTTGCAACCGCCAGCCACCCATGTTGGCCGTTAGGAAAATAAATATTGTTGCAACGGCCACCACTTGATGTTAGACAATTTAACTTTTAAAACTAAAGTTAACTCTCAAGTTATTTTTAGACACGTTAAAATAAAATATTGTTGGTTATGATGGTGGTTGTTAGAAATTAACTGGAAGCGTGGATTTGCAAACAAAAGACATCAACGCACTGACTGGCACTCTACTGGGCTTTGTAATTAAATAAACTTAAAAAAAAGAAGTAAAAACCAACTTCAAAAATAATAAAAAAAAATAAAAAATTGTGAAACAGTTTAGGAAGTAGGTGCCTTTGATTCGGTTTGATTTAAGAAAAAATTGGCACCGACTTCCTAAACTATTTCACACAAATTTTATTATTTTATTATTTTTGAAGTCGGTTTTTACTTTTTTTAAATTTTATTTTATTTTTCTATTTTGAGTGGCATTAACAATAGAAAGACAAGCGATTGCTGCAATCCCCGATGATTTGCTGTCATCCATTGAAGAGTTCCCTTCTTTACCTCCGAAGATCTTCATAAGATCTTTGTTATTGCTAGTGTCAAAAAAAAATTTGGAAATTAAATAAAACAACTAGGTACATACGTCATCAACTTATTTTATTTTACATTCAATCCCAACTATCGCTTTCTTTGAAAGCAGACACACAGTTTGACTTAGCTTTGCTATCAAACTTGTCAATTATTTTATCTTTTTTCTTATCTACACTTTCTTTTATCTTTTCAACTTTTTCTTTTTTCTTTTCTACACTTTGTTTTGTCTTTTCTACTTTTTCTTTTTTCTTTTCTAAAAGATCTTTTTTCTTTACAACGCTTTCTTGTTCACGTTTCCCACTTTCTTCTATATTACTCTTCTTGCGCCCGTTCGGGATGGGTTCGGTTCGCGCTCGTGGGTTTTCGGGCAGGCTCGGAGAGACTTCGGACTTCTTCGGCAGAGGTTCCGAGTTGTCAACCTGGAAATAATCGAAGATAATTTATAGGGTACATGGAAACAAAGTGCTATAACAATTATTGTTTCGAGTTTTAGATGCCATGTTGTTCAGTTTGCGTTGAAGTATGGTATAGCTTCGAGATAAAAGAAAAAAACGTGCCTAGTCATAAGTAATAACTTAGTAAAAATTTAGTAGAAAGGATAAAAACCTGCCATATCAACTAGTTCCAGTAAATAAATATGCAATATTTTACTAAATAAGAAAGAAAAATGCAACGCAATGCAAACTAGGAGCCAAAGACGAAGCGATGCATTTTTTTGTCTGGCAATTTTACAATTATTCCTACTGTCTACTGTAAAAATGCAACTGTGAAAATATTTATTCAACTGACATAGTAAGTTTTTTCCGTTACGTGTACCCTTCATTTCAGGAATTCAATAAAATATTTTATTTTATGTTGTGAATTGCTGGAAGTTGTAAATGCTTTTGGATATGCCCAATGAAATGATGAACTAAATGAACGACCGATTGTTTTCTTAGCAGTGAAATTACTTACTTGGAAAACTCCAGACGAAGTCCGTTTTCTGGTAGTAACGGGCGGCGAGGTCATCGAAGTACTGTTGGAACGAACTCGGTTCACTTTCTGAGGCATTGACGGCTGCGGCGAAGTCCAGGGTGCGGCACGAGTGGTTTTGGTCAACACTGTGAAGAAAGTTGTGTGTTTTGACGTTTGCCTGCTCATAAAGATCCATAAATATTGACAGCTACGTATGAAGAAACAATTTCCGTACTTTATTGTCAATAGTGATGCACAGCTACAGCAATATAATTATTCGAATTTCAAATCTATTATTCAAATTTAAATTATATTTATTTCTACTGTTTTTTATTGTATGTTACAGTTTTTTTTTATTAAATAGCGATTAGACAAAACAACACCATTGGAAAATGACAAAAAACGCCATCATAGCGTGCCGCGGGTATAACACGTGTTGCCAAAATCAGTATCCCTGTCACTGTCACGACACTGTCAAACTACAAGTGCAAGACAGTGACGGGAACGTAGCTACGTTCAGTAATGTCGCCGTTCCGATGCACGGAGCGTTCTTTGGGCCTTCGTTTCGTTATCCCTATGAGTAACTGAACGACCAAAGTAAGCTCCGTGCATCATCAGGCGATATAAATGAACGCACCCTAGATCTTCATGTCATCTGTGGCAGCATATGCTGAGATAGGGCCGTTTTTGTCCTTGTGCGATTATGGAAGGTGATTTATGGATGTGGAAAGAAAAATCACCCATCCGAGAAAATCATCCATATGATCGGGGTAAGAGCAACTTGTCTTGCAAAATGTTTAAGGCTACAATCCATTATTATCACCAGGAACTTCACTTAACTTATCCGCATCAAAAGAAAAAATATATAAAATTACAAACCTAGCCGCGATTTCATGTCAGTCTTGGCTCTGAAACAAAAAATATAAATTAGGAGGTACTCGTTAGTACAGTCGACTGCATGACAGTGGTAACACTTCAATTCGAAAACCGCCCTTACTGCTTACGAAAAAAAGATGCTGCTAATGTCAAAGTGTTACCACCGACGTGCGGTTGACTGTACTAAGAAAAAAAACTCCAGGCAAACCGACATTAGAACGTCTATGACATGTAGGAGGTTTTATTTTTTCATCATCCTGAGTCCATTCCTGTGATTTGTGTTCACATAAATAAATCGGTAAAATGTAGGATCAGCTGATTTTTTTTTTGCGGTTTCAGAATTGGTCCCAAAGTAAAAGTTGTTCGTAATTATGAGTACAATGACCCCTCTTCGTTTTCGAAACGACTAAATTTTCAGCGTGTAGTTTGTACTAGTGAATTTGTTACATAACACGCAAACACTCGCGATGAGTGCGCACCCTTAGATTCATTCAGTAGACTGCCTCGTTGGTCTAGTGGTCAAAAGATCAAAACCGCGAATGCTAAACGTGGAGTCTTAGGTTCGATTCCCGGGTCGGACAAAGTGAAATTGGGTTTTTTATCAGAAAATTCTCAGTAGCAGCCCGGGAGTCTGGATTTGTGTCCGGTTAATGGAAATAGGCTCGGCCCGTATTACATGGGACTTTTTACATACTGGCAAAATGTGGGTGTAACTATACAGTACACCTCTGCCTACCCCTTCGGCAAATACAGGCGTGATGTTATGTATGCATCATATTCAGTAGTCGGTACAGAAAAGTGATATATGTACTAGTAGTTGTCGGGTCACCGGCCTACGTACACCAACTCTTCCTCAACGCAATTTTCTTGAACGAAATTAAATGTATTGCCGTTTAAAAATAGAACACTGATTAATGGCGCAATTTTTTTATTCGAATGAGGAAGGCAAAGGCTCTGGCACTCTTTCTTTTCTTTTTCTAACCAGAGCGAAGGCGCAGGACTTGTCGCCGTGTCCGTTTAATTGGTATCCGAACGCATCCGCTAATTGTAGGTGAAGTATCGGGCGACACTAGCGCCGCTGTCGCGCATTCACCTGTCGCGGACGCGGGAACACGCCGCCGGCAAACCAAATTACTCGAACGCGGTCACGACTAAACAGACTTTTTTGTATTTATTTTTTAAAGGAATTCTCGAAACTACTGTCTCATGTTTTTTTTTAATGTACATTCTACAGCGATTGACCAATTGCTGTGGAGTCGTAGATTTTTCTCATGTAATCCTATCACGTGTTTTACACGTGATAGGTTTCTAGGATACAAGTCCCAAAAGCTTTATATTTTCTATTCCTCTACGTCATATTATAAGTGGACTTTACGGCAAGGCTTCAGAATCTATTGTTAACTTATAAAAATGTATTAGACGTTCACACTCGAAAGACGGACGCATTTCATATAGATTTATGGAATAGCCTACTTAAATCAAAGACGATCCTTATACCTTACTAAGAGGCCTCTTCAATCGCAACTAACATACTGCCAGACATAAAACGTCGCAATTCTCTTTATCCAACCCTCGCATTGGATATAAATTGACTTATTTTAAATCTAATACGCTGTACTGGAGATCAATCAATTATATACGATGGGGCAAAAAATAGTCCAATAAAAACTTATACGTGATTAGATTGGAAGTATTAGAGAGGTAGGCTTTGATATTTTCATATAAAAATGTTATTTATATGTCATAGTTGCGGACGGAAGGGATTCAAAGCTGACGACGAGGGTTCATCTATCAAACGTTTGACCGTATAAGGCGAGCGGCGCGCCGCAGAGATGACACACCAGAGACAACGTTTGATTGACTTGTAACTTTTTATTTTTTGTTGTAACACTCGCTAATAAGCTATGTTCCCGCCGTTAAGGCAGCGTTCGGATACGCGGATGAAGGGATTGTATCCTGATAAATCGGGATTATGGTTCTTTGGTATCTATCTAGTCGTTGAGAAGCAGGTTATACTGCCGATTACAGTACTATGAAGCTAACCCTTCCATCGCCTAAAATTTCTAAGCCAAACAAATCAGCACTAAGCCAGTACAGTCTATTTCTGTTTAAGGTTATTTAAAATAACTTATTTTGCAGTAAGTAAAAGATGCAAAATTCTAAAATGAGTTCCTCAATTCATGGAAGAAATTAAACGCATTTTTGATACTTCTTCAAAAGAAATCGAAAACCAATTAATTAATTAATTTTGAATCCATATTTTTTTTCTTCTTGAAAGTATTATTCAAACAAATAGTTTCAGGAAACGACACACCCGCTGTGTATATCTGATCGCGAATTTAAATTATTTAAAATCCTATCGAATGAAAAAATAAAAATGTTAAAATTGCGTGTTACGAAACGGCTGCTTAGTTGATTCATTTCTAGCTGGAAAACGTCTCCTGTAGCCTGTTGATTTTTTTATCACGCGCTAATGAAATAAGAAATTCCAATGAATTAGTCAACGCATTCTTCAAATAGAAAATCAGAAAAAGTCTCAGAATGAATCAGGAATAGTAGTGGAAAGTTTCTTAAGGTCCTACATTATTGTTTAGAAATATTTTAAGACCTACAATGAATGGCAAGGAATTCATATTAAGTGTCAAATGTATGTACACCGATTACTCCGAGATTTGTGGGCCGATTTACGTGGTTGTTTTTTTATTTGGTAGAGAAAGTCCGCGCGGTGGTCCCATATAAATTTTATTGACTTAGGTTGAGTAGTTTTTTAACTAGCTTCAATAAATCAGTTTATTTTAGCTTCGCCTATCTAGATGATCTGCTCATTGGTTCGTTTTTCTGAGAATTCTTGGGCGATATGCGTGTTTTTTTTTCACGATAGTGATTGGACGTTTGGAAGAACATGAGCGAGACCTTTGCCCAGCAGTGGAATAGCAAAGGTTAATAAAAAAAATATTCTCAAATTGTTTATATAAACATTTATGAATCAACCCTCAACTAAAAAGTATGAAATAAAAACTTTTTAACAAAAAATAAAACCGACTTCAAAAACCTTAACTAAAAAGGAAAAAATAATCATTGTATGTATTTTAAAATCTTAACATAAACAACATTTCGAAGGCGGCGCGTGGTTTTCATGTACGTTCACATAAACTGTTTTTACTATAGATATTGCGCTCGACTGTGCATTACATGACGCAAAGGGTCACGCGCCGCCTTAAAAATGTTGTTTATGTTAAGATTTTAAAATACATACAATGATTATTTTTTCCTTTTTAGTTAAGGTTTTTGAAGTCGGTTTTATTTTTTGTTAAAAAGTTTTTATTTATAACTCAAGAACAGGTGGACCGATTTTAATCAAATTTGGCATACAGATAGAACATAGCCCAGATTAACATATAGGCTACTTTTCATCCCGGGAAAATATTCTCGAGGGATGCGCGATAAACGACATTCACGCGGGCGAAGTCGCGGTCGTAGGCTAGTATAATATAATTTATAATTTTTTGCTACAAAGCAATTTTGCAACCCAATCAATCTATAGATTTACCTCTTTAAATAGGTAGGTATTTAGAATAAATAATGTAGGACCTTATGTTTATGGCAAACCTATGTGTGTGTAATAAATACTAAAAGATGAATTTTATTGTAATACCTACAAAATGCCTATTCAAAACTAAATTTGACAAAAACTGGTAAGACGCCCGCCAAAAAACGAACCTCCAAACCAAACCAGAAAAACTACAAAACAGTGAAACTTTGCGCGTCCCGGGGAAATGAATGAACTGTTTTAGAACCCGCAACGAAATTAATCAAAAGACTGTGTGGTGACTCCCTTGTGATTTTTTTGCTATTTGGTCTTGTCTGATCTACTGATACAGCTGCCTGGCTGCTATTTAATTTTTATAGACAAAACTATTAATTATCAATCTCCTAGAAACCTCGGCGATGTGATGGACAGTGTAAACTTATTTCATGAGTCATCACTATTTTACGCCTTTAACACCTAGGTATACACGATGAATTTTCGTTGGTTTTGGAAACGAAAAGGGCTTATTGTACTCATCATAATGAACAACTTTTACTATAGGACCAACCATGAAAGCGCTAAAAAAAAATATCCAGATCCCAATATTTTGTCGATTTATGTGAACACAAATGTAGGGATCAGATGATTTTTTTTAACCAACGAAAATTCACCGTGTATAATGATATCTTTCCGCCTCTAAACATGTTTCAAAGCAAGTTAGCAACTATCGCGCAATGGCCAAGTATTATTCCTGAACTGTTTGAACAAACCCTCAATTTGGCTCACATGATTTAAAATGCCTACACAATCCGATTCCGTCTCACCAGCGCAAATAACAGCCTTATATAGAGAAATAGGCGATGTTTCGAACTAACAGACCATAGACAAGGCTAAGGACATATTGTTAGTATGATGGAGTCTCATCTGAAAACAAAGTGCCGGTCTGTCGGACCCGCGGCAGAGTGTCCGCGTTGTAACGAGCGTCAAATACATGCGATTTATGTATCTTCACGCATTTTTCCTTATTGGGTAGGTTCATGTGGACGATGTTAAGGCGTAAATGTCACTTATATCTGAAGTAGCAAACTAAGACTGAAGATAATGATGTTAAAGTAGAGATTGGTGAGTCAATAATATATAGTAACACAATTTCCTAAAGCAGTGTTCTTCATTATTTTTGAATACCCGACCCCTTTACAAGTTAAAAATTTCTAGCACCCCCTAAGTCCTAGGGCCACAAACAAATTTTTTTTTTATGGATTTGAAAGACTACGTTTATAATCTTCTTTCTTTTGGGACCTATATTGATTAAAATTGATAGCTCTGAAAGTAAGTGTTAGTTAGTTCTTTAATATTATGAAAATCACTTAATCACTTTATTTTCATCTTCATTTGTTATATTTCCAATTTTGATTAGTTCAACTCCTCGGATGTATGCACAGCATTTAGTGACAACTTTTAATTAAGTGAAGTTTAACCACTATGGTAATTATTAATAGGACAGTAAGCGATTAGCAGACCGCAGAGACAAAATTCCTTCTAAGGCCCGCTCGTACCTCACCTTCGCTTCGACTTTGTAACGCTAGTTTTACTTCGAAGTCATTGCAGAATTAGTTTCAAAATTATTATTTCTGTCAAGTGGACATTATGATTATTACTGTTCTTCGTAATTCTACGCGGCAGTGTTACAGGTCACTCCGCATTTATTACACACGAAATGGTTTCACGTTGAAATAGCTGTTAAATTTCGCAAGATTGAGCTAAAATCATGTTGAATTAAATCAGCGTTAATGATCTTAGTTATCAAATTATTTCGATTCGATAGCGAACAATAAGCGTAGAGTTTCATTCCATAGTCCGTAGCGTGACCATTTCAATACTTAGTTTTGTTGTTGCTGCTCCCTTAACATCCCCAGGCCAGCGTCAGATATTAGCTCCCTGGTATTTATGCTGAACTGGACCTATTTAGCACAGTCGGTAGGCAAACGTGGTGTGTGCCTATCTCGTGATAGGATTTTTTTTTCTCTTATTTATTGTGTCTGTGTATCTCTGTGTTTTGCGCTAAATAATCTTTATTTCTTCTTCTTCTTTCTTTCTAGCAATCTTTGTATTTTTTACAGTTATATTATTTTTTGGCTTAGTTGCGTGGTAAGTTTGTTGGTAGATGATGTTTCCATTAAAATAATGTCTTGCTACTTCTAAGCAATTACTTAATTGGAACTGTAATTGTCATTGCTTGACGGCATTGGTCAACACTGAGACATTTTTGGCGTTTATTCACAGATCTCTACAGATCTTCAATTACTCTAATTGACGCCTGATACGAATGGCGACGGATGCCGAAGTGTTGGCAGCAAAGGCTATAAAATAGATAATAAGCTCTCATTATTTCATAAACAGCATATTCACACGAACTGGCAACATTTTCATAGTTTTATTCTAGGAAATGATTACATTTTTATACCGGGTGAACTTGTCGCGGCGACTCTTCGTTCCCTTAGCTTTATGTTAATAGAATGTACTGAACAACGATGGGTGATTATCGCGAGGAGTAATCGCTGTTAGTGGGAACTATTCGGCGCGCGCAATCTCGGCAGGGCTGGGACTTGTTTTCGTTTAAACTGTTGTGTTCGGCGCTAGGGTTTTGTTCGTGTTTTTAATATTAAAGATTCTTATTTCGTTTCCCAACAATAGGATTTTTCACGTACCGTGGGGCAATAACAATTTATGTTTTTATTAGGGATCTATAGCACACCTCGGACACTCAATACAATATGAGTGCTAGCACCACCTACAACGCAAGCTTACGTCTATATACGAACGCACACACACGTGTAGGTTAGGGACGCTCGCCGCTCGTAATGCCGACAGATTTCCAAGCGCTTCTCAATAGTTCTCAGAGATGGCGTACTTGTATAGCGCCTGGGAATTGGCGACCATTGCAATTGTGCAGTCCAAGTGCCGTCAAACTGGAGCGAGTGCGGGGCGCGGGCGAGGAATCTTAAATTAGCGGTGAGTGGCCATTCTGTACGTTAGTACTATTAGGAATTCTGTGTCTATAGTGTCAGATGATCGTCCCTTCACTAAAACAACCAATAACAGCTTACTGAAAGCAATCGCTTAAAGACAGAATGTAAAACGAACAGGTAAATTAGGCGCCTGTCTGGGTGTCAAAAGAATAAGTCGGAGAAAGGCGGATAATATTAAACGGGAAGGCGGACACTAAAACCAGCCGTTATTTATCACGCAAGGCAGTTCCGTTAAAGGTGTTGAGGTATTATTCTTTTTATGATCGCCATACTCGGTTAATTGCCTAAATCAAAGATAAGCGACATTTTCTTTAAGGCAGCCCTACACGTCATGCGGCGGCGGCTGCGTGCGCACGCGCGTTACAGCACCGTTTTGAGAGCCATTAACGCGATCACTGACTAATCGCCATTTACAGGAATTTCATGCGATTTGCAGCGCGTAGTGTAAAAAACACTTAACAGCAATGCTTGAAGGTGCTGGAGATATTATCGCGAAATAGATGTGGGCACGAGGCAGGTGATACTGTATGAAAAATCGCTTGCCTACAACGCCAATTTATGATTCATTGATGATTTTTTTTACTTCAGAGAATGGCTTGGCAGAAGACAGTAGTCCAGTATAGGTTTTTTTTATAAATAAATAATGAAAATCTTTGATTTGCACCTTAAAAATTACATTCGTTTACATAAAACATAGGGTTAAAACAATGGCAAGGTAGTATAATACATGTACAAGTTATGGTTGCAGCTGATACCTAAACTAAGATAAATATAACTAATGTAACATAGGTATCAACGCCCACCCTCAAGGTCAAGAAGCCGAAAATAATTAGTCCTAACAACAATCCCGTATTAAGTTTTTGATGTTTTATATTTTATAAAAATTATGTAGGTACGTTGTAAGTGCAAAGTAAGGTAAGTTGTTTTTTTAATTAAAAGAATATTAACTAAGAATAGTTTAGCAATAATGAGAAACACTAGGAAAGGTAAGTATTAAATACATTTTCAACACACTGGCTCTTATTGCACCGTTTTTAGGTTAATAATTTATATATCATAAGATAGCGAAACAAGCTAAAGGCTCACTTGATATTAAGCGATCACCTTTGCCCATAACAACTGCAATACCCCTAGGTTGTTGCCTAAACGGTAGTAGTGCAAGTCGCGGTCGCCATATACTGAGGTTATTATTTTGAGGAAAGAGGTAGGGATCCTGAACGCCCCTAAGCCACTGCGACCTGATAAGATCTATTGTGACGCCTCTTGCACTATTACAGCACCTCGCCAAGTTGCAAGTCAATCATGAAATCATTATGGCCTTGGGGGTGGAGGATTTGATCTCCTGCGTTGAGATGACGTGGCCTTGAAGGTTCTGGCTTCTTATGTGGTGTGCCGCATCACATTCAGTAGCAGGTAGGTAGGTAGTGTAGCTATAGCAGATAGTAGTGTAGTTGACCTTATAGAAAATATATCTTATTGAAGTAAATGGCTATATATGAGCCACACTAAAGAAAATAATGATGATTGACTTGTGTGAAAGGTGACATCACTTTGAAATAAGTGAGCCTAGTCATGATGGATGACAGAGATAAACGGATGATAAAAATAAAATACGCCGTCACCATGTAAAATGGGATGATGGGAGGAAAGTGACTGAGATATCTTTTTTGTCCATATCCTATAGGTATAGATTGTATTACTTCCATAATAGTAGTTTTTCTGCGTTTTGAAAGGAATCAGGTGGAGATACATCATTTATCAATCTCCCATCCTTTTCCCAACTATGAAACAAATGGAAAAATCTTTATCTTTATGTTGGATTGTTGGGTAACCAATTTTTTGATGTGAAATTTTCTTTAGGCGCGTTGAGCGATTTTTGGTTGGGGCAAAACCTCAGATTAATAACTAAAACTTATGAGTTCGCGTCACCCTAATACGTCATCGACATGCGACCAAAGAGGATACATGGGACGTCGACATGCTAATGTGACAGTTTTGAGTTTTCACTTCTGTCGGCATTCCCCATGACTGCCTATGTTTTTTAACCGACGAAAAAAAGGAGGAGGTTCTCAATTCAACGCGTATTTTTTTTTTTTTATATATGACCTCGCATAACTTTTTACAGAGTGGTCCGATTTTGATGTTTATTTTTTTAATGGATAGGGTATATCTCGAAGTTGGTCCCATTTAAATTTCAAAATCAAAATCCACCCCTAAGGGTAGTAAAACAGAGGATGAGTGTTTGTTCACCCACTGAATTCTTACCTGTTAACCGATTCTGTTGAAACTTGACACACATAAATATAGTTCTAGACACTATGACATAATGGAGACCTGGAGTTAGATTAAAACCACAAAAAAAATAAAAATAAAACTTTTTAACAAAAAAAATTACCGACGAAAACAGAAACTGAAAAGCGAAAAATAACTAATTATGAGTCGGCGCCAAACAACCAATCAACGAAGATCATTAAATTACTTTAAATAAATAATAAAAACAACGTCACATCAAATACAACGTGAAATTTTCAACGATAAACAATAACTTTCCAAAAATGCGTTCTCCGCTCGGCCACTTGCAACTTGCACGCACTTTGTTTGTTAAAAGTTCGCCGACTCATAATTAGTTATTTTTCGCTTTTCAGTTTCTGTTTTCGTCGGTTCAATTTTTTGTTAAAAAGTTTTATTATAGTACAGGATGGCGAAACCAGCTAAAGGCGCACCTGATGTTAAGTGGTTACCTTTGCCCATAACAACTGCAATACCACCTAGGTTATTGCCAAAAATTTATTGCAAATCGGGTTCGCTATACTGAGACATGAATATGGAAAGTCGTAATCGTAGTCGTCGTAGTCGTATGGTAAGTCGTCGTCGTCGTGGTAAGTCGTTTAATTATAATATGTGATAATAATTTCATCGGAACACAGCAATGCATCCATCACTGTTAGGCGGCAGAAATAGGTACGGCTGAATATCAGCATTTTACACGGAGGGACTGCCATCAACACCGACATCTTAAGGTTACGACTGCCGTGAAGTACGTATGAAAACCAAGTGCTGGCAAAATAATCGCATGAACAGAAAGCAAGGTCCTATCAATAACGTTAAGCGTCACATTCTTGCAACAAGCTCGATCGCGCCTTATCGATTCTCTGAATTGTAATAATGCAACAAGAAATGTTATTCGATTTTACACCGTTGATATTTAGTCGAATAGTCAGGTAGACAGGTGTGAACGAGAAATATGATTCGAGTAACAATTTCAGGTTATCTATGTAAATCTGTTGCAGGAATTTGTGTAGATACAGCTGTTTTAAATGTTCGAAACGTAGCCTTATGGCGAAATATTAACGATTTTGTACGGACAAAATCGTCAATATTTTATAGGTATCATTTCGACACCCAATTGATTATTTACTTTGATGAATCTTTTATACATACCTACAAGGGAACTACAAGCATTGAAGAGAACTCAAGACCCAACAATTTCAATTTTGATGCGCTAATGTCAGGCCCTTAAGTTCCTTTTGTAGATTTTGTGGGCTGTATGTGAGCTAATAAAAACTAGAAAAACCAGCCAAGTGCGAGTCGGACTCGCGCATTAAGGGTTCGGTACCTCTCAACGACCTAATACCCCATAAAAACTGATTTAATTTACGAGAGTTTATCAAAAGACATCAACGCACTGTGCGCGAAATATGAATTTTTGCATGTCTTTCTCACGCAGGTACCACCACATATGTCTATGTTTGTCTTATTTTTAGTATTTGTTGCTAAACTACATAATATGCACTATAATCTGACCAAGTTTGATGCTGGTATTTATTACCGTTTTAAAGATAGAGCAGGAACAAAAAAACGTTGAAAAAATGCATGTTTTTTGCGGTTTCTTGTATGGTCCCCCTTTGGCTTTAGTTTTTTTTTGTTTTTTGTATTTGTCGTGATACACCTCATAGCAACACATATTCTGAGAAAATTTCAACCGGTTACCTATTACCGTTCGGGTACGGAACCCTAAAATGGAACTTTTCTGGACCAGTTTCTTTTTCAAACCATACTCTTAACACTAAACTGCTACAAAACCAGCTCCTAAAGCTATCAAACGTAACCCTATACTTTCTTGTTCCGGATTAACGTTTAGGTCTCGTCTTTAAATCGCTACCAGTATTTATTAGTCGTGTCGCTTAGCAAGGGGACAAGGGCACACCTTGGGTAAATCACCTACAAGTGCCTGCTAGGCTAGATAGGGACCGTTTACATGCTGCTAAGCCACTTTTGGAGTTACCACCCATAAACGGTTCAACAAAGACAAGGGATTGTTTTCGGTGTTAGGTGACTGTTTTTTTTGTTGGTCAGTCGTTTATGGTGAGGGTTACAGCAATTAACTAGCAGTTTAGAGATTAGGTGCTCCTAAACATCGTTGCCAACAACAACCGTTGTCAACATTTAGAAACGGTGGAAAACCTATTCAAACTGCTCCCACACGTGATATTTCTAAATGTTTACAAAAATTTTAAACCTATAGGTGTCGTAGTGAGGCAGCACAAACTGGGATTTACATACAGTTTCCTATTAAGTAAAATGGGTATCTTTGGGAGGGGGCTAACGCTGACTAACTCGATTTTATTCAACAGTAATTCGAAAAATCTGAATATAAATACGCACCGCGAAAAAACCACGTAGGCAAATTAGATTCCCAGTGCATCACGTATAACAAGAGCGCACTAACAAGACGCGCTAATCGCATCCGTACTTCGCGTGCGCATTCAATCACTGCCGCACAAATCTTACATAGTTAGCGCGCATTTTACTGCCAATAAACAGGGATTTAGATGCGATTTGACGCATCTTGTGGTACTTTGACGTTCTGCACTCTATATTGATGAAAATACGCATGAAAATTATACAAAATTCTGTAGTCATGTACGCCCAGCGCGCACTAACAAGGCGCGCTAATCGCGCGTCGGAGCGACACATCGGTTCGTCGCGTGCGCACGGTCGATCACTGCCGCACAAATCTTACGTTGTTAGTGCATATTTTTAGTCTTCGAAGCTATACAGATGCATCTTTGTTGTATTTCACCCTTTTTAGGGTTCCGTACCCGAAGGGTGGCAAACGGGACCCTATTACTCTCGCTACGCTGTCCGTCCGTCCGTCCGTCCGTCTGTCACAGGGCTGTATCTTTGTAACGGTAATAGATAACCAGTTGAAATTTTCACAGATTATGTGTTGCTATTAGGTGTATCACGACAAATAATAAAAACAAAAAAAAGTCTAAAACCAAAGGGGATCCCCATACAAGAAACCTCAAAAAACATGAATTTTTTCAACGTTTTTGTTCCTGCTCTATCTTCAAAACGGTAATACATACCAGCGTCAAACTTAGTCAGATTATAGTGCATATTATGTAGTTTAGCAACAAATACTAAAAAAAGGTCAAACATAGACTATGTGGTGGTACCTGCGTAAGAAAGAGATGCAAAAATTCATATTTTGCGCACTGTGCGTTGATGTCTTTTGATAACTCTCGTAAATTAAATCAGTTTCTATGGGGTATCAGGTCGATGGGTGGTACGGAACCCTTACTGCGCGAGTCCGACTCGCACTTGGCCGGTTTTTTATGTAATAGTATTTTGCTGAAGGTAGAGTTTGTGAATTTTATACTTTTAATAGGTATATAGTTACCGTCACGTTACTTCGCGGTGGTAAATATTGTCGACAAAATCCCTTGAACGAATCCTACTACGTTACACGTACCTATAGCTGCCATCGAACATTGAGTGCAAGCAATTTTAGCCTTAGTGGTGGTTCACCGGAAAGATTTCTGATTGTACTTATGATTTTTCAGAAAAGTATCTTACATAATAACAAAACCATTTCGACACGACGATGAATCAAAAAACTGGATCAGAGTACTGGATCGTAGACTTGGCTAAGGTTCAAATAAAACTACTTCCAGATATGTCTCTCGACTAGACTCTAAACATTACAAATTGGTACAAATTCTCAACCAACCTATTATTAAAGTATGCTATCCTAATCTGAATCCGGATCCCCAAGTATTCGGCATTCGGACACCGATCAAGTCGCTCCTTTGTCGCTTTAGGAACATCAAACATTTTAAAATCCCCATAAACCGATGTCCACTACAACATCAAGCACATTCAAATGACATTCACACTCGAAGAGCTCACGTACGACTCCGACCCTACGACCGCGCAGGCGCAGTAATTGACGACCATTTGACAAGCGTTGTCGCGTCAAAAGCGGGCCCAAATAGGTAAAACTCGAAATGTCACTGACAAAACGGCCCGGACATGTCGCTCAGCGTAATTGGCTATTAGCTAATGAGATTGTAAGATAGTTATCTGGTCGGCGTCGCAAAGCGAATATGGCGTATATCGAAAGCGCCCCGTTAGGTGCCAGGCGATGACAGCGGGCAGGCGACAAGACGAAAGGGATTTACTGAGATACGATGTGCGAATGTAACGATCCAGGAGGTTGATAACATCATCCTTATTAGGGCTTGGCTTATGATAAGAGGTCACATGTTTCTGGATCATTCGAGTAAATTATAATTATAGTTAACGATGACTGATTGTCTTTGCGACTTATTGTTATCCTAGTTCAGGGATGGCGAACCTTTATACATCACCGTGCCAATTTCTTCAACCAAATGGTTAATGTGGATATATCATGCCAACAAATAATCGTAGCTTAGTGGAGAAAACTATGAAAAACATAATGAAATGAATTATTTAACACAATTATTAGGTTTGTCAATAAATAGCTTGCCCAAAATTTGCTATCGCGTGCAACCCGTGGCACGCGTGCCATTGGTTGCCATCCCTGTCCTAGTTCATTCATCTTTTCACCCAGTGGGTCGCCACTGATGCGACGTAAGTCTCGAAAACAGAATTCAGATATCTTGCTACCATTACTTCATTAGCATTCATTGTTGGCTCACTATCCCCCAGTTTCTGGAAGGCTGATCAATTTGATCTGTTGTCAAATCTCATGTCAGCTCCTGTGATTGGCTGGCAAAACCAATTTAACAACCAATCACAACGCTAGACCTGAGATTTGACAGCTGATTAGTAAATTTTTGCGTTGACCAGCCTTTCGGAAACTGGGGGTACGTCAGATAAACTAAGCATGTGCACAATTTGAACGAATTGTATATAAATCCGAAATTCCGAATCAACGAAATCAACGCTCCTACATCTTCATGACAATGCCATTGAATTCAGAGAACTCACCATCATTGTTTTTCCATTAGTGCAAGTTACCTAATGAACCACAATCCTAGGTCAATCTTAAACGTAGAATGGAACCGTGTAAAGAAATCCGTACACGTTTTGTCCGACCTGCCGGTTGAACCGGGCCTTTACGAACGAAGCGTTAATTTCACAGAAACGCTCAGTTACAGGTCCCTATGACCTTTATAGGTAGGCGGAAGATTTAGCGCTATTTTCTGCTTTGTTTGTTTGTTTCAAAAGAAACACTATTAAATTCTTCGTTCTTATTAATCCTGTAAAAACTGGGCTTAACGGTCGACTGATTAATTTCAAAAAGTACCTAGGTATGTAACTTATCAATCAGACTGAAAATCAATGCACGTGTTAGCTAAGCAATTTGAGAATTCACAGATTTGAAGGGATTATTTGTATATATTTTTTTAATCACGACGTATCTTCCGTGAGACAGAAATCCTTTGGAAGGGTTGCCACAGGGCACAAGTCCAGCTCGCAGTCGCCCCTTTGGAAACTTTGATCTAAAATTGGATGGAGCACCAACCGGAGATAGTCTACAGCTGCACTACAGAAGAACTGTCATGAGTCATCCCACAGTCTACAGCTGCACTACAGAAAAACAGTCATGAGTCATCCCAAAAAGGTGAAGAACTATTGCAAAACAAGGTAATTAAAGATATTAAGCGAGAAAAAATTTGATAAATACGATTCTAGTCGTGAGAGAAGCAATTCCAAAGGCTTGTACCATGGTATAATAAGATGTTTCACCAGGTATTCTCTTCCCGCAATGACAGCGCGATGCCTCCAAGCTACGTCACGATCAGTGCTGCCATTGATTGATATCTTCAATATACTTAAGGAGATTTTTGTTCATAATGAATATAAAATAAATTCCTAACTAGCCTATTTGTTATCTCGTGTTATTCATCTAATTAGTTAATAAAGGAAACTATATTAAATAACTAGTTAAAAAGTGATTCTTTATTGAAGAAAGTAAATGAAAAAATGCATTTTGCTCGGGTAATTTATTTTCACAAAGTGGCAGCACATCAAACTGACAAGTGTCACGCTAACAGCCCGCTATTGGCTCCACGGCCGATGACGTAGTACGGAGGCAATCACGTGACCTAGCTGTCACGGGAAGAGACTACCTGGTGTTATTATACCATGGCTTGTACAAACTAGCTCGCTCCTTCAAAAGCTATTTGGGTGAAACTATGAAAAACGGCAACTGTGTACTCGTTAACCTATCCAAATAATAATATTTACCAACACAAAGCGCAAAAAAACACAGCATCATGCTGAGTGTCAACCTCTTTGCCGCAGCTACGTCATGCAGACTAGGTATCATACATTGATTAAATGATTCTTGAAATGTACCTAATTTAAGTTATTTTTATGTGCACCTACCGCATGTCGTCTTCTTGTGGCAATAAATTATTTTTCTTTCTTTCTTTCTTTCTTTCAAAAGCTTGCATAGAAAGTGGTGACAAATAAATCTCTTTCACGATTCAACGAGGCTCTAAACAGAAGTCCTTTATAAAATCTAAAGCAAGTGGCCCCATGATATTAGTCAGGGAGTCAGGGAACAAACTGGCGCACGTGCTAAAGAAACAAAAGGTGAATGATAGCGGCAATAGCGGTGCGCAAGCGCACGGAATCAGCCCACTACGTCGGGAACACACAAGTTGATTTGTGTTTATAATACGGTGGCTGTAAAAAGTTTCACCAAACGACATGTGAAGTAAAGTAAAGTAAGTAAGATTTTGTGTAGCTTATTCAAAGCTAAGGATAAGGACAATTTTTTTTTCAAGAAACAAGAGAATATCGTTTCCATTGTGTATACATTTTTGACGAAAAGCGCGCCAACTCTATCTACTGTCTGTCTCATGTCTATATTCTGTACTATTGAGGTATTCTGGAAGATATCGCTTTTAGCGATAAGACCGCCAATGTACCCTTAATTTATACGTTGTAGCGTTGTGGATCTCATTAGTTTAGTCGAGTGAACGATATAAAACTTAACCGGTGTTGCGCATCCCTAAAATGTGTGCACAACACTAGTAATCGCGTTGGCCTCTGTCATTTTCAACACAGCAGCTTCCAAGGAAGTAACTATTCCTTCTGGAATACATATTTTATCCCCAATCTCGGGTGAGTTCTTCATTAATCTAGCTAATATATTATAAACAGTGTATTAGGGAACTGATTCTATCATACGATCTTGTTAATGTTTAATTTCTAACATTTTCATGGCCGGCCACGCGGTCATGCTTACTTCCTGTCTCAAGAAGCTAAAATATGTGTAATTAACTGCTGCATCAGCTCAATGCTATGCCTTACAGTGTGCTGCAACCTATTTCATGTGCCATCAGCGAAGATCACTGTCCTTCTATATGTTTTGCACGCCTCGTGTCACTTAACCTACAATTATGCACCTGTCATATACTATGCTGTGACTGCACCCTTTACTGCCTGTTAACCGCTGTGATGTGTGAGCTTCCACTATCCTCCTTCATCACCGTTCCTTGTGTCACTAGAGGGCGGAGAAGCTACCACATCGCACGCGGTTGTATTAACCTGGCCGCCACTAACATGCGCACCCTTCTGCACGCTTCCAGGGTTCTACCTTCCGGCTGGACTTCTACCTTCCGTCTGGACTTCTACCTTCCGGCTGGACTTCTACCTTCCGGCTGGACTTCTACCTTCCGGCTGGACTTCTACCTTCCGGCTGGACTTCTACCTTCCGGCTGGACTTCTACTTTCCGGCTGGACTTTTACTTTCCGGCTGTACTTCTACCTTTGGGCTGTACTTCTACGTTCCGGCAAGAGGCGTACCCGCTGCAACCACGAGGCAGCGTCTACCTGCTGCCCGCCAGCCTGCCGTACCATCCACGTGGCGGAGACGAGGGACGGTACCCTTTCCACCTTCCTTCCGAAGTGTGCGAACGCTCAGTGAACAATAGCCTTACCCGCGACCTAGCCGAGTGTCTTTCAATATATGTATTAAATATCTAAGTGTTATCTAATTATCTCTCAACACACTTCCTTATGTCACTGCGGTGCCTAACACCGTAGTGACACCTTTTCTTTTGTAGCGGTCTGCGCAGCTTACCTGCGTAGACTCTAACCGTTTCAGTGGCGCCCAATCGCTAACTCGCTAGCGTTCCAAACTGAGCTTTCGCACACACCGCTCGCTTAACATCTCAGCGGTATAGATTTAAGTCTTTCTTTTGCTTACTTTAATTTAAATTCTGTGTTTTTGTGTATTTCTACTGTGTGTCAATGGGAACTCACCCGATCTACGGTTATAACCACATCTCATGCGGATTAGAGTGTACCCTACACTATACACTAAATTCTAGTTCATGGTGTACATGCTATTCTACAGCTGTTTAGTGCTATTCCATCTATATAACTGCTTTTGTATAGATATCTAATATTTACACTATGTACCTGCTGACCAGGTTATATGGCCTTTTGCTGCGAAGCCTATATTTTATAAATAATCAGTATCTACCTACTGACTAGATTAGGGATGGGTATATTACTCTATACATAATATACCTATCAAAACAACTTGTTTTTATTAATTTATAATACTTATACAAAATCAAATTGAATTTATACAAAACTAGTTAGCATAGATATTTTACTACATAATAATAATGAATATTTTACACATAATAAAATAAAAACAAATGTTATTTTAACTAGGCTTCTACAATTTTACTATACAAAAAAAAATTTACTGTATAAACACTAACTATATTTGTACTAGGCATCTACAATTTTATTATACAATCTAACTATACAACTTTAACTGTTAAATACTACTTACTATAATGCTACGGTATCGGTACAAAAAACATACCATACAAAAAAAAAAAACATACTTAACTGTGATTTAACTATACATCTATTACTGCATAATTCTTATCAATGCAACTATAAAACAATAACTACTAAACTAAAATGTTATTGTACAACTATATTACTACAAAATTAATTACTATAAAACCACATAGTTACCTAATTACTTTATTACCTAATATAACCTACTAATATCACTAACCTACAACTACATATCACTAAGTTATCTTCCTCTTCTAGTATAGCCCTTGGCCCTAAACCAATGGTTATAACAGGATGATTGGCCCTACCCCAGTCATTCCTGTACTACTTCTGGGATTATCGGCTCTACAGCCATAGCCTTTCTAGTATTTTTCTATATAGCCATTGGCTCTAAACCAATGGTTATAACAGGATGATGGCCCTACCCCATTCATTCCTGTGCTACTTCATGACTATCGGCCCTACACCCATAGTCATACCTACTCGATCATGGCCCTACCCCATTGATCCCTTAGGTTATGTTGTACCAATAGTTCTAAGCTATTGGTATTCGATGAGCGGTCGCAACTCAGTAAATAAGCCCTTGCAGGAGCGGACTCGGTTACTCCCTAAATAAGCCCTAAACCTTGACATAACCAACCCACTATAATCTATTCTACTACATAATTGTTCTTAGTGATATGTAGGCAATAACTACTCTAAACTAGTTATGTATCTGAATACTTTTAATTAATTTATAAAACCTAACATAAAACTAACTATTTAGCTATTCTTGAAAATTAGCTGTACCATGGAGGATGCAGATCCTAATGGAAAAATTACATTGTCTAATATTTTTGAAATATTATGATGTGTAACTATGCACACAATTATTAATATTTTTTAAATCAAACTACCAAAAATTGATAAACTAAATAATTAACATGCATCTAACTTAAAAAAAACCGGCCAAGAGCATGTCGGGCCATGCTCAGTATTATAGGGTTCCTTAAGTAGGTCTAATTACAAACGAATCAAATCGAATATTAATCATTGCTATTTTAGTTTTTGCAAACAGCGCCACCTAGTGCTAAATTTATGAAGCTAAATTTAAGAAGTGTGTTTCTTTTTGTGATTTTTTAAAATAGAAAGTAACTAAAGGAGCATTATTTGCTACGATCATTTTTCTCTAAGGTCAATGACCTATGAACTAGGACGTCTTAAGTATTTTTCAGTTTTCTCACTATAACTCAAAAATTTATAATGACATTATACTCGAAATAATTTTAAAAGAGAGTTTTTATAAAGGTCTATCAATGTTGAAGACTATAAGTTTCTACGTTGCATAGTTTAGAAATGGCAGGGGGGGGGACACATTGCAAGCCACTTTGGCGAACTGTATTTCGCAGAGGGTATACCTGATAAAAAAGTTGTGTATGAAACATTACCTTCATTTTAGTAGACCTATTCAACGATACCCCACACGAGGGGGTGCAGCGAAAAAAATATTTTCATCGCCATTTCACATGTATGGGCGCCACCCCTAAAAGACGTAATCAAGATTTTTTTATTCTTTTAAAATTGAGATCTATATCTATTCCATTTTTTGTCAAAATTTCATTTACTTATGTTTATAACTGTAGAAGTTATTAAGCGGTAAAGGATTAGGACAGACGGACAGACGGACAGACGGACAGACGGACGGACATGACGAAACTATAAGGGTTCCTTGTAGGACATCACAGAAATCTAAACAAGAGTCCGATCACCGACACCCCCTCTTTGGACACCAACTCCCAAGAGCCCGGCTGAAAAGTCGTAAAAGTTTTATGCGCTCCACACAGGCCTCACAACTCCATCCAGCCGTAATGAGGACAGCGCTGTGGAAGGAAAGGCTCCCACCACCACCTGATTTTGTAGCACCGCAAGAACACCTGCCCCCAGGTCACGATCTCCCATGGCCAGTCTGGAAGTCCCTGAACCGACTGCGGACTCAAGTCGGTCGCTGCAGAGAGAATATGTGCAAATGGGGAATGCGAGACTTGTCTAATACTGAATGCGATTGCGGGGCCCCCATTCAGTCCATGGCCCATTTGCTCACTTGTCCCTTGTGCCCTACTACCTGCACAAGAGACGATTTAAACAAAGCCACAAACAACGCCATAGAGGTGGCCAAATACCACATGAATACAGTGTGAAGTAAATAAGAACCATTGACACGAAGAAGAAGAAGTAGGACTTCGGAACCCTAAAAATGGGTAACTATGTAGGTACACTATAATTATAAATTTATATATAAAAACTAATAAGCCTTCTGCTATCTAACAAACATTGTAATACTAATAATTTAAACTACCTGTTTGCTCTGACTTAGGTAAACTATAATGAACCCAACAACGCTTACTAGTACCCTGCTGGTGATATATTCATATAAAAGTATCTAGAGAATTCTATGGAGTTGCACTTGCCCTAAATCTTGTGTATCTCTTCACTTACTGTCTCGAGTGAACTTGAACTTCTCAGTTTATTCTCCTGTTGTCACTGCTGTATGACCTAGTCCTCGGGTATCCAGACTGGGTTAGACTTAGTTGACGCAGGAAGGCGAGATAGTAGGTAGGGAGTGGTAGTTCTAGCGGATTTTTTATAGGAAAAATCCTTTCTCTGCAGCCGGGGTACTGTAGCGTTGTGGATCTCATTAGTTTAGTCGAGTGAACGATATAAAACTTAACCGGTGTTGCGCATCCCTAAAATGTGTGCACAACACTAGTAATCGCGTTGGCCTCTGTCATTTTCAACACAGCAGCTTCCAAGGAAGTAACTATTCCTTCTGGAATACATATTTTATCCCCAATCTCGGGTGAGTTCTTCATTAATCTAGCTAATATATTATAAACAGTGTATTAGGGAACTGATTCTATCATACGATCTTGTTAATGTTTAATTTCTAACATTTTCATGGCCGGCCACGCGGTCATGCTTACTTCCTGTCTCAAGAAGCTAAAATATGTGTAATTAACTGCTGCATCAGCTCTATGCTATGCCTTACAGTGTGCTGCAACCTATTTCATGTGCCATCAGCGAAGATCACTGTCCTTCTATATGTTTTGCACGCCTCGTGTCACTTAACCTACAATTATGCACCTGTCATATACTATGCTGTGACTGCACCCTTTACTGCCTGTTAACCGCTGTGATGTGTGAGCTTCCACTATCCTCCTTCATCACCGTTCCTTGTGTCACTAGAGGGCGGAGAAGCTACCACATCGCACGCGGTTGTATTAACCTGGCCGCCACTAACATGCGCACCCTTCTGCACGCTTCCAGGGTTCTACCTTCCGGCTGGACTTCTACCTTCCGGCTGGACTTCTACCTTCCGGCTGGACTTCTACCTTCCGGCTGGACTTCTACCTTCCGGCTGGACTTCTACTTTCCGGCTGTACTTCTACCTTTGGGCTGTACTTCTACGTTCCGGCAAGAGGCGTACCCGCTGCAACCACGAGGCAGCGTCTACCTGCTGCCCGCCAGCCTGCCGTACCATCCACGTGGCGGAGACGAGGGACGGTACCCTTTCCACAGTGGCGTGCATTGGTTTTCGGCCTAGGTAGGCAGACACTAAACAAACAGAGCAAGTTACTAGCATAAAATGAAAAAATCTTGTACACATATTTCATACAAAATAAACACGAAAACGAGACGTTTTAACAACGACGTTTTAAAGTAAGAGACACTGGTAAAAGACTAATATTACATTTGAATGATGGCACCCAGTTAGTCAAGTTACAGTTGTATTAACGTGTAATAGTCATAACATTTTACCTTTTCTTGAGTCAAAGACAGATTTCGTGTTTGTCTACTGATATACACTTTTTTTGTTTTGTCAACAAACGAAAACTGACTGAAAGGGTTCCTCGTAATTTCTCTAAACCACTATCTTCACCATAAACCGAGCACTGTAATTCATCCATGTTTACATAAGTTTCTTTACAAAAACCTTCACAAATCACAATAAAACGAACTACCTAATTAATACACGATTTATGCAATTCACCCGCGCAAATAGAAACAAGAATGTCAAATACTGTCATGTGTCAATGTCAACTGCCAATAAATTAGAGTTGGGCGTTATTTAAAGTCGGTTAGAGAAAATGCTTACGAGGGTGATGATAATCGTTTTGTGTAAGTAGTAGTTTTGTGGATCTAGTAATGTAACGATTAATTTACGAACAAAGTTACAAAATTGATTTACGGAGCACGAAAACAACAGATTTTACACAATTATTATATTCAATTCATTATAATATTAGATAAATAACGTTATAACACCATCGATTTTTCGATATAAGCGTATACTAAGTTTCGTTATTTTACGATAAATGTGTAGCAATGCACGGTCGACCGCATGTCAGTGGTAACAGTTTCGACATTGACAGCGTCTTTATTTCGGAAGCAGTAAGGATGGTTTTGTAAGTGTTACCACTGTCATGCAATCGACTGTACAATTTTTTTAAAATATATTTACCATTTACACTTAAATGTAAATAATTTAAAACAATTACTATATTTACTTCGCCATTATATTTTTAATGTTGAGTATAGTTTTATTGTAACGATCACTTTGTAGTTTGTATGGAAATAACTAGTTACACACGAAACGGTTACGTGTGAAAAACGTTACGAATGACCCATGACGCGACGAATCGACAAAGCTAGACCTGTAGAGCTGATATTGCGGATAAATTGCGAATTGTCAAATGTTAGTGTGTTACGCATGGCCGTATCGTGATTTATGTTTTTGTCGTATTACGTCGCTAAAGTAGTGTGCGTGTGTATATAGTAACGCCAAATGGTTTGATTGTGTGTGAAGTTACAGGCATTCGTGCGGCTGACCTGCCTAATGCCTGCACCTAGTATGAAGTTTTGCATTGAATTCATATATTAATATTATTATTGAATACCTATGTTAATTGTTTTTATTTAATACTCTGATAAATTTTTTGTTTAGTAGTAGTTAATATTGAATTGTAACGAGGTAGGCATTGCTTATTTGCCTATATGCAATGCACGCCACTGCCTTTCCACCTTCCTTCCAAAGTGTGCGAACGCTCAGTGAACAATAGCCTTACCCGCGACCTAGCCGAGTGTCTTTCAATATATGTATTAAATATCTAAGTGTTATCTAATTATCTCTCAACACACTTCCTTATGTCACTGCGGTGCATAACACCGTAGTGACACCTTTTCTTTTGTAGCGGTCTGCGCAGCTTACCTGCGTAGACTCTAACCGTTTCAACGTTGTTCCTGTTTACTACTATTTTCATGGTGTACCAGGCCCCTCAGAAAGTATTGCGAAAAAAAGTTTTTATATATGGGAGACTGGCCAGTTATAATGTTTTTCGAAAATATGATTATTTATAAGTAAAAATAAGTAAGTTCCAATTTCAAAATTTCCCTCCACATTTTTTGCGAGTTAATTCAAAGTATTGTGTCTCACTGAAATATGGATCTGCGCCGGGAACATTTTAGAGCTATGATTTTATACGATTTCAAGTGTCGCCTGAAACCGGATGAATCGTACGATAGACTTCAAATGGCATTCATGGATGAAGGCCCTTCCAAGGCAACCGTGTATCGTTGGTATAACGAATTCAAGCGCGGTCGACCAACTTTGGGGGATGACGAAAGAAGCGGTCGCCCTTTGACGGCTGTTACCGAAGAAAACGTGCTAGCAGTGAAAAATTTAATCCAAGACAATAGGCGAATTACATATCAGGAGATTCAACACATATTGAAGATTGGATCGGGAAGCGTTCACGAGATTCTACACAGCCATCTTCGCTTGAGGAGGATAGTATCACGCTGGGTGCCGCACAACCTCACCGATGCTCAGAAGCAGGCCCGGGTGGAATGGTGCCGTGATATGCTTAACAAATTTGAAGCAGGCTCGTCTCGGCGTGTTTACGACATCGTTACAGGTGATGAGTCCTGGATTTATCAATACGACCCAGAAACCAAGCGCCAGTCGACTGTTTGGGTGTTTCAAAATGAGCCAACGCCTACCAAAGTGAAGCGATCTAGAAGCGGGGGTAAGATTTTGATCGCTAGCTTTTTTAATTTGACTGGCCACTTGGTATCAATTCCCTAACGGGATCAAAGAAGCATTAATGCCGAATGGTATACTACCAAATGTTTGCCAGAAGTTTTCTCTGTTATAAGCAACAAGCGACCAAACACAGGGCTCCGCGGGCTACTGCTCCACCACGACAATGCACCTGCGCACACCGCACTCAAAACGAGGGACTTCCTGGACAGCACGCCAGTCAAACTCCTGGGTCACCCTCCTTACAGCCCTGATCTAGCACCGTGTGACTTCTTTTTATTCCCAAAAATAAAAAATCAGCTCAAAGGGATACAATTTTCGTCGCCGGAAGATGCGCTGGCTGCGTTCGAGCAGGCTGTAAACGAGGTGTCTGCGGCGGACTGGAAAAAGTGTTTTGAAAACTGGTTTAGGCGCATGAATCTTTGTATAGAGGCTGGTGGAAAGTACTTTGAAAAGATTTGATAAAAATATATGTACGTATAGAACAATTTTTTTTAGTTTCGCAAAACTTTCTGAGTGTCCCACGTACAATAAAGCATTATTCTATTTATATATATATCTATCTACCAATCAAATCTATTTATCTATCAATCCAACTATATTCCTACAGTGAAATTGTTTCAGCGTCATAGAGGTCTCCAACTGTCAACCATCATATAGATACACTAGGATGAAGTCGGGGCAAAAGATCGCTCAAACTAAATAAAACCTTTGCCAGTGGTGTCCACCATTATTACAGAAGCTACCAGCGATAATCGTCCCGTGTGTTCCTTGCTTTATTCGCTGACATGATACTAATGCCACCACCCGACGACGCCTGCGATTTATTGTCGCGAACACCGCCGTCGGCTCAACGACTCCGTATGTTTCAGTCCTTACAAAGTGTAGATTAAGCTTTAGAAATGGAAATGCGCGGGAGTGCAGTTAAGGCACTTAATTTATTACATCTTTAGCTGGTTCCTAAGAGGTATAACTGTATTTTTCTAGAGTAGCAACGTCTTAATTGTTACCTTTTAAGCTTTTAAAAGACGTAATTTAAATATAAAACACGAGCGCATATATATTTTACATCCGCATTGTAGCCAATTAAAACTCAGAACGCAATGAATATATTTTTATTGGTTATTCCAATTCTGTGTCCTTTCTGACCCTCCCCAACCCGTGCTCCATTTTATTGCTCAACGACGCTATTACCCACCTATACTCATCATCATTCATCGTCCAAAAACAATTAACGTAAAGCCCCAGATCACCGAATTTTATAATCCATCCAAGTTCTATTCCTTTTTGAGTTTCAGCTTAAAGGGAACGTAGCAGCAAAGTGGCGCCGCCATCAGTAAAAAAATACATAATTTATCGAAAATTCGTTCTTAACGATTGAAGTACAGGGGGTCTACTCCCGTTCGACGATATTCGATAAATCGTACGATTCATCGCACAATTTGCTACTCCGGTCAACCATCGTTCCCTTATCGCATGCGATGATCGTGTTTTGACGTTTGTTTATCTCATCTCCGGTAAATTTTATACGACTATCAACCGTAGTCTATCTTAATTGTGCCTTTTTTATGTGCCTATCTTTATTATGTAAGTATCAGTCTGAACGAAAGTTCGTACTTCGTTTGTCGTTCGTAAAACGCGAGTAGACCTACAGGTACTGTAGTTTAATCAGAAACTATTAACTCTGAACGCTGATGCCCATCCTCAGGTGAATCCCTTAGTCGCCTTTTACGAGACCCATGAGAAGAGAGAGGGTAACAACAAACAACAACAAATTTAACAATTGAAGTACAGTTACTGTAGTTTAATCAGAAACTATTAACTCTGTAAAATATAGTTCACTGTAGTTGTATATAGAATAAGTGCGAAAAACGGCCACTTTTGGCATTTTTCCTATTTACAACTACAGCGAACTATATTTTACAGAGTCAATAGTTTTTGATTAAACTACAGTAACTGTACTTTAATTAAAAATTTAAATTGTGGAAAGAAAAAATCACCCACGAGCAGGATTCGAACCTGCGACTCCTGTCTCAGTACGCCAGTGCTTTAGCCAATAAGCTACCGTGAACACTTACTGTGTACTTTAATTGTTCAGCGAGTAATATTTCGACGACCTCTGTGGTCTAGTGGTTCGAGTGTCGGACTGCTGATAACGAGGTCGTGGGTTCGATTCCCACAGGACACAAATATTTGTGTGATGAACATAAGTGTTTGTGTTGGTCTGGGTGTGTTGCTTATGAATTATAAGTATGTATTTACAAAAAAAATAGTATATACATATTATATCCATTGTCTAGTACCCATACCACAAGCTCTGCTTAGTTTGGGACTAGATGGTGCTGTGTAAAAATGTCCTAAAGATATTCATTAAAAAAAAAAAAAAAAAATTGTTTACTGATGGGGGCGCCACTTGGCTGCTACATTCCCCTTAACATATGCAAAAAGAAGCCTTCTCAACTTTAAAACAAACAATAAATTCAATTCACACAATTATCGCGTGATCGACCGGTGTTCCTGAACATTAGCATGTGGCCACATCACGAGCTATTAAATCAGGCACAATGTGCAACTACCGTCAGCGCTATCTGCGGCCGAGGCGCGAACGACCCAGTTCGGCGCGTGCGCACCACAGATCAACTGATTAATGACAGACCACCAAGGCGAGGAAATTTTGTTACTAGATTTATAATTGGGGATAAACCAGTTTCAATCACACCACACACACCACTGAAAACGCCATTGAAGTGGCCACTTTTTATTCCAAACATATTTGAACCATTGACACGATAAGAAGAAGAATCACACCTGCCAAGGTGTCTGGTCCTGTCCTATACCATATTCAACGAAGCAAAAAACAATTAAGCAAGTTTGCTTACTTTCTTTTATCTCTTTTGTGTTTCGCGTAGTTAATAAAGTTTTCTGTATAGTAAACTAACTTACCCGTTATATTTTCTTTTCAAGTAATAGTTGTCAGTAAAAAATTACTTTAAGCGATAAGACCGCCAATTGTTAGTATTGTGCTCATGTTTGTTATAACCTATTATTTATACTATGGTTTTATTATGGTGTGCAAACAAAAAACTATATTCTATCTCTATATATCTATTATTTTGAAGCATATTTTCGTTTGCAGACAGGCAGGAGTCTGGATTTAAGCCCAGTTAATGGCAATAGACTCGCCCTCTATTACATGGGACTTTAACATACCTGGCAAAATTTGGTTGTACAATACACCTCTGCATACTCCTTCGGGGTAATATAGGCGTGATGCTATGTTATGTATGTTGTTTTCCTTTTGTGTTTTATTCAAGTTATTTAATGTTTACCGGGTTCTCTACTCAAAAGGAAAGTATTTTTTTTCGGTATGTTGACACTGTATCTTTTATAGCGATGGGCATATATAACGACACAAGCCAGTTTTACACCGCCGCCTTTCGTATATCATAAGCTGTTCCACTTCCTTCTGCAGGTAATAGGTCTGTCTGCCAGTTCATGGTCTTCAGTCAAAGACTTGTCTGCTTATCGGAGCCGACGAGTCTAGTAATCCTAGTCCATCGGTCCTTCGGAAGATGCTGATTACGTAAGCTATATTGGTGACTTCGGGTCTCTTCCAGATATTCTTGTTGTGGTTTCCTTCAATAAAACAGCAAAGATTTTTTATCCGTTTCAGAGCAACAGCGCCACCGACAAAACAAAACAGGCAAACAAAAGCTTTATTAAACTAGTATAACAACTCGTGTTCCATTGAGGATTAAAAACAACAGATCCGACCTCCATCAACTCATAGTTCCCCGATTCCCAGATAATCAAAAAGTAAGTGGGTACGTACCTAAACAAAGATGATCGATACGTCCCTTCTGCGTATTCGACTAATCTGCGTTGCACGACGTAAGTCAGCGAGTACGATATCATCGGCACGAGCGATGCATCGCGCAGTTTATGAGCCTACCGGCCAGATTGCGGCCACGGGCTTTTTATACCTCTTTGAGGGTTATTGTGGGCCTTTATCTATGCACTTGTCTGCCTCTATGGATTCCTGGTAGCGATTCCGAGGTTTGCTCTTAATGGTTTCTGGCATATGCATCTGATGTGGATTATTGTTCTGATATTTAGCCAAAGCTAAAGCTGGTTCTAGAACCCTAGACAGACGGTTTACGCAACAATTTTTAATGTATCAGCTCCGGGCGAAGTCATTGAAATTTTAAGGTGTAATGTTCAGGCCATTTCCGAACGTCTACATTAACGTCACCGGGACGCGAGGGGGCTGAGGGGCGCTCGGCAGATGACAATTGCAACAAGCCATAAGACCGGTGACAAGCTAAATTTAACTTAAATCATCCAACGAAATATTTCTGTACTAATTATCAAAATTAAAGTATCATTGTCAAGAACCGGCATTTCTTATTTACCTGGCCAACTAGAAGCGCAATCATATGGTGACCCCGACGTGATACGAAGAAAAGGAACAAAGAGTGCAAAGTTCAACTTTACCGTTGGCGCATTCAAGTCGAAAAAGGAACGAACTGGACCTCTAGGAATCCGCCAGCCAGCAGCTGCAGCCATCATTTCCGAGGGAAGTGCGTCTATCCTATCGATTTCTATCCTTTCCGTGCTTTAATTTGTTAAGATATCGTTGATAACTCCGATAACTGGCAAAAGTACCTACCTACATATCCGTCATATTTTCTACCCACGTAGAACGACAAATATTTCTATATTGTAGAAAAATTCTACGTAGATTCTTTAAAATAATATTATTTTACTGTTTGTAATTGGATTATCCAATTAAAATTACCCTCTTTTGTATAAAACATTGTGTTTGTGAAAAAACTAGTACATTTCAAACACATTATTTTTACGTCGAGTTCATTGCTCCCATTTTAATAATTTCCCATCTTAGTTGTTTCCCTATCGCATAATAATATTAAATCATATTCTTATATAAATTTCCAGGTGTACTCCGGGAGTAATCTTGCGAGATTTTAATTGAAATTCATTCATTCTAACGAGTACCGGGCTGCCGCTGATTCGATCACCGTGTGCTCGATCGCTGCGTTCTCCGACGTTGGCTGTGAAACCGGTTTGTTATCTCCGTACAGGATTCACGTAACGTATTCATTGTTGGTTGTTACAACTTATCGTAGTAATTATATTAGCTTTGTTTACGTGTTTGCGCCGACAAAATGTCAGAATTAAAAAACTTTGTTAAACAAAGGAGCAATATTAGAGCTCGTTTAACATTGTTTGAAAAGTATTTGATGCCTCTGATGGATTTTGAAAAAATATGTAAGCAGGATGTAACAGAATTGCCAATAAGGTTAGCAAAGGTACGTGACCTGTCATGCACATTTGATGAATTTCAGTCTCAAATTGAGATGTTGGATGAGGATTCTGATAAGCAAATAAAGGAGCGTGAATTAACAGAGAATATATTTTTTAAATTAATAGCTAAAGCTCAGTCTATTTTAGACTATTTTGATAACGATAAGATCGATTCCTCATCCAACCCAACATCCAACAAAACATACGGCTTAAAATTACCACACATAAAGATTTCTCCATTTAATGGTGACATAACTAAGTGGCTTTCCTTTAGGGATACGTATGAATCGTTAATTCATAATAATGAAAATATTGACGATATCAATAAGTTTCACTATCTTAACTCATACCTAGAGGGCGCCGCTTCTTTAGTTATCAGTTCAGTCTCAATATCAACTAGTAATTATACAATCGCTTGGAATTTGCTTTGCCAGCGATTTAATAACAAAAGGATTTTAGTAAATGAACACATCAAGTGTTTATTTGCAATTGAAAAGTTACAAATAGAATCGGATGTTGGCTTGTACAATTTAATTGACATATTGTCTAAAAATTTAACTGCACTTAAGTTATTAGGGGAACCCACTGACAAGTGGGATACGCTTGTTATTTACTTGGCCTCGTCTAAATTAGACAGCGTAACTGTAAGGAAATGGGAAGAATTTAGGAGTGACATGGACTCGCCAACTGTAGATCAATTTTATTCATTTCTTCGTCGACGAGCTACAGTCATGGAAACTGTTAACATAGGAAGGCAGGCTATTAAGAATGAAAGACGTCATAGTATGCCAAAATCAAAATCATTTATTGCTTCTGCTGTGGACTCATCTCCCAGTAAGCAGTGTGTTTTCTGTAAAAAGGATCACAAGTTATATGAGTGTACTAAACTTAAATCTCTTCCTGTTGACGAACGAATATCACAGATTGCCTTGTTAAAGGTGTGTAGCAACTGTTTTCAAGGAGGTCATAAGTCATTCCAGTGTCGATTAGGTGGCTGTAGAATATGCCGTAGAAGACACAACACAATCTTGCACAAACAATATTCCTTACAGAATACCCAACAAAACGAACAGCCGTCATCTACTCTGCCATCAACTTCTACACCTATTACTACGTCTACTGTTGATAATAATACAAAGAAAATTGAAACTAACTTACCTGTAGTTGGCTCCGCCGCAGCATCCGGTCCCTCCTCTTCTATTTCTATGTCTGCTGTTTCCACCAATCAAGCTCTTTTATCCACAGCGTTGGTCAAGGTGACAGTCGATGACAAATCATTTATTTTGAGGGCTTTACTGGACTGCGGCAGTCAAACATCTTTCATAAGTGAAAAAGTTCAGAAAATGATTGGTACCTGTAAAAGAAAGAATTATTATCACTCGGTTTCTGGTTTAGGTAATACAGTATTAAATGTGACAGAGCACTGCAACATAGAAATAAACTCAATATACAACTCGTTCAGTATGCCTGTCAAATGTTTTATTTTACCTCAAATTACTGATAAATTGCCTCATGCTGCAGTGAATGTACAAGAATTAGAAATTCCCAGTAATATACAACTTGCTGACCCAAAGTTTTATTTACCAGCCGAAATTGATTTATTACTAGGCGCCGATATATTTTGGGAGCTGATTCAAACAGCTAGAATTAGTTTAGGTTCACGAAAACCAATACTACAAAAAACTCACCTAGGGTGGATAGTAGCTGGCCCCACGGGGGGAAGCTACTACAATAGTTCTAATCAAAAATTGCATTGTAATTTTTCACAACAAATTAAAGATCAGTTAGCTATGTTCTGGGAACTAGAAGAAATTCCTTCAAATATTAAATACGACAGTCATAATTATTGTGAAAATTTGTTCAACGCCACTACACGTCGCCTCAGTGACGGTAGATTTTGTGTTAGAATCCCACTTAAGGATTCTATAGACAATTTAGGTGATTCATACAACATCGCTGAGAAAAGATTGTTTCAACTTGAGAAGAAATTTAAAAACAAACCAACTTTGAAACAACAGTATTGTGATTTTATTCATGAATATGAGCGTTTAGGTCATATGACTCAATTAAACTCTAAACTCGTAGTTGGCTTTTATCTCCCACACCACGCAGTAATTCGAGAATCTAGTGAGACTACGAAGTTACGTGTTGTTTTTGACGCTTCAGCGAAAACATCTACTGGAGTATCGTTCAACGATATACAATATGTCGGACCAGTAGTACAGGATGACCTTTTTTCGATTCTTTTAAGGTATAGACAGCACAAGTACGTAGTATCCGCGGATGTGGAGAAAATGTTTCGCCAATTAATAATAGATCCGAGTCAGCGAATGTTGCAACAGATTTTATGGCGTGATGAACCATCGCAGCCCATTAAGATTTTTCAATTAAACACCGTTACATACGGGACAGCTTCGGCTCCCTTTTTAAGTACGAGGTGTTTGGTACAGCTTGCGAAGGAATGCAAAGACGATAAAATATCTAAAATCATAAAAGAAGACTTTTATGTCGATGATTTTCTTTCAGGAGCTGAAACTGAAGTAGAATTACAAAACATTATAGTGTCAGTAACAGCAATTCTAAACTCTGCTTGCCTTCCTCTACGCAAATGGCGTACCAATTCACCATTTGCAATTCATGATGATGAAAATTCTTCCATAATAAAAAATTTAGATTTAAGCTCTCAAGCATCTAGCGTGTTAGGTTTGAGGTGGGATCCTGCCCAAGATGTCTTATGTTTTTCAGTTGACATGCAATGCGATCAAGTCGTAACTAAAAGGACAATTTTGTCCAACTCTGCTAGATTATTCGATCCACTGGGTTTACTTGGTCTGTGTACTATTATACCAAAAATAATATTACAAAAATTATGGTTATCAAAATTAGACTGGGATGAACCTGTAGATGATGCATTACAAAGGGAATGGAAGAGTTTCGTAAACAATTTAGAAACTCTGTCTAATGTAAAAATTCCTAGATGTGTTCTCATTAGTGAATCAGTTATAATTGAGCTTCACTCATTCTCAGATGCTTCACAAGTAGCATATGCTTCTGCAATATATCTCCGATCAATCGATAGTTCCGGGCATGTTCTTATTAGGCTAATTTGTGCTAAAACTAAGGTTGCACCAGTAAAGCCCGCAACCATCCCTAGACTCGAACTGTGTGGTGCTTTGCTTTCCGCTCGTCTGAGTGCTAAAGTTTTAAAAGCTCTCCGTTGTAAAATTGACTCAGTGTTTCACTGGACCGATTCAACAGTGGTACTAGGTTGGCTGTCTTCTCAGGCTTGTAATTTGAAACCTTTTGTGTCGAACCGTGTCAATGAAATACAAGAATTGACTAAGTCAGGTATTTGGAGACATGTCCCCGGAGATAAGAATCCCGCAGATTTAGCATCTAGAGGGTTAAATCCTAAATTAATTCAATCAGCCACACTTTGGTGGGGAGGACCCTCGTTTTTATCTGAGGATCCAAGTAAGTGGCCTCAGACTATCAATAGTAAGAACGTTTCTGAGTTGCCTGAAATCAGAACGAATAAAAAGGTAACTACAATTGCATTGCAGTCTACTACAAAGCCTAGGCTAATAGATTGTGATAGGTTTTCTAGTTTTATTAATATGCAAAGATCTATAGCTTACGTTTTGCGGTACTTAAATTATAAAAGATATAAACAGGCTCAAGTTACTATTGGCCCTTTTACAACGAATGAATTAGATGCATCGTTAAATATATTAATAAAACAACATCAAAACGAATGTTTTTCTAATGAAATCAGAATTATTAAGAATAAGTGTAACTTACCGTCGAAATCCAATTTGTTGTCTCTCAGTCCATTCCTCAACGATGATGGTATACTCCGTGTAGGCGGCCGCATCCAGAATTCAAGTGAAACCTGCAATAAAAAACATCCAATATTATTAAATACAAATCACAATTTTACAAAATTATTATTTACTTATTACCATAAAAAACTTTTACATTGTGGACCTCAATTGTTGCTCAGCGATTTAAGGAATAAATATTGGCCCTTAAAGGGAAGAATATTAGCAAGAAGTACAGTAAACAATTGTAAATTGTGTAGAATCATAAAAGCTAAAAGCATTAATCCTATAATGGGAAACTTGCCTGCGTCGAGAGTCACTCCTAGTCTTCCGTTCCAGGTGAGCGGTGTCGATTTCGCCGGGCCATTTTACATTACCGATCGCAAAGGTCGTGGGTGTAAAATTACTAAATGTTACATGTGTCTTTTTGTCTGCTTCAGCACAAAAGCTGTGCATTTAGAAGTAGCGAGTGACCTCACTACTGATATTTTCATTTTATGTTTGCGGCGTTTTATATCCCGAAGGGGAAAGCCCTTAGAATTGTACTGCGATAATGGAACAAATTTTGTTGGCGCAAACAACGATATCACAAATTTTTTAAAGTCAAGCAATGAGTTCGTGACCGGTTTTGCTGCCGACGAAGGCATTCAATTTAGATTCTCGCCAGCTTACTCCCCCCATTTTGGTGGGCTTTGGGAGGCGGGCGTTAAGTCCGCAAAATATCATACGACTAGGATATTAGGTGATAAACATCTGACGTTTGAGGAGTTGTCAACGTTGTTTGTACAAATTGAGGCTATCCTAAATTCCCGTCCGTTGACCCCTCTTTCATCCGACCCTAATGACCTTAGTCCTTTGACTCCCGCGCACTTCCTGATCGGCAGGCCACTAACTGCACTACCTTCAGAAAGTATAGTCAATGAGTCAACAAACAGACTCGATAGATACCGATGTCTCGACCAACTGCAGCAACATTTTTGGGAACGCTGGAGAAACGAGTATCTCCACGAACTGCAGCAGAGAAACAAATGGCGGTCTGCTCAAAGGGGACTTCAGGAAGGCGAATTAGTGATAATTAAGGAGTCCAACGTGCCACCATTGAAATGGCGTATGGCGCGTATTAGCAAGCTTTATCGTGGCACTGACGGAACAGCACGAGTAGCGGATGTCCATACTGCAAAGGGCACCGTCCGGCGAGCAGTCCATAATCTTTGCTCCCTGCCTGAACCAACTTCAGTAGCAGTACCTCGAAACTCTGAAGCTTTCGAGGGGGGGGAAGATGTTCAGGCCATTTCCGAACGTCTACATTAACGTCACCGGGACGCGAGGGGGCTGAGGGGCGCTCGGCAGATGACAATTGCAACAAGCCATAAGACCGGTGACAAGCTAAATTTAACTTAAATCATCCAACGAAATATTTCTGTACTAATTATCAAAATTAAAGTATCATTGTCAAGAACCGGCATTTCTTATTTACCTGGCCAACTAGAAGCGCAATCATGTAATAAAGGCGCCTTTATGGCGTCAAATGCGGGTTTATGGCGTCTTTGTGGCGTTAGTTTCGACGTCGTACTTTTTTTTCAAACCCACATCTCATGAGTAGCTCTTTAACCAACGAGACGGTAAAATGATTAATTTCTGGTTGAGACGCAGCAACCATTTAACTTTCTGAGAAAACCAGGTTTCCACGATTCGTGGCTAACATTGCTAGATGCGGATGGTTGAGATCAGGGTTTATGGTGCAACTTAGGAGCGGCCTATATCGAGAAGTGTACTGCGACAAGCTGAGTCGACTGTTTGGTGAATGGCTCCCTCGTCAGCTTCCACAACACCACACACGTTACAAATCTGAAATAGTCTATTTTTAGTTCCAGACCATAGTAACTGGCTTGGGAAGATCTGATGGCAGTCGCTCCGAGTAAAATACTGATGTTCAGCCGTATCTCGTTAGACTGTAAGCCGACCCCAGTATAACTGGGAATAAGCGAGGAGGATGGTGGACCAGACCATCGTGTTCAATTAGGGTAAGTAACGAAAACTGTGTTCCTACAAATGCTAGCCCACGCACATTTTGCACAAAATAAATTCTGCACGTAAATAGGTAGAGAAAAGATCAAAGCAAAACATCAAAGTCGGCTCAATTTTGGTGTCAAACACGCATTCACCATTCTAGGAAGTTTACTAAACTCTCTTCTATAAAAGGACACAAAAGATTTGGAAAATAGACATAGGAGGCATAAAGCAAGCGGAGTGGGCGGAAATCTCCGAATCTCAGCTTGTGCAGGCGCATGCAAATGGCTGGTACGACAATATTTATGAACTGTGTGGCTAAATGTTAATAGGAGTTGACATGCTTAGATATGCTGGTGAAAGAATAAACTACATATGTAGGTATGTTTCTATTTGGCAGTATGGGTTTGCTTTTGATATATGAAGTGACTATTTTTTGATCGAATTCAAATGTACGATTTAAGCTCACACAAAGAGCTTTTCTTTTAAACTATATTATAGCAGATTATCCGGAGATGAACCGTAGTGACCGACAAAGCTTGTAGGATTAGTAAGCTGAAGTGGCAGTAGGCTGGCCATGTCTGTCGAAGGACCGATAGCCGCTGGAGCAGACGAGTCCTTGAGTGGAGACCGCGAAGCGGCAAACGCAGTGTAGGACGCCCCCCCCCCCCCGCTAGGTGGACCGACGACCTGATGAAGGTAGCTGGATACGGAAGGCAGAGGACCGAGTGTTGTGGCGCAATTTGGGAGAGGCCTATGTCCAGCAGTGGTCTGCGATAGGCTGAATTGATTGATTTATAGCAGAATACATTTATTTGTATTCATTACTTTGTTTTTTTATCAAGTTATACAAAGTTTCCATAGAGGTAATTCAATTCCAGTTTTGGTAAAAAGATACGTTGTCGATCCATAAGTTATATGGCCAAGGAGTTTTCAGTGTTCTCTGACTACGGAGACGTGGAATGGAAGTCAAGCCCACCTCAAAAAAGTGTGTTTGACTCTTCTTTTTTCATAAATACCAATAAACCAAAAAACCTAAAAATACCTTACACCATTTTAGTTACCTACAGAACCTTCCACCAGGACCTTCGACGTTTCTTCCAAAAAACTTTCATTACTCTCTCAAAATCAATAAAAGTCACCAATCTTAACATAAGAAACAACCATTCTCCGCATAGATGCAACAATAAACAATAATTTAAAACAATTAAATGCAAAATCATTCTACCATCTAACAAAACACAGCACAGAAAGTTCCATTTAAGTAAATAAGTTAAACTAAATGAGAATAAAATATCATCGCACACGTCTTAGGTATGCAAATGGGCCGGTGCGCGGGCGCATTAAAATGCAAGATGGCGGAAGCGCGCACGCGAGGTCGTGGGGTCGCCGGTATCGCCACGCGCCATTGTCCGGGCTACCGAGTAGGGCAACATCCATTACAAACGATACCAGGATATAAGAATATATTTTATGCGATACCAAGAACCAATTTGTTTGTGCCAATATAGAATGAAACCCAATCACTCAATAAAATTGTGTTCTGTGAGGTCTTAGTTACAAATGGAATCGTTCCGTCACTTCTAGAGTTGACCGTTAAAGTACTTAAAGCCATTAGCGCTTAACCGCAATTTCTGAAGGAAGAAAATACTTTACTGGGTTTTATTAAACATGAAATAGGTATAGTATCTATCTAAGAACGTCAGGGTCTTGAGAATTCTGTTCCATTTAGATAACCCATGGGAAGATCGTTTAGCGTTATACGGATGGATGGCATGGTTAACCGAAACAATGCAATTATAGTTATACGAGTTATAACTCCAAATTCGAAATACACACTTTATGGTTGGCACATAACATGTAGATAAATTGTTCTATACCATTAAGTTCGATGGAGAGGCAGAGCTCAAAGTTCATATGATAAATAAAGAACTCACGAAGCTCACAGCCACGCCACGGTATCCCTGAGGAAGGGCCAAAATGTTATTTTCACATAATAATATTCCCAGTCCCAGACTGTCCTAGCTCGCTGAAATTCCTACTCCCACTACTGATATCTTCTCACGATCCGCTAAATCGCGTCGTACAATAGCGGTGGTTGGGTCCGGTTAAAACAAAGTAGATTCACAGCTAACACAATGTGTGGCGAACAGTTAGAAGATTATTTATGGATCATTTATATGGGTCGATAACTTGCTGTCCTGCGGGCTGTATTAGCCGGTTGTATAGTAACACGTTGCACGACTACACCTCTTATAAGACAACTTTAAGTTCACTGAAAAGACTAAAGATTTTCACAAGTATTGCGAACAGTAAGTTGTGCCTTCGGAATCGCCAAAATCTTTGAAACTCTTGAGTTTGCCAACACAGTTGCGTCCCAAGAATCAAATCAATCAATCACCTTTTTTTACATGGTAGACCATTTATGATTACACTAGCCTTTACTCGCGGCTCTACACGAGTATAATTCGGTTTATCACAGAAAGAGTAGGACGTTATCGCGCATCCCTCGGAAACAGTATATCTTCCCGGGATTTCTTTTCTTTTTTTATTGATTCGTTTTCAGTATCAGTGGTATAGTCACCTCCTTAAGCTGGGCACTGACGATGTATCTATTCGGATGTCGTTTTAATGACGACATCCAAAAAACCTTGATTTGTTCTAAAAATAACATACGTTTTCAACATTCACGGATAGATTTTGGAATACGGCTGCGCCATTTACACGTTTGGAAGCATCGTCAGTGGCTACCTTTAAATATGGCACGGATACAGATCATCATGTTGTATGTTAATCCGGGTTATGGTCTATATGTTTGCTGCCTTTCGTCCAAATCCGTTCAGCCGTTTCAGCGTGATTAAAGGACAAATAAATAAACAAACAAACAGGATAGTAAGGTATACTTCACATATTGATGCAACTGGTCAGTTATCAATTCAGGGGGTTCTCAAGCTTTAAAGGTCCTTTTTAGTAATCGTCTAACTAAAGGCTTCATCGATTTATACCAAACGTGGGTCATGAGCGGGGTGGAAGCGTCAGCCGACGATACGTCCACATCCTGCGTTTAGTGTGGGAAAGCCTTAAAGCAAGGCAACTACGTGGCTAACGAAAAAGAACAGACCACTCCTTGCCCACCTGTAAAGTATGTGATTACGTCCAGATGATTGGCAGCAGCGTCCTACTGGCCCCGTATTATGAAGTGTTAGAACCATCATTGTTCCGGGCTAGAAACAGATGGCGCTATCCGTATAGCTCTGCCTGTCTCTCGCAACGGCACAATGATGGCTCTAACAATTCATAATACGTTCCCTGACTGCTAATAACGATGTACTGCGATCACAAATTTGTCTGCCAGGCGTAGTTATTCTAGCAATTACTCCTTTGATCTATACATAGAATCGGACATTGGAAGGCCCAAGGATCAGCAGTGGACGTTGATGGGGCTGATATAACGAATGATATCATTCATCAAGGATTGAAAAGTACGGTTAACATAATTTTATTTTAAAACGTAAAACAGAATGGAATCACAGGATGAAAAAACAAGAAATGGTGCAATAAGAATTTATTTGTACCGAAAACTAACTATAGCAAATATAAATGTCAAGTGTATTTTACTTATAACCTACTATAATTATTATTATTTTAAGGCTACGTTACGTGTCCACCTGCAAGAAAACTTTTGTGAGTATGTCTGGTACTTTATCCAACACTATAGGTGCAGCACGCTATGATGGCGTTTTTGACGTTTGCCTGCTCATGAAGATCCGTAAATATTGACAGCTACGTATGAAGGAACAATTGCCGAACTTTATTGTCAATAGTGATGCATTGCTACAGCAATATAATTTTTCGAATTTCGAATCTATTATTCAAATTAAAATTCTATTTATTTCCACAGTTTTTTATGTATGTCACAGAAAATTTGATTAAATAGTGATTAAACAAAACGGCTAGACGTTATGTTTATTGAATAATTTGATAAATTATTTTTAAGCTATTGCATAGTTTTTTACTTTATGTAGATATTATTCATAATAGCTAGTTGGAGTTGGTCAAAGTAATAAACCTGGTCCCAATCGCTAATAATTTGAAATGTGTCACAACTCACAACACTATTGGAAACTGACAAAAATGCCATCATAGCGTGCCGCTAGTGCCGTATAGCTTGGATGTAAACTGCGTAACAAGTGCGATCCCGACAGTTTTCAGACGCAGTTAACACTTGCCAGGTAATGGTGCCGATTCTCTTATTAGCGGCACTAAACTTATTTTATTCAGACTAAATCTCTTTCTTACAAACGTAATTGAAAAATACCAGAAAATATTAAGAAATATCAAATCAGTCTATGCCCTTGTAATTTACGGGAAAGTAGTCGCGACCTAAACAGATGGCGACTAAATTCACGTAGAAATAAGCATGTGGACTAATTTGACATGACTGAAATCTTCTATCCTTTTCAAATTTTTATAGTATTTTTTTTTTACAAAAAACTGAACCTGCGATAACAGAAACTAAAAGCGAAAAATAAATGAAGCTTTTTAGTCTTAATAACTAATCTCCTAACTAAACTAATGTAAATAACTAATTACGAGTCGTCGAGCGAAGAACTCATTTTTGGAAAGTTGTTGTTTATCGTTGAAGATTTCACGTTGTATTTGATGTTATTTTGTTTTTATCATTTCTTTAAAGTAATTTAATGATCTTCATTGATTGTTTGTTTGGCGCCGACTCATAATTAGTTATCTTACATTAGTTTAGTTAGGAGATTAGTTATTACTGTGGGTTTGCACCAAAAAACATTTAACATGTAATGTCTCGAAACTTGTCATATGAAACTAATGTCACAACTTGTTTTGTTGATTGTTACGTTCGCACTGCAGAAAACTGGGTAAATTCTTTGACAGATTTCAAGATTTGTTGTTGGCTGTGTTTGCACTGACTAAAAACTTATACATTGACATGTTTGTCTATAGATTTGTCACGGCTGACGTTCGCACTGATGCTTAATCATGTGTCAAAACTTGTATAAATCTCGTTTTTTGTGTTATCCAATGAGGTCGGTAAACATGTATGGCCGAAAACAGATACTTTGAAGTGTATCGAAATTAATTGTGAAACATGTATTGACAATGAAACTTGTATGAAGTTTCGTTTCAACAAGTAGTGTGATAATGCGAACGCGAAATACATTGTCAGAAAACTGACTTTTCAACATGTTTTTATGTGAATGTTTCGTCAGTGCAAACTCACAGTTAAGACTATAAAGCTTCATTTAATTTTTCGCTCTTAGTTTCTGTTTTTGTCGGTGAAATTTTTTGACAAAAAGTTTTTTTTTTGTTGCTAAAATCGAACTCTGTCTCCATTATGTTGTAGTGTCTAGAACTACATTTATGTGTGCCAAGTTTCAACAGAATCGGTTAACAGGTAAGAATTCAGTGGGTGAAAAAGCAGTCATCCCCTGTTTTCCTACCCTTAGGGGTGGATTTTGATTTTCAAATTTAAATGGGACCAACTTTGAGATGTACCCTCTATCCATTAAAAAAAAACAAAATCGGACTGCTCTGTAAAAATGTATGCGTGGTCATACATAAAAAAAAAATACGCTTCGAATTGAGAACCTCCTCCTTTTTTTCGTCGGTCAAAAAGAAGCATAATGAGACGAAATTAGTTTATTTTGTAAACAACAGAAACTGCACTACTGTCGGACTGTGTTGGACATTTCTCGCAGAAGTTTTCTTGCAGGTAAAACGCGGCCTTATAATTGTATCAATTAGCAAGGAACATGTCAAGCGCATAAAAAATAAATGAAGTATGAGACAGACAATATTATGGGTTGTTTTTTGGGGTGCATTAAAAGAGCCTCCACGAGTGACGATATTTCATTATGTAGCTCGTGTCGACACGAAGAAGAAGAAGATGGGAACTCGACACATATTCGGAACGAAACAAACTATTATAACAACAATGTTTTTATAATCCACGAAAACTTCCACTGCTGATCGTTGCAACAAGATCTTGGAATATAAGGGTTGCTAATACCCATTTTTTGTAAATAAAATCGGAATATTCATCATATGGGACAGCGCAAACCGAGAGGAACGCAGAGCAAAGAGTTTTCTGATAACATTGAAAAAAAGATTTTATTATTAATGTGATAAAGTGCAAAGTTGCACGAATATCGACGGGAACAAGACCCTCTGCTGTGCTCTCAGTCTGGGCTGACCACAAATGTTATCGATATAAGGCCAGCCCTCATGCATCAGTATGGGCGAAGTTATCGTTCCCAAATTTTTTATAGAAATAATCAAACACTTCCGCCAACACAAAAAATACGTCCTTTTATACCAGAGCCTTAGCCCCCGCAGGCCTGATGATCTAACTTGGCCCATATACAAGGTTAGTCGGAAAAATATGCTGTTTCATACATTTTGATCAATAGCGGCCTTTACACTCTCGCTCTATCGCGAAGGATTGGGTATTTGGAGCATGCAGGATTGCGTGCGGGAAAACTTGCCAACTTGTTAACTTCATTTCCCCTCCCCGATGCCTTTACACGCGCGCTCTTTTGCATAGGAACTATCGTTTCACTCGCGATAGAGCGAACGTGTAAAGGCCGCTAATGTCGCTCGAGAAAATGTATGATGAAATATCAGTTTACTTTTAAAGTTGTACCCCCCCTCCGACTAACTTTGTACACCAGTTACGTTGCTGTCTCTCTCCTAGGTCCCATCAACCATCAGTCGTAAAAATACACCGCGTACAGTGTGGTTGACATTTTATGTTTTCCGAATCATCACATAAAAAATTAATAAATAATTGCTAAACACTTACATTCACTAACTAATATATCCACTACACACACATAAAGTAGGTAATAATAGCATTCAACACACATGCAAATATTTTGGAGATGTCATCAAATGGAATTAAAACAGAACACATGAAGAAATTACCAAAGATATTAAGGTCCTTACAAACCGTAGAGTATCCAATACTCGACGAATTTAAGTCTGACAATAAATAAACCGTTAGTTCTAAAATGTTTGGTGTGTACAAAATTAAATGAACTAACAGTTCTGCTAAACGTAGGTCCCTAATCCATGTATTGTAATTATATTCTAACGAAATATTTAAGAACTTGAATTACTTGATGGACAAATCCAAAGAAATTATAATATATTTCTGGGCTTTCAATTTTCCGAACCGAATATGTGTGCGGTATCCCTACATTTATTGTTCGTAAATTATTATGTATTTCGAAAACATTCTTTTATTTCTAGAACTGAACCTTCAACGTAGACTTCGAGCCCTATTTTCGCCAATCTTTTCCAATCAGAAATAAGCGGTACTGCAGACCAACTCCGTACAATTGAACATCAGGAAAGTTTTTTATAGTGGTTGGACCTAGCTTTAATAATCAAAGTCGTTTTAATACAAAAATGCCCTCTGAATCACTTTAATATTATCCCACATTATATTTTTTTATATCCCACTCATAATATCCCACCCTTTTCCCAACTGTTACGGTTGGCTTCCGCAGTCTTCAGTCTTACCGCATGCATATATAAGCATTTTATATCAGTGCCATCCTGATCTAAAAGAACTCACTGGGTGATACCGATATCCTAAGTTTAAACCAGCTATCGGATTTTCCAGCTTCTAACTAACGCAGTGTTCGGCAGTCGACCTGATGTAAATAAGCCATTAGATCTATTAAGACATCTATAGGCGAAGACCGTAAGAGTGGAGTAGTTTACAATTCAGAACTACAGTTCCTGCTTCTGAGGCACTTTGATAATTGCGTCTATAGTATCCCCGACTACCGGCGTCGAGAGATAGCAACTATAACAGTACACAACTACACAACACAAGAACACAAACACGAACATAAGTTTATACGTATCCATTTTGGGCCGCTCGGTCAGTAACGCCATCTGTGGACAAATAAATAAAGCTTTAAATTAATTGAAAAATAGTGTACCAACCAATAATAATAATAGTTTTTTATATAATAGTTTTCTATTACCCCAAAAAACTTTATTCTAGGGCAGGTATGCAGTGTTTGAACTGACTTGTATAAGAATTGAGCTTCTATACAGAAATGAAGTCAGTTAAAAACAGTAGTTTCGTTTCAATTATAATCTGTACTTATCGTAAAGTAATTTCACTTTGTAGGATCAGTAAGCTGAAGTGGCAGTGGGCTGGCCATGTCTGTCGAAGGACCGATGGCCGTTGGAGCAGACGAGTCCTTGAGTGGAGACCGCGTATCGGCAAACGCAGCGTAGGGCGCCCCCCTGCCAGGTGGACCGACGACCTAAAGAACGTGGCTGGGGGGGACTGGATGCGGAAGGCAGAGGACCGAGCGTTGTGGCGCAACTTGGGAGAGGCCTATGTCCAGCAGTGGACTGCGATAGGCTGAGTTGATTGATTGATTGAAGTAATTTAATGAATTTCGTTGATTTTTTGTTTGGCGCCGACTCATAATTAGTTATTTACGTTAGTTTAGTTAGTTATTAAGACTAAAAAGCTTCATTTTATTTTACGCTTTTCGTCGGTTCAATTTTTTGTTAAAAAGTTTAATTTTTAATTTTTTTGTGGCCGTAGTGCCTAGAACTACATTTATGTGTGCCAAGTTTCAAAAGAATCGATTAAAAGGTTAGAATTCAGTGGGTGAACAAACACTCAAACCATGTTTTCCTACCCTTAGGAGTGGATTTTGATTTTCAAATTTAAATGAGCCAACTTCGAGATATACCCTATCCATTAAAAAAAGAATCATCAAAATCGAACTACTCTGTAAAAAGTTATGCGTGGTCAAACATAAAAAAAAAAAAATTATACGCGTCTTATTGAGAACCTCCTCCTTTTTTTCGTCGGTTAAAAATAGGTTATTGTTTATTACATCAAATGTATTCAAATAATTTGAGTATAATGTAGGTGAACCCACAGTTAACTAACTAACTAACTACACAGTAACATAAACTCAGTTAAACTATTCAAAAATTTATTATTTTTATTAAGATACACCACACATTTTTCGTTTTGCCAAATTTTTGCCAACTTTGTCCTCCATTTGTAAGTAAGAACATTAAGGTGAATGCTATTAACATATTTTTAACGATATACAACGCGAAACAAAGCTATAATTTACAAAAAACACCAAAAAATTTGAATTTCGCGGCCTACCCTGTAGCATTCACCTTAATGGCCTGATTCACCACCTCCTCCTGATAAATGCCGGTTAACTTATCTGGCAGATAATTTCATACAAATCTTGTCCTATTTTCGAATTTATCTAGCAATAGTGCTATCAGGTGGTGGTGAAACGGGCCCTAAGTTTATTTATTTTATCAAAATAAAAGTAACAGATATACCATTATAATCTAAACAAACATTATACAGTCGCCTGCATGACAGTGGTAACACTTGAATTAGAAAACCGCCCTTACTGCTTATGAAATAAAGGCGCTGTAAATGTCAAATTGTTACCACTGAGGTGCGGTCGACCGTAGATTATTATCTAGTATATAAAATAACAGTGTACTATTTATTTACGTATTTTAAGAACCTACGATATTGATTGGCATCTGTTTACTTAATTGGAATGCATTGACAAAATGAAAAATTAAGCGCATTCATACTTACTTGCTTTCAGCCAGCCCAGGATGGGGAAAAGAATAGAAAAAAAATCGAATTCTAATACTTTCACCACCAATCACATAAGACTCAATACTATCATTTGCGAACGAAAGGTGGCCCACACTTGACAATACTGTCATTTTCGAACGGTGGCTCACACTTTACAATACTGTAATTTGCGAACAATGGCTCACACTTGACAAAACTGTCATTTGCGAACAATGGCTCACACTTGACAATACTGTCATTTTCGAACGGTGGCTCACACTTTACAATACTGTCATTTGCGAACAATGGCTCACACTTGACAATACTGTCATTTTCGAACGGTGGCTCACACTTTACAATACTGTCATTTGCGAACAAGGGCTCACACTTGAGAATAATTTCATTTTCGAACAGTGGCTCACACTTTACAATACTGTCATTTGCGAACAAGGGCTCACACTTGAGAATAATTTCATTTTCGAACAGTGGCTCACACTTTACAATACTGACATTTGCAAACGGTGCCTCACACTTTACAATACTGTCATTTGCGAACAGTGGCTCACACTATACGATACTGTCTTTTGCAAACGGTGGCTCACACTCTACAATACTGTCATTTGCGAACAGTGGCTCACACTATACGATACTGTCTTTTGCGAACGGTGGCTCACACTTTACAATACTGACATTTGCAAACGTTGCCTCACCTCACACTATATATTATACATGCTGAAATTTGAATCGCTTATTTCCCGAAAAGGGGTAATAGTACTCATCATTATGAACTACTTTTACTATGGGACCAACGCTGAAATAGCGAAAAAAAAATCAGGTGGTCCCTACATTTTATCGATTTAAGTGAACACAAATGTAGGAACCAACTGATTTTTTTTTCGCGATTTCAGGGTTGGTCCCATAGTAAAAGTTGTTCATAATGATGAGTACAATGACCCCTTTTCGGGACTGCTTTTATGGTTATTCAATAAACTTGTGTGAAGTAGGTGGTGGAGCACTTTGCAACTATGCCCATCATCGAGCGATCATATTACATTGCTCCGAGTCGGAATGTTACGCTGTTATCGTTCTAAACTTACTAACTACACGAACGAGAAAGGTGTCGCTTAACTTCAAACTTGGATAAATCCACTCTACCTTCTTAGGAGAGCCGCGCTGCTAACCTGCTTTTGGTTTGTACGGGCCTTTAAACGCGCTTACGATTTCAAACCGTTTCTTCCAAGTCTCATCATCATCATCATCATTTCAGCCGAAAGACGTCCACTGCTGGACATAGGCCTCCCCCAAGCATCGCCACAACGACCGGTCCTGTGCCTTCCGCATCCAGCGGATTCCCGCGACCTTCACCAGGTCGTCGGTCCACCTTGTGGGGGGCCTACCCACGCTGCGCCTTCCAGTACGCGGTCGCCACTCCAGAACTTTACTGCCCCATCGGCCATCCGTTCTGCGAGCAATGTGCCCCGCCCACTGCCACTTAAGTTTGGCAATTCTTCGGGCTATGTCGGTTACTTTCGTTCTCCTGCGAATCTCCTCATTTCTGATTCGATCACGCAGGGACACTCCGAGCATAGCCCTCTCCATTGCCCTTTGAGTGACTTTGAGCCTTCTTATGAGGCCCATTGTGAGCGACCACGTTTCAGTACCGTAAGTAATTACTGGCAACACACACTGGTCAAAGACTTTCGTCTTGAGACACTGCGGTATTTTGGACGAGAAGATATTGCGTAGCTTCCCGAACGCTGAACGCTTCCAAGTCTATTCAGGACGAATAGCGCCATCTTTCACTCGCAACGAAACTCTTCATAGTACGATCCCTAGTGAGAATGAACAAGTAATTTCTACATAAGCCTCGCAATGTGTACAGTACCTCACTATCCCCACTAGCCAAGTTCCTGTACTTGTGGTAGGGCGTCAGACGGACGCGTGCGTTCTTGGCCAGCGCGCGCATGACGTCATTGGCTTGTTCGCGCCGGTCCAAACCGATGTAGGCCGAAGTGTCGTCTAAAAACTGCACTGTTACAGCTCCTGTATAAGAAATCTTTGTTTTAGTATTAATAAGTAATCGAAAATACAATCGGGAGAAATAAATCTGGGTCACCAACATAAATATTTCAGAAACTAACCCCCAGTTTCTGGAAGGCTGATCAATTTGATCGTTTGTCAAATCTAATGTCAGCTCCTGTGATTGGTCGGCAAAAATACTAACAACCAATCATATCGCTTGACCTGAGATTTGACAGTCGATTAGTTAATTTTGGTGTTGATCAGCCTTTCGGAAACTGGGTGTAAGAATGATAGCTTGTATTTTACTATTATATTTTATACTATTTATTATTTTATAGATTACTTATTATTAACTTTTTATTTGAATAATCCATCACTCTTAGGCCCGTATTTTTTTTTTTTTTTTTCGAATTGGCTACTCACAGGAAGCACTATAGTGCTCTTTCTGCTTAACCGGGCTTTGGGGGCGGAGAGTCCCGTTAGGGACTCCATCCGCCGAAATATTTGCTAACTACTAACTTACATACTAATTTCGCGGTTGCAATGCCGCATAAGGGCGTCCCCCAGGGAAGGGCTCGGACCTCGGCTTAGGGCATTGCTGGGGGACACCGCCGCTACGTCCCCCGGCAGCCGTTGCTGCATCGGAAAATGTTTTCTCGAAAGCGGCAGACTTTCGGTATTACGGGGGGGGGAGACGCGTTTCGCGAATCACCGTTAAGCGGCAAGCCTCGCCGGCGAGGGCTAGGACCTACCTAATCCTAACTGATCGGCGATCAAAACTGCTCATAACGTGGAGTAGAATAGGAATAGGAGTGTGCGAGAGCATAACCGGTCTCGCGTGACGAGATTATCTCCGGTTGCGACACCGTGAGGGCGTCCCCAGGTGGGGAGCTCGACCTCGGCTCACGGTGCAGCTGGGGATTCCCCGCCACTGGTCCCCCCAGCAGCCGCTGCTGCATCGTGTTGGGTTTCTCGAGAGTCGGACTCTCGGCATCTGTGTGGGTGTCGCGTCGGTCCCCTCCGGTGGGGACGAAATTTAGGAAGACGGCGTCTGACGGTGCTAGTAATTTTATTTGACTCCTGGAGGAGGGTGATGTCGTCATCGGGTTCGATGAGCACGTGTCTAGGTCTGCGAGATTTACTAATGGAGAGTGGTTTATAATCAGTGGCCGCCGCAACCAAATGGTTAGGATGATTAGGGGCGGTGTCGAAATAGCGTTTGGAAGCACGCTTGAAGTACTGCTTGACGGTCGGCAGTTTCAGGTCAATATGGAGTTGGGCGTTACGGAGATACCAGGGGGATTAGGCCCGTATTACAGAAGCTTCCTCAAGTACAGTTTAAACTCCAATCACCTGATCACTACTTTAGTATAGAATCATTACTTGAGTATTGGTCTTATTCCAGAACGGTAATTATAAACTTTATTTCAACAACATAACACACCAATTTGACCTGAAATAGAATAGAAATCTCTACTCAAGCGTAATCTGGACCACACTAGAGTGATTACAGATCAAATCTCAGCTGAAATTCCGAATTAGGTGTCAGTATAAAATAAAACTACACTCAGCTGAACCGTGATTAATAAATCTGTGCTTGAGGAACGTTCTAAAATCAAAGCTCAACTCAAAACTAGTTTTAAACAGAGATCAACGCTTGAGTATCGTTCTGTAATACGGGCCTTAGTTTCTGAGATACTAAGGTTTTGTTGGTGACCCAGATTCATTCCTCCCGAGTGTATTAAAAAGTGTTGGCAGCAGCTTTTTTATGTCTAATGAAATCGACAAATGAATTCAGTAAGAAAGAACGCTATATCTTTAGTCAGTTCCGAAACGCGAGGCGGCATTTATTTTCCAAAATACCAGACTAACAGTGGCGAAGGGTCCATATAACACGATTCCCACCGACTTCCCTTTAAACGACATTTCTATACTAATTTATAGTTCTAAAGTACAAAAAAAGAATATAAAATTAAAATAAAACAAGGTTTAACCGGATTAAATCGCGTATATTATTTAAATTGGTTTCCCTGACGTTTCGAAAGCTTTGCAGCATTTCGTGGTCGCAGGTAGACTAAGATGACAAGCGTCTTTACAAATATTTCTAAAAAAATATTTTAATCTACCGTACAATATTATTAATTAAAATCGTTTCGATGCACGCAGTAATCACTCACAATATCATTATCTTTTACAGTGTTGCGTGCTGTTTGGGACTTGATTATTTTTAGGACTGGGTTCCAAACAGGTGGTAGCTGCTAACCATCTTCTCTATTAAAATTAGGATGTTTTTTAATTTCAATAGCCTCACGGAGCATTCTAGGTACATATCGGTTAAACCTTGTTTTATTATAATGTGTAGTGATCGCGAAAACCTAAGAAGTTATTATATAAAATTAAAGTTGTTAGATTGATTTATTTTTTATTTTATTAACGTGCGATCTTAGCTATTTTAGGATTTTTAGGTACCTAGGCTTCCCTTCTGAAAATATTCACCACTCGCCATTGCAGACTACCATACTGCATATCGGGGCTCTTGGCTGCCCCACTACAAAACCTTATACACTTGTTAAAACCGTGTCTAACGTCAGAAACAACTCATCAAAAACGTATTTAGACCCTATTCAGTCTAGAAAATTACTTCTTCTATCGTGTCGACATGAGCTACATAATGATAATAGCTCATGCCGTGGGGAAAAGATTAGCCAGTCAGCAGGTTTTTAGCGAGGCTGACTGCCCAGGGTGCGCCGGACGATCAGAAAATTACTAGATCATCAAAGAACAGCTAAAAAGACAAGAGATATTCGGGAGCTTTGAGCCTGTTTGGGTTAAGCACTATAAGGCGGTTGGGGATTAATAATAAAATTAATTCTAATTTTCTAATTGTAATAATGTGATATGGGTGTATGTGTATGACGTCACATTATGCCTTGCCTGAAATAACGTTTTTTTTTTTTTAATATCTCACCAAATGGACTGAAAAGTTGGTTGAGGTCATTCCTCTGCCATTCCCTGGGGAACATCAGATGAAACACGTGATCTCTGGGCGGGGATGCTGAAACCAAATACATTAATGTTAACACTTATAATTGCTAGATAAAAAACCGCACACTTTAATATTATATTAGGAACTTACATATGAAATTAGCGTTTTGACGTACTGACCACTTTGATATGAAATATCTCCTCTTTGGTTAAGAATTCCAAATTCAACTTCATAAAATCATTTAGCTGGTACATTTGAATTTTGAAAACAGTCATTCATTTGTTTTTTCCTCATTATTTTTTTCTTTGGCGTCGCTTATTACCGCACAATGGAAAACATGAAATATCGGTATATCTATATACTCGTAAGAGTACGAGTTCTACCGTGGCACCAGTGCTGCAGAAACAGCTCGAAGGATTAATGATGTGTACGGCGCTGGTGTCGCAAAAGAAAGCACGGTACGTTCTTGGTTTTAACGTTTTCGTTCTGGAAATTTCGACCTTCAGAACCAACCCCGTGGACGGCCGGAGACCAAAGTGGAAAATGATGAATTAAAGACTATTGTGGAAGCGGATTCATCACAAAGCACTTCAGAGATAGCTGCAGGCTTCGGGGTAAGTGATAAAACTGTATTAAACCACTTGAAGCAAATAACGTGCAAACACGCGTCGACTGCTGTGTTACTTTGCTCAACCGAAACAATAATGAAGGGATTTTAAATCGAATCATTACTTGTGATGAAAAGTGGATACTGTACGATAATTGGAAGCGCTCGTCGCAATGGCTGAACCCTGGAGACCCAGCCAAATCCTGCCCTAAACGAAAATTGACTCAGAAAAAGTTACATTTGAATTTTGAAAACAGTCATTCATTTGTTTTTTCCTCATTATTTTTTTCTTTGGCGTCGCTTACTACCGCACAATGGAAAACATGAAATATCGGTATATCTATATACTCGTAAGAGTACGAGTTCTACCGTGGCACCAGTGCTGCAGAAACAGCTCGAAGGATTAATGATGTGTACGGCGCTGGTGTCGCAAAAGAAAGCACGGTACGTTCTTGGTTTCAACGTTTTCGTTCTGGAAATTTCGACCTTCAGAACCAACCCCGTGGACGGCCGGAGACCAAAGTGGAAAATGATGAATTAAAGACTATTGTGGAAGCGGATTCATCACAAAGCACTTCAGAGATAGCTGCAGGCTTCGGGGTAAGTGATAAAACTGTATTAAACCACTTGAAGCAAATAACGTGCAAACACGCGTCGACTGCTGTGTTACTTTGCTCAACCGAAACAATAATGAAGGGATTTTAAATCGAATCATTACTTGTGATGAAAAGTGGATACTGTACGATAATTGGAAGCGCTCGTCGCAATGGCTGAACCCTGGAGACCCAGCCAAATCCTGCCCTAAACGAAAATTGACTCAGAAAAAGTTACTTGTGAGTGTTTGGTGGACTATCGCCGGTGTCGTTCACTACAGCTTTCTAAAATCTGGCCAAACGATCACGGCAGATATCTATTGTCAGCAACTGCAAACCATTGAGGAAGAACTAGCTGCTAAAAAACAGAGATTGGTCAATCGCTCTAGGCCACTGCTGCTTCACGACAACGCAAGACCACACACTGCACAACAAACAACCACTAAGTTAGATGAGCTACAATTGGAATGTCTGCGACATCCACCGTACTCCCCGGCCCTTGCTCCAACAAATTACCATTTTTTCCGGAATTTGGACAACTTCTTACAAGGAAAAAAATTCAACTCTGAGGCGGCAGTCCAAACTGCCTTCAAAGAGTTTATTGATTCTCGCCCCCATGGTTTTTTTAGTAAAGGGATCAATGAACTACCTATGAGATGGCAAAAGTGCATAGATAACAACGGTGGATACTTTGATTAATTAAATATATATATAAAAAAAAAAAAAAATTCCTCCCGTACAAAACGCCAATTTCATATGTAAGGACCTAATATTTCGCAAACGGTTCTCTAAATCGAAAAATGGTTTGCACAAATTTCTCCAAATCCCGTTCAGCCGTTTCAGCGTGATTGAAGGACAAACAAACATCCATACTTTCGCATTTGTAATATTACTAGACTTTGCTCGCGGCTTCACCCGCGTGGATGTCGTTTATCGCGCATCCCTCGGTAAATATTTATTCCCCCCCCCCCCCCCCAAATTTCAACTAAATCCGTGTTGCGCGTCTAAATGCGTGTTCAGCCCTAACAGTGTGATTGAGTAACAAACATCCAAACATCTTCACAAACTTTCACATTTATAATATTAAATAGGATAGTAGGAAATAGGAATCAAATCAAATCATCTATTCGCCACAAGATATCGTGTACAAAGATATAACAATTAATTAAAAGTCCGTCATATCTTGCCTTTTTGTAAGCATGCCAAAATTATGATACATTTACAATAAAATTATATTAATACACATTACCTACTATTGAATATTAAAAATATTGATATACCTCATATCATTACTAGTTTATTATCATTATTATGTCTCAAATTCACAATTTCTTTATATTATTGTTAATATGTATGTTTCAATATTATATGTATTAAAATTTGTGTGCAAAGAAGTCTTTTCCGTCTTTTTTTTCAATGGTGGTTCAAAAGAACAATCTGTAAGCAATTTTTTTAACTGTTTTTCATTGCTTTCGTGGCAATTCTCTTATGGCTTTGGGTACTTTATTAAATACTTCAATTCACATTATAAATGCATTTTTATGAAAGAAAGCTGTTTTACATGCTGGCATCAGCAAGCTGGTTGGATCTCTTTTACCAATAATAGAAAGCTAGAAAAATAGGAATATAGAAAAATACGCACGATCAGCGCCAACAAGATTGATATACGGGCTCTCCTGCCTCGCTGTCTTCGCTAGGAACAGTTTGTTGATGAAGGGCTTCAGGGTAGCGGACTGAGGGGCCAGCCGGATGGAGTCTTCACCGCGCATGCGCGACAGGTGCGCGTGCATCGCTAGGAAGCAGAGCCCCGTGACGTACGCGTCGTAGCCAGCCTCGTGCTCTTTCTCCTGTAGCTGAGAGTAGCCGCGACCTTCTAAAGAGTCTGAGAAAAAGGAATAAAACGATACCTTAATTTGCAAACCAGCTCACTTAATTTATTCAATCGATTTAATCCGGTTAAACTTTGTTTTATTATAATGTGTAGTGATCGCGAAAACCTAAGAAGTTACTATAGGTATAATTTGTATAATAAGTATAATCTGATGGTCTTCAATGCTCGAGTGAATAGGTTTTTGCCGAGCAAGCGTGAACCATCGTCGGCCACACCATCGCTTAACATCAGGTGAGGTGGCGGTCAAAATTCCATTAGGAATATAATATGTAAGAAACCGGGGGGGGTGGGCGTGCAAAAGAATCGTATGGGTAACAGGTTTCCTCTTCAGCTAAGCTAGCATATCAGATATCTGCTGTGTGGTTTGGGTTGTAAATATTTCGGTCGACCAATAACAGCAGATGATATAAATAGTTCAAATCAATGAAATACTCACCAACTTCGGGCAGTTTGAAAGGTGGTTCAGCCAAAGTCGACAATAGCTCTTTGAGGATATTGGAACTCAGTTTATCCTTGAACGGAGGCAAACTCGACATGTATTTTGTGTCTAGCAACCTGTAAACAAGCATTGGAAACTAATTAAAAAATATATAATTATGTACTTACTAATTGTGGCTGGGGGGGACTGGATGCGGAAGGCAGAGGACCGAGCGTTGTGGCGCAACTTGGGAGAGGCCTATGTCCAGCAGTGGACTGCGATAGGCTGAGTTGATGTACTTACTAAACTACAACTTAATGAAACTACCACAAAGCTGCCTAAAGGACATTTTGTTTTTTTGTGTCATTTATCTTTGTGATCCCTCAGTTTAAAACATCTTACTTAATAGAAAAAAAGTCTAATAGACAATAGATCTAATAGAAAATGAGTCTAATAGAAAATGAGTCTAATAGAAAATAAGACTAATAGAAAATGAGTCTAATAGAAAATGAGTCTAATAGAAAATGAGTCTAATAGAAAATAAGACTAATAGAAAATGAGTCTAATAAAAATAATTCTAATAGAAAATAATTATAGCCTTATTTTCTATTAGAATTATTTTTATTCAGTGCAATGAAGACCAAATTTTAAGCGAATGAGTAGAAGTTCCGTGTAGTGCTGGACCCAAGAATAGCACTACCCCAGCTCTTCTCGCGGGTGTCGTAGAAGACGACTAAGGGGTTCACCAGAGGATGGGCAGCAGCGTTTTCGGAGTATTTATTCAACCAACTACGATCGCCAACCCACCTGCCAAGCGTGACGATTGTAGCAGGACGTGCCCTTTGGGGTGACGCCTATGTCCAGCAATGGACGTCTTTCGGCTGAAATGATGATGATGATGAGTGGAAAGCTTCTGTTTAGGAAAATATTATTTTCAGTTTCTTGCTAATTGCGAACACAGGTAACCAATTAAGCATAGACTAATGTGTATGGTTAACCGCATATCAATGGCACAGAATAAGTAATAGTTACTGAAGTAACAGAGGAATCACTCCACTCGAAAACTTACCCACAAAAAGCTACGCAAGCCATTTTGTACCTTGCGCGCATCGAAGAGAGGTTATATTATACTGAACGACTGAGTGAATTACGTTAACCGATGCGAGTGCCGAGTACGGGTGCGTACCGACTATGTTTTGCGGGTCATATGACCAAGTGAGCCAGGCTTGTCAATGGTATAAAACCATTATAAACTGAACTGGCTTAGTATTCAAGTGTCATACAAGACAAGCTCTGCTTATACTGGTTTTGTCACCATTGATATGCAATTGACTATACCACTGTAAAAAGCTTAATAAAAATCACTAAAACAAGTATTAAGGACGTAAAAGGCGACTAAGGGATTCACCAGAGGATGGGCAGCAGCGTTCTCTGAGTACTTAACCAACCAACTGCGATCGCCAACCCGCCTGCCAAGCGTGGCGTTTATGGCATATCCCCCCCTTCTTGGGTGAGGCCTATGTCCAGTAGTGAACGTCTTTCGGATGAAATGATGATGATGAAGTATTAAATTGAGACCCCCCCTTTCCAACCCCAAAGCTGTGAATACAAGTTCTGCTTATGCTTACCAAGTCAATGAAAATGCTACAAATATCTTACTTGGGGAACATACAATGTGTGAACTCCTTGAAGGACTTGTAATCGCTGGGCAGCTCTTGGAAGAAGTGACTCAATGTATGCAGGACGTCTAGCACCATGTTGTGACCGACCACTAGTTTTTCCTGTCAACAAATTAATGTTATATTAATTTAAGGTGTGGTGTGTGGTCGACACCACGCTTGAGTAGAGATTTCTTTCCTATTTCAGATTATATTCGTGTGCTATATTGTTGAATTGAAGTTATATAATTACCGTATTGGAATAAGACCGATACTCAAGTAAGGATTCTATCCTTAAGTAGTGATCAGTTGATTGAAGATCAAGCTGTACTTGAGGAACGTTCTGTAATACATACCTGAATCCTGAAGGGCAATTCTCGTAATTCAAAACGTTCAATATATAGTTCTAAACTAATCTCAATGCTTTAAATCTCAATCTCCTGACAGTAATGTTTCTGATTGCCGTTCATTGGTGACATTGATGATCTAAGTGTCATAAATAAATGGAAAACAGGAACATCTACTGTCACACCAATAAAGATTCTATTCTATTATATTCTATTCAGAAGATTGAGATTTAAAGCATTGAGATTAGTTTGGAACTATATTTTGAACGTTTTTAATTACGAGAATTGGCCTTCAAGTCATTTTCTGGGAGTCTACTCGCGTTTGACGATATTCGATTAATCGTGACATTCATAGCACAATTGCTACTCTGATCACCTATATTTACGATATCACATGCGACGATCGTGTTTTGACGTTTGACTCTCGTTTTCCCTACTCCGGTCAATTATCGTTTAGACGAACTGTTGAATTTGACAGCGAATTTGTCGTCAATTTAACCTCAAATTATGCGACTGCTCAAGAGGTCTCTTTTGAGTATCGTAATCATTTTTATTATTATTTATTTTAGTAATTATTGAAAGTAAAATTATGAAAGTATTGTGTTATTTTTGCAGTGTTTACGTGTCAAACCATGTTGGACAGTGTTAATGTGATATTTATTATAGGTTTTAACTAAACCAAACATTTTCAGTTATGTAATGGTGCGATTGATTTTAATTGAGGAAGTTCTTGGCGAAGAGGCCTTCGAAAGAAGCAGAAGATGACGTACTGAGGTTAACGCCATCTAGTTGTATGATTAGTCACTGTTTGACGTCAAAAATCACAAGTATTAGCCAAACAAATTGAGTTACTACCACTATGTAAGGAATAGTATCATGTTGAACAGCTTTTAAAATTGGTCGGACTTTTCAGCCAAATCTCAATAAAAAAGGTTTTAGTTATAATAAAAAAAATTTGAAGTTCTATGGTAACGAAATCAAATTTAAATAAATATTTTTAATGAATGTGTTTTTTATATTGTTTTAAAACAACTTTAAAACAAAAACCGATACTTACCGATTGATAAAATGGCAGTACGTTACCTGTGACCTTACTATACATTCATTCAGATTGACTTTTCATTCGTTCACGATGACTTGTCTATGCCTGCGAGGGAATCAATCGTTTACGACTATGAACCGTAGTAGGTACATCTATCGTTCGCCGTGTACGTTTCGGACGGAACGAAAGTTCGTTTATCGTCAAACGCGAGTAGACTCCCAGATCCTTTTGGATTAAGATTACCCTGTACTGTCTCAGCTTCATAAAAACTGAATCAAAATATTCCCTATAATTAGTGCACTTCGTTAATTAGTAGTAATTAAATTAGTCAATGGGCCTGATAAGAAGGCGCAAAGTCAATCAAAGGGCAATGGAGAGGGCTATTATCGGAGTGTCCCTGTGTGATCGAATAAGAAATGAAGAGATTCGTAGGAGAACGAAAGTAACTGACATAGCCCGAAGAATTCCTATGTGGAAGAGGGCGGGGCACATTGCTTGCAGAACAGATGGCTGATGGGGCACTAAAGTTCTGGACTGGCGACCGCGTACTGGAAGGCGTAGAATGGAAGGCCCCCCACAAGGTGGACCGACGACCTGGTGAAGGTCGCGGGAATCCGCTGGATGCGGAAGGCGCAGGGCTGGTCGTTGTGGCGATGCTTGGGGGAGGCCTATGTCCAGCAGTGGACGTCTTTCGGCTGAAATGATGATGATGATGATGATGTAATTAGTTAATAACTCACCGACTGACTGATCATCTGTGCTACTTTCGAGAAGCCCACAGCTTCTTCCAACTCATCCCATTCCCTCTTCTTTCTCATAGTTTCTTGATCCTCCATGTCATCTTTTTTCCTAAATATTTTTAACACCCTGAAAGGTAATTTTTATGGAATTAGTAACAACATTCTGTGGAGCTATCTGGTGGGTCCATACCAGGAGGTAGGTGGGACAAACGAAAACGATCGCAACGCGCGACGCGGCAAAAAAGGGAACTTGTGACAGATTGTCACTGTCAGTCAGTGAAAGTTCTTTTGCTTTTCGTTGCATCATTATGCAAAATGAAACATGAGTCAGAAACCTGTTCCATAGTGACCTACAACGGCCAAAATTAATATCCTATCTCTAGTAAGGCAAATCGATAGATTGCATATTAATTTTGGCCGTAAGAATAATTGCCAAAATAGAAAACTAGAGATCTCCTTCAAATTCCAAAAAAATTCAAGATCAAATGGCAGTAGCTCACACCTTCTTTTCTTGGGCATTGGATACATTTGTTCAAAGCGTTTCCTCTTGGAGTAAATTTCCCAAAAAAAAAATTAATATTACCCCACACTCGGATTACTCCTGTGTCGTTGGTAGCATTGCCAGGTGTGCCGATTGCGCGGGACGACTCGATTTCCAGGCATCCATGGACACGTCTCGGTTTACCCATGATCGGGACGCCGAATGTCTTAATTTTGTGTGATTCAGACTTTGGTCATCAAAAAATATCTCTAGCATGTATTGTGAAAGCATAGACATAAATAAAGACCAACTTCAAATTGTCATGTAGTGAATTTTCTAATTTAACGCTATAAAAATAAAGCACTTCCAAAAGCACTGAAATCTAACATAAAATATATTGTTGATAAAAACTAAATAATTTACTTTTAAATTATTTGTTGAATATTTAGATTTTTTTGTGATATGGTGTGAAACTAGAAATAAAAATGATGAAACAGTCGATTTTAAAAACCTAGTTGTCTTCGAAATATTTTGTACACATGTTTAAAGTTGATGCTCACCCAAGTAACAGAGTGTAGCGTAAATAGTGGATAATCTTGAAGTTGTTGATAGTTTATGTAAAAATCTATCAAATACCACAATTAGAACATTGAAGGTTAAGGGTTACGGAATTTTTCACTGTTATTATAATTTTTAAATTTTAATAATTTGACTGCAATTTCTACAAATAAAGGAGCTTTCATGTTCTGTTTTTTTTTTATTCCTAAATAAATACGCTATTGAATAGGCAGTAATTAATTTGAGATAGTTGATAGCTACTATCCAAAATCCTTTTCCCCCCAAGTTCTAATTTACTTTCCAACAAATCGTGCAACTTTGACCTTGCACCATGCAAAATTTAAAATACACATTAAATAAATGTACTACAATAAAGGTACAGGCACATAGCGGGCGGGACGGAACGGAGGCGGAGCGTCGACCGATCGTGGACGGGCGTGCATGTCACACTGCGGGCGGACCGAACGCGGGACTGGACGGCGGCGGAATGACAGCGCCAGAAGAAAACTTTCTGCTGTCTGTGTGACTACTACTATGTATTCCCATACAATACAACGCCAGCGTATCGGTCCCGCACCGACCGGCGTTGCGGCGGTGGATCGGTCCACGCCGTTACAACGTCCGGCAGGACGGCGCTGTGTGCACTATCTAATACAGATCAGTACATTACAACACAACGACGCCCGCCGGCGATATGCTTCAGTTCCGTTCCGCCCGCTGTGTATCTGCAGCTTTAAGGATTATTACACACAATTTATGCTACATCTTGTAGACTTTAATTTGAAATAAGCTTAAAAAAATACCTGTTCTTATTCTCTAAAATTTTGGTGTCCACAATTATATCATTCTTAAATCGGCTCCTCAACTCTTGGAAGAGCAGCATTCTTATAAATGAATTGCATCTGTCAATCTCCATCTCGTCTTCTGTCTCATTTTCAATAAAACTCTTCACTTTGTAACTGTAGAAGAATAAACAGTAATTTCACTTTGTATTCAAATACTTTCTCAAGAATGTTAAACCTATATACTAGCCATCTACAATGTGTTATTGAATTAACTCAAAACCTGAAACTAGTTTGTTCAGAATCGAGAGTAGAATCCATTACACTACTTTTTAACATAGGTTAATTTTTACCAAAAAAATATTTTCATATCATGCAGAGTCTAAAGTTTCATACGACGACGCGGCGCTGAACGCAAAGGCGAGCGAGACCCAGTAAAAAAACTGTGATGGAAACTTTTGGGTAACATTTTTTTCCTAAAACTATTAAAACTTAACTTAATTTTAAGAGGTTATTCACCTCCCGACACAGTAGCGTCGAGAGTGTCGCACGTTCGTGAATTAATCTAGCGTCATGAATCGATTAGAGCAACTATGATATCAAAAATTACAAATATCTTCTACAATAATAAATGAAAATTAATAATTACTTTCAATATCAATTTATTATAATAAAAACTAGTTGGAGTGTCTGAGGTTTTGAGTTATTCCAATAACACATTGTACATGGAAGCTTTCATAGAAATTATTAATGATTAATATAACATTCATTTCATGCATGAATTCCATAATTATGTATCTAATTTATAATTATGTAAATATCCATAATGTCATTGATGTTATCCAATAAAATTATCCTTTTTTTTTTCTTGTGATTTATCTGCAATCAGTCCTTGGCCTATAAGCAATTTTTTTGCAGGATTTCATGATGTAGTGTGGTTTCTCCAGTGACACTACCTTCTACGTATTTTGGGTCATATGTCCTAGTTAGGTCCACTACAGCCAATGAGCCAACCTTTTCAGCAGCCTTTTGTGATCTGGCTTAGTAAGTGCTTTTGCCAAGGCATTTGGATGACTATAAAATTATCTATATAAAAATTAAGTCACACAGATAATAGTAGTTTATGAAACTGTTGCATAATAGGGGTTATTAAAACACGAGTGTGAGTTTAAAAACCGAGCCGTAGGCGAGGTTTTTAATAGTATCACACGAATGTTTTAATACCTAATTATGTCAGTTTCATACACTATTTTATCTACACTCATACAATTTTAAATAAAATACCAAAGTCAAAATCTTAGTAACATTGTCGTTGTTTTTCTTGATTTCTCTGGTAAAAGATTGTTCGTCATTTACGTTGCTGCATCCAGAAATTCAGGCGGGGTCATATTTTCCTCAGTTCAGTATCACTGCTGTAGTCAGATATTTTTGCCCAGAATAAAACTTTCGACATACAAAACCATAATAATAACGTAAACAATAACAATAAATTTACAAGTAACGATGTCCATATCCAGTAGGCCAGGCGCGCGGCCGCGCACGCGCGCTGGTGCGCGTCTACACAGATAATAAAATATTGTCTGGCGACAACATTATAATCGGAACTAATTTTCTATCCTTGTCAGGATTCCGTCAATCTCTGTTTTATCATACAAAAAATATGCCTGTAAACACTTAAATATAATTAAAAGCAATATGACAATCAAAAGTTCTGCCAAAAACGCGATTTTAAACGATAAAAATTTTCAATGTATGACAAGTGGCGCCACCCTGAATTTTGTGTACTCATTGGTGCCAAACTGTACGACTGCTAAAAAAAATGTTTGAAAACTCCTTGGTTAGGTCGAAGTGGCATTAAAAACTCCTTAGTTAGGCTGAAGTGTGCGGTTATGGAAAAAAAATTAAATTACCGCATTGTTTTGTTCAGCAAACTGTATCGTAATGAAACTTTTTAAATTCATAACAGGTGCATGTGCGTAAAGTATGTCATTATGACATTACTTTCGAGTTCATAATTCGAATTTTACGATACGAGTGTAGATAAACTTTTATTTTAAACCCTCTCTGGAACACACAATGTGACACAATAGCAGATGTACTGTTATTGCATCTATATTATTATACCCCAGTATGTGTTAATAAACTTAACTGGATTTGCCACCAACTCACTAACGGCCAAAATTAATAACCTATCTATCCACAATTTGCCCTACTAGAGATAGAAATTTGACATAAAATGTATGTTTGGCCATAAGAAGAAGACTGAATTTACCATATATCTTCAACTTGTTGTTTATTTTCATCAGGTATTTTTACTGCATCCTTCTCTTTTGAATAATTCAACTGCCTCTCGGTCAAGTTTTCTCTAAGCTTTGCTTCTGTTGGCGCTGTCATGTAGGAGATACCTGAAAGAATGGAGAAAAAATAATCCTTGGAATCCTTGGTTTAGTATACCAATTAACTTTTTTTTTAAAGGTTTTTCCTACAATCAAAAACTTATTACCAAACAAGTGTGTGACAATAAGTTTTTTGTTGAAAAATGAAATTTTCAAGACAAGCTTTTATAAGACACGGATTTGGTACTGTAACCAAAATTCGGCATGTCAATGGTAACTACAGCAGAGATACTGTGACCACCTTCCGGTTCCATCATCAGATCAGCTCTTAAACATCATAATAATGAACACTAAAATTATGTATACAGTGTTAGTCTTCATAAGGTGTACACATGAAATTAGGTGACACTAGACATAATTTTATCGAATGTGAATGCTACCTACTAACCTTCTTTTATTAGCTTGTTGAAGTCAAATCCATTTGCTGCCAAGAAGTCTAAGCTAGAACTCTGACAAAGGAACATTCTGTCAGGTCCCGGTCTCCCGCGCGGGTACAAGTAGAAATTGTACGTGTCATTCATGTACTGCTTCTTCTTTTCATCCCAGTAAAATGCACACAACCCGAACTGTATCAAAAGAAATTCACTCGACCCTTCCATCAAGCGAATGTAGTAATCTTCCGGCGAATCGAAAATAGACACGTCTCGCCCATTTATAAGCCCTGTAAACTCCGCATCTATCGATAAAAAGTCCGCTTTCCCTATAGAATCACTAATTAATGGTAATGTTTCCTTAAAATCTGCAAAAATAAATTAAAAATAATGAGTTTGCCGCGCTTATAAATACTGTAATAAACTCAGGAATACTACTTACTCTTACGAACAATCTCCATTATTTACATATAATATTATGTCACACTATTATAATAACATCAAAACAGATATAAACATTCAGTTTAGTTATTCAATTAACTAACAAAATCGATAAAATGCAAAAACACAAAAAGCACAATGATGCACAGCTTCCATGCGCATGTCAAAATGTCAAACATATCTGTCAAAAACAAAATCATCGAGATGTATGTGCCTATGGAGGTGCCCTATTCTTCTATATCTATATAATTTATCTAAAATTCTAAATCATCGTAGAAATATGAATCTGATCTATACTTTGTCTGTTGTCAACCAACGTATAATATCATTATGTGAAGGAGATGGTATGCTATTTGTATGTTCTATTTGGCAAAAAATTACGTGACATCAGAATATCTATTCCGTCTGCGTGGCGAAAAATCCGCCATCTTAGGAGCGACGGTTTATATCATTTGTGCTGTCAAGTAAACATTTTGGATTTGGATTGCGATTTTTAGCTTTAAAAACCATCCCAAAATTATTGTTTGTGCTGTGGACAGCCAGTAATGCAAATGTAATATGGAAAATAAAAAGTTTCAATTATTTACATTCTTTGCAATGGCCGCCATCCTACGGAGCCGGCTATTGTAAGTATAGCACACAGACGTCTGTTGTATGGTTGTATGCCAGGCGCTCTCGTTAGAGAGTAGTATATTCCTTGGCCACGCCACGCCTATTTCGTAGGTATTTCTAGTCCATTAGTTTCATAGGTCAGTGGTTAAAATCAAACAAATAAACAGGTGCGTTCAGTTATATCGCCCGACAACGCACAGAGCAGAGCGAACTTTGTTGCTCATAATGATCCCTGTGTAATGATCATATAAAAATAAACGAACGCACAAAGAACGCTCCGTAGGGTCCGTACGTCGTCCACCGTCGTCGGGCGCAAAAATAATATCATCACTACGTTTATTCCACAGAGTACATTATATAGCTGGTTTATTCGGGCGATATAACTCAACGCCACACACGTAGTGATTATATTATCTTTGCACCACACACCATCGCACACTCGAGACAAAGTCAAGCCCATAAAGGTATTATACTGACGTAATAGAGGCACTGTCACCTCATTATCACGTCACCGAAAGCAAAATGAGTATATGTGCGAAATTGACACGTGTAGGAGTGATTTTTAGTGATGTGACATGGACGTTTCCGCATTATCGATATAGTTCAACCGGCCTTACTTTTAAGGAGTGGTGGTATTTTAAAACTGCTAAGCTATTAAGTAACTATTGTTTTAAAATTACAGATATTTGAAACATAATTTTATTTGTTTTAAAAGATTGAGTTACGCAATTAAGGGCTATATTATAATTACATTATTAATGTCACGAAGGTAAGGAATACATAAGTAAAAAATAAAAAAATCAATTAATCATCATTTCAGCCGTAAGACGTCCACTGCTGGACACAGACCTTTTTTTTTTTTTTTTTCGTGGGGAAATCCTCATGGACGCACTCTGCCCGGGGTAGGCGAAGCCAGTGTTGGACTCTTACCGACTAAAACCACCACGGTGTTCCTTCAACTACCTTAGCCGGGGGCGTGGGAACCCGTGAGTATTCACACAACCACCCCCGACAGGTCCCGGCCCGCCACAAGCAGGCGAGCCCCTTCTCACCGTGCGGCCTAACGTTGGCCGCACCCTTCTCAGTGGCGAACACGGAACACTGCACGCCACCTCACCTCATGGGCCTTTACCAGCTGCGCCAACTACGCCGGCTGTGCCAGCTACGCCAGCTGCTGGTCGGGCAGCAGACTACCCCGAGTCTGCTGCTCACAGGCCCTACCTCCCGTAATTTTTTATAGAGGTTTTCTTCCTCGCGGTCCGGGCGGTGAAGCCAAGACCCTCGGTCCCAAGAGGCGCGAGAACACTACTCAGCAGGCACTCCTGGGATTACGAGACCGACGGGGGCAGGGAAGGACAGTCCCCCCGCTGCCTGCCCAGTGGCAGGGTGAGTGCTCACCGGGCCCGCCACTGCTCCTCCGCAGTGCCCTCTGCTTTCTCAGAGGGACACGAGGAGCAACTTCCCACTGGCCCACATCGGGCCCCTCCCGTGCCAGAATATTCGCCACAGGAAATAAGGTCCCCCGGTCCAAAGGAGACTTATTGCCCGTGCCCAGGGTGCACCGGCCCAACAACTGCCGTTCCATCTAGACGTGTCCAGAAGGACAAGCAGCTGTCAGACACACGTGGAGGTTTTCTGGCCAGCACCCCGCTGGACACAGGCCTCCCCCAAGCATATATTGGCCATATATGCCATAATCACCACGCTTGGCAGGCGGGTTGGCGATCGCAGTTGGTTGGTTGCACTCCACTTCACTCCACCTCCACTTCCACTCCACTTTCATTCATCCATCTATCCATCCATCCATCCATCCATCCATACTTACAAACTTTCACATTTATAATATTAGTAGGAAGTAGGATAGGATAGGATTTTTGGAACTAAAAATTTTGACTTTCTGTCTCCATAATAATTTGTCATCTTCGGTTGAACTAGTTTTTTATCTCTAACTCTTCTTGTATTATATTTATTTTTAACTTTTACTTTATACTCGTCACTTCGTAGACTTACCACTTTGAATATTTACCATTATTAAAGTAAAGATCTTTATAAGAAACAAACACCGACCCGAACAAATTCCGTAGGTATGGATCGTTGGTGATTTCACTAAAAGATACAGTTATCCTTAAAAATATCTACTGCAAACCCTGTAGTTTTTTCGAGGCTTTCAGTTTTTTTTTTTTTTTTTTATTGTATAGGATGGCGAAACGATCTAAAAGCCCACCATATGTTAAGCGGTTACCTTTGCCAATAACAACTGCAATACCATCTAGGCTGTTACCTAAATGGTACCGCAAGTCGGTTCGCCAAACTGTGACATGAAAATGGAAAGTCTCATGTGATTGTAATTACACCGGCACCACACAGCAATGCAAGCATCACTATTTGGCGGAGAATAGTAGATACGGTGCTTATTCGTTTTAACATTTGTGCCCATCCATTTTTCTTTAATAACAGCATTTACAGGAAATCAGGAAATCAGAAAGAAGCCAACAGAAGGATCCGTCTGGGCTGGGCAGCATTTGGCAAACTTCGCCGAGTCTTCTCGTCGCCTATACCGCAAAGTTTGAAGACAAAAGTCTTCAACCAGTGCGTCCTGCCTGTCATGACTTACGGTGCCGAGACGTGGACACTGACAGTTGGGCTAGTCCACAAGTTTAAAGTCGCTCAGCGAGCTATGGAGCGAGCTATGCTTGGAGTTTCTTTGAAGGATAAAATCCGAAACGAGATTATCCGGAGAAGAACCGGAGTGACCGACATAGCTTGTAGAATCAGTAAGCTGAAGTGGCAGTGGGCTGGCCATGTCTGTCGAAGGACCGATGGCCGCTGGAGCAGACGAGTCCTTGAGTGGAGACCGCGAATCGGCAAACGCAGCGTAGGGCGCCCCCCTGCCAGGTGGACCGACGACCTAAAGAACGTGGCTGGGGGGGACTGGATGCGGAAGGCAGAGGACCGAGCGTTGTGGCACAACTTGGGAGAGGCCTATGTCCAGCAGTGGACTGCGATAGGCTGAGTTGATTGACAGGAAATCTGGAAGTTATGAAGTTAGCCGGTCAATATTTTACAGCATTTTTAGCCCGGCCGCACATTGTAATAAAATAGCACCGTATTTACATTTTAATATGTCAAAAGCAGACAGATCCGGAAAATTCTGTCAGTCTGCGGGGCTGGTACTAAAATTAACTGTATAAATGTAAAATAAGCATTATGAAAGTAGTATTGTCCTGCAGATACTTACCTGTGAAACGTCTCTTTGCCATAGACGTACAACATACTATTATAACATCGTAAAAGTACAACCATGGTATAGGTTCCGGCGCGTCAGATTTTTTCTGTGATCAATCTTTCAATACTTTCAACCGACTTCAAAAAAAGGAGGAGGTTCTCAATTCCATTGTATTTTTTTTTAAGCAGTAACGGACACTAACTTGTGACATGTATGGTGCTAGGTAGTACAAAAAATATATAATTGAAACTATCGACATATCGATATATTTTGAGCAATCCATATGCGAAACGGTTTCATTTTCACGTACACAATATTTTTTTATCTAACACATAATTATTTAAAATAACATATTATGTAGAAAATAGGGTATTTACTGCATGTTATTAATGTATTACTAAATAATTTTAAGAATAACTTCTATGAAAATAAGCATTATGAAAGTAGTATTGTCCTGCAGATACTTACCTGTGAAACATCTCTTTCTTTAGGTTAATAATGTAAATTACACAGCAGTATAACACAGAATACTACACGAATACGATTATTGATATTAATTGGATAAAATACAGAACGATTGTGAAATAAATCATAAAATAATACGAGATTATATTTTGATGGGACGCTATGGGAGATTACAATTGTCAAAATCGGTTCTACTGACATTTTATTATGTCTCTTTCTAGCATATAGGTTTTTTCGTAAAGATCGGTATCTCAGTCGCACACTGTAGTGGTCTATTACGTCAGTATAGAAATGTCTTTGGTCAAGCCCATATAATCACAGCGTTTTCCCGATCTGCAGGTGCAGTTTTAGAAGGGGTGGGAATTTGTGTGCAGTGCCAGCTTGATTGCTTTTCTATAATGTTAAATTCCTCTAACAGTTTGGTTAAATTAAATTAAACGACTATACTTTTATTCCATGGTTTATTGCACGTAAACATAAATTACCAAACATTTCCACATCAAATTAAATCACTACGTTCATATATTAAACAAACGTAAATCTAATTATAAGAGTTCATCATAATTAAAATTAAAAATACACTAAAGGCGTAAAGTATAAAGTACAGCTAGCATAAAAAAAAACTAACTCATTACTGTGTATTATTTTATTTAAAACCTTAGTACACAATAGCCTTCAGACATACCTACTATAACTTATTATGTTTTCACGACACTTTTAAAGTTTAAACTACTACTACTATACGTAAAAAACTGCACAGAACTCTGAGGGCCTAGTACGAGTTTGACACTTACGAATACTTTCATAGTTTTCGTCGACTTTCATTCATAAATCAGTAGTTCTTCCTTGTATCCGCCAGGGGCGCTACTGATTTATGAATGAAAGTCGACGAAAACTATTTAAGTATTCGTAAGTGTCAAACTCGTACTAGGCCCCCTGACTACTCAGTCTCAGAAGTGGAAGTAGTTTATTTTTATTTTTATGGATACATTATTGCGTACAGGGTTCATTGTAGTTTTTCAATATTTTTTCAATGTGACTAGACAATCTTTCATAGGCAGTTTTATTCCTGTAAAGGTGTATGTTTGCCTTGACCTTCTTCATAAGCAGCGGTGGGTCTATATCGCTAAGTTTGATCAACGCCTCTGTAACAAAAAAGGAAGTCAGAAATGCTACTAATTAAAAAATACGTTTACTTAGGTATTTGGCTTTTTAGGGTTCCGTAGTCCTACAAGGAACCCTTATAGTTTCGTCATGTCCATCCGTCTGTCCGTCTGTCCTAATCCTTTACAGCTTAATAACTTCTACAGTTAACAACATAAGTAAATGAAATTTTGTTTAAAAATAGTCTAGATATAGATCTCAATTTTAAAGGAATAAAAAAATCGTGATTACGTATTTTAGGGGTGGCGCCCATACTTGTGTAATGGGGATGAAAACAATTTTTTCGCTGCTCCCCCTCCTGTGGAGTATCATTGAATAAGTCTACTAAAATGAAGGCAATGTTTCATACATCACTTTTTTATCAGGTGTACCATCTGCGAAATAAAGCCCGCCAAAGTGGCTTGCAATGTGTCCCCCCCCCAGCCATTTCTAAACTATGCAACGTAGAAACTTAAAATCTTCCACATTGATAGACTTTTTTTTTAAACTCTCTTTTAAAATTATTTCGAGTATAATTTGATTATAAATTTTTGAGTTATAGAGAGAAAACTGAAAAATACTTAAAACGTCCTAGTTCAAAGGTCATTGACCTTAGAGAAAATTGATCATAGCAAATAATGCTCCTTTAGCTACTTTCTATTTAAAAAAATCACAAAAAGTAACTTTGTGTTATATTGAAATGACACACTTCTTAAATTTGGCGCTGCACAGCGCCATCTAGCGGCTAGTAACAACACTCTCTGAGTCGCCAATGCTGCCGTCTATTGCATTTGGAACTTTATAGCGCCATCTAGCGGCGGCTACTAACAACACTCTCTGAGTCGCCAATGCTGCCGTCTATTGCAAAAACTAAAATAGCCATGATTAATATTCGATTTGATTTGTTTGTAACCTACTTAAGGAACCCTATAATACTGAGCATGGCCCGACATGCTCTTGGCCGGTTTTATTTTATTTTATACTCCGTTCCGTGTGGTGCCGGACGTAAAGAATTGCACCACCCTATATCTTTTCATGGGTGGCGTAAAAGGCGACTAAGGGATTCACCAGAGGATGGGCAGCAGCGTTCTCTGAGTATTTAACCAACCAACTGCGATCGCCAACCCGCCTGCCAAGCGTGGCGATTATTGCATATCCCCCAAACTGCTTGGAGCAGGCCTATATCCAGCAGACGTGTTTTGGCTGAAATGATGATGATGATGAAGTAAGACATCATGGGCCACTTTGACCATCATGGGCTACTTTGACCATCATAGGCCACTTTGAGCATCATGGGCCAAGTTTGTCCAGCATGGGTTAATTCTCCAACATGGGTCAAGCAAGTGTCCAAAATGAGACACTTTGTCCATCAAAACTCAGCTATCACCAGCTAGGTTCATGTCTAGCCAGCATCCAGCATGGGCCATTATGTACAAACTCACCGAGCATCTGCTGATCTCGTCTGCGTCGTCGAGATGTATGAGCATGGCGGTGTACAGTGATCATCATCATTTCAGCCGAATGACGTCCCCTGCTGAACATAGGTCTCCCCCAAGAATCGCCACAACGACCGGTCCTGTGCTTTCCGCATGCAGCGGATTCCCGCGACCTTCACCAGGTCGTTGGGGCCTACCCACGCTGCGCCTTCCAGAACGCGGTCTCCACTCCAGAACTTTACTGCCCCATCGGCCATCCGTTTTGCGAGCAATTTGCCCCGCCCACTGCCACTTAAGTTTGGTAATTCTTCGGGCCATGTCAGTTACTTTCGTTATTCTGCGAACAGCGGTGTACAGTGCGTCGATGTAAGTGCCATACAACACTTTATCGTACGAGAGTAGTACTTAGTTAGAGACGTTGGTAAGCCATCTCTAACGGCGAGACGTTGTAGGAACGTACCAATGTCTGGTATGAGCCATGAGTATCCATCATGAGCCATATTTTGCCACTATGGGCCAAGTGTCCAGCATGGGCTAACTTTTACAAACTCACCGAGATATCTGCTTCCTGAAGGCGTCCTCAAGGTGTGGTGTGATGTGTACGGCATACAACGCGGTGTCATATGGCTCTGGCCCACTCGTGACCAATGTATCAAAAGACATTAGGCGTAGGAAAATAAGAGTCTGGGCAAGCTAACTTTGCATAGGAATTATGGCAAAACCGCAATCAATAACTACGAAAATCTCTCCAGTGTGTTCCTATTATTCCAATGCTGAGTTACCTTTGCCTGGTCTGTACTCATTGCTTAGTCTAAAATACTAACTTTTTATTGGCATAATAAGAACATAGCAAAGATTTTTCTAGTTATTCTTTGCGGTCTTGCCATAATTCCTATGCAGAGTTAGCTTGGTCAGACTACCTTTAAGTATGTCCAGCATGGGCCACATGTATCCACCTATGGCCCAATTATATCTATCATGGCCCAGCTATCACCAGGTAATTCCATGTATGTCCAGCATGGGTCACTGTGTACAAACTCACCAAGCATCTGCTTTCTGAAGGCTTCATCTGCATCATCAAGGTGTATGAGCATGGCACTGTACAGCGCGTCGATGTGCGCGCCATAAAAGGCGGTGTCGTACGGCTCTGGACGGTTTACAAACAACGTCTCCAGAGTATGAACGGCGTAGGAACGGACTTTGTCGCTGCTGTCATCTAGGCGTTTTAGTATCACTGCAGGACGAAATATATAAGAATTAGACAATATTAGAAATTTAAAGTAAATGTAATGTTACTACAGCGTCAAGTTATAGCAACCAAATATTAAAACTTTAACTTAATCTAGCCACGAAATAAAGCTTTTGAAAATAGACCTTAAGTTGAGCTCCATTCAATACATTTTACGAAGCTGATTTGATGATGATTGAGTTGACAGATGATGATTATGACTCATTTGCACAAGGTCGACAGGCCGCAACCAACCCGATGTAAACGCTTATTCGTCTGAAATTTTGCATCCGAAGTCGACAGAGACTAGGTATCCGTATAAAATACTGTCGAGTGACTCGGACGCGTTCGGTAGTCGACTCGGGCACGTTCGGTAGCCGACTCGATGTGAACAGCACGGCTCTTCGACTGCAACACATTCAGCAAGCAAAAGTCACTCGCCGAAGGCAGCAGTCGACCTGGTGTTAATGAGCTGATACACAACTTTTACTGTATGAAGCACAACTAAAGGTCCATTTTAAGGCAGAGCTGGGTGTACGTAAAAGCAGAGTAGGCAAGTGCCTATGCGCCTACGTGGCTTAGGAGCACAGCGGCTAAGGTTGCACAAAAAGCAAAAATGTACATCATCGACTGCACCGCACTCGAAAGGCGGAAGTCGCTCGCCTAAGGCGGTAGTCGACCTGGTGAAAATTATCTAATATACTACTTTTACTGTATGAAGCACAACTTAAGTCCAATTTAAGGAAGAGCTGGGTTTACGTACAAGCAAAGTAGGCAAGTGCCTATGGCACCGTGTGGCTTAAAGGCATATCGGCTAAGGTTGCAGAAAAGGCAAAAGGCACAAGGTAAAGAAACATCGGGAGAGGTAAAAAAAGTCATCAATTTAAAGAAGAAACAAAGAGAAGCTAAAAAAACGTCAGCAATAATAATAATATAAATAAGTTTTTGCGATGAACAGAGTTGGCGTTGTGCTGATTACATGAAATTAGGTATAGACTCCGACACTTATACCTTTGTTAGTGATATTTGTGGAAGTAGACGTTGGCTTGACCATTGCCTGGTGTCTGAAGCGGCGTGGAAATCACTAGAGAAGGTTGAAGTTTGTCATGATATCTACTGGTCTGACCATTTTCCTCTTGCCATTCAAGTTAACCTAGGGTTGGTTAGGTCAACGGATGCTTCGGTTAAACGAGGGAATAAGTTTGTGGATAAAGCTATATGGGGTGAAAGAAATGCAGCACAAATACATTGTTACTATGGGGTATGTATGGAGAAACTTAGAGATATAGACTTCCCACCAGAATTAAGTAGTTGTTGTGATACTTTTTGTCAAAACAAGGAGCATAGAGTGATAATTGATGCTATGTACAAGAATATTGTGACATCGCTTCGGGAGGCGGCGGAGGTCAGTTCTGGCTTGGTGAGGGAGAGAGGGGGTCAGCGTGTAGTGATCGGGTGGAATAAGTATGTCAGGGACGCTCACGGGAATGCTAGACGGGCTTTTCTGAACTGGGTGTGGCATGGTAAACCTCACTCTGGACAGCTGTTTGTAGAGATGAGAGAGTCGCGAAAAATCTTTAAGCAAAAGTTGAAGTTTTGCCAGGACAATGCGGAACAAATTAAGATGGACATTTTGGCGACAGAACATAGGAGCAAACATTTTCAGAAATTTTGGAAATCCACCCAGAGATTGAGCCCGAAACCTGCTGTTCCGGTGAGCGTTAATGGCATGACAGAACCGGGGGAGATAGCGGACATGTTTATGAGGCATTTTAGAGTTCACTCGCGGCTTCATTCGGGTGAGAGTGAGCGTGACACGGAGAGTAGGCTATCTGGTGTGCCGATTAATATTTCATCAAAGGAGGTACAAAATATTATAAAGTCCATGAAAAGAGGCAAATCTCCAGGTCACGATGGCCTTAGCATAGAACATTATCAATGTGCCGGTCCGCATCTCCCAAGGGTCTTGTCTATGCTGTATAATTTTTGTTCGAGACACTCTTATCTTCCGACTGAACTGTTGGAGACGATAGTTGTGCCCATAGTCAAGAGTAAGAGTGGGGATGTCTCGGACAAGGATAATTATAGGCCAATCTCGTTGGCCACTATAGCAGCAAAGGTTCTTGACGGTGTGCTTGAGCGGAGAATAGCTGGGCAACTTAAGTTACATGATGCTCAGTTCGGTTTTAGAGCTGGGCTGTCTACTGAAACAGCTATTTTGGCGCTCAAGCATACGGTCAGGTACTATACAGACAGAAATACACCTGTGTACGCTGCTTTCTTGGACCTCTCCAAGGCATTTGACCTGGTTAATTATAATATCCTGTGGTCGAAATTGCGTAAGCAAGGTGTATCCAATGAGCTAGTTAATCTTTTTCAGTACTGGTATGATCACCAAATTAACCAGGTCAGATGGTCGGGTACTTTGTCTGAAGGATATGGTCTGGAGTGTGGAGTGAGGCAGGGAGGTTTGACCTCCCCGGCACTTTTTAGCCTATATGTGAATCATTTGATTGAGGAGCTCAACAGCACTGGTGTCGGATGCTCTATAGATGGAAATATTATAAATAGTATCAGTTATGCAGATGACATGGTGCTGTTGAGTCCCTCGATAGATGCACTTCGTAGGCTGCTTGAAGTGTGTGAGAGGTACGCCGTGTCCCACGGTCTCCTGTACAATGTTAGGAAGAGTGAGGTTATGGTGTTTCGGGCGGGTACGAAAAAGCCAGCCGGGACTGTTCCGCCGGTATTCCTTTACGGTGTACCACTAAATAGGGTGTCACAGTTTAAGTATCTTGGTCATATAGTGAATGAAGACTTGGATGATGATTGCGACATAGAAAGGGAGCGGAGAGCGTTGTCAGTCCGATGTAATATGCTGGCCCGCAGGTTTGCACGTTGTACTAAAGAAGTTAAAATCACTCTTTTCAAGGCATATTGCCAGTCATTTTACACGTGCAACCTGTGGGTTAGACATACGAAGAAGGCTTACAACGTTCTCCGTGTCCAGTATAATAACGCTTTTAGAATGCTGTTGGGGTTGCCGCGTTTCTGTAGTGCGTCAGGCATGTTTGCTGAAGCGAGAACGGATTGTTTTAATGCCATTATGCGGAAGCGAACGGCATCCCTGACGCGCAGGATTCGGGAGAGCACCAACAGTATTCTAAAAGCTATTGTAGACAAGCCAGACTGTCCATTCCTGGAGTACTGGACCCGTATGCACAACTGCGGGTCGGGTACAGCTGGTAATGGACAGAGGTACATGAATTAATTTATTATTATAATTGTAACTAAATAAGTATATTTTGTATGTAATGGATGGAATGTTACTAACATAGTCTATAAGAGATTTTTACTAACACATGGATTTTTTGTGATCCGATTTGAAATAAATAAATAAAAAAAATAATAAAAATAATCCGGATTTTTTCATTGCCTAGGGGCCTCTTCATGGTTTAATCCAGCCCTGTTTTTAAGTGAGATAGAGCTACATCGTTTGATGAACAATGGGTTCTTACCAAAATACAGCTTATGCAGCGTATCTCCGGTGAAGCAGCCGCGCTGTTTAGCCAGCACAGCAAGGCAGCAAATAGCTCGCAGCGTGTGCTGTCGCGTCAGCGTGGAGTTGTCATCAGCTAATCCAACCAAAAGCGGCACCATTTGATCCAGAAACGGTTCCAGGGAGTCTTTGGATGGGAAGAGGTTTACTTCCTGCAGCAAATGAAAATTGAATTGAAATTAAGCTAGTTTTATCATGGTAGATTACCAGTTGGTGCAACTTAGGAGAGGCCTATGACCTTATCGGTGATGTCCAAATTGTCCCGGACATCGCAAGGTGAGCAGTCAATGAAGAAAGAGGAATGCCCGGAATTGAGCCGCACGACATGGTTCGCGAAAGCCATGCATTGCAGTCCTCGTGGCATCCACCCAAGGCGAGAGTAGCCACACGGAGCCCCAAATAACCATGCTGTCTCCCGGGTAGCGTGACATGCGGCAGACATTTACTCCGCCATAAAAAAGGTCTATGTCCTTATAGCAGTGGACTGTTATAGGTATAGGCTGAATTGAGATGGTGACCTGCATATGGCACTAATTATTATCCAAAAGTGCAAGGTGTTACCAATACGCTGGTCTTGCAGTTCGAGAACTGCAGGGCTAACTTTTAAAGCATTCAATCAGGCTATCAAGTTGAAAGTTTGTCCCATATCGACCATCATATTCTTTAGTGAAGTGGTAGTGGGCTGGCCATGTCTGTCGAACATCAAACCCTGTAGAGATGAATTACAGGCCTGTCCAATTCCAAAACTGTTATATTTCTTCACACAGATAAATACCACGCACGAGAGCGCTAGCCAATGGGAACAAGCTAGGACACACTCCTATTGGCTTGCGCAATGTTTGTAATGTAATAGGAGCGCGTTATGTCTAGTTGGAAATTGGCGGAATTTATTTCAAACAAAGCAGATGTGATTTTGCGTCTCTATAGTATTTAATATTCGATGCTGTCGCAAAACCAATGGTTGTTGGAGCAGATAATTTTTATTGGAGACAGCGAATCGGCAAACGCAGCGTAGGGCGCCTTCCAGCCAGGTATTCCGACGACCTGAAGAAATTAGCTGGGGGTGGACTGCATACGGAAGATGCAGGATCGAGTGTTGTGGCGCAGTTTGGGAGAGGGTTATGTCCAGCAGTGGACTCCGATAAGCTGAGTTGATTATGATAGTCTTTTGGTACATTGCAAAGGTAAATAGCATGGTAGAAATGTTTGACGTTAGGGAAGGCTCATTGCGCTTAATTCTTCTGAGAAGTCTTAAGAACGTTTACCTTATCACCTTTATCTCCATCCCCTCCATTGTCAACTTTCACGGTCTCATCCCTCGGGTTTTCCTGTAAGGCGGAGCACAGGCAGGCGACGGCGGCGGTGCGAATGGCCTCGGCAGTACGCCCCGCACTCCACACCAGATTCGGCATTATCACTTCTGTGTCACAAGAAAAAAGCGAAAGCATTTATTCGGTGGCAAATTTTGCTAGATTTATTCGAAAACTAGAAGTTAGCTTTGTAATCGCGATAAACTCTATTGAGTTGTTGGGATCTATACAAATGCGGATTTTGTAGTTAATGATACATAGAAGCAATATGATGATCACATCACATCATTATCAGTCTTCTCACGGGATCTTATGGCCGATGAATACAGGTATGGTATTAGGTTTGCTAAAATTACTCGTGATTAATTGTCCTAAACTCTTCATTTAAAGGTCCAGTAAGCACCATAGGAAAACAAAGAAACTCCAAATAACTTAACAACTTCCTCAGAGATACTCTAAATAACTTGAAATGAATAGTAAGGCTCTGATGTTAATTTATTTAACAGTAGGGCCTTTGAACTCTCAAATGTCTAAGTGGGTCTGATTCTATTTTTGTACAGCTGCCTTTAAGACGCATGCTTTAGATTTTAGATGTAAACTAAACAGAATTTCTCCTGCACGGACCAAGCGATTCACCATTCGCATGGTCTCCAAATCCAAAGTAATTTTGTATTTGTAGTTCACATTATATCTTACCATCAAGTCAGACCTTGATAAAACCATGCTTTATATTAAAAAAAAAGGTAAATACCTTCAATAACAATCTTAAGGAAAGCCTCAAGTTTGTCAGTGTCGCACTTCCTGAAGTTGGTGTCTCTCTGCAGCAGTACTGTGGACAACGTGGTGAAGATCTTCAGCTTCACCTCTGGGTCCACCTTGGGGATCGCCAGGCACTCCTTCAGGAGCGGCGCGATCAGGTGCAGTTGGGTGCCCATTGCGGCACCTTACAATCGTACGAAATCATCAATGTTCCGCTAATATACACAATTGAATATCTAGTTATTGTGAAGCGCGGTGCCCGCGGTTTCACGCCCGTTGGCGAGTTACATACGATTACTTTCCTATTTTGATAGAAGTTTTGTTATGTTTTGGTCTCTTAACTCAGAATGAGCCAATTGGATAATAAATTGGGTGTGTAAGCTTTAAGAGCTTAGTTTAATTTAACAAATAAGGAGCGTGGAGATTAAATTTGAGATCTTCATGGTTTGGCTCGACAGCCAGCCGTAGCTCTCCCAATGCATGAGTTTTTTTATATTATAGGATGGCGAAATGAGCTAAAGGCCCATCTAATGTTAAGCGGTTACCTTTGCCCAAAACAACTGCACCTTTTTTTTTCTTTTTTTTTCCGTGGGGAAATCCTCATGGACGCACTCCGCCCGGGATAGGCAGAGCCAGTGTCGGACTCTTACCGACTAAAACCACCACGGTGTTCCTTTCAACTACCTTAGCCGGGGGCGTGGGAACCCGTGAGTATTCACACAACCACCCCCGACAGGTCCCGGCCCGCCACAACAACTGCACCTAGGCTGTTGCCTAAATGGTACCGCAAGGTTCGAAGGTCGGTTCGCCAAACTGACAAATGAAGATGGAAAGTCTCATGTGATTTTTATTTCACCGACACCCATACCCTTCGCACCGGAACACAGCAATGCAAGCATCACTGTTTGGCGACAGAAGTAGCTACGGTGGTAGTACTTCCCCGGACGAGCTCCTTCACAAAGAGCTCTACTACCTACTACAAAAAAAACTAAATGGCAGTATTATAAACCATAAATTAAGAGCGAAAGTGTTTTATTGGTTTGTCCTTCTTTTGTTTGTTTGACGTGATGTTTTGCGTAGTTTATGGGCCGGAGAGTGACAAAGGCTACTTTTTATTCCGGAAAAATACACAGTTCCTGTGAGATAAAGAACCACGGGAGCGAAGCCAAGCGAAGATAGTACTAAATTATAAATCTATAATATCGAGCCTTACATAACATCAAGCATATATTCCCCAAAGAATAGAATAGAATATCCACAGACGAATAAAAAAGGCGGACGGAATCTAACTAAGAAAAGATTGAAGCACTTAATTTTTTCTTAAAACCACTATATTTTCGACAGCATTTTAACACACCAGACTGCATATTTTTATTATATTTGTGACACTACCCACCAGTTTCTGGAAGGCTAATCAATTTGATCTATTGTCAAATCATAAATAATGTCAGCTCTTGTGATTGGTCGGCAAAAATACTAACAACCAATCACATCGCTTGACCTGAGATTTGACAGTCTATTAGTAAATTTTTCTGTTGATCAGCCTTTCGGAAACTGGGGGTTGGACAACGACTTCTGTCACACGAGATTTGTTGTATAATGGCAGCTTTTAGACTTACTATGGGTGTGAATGTGTGCATGCCAGCCCGTACTTTCAAGCGAGTCGACTACTACTGTGTGCGTGCCAGCCCGTACTTTCAAGCGAGTCTACTACTACCACTACTACTACTATTGGGTGCTTTACTTATTGTTTAGCGAGATTCCGTCCACCTTTTTTATTCGTCCATGAGAATACCTAGATTAACAATATCACCTTTATGGCTGACCAGCATGCTTAAATCTCAACAAACTAAATCTGCTTAGTATTTCTTACCGGAATGCAGCAAGGCGCACTCAAGCAGGCACATATCTGGAGTCAGCAGGGTCCAGGTGAGCGCGTCGCTGGTGATGCTGCCCAGCACCTTCCCGATGTGCTTCTCATACAGGCTGCTCAGGGTCTTCCCACATTTCTCCATGTAACGCAGCTTGTCCAGGTTTGCTGCAAAAAGATATGAAGTTTTATTCAACAAAGTCTTTATTTCCACATGTAAACATGGTGATCAAAGATATTGTTTGGTTTTCTGCTCTATAAAACTGGATATAAGCACAAAGCTTACAAGAAATCTTTTGAATGCGTCTACACTATATTCTAGGCATGCTGGATGCTTTTACCGCTCGGGCAGACACAGGCATATCAGTTATTACAGACCAAAAAAGTAAAAGTATGTGTGCCACAGACCAGTAAGCCTCGACGCCGATAAGCCGGATACCCTCGGACACCAAGCATATGCATACCAAGCACTGCATGTCATACGCCCCGCCGCCAATCGGGACGTCACTCCGTCAGCGAGCGACACTAATCATACGGAATCATACCACCGAACTTTGGAGCCGACCAACCATAACGCGCCGTCCGCCCCCCGGTCCCCGCTAATATTTTACGACTGTGTCCTCATGCAAAACTTTGTTTATGCGGCATCTTAAGACTTACTGGTCTGTGTATCGAGTCTATTAGCGCACTAGCAAATATTGTTTGTAGTTTTAGTCTGTGATGCGACTACTCCGTCATATCTTGACCTTCAAAGGCTTTCGATTGAAGAAGCATAATATACGATTGATAAACTCAAAAGCACAAATAATAAAGCTAAACAAAAATATTTAAAAAACGCCCATATAAAAGCCTATGGCGTTAAGACCGCCTTTGTACCCATTTGTGCATAAAGAATTGAAATAAATAAATAGTATGAACTTTGGGTGCCATTCAAGTAAATCCCACGCCCCTTGGCTCTAACCAAAGGTTGTAGAAGAATATTTGGCGGAATAAAGTTCCAAGCTTGTAGCGTAGGGGTCTTAATCCCTAAATGAGGCATGAGACCTATATTGTTTTCTTCAGCCAAAAGCTCTAGCAAATAAATCCATACAGTTACTCACACAAAGCCATGAACTGTATCTGGCTATCCACTGGCATAGCGTACACAGTAAAGTTGATGGTGAACAGATCATCTGCGACGCCGGCGCATGCCTCGCCGCACAAGTTTAGTAACGCCTCACACATATGCAGCAGATTTGTTTGGTATTTAGGCTGGAAAATGTATTAATTTTGCTTTATTTTGGAAAACCTTGAAATTTTTTGCGAGTGAAAGCTTGAAGGAGCTGATAGCTTCTCCTAAAACCAAATTAACTTCCCAAAAATTATTTGAGTATTATCACACGACTAGAATAAACCCCTCCCTCCCCCAGGTTAGGTGACTTAACTTCGCCTATGACCTATTCTACCAGAACACTAGGCCCACTCTTGTTTACGATCGCTTTGGGGAACTACATTTTTTAATTATTGATAAGAGTAACTTTCAATCACAAAATTCACAAAGAAACTTCGATGATCGAAGCAAAGAAAGTTCTTCTGACTCCAGTTTACTGGTGTACTACCTGTATGAAGGAGCCAAATAGAGCCCTCAACTTAGTTGACAATAAAGAAAAAACTTATCCTATCGATCGGCATGTGTAACAGCTATCTTAAGCGGGCTACTCAAAGCACTGCAAGCAGGACGCTGCACGCAGAGGATTTATTAGATCTTGTTATTGTGTTTCCCTCCACTTTTAATTTCATTAACGCAAAATAAGTATGACTTGATTTGATAATTTGAAGTCCAGGATTATTATAATTTTAATATTCATGACATGACACAATATTGTCACAGATTGCTCTGTATAATTTAATTTAATTGCCTGTTAAATGGGTGAAAAGTTTGCATGCCGTAAGGTAGAATGTACTGGGACTTATTATGTGTTTTCAACTTATGTAATTTGTACGTTGTTCCTGTTTACTACTATTTTCATGGTGTACAATAAAGTATATTCTATCTATCTTCTATCTATGTATCTACCTACATTGAACGCAAATAAAGACGATTAAAAAAAAGAGTCATTGTCAAATTGTGTAGTGCGTATATTTGCAGTGCCGATATTTTTAATCTGTAGGTACCCTGCTGCACAGATTAAAAATATCGGCCCCGAAAGTATACGCACACACAATACAATTTAGCGGAGACTGGCCCGGGCCCTGCTTGCAGTGCTTTGAATAGTCAGTTCATATCCATATGGAATTGAAGTAATATCTACAATACCCTTACTCCTCCTAAAGTCCTAATCCCCCACCTTCCTAGTCCTGCATCTATCAGGATCAGCAGCCTCCTTACAAAGTTCTTCCAGCACCTTCTCCTGGATGAGTTCTGAGCGGGATCCCTTGATGATATTAGCGATGACTAGGAGTGCGGCCCAAGAATCCACCTCGGCCTCAAGCAAAGGCCACCAGGTGGTAGGCGCTATGAAGTAGCCGAATAACTCGGCTGCGCGTTTTATCTGCGGAAGACGGTTGTTAAATGCCTTGTCTGTCGTCGGATTCACTTATAATATATCGCAATACAGTATTCCAACAAAGTATAAAGGTGTCAGTACCTACACCTGTGCAAATGACAGTTTGCAAACGACGAATCCTGGACAACTACCTACTGACAATAATTTCCAGATAGAAAATTTTGTGCAATTTTACCATTTTCCTATCTTATTCTAATTATAATAAAACAAAGTTTAACCGGATTAAATCGCGTATATTATTTAAATTGGTTTCCCTGACGTTTCGAAAGCTTTGCAGCATTTCGTGGTCGCAGGTAGACTAAGATGACAAGCGTCGTTACAAATATTTCTAAAAAAATATTTTAATCTATCGTACAATATTATTAATTAAAATCGTTTCGATGCACGCAGTAATCACTCACAATATCATTATCTTTTACAGTGTTGCGTGCTGTTTGGGACTTGATTATTTTTAGGACTGGGTTCCAAACAGATGGAAGCTGCCAACCATCTTCTCTATTAAAATTAGGATGTTTTTTAATTTCAATAGCCTCACGGAGCATTCTAGGTACATATCGGTTTTCCTTCGCCAGAACTTGTGGTTTATCAAATCGAAGAAAATGGTTGGGTTTGTCTAGGGCATGTTTTGTTTTATTATAATGTGTAGTGATCGCGAAAACCTAAGAAGTTATTCTAATTAATTTGTTCAACTCCCGCCCCCGCGCCTCTTTCTTTCGCGGACCGAGTGACAGTTTACGCTACGTTAACCGTTTGAAATGTCATCATCATCATTTCAGCCGAAAGACCACTGTCCACTGGTGGACATAGGCCTCCCCCAATGGGATAGGAGGGATATGCCATAATCACCACGCTTGGAAGGCGGGTTGGCGATCGCAGTTTGTTGATTAAATACTCAGAGAACGCTGCTGCCCATCCTCTGGACGTCACGTCCACGATTTCATTGTTGCTCCTACAGCATAGTAAAAATTGTTTGATGAGAACATTCATCCATAAAAGGACCACAGCTAACATTCATAGATTTCATAAACAAAGGAGGTATGCTATTAACGCTTTTTTCGTGTTTAGGTGTTGCCGCTTTTCTCCCACTTATTTTACAAACACAGAAACCAACCTTATTTTACGAACAAGTACGGCGCATACACTCACATTTTCTCACGCACACCAAAAAGCATTAAAGCATAAAACGTTACGCGTTCCCCTAGGTTGGACAAATCCCACAGAAAGAAACTGGAGTACGACTCACCTTTTTTCTGCAACGGCCGGCTTCCCAATCCTCCCGCTGATGTACTTGGGGTAGCTGGAGACCGCCTGGACGTCCACAACACACGGTGCTGAGAGGGACCCGTGTGATTTCGAATATTTTATTGGCGCACGGCGCTATTCGACCTCAAACGAGCGGGTTCACAACACTCAAAAGACTGTCTTCACGTCAGAGGGCGCGCAGGATCTGCACACTATCGTCACTAGAGGAATAGCGTGGTACCACCGAACCATCCAGTCCAGTGAACGTACCCAGCAATTCTATAAAATATGTCCAACCAAGTATTGGATTCTTAACACTGTGGGCATTCCGTCGGCGATGTCAACATTTTGCGCATGGTGAAGCTGTGTCCTATTGTTCCTTGTATGCCATATCTCCCTTGATTTATTTATCTATGTTTACATCTAACATTTTAGCTTCTCCCCCTCACCTCAAGTATAACCCTGGGATCTTCATCGGTAGCACCGCGCAGCATAGCTTTCACGATGGCATTAGCGTGCTGAGTGGAGCCCTCCTCCGCACATAGGATCAACCAGCACAGCAACTGGGACACACGGAGACGAGCGTCCGCTTGCCAGCCGTCCATCTCTGAAGGAGACCGAATAATATAGACAGGTGGTTTATAGTATGTCTATGAAGCTTGCCGAGCGTCTCGATTATGGCATATCCCCCCAACATTTTCTTGGGGGAGGCCTATGTCTAGCAGTGGACGTCTTTCGGCTGAAATGATGATGATGATGAAGCTTAAGGGTATTGTTCTTTTTTTTGGGTATATATAATCTGATTAAAAAAATCAAAATCATTTGATAATAATAATCATTGGTTGCTTTTACTGGCTTGGCACCCGCTCGTCACTTGGGGTTGACACTTAAAATCAGCACTATGTTGTGAGTTGTGACTCAAGTTACAAACACAGCATCAGGCGCGGTTCCAGCCCAAGATTTGGGGGGGGGGTCAACTTGGTACTTACGTACAGTTCCAAGGTCCAAATTCAAATTTTTTTTTTTTCGCAATGACAAGGTAAAGTTTGGAGTTAGTTTATTATGTAACAGAATAGTTACTTACAAAATGAACGTCAACAAAGAGGAAAATAACGTTGGGAACAAACGCGAGCGAAGCGAGCGCGAATTTTTTTATATTTATGCGAAAAGTTGACTTCAATTTAAGTGTATTTTTTGGAGTTGTAGGGTATGGCTATGCATGTCAATTTTAAGTTTATCGTTAATATGTTATGTTTAGTTTTTTTTTCTCTCGCCTGTACCGAGACTGAAATAAAAATGTTGTTTCTTTCTTTTCTTTATGTACGTTAATGAAGAAGCGCGAGCGAAGCGAGCGCGAAATTTTTTTTTCACCGCCAAAGCTTCAATCGCTTGCGCCTTTGAGTGTCCAATCGCTACGGCAGGCTCATGTAAAGTAGCGCAAACCATTCAATAAAATGAACTACCGCCGTCGTAAGTCGTCGTATGTGATATTATTTGTCATTAAACTGAAAATATCATTCATAGTTTATTTTGAGCAAAATAATACCTATGCTGTAAATTGAACTTCAGTACATAAACAAAACTCTAAAAGTCTAAAATAATGTTAGGTATTTTTTGACGTACATACGAGTAGATGTCGTGTTTCAGTAAGTAGGTAGTACTTACATAGTTTTGATTTCATTATTTACTTTTGGACGTTTAAGCAGGAAGTCAATAATTTATCTGTCTATTTTTAGGAGATTTGTCAATTTGACGTGTACGATTTTGGGGGGGGTCATGACCCCTACGACCCCCCCCCCCTAGAACCGCCACTGCACAGCATCATGCTGAGTGTCAACCTCTTTGCCGCAGCTATGACATGCATGTTCTTATGATATTACAAGTATGTAGGTATGATACCTGGTATCACTGTAATTCCTAAAAAGTGGCTTAGTAGCGACGGTGTGGATTGTACGATCTGCAAGGTTAAGATGCACTCGCCGTGGTCAGTCTGTGGATTGGTGACTGTTTCGTTACACATTGAGGCCCAGCGACAACACAGCCCCGTGTTGTCGCTGTTGAGGCCCCTTCGAGCCTCGGAGAGCACGTAAAGCCGTCGGTCCTGCGCCTGATCTCTCTCTGGTCGTGTCGAATTGCCGTCCCATAGGATTATGAGAGTGAGGAAATAGAGAGTGCACCTGTGTTTGCGCACACACTTGTGAACTATAATATATCCCGCGCAGATGGCCAGTCTCCGTTGAGATTGGCCGCCGTGACCGAAATTCGGCCGGGAGGACATTATTATTATGATTATTAATTCCTAAAATGTACCTAATGAAGTTATTTTTTCATGTTCACCTACCGAAAGTCGTCTTGTTGTGGCAAGAAATATTTCTTTCTTTCTTGAAAAAGTAGCTAATCTCTCTCTAATGGTAGGGTTTCCTTAGAAAACATAGTTATGCGACGGTCGTAATATAGCAGTGAATGACGCCAACAAAAAAGTTTACCTATGTAGACAAAATGGTATGGTTGTTTGACAGTACCTAATTAAAAAAAAAACATGATGGTTGTTGTATTACAAACTCTAGACAACGGCACCACTTTCTTGGCAAACCGTAGCTTTAGCCGTTAATAGCTATGAAAATGTACTGAATCATTCATAATTCATCTCACAGCATCATAGAAAGCAGTACTTAACCGAGGATAGTCCTATAGAATGAGTAAATCTGGTTCCTCTAGAACTTTTGTTAGTCGAAAAAAGGCGCAGAAAACGCTTCAACCAAGCTAACCAGAATACTTCTTCAACATAACTTACCTCGACAAATAGCAGGTATAATCTTGCCAATATTGCTCTGCACAAGTACTCTGCAGCCCAAGTTAGGTCTCTTAACGTCAGGGTAATGAGAAGGCACGTCTTTTAAGAAGTCTGTCTTCTTCTTAAGGTCTTCCTCATTCTCCTCCATGTATTGGAGACCAATATCAGTCCAGAAAGTCGTGGCAGTGTTCCTTATTTCCTCCATTATATCGCTCAGACTGAAAACCCGATGAGGGAGAGGGATTAGTAGCACTCAACTGTAGTCTTTTTGGAATATGCAGTGACCATACAGCCCATAGACGCCTCATAACAAGCGACCGATGTCTGCAACACATCTATGAAATTTCATTAATGTAGGTCACCACTATTACCCACTTGAAATCTTCAAATCAGTTTCGACCACTTACGTGAGCCGTCTAAGCTGCTGCGTTAGTGTTTGTCCAATAGCCGCCTAGGCCGTAGGGCCAATCGGATTGCAGTACCTCGCCTCAGGTAGTAGCAGACTTTAATGTATTATATTCAACATTAGGCGTCTATTGGGCTGTATGGTCGTTGGGAATATGAGAAGACATGGAAACAGATCAGCTAATTAAATCTATCAACCTCTTAAAATACCATGAAGAGTGCTTGGCAACAGCAATAGCAAGGAGCCCTAGAATTTCTGTCTTATACTGGCTGTGGTTAGTAAGTTTTATTTTGAAACTAGCCGTGTGACCGATGGGATCTCTAACATCTCAGAAATCATTAGGGGATGAACATTCAAAAATCCTTTCTTAGTGCTCACCTAAATTATTTATTATTTATCTATTTATTTTGTTGATTATAGACGAGCAGCACTATTGCTGGTATGTCTATAACACACAGTGCTGAAAATTTGCTGTTTATTATATAAGGAAACTTAACCCCCACAAGTGCCCTCCGGACCACCATTGGTCCATAATGTTTTCATACAAAATGCAAGTTGGTACCACCGCAAGCCAAAAGCGATGGCGCCCATCCATTCAATAAAAATTGCATTGCATTTTTTTGAACCAAACACTAAAATCAGGAATCTAAATTACCTTGTAAGTAGGAGGGGAATCATGCGATGCCAGAAAGAGTACCGATCTCTATAGCTCAGCATCCAGTTGCCTACTTCCAGAGTTACCTGCAGCCGCACCTGAGTGTTCTCATCAAACAGCTTCTCGGCCATCGGGCTGACAGACAGCTCAAAGCATTTTGCATTACCCGATAGGACTATTGCACCTGTAACGGATACTAAAAGTATTATATCCCTTGTCTAGTAACCATAGTACAAGCTCTGCTTAGTAACTTAGTTTGTGATTGGGACTAGATGGTGCTGTGGAAAAATGTCCCAAAAATATTTGTTTATTTTATTTTATCTTTTTCTTTTCCATAATAACAACAACATAACATCACGCCTGAATCTCGCCGAGGGGTTGGTAATATTTCAGAAATAGTCTTATTCTTATAATATTTGTTACGTGCATCGTTGGTCTAGTGGTTGCAAGCGCGACTGCTGAGTGTCGGGTCCTGGGTTCGATTCCCAGGTCGGGCAAAGTGTTATTGGATTTTTTCATTAGGATATTCTCAGTAGCAGCCCGGAGTCTGGATTAGTGCCTGGTTGATGGCAATAGGCTCGCCCCCTATTACATGGGACTATAACATAACTGGCGAAATGTGGGTATGCTATACACCTCGGCCTACCCTTTCAGGGAAATACAGGCATGATGTTATGTTGTTCTATGCAGGGATTGAAACTAGGGAATCTGAAACTGAGAAGTAGAAAATGTGCAAAATTACCAATAGCTTTCACAGCAGCCACTCGCACTCTAAAATGTTGATGTGCAAAATTAGACAGCACCGGTTTCACATAACTCTCAGACTGGAATTGGAAGTCTCTCTGCAGTACTTTTGTTAAAATAATAATACACTCGCAAGCCTCCAGTTTCACCTTGGGAAATTGATCAGTGACAGTTTTAGTTAAAATACTTGTAAAGTCATTGATAAACGGACTGAGCAGAAAAGTCACTTTGTACTTCTCCAGTATCTTGTGCACTAGTTCTATAAGTACTAGCCGGATTTCCTCTGAATCTTCCACAATTTCAGGACAGCCTATACGGCGGACTATGACTGGTAGTATATAAGTCAAATAGTAGTCGTTTAATGGTAGTTTTTCTATGAAGTTTGATATTATCAATGCTGCAGTTTCACGACATCCTTCGGAGGCATCAGAGAAGCTCTTCAAGACGTATGCGTACACTTCAGGAAATACTACAGTCAGGTCGCAGTCCTTGTTAATTGGGTTTTCAAAAATTTCTTCATTTATTTTGACCAGCGCTTGCTTTCGAGCCATTTTTGACTCGCTTTGCAACGCAGTTATGTGAATCTCTAACGCAGCGCGCGGGTTGTCCATTAGAGTAGGCTTTGTTTCACTCATATTTGTTATATTTAGAACTCTAGACGAATGCTTAGCTCAATAATATCGACAAAACAAAAGTTAAATATTTGAAAGCCGATATGGATAAACAAAGTCCAGTTTCCATGACGACCACAGACACAGATGACGGCTGATGACCAAGGAACATTGAATTAAGAAACCTATGGAAGCGGCATATTCTTCTATATCCACCTAGTTTATACAAATATCTATTAAATCGTTATTGAATTATGAAACTATTCTTTGTCTCTTGTTAACCAACGTGTTATGTCGTCTGGTGAAAGAGATCGCATGCTATTTGTATATTCTCTGCTTGGCAACATCTTTACGGGATGTCAAAATACCTACGCCGCGTGGCAAAGAGATGGCATGCTATTTGTATATTCAGAGAATATCATGTTATCACCAGTCACCAGTTGTCACTTTCATCATGTATTATGTTCCTTGGCATCTTGGCATTGACTTGTACCTATGGACCTGTAATACCTACGAAATAAGCGTGGTATACGTACAATATCCGGGCCACCGTTATGGTGGCCATAGTTAGGGAAGTAGTAATCAAAACTAAAAAGTATCGATATCGATGCTCGTGTTCCGTACCAGAGATGTGTGCTGATTAAAATCATTTTCAAGTAGTAATAAATAATGCAATTATATCAAATACTAAGGCCCGTATTACAGTAGCTTCCTCAAGTACAGTTTAAACTCCAATCACCTGATCACTACTTAAGGATAGAATCGTTACTTGAGTATCGGTCTTATTCCAGAACGGTAATTATAAACTTTAATTCAACAACAAAACACATGAATTTGACCTGAAATATAATAGAAATCTCTACTCAAGCGTAGTCTGGACCACGCTTGAGTGATTACAGATCAAATATCTGCCCAAATACCGAAACAGGTGACAATATAAAACGAAACTAAACTCAGCTGAACTGCGATCAACAAATCTCTGCTTGAGGGACGTTCTAAAATCAAAGCTCAACTTAAAACTAGTTTTAAACAGAGATCAACGCTTGAGTATCCTTCTGGAATACGGGCCTAAGTTCGGCTGTCCCTAGGACATAAAAAATCAAGCTTCTAAGGCCCGTATTCCAGAAGGATACTCAAGCGTTGATCTCTGTTTAAAACTAGTTTCAAGTTGAGCTTTGATTTTAGAACGTCCCTCAAGCAGAGATTTGTTGATCACAGTTCAGCTGAGTTTAGTTTCGTTTTATATTGTCACCTGTTTCGGTATTTGGGCAGATATTTGATCTGTAATCACTCAAGCGTGGTCCAGACTACGCTTGAGTAGAGATTTCTATTATATTTCAGGTCAAATTCGTGTGTTTTGTTGTTGAATTAAAGTTTAAAATTACCGTTCTGGAATAAGACCGATACTCAAGTAACGATTCTATCCTTAAGTAGTGATCAGGTGATTGGAGTTTAAACTGTACTTGAGGAAGCTTCTGTAATACGAGCCTTAGTCAAGGCAATCATACGGCTATGTCACATTTTGATACTCGCAAACTCACATAAAAAACCTATAGGGTACTTCGCGTTTAACTTGAATCATGAAATTTGGCCAATATATCGATTTTGTTTTTTTTTTGTTTTTTCAATATATCGAACTCCGATTGTGTATTTAAAAATATCGATACATCGAAAATCGGTTATTTAAAAAATATCAACAGCCCTAGTTTGTTTACTTGACAGCTCATGTACTATGGGCCACATTGCGGGGTAAGCGGGGTTGCCACGCGGCGTAGGTATTTTGACATCCCGTAAAGATGTTGCCAAGCAGAGAATATACAAATAGCATGCGATCTCTTTCACCAGACGACATAACACGTTGGTTAACAAGAGACAAAGAATAGTTTCATAATTCAATAACGATTTAATAGATATTTGTATAAACTAGGTGGATATAGAAGAATATGCCGCTTCCATAGGTTTCTTAATTCAATGGCCGCGTTCAGTATTATCGCCCGACGTCGCCGGATGACATTATGGTAAAATTGTAATATGACTCGAATGACTCGAGTGGTAAAATCGTACACGAGTCGCATCACTACGGCTGATACAAAAGAGAAAGATAACGGTGCGTCTGAAAAAGCGCGGGAAACCTTGAATACGGCGGTCGTGTTTTTTCTTTCCAAGTGAATTTTTAATTTCCTAAAATAAGTTTGTTAGGATCTTTTTGTGTAAATACTTAGTTTTTTGTTTATATATTTCTAGTAGTTAGTTTCTTTTAGTGTGTATTAATAGTTGGTAAGTTTTAAATCTTCTAATATGGACCCTCCAGGGGATCCTGGGGGGTCGATATCTCCGGTCATAGCTCACTACGTGACAATTTCGAATAATGAAACCAGTGTTGATACTGATTGTTCAGTATCAACAGTAAATAATAGTAAAAGGAAGAGGGTTTCAGCTCGGCCCAAAATTTGCAAACATTGCAACAAAAAAAGGCGCAAAAATGGCGGCAAAAAGGATTGCAATTGTGCACTAGAGAATCAGGAGATGGAAATTTCTCATTTCGAGAATGGTTCAGACCCCTCACAAAAAACTACTTCTCAGGCATCTAATGAATCAATCATAGTACAAAATAAAATAACATCTCCACAGTCTGCAACTCAGTTGGCTAGGTTGACTTTTAAGTCATCAGATGCTGCTCCATATGTTGTTCATGTGCAACGTGAACAAGTCAATGAAAAAATATTCCTTCATCCCATTTCTTTTGGCCGTTTTTTGAAAAGAAATAATTTTAAAAATGTGATAAATGGTAGTCTGAAAAAAATCGGCAGAAATCGAATTTCATTGGCTTTTTCTCACTATGAAGATGCGAATCTGTTTTTAAATAATAATAAATTAGCTGAAGAAAATTATAAAGTTTTTATCCCTGCTTTCTCCATCACCCGTATGGGTGTTGTAAGAGGCGTTCCTGCCGATTGGTCCGATGAGGAGGTTCAGGAGGCTATTTCTGTCCCCATAGGCTGTGGAGAAATTTTAAAAATTAGGAGGATTAGAAGGAAAGTAATGGTTGATGGTAATAATATATTCAAGAACACGGAAACAATTATAATTACATTTGATGGGCAAGTTCTACCAAAGCGGGTGTTTATGTGTTACACAGCCTTGAGTGTTGAATTATACATTTACCCAACTATTCAGTGTTATAATTGTTGTAGGTATGGTCATGTAAAAAGTCTTTGTAGGTCTAAGCCTAGATGTTTTAAGTGTGGTGATGGACATTCAGGTGAGTCCTGTTCAGTTCAAGATGATGATGTCTCTTGCTGTTTGTGCAGGGGGTCTCATGAAGCTACTAGTAAGAAGTGCCTTGAATTTGAGAGACAGAAATCGATAAAAGAAACAATGTCCAAAAGTTGCATTTCTTATGCAGAAGCATCAAAACTACATCCTTTTGTTTCTAAGAAGTCATATATTGACGCCTTAACTACCACTCATGTGTCAGATAGCTTTACTCCTTCAGTTCCACGGGTTAATCCTACATCTAATCAGTCATATTCATATAAAAAAACCGTTTATACTAAACCTCGTTCACCTACAAAATCCTCTATAGGTTACGATCGTCAATCTCATCATGACCTTATTAAGGACTATAATAACACTTCTTCAGTAAATAATGGCACTGCTCTGATTCCTAAGGACAATCTATCTGAAACTACAAGAGATTTAATCATAGCATTAATTAAGTCTTTGTCACAGTCTAATTTAATTTCACCGTCTCACGTTGCCTCTGCACTCGAAGCAGTTACTTGCACTCCTAATAATAATAATAGACAGTCCAGCCAAGGTAATCCAATGGAATTGCCGAAGTGCAATTTCTAAAAAAACTGAAATAATTTATCTTATAAATAAATATAATCCATTTATTTTTTCTTTACAGGAGACATGGCTTAGTCCGGACTCTTTGTTTAGGATTCCGGGTTATGCATGTCTCAGAGAGGATCGATTTGATAAGTATGGTGGAGTAGCCTTACTCATCAAACATCCTCAATCTTTTACTCATTTTTCCATTCCTGCTCATAATAGTGATTTTTCTATTATTGCAGCAGTTGTAAATAAAGTTTGTTATGTTTCTGTATATATTCCTCGACCATCTACTCTGATATTCGATGAAATTGTAAATATTCTTTCCATTCTTCCAAAACCTTTTATACTATTAGGTGATTTTAATTCTCAGCATCAATGTTGGGGTAGTTCCTTGACCAATAGCTATGGGGTTAGTCTTTTGGATCTGATTGACACTCATAATCTTTGCATTCTTAATAATGGTTCTCCAACACGACGCACTGCTCCCAATGAGGAAATAAGTGCTCCTGACTTGTCAATATGCTCTCCCAGTCTTACACCTTATTTATCTTGGGAAGTCTTAACTTCTACTCATGTTAGTGACCATTTTCCAATATTACTTTCATTTCCTTTTTATAATAAGCATTATTCTAAACCTCCTCCACGGTTAAAGTATAGACTTGCAGATGCCAATTGGTCATTGTTTAAGGAGCAGTTGGATTTCAACATTTCGGAACTTCCTGAAATTAAATTTGGTGATGAACACTTATGTGCTGAAGCTTTAGCAAAATTAATAATAAGAACTGCTGATAGTCTTTTTCCTATAAAAAATACAGCTCTAGGTTATATCCCATCCCCTCCATGGTGGGATAGGGATTGTTCAATTGCAGTTAAAAAGAGGAAACAAGCAGAGATTCAATATTATGCCAACACTACAGATGAAAACTTTGATGTTGTATGTTCTGCCATTACTGATACTCGTAAATTATTCAAACAAAAGAAGTTCGAAAGTTGGAGACGTTTTTGTCAGAACATATCACCCAATATTCATCCATCAGTTGTGTGGCGAAACATTCGTAGGTTTAGATCTGCATTTAAGGAGTCTCCCTCATCTTTGCTTCCTTCTTCAATGAAAGACCAATTTTTAGATAAGCTAGCACCTTCGTATGTCCCTGAGGAAATAATTACTTATTCTATACCTCTTTCCGATTATGTTAATCTTGCAGAACTCAATAGTCCATTTTCTCTTGCTGAACTCAAAGGTATTTTGTCCCACCTAAAAGATTCTGCACCTGGAGTTGATGGTATTCCATATTCCTTTATGTCAAATTTAAGCGAAACGTCACTTGACTATTTTTTAAATCTTATAAACTCTATTATGGTCACTGGCAACATTCCCACATCCTGGAAATCCCAAATAGTTTTACCAATTTTGAAACCTGACAAAAGCCCGTCAGATAGTAATGCCTATCGTCCCATTGCACTTTCTTCAGTTTTATTAAAAGTTACAGAGCATTTGGTAAAGAACCGTTTAGAATGGTTTATTGAGAGCAATGATTTATTGAGTGACAGTCAGTTCGGTTTTAGGCGGGGCAAAAGTACTTTAGATAGCTTAAGTATTTTTGTCACGGATATTAGGTTAAGTTTTTCTGTAAATAGTCACCTTATAGCTTCGTTCTTAGATATTACTTCCGCCTATGACAATGTAGTTATTCCGATTTTAAGAAATAAATTACAAAAGTTAAATGTGCCTACAATTCTTTTTAATTTCATTATGAATATTTTATCTGAGCGACGTATTAATGTTTTATTAGAGGATTCTACTTATGAATCTAGATTAGTGTGGAAAGGGCTTCCTCAAGGGTCTGTTTTAAGTCCTATATTGTATAATATATATACATATGATCTCGAATCTTCCCTGGACAGTAAAGTAAAAGTTCTCCAATATGCTGATGACCTGGTTTTATACTGTTCTCATCGCTCTATCGAAACGGCTTGCTCTTCACTGTCTTCTTCTCTTAATCTTTTAAAAACATGGCTTGATCGTAATGGACTAGAGTTATCATCTTCGAAAAGCTCTGCTGTTTTATTTTCACGAAAGCGGCTTCCTCCTCCTTTTTCTATATATTTTGATGGTCAACCGATTCCAGAAAAATCTTCGGTCAAATTTTTAGGAGTTATTTTAGACTCCAGGCTTACTGGTATTCCCCACTGTGAATATATTTTATCTAAATGCGAAAAAAGGTTAAATATGTTAAGATGCCTGGCTGGAGTATGGTGGGGTGCCCATCCTTATTGTTTAAAACTGCTATATAATGCTATAGTTAGAAGCGTATTAGATTATGGGTCTTTTTTGTTAGAACCAGGGAGTATTGTTGCTTTTAAAAAACTTAACAATATACAGTCAAAAGCACTAAGAATAATCACGGGAGCTATGAAATCTAGTCCAATTAATGCCCTTCAACTTGAATGTGTGGATCCTCCTCTTTCACTTCGCCGTCAGTTCCTTTGCGAAAATTTTTTATTTCGTTCATTGCAATTTTCTAACCATCCTCTATATACAAAACTTCCATTACTTTTAAATCAAATAAATTCTTCTAATTATTGGTCTCATAAAAATCCACCATGTCTTATTCAGAGTTACAAAAAGTTTATTGCCTTACAGGCTCCAAGCTACAGTTCAAATTTATATCCTCTTTTTTGCAGTAATTATGAATCTCTAGTTTCTATTCCTGACATACATTTTTCCTTGGGTTTAAATAAAGAGGATGATTTTACGAATTTCTTATTTAATTCAATCAAATATAATTATTGGAAAGATTGGCATCATATTTACACTGATGCGTCCAAACACGATGATTCTGGTTGTGTAGGAGTCGGAGTTTTTCATTCTCAATACAATATAGTTCAAAAGGTTAAACTTCCGCCTGAATCATCAGTGTTCACAGGAGAATGCTTTGGTTTATTCAAAGCTGTAGAATATATACACATTATGAAATTAAAAAAGACGGTCATATTTTCAGACGCTTTGAGTGTTTTGCAAGCTCTTAGCAAATTTCCATTAAAATGTAAAACAGTTTATCCCTTGGTAATATCTATAAGAAATCTATTGTACAAATGTTATCAGCAAGGGCTTGTAATTAGCTTTGCATGGATTCCGGGACATAGCAACATTTTGGGCAACACCAGGGCTGACCAGCTTGCCAATGAGGCTGTTGATTGTGGAGATCGTTTTCCGTACATTAATTATTGTCATGATCTTGCAGGTCTCCCCATGACGTTCCTTCGGGAGTCTTGGGGAGACTTATGGTCAGACAGTTCAGTATTAAAAGGTAAATTTTATGCCACCATACAAACGTGTATCCCAAAAAAACCTTGGTTTTTTAAATTAAAGTTAAATAAAACTTCCACCAGTTGTATTATCCGTATGAGACTGGGACATGTTTGTACTCCAGTTCACCTTGCACGGCTTCATATCATAGATAACGATATTTGTGAGTGTGGTGAAAGCGTGGGGGATCTGAACCACATTTTCTTCTCGTGTTCTCTTTATAATCATTCTCCTTTTATGGACTCCTTAAATCGTCATGAAGTTCCTCTTCCTACTTCCATTCTTACTCTTTTAGCATCTAATGATCCTATAATATACAACTGTTTATCTATTTTCATTAATTCTAACTCAATCCGTATTTAGTTTATTATATATTTTATTTGAAATTTTTTTCCTTTTCCGATCCTGACCAATTTTTATTTCCAAATTCCGTTCAGATACCATTCTTTAATTATTATAAGTTTCCCCGTTTTTGTTAGTGGCAAATGCGCAAATAGCGACTTGCCAAGAGAAAAAAAAAAAAAAAAAAAAAAAAAAAAAACGGTGCGTCTCTACTGAAATAGTTGGCAATTTCTGTGTTTGTAACTGTTTCAGCGACAACACGTGTTGTCGCTGAACTGTTTGCTAGCAACCAACCCAAAGAGAATATAATACGTGAACCAACCAACCAACCGCTACCAACCTGCTGACTGGCAATTTTTTTCCCCACGGCATGAGCTACTAGCTACTAGCATTATACAGCTCATGTCGACACGATAGAAGAAGAACTGTTTGCAATTCTTCAAAAGTCACCAACTTTTATTTATATATTGTGGACACCTAATTAAAAGAAGTTATTAATTAATTAACAAAAACAAAAAACCCGACTGCGTCTAAAAATAACAGAAAAGATATAAACAAGACTTATCAACACGCAGTCGGAGGCTACGTATGTTTTTGGTCATGAATTATGTACATAATAGTTCATAGGTAGCCTCCGCCTGCGTGTTGATAAGTCTTGTTTATATCTTTTCTGTTATTTTTAGACGCAGTCGGGTTTTTTGTTTTTTTAATTAATTTTTTCATTTGATTTTTTTTAGTTTTGTCATGTTTTATTTATCATAATGTTAATGTTTTTTTTGAAAAGTCAAATTCATTTTTAACGTTGAATATTTTGTTGTTTTTTAGCATTTCTCATTCCAAATTACATTTAAACATATAAGTTGTATATATCTTCCTAAACCATTTATAAAACCCTTTATTTTGATACCCCACTCGATAGGTTTTGAGCAAAAAAAAAATTTTGAAGTCACATAAAATGGCTCCAAAAAGCGGCCATTTTGATTTTTATAATTTTGATATACCCAGTGTCACTCTCACAATTAAGACGAATCCAACGACACCTCTCAAGCTAAGATCCATCAAGCCGTTTAGGCTACAGAGCGTGCCAAAGAAATATACATACATACATACATACATACATACATACACTCGAAAAACATAACCCTCCTTCTGGCGCAGTCGGGTAAAAATTAGAGGAACATTTCATTTGGCAACTAGCTGTCCCCAGCAAGACTATTTAGGCCCGTATTCCAGAAGGATACTCAAGCGTTGATCTCTGTTTAAAACTAGTTTTAAGTTGAGCTTTGATTTTAGAACGTCCCTCAAGCAGAGATTTGTTGATCACAGTTCAGCTGAGTTTAGTTTCGTTTTATATTGTCACCTGTTTCGGTATTTGAGCAGATATTTGATCTGTAATCACTCATGCGTGGTCCAGACTACGCTTGAATAGAGATTTCTATTATATTTCAGGTCAAATTCGTGTGTTTTGTTGTTGAATTAAAGTTTATAATTACCGTTCTGGAATAAGACCGATACTCAAGTAACGATTCTATACTTAAGTAGTGATCAGGTGATTGGACTTTAAACTGTACTTGAGGAAGCTACTGTAATACGGGCCTTAGAGTATTTAGTTCAGTTAGAACGTAGTGATTATACACTCTTTGATTTAGTTGCCAAATCGTCGCCTCAGTGCTTGAATGTCCAACCGACCATTGACCGAATTTTACCGGAGACGTTTTTTTTTAGTTTATTATTGATTTAAGAGAAACATTTTTAAAACTTTGATGATTTAAGAATAATGTATAGTATATATTACATTATTCTTAAATCTTCATTACCTATGCCTACTTAAGGTAATTACGGAAACTTGTCACGTATTGATAACAGAAAAGTTAGCAATTTTCCTTTGGTGGAGACTTAGCTTAAGTCATGCTGCGCTGACCACAAATAAATTGGCATAAAGGCAAGATATAATGATATAATATTTACCTAGTTTAGGGGCCGGAAAAATGTCATTAAATCTTAAGACTTGATTGTACAACCTGCTGTTGTTCCTCGTGCTCTGTATTGTGTAGCCGTGTCAGGCCTATCTCTTGTATCTCACGAAACATAGTTTTGAGATATCACCGTTTAAAGTTTTTTACAGATAATTGCGATTATCTTAAATGTTTCAAAACTTTCAGGAAATATTTTTACATAATTGGTTGTATTAAAGTCTGAGGAAAACCGGGAAATTTATAGATTTTTGAATACTTTGAAATTTTCAGAGTTATTAGCTATAACAGAGATAGGTGTAACAAGCTCTCTATACATTGGTTGTTACGCGGTGCTCTGTATCTTAAGATAGGTGACTTAGCCGCAACAAGTGTAATATGGAATGTTTTGCTAAACACAGGTATCTTTAACTAAAGTTTGTCTGACTGATTGTTTAGTATTAAATTAAATTAGTTTATAAAGGAATAGAAAAAATACTACTCATCTAAACAAATGAATAATGACTTATGACTTATCTAGTAAAAACTCAAATTTTCAAATACATTAAAATATCCTTTTTAATGAGTAAAACGAAAACTCAGACTTCTTCTAACCAAGATTCGATAACTTTTAAAACAAATAAACTTAATTAACTTCATAACTAACATAAAAATTGAAATGAGAACTTAGTATTATCAAAATTATTTTAGATACAAAAAAAAACTAAAACCTAGATATGTAAGATCTTATCTAAATCTACATCTGCATTTAAGTCTGCTTTCTTTCTTGCACTTACACTCCTTCGCCTTACTTCCCGGGGTACTTCTTTTTTAACAAAGTCCAACACACTTTTGCAATACACATGCAAATCTTTGAATTATTTTTCATCGTATGATTTCTTGACGACTACGTAAGTTGAGCATCTTCAAAATTCAACTATTCTTAATGCCTAATAAGAGCCTCCACGAGTGACGATATTTAATTGATCGTCCGCCGCACCCTGGGCACTCAGCTCTGCTACCAACCTGCTGACTGGCTAATCTTTTCCCCAAGACATGAGCCGTTATCATTCTGTAGCTCATGTCGACACGATAGAAGAAGAAGAATGCCTAAATACGTGGATTGAAAAGTTCGCGGCCTTATATAAAAATAATAATGAAATCGAAATGCTTTTGATCTCATTATAATCGTCAACCCTTCAGATGATTTTACGCAAAATTTCTTTGTTGTATTACTTTTGCTTCCAAACTTAGAAGGATTTAATCAGAGCCAGGTGATAAATTTCTTGCATTCGAAAAAAAAAAAAAATCTCAACAATGTGCTGTCCGTTCGTTGGTGTCGTGACGTGTCCGTTTTTTTTTCCAAAATACTACATAGTGACGGAATAAGGAGAATCTATTGCATCCGATGCTGTAGTTAAAAATCAGTTAGCTGAATTAAATCCCAGTAGACAGAACGTTGAATATGTCCTCTACTGTAAATAGCCTTCGACTTCCACTATAGCACAGAACACCGAAAAGATATTGAATCTGATGGTAGGAAATTAATAATGAAATATTAAAGAGATAGCTAGGTAATAGATGTTTTTAAAAAGTGATAAGGAAGCAATATTTGCCATAAATTCTGATTTCCCAGGGTATCTAAGAGAAAGATACCGATGCCCCTCTGAGTCGAACCAAAACACAACCGGCTAAGCACTTCACGCAAACTTTTATTTCGTTTGATGCCGATATATAAGAAATTTTACGCAAATTAGTTGTTATAAATGAAACTAGGGTCCAGCTAAGACAACAGAACAGTAAGACCAAAAAATACTTAAAAGAAAAGTATAGACCAGAACTACTAGCCTCGAAGCAACATAAGGTGATTATTTTGAAAATAAGACTGCCACCATTACGGTGGCAGTTTTTTGGGTCTAAGTCGACTGCTGATTAAAGGGTATCGTCATGAACTGCATTTATAACTGCACTTTTTTATACAAAATTTGTAGTTATTGAATAAACATCAAACAGTAAAAATTACCAACGAAGTTACTAAAAACTGTTTGATTTTATCTAAGCACAATTCGCGCGTTCTGAAATTATCTGAAACTCTGAAACCATGACTGAAATCCATAATTTAAGGTGCCAGTTGGCTTTTCTTTGCCTTGTTTAGGACCTATTTACTTTAATTTCCTGTGTAATAAAATAATAATTGATTAACACACATTTTCATAAAATAACCAGTGGAAATCCAACAACAGACAGTGCGTATTTTGAAGGCTTTTGGAAATTATTTTCAAATACGTACACTTTTCAAAAACCCGGTAAATGAGATACATCAAGCTGATATACTAACCAACAAAAATAGGTTTGTGAACATTACTCCTGCATATTCGCCCGCGATTTTTTTATTCCACCTATTGATTTCAGAAAAATAGTTATTTTTCTTCAGCTGGTCCATAAAGACTATCATGTTGCCGTGGGCTATTACTTTTAGAACCATGTTTGTTAATGAATCTCTCATAATATCCACATCATCATCAGTTAGTACGCTCACTACAGTCACGGATAAATACTGTATCTAGTAGTTAGCAGAGTTAGGATTTGCTCGATGCGCTCGCAACTTATCACGCGTAATTGATGTAACTTAAGATACAGTATTTTACCATAACTAACAATGGCAAAATCATAGTTTCAAGAGTTAGGTGAAAGGCAATTGTGACTAATTGGTAATAGTTAATTAAAATATTATTTTACTGGGTGATAGAGGATCATGAAAAAATACGATTTAGACCTGTTACGCGTAACTCATGTATCTTAAGATAACAGACCTGCGAGTGACACGGCAGACAAATAAAATAAAAAAATAACAAAGGAAGCGTAGGCGCCGAGATTCAAAAGTATAATCTACTTTTATCCATCATCGATTAATCGATTAAGTATTAATCGATTAATCGATTAGGAAATAGACTTACGTGTACATCTCCAGCATGCCACAACGTGCACCAATCATAGCTCGCCAAGTAAAGCTGTCAACGTTTTCATTTCCATGAATGGACGAGATTCTTTTATCACTTTTAATTTCATATTATTCTATTTATTCTGTTCTGTAACAAGTTGCGGTGTTATAGCAGCTGGAGTTAAATTTAGCATAGCTCATTAACAAATATTAGTGCAAAATGTATAAATTAATTGTGTTTCATTTATTATTCTTGGCGACAATCGTGCAAGTATCGCTCGCGCTAAGAGAAGGTGAATGCGAAGTTTGTATCAAAACCGTAGAGAAATTCGCCGCCACGTTAACAGAAGATGTAAAAAAGAACCCTAAAGCAATCGAGACCGAGTTCAAGAAGTACTGTAAAGGTTCCAAGAATAAAGAGAACAGATTTTGTTACTATTTAGGCGGTCTGGAAGAATCGGCGACTGGTATCCTGGGCGAACTCTCGAAGCCACTCAGTTGGTCAATGCCAGCCGATAAAATCTGTGAGAAGTTAAAGAAGATGGATGCACAAATCTGCGATCTCAGATTCGACAAGCAAATCGACCTGAACAACGTCGATTTGAAGAAACTCAAAGTGCGTGATCTGAAGAAAATCCTGAACGACTGGGATGAGATCTGTGATGGTTGCATTGAGAAGACGGACTTCATCAAGAGAATAGAAGAGCTAAAGCCCAAATATATGGGCAAATCTGAATTGTAAAATAGCTCAATTCTAAATTTAGGTAAGGTTACATTCTGCATATGGTCACTTTCCTATTAGTAATACTTTACCAGTCTGAAGCCATATATTCCGCCCACAGGGTATTGTTGTAGCATAATAAGAAGTTGATCTGTAGTGGTGAGTCAATGCTCTAGTAATATTTTAATGTTCCCAATATTTTTCATTTATAAATTGAATGAACAGGTCAATAACCTTTCTTTAATGGCATAGCAATTACTGTACCAATGTGAATGAAATTGGTATTGTATTCTATGAGCTGTAAACTTGTTTCTTTCAGTATTTGTACAACATGAATTTTTCTTTACCATAAACTTGAAAAGGGGTTGTTGTAGTAGTCATTATAAACAACTTTTACTATGGGTCCAACCCAACAATCGCGAAAAGAAATCAGCTGTTCCCTACATTTTGTTGATTTATGTTAAAACTGACACAGGTATAGATATACCTGCACTGGGTGTCACCCATGCTAGCTACTCTGCTGAATTTGGACAGTTCTGTATAATTAGTCATTTAATTTTTATCTGATGTCTTATTGCAACTTACAAGTTGAATTTAATATCATCTATCCCTATTTTTGCATCATGATCTTGTTAATACCTACATACGCAATAAGTCATTGACATGGTTATTTCTAAACACTGAAAATCATCATCATGTAAATATCAACACTGTAAATGTGAACTGCTAAATGGTCAGAGGGGTTTTGCCACAATCACCATGCTAAGCACAAGCTCTACTTAATTTGGGACTAGATGGATATATCTATACTACTACTATACTAGATGGATGGGGATAGATGGTGCTGTGTAAAAATGTCCTAAAATATTTATTTATTTAGCAGACTCTTATGCAATGCACAAGTTAGGAGAGTGAGGCCAATTGTTTTCTGGGAACCACACATAATACTAATTTGTAAAACAGTACATATTGATGAGCCCCACCTCCCTTTTTAGGGTTCCGAAGTCCTACAAGGAACCCTTATAGTTTCGTCATGTCCGTCCGTCTGTCCGTCTGTCCTAATCCTTTACAGCTTAATAACTTCTACAATTATAAACATAAGTAAATGAAATTTTGTTAAAAAATAGTCGACATATAGATCTCAATTTTAAAAGAATAAAAGAATCGTTTTTCCGTATTTTAGGGGTGGTGTCCATACATGTGAAATGGAGAAAAAAAAATTTTTTTCGCTGCACCCCCTCGTGTGGGATATCATTGAATAGGTCTACTAAAATGAAGGTAATGTTTGATACACCACTTTTTTATCTGGTGTACCATCTGCGAAATATAGCCCGCCAAAGTGGCTTGCAATGTGTCCCCCCCCCTGCCATTTCTAAACTATGCAATGTAGAAACTTATAATCTTCCACATTGATAGACCTTTGTGAAAACTCTCTTTTAAAATTATTTCGAGTATAATGTGATTATAATTTTTTGAGTTATAGACAGAAAACTGAAAAATACTTAAAACGTCCTAGTTCAAAGGTCATTGACCTTAGAGAAAAATTATCATAGCAAATAATGCTCCTTTAGCTACTTTCTATTTGAAAAAATCACAAAAAGTAACTTTGAAATGACAAACGTCTTAAATTTGGCTTCTTGAATTTATCGCTAGATGGCGCTACTAACAACACGCTCTGAGTCGCGAATGCTGCCGATTATTGCAAAAACTAAAATAGCCATGATTAATATTCGATTTGATTCGTTTGTAATTACACCTACTTAAGGAACCCTATAATACTGAGCATGGCCCGACATGCTCTTGGCCGGTTTTTACCTTCCACTTGTCTCAGAACTGATTGCAGACCCAAAAACAAAAAAAACTTGTCTTTTTGATTTCCATTCTTCAGTCAGCTCTTAAAGTAGACGTCCATCTCAGTCTATATATCTATATCAACAACTAATATTGCTATTCTTGTTACAGATTAATTCATGGGACACTTATGTGATATTACATCTCAGCAATGAGCCACGCAGTGCCGTGGCACGGCAGTCCTAGTGATCAATAGACTATTGCATTTGACAAACTGTGTGTGGAGTATGCATGTGTTGAATAAATTATTATTGCTATTAAGTAATTAAATATTTTTTCCAAATTATTTGTTTCATTTATTTCTTTTTTTACAATTTTATTTTTATTTTTATAGCTGCATCTGGCTCTACTGGTAGGTAGCTAACCTAAACATACATACACTCACCATCATCATCCTCCTTAATAAAAAAATAAACAATAAACCAGTCAGTACTACTGTTTACAAAATGCAACAGGTATACTTTACACACCTGTATACAAGGGGGTGGGCGTAGCGCCCTCCCTCCCCACTGGCTGAAATCCTGTATAGTGTTTTTACATATAAATTGCTAGCAGGTGATATGGTATGTTCCATGTAGTGCCAGATGTAAAGAATTGCACCACCCTATATCTTCTCATGGGTGTCGTAAAAGGCGACTAAGGGATTCACCAGAGCATGATCAGCATCATTCTCTGAGTATTTAACCAACCAACTGCGATCGCCAACCCGCCTGCCAAGCGTGGCGATTATGGCCCTTTTGAGGTAGGCCTATGTCCAGCAGTGGATGTTTTTCGGCTGAAATGATGATGAGCAGGTAATATGCCAAGGCCTATGTCTAGCAGTGATCGTCTTTCCATGTTACCATGATGGTATGGCCTCCAAGATGCTGACTTCTTATGTGGGTCACTGCATCACATTGGCATAGGATATGAATGGATGTTTTATCCTTTTTGCAACATCTGCAAATTGTGGTATTGCCACACCTCTGACACTCAATACAAGCACCACCTACACCTACATACACAAGAATACGTCTGTATATGAATGCACACACGTGTAAATTAAGGATGCCCGCCGCTCGTAGTGCCGACTGCGTTCCAAGCGCTTTTCAGAGATGACGTGTTTGTATAGCGACTAGCGATTGACGACCATTGCAATAGTGCCGTCGTGGGCGAGGAATCTAGAAATCAAAGATAATCACTACGTTTTACTAGAAATGGCGGGGGGCGGTGAGTGGCCGTTATATATGTTAGTACTAACAGATATTTAGTGGTATTGCTGAGGCCCATCCTGTGTAGGTAATTGTTTTAGTCAGGATCCTTGTGGTCCCTGTTCAGTGAAGGCTCTTCGGCAGTGGGAAAAAGATCAGCCAATCAGGTTGGTAATATTGTCACTCATGGAAGCTTAAGTATTACTTATGCCTCCATTAGTGGGAATAGGGAATAATTAAATAAAACAGAAACCACCGGTTCACACTAATAACTTTATTGCAGGTATGTTTGATCTATTACATACAGATTCACATGATTGTTTGCATACATAAATAACATGCTTATTGCTGATATTGAGGGATCCCGATTAGTGGTATTTGTAGTTCCTGTGGTGCTCTGAAAAATATGAAAAAGAAATAATTTGAATTGTTGTTCTAAACAAATTGAGAATTAATAAAATAGATCATGATTTTCTTTGTGACTGGCATGAAATTTGAATTGATAATTCCTTTAGATACTTTATCATTCAATTAATGATTGCAGTATTGTGTTACATAGTATACTTGGCTGGGCTTTCTGCATTCAGAGTTATCCTTAATAGCTAATTGTAGAGTGGGGTAATTATAAATATAGCTAAAGTTTAAGTACAAAATTAAAATATTACATGAGCATAACTGCTGAGACTTCTTCAGTTTCTAACTTTTCTACCTGAATTATGAGTTAACCCATTAATGGGCACAAATCCACTGGCAGCCACAATACAATAAGCAATCTATTGTGTCTCATTAAATATTCTATGATGAACTTATACACACACAAGTAATACAAAAAATTCTGTCTGATCGTGTTTCCTTACTCATTTTTCCGTAGTTGATGACATAGAAGAAAGTCATGCTGCCTGCCAGCAGCTGGAAGAAGGGGGCCATGCCCACCTTCTTAGGCTGCACATACTTGTGCTGCCACCTCCACCAGGCTGTAAAAAACAAATGCATACATATATTGTTAGCCTTTTACAAGTTGGATACAAATTAAGATGCAGTTGAATATATCAATATTTTATGTAATAATTTTGGTAGAACTTGTCTCTCTTATCAGACTTTTGTTTAATTAAACTCTTCTTCTTTTTATCTTTATTATTTATTTGGGCACATCTTTCTTTTACTGTCAGCTGCTACAGTTTATTCAAATTTCCGCTAGTTTAATATAATTGTTCTAATAAGTTTTTTCATCTACTTGACCAATTCTGTACTGACTATTCAGAAGAAGCTGTTCTTCAAAATAAAGGTACTGAGTAAGACTGCGAATTTATTATTACTTTAATCAAAGGCAACACTCTGATCCAAGACTTAGCAATATTAAAAATACCCACAATTTTTTACTGCAATAAGTCTATAACCTCAAATATATTCATTTTTAAATATTATAAAATAGTGTGTTACTTCGGCTGAAGGCGCCAGCGATGGCCTGGGGCGACTTGTTCCTGCGAGCAAACCAGGAACCGAGCTCGTTAACTTTTACTTGTCCGAACGGAGTATCAGCTGAAAACGAGATTGAAAATTACATAACCGAGAATGGTAAACTGAAGGGCGACATTATTGATCTCAACTAATACTTACGCTTGCCATAGAAACGGGCTGGGTCGTAAGGCCCGTGGACTGCAGGGTTGTATTCCTTTGGATAATCACCGAAACCCATGATTCCCTGGGTTTTGACAAAATTTTATCAAATGAATATTCACCTTGGATTTCGGTTTTCAGTCTATCTGTCAAAGTGTCAAAAATCAAAATTATCTATCTATGGTGCAGTTAGGGATGGAACGATACATCGATGTTTCAAAACATCTATCGTTCAGAAACATCGATGATGAAACCTCTAACATCGACGATACATCGTTCTTTATGAACCATGTTTTATTAACTATTTTTTATAATTATTTCATTTAGAACATATTCTTTTCCAAAACATCGATGTATCGTTCATAAAAATCGATGTTTTCGACATCGATGTTTTACTTTTGAAAATATTGATGTTCTAACATCGATGTTTTTATGAGCGATTTTCATCCCTAGGTGCAGTGTTGTCAGCACGTTCTTGACCAACATTATATGAGAGGTATAAAAAGTAACCTTTTATCACACTTTATGAAGAAAAGTTTCCTTTTTTATTATGTGCAGTATTGATGTATTTAAAATAACACAATTATGTGTTTAAATACCTTGACTTTGGACCAAGGCCTTAACCTTCTCGTACTGAGAAGAGGCCCGTGCCCAGCAGTGGGACAGTAATGGACTGATGGTGATGGCTGATTATGTTATGTTATGTGTTTAAATAGGTAGGTATTATGCTGTCAATGTCAAACTGTTACCACTATCGTGCAGTTGACCGTACAATATCACAAGCATAGCGAGCGCAATACATTTTAGGCGTTTAAAAATAAAACATACCATTTTAAGCGCATTCAAAAAGGAGTTTTCAGCTTTCCCTTTCCATATGTTTTCCATGTGAGCTTTCTTGGACTGTGCTTGAACGTAGGTGCTGTGAGGTAATCCAAATATCAAAATATTTATTCTGCAAGTAGGTTCTATTCAACACTTTTAAAAGTTACGATGGCTCTGATGTTTCTTATCTGTAGGCTGATTACTTGAAGAAACACAGAAACAATCTCGATTTTGTTGTTCAAATACATAATCAAATACACAAGCGTGTCCAGAACAAGTTCACGCGGCATCTATACAAAAACCTGTATGGGGTGTATCCATTTTACCCGCTGATGTACCCTACGCTATTTGGTTGGGTATGGTCGGGTACAATCAGCTGCAAGTGCGATGGGAGTTTGCACTTACCGCGTATTTAGTTAAACTAATGCGTGGTAAGGAGCATAACCCGGGAGTGTTGCGTCGCTTAAGTCTGTGTGTGCCGGACCGCTATGTGTGGACAAGGCGACGCCCGCCACTGCTGGCCGTGCCGGGTGCTAGGACCAACCACTTACTGTCCATGACACCTCTCACCCGAGCTGTCCGACGGATGAATGAACTGCATGAGCGACTGGACATATTTACATGTAATTTGAGTGAACTCGCAAAAGTTCTGTTATATATTTTAAGTTACATGTAAATTTTTCATCGGTACATTGTATAGTCTATAGTTTGTGTATAATGTTAGGATTTGATTGTTAGGTGTAAGTAATTGTTTGTACTTTTGTTTAATATTTTTGTATTTTGTGTTTGCCTTCTCTATCGTATTGGGCTTGCCTTTAATGATAGATGTAAGTTGTGATAAATGAATAAATAAATAATTTTGTATAGGTACTTAGTGTAAGAAAGAAAAAGGTAACATTAACCACAATTTTATATTAACGCATAATAAAATCGTAAAAAAAATTACAATGTTACAGTATTGATAATGAGTTTTAAACATTTATGACACTAATTACCTAACGACCCTTTTAATCATTAGTTTTTTCATGACAGCTCCATACTTATTGCTATTATATGCTATTCCATGATGTTGATATTTTTAAACACATGTAGGTCTTCTGAAACATTTTAAGTATAAAAGTTGACATTCGCTGAGACAGGATTATATGTCTATGAAAGTCGGATTTCAACATTTTCAGCCCACTGTGCGGCGGAGCCAGGCGGAGCAAATGTTTGGTGACCGGAGGTATACGGCTGTTTGGTAATATTGGGTAATATATTGGTCAAATTGGTCTGTGTGTGATTTCGCTCAATTTATTAAAGACCAAAGAAATTTTTCACGACTTTCAAAAACTAGAAATCATCATCATCAACTCAGCCTATCGCAGTCCACTGCTGGACATAGGCCTAGAAATAAAACTAGAAATCAAACAGATAAAAATATATGATTGATTTTCGTTAACCTGTGAAATACTTGGATCTAGTGGTCGGATACTATCGACAGTGAAGATTGATAGTATCGATAGTTTTAAGAACACTAGTATGTTCTATCTAAAAATATAACAAAAAATTGAACCGACGAAAACGGAAACTGAAAAGCGAAAAATAACTAATTATGAGTCGGCGCCAAACGAACTTTTAACAAGTAAAGTGCGTGCAAGTTGCAAGTGGCCGAGCGGAGAACGCATTTTTGGAAAGTTATTGTTTATCGTTGAAAATTTCACGTTGTATTTGATGTGACGTTGTTTTTATTATTTATTTAAAGTAATTTAATGATCTTCGTTGATTGGTTGTTTAGCGCCGACTCATAATTAGTTATTTTTCGCTTTTCAGTTTCCGTTTTCGTCGGTTCAATTTTTTGTTAAAAAGTTTTATTTTTCATTTTTTTGTGGTTTTAATCAAACTCCAGGTCTCCATTATGTCGTAGTGTCTAGAACTATATTTATGTGTGTCAAGTTTCAACAGAATCGGTTAACAGGTAAGAATTCAGTGGGTGAACAAACACTCATCCCCTGTTTTACTACCCTTAGGGGTGGATTTTGATTTTGAAATTTAAATGGGACCAACTTCGAGACATACCCTATCCATTAAAAAAAGAATCATCAAAATCGGACCACTCTATAAAAAGTTTTGCGTGGTCATACATAAAAAAAAAAGAAAAAAATAAATAAATAATACGCGTCGAATTGAGAACCTCCTCCTTTTTTCGTCGGTTAAAAAACATGTTGTAAAAGAACAAGATAGAGTTATTTAATATAGATTTTTTAACAGAAATAGCAAACGAAGAAATAAAAATACTTAAAATCAAGAAACCTAACCAATTCTTCCTAAATGTCAAATCGATTAATGAAGAAAAACATACATCCTTTTTACCAAAACAAATCGTTGCTCGATTTAGTTTGTAAATTTATCGAACAATGATTTGTTAGGCTGTGATTTAAATAAATAAATAAATAAATATCTTTGGGACATTTTTACACAGCACCATCTAGTCCCAAACTAAGCAGAGCTTGTGGTATGGGGACTAGACAACGGACATAATACTTATATACACTTTTTTTTGTAAATACATACTTATAATACATAAGCAACACACCACATAAGAATATTTATTTCTTTTTTGTAGAAGTATAGTCCCCATAATACATAATACTCTTTGATAGTCCCTGCCGCTGACAACACTCGTTCAGAAGGCAGAGAAGTAGCTGGTATGTGAGATCTAAATGATATGTATGCGCAGGATCTTAGCCATTTTAAGGAGGCTGAAATAGAGGATTTTAATTTTATACTTTGAATCTTCATAAACTAGTTTTCAAGTAATAATTTAAAACTATCGATAGTAATGTAGAACTATCGATAATATCCGACCACTACTTGGCTCTATGTTTCAAAAATTTGTAGTCTATGATTATACAGCAGATTTCATTCTTTGTGAGGTGTTCGTAATTTGTTTATTTCACAAAAAAGCCACTAAATAATCAAGCAAAATGGTCTTGGAAAGTACTATGATTTGTGTGGATAACAGTGATTATATGAGAAATGGAGATTTCCTGCCAACAAGGCTGCAGGCACAGCAAGATGCCGTAAACCTGGTATGTCATTCTAAAACACGGTCAAATCCTGAAAATAATGTGGGTCTACTCACTCTAGCCAATGTAGAGGTGTTAGCTACTTTAACTAGTGATGTTGGGCGCATAATGTCTAAGTTGCACCGTATCCAGCCCAACGGTAACATCAATTTTTTAACTGGCATCAGAATCGCTCACTTGGCACTGAAGCATCGTCAGGGAAAGAACCATAAGTTGCGTATTGTCGTGTTCGTCGGCTCACCAGTAGACCTCGACGAGAAAGAGTTAGTCAAACTTGCTAAGAGGTTGAAGAAGGAGAAAGTGAATTGTGATGTTGTCTCCTTTGGTGAGGATTCAGAAAATAATCCTCTCCTGACAGCGTTTGTTAATACTTTGAATGGTAAAGACAGCACTACTGGAGGCAGCCATCTAGTGTCTGTCCCAGCGGGTGGCTGTGTTGTACTATCTGAGGCTTTGATTTCTAGCCCATTAATTGGTGGTGATGGAGCAGGTCCTTCTGGCTCAGGTTTGTCTCCATTCGAGTTTGGTGTTGATCCAAACGAGGACCCAGAGCTGGCTCTTGCTCTGCGTGTCTCTATGGAAGAGCAGAGGCAACGTCAAGAGGAGGAGTCACGCCGCCAGACAACTACTACTGAAGGAGAGCCAGGCAAGACTGGGGAGCCTCAGAACACTGGCATGGAGCGGGCTCTAGCCATGTCACTAGGTCATGAAGCTATGGAACTGTCAGAGGAAGAACAAATTGCTCTTGCCATGCAGATGAGCATGCAACAGGATGCTCCCGCAGCTGAAGAGAGTATGGATGTATCAGAGGAGTATGCTGAGGTAATGAATGATCCAGCTTTTCTTCAAAGTGTACTTGAGAATCTGCCTGGAGTTGATCCTCAAAGCGAAGCTATTCGCAATGCTATGTCTACCATCAAGAAAGACAAAGACGAGAAAGATGATAAGGAGCAGAAAGACAAGGATAGCAAGGGTTCTGGTTCAAGCTCTAAGTAAACACAGCATTGTTTTACAATTTTTTTAATTGATACATTATGCTCGTAAACTCTAACATTAGACACCACACTGCAGTGTTACTACAACTTTAAATTTATAAAATACAGACTGTTTATAATTTAATTTGTTTTTATTTCCAAGTGATCCAGTTCAATCCTTCGATTTTATCATATTCTAAAAAGAAATAATTATTGTTATAATGTTTTTAAATTAAGAATAATTATATGTAATGGAATGGAAATATGAAAATATTCTGGTTTTTATATTTCCTTTGACACCTACTTGATTCACTCCAAAACCCTTTACTTTGAAATTTTTTTTTTACTTCTGTCAGCTTCTGTTGTCTCATTTGTTCATTGAATGCGTTTGGCTGTGGAACAAGCAAATTACACCTCCCTAAAAGATAAAGCTAATATTAGTGAAATAAAACACATAATATTTATGTGTTTTATAAGTAAATGTTCTATTACCTTGTGTGAAATTGGACTGGATTCCCTTAGTTATAACACTGTCCATTAGACAAATCAATAATCAGTCACTCTTGAAAATGAATAGGAATGCAGACCCAGCCCAGTTTTCACTAAAATAATAGAAATATGTTACAAATATAAATATTTAAGAAATCAGAATAAGGTAGTATGGTCAAAAGTGTACTAACCCACATTCAAATTACTTCTACACTATCGTTAAAAATAATCAGTGTTCAAGTAAAAATAGACATGGTGCTTAATTTCTTGGTTCATAAATGAAGCTGAAGGCGCTTCTTTCCTAGAAATTTATAAATGAATTAAATTTGATTGATTATAAAAGAAAATACATCAAAATGTGGGTTGGGCTACTTTTGTGCAGACAGCCTCATTTATTAATTAAACACAATTATAATGAATCTGTATACCAGAGTTAGCACACGTTTTCATGTTAAGGTCCTGGGCCTTTTTGTTTAACAATAAGTATGAGCTCTTTATATCTTCTAACTGGGGTTTGAAACTTCTATTGGAGTGGGCGGTAGCTGAAAAATTATAAAACACTTCAACAAAGTTGTATGTTATACAGGCTGTTAGAGTGGGCACTGACAATGTATCCATTCGGACGTCGTTTTAATTCATCATTTCAGCCGAAAGACGTCCACTACTGGACATAGGCCTCCCCCAATTAAGGGGGGGATATGCCATCGTTTTAATTACTACTTCCAAAAAAGCTTGACTTGTCCTAAAAATAACACATTTTTCAACATTCACAGTTAGATTTTGGAATGCGGCCACGCCATGCGGACTTTTGGATGCATCGTCAGTGGTACCCTTTAAAGCCATTACACATTCTAAGAAATCAGTCAAGTGCATATAATAATAGTTTGCAAACAAATAGATAAGTATTAAAATTGTGGAAAGAAAATATCGCTCACAAGCAGGATACCACAAGAAGAAGAGATAAGCAATGTGGAGGTTAATTTCGATACCACGAGCAGTGTCACGGTAGCTCAGTGGCTAAAGCACTGGCGTACTGAGCCAGGAGTCAGGTTCGTATCCTGCTCGTGAGCGATTTTTCTTTCCAAAATTAAAATCGTTAGATTTCGCTTCACATGCGTAAATGCGTTAAAAATAATAAAATAAATAGATGATCTATCTTTTGCTGCCTCAGAACCTCGAGGTATAGTCTTGGCTTTTCAAATATGCAACTACCACTGCTGTATATATAATAGATGCGCCTGCGCCACTTTTAATATTGCTCAGTATGGGATGGATCAATTTCAATATCACTTACAATTTGTTCTCAGCGGGGTTACAGGCAATGTTTCTTTGTTTGACTGTTTCGATCTGTCGGCAACTATATGTATATCCTTTTTCGGGTTGGTTGGTTTCTTCATGGGTTCTGATAGTGAAAGAAAAAATTTAAAAAAATGCCTATGTACTTCTTAAATATAGACCTAGTACCTATAGGTTTTAATACTCTGACAGATTTCAGGCAATAGGCTAGCATGTAGCAGCCTCGTGGGTCGCGAGCGAGACTACTCAGCGTGGGGTCCTGGGTTCGATTTTCGAGTCGGGCAAAGTGTTATTAAGTTTTTGAAGCGAAGCTTCTATAGCTTCGTTGCGCGCAAAAGGAGAATAAATAGAACCTCTAATAAAAAACCGTTAGCTCAAAATTCATGATTACTGGGAAATCACCTTTTAAGTTTAAGATGACGTGACTTTCAAATAGTCATGATTTCTTTTTGTGAGGGAGTTGACGTAGTTGTGAGGAGGGAAATGAGGGAACAGGGGAGCGTGTGCGACAGGGGGGGGGGGGTAGGGCTGAGGGAGGGGCAAATTCAAGGCGGTTTGAGAGGGGCTAGGGGGGAAGACGAAGGGAGGTGACGAAATTAAGAAATTGAAAATTTCAAAAATTTATAAGTATTAGTTTCCGAACCCCCCGATATAGGTGGGTTCCCTCCTTAGCCCTCAATTGCAGGATTTTGATTTTTTCAGAAACACTAAAAGTCACACCTACATCCCCATGTAAGTGTGACTCGCCCTGCGCCCCTCCCGCACCCTACGAAGACGCGACTGATTTTGAGACTAACCTCGAGCCCTTTCATTTGAGTAGGAGATATAGGCATGGCTATCAGAATTTTTGATCAGTTCTGCGCGCGCACTTTCTGTCAGCGCTTGTAAATGCGTAGAAGCTTCGCTTCTATCGGGCGTCCCACGACGCTATCTGTTTTCTTCATTAGGAAATTCTTAGTAGCAGCTTGGAGTCTGGATATGTTCCCGGTTAGTGGCAATAGGCTCGCTCTCTATTACATAGGCCTTTTATCATAACTGGCGAAATGTGGGTGTACTAAACTCCAATGTCTATCCCTTCGAGGAAATACAGGCGTGATGTTATTGTTACGTTTGTCATGTATCAGCCCATAGGCTCATCTCTTAACAGTATTAGGTGCATACCCTAACAGGCAACAAATTAGCCTATCAGGCAGAAGATTGACCTCTATCAAACTATTGATTCCTCCCTTTTAGCCAACCGTTATTTATTGGCTAAACTTATAAATGTAACTAAACAGGTTTTATAATTACCAGGTATCATTCTCTTTGGCATAGGAGATCTTCCTCTATTTGGAGACCGTGGAGGTGTTTTGTTAATTTCTGAAAACGTAAAAGTTTAGATTTTAGCCCATTATCGGTGGCTATAATTTTGAACTAAAGCAACCAGTCTCTGGGTGGCTTTCCACCAGACCTGTGCATGGAAGCTGAGCGTAAGCAAGGAAAAAATCCACCAATAGGAGAGGCTAGCAAAATGAAACAATCATATCACTTCCTTCCTACCAAGCCGTGTAGTCGCAGAGAAAACAGGTAAAGTGTGATAATAGTACCCACATTGAATAGTTTCAAGACCAGACTGGACAAAATCTTCAAATCGCAAAACACACATCATTTCAGCTGAAAGACGTCCACTGCTGGACATAGGCCTCCCCAAGCAGTTTGGATATGCCATAATCGCCACGCTTGGCACGCGGGTTGGCGATCGCAGTTGGTTGGTTAAATACTCAGAGAACGCTGCTGCCCACCCTCTGGTAAATCCCTTACGGCCAAAATTAATATCCAATCTATCCACGATTTGCCCTACTAGAGATAGGAATTTGACATAAGCTCCAAACAAAATATGTCAAATTTCTGTCTCTAGTAGGGTAAATCGTGGATAGATTGGATGTTAATTTTGGCCGTTAGTCGCCTTACACACGCGGACCATATTTGTATGTTTTTCAATTTCCAAATTGTCACCCCTAGTAAAAACCGGCTCGTGGCGGCTTAGCTTGGCTTCTGTATGGTTTTTTTTCATGTAGCATCATCATAGTTATGACTATGGCCCGTACTAAAGAGCGTTCCTCATGCTTTGAATAATATTTAATCTCTTTGGTTTAAAACTAGTTTTGAGTTAAGATTTAATTTTAGAACATTCCTCAAGCATAGATTTATTGATAACAGTTCAGCTGAGTTTAGCTTTAGGCCCAGACTCCACCAAAGCGGAGAGGAGGAGATGCTTAGCAGCTAGGGTAGGTATATCCACCGAAGCTGCGCGGAAATGCGTACTGATTAGACCGGAGCAGAGATGTGTACTGCACAGATTACTATATTAGTAGCTAGCTAGTGTACTGGCTAGATCGGAGCTGTGATTGCGGCGAGCGTTGGATGTTGGTTGTTTTTCGGGCGCGGCTGAATCGTTTTGCGTCGTGGGTATACTAGCGGTGCCGGTCGCCGCTACCGCACGTCGCTCACATCTCTCGTCTCCGCTGCGCGCTGTCTGCTTGCGAGGAGTAGCCAGGGCCGGATTAACCATGTCGGGGCCCTTAGGCAATGCAATTCTCGGGGCCCCTTTTCAGCCGTTTTAAGATCAACAGCTCTTTTCAGGTTGATGAAGGGATCACGGTCCCAAAACTCACAAATCGCTATTACAGATCACGCATTTCAAAACTTTTAATATATCATACAATACTTACGCTACGTAACGCATCCATGTTATTAGTTCTACTACTTAATCGATACTAGATGGTTATGTTCTGTAAGTATGAAAGTATGAAGTATTTCATCAACTGACAGCATGCGTCGAAAAAAAACAATAATACCTATTGTCATTGAGGATACAAATTTTCCAATTAAATTTTCACTGTATGAAACATTTTCAATTACTTTTGTGCGCGCACAGGGCCCCAAGCCGATGCGGGGCCCCTAGGCAGTTGCCTAGTCGACCTAATGGTTAATATGGCCCTGGGCACAGCTCACATCTCTGTTTTGATCACAACATGTACAAATATAAGACATCTCTCCTCTCTGCTTCGCTTTGGTGGAGTCCGGGCCTTATTCTACACTGTCACCTGTTTAGGTATTTGAGCAGAGATTTGATCTGTAATCACTCAAGTGTGGTCGAGACCATGCTTTCTTTCTATTTCAGGTTATATTCGTGTGATAAGTTGTTGAATTGTAGTTTATAATTACGGTATTCGAATAAGATCGATGTTCAAGTAACGATTCTATCCTAAAGTAGTGATCAGGTGATTGAAGATTAGAAGATTGGAGGATTGGTTGGAATAAGACTGACGCTTGAGTAACGATTCTGTGGTTTGATTAATGATCAAACTGTAACAATATTATTAATGATCAACTGATTCAGGAACGTTCTGTAATACAGACCTAAAAGACCTTTAACCTTTACCTTAGACCTTTTAAGGTCTAAAATCGCATATTTCAAAACTATTAGGGAGGCTGGATGATACACACCAAACCTTTCGCTCGCTCACAGTCGGCTACAGACTGTGAGATAGCTGTACGTGGTTTGCTGATATTTCATAAAATATGTGTGCACCTGGCGCGATGACGTCATATCGGCGCTCGGCGTATCGGCAATGCGACTGGGCGAGAGGTGCACAGGGGGCCTAGTACGAGTTTGACACTTTATAATACTTTCATAGTTTTCGTCGATTTTCATTCATAAACTACTAGTTCCTCCTCGTATCCGCCAGGGGCGCTACTGATTAATGAATGAAAGTCGTCGAATTCGATGGAAGTATCGGTAAATGTCAAACTCGTACTAGGCCTACAGATGTTTTGACCGAGTTGTATGACATACTCTACAGCTAAAGCTCGTACAGTCAGCGGCTAACGTATGATGTGATCCGTCCCTAGTACTTAGTCGTTTTTTATTCAATATAAAAGGAAATGTTGTGTCACAGTACCTGGACGCCAATTTTTGCTATCGTGAGGATCATGGTCACGACGGTGTGCATATTTCATTTTAATGGACGGAGCGCTCATTATATCTGGAAGCGCAAATCATAAATTAGGGCTTCCATAAGTCAGCATTCAGATGGACCACACGCGAGTTACACTACAGCGCGGGGGTTCGCCTAAAACTATCTCAAATATTTTGTTCTGATATTTTAGATACTTATTGTATGTAAATAGTTAGGTACCTACTAAGTTTTTTACCTTGAGGGTTGTCAAGGGATCTTAGATGCCTCGAAGGACTTCTACTATTAGTTCTGTGTAGAGATGAGACTGAAGGCCGTAATGCTGTAAAGTAAAAACATGCTGAGAAACAGAAATGCATAGAAGAGGACTGAGCATTCATTTTACTTATAAAGGGTTTATAGGCAAGCCCTGCCTTGGTGTCAAAAAGTCAAAACACAACTACGCGACGTAGCAACGTAGAAATCTACGAGCTCGCACGACGCAACGCAAGAACATGCGAATTGATTCGCATCGTGCATTCCTGTTATATATGAATGATTACCATGGTTACCCGAACTATGACCAGCAAGACGCCTTGCCGCACGAAATCGCATCATATCGTCGTAATTCGCGTCGTAGTATTCTGCGTTGCAAATTCGCATCGTGCCGGTTCGTTGTTTTGAGTTTTGACCCTTACTACTAATATTAAAATAACTAAGTCAAATACTAAAACGGGTAAACGGTTGCGGCCATCCAGGATAAACCTACTGCAACATAATTTTTTGATGACGATGATGAAAATCGCGCATCAACTGTGCCCTGGGCATCTGCAAATGCGCCAATAGTGGGTACATGTAAGCACTCAGAGCGTTCAACGGTGCACTTTGCGGGGTGGCGGTTACATTACACCGAGCTGTATCACTCACGCGTAATGCAACATTCGGAGCGCTCACTCTCACTGTTTTGACACCTGTCATGTTCACTTCGTTACACGTCACAGGTCGGCAACGCATCGGCATCTGGTGGTGTTGCGGATGTCCATGGGCGGTGGAGATTGCTTACCATCAGGTGACCCGCTTGCTCCTTTGCCCCGCTAAACATATAATTAAAAATAAACATTGCACGTGAATTATATGAATCCGCTGGATGCGGAAAGCGCAGGACCGATCGTTGTGGCGATGCTTGCGGGGAGGCCATGTCCAGCAGCATTAAATATTAAATCATTATTAAAAGTGATTAATCACTTTCATTAACAATTAATAATGATTTAATATTTAATTTGATTATTTTTATTTAACAGTTTTTCCAAATGAGTTATGTCCTTACGTATGAATATCGATTCTGATAACGTACCTCACAGGAACAACAGGGTTATTGTTATATTGTATAGAGTGCCTAGTGCGAGTTTGTCACTTAACACTTACTCCATCGAATGCGTCAACTTTCATTCATAAATCAATAGTTCCTCCTCGTTTCCGCCAGGGGCGCTACTGATTTATGAATGAAAGTCGACGCATTCGGTACGGCCGTTAAGTGACAAACTAGCACTAGGCCCTCAAGTCAGTCGCCACAGCTTCATAGCAGTTACCGATGCGGAGCACTGTTAATGTGCAAGCATTTTGGATACACAGCTTAATGGTGCCTCGTGGTCAATGGAATTCATACAGGTATTACTAAATCCTCATTGGAAAAATGCACTCACATCTATTGCCGATATTGGTCCTCATGATGGGTATTTTAGTATCCGGAAAGACATTGGGACTAGTATTCGAAGCCCGTAACTTGTTCCCGGATACAGTGGCCTTCGTGGCTGTCCAAAACAAAACGGCAAATACTATTATAGTGACAATCAAAACCCCTCCTCCCCCCCAATGTGGGAAGAGGTACGTAGTGATGCGTGCGACGCGCCAAAATATAATGTGTCCTAGCACGCTCGTGACAACGTCTACTCTATGAAGCTTTACTGAAATAGAACCGTCGAAAGATCGGCTGTTAAACTGTTTACTTTTTATATATTTCCAGACTTCTCTAAAATAATTAACTACTGCAACATCACTAGGTATTATCTTGCAACTGCATGTAGCGTAACAGGCGTAGGCGGGACCAGTGGCGTAACCACAGAAATAGAAAAGTAATGGGAAAGTGGGCAGGGCGCGCGTACCAGCACTCTGCACCAGGGCTGGATTAACCATGTCAGGGCCCTTAGGCAATGCAATTATCAAGGCCCCTTTTGAGCCTTTTAAAAATCATCAGCTCTTTCAAGTTGATGATGGGATCACGGTCGCAAAACTCACAAATCGCAATTACCAATCAAGCATTTCAAAACTTTTGTTTATCATACAATATGCTACGTAACGTATCCATTTGATATGATTTCTGTGGCATCCATATTATTAGTTCTACTACTCGATACTAGATGGTTCAGTTCTGTAAGTATGAAGTATTTAATTAACTTACAGCATGCGTTGAAAAAAAGCAATAATACCTAATACCTATTGTCATTGAGGATACTTTTCCAATTAAATTTACACTATGAAACATTTTCATTTACTTTTGGGCGGGGCCCCTAGCCGATGCCGGCCCCTAGGCAGTTGCCTACTCTGCCTCATGGTTAATCCAGCCCTGCTCTGCACCATTGTGCAGGGCATTTCAAAGCCTTTCTCATTACGCCTTATGACTTGTTTCTGTAAATACTGTAACAAAAACCCGTAAAAATGAATTATTATTGTGCTGTTTCTAACTGCAGAAACAAAAGCTGTAAAGTACATTTGATAAAGATAATTTTTAAAAATTAATGACGTCATTAATTTTTAACGTAAGGCTTAGTTTGTACGAAAGTTGCCACGCAAGAATCGCAAGTAAAATTGTGATTACAACCATTCTACTCTGTGGGTGTAACAATAGTGTGGCAAGACAGGCAAAATGCCTGGAGCCCCAGGCCAGAGGGCATTTTCTTCGAAAGCACAGGAGGATCCTAACATTTATTATTGGGCCCTACCCGATAAAATTGCCGCGGGCGTCGGGACAAGCAACAGCAGCGCTAACTGTCATACAAAAAAAATACGCTTAAAAAGCGTTAAACGAAAGCTGTTACTCACGTATTTTGCTTCTGATCAACTCGGGTCGGTGCGGAGCATTTCGAGTAGAAGGCTCTCTGTTTTCCGCTTGAAAAAACATTCCATTAATCAACAGAAATACGTGGAAGCCTCATAGAATAGAATGAAAGAAAAATAATATTTATTTGACACAAACTAGGGTCACAAAAGGAACACAAAAAAAAAAGTAGATTTATAAAACATTGTGTGCCCTACAGCTTTGCCCAATAATAAAAAACCGGACAGGTATATCTTTTAAAAGTATTTTATCAAATTCAACAGGTAGAAATACTTCTTTATATTATAACAACCATGTAGTCAGCAGCGGGTACCAAATGATATCTAGGTCATCTAGGGTCCCTAGATGACCTACATATCATTATGTTTTCGCGATCACTACACATTATAATAAAACAAGTTTAACCGGGTTACATCGCGTATATTATTTAAATTGGGTTTCCTGACGTTTCGAAAGCTTTGCAGCGTTCGTGGTCGCAGGAAGACTAAGATGCAAAGCTTTCGAAACGTCAGGAAAACCAATTTTAAATAATATACGCGATGTAATCTGGTTAAACTAGTTTTATTATAAACAAAAATAATGAATGTGGTTTTTAACGAAAGTGTCAGTTCAATATAATTTTAAGTAGGGACTAAGAAATTATTATTGGTGGTTTTCTATCAGGGCCTCAAGTCTCAACTTCCTACGTATGTTCAGTAATCTGAGTTCCTACGTGTCAAAACCTAAATAATAAGCCTGTTTTATGGGCGAGCACTTATCGGGCAGCGAAATATTAGAAGAGAATGACAGTGTTTAAGGGTCTTATTAAGATAGTTGTCGTTTTAAATGTTATTAAAAAATGCTACTATGTACAGTCGACTGTATGACAGTGGTAACACTTCAATTCGAAAACCGCCCTTACTGCTTAAGAAATAAAGATGCTCCTAATGTCAAAGTGTTACCACTGACGTGCGGTCGACCGTACTTATGTACCTTTCCATAGCCGTGTGGGAGATTTCGCGCTGCCACCAAGAGACTTTGTAAACTTTTCGCCGCTTCTTTCTGTAATAAATGTGTCAAATAACTTTGGGTCTATTCAGAAAGGCTACAAAACAAACGCGGCCACAACACAACCAACATACCTATAATATTTCTGAATTTTTTCAAAACCTTTTCAATTAACATATAATATTTCTGCTTTTAAATTAGCTTAGCATGGAAGTACCTAGCTTTCGGCCTATTAAATGAAACAACTAGGTAAATGGGGATTTGCATGAATGAGATAGGTGCAGTCAGTTGCAGTATGACAAAGAATACTGAATTGTGAAAACATTGTGAGGAATGATAGTGCGAGTGAATCGAGCCCTAAAATTTTTGGTACTTTTTGTGAAACGTAACGAAATGAAATCTGTAACCACACCATTTTAAAGGAGCTGTTTTTCAAAATTTGCCATTATTATTATTCTTTATTTATGAACAATTCACAATTGTATTTGAATGTGGTAGTTACTACATAATTAGATTACAATACAGAAATTAAATGAGATTGTAGACAATTCCAATTCCATTTGAGGCTCCTTGGCTTAGACTGTGCTACAAACGTGAGATACATTAACAAAATTTGTTATATCGAAATATAAACATTTTAAAGACATCAAAACGAAATTATCTGGGGATACAAAGTAGCAGCAGATTTTTTTTGGGGTTTTCTGAAAGCATCTCGCCATTTTAAGTCCATTTAAAAGGAGTAAAGGAGGTTTTAAAGGAGGAGGCTTTGAAACAAAAACATTTTGGAATCACCAACAGTTGACCGTACAAAAGAGTACAGAGCGAGCGCTGCTCTCCTGGGGTTCCTCTGTGCTCTGGGTACGCCCATGTAGCTGAGAGTGCTTGCGTTTTGACCGCGTTTGTGGCCCATCTGAATAAATGAACCCTAAGACTTACTTCACTCCCAAAAATGATTATCTATAACTTTTTGAGTTCATCTAAATATCGACTAGTTAGTGCTTATAAGTGCACACAAAGTCAACTAGGTAAATGTCTCTCACTCGAGCACGGTGGCCACGGCACGTCTCTTTGGATGGTCAACTTCTTGTTCACAGGCGTCACCAACGGCTTGCCGTATCCGCTATCTGAATTCCTAAAGGTACCTAGAAATAACAGTTAACTATCACACAACGAATTAGGTAGTTGTAGCTTGTAGGTAGACGCATATGTACTAGAGGTTAAGGTACTTGTTTAGTTCAATTTAATTTAAATAAAATAAATGGTGTCATGCAAGGGCAGCCCCGGGTCTACATTTGTAAAAGGGATGGTGCAGAGTGGCGATTTGCCGTCCTTTAGGCTGAATTTTCAATAAATTTTATACTAGGGTTTTCGTATTTTTACGATAACATGAATTTACGTTTATTTTGGAGTTTAGTTTTTCTCTTTGTATAATTTTCCGTGTCGGCGGTACATAAACCGGGTCCAGTATAACAGACAACGAGAATGGCTGGTGGCTCGCGCCCCCAGTCTTTACCGCCCGGGGCGCCTGCCCCTAGATCCGACCCTGTGCAAGGGCGGATCCAGGATTTATTTCTGGGAGGGGCACAAGTACCATACAGGTAAGGAGGGTCCCCCCTGTAGCATTGCACTATGTGTGACATTTTGCGATTTCAAACTTGCGGTTCTACGCCCCTACTCATGTACGCAAAAATTATTATTAAAATGTTATTAAAGCGATATCGTATTTCTCTCCCAGCTCCCTGTTTTATTTGAACCGTCTGAGGGGGCCCCTCTCCGCCTGGATCCGCCCATGGAGACATGACTCAAGTTTATCGAGTTGAGTTGTTGAGTGGTGGTGGTGATGGTAGTGGATAGTTTGGTACGACCACCGCCACTGATGTGGTGGTGGATTTCTCCCAACTGAATCATTCTGTATATTAATGTATACTCACGAGGTGGGCTGTTGCTCTTCTTGGTGTTGCTCATAATGTCCATCACCTCATCTCCGGTGGGCGGGTGCCCTGGCGCCACGGCGTTTATTGTTTTTGAACGGGCTGGAAACAGAAAATATAGTTGGGACTCTGGCTTAGGTATTTTATTTTTTATTATACAGTAATTATGTAATAAAAATCCTGTTGTTCCTGTGAGCTACGTTGTCAGAATCGATATTCATACATAAGGACACAACTCATTTGGAAAAACTCTTCAATAAAAATAATCAAATTAAATATTAAATCATTCTTAATTGTAAATTGAAAGTGATTATATCACTTTAATTTAATATTTAATTTGATTATTTTTATGGATATAGTCTCTGAGTGAGTGAGTTTTGAGTGTTATCATTATCATCACTTTCAATTTACAATTAATAATGATTTAATATTTAATTTGATTATTTTAACAGCGCTAATTCGGTTTGCAGGGTGGGGTCTTAACTCCCTATTCCTTAACTTTTGTGGTATGATCCTAAAAATATGTAGGTACTCACTATCCACAACATGTCCTGATGAGGAGATGCTGGACACTTTAACCGAAGCCAGGGTGTCCCTGCTGAAGTTTTCACTTACAGAGCGGGCTGTGAACAACACTTTATTTTACTTTCTTGTTATAGTCTTCATCGGCGATCACCGTACTGCAGGAGGACTTATACCTACCAACTTACTACGACTATTAAATAAAGTTAACACTTCTAGGGAGCATTCGTCTATACTAGCCTACTATGCCGCTGGCTTCACCTACCCACAGGGTGTGTAGTAGTGTGTATGTACCTACACCTAGATTTAAAAAAAATGTAAAACCACATCATGACTTGAGCCGAGATATTGCGTTAAATTTCCGAAACAGATGGTGTGTACTTTCCCAAACACAATGTTTTCAATTGCTCTATAGTGAAATTCGGGGGGATTACTCAGTTAAAGTCATCACATGAAGCAGAGCAGCGGCACAAGTTATTTTAATTAAAAATCAATAGGCTGCCATTCTGCTTGCTCTACAGACTTTTTAACCATTAAACCATAAAATAAAAGTATGTGTTACCAGAATGTGTACTAGATATTTACGTGTTGAAGATATGTCCAGAGCCTTCTCCTTTTCAGGCTGAGCTGCGTCCTTCGACTTTGAAGAGCGCTCGCTACTTGGTTGCCCTAAACACATACCTTTAATTTAACCATTTAAAATCAGAAAAAATAACAAATCGGTACCCAATTAACTTAAACGCGACCATTTTATGTAACAAAGACACAAACTCGTAACACTTTCAATCACTGTTAGCTAATACTACACCATATACCCCAGCAGTCGTGGGCAGAATTTCATGCTTAGGTAATGGTTTTGGGTAAATCCACCATTGCATAGGTAAACTATCAAGCTCGATCCATGAACACCTTCCCATTTAAAATTGTACAGATGTCTATCTGTTCTGTAACCATATCATTAGACTTATACCAACTTATTACAAAATCGCATTTAATACGATTAGTGCGTAAGCTTGGGAGCGCTCAGTTTTGGCCGAGTTTTGTAGTTACGCACACAAGAGCGCGTGTCTATACGCATTATAACTACAAGCATGGCTCACCCGCTTTCGTGAGATAAAACAACTGTAAGTAATAGGTTATGCTTACGGCACTTATTTATGTGTGGTGTACTTTTTTACCGGTTTAAACAAGGGTTTAAACCTGTTCTATGCTTTTATAATAGCCCAGTTTGTGACACAATCGTTAATTTCAATATAACTATTTAGGTTCATACGAGATGCGCTCCTTGAGGGGCTCTTGCGTGAGTCAGGCGAGGCGGACGTGGACGCGGAGTTGCTTCGGCTGCGCGGCTTTCGTACCGAGCCCGTCACTGTCATGCCCTTGATCTCCTGACGAAGACCTGGAGAGATGAACAAAAGATGTTAAGGTATAGGAGGGAACGTTGGCATAACCTATTCGTCAGCATCGTAGTCAGCGCGTAAACTGCTTCTCTAAGGCTGCCTAAAAACATAGCTGAGGCGATCCAAGAGGGACGGAAGTCACGTCACACGTCGAAAATATGGTGCTTAATGACATGCGCCGACAGTTCCTTTCCAAGGGCCATCCTCCCAGCCCAAAAGTAATCCCAGAATAATTATGTTGATCCGGTATGGCACTTAAGTCCCTCCCCAGGACTTAAAAAAACGTGTGCACTCAAGGGAACGTCAGTCGACGAACGTCAACGTCCGTCAGGAACGAAGTTATCCTTAAAATTCAAATATTGTTTGACCGGTTCATTATTATTATTATTATTATAGCCTGAAGTGTCCCACTGCAGGGCAAAGGCCTCCCTACTCTCCTTCCACTTCTCCCTGTCTGTTGCTAAAAGAGTGCAGTCCTTTTGGAAGGAGTCCAGCTCATCCCGCCATCTCCGTCTAGGCCAGCCGCGTTGACGTCTGCCATGTAAAGGGACCCATTGAGTTGTCAGTTTGGCCCAGTGGTCGTCTGACATGCGGCAGATATTTCCAGCCCAGTTCCACTTTAGACCGGTTCATTATAATGCAAAATTTCGCAACTATAATACAATCATAGATGGCTGGAAACATCATGCGTCGGACTGAGACACAACAGGGCTCAGTTCGATCCCCCAGTAAAACATGTATTTTTGTAGGTTTTATTTAATAGTTAGCTGTAACTTTGATGGTACCCACCAGATGGCGCTTAAAGGCGACAACTCTAAGTTCGAATATTCAATTTAGTCTATGGGTATAACGCAAACCTTAGCGTGACGTGACGGTTTTCTCCTGAATCATACTTACCGAATGTTTCCAAAAGGAACTTCGTTCCAAAAACCTGTATTTTCTGCTGTCTTCATGATTTGAAAGGACCTTAAAACAGAGGTCATTATGAGTTATTGGTAAGCAAGTCTCACGTGAAGCATTGCTCTCCCGGTAGCGCGCATGCGGGCGCGGCACGGACGTGGCGGCGCGGCAAGCGGCCACTCGCCGGCTGCGGCTCTCGGAGCGCTGCCGGGCTGACTCTAGAATGTAAACGTTTCATCATCAACTCAGCCTATCGCAGTCCACTGCTGGACATAGGCCTCTCCCAAGTTGCGCCACAACAATCGGTCCTCTGCCTTCCGCATCCAGTCCCCCCCAGCCACGTTCTTCAGGTCGTCGGTCCACCTGGCGGGGGGGCGCCCTAAGCTGCGTTTGCCGATTCTCGGTCTCCACTCAAGGACTCGTCTGCTCCAGCGGCTATCGGTCCTTCGACAGACATGGCCAGCCCACTGCCACTTCAGCTTACTGATCCTACAAGCTATGTCGGTCACTCCGGATAATCTCGTTACGTAATACGTTTACTTGATCCTTATTTCAATGCAATGGAGAAGTGTGTATGTATCACTAATCTGTTCTTCTTATTCTTATTCTTTATTGTACACACAGATATACATTTATATTACAGTAGGAAAGTTTATGTACATCGGCGAGCTTAACTCAGAACTGAGTTTTCTAAGAGCAAACCTTAGAGCGATAGAGAGATGTTGAATGTAGAGGACAGAAACAAGTGTACAACATAAATTAAACCTACTTTATTTCTGTTGATTCATGTTCGGATTTTTTTTTTTTGCTACTTTGTGTGTTACCAGCCTAGATTCCCAACAAATTTAGAGGTCAAAATGTAAACCTGATGACACTTTCTTGAAGTGATTTACCTAGTTCAGAACCCTGAACACTACTCAATTCCTACAGGATATGGGAACAAAAGATGATGGATACAATGAAACCAAGATTACATGAAATTATTTATTAATAAATTACAATAACATAACTATACGTATCAAGTAAATGTACTTAATAAATGTATACATAACTAATGCATTCTATGCGAGCTTATGACAGTCTATCATTTGTAATAACTTGATAAGGATATAGTTGTTGTATTTCGAAATTACACATTACATATTAGTAAACCATTTAAATTTGAACCTTATGTCAGTGTCGTAAGAGCCATTAAAAAAAAAAGTGAAATGCAACAACTATACCTTGAATTTGAGGCCGTGTCCAGTTTTTTCTTTCAGATACCTTTCGAAGTAAAAAATCTGTAAAAACTCAATTTTATACAATTTCAAAAAAATATGCCTAAGCTTAAAATGTCTATAATAAAACAAGTTTAACCGGGTTACATCGCGTATATTATTTAAATTGGTTTTCCTGACGTTTCGAAAGCATTGCAGCGTTCGTGGTCTTTAAAATGTCTTTTCACAGCACTTTATCGAACCCAAAATGTTGAATTAAATGTCTAGAGTTTCGACAATTGTAAATTAATTGTACCTAATAAATAAAATTTGCATGCCGATCATACGGTGAGACATGATGTACCTGCCAAAAACCACTAACATTTTTGTAAAAACCATGGTATAATAAGATGTTTCACCAGGTATTCTCTTCCCGCAATGACAGCACGATGCCTCCAAGCTACGTCACGATCAGTGTTGCCGTTGATTGATATCTTCAATATACTTAAGGAGATTTTGGTTCATAATGAATATTAAATAAATTCCTAACTAGACTAACTATTTGTTATCTCCTGTTATTCATCTGATTAGTTATTAAAGGAAACTGTATAAAATTAAGTTCAAAAGTGATTCTTTATAGAAGCAAGTAAATGAAAAAAATGCGTTTTGCTCAGGTAATTTATTTTCACAAAGTGGCAGCACATTAAACTGACAAGTGTCACGCTAACAGCCCGCTATTGGCTGCACAGCCGATGACGTAATACAGAGACAATCACGTGACCTATCTGTCACGGGAAGAGACTACCTGGTGAAACATCTTATTATACCATGGTAAAAACCTTGTTTCTTGCAAATAAAAATCTTTATCTTTATCAAAGTACATATTATCAATAAATACTTATATACAAAATGGACACGCCCCCATAACAATAAAAAAGACTAAAAATTGAATATCGCCTAGCTACGGCCAGTACCTCTCAATATGTCTACCTAGCATTGCTATCTACATAATTATCGCCTGGATACGTGTTTGTTTTATTCTGCTCCATACAATCAAAACGTTGTTTTGTATCATCATTGTCCGTATGACACGTTTCGTGCTTAGATTAGTGATGCGAATCGAGTCCTATTTTACCACTCGAATCATTCGAGTAATTTTACTATTTTACTCGAGTCACTCGAACACTCGCCTCTATCGAGTCACCTGTGTTAGTCCTTGAATTAATTATTTTGGATTTTGTTAATAAATTGGAACTTAATAAAACAAGCTTTGAAGTTTTATTTCAAAACATAGCGGCATCATCAGTCTTACAAAATCAACATTTATATATCGAAATTAATATAATATGCTAATAAAAATTAGCAAATATGGTCTATTCATAAAACCAAATAACATACATAAAATGGAAAACCGTTCTTAAGATTTATAACACATCGTTTCGCATGTCTCGGTGAGTGATTGGCGAGTGACTAGAGTCGATATATTTTTTCCTCGAGTACGTTTTTTTCGATGTCACTCGAGTAAAAAAGGACTCGAGTCGCATCATTAGCTTAGATAATGCATCGTCTCTACATGCATTCCCTTCCAGTATTATTTTAGGAGACAATGAATCTTTAATTAAGGTGTACCAATACCGGGTAAAGTACTCTTTGCGTGGTTACCGTCTTTATCATTACTGCCAGTACTTGAATGTGTAGGCGCTTTAGCCTCTTTAGTCTTACTGTTATCGTTGGCAAGGTTACGGGAGCGTTTATTCGAGTCGTCGGAGTCAGTAGACGCGTTGCTATGGTTACGGGATCGTTTAGGCGTGTGGGTACCGGTGGTGAGGCTGGGCGTGGAGGCGCGGCGCTCGCGGATGCGTTGTCTCTGCGCCGCCTTCAGTTCCATCTCCACGCAGTGCTCCGCGAACATCAGCTGGAGTGGCGCGTACATGTGGGGGAGGAGCTCTAAGTCGCTCATTGTGATCTGGGGGCAATAGATTCCGATTAGTTTAGCAGAAATATTTCTGTACGTGGGTCTGCACCATAGAAATCTAATTAATAAAGTATACAATTATAATAAAACAAAGTTTAACCGGATTAAATCGCGTATATTATTTAAATTGATTTTCCTGACGTTTCGAAAGCTTTGCAGCATTTCGTGGTCGCAGGTAGACTTAGATGACAAGCGTCTTAACAGATATTTCTAAAAAAATATTTTAATCTTCCGTACAATATTATTAATTAAAATCGTTTTGATGCACGCATTAATCACTCACAATATCATTATCTTTTACAGTGTTGCATGCTGTTTGGGACTTGATTATTTTTAGGTCTGGCTTCCAAACAGGTGGTAGCTGCCAACCATCTTCTCTATTATTTTTTGTTTTATTATAATGTGTAGTGATCGCGAAAACCTAAGAAATTATTATAATAAATGAAAAATAAAAGATTTTTGGGACATTTTTACACAGCATTATCTAGTCCCAAACCAAGCAGAGCTTGTGCTATGGGTACTAGACAATGGATATAATAATTATATAATATTTTTTTGTAAATACATAGATACTTATAATATTTAAGAAACACCCGGACCAACACAAACACATATGTTCATCACACAAATATTTGTGTCCTGTGGGAATCGAACCCACGACTTTGTGATCAGCAGTCCAACCCTCGAACCACTAGACCACAGACGTCGTAAAATAATAAGAGAAATAACAATGTCGTAATAGAAAAGTTATGTACTGTCTTTTAATACCGGAACGCATGTTGCTGGTTTGCCGCTACCAACATATAAATACGCAATTACGCCCACCATGTTTCTAACATTCAATGCAAAATAAATTAAACCTAAAAAAATCCGCTGTAGATATGCTGCAAAACACAATTTTAGTGACTCCGCGTCCAAAACAGCACTGATGATCAAGCAAACAGTTCGTGCTCGCGGCGACAAATTCACGCGCCTTTACCACTTCTATTACCTTATATTGTTTAGATTTCAATGGTGGTATGGCAGAATGACTATAATAATCTACTTAATAAAATTCTTAAAACTAACTGACAGACAACGCACAGCTTAAACTGGTGGATCTAGGAGCATGAAATTTTACACAGGAGTTTCTTAGATAACGTAGGTGAGCACTAAGAAAGGATTTTTGAAAATTCATACCCTAAGGGCGTTAAATAGGCGTTGCAAGTTTGTATGAAGAAAACACGGGAGTAAAGCCATGGGTCGCGGGTGTCATCTAGTAATATAATAAAACATCAGTATTGACAAAAGAAAAAAAATGTCTTTTTATGTCTTTGGATTTCTCCAAGGCGTATGACACGGTCTCCAATCCCCATTTTTGCAACTAAACTGGAAATAATTGGAGTACAGGGCGAATCTTTAGCCTTTAAAGGATTGCCGTACTAATAGAACCCAAGTTGTAATGATAGGGGAATATGAGAGTTTTGACGAGGTTTGTGAGTTCGGAGTTCCACTGGGGCGTATTTTAGGACCACCGTTATTTTTAATTAATGATTTCTATACCCTATGGTCTCAGAAGCTGCAGAATCTAAATTTACGCTCTGAACTTTGTTCATGGTCCGGAAACAGCACTAACAACCTATTAACAAATTTCACCAGGCAAGCTAGTGATAAGCAAGTTTGATCAACGCATTAAGGCATTGGATCGATGTCGATCGCTTGGGTTATGTTCAACATACCTGCATATTATCAAACGCTATGCCAACGCTGTTATTATCGTTGAGTATGTGCGCGTTGAGTCGCGGCAGGCGCGCGTATCTCTGACTGAAGTGCGTCAACACTGTGTAGCGCGCGTTCATCTGTCGCCCGATGTCGATCGCTTGGGTTGTGGTTGAGTGCATCTTCGTTCGGGCTTCGTCGGCTAATTCGTCCTCCATTGTGGCTTCGTGAATCAGAAGTGTTGAGTTTTCGCCTGGAATAAAAATTATTGCATAAGCATAATCAGCCTATTCCTGTGTTACTGCTGCTGGGTCTGTTCTCAGAATGAAAAGGAAATAGTCACACCTTGGCACTCCTAATAATATAAATGCTAACACCGCACATATACGAACGCACACACACGTTTGCCGCTCGTAATGCCGACTGGGTTCCAAGCGCCTCTCAGTAGTTCTCCTGCTTGTGATGATTTACATCCATTGCAATCATGCAGTCCAATTGCCGGCAAGCTGCGGGCTCGTCGTGGCGCGGTCTAGGGATCTTAAATTGGCGAGGGGCGGTGAGTGACCGTTCTGTACGTAGTAAATTAGTATTATGTACGTGGTGTGGGTTGCTAAACTACTAAACGACACACACACTTACACCTTTTTTGGTGCAGGTTTTCTCTCGACTCGAGGGCTTCACCGTTAACGCAACTGACAATCAAATTAAATGGAGAAATAAGAGACAAGTTAATGTATTTTGAACCTGTCAGTATTGGAACCAGGGTTTAATAACTGGGTAATAGTTACCAATCTTAATAAGCTCTTCACACGGCAACGTATCCCCGGAGTAGGTGACTTTGTGCCGCTCGTCCACTTCTATGGCCACTCCGAACGCGTTGGGACAGTGGGCGACTAGGCAGGTCTTTATGGCCTGCACGCCTATAGCCGCGAGGACTGCTGAAGTCACTTCAGTATTCTGCTGACGGTCGTGTATCTGTAACAAGGTGTAATTGATGAAATTTTGGATAGACAGAAGAGCAGGTTCTTACGGAGACCAACGGCGAGGTAACAGAAGAAAACTAGACTCCAGAATCTCGCGAACCAATTTGACGTTTTATGACATTTATTTGTACAGGCTAGGATCAATTGGACGCTTTTGAAATGGAGGAGATTCTGGAGTTGATTCCAAAATTTCACGAACTAAATCGATGGCTGATTAAAGCATCTCTTTTTATTTTTACCCCCAGCTTTTCTTAGCCATCTACCTTCTGCCATTTAGTATAGTTAATTGACTTTTATCATCCAAATACACGTCATCATAAATTTTCGCTACAAAGAACGCTTAAGGAAATAGAACATTTATAGAATAGTATCAGAAAAAAACTAATAAAATGTATGGCATGGCAAAAAGTTATGGCACTTTACTACTTATTATTATACGATACTTTTCTTTTGAACCATGAAATCTGTGAATTATGGATTTCTAGTTAAATGCAATGTTAAATCAAAATAAATAATTTAGAGAATTTACTTCAAATAATTTGACGAAAAATATTTTTTTAATACCACGTTTTAAAAACTGGTATATTGCATTGTCATCGAGTCCTGAGCTATGTTTAAAGTTTAAAGCATCTAGCTCATCGAGAAGTCAGTTATACCAGACTGAAAGCGAGTTAATAAAAAACGTGGTAATTACTAGACTCTGATTAGGTATAAGCGTGTAGTCACTCTTCAGCCTTTCAAACTGGTGGTCGTAGAGCGTGAGCCATGTGACGATCTGCCCGGGCGCCAACAGGTACAGAGGCGCCGAGGGCACTGCCTCCTCGCCCGAGGCGTCCAGCTCCTCGATAGCCTGGCGACGAGCTTGGATCACGCCGATCAGACCTGTGAGAAGATGTTAAAGGTAAGAGAGGAGATAGTGCAAGGAGGCTTAAGAACACATTTATTTTTATTTCCATTGATATTGACGTCATCGTCAGTTGACAATTTCATAAAATTAATTATAAGGACACAGCTATAACAGGCGTTAAACACAGCACAGTGAAATGTTGTGATTAATTATCACTTATATTAGTATATTATACACAATAATGATAATTTAATTTACCGATATGATGGTCAGCGTGTAAATGCGAGATGTATATCGCTTTCAGCGTCTTGAGGAAGGCGTTGACCTTCTTAGGTCCGTAGAAACGCACCAGCTGTCCAAACGTACCCTCGCCACAATCCAGTAGAATGGACCGATTTTCGCTGGAAATGAATACCTTTGTAAAAGCAGCATGGACAAATATGTTTTTCAATGCTGAAACGAAGTATCACTTAGAGTCAATTGCAAATAATTCATAAATATACATAAGTAGTAATAAGTGATGATTAACAGTACTGAATATTACATTATCTACTATCACGGTGGGGGCTTTAGGCTTTACTAGTACCTACATGGTTCTTGCACAAGGGAATATCGGTGAAAACACTTTTTAACTAATTTTATGTTCGGGCCTGGAAAGGATCTCAAAAACTGTGACTATTTGGCAAAACGGCCGTAGTTACAGTCAGTATAATAAGTTCATGAGTTACTAGGTACCTTTGAAAGTAAGTTTTGTAAGTAAACTTACTCAATATGTAGTACAATAGCGCTAGTGTTTCTAGTCTTGCTGGGTATACACGATCCTGTGCCCAAGAATACGACCTTGGGGTACTCCTTAGAGTCACTCTTGGCGTATCGCATGCTGTCCACAAGTCGACGGAACTGCTCCAGGCTGCCCACGAAGCCATCCACGTCCATCGTCTCCTGGATGTAGTCTTGGATATGAAGCTTCGGTTCTGCTGTCCTGAGTTGCCGAAAATACAGTGTTTAAAGTGATTGTGTGTGATTTGAAGAGTGAAATGCTTCTTACAAATCTCTTTACAATATTGGGAATGCTCGTCTTGTAAAGGCAGAAGGATTATCGATTGGGTGCATGAATATAGCTTTGTGGATCAAAAACATTATCATAATGTATCGATAGGCAGTGGCTAAGCGCATTAGTCGGCCAAGCCGCGGCGGCCTGGCCGACCAGAATTGAATAGAATTTTTTTTTTTAATTGTAGGTAAATGTCTTCAAAATTATAAAACTCTTTAAAAAATAGTGATCAATCAAATTACATCAAAACCCATTTAATTTTGAGGACACGATAAAAATATTCACACAAGCTTCTGAATAAATAAATAAATAAAAAACACATCACTTTAAAAATATACAACCAACCTGTCAAGCTGTCTCTTGGGCCTCAAATGGTACATAGTTAGCGTCCGTCCCGCCAACAACTCCAGCTTCGTGACGGAGTCGCAGTCATCTACCGCGGGAGGATGCCCGTCCCCCTTGGCCGACCCCTCCAGGTTTATAATGTTCTGGAACTGCGCGAGCGCTATCTACAAATGATTGTATGTGATCGCACCTTCACCGCATGCATTGCTTAACTACATATAAAAAAGTTCTTGTAGGAATTGCAGAATAAATGACGTGCCGCTCTTAGTTATAGAAGCAAAGTTTTATTTTTTATTTTTTCATATCTCGTAAACTCTAAATAAATAAATAATCGATAGCCATACCAAAGTTTTTACATACAGGTCCCGAATTACGAGATAAATCCTTAGTGTTTTCTGCGCTAAGGACTTGAGTAATTGTTCGTTAGTTGAAGCCAATCAAAACAAAAGGTCAAGTTAATGTTCGTTACATAGTTAAAGCGAGTAGGCAGACGGATACATATAATGGAGAGACACAATTGTACTCATGCTGCTTTTAAATTAATACACTTCTACAGTATCTACTAGAACTTCCAGGTCATCTCAAGGCAGGAGATCAAATCCTCCACTCCCAATGCCATAGTCTGTCATGATTGGCTTGCAACATGGGGAGGTACTGTAATAATGGAAAAGGCGTCGGAATAGGTCGTTTCAAGTTGCAGTGGTTTACGGGCGTCCAAGACCCCTACATCTTTCCTCAAAATAATAAATAATCATACTACAAAAAACACAACAACAAAACAGTGAAACGATATTAATGAAAGCAAAGGTATTTCAATCTCACTACCAAACACCTAAGCAAAACAACAAAATAAACTTGCACAAAACAGACACCAACCAACACCAATCATCAAAAATCCTACATACCTTGTTCTTGAGTTCTTCAAGCCCCTTCAGTCTTACTGGACTATTTGTCTTTGGTACTGGTGGGTGTGCGTTCCAGACTGCAGGCACGCTGACGTCACGCAGAAGGGGGAAGATGTCTGGGTCTAGAAGGTGCAGCTTGTGCTGGGTCCGGTGGACGGCTTCGGAGCCGAGGCAAGAGTTCTGGGCATTTAGGAGTAGATGACGCGTGCAGGGACCGAAGAGAGCCATGAAGGCGCGGTACCTGGTAAATTAACACGTTGTTGTAGGTGTTTCTTTACTACGATTTGAGCCTTTCTGATCTGTTATTGGTTTACTTAGATACAGTTTTTAGGAGCTCATTTATAAAGTACATATCTAGTTCTCACATCTGGGCAGTAAAGAGAAAAGTATCAACATCTAGCTTCCCTTGGCGTATTTGCACAAATATTCAGATTATTTCGATAGTATGTACGAAATAGAGTTTATTTAAAGATAAATAGGGTATATTTTATATTGGCCCTATAACAAGAATATTTGGACAAATACGTCAAGTGATGTGCCATCATTACACCATACTGAAGTAACTCTTATGACTGAAAACTTGCAGGATCACTATTAACCAGTGATAATTGTGATAAGAGCTAGCTCTAAGTAATAATAATAAGAATAATCCATGACAAATTCCTTCAAGCATCTATGATTTAAGCAGAGAAAAGGCATAATACACATCTATATACAACGTGTTGATCTGTATTCGTGCCATATTTAAGGAGGTGACTATACCAGTGATACTGAACACGAATCAATAAGAAAATCAATACCAAAAAAATATATTCAAAAAGACTTTTCATCTTCATGTCTCAGTTTGGCGAAACGACTTGCGGTACCATTTAGGTAACAGCCTAGGTGGTATTGAAGTTTTTATGGACAAAGGTAGCCGCTTTACATCAGGTGGGCCTTTAGCTCGTTTCGCCATCCTAAACTATGAAAAAAAAAGTGAAAATTTGGGTATTAAATAATCGTAGATGTTTTTAAGTATTTTTAGATGACTAAGCACATTATTTATCATTTGCTCTAGAAATATGGCACGGTTACAGATCAACAACTTGTATATTAATACGTGAACATCGAAAACTGAGGTACTTTTTAGGGTTCCGAAGTCCTACAAGGAACCCTTATAGTTTCGTCATGTCCGTCCGTCTGTCCGTCTGTCCTAATCGTTTACAGCTTAATAACTTCTACAGTTATAAACATAAGTAAATGAAATTTTGTTAAAAAATAGTCTACTTATAAGTAGAAAAAAAAAAAAAAAAAAAAAAAAAATTATTATTATTATTTTTTTATTCTTTTAAAATTGAGAGCTATAGCTCTCAATTTTAAAAGAATAAAAAAATCGTTTTTACGTATTTTAGGGGTGGCGTCCATACATGTGAAATGGAGTTGAAAAAATTGTTTTCGCTGTACCCCCTCGTGTGGGGTATCAATGAATAGGTCTACTAAAATGAAGGTAATGTTTCATACACCACTTTTTTATCAGATGTACCATCTGCGAAATATAGCGCGCCAAAGTGGCTTGCAATGTGTCCCCCCCCCCTGCCATTTCTAAACTATGCAACGTAGAAAGTTATAATCTTCCACATTGATAGACCTTTGTGAAAACTCTCTTTTAAAATTATTTCAAGTATAATGTGATTATAATTTTTTGAGTTATAGAGAGAAAACTGAAAAATACTTAAAAAGTCCTAGTTCAAAGGTCATTGACCTTAGAGAAAAATGATGTTAGCAAATAATGCTCCTTTAGTTACTTTCTATTCGAAAAAATCACAAAAAGTAACTTTGTGTTATGTTGAACACACTTCTTCAATTTGGCTTCTTGAATTTATCGCTAGATGGCGCTACTAACAACACGCTCTGAGTCGCGAATGCTGCCGATTATTGCAAAAACTAAAAAAGCATAGCCATGATTAATATTCGATTTGATTCGTTTGTAATTACACCTACTTAAGGAACCCTATAATACTGAGCATGGCCCGACATGCTCTTGGCCGGTTTTTTTGTATTTATTATAAAATGACTCGAGTGAAACTTACATAATTTGAACGCTAGGTACTGTCATGGATGTGCAAAAAAAACATGTTTGTTTGTTGCCGTGAAGGCGGGTAAAATAAAGTGAACACACACTTATAATTTCCCTATTTCCCTATACAAAACGCTAGTCTGTGTCAATCCAATTAAATTAATTGATATAATTGCCACTCACACAAATTTCAACGTTATGCACATGAAAACTAAGTTGAATTCAGAATGTCAAAAACAGTTTAAAGGTCTTTAAAATATTTACGTCGCAAACGAAACTGATGGTTGTGTCTTATTCAGTAGGGTTTCTATTTCAAAATCATATAAATTATAAATTGGATTGACATGAACTTTTTTTTTATAGTAAAAAAAAACGGCAAAACGAGCCAAAGGCCCACCTGATGTTAAGCAGTTACTTTGCCCATAACAACTTCAATACCACCTAGGCTGTTGCCTTAATGGCGGTACCATTCCAGTACCAAGTCGATTCGCCAAACTGAGACATGAAGATGGAAGGTCTCATGTTGAGTCTCACTTTACAGACAATTGATCGAATTTCGACCTTAAGCGATACTAAATAGTAATCATAAAAGTAGCCACTCACGTCGGGTGATGGAACACGTGGGGTGGCGTGAAGTGTACGATGAGTGTGGGAATGTTCTCTTGAGGGTTGGTGTCGTTGTCGAAGTGTGCGGAGAACTCCGCCTCCTTCAGATACGATAGATCCGGCACATCTAATACTGGGGATTGATATCATTTTATTATTAAAAAGAGTGTTGCGCCATACTTTTTTAACAGGAGTGTTTTGTACGTGTCATTGAAATAACTGAAAACCTCTTAAAGGGTCATTATACTCATCAGTATGAACAACTTTTGATGATGATGATGGAGTATAATGATCCTTTAAGAGGTTTCCAGTTATTCCAATAACACGTTGTATAACTGTAACAAAATGAAGAAATTCTAGACAATTTGCAATTTTTTTAAGAAAAGGCAATTGTTTTTTTGTTCAGAAAATTTAAATTCAAAGACTTTTATTTCAAATATAATAGGCATTAAAACACACTTTTAATTAAACATTTATGAATTTAGTAACTCAACTATGCAAGTTGTTTAAAAAGTTGGACCTATGGAGATCAGGCAAAAATCTCTATGGATATTCTTAAAAAAAGTAGGCATTTTTTGGCAACAATCAATTCAGTTTCATGTAATATTCAATTCATTCTCATTCAATAGTGAACCTTTAGAGGCTGATGAGAAATTATGAACTCTCACCTATAAACACAGGTCCTGGGTCATCAGGCGTCTTCACGTCCTTGGACAGCACCAGAGAGCCATCAGGCAGCACCACATCTTGACCGTTCTTCAGCTGGCCGAGCATTGGACCAGGCTTTACTCCCAGCTCCACGCACTTGGCCAAGTCCAAAGTGCCGAGTCGTTTCTATGGAGACATTCTAGTTATAAGAATCTTTTGCATTACAGGTTCGGTAAAGACAACTGACGAATTATAGTGGAAGGACTATAATACGACGAGATATTGTAAAGAGAGAAAGCATAACAATTATGATTATGACTTTATGACCTTTATATCTACAGGCTTGGATCGATTTGACACTTTTGTAAAGTCAAACTAGTTCGCGAGATTCTGGAGCCTCGAAAAATATAGCTCGAGTCCTGTGACAGAGATGTCAAATACATACATTTGGAACTATTTTGACATAATTTGTACGTATTTGACTGCTATCGCAGGACTAAAGTTATATTTTACGAACTATGGGTGAGATATTTAATACTTGAGAAGATATATAATTTTACGAGAAATGCGTTTTGGACTTACCTTTAATGTACAGATGTAAGCAACAGAACAATTTGTCTTTTTCTGAAGCTCATGTAGAACTTTTTCAGTCTTTTTCTTCATAGGATCTGTGTAAAACAAATGCAGACATTTAGAGAAAGTGCTAAAAGGTTTAGTATATATCCGGCAGAAGCGGGTATCACATTATGCGGATTGCTCAAGGAAAATAATAGTACTTATTTCATAATCATTATGATAATAAGCTGCAAGGATAATTACATAATAAATTAAATAGTGTTAGTCAAAATAAACCTGAACAGTTAAAACATTTCTACCTGCTTGGATAACAGGAACTGACACTCAAATGTACCTGCAAGATTCATAGGAGATAGACTAACAAAAAACTGCTAAATAAAAGCTTTTAAAACTAAAGACACCTTTTTCTGCAGCCTGTGCTTTTATTGCTTGTTTAGCCTTGTCTCTATTAACCATATCCTTCATATCCCTTATATTCCTGGTTCTGGTAGTAGTTGGGGCAGCTTCCAGGTTGCGTTGCTCAGGCTTATAATAGTCTGTGTCGTCGTGACTAAATTCCTCATACTCTTTCTCTGAGTTTGAGTCCAATTTTGGTTTCTTGGCTGCTGGTTTTAGATCCTTGCCTGTCAGTAGATTGTCGTGTGGGCCTCTGAAACAGTAAGGAACTTACATATATTCTCGTTATTTATTCCACACAAGAAAATCACGAAAAAATTGCTATTTAGAAATATCATGTACAAAACATTAAAGCGCAAAACACACGTAGGACGGGTGCGGATCGGTCGCAGGTCGGGTCGGGAGTACGGCGGGTCTTAACCTGTCTTTATATTTTAATAAAAGAAAGACGGGCGCGGGTTGGCAACGGGCTACTCCCGACCCGCACCCGTCCCATGTATTTTGAGCTTAATTAAAAATTTTGTTCTCTACCAACAATATTAGATTAGCAGTTATTGTTAAAACTATTGCTTAGTTCATCAATTATTTTGTGGATAACTATTAGCTTTATCAGGCAATTTATACAGAAAGAAGAGAAAAAGTTATTTACTCACAATAACACATATTTGACATTCATAACATTGTCTTCAAAGTCTTCACTGGGGCTGCACTTAGCCATTGTTACTTGCATGTCTTTCATTATAACAAACCGCCTTGTTGCTGCATATAACTCGTCCTGAAAATGAGAATGTAATTTTTTCATTAGTGTTAACAAAGGCATCATAACATAGAATTGTGAAGTTCTGTTCCCGATTCAAATGAGTAGTATTATGACTACATTATTAGTAAGGGTGTGTCCATTAATGGTGTGAGACATCATTGAGTTCACAGGTTTTACTTCCCTTTTACATTATGGTGAGATTTGGCCAGACCCTTAGAATAATAAGACATAGAGTGATAGTTTCATTCAATGTTCTGCTCAAAGTTGAAGCACAGAAACAATTAATGTGCCACTTGCGGGCAGCAAGCGGCACGTAAAATGTTCGCCGACACATACAAAGGCGCGCGTAAGCTGTACTGAACGTAGCCTTTTAAGGCCAACTTCAATTTGCTTTACTCTGTGTATGACTACTCTGCAGTAGTTGTAGTAGATCTGCATCTGAGCCTAATTATTCCAAGGCCAGACCCCTCTTTCAACTGTCAAATTATGATCGATTTGTAACAATTTGTGAAGTAAACCAGTCCTTATGATTTCACTGCTAGATATAAGCCATATTGGATGCTCTGATCAAAAATTAATAATAATAAATTCATTTATTTCGGACAAAATATATCCATACACAAAATTAAATGTCATGGTAATAATTTATATAAAATATTAAAAATTTAATTACTAAATGATTTAAAATTAAAATGTAAAATACAAACAATGTCAATTAAAATATAATGTTAATATTCAGCAAAACACAATTGGAAGTGCAGTAAAAATACAAAAGTTACGAACCAAGCCCTCAGGTCCATGCAATGTCATATTTGGTACTCCAACGTCCTGCAATGTGAGTGACAGTCCTGGCAGGCCACCAATGTTCCTCCATGTTTTACTGGTGATAAATATGTGGTCTAGCCGCGACAGTTTCACCTTGTGCTCATGGGCAAGACGCTGTGTGCACTCACCGCAGTTGAATAGATATCTACAAGATATTTATGACATAATTAGTGATGTGATGATCATTCAAAACATATATCCATGGATACGGATACAGATAATTAGTGTCAAAATCCATGGATGGGACATTCTTCTTTTTTATCGACAATGACTTGTCTTCTCGGCAAAAAAAAAAATGTTTTTTTTTTCTTTCTTTCACAAAAATACACTTGATAATGCAACAATTATAATATCCTCAAAACTATATTTTGATTATTAATATTTTTTACATAGTATACGAAAAACGTAACGGAGGTGTTTTACATACAAATAAAGTGTGTCCCTCTGTGACCTTAGTGGTCACAGAGGTGGTGGTGTAAACAAACTGCTCTCGTAAAAAAAAATCACATTAAAAGTTTCTATCCAATAATAATTTACTGAACTATATAACATAACAACATAACATCACGCCTGTATTTCCCCGAAGGGGTAGGCAGAGGTGTAATAGTACACCCTCATTTCGCCAGTTATGGTATAGTCCCATGTAATAGGGGGCGAGCCTATTGCCATTGACCGGGCACAAATCCAGACTCCGGGCTGCTAATGAGAATTCCCTAATGAAAAAACCCAATAACACTTTGCCCGATCCGGGAATCGAACCCAGGTCCCCACGCTCAGTAGTCGCGCTTGCGACCACTAGACCAACGAGGCAGTCAACAACACACAACACATAACAACATAACCTACTGAACTACATAACCTTTGTTATTAAATTAATAAGAAGAAATAATTTTTAATGTTCTAAAAAATATTTTATTAGCTGTCTCCCGACGTATATGATTTTCATTGCTACCTTCTGTCACTCATTTTATGGTACTAAATAGTGTGCGTTAGCAATTTTGACCTTGGTCACTAGACAAGACCATAGTCCTCCTCCACTCCGGACCCACGCTATGCGTCCTTACACCCCGGCAATACCAGTCGACCGCTCGCAAACAGTAAAAGGAGGTGCATGTGTTTATTTAGCGACCGCTCTGTCACGTAAGTTACTACTTCCAAATATTATTGTAATTTCTGTGTTTTAATATAATTTTATTGATTCCTGATAAATATTTCACATATGCCCAGTTTTATGCATAAATTATAATTAGGCGAATGCTGAGAATCTCGAACACTACTATTTTACACCTCTGTAACGAGGCCCCTCTGTCACAAAAATGTGAAGGAGTGGTATAACTCGTGACAGAGTGGTTGTTTTTGTATGGAACTTAGAGCCTTAGTTCATTTTCATAATTGATGATTGTTAGTTTTCTTAAGTTATCTTATGTTGGTTATTATATTGTCGATTATTTTGTTAATTTAAGGTGTTACCATCAGGTAAATGGAAAAATGGCATTATCTGCGGCTGAAAGACAGCGACAGTGTCGTGAAAAAAGGAAACTTAACCCTGAATACTAATAAATAAAACTTATAGTAGCATTTTACAGAAATATTATAATTTGTTATTGTTTCTAAACTTTAAAGCTGTTATAAGGTTAACTTTGCTCGGCGGGTAATGATTATTTACCACTCCATCTTTTCGTTAACAACTCTTTCACAATTTTGTCCCCCTTATATTTTAAGTTCAAAGTAGTGTATGATCCAGTTTATTGGTAATATTTACAAAAATAACGTTTTCTAGTATTACATACTAAACAATAAACGTGTTCACCAGATTTTCAAGTTACTTTATTGGAAGACTTTCATAATATTAATAATCTTTTTGTCTTAGGAAGCAAAAATGTGACAGAGTGGTATTTGATAACATTTTTTATATGTTTATATTAAGAATTCCGTCTCATGGAGCTAGCTAAAAATTTATGTTTGTATTCTTGATAAGAAAGTAATAAGAAACTAAAGATCTGATTTTGCATGAAAAATAAAACATTTTTGTGACCGAGGTGTTGATTTTTAACCGACGAAAAAAAGGAGGAGGTTCTCAATTCGACGCGTATATAAATATTTTTTTTTCATGTATTACCACGCATAACTTTTTACAGAGTGGTCCGATTTTGATGATTATTTTTTTAATGGATAGGGTATATCTCGAAGTTGGTCCCATTTAAATTTCAAAATCAAAATCCACCCCTAAGGGTAGTAAAACAGGGGATGAGTGTTTGTTCACCCACTGAATTCATACCTGTTAACCGATTCGGTTGAAACTTGACACACATAAATATAGTTCTAGACACTACGACATAATGGAGACCTGGAGTTAGATTAAAACAACAAAAAAATTAAATTTGAAATTTAAATAAATAATAAAAACAAGGTCACATCAAATACAACATGAGATTTTCAAGATAAACAATAACTTTCCAAAAATGCGTTCTCCTCTCGGCCACTTGCAACTTGCACGCACTTTGCTTGTTAAAAGTTCGTTTGGCGCCGACTCATAATTAGTTATTTTTCGCTTTTCAGTTTCTGGTTTCGTCGGTTCAATTTTTTGTTAAAAAGTTTTATTTGTTACCATTCCTACAAAATTTGAAGTAAAACGAAAATTCCAAGTAATACTTCGATGCATTACATATTTTTGAAATCTACAATAACGAGGCAATAAAATTAATTTAATAAAAAAGAAGAACGTCCCGGCCCAACTTTAGTAGTATTTCGAACTCTGTCAGCGCAACAGGTATAAGTTAAATAAAAATAATAATATGTGATTTTAAGAAATAAAAAGTAACAGATTTCAAGATCCGCCAAAAATACGCCGGATATGGATACAGATCTTCATTTTACCTCAGATATCCGCGGATACGGATATGGATATGGATATCCGGGACATCACTAGACATAATGGCAATATGTCACATACATTTATTGTAGACATTGTAGTCATGGCTGTAGCAGTCTGAATGGACCTCCTGGAGGGCTGCTCTTGGAAAGAATTATTATTGATCAAAATTGGACTTAAGTCAATCCATACTTTGGAATGCAAAATTGGCACTAAATTAATTTTTATTGAATGTTTAGTAATTGACTCAAACGGATCAAAATTCTTTTTCAAAAATAGATGCTATATTATTTAATTATTTTTAACGCATTTATGCATATTAAGCGAAATCTAATGATTTTAATTGTGGAAAGAAAAAATCACTCACAAGCAGGATTCAAACCTGCAACTCCTGGCTCTGTACGCCAGTGCTTTAGCCACTAAGCTACTGTGAAAACTGCTTGTGGTATCGAAATTCTCATCCACTTGGTACGTCTTTGGGTGACGTCAGCGATATCTTATTAAGAAACAGTGTTTCTTAACCAACTCTACTAACTATGCAGTTAATTCAAAGCCAACAACAACTCAGCACACAAAACACACGATTATGGAGATGTTCCAGTAATGATGTGACGAACCATATAAAAAATGAAGTCTGATGCAATAAATTAAAAGTTGTGCAATGGTTTTAAAATTGCAACTGCTTTTCTTTGCAACTAATCTATTATTTCATAATTACTATATTACACTTATTTTATTAATGTTTAATGGCCATTTTCATTAACCTATCTATCCACGATTTGCCATACTAGAAATATAATTTTGACATAGGTAATTTTTATGGAGCTTATGTAAATTTTCTATCACTAGTAAGGCAAATTGTGGATGGATATGTAATTGTAAATGGCCATTAGAGAATATCAACTGAATCTTTCCCTAAACTTTTAAATTAGTTTAAATCAATCGTGTGATATCATGAACAGCAGGCATCAATAGTAAATTATTAAGAGACATGAGATATTAAAGATAATGGGAGAAAAATATTGCCTAAAAATGTAAACAAAGATGATAATAAACAAAAGCACTTCAGTTCTCGATAATGCGGCTTACCGTTTTTGATCAGTGAAGAGGTAGAGTGTGTTGGGTGCCCCCCTTGCGCCTGAGCCCAGCACCTGGAGGTACACAGTACTGGGGCCATACTTCTCAGACTTCCTCGATATCTGTTGTCTTTGACGTTGCGCCTCAGCGATTCTTGCTGAATTCGCTTTCGGCATATCGGCTAGAAATTCCAATAGCTTCTTAGTACTATCAGACGAGTAATAACGTAGGCTACGTTTGGTAACTACACGGCAACTAAACAATACACTTAAACCGTACATGTGTTTTGAGGTTATTATTATTTCAAGCCAAAGTTTACGAGCATTCGTCCCAGATTTTACTTGAAATTACTGTTTTTGGCATAATACATAATTATTTACTTATTGGTTTTCATGACACATTTTCAGATTTGGAACATATTTGAGTTTTCCTCCGCGATTTTCTTAACTTTTCACATTTGACAGTTGACATTGACATTTCTCTTTTCTTCAGCTTTTCACAACTGTGACGACGAGCATTCGCGATAGCTTGAATGATTCTTTTTTCACTTAATATTGAATTGAAACCAAGGCCCGTATTACAGAACGATACTCAAGCGTTGAAACTACTTTTAAGTTGAGCTTTGATTTTAGAACGTTCCTCAAGCAGAGATTTGTTGATCACAGTTCAGCTGAGTTTAGTTTTGTTTTATACTGTCACCTGTTTCGGTATTTGGGTAATTCGCCAAAACTCTTCATTTTTGCCTAATTTCCATGCCCGGACATTTTTTTCTGAATAAATGCCAGCTTGACTGTTCTTTGGATAGAAGAACAAAAACAAAAAATTCGAGTGAGGGAGGGGTGTTAGTGAGAGCTTCCAAGAAAAAGTTATGGGGTCCGAAAGTTTTGGTCAGACATGTAAATTAGGAAGGTTCCAAGGAAATTATGTTTCCATTGCAAGGAAATTAGGAGTATGTCATGGAAATTAAAAATATGCTATCTAGTATGATAGATTTAATCAAAAATACTAATAAATCAACATTACTAAATATAATAGAACGGTTCATAGTGACAGGTAATAACTTGAATGTTACATTATGGAAACAATATGCCATAAAAAATATGATAAACCAGTCCAGGATCGTGGGTTACATTATAAAAAACTACTAAATAAATCATCATCATCATAATTAATTTAAGAGCTAGGCTCTTGTCGGTGGAGCATTTCCCATCTGTCTCTGCATTCCGCCTCTTTTTTAACATTTTTTTATGAGATATAGGTCTGCTCTTGACCGCAATCTAGACAGCTTTGTCAAGGTGTGGTCGAAGATGGAGCAAAGGAGCAAGCAAACCGTCAGTATAGAAATGTCTTTGAAGCAAACATATTAGGTGCCGATTTCCTGCAGCTTTAAAGACGTTAGTATTGTAAGTGCCCCGAAATACAGATTCACAAATACAGAGCAGTGAATTCCATAACTTGGCTGTGCGCATTATGAAAGAGTTCTCAAAGCGCTTAGGCCTGATAGTAGGATTTTTTACCAAATGTGGATGATATCCTGCAGTGCGTCTTGTAGTCCGATGAAAGTTTCAAAAGTGCCTGTAATTAGGTTTATTTGAAATAAAAAACATTTGATTTTGATTTTTGGTCCGTGTGGTGCCGGACTTAAAGAATAGCACCACCCTTATCTCTTCTCATGGGTGTCGTAAAAGGCGACTAAGGGATTCACCAGAGGATGGGCAGCAGCGTTCTCTGAGTATTTAACCAACCAACTGCGATCGCCAACCCGCCTGCCAAGCGTGGCGATTATGGCATATCCCCCCCTTAATTGGGGGAGGCCTATGTCCAGTAGTGGACGTCTTTCGGCTGTAATGATGATTTTGATTTTGAAAGAATGGAGATGATGGAATAAGCTGGAATGGCAATTCAAGCTGGCTGAATGGAGCTCTTGCGCACCCTCTCTAAAGTACAGCCTGTAGAACAGCTACAAACAAGCAACTGTGCGTCTATGCGTTAAGCTTTGTATCTTAGAATTTACTAGCAATTCGTCACCTTTTTAGCCTCTGAGCTTTGCGTTAAAACGAGTGTTGGAGTTGGAGTGGACTGTAGTTTTGATTGAAAGTCTTGTGAGCACGGAATTCACGGTTTATTAATTTTACAGTAATTCACAAGATAAGATAATTCACGCACAAGCACCGCTGAGGGCAACGTTAGCGAGCCAAGAGAGAGCAACTGGAATGGAAACGAACAATAGTTCTTTACAAATAGGCAGAGTTGCCAGTTTAATTATAATATATTATTGTAGGGTTTCCTACAACGAGTCAAGAGCGGCAAGCTGGTGTTTGGCAGAGCCATCCCATAAATGACTGAAATACTCCATACACGATCAGATTTGAACTTTATATAAAGTAAAAAGCTATCCAGGAGTGAAGTATCGCTTCACCTTGTTTAGAATGCCCAACTTTTTGGCCTCCATGCCAAGAAGTGGTCGGCGATACTAATAGGTGTACCTTGAAAAGAGTGAGCCAGGTGGAATGGACTCTGTTTTGCGGTGAAAAGACACGCCTGAGTTTTAGAGGCGTTAAAATTGACCAGATTGTAATCTCCCCACTGGGAAACGAGATTTAAGATCGGATTCGTCCACTCTACCATGGCCTCTCGTCACAGAATATCTAATAGTACTAACGTACAGCACGGCCACTCACCGCCCCCCGCCATTTTAAGATTCTTCACCCACGCCCCGCACGCACCGGCAGTCTGACGGCAATTGGACTGTAATATTGCAATGGATGTCAATCGCCTGTCGCTATAAAAGCACGCCATCTCTGAGAACTACTGAGACTGTCGGTAAACGTAAGTCTGTCGGTAAACGTAAGTAAGACGCAGGCGATGATAGTGACGACCAGGGGTCGTCCCAACCCATCCAACCTTAAATTACAGGATACCAGCATCGAGTGGGCCTCCACGGCTAAATACCTGGGGGTCACGCTCGACAGCAGGCTCAGCATGGCGAAACACGTCCAAAACACGGTCGCGCGGGTGCGATCGACCCGCTACCAGCTTCGCCCCGTGCTCTCTTCGCGCCTCCCATTACGAGTCAAGCTGGGTGTGTACAAAACGTACATCCGGCCCCAGCTGACTTACGCTTCCCCAGCCTGGCTCGCCCTCACGAGCGAGATACACCGCCGAAAGCTTCGAGCGCAGCAGAACATCACGCTGCGCCAAATAACAAAAGCCCCTCGCTTCGTGAGGAACACTGTGATCCACAGGGACCTGCGCGTAGAGAGTATCGAGGACTTCACCGCAGCGATGGCGAAGAAAATGTTCGCGCGCGCCGACGTCTCCGCCTGGGCCCACATTAAGGGCCTGGCACCTTGGCACGCGCGCCCCCCTGACGCCAAGCGCTTCCCGCGCGACCTGATTGCGGACGTGATCGCCCCACCACCGGATTGACTCTTGAGCAGACCATAATCACGTTACACGTGGTCTGCTCATACAAAATGACTCCACAACGAAACTCGCATCCACTGCGCATATTGCTACTAGGTTTCACTTAGGCGCAATATGCGTAGCACACACATGCACTACTTTACATGCTAAAGTAAACACTGACGTACACCGATTACGTCTCACGGGCGGGTGAGCGTATGAAAGTGTATACTCATAGAGCGATGTACCCACACCTCAATATCGCTCAAACACACAATTCGTCACGTGGCCTGTGGCGTGATCGGCTAGATCTGAGAGCGTAACGAGCCACGAGTCAAACATCATATCTGTAGGCGGGCGCCAAACAAGCCGCTGCCCTCGTAGCTGATCGACCCTCGTCGGGCCTCCCCCAGGGAACTGGGGGTCTCACCTAACGGGGGTCTGGTCGCTCGGGCAGCGTGAAGCACTTCAGGCGCCCCTACAGACACACAACAACAACACACGCTGCCGCGGAGCAATCCCGCGGCCTAGAAAAATTTCACCCACCACAGGGTCAACGACCCAAACCAAATTACCGACCCATATTTATATGGGTCGCGATCTGACACCACGGGAAAGGGGGCCCAACCCCCGAGCCCGTTTCCTCGCGCCCCTTGCGGGGCGCAGAGAAGACTATGAGCTGGAACTACTGAGAAGTGCTTGGAACCCAGTCTGCATTACGAGCGGCGAGCAGCCCTAACCTTCACGTGTGTGTGCGTTTGTGTACAGACGTAGTCTTGTGTAAGTAAGTGGTGCAGCATTTATATTGTATTGTGAGGTGTGCTATTATTTATTTATTTATTTATATATGCTTTATTGTACACCATAAAAAACATTACATTGAATATGCATTTAAACTATTGTACAAATGGCGGCCTTATCGCGATCAGCGATCATCATCAGCTATTGATGTCATTCATCAGCTACCGGTGGTAAATGTCATGTCTCTGAGTTCACATGTGAGTTCAAAGTTCTATTACCTTGTCTAGTTTAAACAGCTACTAATATGTGGTCTAGTTTAGCTCGACAGTTTCAACGTATTCGGTATTCCCAAATCCCAACCCAGATGTGCCGTCCGAACTTCATATAATGTGAAGGCCGTTTACACGTCGGATCAGAAATATTGGAAGATAAAAAAGCAGCTCTTAAATCGCAATAACTCGTGCGATAAATATCAACCAATTTAATGCACCTGTGTGGAAAGGGCTTAATTAATATGGTAAAAAAAATGTTGTTCACGTTGCAACACAAGACAATGTAGAAAATGAAATATATTTTATTATAATATGGCAACACTGATTTTAGAAAAATGGCGTTCTATACAGCTGCGGGTTGCGCAATTTTTATGTAAATGTGCACGAAACTTATTAGGAAAATTAAGTATTAAGTGCAACAAATAGTTTAAACTGTGGGCATGGTCATTTGATATAATTTATAGAGTAAAAAACGTATAGTATATTAATATTTTTAGTTCAGTGCAAACCTGTCATGGACCGTGTATTTTTTGTGTTGTGATGTATGAAAACGATAAATAATGAAACGGAAAATAATGCGGCTGTGCAAATAATGTGACAATGATGGGTATGAAATGGGTGGTGTTATTGGTGGCCTTGACCGGCTCACACTTGGGACACTGTTCGCCTCTCCGATCAACGCCGCAAACCTACCCTCATGGTGAGTCATATTGTCAAAAAATACATGTTTTACATTAATTAAATAAGTATTTATCTCTCTGCGTGTCGCCTTCGGGTGCAAGTGAAAGGAGCATGCATAACATTTTAATTTTTTGTTGCTTACATTGTGTGTACAGATGCTAACATCTGTTCAGATTAGGAAAGTACATCAATACATAGCTAAAAGGAATGTATACGGATTTCCGTTACAATTAATACGTTTATTATAAATGTACCCTCTTCATAACTTCTTCCATTGAATGAAAATCAAAGGCTGTTCTTGATTTTATCCATACATATTTGTATGTTTATATATGTATAATGTTAGTGTTGTTAGTTGTTGGAGAAGTTGACTTCTGGGTAGTCATGCTTGCAGGAAGTCAACTTCTGCAAGTTTTGTTGCTAATCTAAACTTTGCTTTATTAGAAATCTCTCAATCTTACTTTGTCAACTTCACTGAAACTGATTAAAACATTGTATTAGTCCAACAACACAATAATTATGATGGTTACTTATTATTTACATTAATAAAGTTATAACACATTGTAAACAATACCATAATAGTCATAATTGTTTGCCTTATGCCAAGATACAAAAATGTGTAAAAATAAATAAACATTGCTTATCTCAGTCTTTGTTATGATTGCTATCACTGCTTTTATTATTGTTTGTGTTATAAAAACAGTGTTTATCATATTATGATAAAAAAGCATCAGGGAAAGATAACAACCACCCTTAGTATACAATGTGTTATTGAAATAACTGAAAACCTCTTAAGGGGTCATTGTACTCATCAGTTTGAACAACATACTATGGAACCAACACTAAAATAATGGAAAAAAAAAACTCTCTGTCCCCTACATTTTTGTTCACATGAATCAACAAAATGTAGTGTGTAATGTATGAGTACATAAGAGGTTTTCTGTTATTTCAATAACATATTTTATATTGTGGTAATGAATCTACTGTGTAATTTATTTATTTAGTTTTATTATCCCTTACAAAGATGTACTCTACTATTTAATTACTTTATCTTTATTAACATAATGACTGACTAGCAATTTTATTGTTATTATGCCTACATGTTAGGAACTTATTTTGAATAAATAGACTTAATAAATCATTAAAATTTCCATACATAGTACACATCCATGTTTAAAAAAGTTTTTATTTAATTATGGAGGCACATCCCAGCTGTAGGAATAATGAATAACTATGCTTGTTTATTATTTCTTAAAAGAAAAGCTGATGAGGCACAAAACATTTTCATTTGTTTCACAGCTGTCAGCAACTTTGTGCCCGCTGAGGTTTAAAAAATCAAACTGACAAAAAAATCAAACTGACCGTCTTTAATTGTAGCATTGTGTGAAACATGATTTAAATAAAGAAAAAAAAACAGCAATTAAAGAATATTGGATTGAGTTGAAATGAGCAAATGTTGCATTCTATAAAATCAAATAGTTAGTTTGTACACTATTTAATTATTTTAGTACCTATTTAGTATTTTTTCGTTTTCAATATCTTCTCGTCCAAAATACCGCAGTGTCTCAAGACGAAAGTCTGTAATTACTTACGGTACTGAAACATGGTCGCTCACAATGGGCCTGATAAGAAGGCTCAAAGTCACTCAAAGGGCAATGCAGAGGGCTATGCTCGGAGTGTCCCTGCGTGATCGAATCAGAAATGAGGAGATTCGCAGGAGAACGAAAGCAACCGACATAGCCTGAAGAATTGCCAAACTTAAGTGGCAGTGGGCGGGGCACATTGCTCACAGAATGGATGGCCGATGGGGCAGTAAAGTTCTGGAGTGGCGACCGCGTACTGGAAGGCGCAGCATGGATAGGCCCCCCACAAGGTGGACCGACGACCTGGTGAAGGTCGCGGGAATCCACTGGATGCGGAAGGCACAGGACCGGTTGTTGTGGCGATGCTTGGGGGAGGCCTATATCCAGCAGTGGACGTCTTTCAGCTGAAATGATGATGATGATTTTTTTGTTTATTTATAATGTAAACAAATTTAAAATTCTTTCTAATAATGTCTTTTCCTCATAATTGATTACAAATCACTAGTTTGTTTCTTGTTTAGCCTTGACATTTCAATATAAAAATGTGAAACAGATTCTAATTGCACTCTGTTTTTTCTTACTTGTCTTATTTAGTAAACAAATTTTCTTGGCATGTCTTTTTAATGTAATTCCATGATAATAATTATTAAAAGACATTATATTTATAATTTTACACACTAAATTACATTTTTTAACCTAATTACATATACGGATGCGGAACTAGTAATTATATTTTATCAGTAACTTAGTTATTTTGAATAAAAAGACATGCTAAGATTGTTTACTAAATAAAACAAGAGAGAAAAACAGACCATAGACTCGAGTACCTACCTATATTTTTATTAAAGCATTTATTCTGGCTTTCAGTAACGTAACTATGTAATTTAAAAGAATATGTTGGATTCTGTATTAATTTTATACTATCCTGTTTTTTAATTTTAGAAATATATTACTCATACCCACAAAAATATGCTCAATGCCTACTAATTACAGTAAGTCGCCGACAAAATAGTACATTACTGTCGGCTGTCGAGGCCTGAAATGAAGCAATTTACGGCCAAGTAATATTGGAAGTACGAGGCATTTTGAAAGGACGAGGCGCAAGCCGAGTCCTTTTTAACTAAACGAGGCCGTTAATTGCTATTTTGGCCGAGACTTGAATAGTACTTTTCTCTCATTTGCGAGGAAACACAACACAAATTAATTCAACAGTATCTCATTTTCATTCACGCCAATTCGCCCGCGCGCGGTTCTTGTTCTATTTTCAAAGTTTTGAAAAAGAAAATGCGCATTCAGCCTATTTAATGATAAATATTTTGTTCCTAAATACACCTAATTTATGTAAGTGTGTACTTAAAAACCTCGGTAGCATAATTTAAAAAATAAAAAGTGTCTAGCAATTTCTATTATTGTCCTGTTGGATATTACTGGCCTGTTATTTCGTTGCGTACGGAAATACGGAAAAGAGCCGATTGTTATATATTTTTTTTTAATAATGAACCAATTTCTGAGCAAGTGGGAGAAAAAAAAACTTATTATAAACAAAGTAACAAATAAAAATGACTACTATAAAACAATAGAGAAATGGGCATAAAGAATTTGCAATGCAATGAGAACATTGTCAAGTTATACCACATCAAAGAGTAGCAGTCAGTCCTGCTATCAACCTTGCTAACTGGCTAACTTTTTTGCTACACCATGAGCTGTCCTTATAAAGCCTGTGTTGACACGAAAGAAGACAACTTGTAAAACCCAGAACCTAATTGCTAAATTGTTTAAATAAAAATTGTTTAAAATCAGTAAAGTACTACCAACAACAACAGCAACAACATAACATCACGCCTGTATTTCCCCAAAGGGGTAGGCAGAGGTGTAATAGTACACCCACATTTCGCCAGTTATGTTATAGTTCCATGTAATAGGGGGCGAGCCTATTGCCATTGACCGGGCACAAATCCAGACTCCGGGCTGCTACTGAGAATTTCCTAATGAAAAAACCCAATAACACTTTGCCCGACCCGGGAATCGAACCCAGGACCCCACGCTCCGCAGTCGCGCTTGCAACCACTAGACCAACGAGGCAGTCAGTACTACCAATTAATGCTAAAACCAAGTTGAATATTATAACATACCTATCTACCCAACTCGTTTATCTAAAAAGAAGAAACTTGCTGCTCCAAAAGTGACAAATTATTTTGGTTTATCCACAAGAAAATAATTAGTACCAACACAAATAAATGAACTACCTCAATAATTTATAGTACATGTTAGATCCAAAACATCTACATAAAAGAATTATTAAGAAGCATTATTTAACTTTGTGTCCATGACATTTTAGTCACTCCTCTAAAGTTAATTGTTAATAAAAATAAAAGTTACAAGTCTACATGTTGACTGTACTTTACCATGTTCGATTAAAAACTGTGGCTTTGCAAAGCAGTTCGTAAAAAATAAAAGTAGCATACTGAGATTTTAATTTAGATATAATTATCACATAAATTACCAATATTTGTACAACTATCAGACTTGTGAAACAGACAGCTGCCTACAAACTGTTTTACAGTTTGGCAGAAACACACATTTGTAACTTTATACAGATATTTAATAAATAAAAATAAAAAAAAATGCCAATCTTTTGATGATACATGCATAACGGTCACACTCAACTTCCAGATGCAAGTAGTCAGTCCCGGTCGGACGGCTGGGGCTCCCAGGGCATGTACGCGGTGGTGCCTGCGCTGGCGCTCCTCATCACCATTGTCGGCCTGGTCTTCGGGTGCACCTGGTGCTACCGACATAAGGACTGTAAGGTATGTAATTGAAAATGAGTACATAATACTGGAACAGACTTATAGCATGCCATGTCACATGACGTTAATTTAGATAACTCATTGACCACATTCCATCTTGTGAAACCACAGTTTGTTATTTGTCCAATGAACAAGCGTGGGGTGGCGTCGGGTGTTACATGGTATGTTTGTCCTTGAAAGTTTGATGGCACTGCACATTTGAATAATCCATACATGATAAGGTTGCCTGGTTGTGCCTGCTGTTGAACAGAGGAAAGTTGAAAATCTGAATCCCTGTCCGTCTACTGTGGTCAGTCCACCAGCTCTAACAATAACTAGAAGAGTCAGTCAACTTACTAGATTTTCTGAATAAATAATCCATTATAAAACCTACACCCTGGGTCCCCCACTGCTTGTCACCAAAACTTGGTGTATTCTCTTTGTTTCCTACCAATTCCTCAGCTTGACAAGCACATATGTAGCTATAGTTAATAATATTTGAAGTAGCTATACAGTATCTTGTCGTACTACGTATATATAATATGTGAAACTATGGGTAGATATGATATGGTAATTCCATCGATAAATTCAAAGAACTATCTGACTAATTTTCTCTGTAACTTTCTGTTTGCACAAATTGGTAAAGAAATAAATGAACTACCTAAATTTTTCTAGAATGTTGTTGTTACATATTATTTACAAAAAATATTAAGAAAATTCTAGAAAATTGCTCAGATATAGGCCTTGCTTAGTATACCTGTGTCCACAAGTTGTTATTAGAAGTTATTATCTGAAACGTCAGTGCAATATAAATTAATAGTTATTTCCCACGTAAATAACTTTAACATGCTATAATTATGAACTTTCTCTTATATTTTACAACTCTTTTAATTAAGAAAACCCATTTCACACTGAAAGTTCTCAGCTTCACTAAGCTTGATTCTAGATCAGATTACATATGAATAAAAAAAAAACTTGTATTTTACCTTTTTCATCTTAACAGTAGGTACTATTTTCATTTTCTATCTATAAGGTTCGGGAACTAGCCGTGCGCTTATTAGCACGTGCAAAGTTGTGACTTCTGCAATAATCAGGAAAACCTATCGTATATTATCAGGGTATACAAATGCTGCTAACCGATCATCTGAACCTCTATTGGCTAAAATTAATAACCCATTCGAATCTGACCACGCTAACTCTGCAGTGGAATTATGGCAACATTGTAAGCAATAACTATCAAATCTCTGTAATGATCTTATTATTCCAATGCACAATTATTCAAATCCATCCTTAGTAGGCATGCGAATTTTTGTGCACATATTTTTAGTGCTTTATAAGCGTAATGATAAGGAAAAAAAAAAACTCCAGCTCTATACATTAGAAAAGCTTAATCGAATTAAGAAAAGCATTATTTTAACCATTATTATTTTCATATATTTATGAAAATGTAAGAATAAGCTACGATATGTAGCGAATTACGACTAAAATTAATAACCTCTTTATCCAAACAGGGTATTAGTTTTAGTCGTAATTTAATAATTTCTTTTGTACAACAATTAGGTACTATTCCTAGCAGATGAATAATGACGTGTTAAAAGGAAAGGGAGGCCTTCGCCCTGCAGTGGGACAATATAGGCTGAAAATAATAAATAGTGGCATCCACCTTCCAAAAAGTTCAAGGTGGATACAAAAATAAACCGATTATAATGTCTTATGTGACCACTAAAATAAGACACGACCGTTCCTTATTGATTTGTGTTTAAAAGTGGACAGAATGCATCACCTGTCATTTCCCATGCATGTCGTAAGAGTCAACCAAGGGTTACCATTGTGTGGAGGTGAAGGGTTAATATCTTGTCACAGTTTACACGCCGTTGCAGCATTTTAATCTACTACCTACGAGTGTCTTATTATGTTGTTCCGTGAATATAAACTTCGATGTCGTCGTGTCGAAATGCCAAAGGATTTTATTTACACAACTGTCTTCCTTGTATTATCATTTCTACAGCAAAATATATAAGCATTCAGCAACAATGCATGAGTTTCTATTTATTTTCTGATAAGGTATATAATAGGCTGACATCTTCTGTTGTTTAGCGGAGTGACTGCCCACCCCTACACGTCTTTTGCCAACCAAAATCTGAAATGTATTATTAAACGATAAATAGGGAAGTTGACTATTTTTTATTAGAAATCTCGAAACTCTTTCAAGAAAAATAAGCAACAGTGTAAAAACCAATAAAATATTTAATAAAATGTCCAAGTTACAAGCGATTTCAATTTGTTCACTAGACAGAGACAGCACTATCAAAGAATTACGTCATTGTTCAAAACCTTCATACTAACTTGACATCTCTCTGTACAATGTCCGTTTCGCACGACAAGGACGGGAAATGCCGTCCAAAAACTTTATCTCTTCCATCTATCATGTTTTTTTTACGTTGTCTTTTCTGTACCTCATCATCATCATTCATCATCACTTCAGCCGAAAGACGTCCACTGCTGGACAAAAGCCTCCCACAAAAAGGGGGGATATGCCATAATCGCCACGCTTGGCAGGCGGGTTGGCGAGCGCAGTTGTTTGTTTAAATACTCAGAGAACGCTGCTGCCCATCCTCTGGTGAATCCCTTAATGCTGGATGAAGGCTTAATGCTGGATGAAGGCTTAATTTGCACGCGCTTTGCACTAGTTCGGTCAACCGGACTTAACATCAGGACTCACAAGTCTAGAGAATTAGAGCTGGTGGGTCCACGAGTCATTCAACGTCATACGATTTAACTATGACTCGTGGATCCACCGGCCAGTGGGTCCACAACTCATAGTTAAATTATTTATTTATTTAAATAAATAAATAAGTTTTCGAGCTGGTGGGACCACGATCACTGGTGGTACAAAGACAGTGGGTCCACCAGTCATAAATCAATTCTTTACGTCCGGCACCACATGGGACACCTACCTACCTTCTTTTAATTATTATAACATATTTGGTACTATTTTTAAACAGTAGTCAACTACCGTATTAATGGTTTAAATGTAAACGGGTGTTGTTTTCTATAGGTTACTTTACATTATGTGACCTTTCAGATTGTTTTGTAAATTCGCAGAAGAAAGTCAGTCTGCCTAAACTCCGTATTATGTTCTCTATTCCGTTTATGACCCAATAACGCCAATTAGAGCAAACTTAGATAATTGTACCACTGTTCCATATGTAGGCCAATGAACTTTATCAGTTTGTATACAAATCATGATTTCGTTTTTAGCTCAAAAGACGGTACGGGTTTAGGTGTTCATAAATATGTAAATATTAGAGGGTATTAGAATAATTACAATTTGCAAATTATCATATTTGTATCTATAATCTCTTAATGCCACGTTATCATGACTACGGTGTCGTAATTACTATCTCAAATATTATGTATGAAGTGCATCACACGACAAGGTTAGCGAAGCATTAGATTTGTAAATAAATCTAAACAAAACAAATATCCTCGCCAATGTATTACGATTCTAAAATTAAGGTCAACCGCAAAACAAGATAAGCCTTGATGGAACATTAATCACTTCCAATTAACAAAACCATATTAGGAATATTAGGATAATGATAATTGATATGTATACTTAATTTGTATGTAAGTACTTAACTAACTGACCGCGGTACAGAAAATTACAACGTACCTATAAATGTTAGCAATAGTCTGTTCTGTTTATTACCCGACTGCGCCAGAAGGAGGGTTATGTTTTTCGAGTGTATGTATGTATATTTCTTTGGCACGCTCTGTAGCCTAAACGGCTTGATGGATTTGAGATTGAGAGGTGTCGTTAGATTCGTCTTAATTCTGAGAGTGACACTGGGTATATCAAAATTTAAAAAATTTAAATGGCCGCTTTTTGGCGCCATATTACCTCGTCAAAAAAAATTTTTTTTTCCGTCAAAAACTATCGAGTGGGGTATCAAAATAAAGGGCTTTATAAATGATTTACAAAAATATAAACAACTTATATGTTTAAATGTAATTTGGAATGAAAAATGCTAAAAAACAACAAAATATTCAACGTTAAAAATGAATTGACTTTTCAAAAAAAAAACATTAATAGTATGATAAATAAAACATGACAAAACTAAAAAAAATTAAATAAAAAAATTAATTAACAAAAACAAAAAACCCGACTGCGTGTTATTTTTACACGCAGTCGGGTTTTTTGTTTTTGTTAATTAATTTTTTCCCTAAATGACTTTAGAAGTTGTCGAATGTATCTACACATAGGTACATAAAAAAAAAACTGTCTCTTGTGCGACAAGTGGGATTGTCCAATGTTGCGTCACTGGATAGGGCTTCACAAGTCTAGTGCGAAGTACCGGTTTTAACTTTTAGAAAAATGTATTAATTTTAAGTTACTAATATTAGGTTTTTGGTTTTCTTTTTTTTTACTAACACTATATGGATCTATATACTTGTGATCTGAAATAAAGTTTTTATTATTATTATCATCATATTATTAGAATCATCATCATCATCATTTCAGCCGAAAGATGTCCACTGCTTGACAACAATTATTATTATTTAACGAATAATTCATCCTTGTGTCGGTCGAGGCGTTATAATCTCGCTCCCATGTGCGGTGCCTAATAAAAGTTGCAGTTGTGTATCTAATCAGTGGCCGACGGGCGGGGTCAACGCACCCGGCACGCCCTCGAACACAATACACGCGCAAAACAATAGTGCAGATCCCGTGCGCCCTCAGAATGAACATCTGTTCTAGTGAACATACGCTAACAACGAAATAAGCGCCACCGGGAGACGAGAACGCCATACATTTCTAGTAAATATGCAAGCTTCGTCTTAGCCGAAATCAAGGCTGTAAATCTAGTACAAAGAAAGTGAGGACACCAGGTCTTCTACATTGTTGTGTTCCTTTCCACTGCATGTGAATTACGGACTCTGTATAATATTTCTTGCGTTCCTAAATTAAACTTCTCTTCTGCCTGTTATTATTCTTTTGTGGCCGCAATAGGGGTATTGTGTCGCTAGAGATTTGATAAAATATCCGCAAACATTCTGGAAAAAGTGCGCTTCAGTCTGACGGACAAAGATTCCGTTGAGAGCCTCTCCAGAGTAATGGGAGACGATAACTGTTTATTTTTTGCGTGGGTCGTCAATGACGTCATTGTTACGCTATTCTCGGCCTTCTAACTGTCCCTTTCATGACGTAATTTTCTTGTATTACTTACGCTGTTTAGGCAAAATTATGCGCACTTTGCTATAAGTCCATACCTATCACATTTTATTGTTTGAATGAGGCAAGCTGTGAACATTTACGTTTATTTCGTTGTTTGTATTTCTTATTGAGAGAATGAGGTAATCCGTATAAAAACGAAACCGCAAAACGAATGCGTGCAAGTACTGGAGTAGCGTAATACTTGTATAACAATAAACCACACGCTAAAGCTTTTAATGTTACAATAGTATTAAGCGATTAATGAGAATTTCAAAAGAGCAAATGTTTTAAAATGCAATTGACGAAACCACGAACTACGTAAAAAAAATCGACTTGTATTCAGGAAAGTACTAGTGGTCCTTGGATTTCTTGAAAGACCAATAACTACCTACCTACGCACTATTGTTTAAAATTGTAAAGAGCGTAAAGGTTAACTCCTAACACTACTAAAACAATACAACACCAATCCGATACGCAAAAGACGAATTGAAAGCCATAATATCAATCAATCGCCCATTTGTACTCCCACAATCACGGGCATGCTACTAATAGACCTCTGCTACTGTTACTCAATTACTACCCTAAGGCCGTAATCCACAACAGCGGAGAGGAGAGGTTTTGAACAACCAATAAGATTGCGTTATTTTCACTACTCTGCTTCAACGCAATACTACTGGTTCGGTACGAAATTACGACACATCCCCCTATCTCGCTTTGGTGGATACCGGGCCTTATAGGTGAGCCTCCTGCTAGTGCTAACTAACGTTCTTCATTAGATGAAAAGGCTATCGCATGCAGCTATCTATCAAACAAAAATTGTTAATAAAGGGTCACACTGTTCTTTGTAGAGGCCATAGAGGCTCTTCTTCAGCAGTTAATGGACGGAAGAATCGTTAGTCGTTACCATTACAATATATTTTGAAGAGCAGTCGACAGCAAAGAACGGACGACTAACGGAAATAAAAAGCGGAGGTAAACTGAGGTTCACAAACATTCCCAGCAAGTCGTAGACGCAGGGTTGCCCATGTTTATCGTATACCTGATGAGCTGCAGACTCAGACTCAAGCTGTAAAGGAAAGCCCTTGCACAACTAAAACGAATGGCAGACGAAACATTATCTAAGCTGGATTTCCATCGTTACCTCTTTCAGTACATTCCGGAAATCTTTGCCCGGTGGGATGTTGTAGGGAAACAGTAACAGTAGACGCATTAGAGTGGCTGCCCGACACTTTCTCAGTGTTTGGCACCGGTATTGTTCTATTCCACGCGATGATGCATCCACACACATGACAAGCATGTGTACAGTAACGTGATTAGTCACAGTGTTTATTTCTGGTATTTATTACCGCCGATATTGATCTGCATCTGATATCTTGAATTTTTGATGGATGAGACTACTCAGTAATGAGTAGAAGACGGTTATTTGTGCTCTGTTCCGGTCTGCATGCTGGTTACTGCGCCTGTTTGCTATCAATAAGTTACTGTTTGGACTACACTGTACGTACGTACAACAGCACTTAAATCACGCACACTAGTGATATCACTGAATTAGCAGAGGTATTACGAGTCCATTAATGAATATCGATTAGTAACACAGCTCATTTTACAAGGGCAGTAGGCATGACTGATGTTTTCGCTCTAAATCTTTTTTAGACTGCATCTCTGGAAGCAGATTTTTGTCTAAAGTTGACCGACAAATTGTATGATCTCAGATTATAGATAATCTGAGTGTATGATAAACATTTTCGTAAAAGGAGCAAGTAGTAAAGATATGAATGACCAAAACACTCCTCGGTATTCGATTTGCAGTGTAAACTGTGCCAAAATTCACCCAGCGTAGTTTCGTTTTCCCTTTCACACAAAATGTGTTCAGGAACTTAGATGTATGTGTTACAGGAACAATGTGGAGAAATGCATTTTCTTTCTTTCTTCTGTGGCTAATCTACAACGAAATTTCTTATCAGTCAGGAAAACTGGGTTCAGTTTCATAACTAAACAGACTGTTTATTTTACAGATACCAGCTATGCCAATGACTTGTCAGTATTTAATACCTTGTTTAACAATATGTAGACAGATTTTAGGTTACTATATTTCTGGCAAAACTTCTCTGCAATAAATAGTTTTATTCGACCCATATTACATAGTTTTAACCCACAAAAATGCCAAGTCTGAGGTAAGCACGTGCGGGTTTTTGGGGTATCGAGTCTCAGGGGGCTCCTAACCTCGAGTGTTATCAATTGACGGAAACTCCCGAAGGAAGCTTTAAAAACGCAGTTTCCTTTCTAAGTCGACCTTTTAGATGGGAAATAGTTTCTCCTCTATAATTCAACGGAGAGAAAATATGTGTAGGGCAGGGGCAGACCAAAACATATCATTATTTAAATATTCGATCCAATACTTTCAAGCCTTGAGTTGAGAGCTCATAATTTTGAATTTAAAAAAATCGTAGATTTTTTCAATGTATCATGAATGTACAAATCTGCTTGCGCCTTTAGTCAACACCTAATTTGATCTCAATCCCATTATTCCTTGAAGTCACTTTACTCTTTGACTCGTACAACAATCAGACACCTGCTTGCATGCCCGCTGTGCCCGCCTGCTCCCGGCAGGACTTAATGTAGGCTACAAACGGGAATAGTGTGCCACTTTTTGATCAAAGTCCATCTAAGTCAAAGCCATTGACACGATAAGAAGAAGATCAATCAGATCTTTCTTGTCTATATGAGTCCTTATTATAAATTCATAAGTCATAGCAGCCCAGATCCTATTTTATCAATATAGTCCAGTAATTAAACCTTAATCATCGCCTAGTCCTCGAAAAAAAAAACTAATTTTCAATCTAGATCACTTATCTAAGCTGAGCTGAGAGTGCTCATAGAATTTTATCACGGCACTTATTATAATTAGTGATCAATCTAAGTGGAGCTTGTGTTGTGGCGCCGTTCTTGAACTGAGTACAATTGATTCATTGAACTCTGGACTAACCTAATCAGGGCTACCTGAAGCTAGACGTTTTACCGGGTAAGATATCTTACTGTACACCGGTAACATTTTACTTTGATGTGAAATCCGGTCAGTCAGACGGAAATTCTTTTGTGTAAAACCAGAAGCTTGCATATCATAGCTGAAGGGACGTGTCGTAAAGTCTTTTATGGGCCCAAAACGGACCATGGTCGAAAAATCACCAAAATATAAGATTGAAGAACTATATATTTTTTATTACGGGAAAGTTGCATTGTCACGTTCCTCTTTGCATTTATGATGAGATATTTTCCAAGCGAATTTAACTTTGCAAATTCTTTTTGACAGAAACCAACCGCTGTAATAAAATAGCTGGATATCAGATAGATATCCCAAGGTAGTTCCAGTACTTAGTAAAAGTATATTACTTTTATTAAAACTACAACCCTGACAGTCGCGCCATTATTGGCCAATTAGTGAAATGGAATTGGATTCAGTAAAGAAAATATATTGTGTTTTCTCTATTAGCTATGACCGTTGACTTGTAATAGACTAATGCTTTTAGAAGACTATGAATCATAAAGTTGTAGATTTCTTATTCCATTGCGTTTTTTGAATATCTGTTTGGTTGAAACAGAACGTCGATGTATAGAATGAACTTTGGATATAACTCTTCAGCTCATGTTCGCAATTCAAATCTTGAAGAAAGAAAAGAAAACAAAGTTAAATTGCCACCATAGTAGAATATTATAAACAACAAAGTTAAAATAAAGAGAATAAAAAAAAATCCGTGTGGCTAAAAGTGCGGGCTCAGCAACCATACTGATACATGAATTGAAAGATATTTTCGAAAATGCATGTAACAAGCGAATTTCCAAAGACCTAAATCCTATATTCCATGTCTTCTAACCCTTCTAACTCAACCGACATAGAGATAAAGGATAAAGGCTAAATCGTGCCAAATTTCTACCCGGTTTGCGAAGAATTATAGCTTGTAGTTGGCAGAATTTCGGTCGGTTCTGTATCCTGATAAGGAGCAGGAGCAGTACCTGTAAGTCCTGTAACAAAGATACTTCGTTCACACAGTAGATGCCTTATTACAAGTGAATGAATCATTGATTGGTAATTTTTTCTTAAAAGTACTTATCTCTGTATCTCTCATTCACATTTTGCTGGACTCATTTTCTTTTGTTCCGACTAGGAATCGAGAATTGAGAGCACTATTTGTTCGTACACTTCGAACTACGCATTACGATTTACGATACGTTTCGCGGTCTCGGTAGTCTTATTGGGGGCACTAAGTACACTCATCGTTGACCTTGTAGGAAGACTCAATTGCAGCGCCCCAGATTACACACTAGCGGTTGTAAACAGTGTTATTCACACGTATAATTGCCTCAAAACATTGTGATAATCGTTATCTGTGACTGGACTGTGAGTCAGCACGCCCACCTGTCCTGACAACGCACAAATGTAAACATGTGTGACAGACATGACATGCGGTTGTGCATTAGGTTGTTCTGAATCAAATAATTTACAGTCTCGCATTTTGTCATCAAGTATTTTTTGATTTATTTGATTTAGTGTTTGGTATTTTAGACCACAAAGTCGCTTTCAGCTTTTAGTTCTGTCTGACGTAGAAATTAATGTCAAAAATAGCTATGTATTTGTTTCACTCACCTATCACGTTCAAAACATAATGTACTTTTCAACCTAAACAATTTTTTTTTACAAAAATTTATAACAGTGTGTTATCATGAGAAACTTTGTCGCACATTAAAATCTCGCGATTATTCAATAAAACTGTCGTGGTTCTATCAAGCTCAAGGAAAAAAGACAAAAGGAGACGCCAAAAATACACAGCGACATTTCTCACAATACGCTAAAACAATTCCACGCGAATTCTTTGCGCAGCGGACTTTGAGATACTTCAGATAAAAACCCTAGACTACGCGCGAGACATTCACACGGCGAAGCAACAATTTGATGTTTTACATCCATCAACATTTAAAATGAACCGTATGTTTGTAGGATTAAGATTGGTTGTAGATGTAGTGAGTGCAATATAATGCCAGTCATCTGACGATGCAGTGGCGCTTCTACTTGGCATAGAGCCCGAGGTGGGCACACCCCACAGAGGTGCCCTCCCACGCTGTCATCGCTTCACACCTCCCCCATCGCTACTCTGATTCATGCAATAAAATATGAAACGGCTATAAACCCGGCAATGTACTATCATGAGAGTAGAATGCGATTTAGATTATTTGCAGAGTAATGCGAGTACCTGAGTAACGTTCGTCACGTGCCAGCATCCAGTATTGTTGTAGCTCTCCTCACCAGGATCTGTTCGAACTGTATTTACGGCATTGCTAATCGAGAGCTGTCTTGATTTCATTAAAATGTCTTCTAGCCGATGCGGAGTATGAAACTAGTACTTACTGGTGAAGATTTCACAAGAATGTCAAATGCATTTTTTTTTCCTGTTAAACTGATCATGCAAATATACCAAATACTTCCTCTTTTCTTCAATAGCAAATGATTGTGATATTTCAGGTTTATAATAATTGCACCTCCGTGAGAAACACCCTGAGAACAACAAAGATACAGTCATACAAATTCCTTGATGCCACAGTTCCCAGAACTTTTGACTTTGAAAATGTATTTGTCTAAACGTCACGAGCTTCAACTGTGAATAATAAACATCTTTCATTAAAAGGACGTGTATTGTAAATCAGAATTCACACACTGACTCGGCTACTAATCCACGAAGCAAATTCCTTGATAGGTTAATCAAAGTCAAATATTAAGCTTAACATGATTTCGCATTAGGTTAACGTTGAGGCAGGTCCCACAAAAGGCTTTCTTCTTTATTATGTTTGTTTTTAAAAAGAGTACAGAAATAATTAAAACGCACAACGAATGAGGCGACGTAATATTTTCAACAGTGTTTGGCTGTTAACATATTTGTGTCATTACTCAGATCGTACGGTATTTTAATGCAATAACCAATTTTAAAGAGTTCTGTTCTTACAATTTTTTTTACGTGGGGCAATCCTCATGGACGCACTCCGCCCGAGGAAGCCGGAGCCACTGTCGGACAAATTTTGACCGACTAAAACCACCACTATGTTCCTCTTGTAGCAGCGGAAACAGCAAGTAAAACAACTGTTTAGGTGTTTCGGGGGCGTGGGATAGGCTCTGCATTCTCAACCACCCCGACAGGTCTCGGCTCGCCACTCACCACTAGTAGTCGAGCCGCGCCTCCGTCACGGACCTTGACTAGTCGGGCGGCGGGCTGCCTCGAGTCCGCCGCCCGCAAGCCCACTCTAAGTGTGGCTGGAGTTCATTGTACACCCTTCTGCGGCGCGTGGTCCGTCTCCTACGGGATGGGAGAGAGGTTTGTGAGCCTCATCACCTCCTCGCAGAAGGAGACGACTCTTTCCTAAGCACTCTCGCTCCCGACCATGGTCGGACCTCAACCGGTAGCGACAGATCGCCGCCGCCAACTGCATTGATAAGGGCACAGCGCTGCGTGGCCCGAGCTGGGTACTCCGCCAGTGTGTGCTGCACCGTGTCCTCAACGTAGCTCCCGCAGTAACGTTGGCTCCCTACAGATCTATGCGACCCAGATACTTCCCGAAGCAGCGGTGCCCCGATAGTATCTGCGTTAGCCGGTAGGTAAGGGCGCCTCTCAAGCCACTCTTCCATGGTGAGCCTTACCGCCGCTAACGCGGGGTGCTCGTCGCTCCTCCCCTCCTCCCACTCATCCACTAGGATCTGGCGAAAGAATTCTAATTTATCCGAAAAATCTGTATCTCATCTGAATTTCATATCAACCTACATTGTCTACTTTCATAGTTCCGAAGTGTTTATTAGATAGGATAGGTAATATTCTGGTCTTGGCTTATAGTTGTACACGGTCATTTGTGCGGATAAACGTGCGCAGAACACACATAAAAGGCTTCGTACATGCATTATATGCATTACGGAGTATTACGGACTCGTACAGTTGTCGTATGCTTTTAGCAAAGATGTCAACAGCTCTTTAGCAAGCCCGGGGCCGTAAATACGCCATACAGTAGCGTAGCGTGTACCATTGTGTAACCCTTTTGAATTATAATCCTGTGCCGATGAATATTTTATATCAGCTGCATACGATTTACAAGTTAAATTTGTGCTTGCTTGCCTACATTGGATTACACGTCATCTTCCCAACATAGATCTGGTCCGTAATAAAATTAGTACACGCTGCACTTCGTCTTTTGGTATTTTTATTGTACCACTGTAGAACTCGGAATATTATTTCTCTCATTTTTTCCGTATTCTCTAATACTGACGTCTCTCAAGCCTCTTGTTCTCTCATGTTTCACGACGAGCCGATATGTAGCTACAAAATTCTGAATACGAATTTTAACAGCTTCTAATAAGCCACATTAGTTTCTTGAAGATTTTTAACGATTAGGATGACCTTGTTAACTTTTAAAATGATATTTTAAAAGCTAGGAAGGTCAATTATCACAAACTATCAGGACCGTCTGTTATTTTTTATTGCAAACGAGCCGTTTCTCACAAAATTGTTCCCAGAATGTCCATTGCATATTTGAACTGCGTAGGCCTATGCAGTTCTGCGTATCAAAGTTCCCATAAATTTCCTGTTAGACGACCACAACTGTGGCACGGCGGTAACTACCGTACCGTGTTGTGGTCGCAAGCCGGATGCGCGACTCCAATGATATAAAAGCCGAACCTCTGAAAGCACATAGCTATAATGCGTCGTAATGGCCAATTAATTGTGTCAATGTAATACGAGCGCCCCGCTCCTTGCCACGGTTATCATTGTTTCCGGAATAGCTCGGAGTTTTGGGTCTTTATGCTAATGGAACGAGAATTTGTAGTGTATGAGGCTGATCTGTGGTGATTTAATAAGATTCTCAAGTTCACCAGTAAATTTCATTGGTTTTATATGATGGGAATAGTATGAGTTTTTAGTATTGTTCAGAAGACATACGGTTGTTGAATATAAGACTTCGATTTATTTAATTCTCCTTCAATCTTGTCAATATTAAAACTTAAAAGTAATAGTCTAGAGAAGGTCTTTGATGACGAGATATTATGTGCATTCTGATCTAATGACGTTGGTGGTTTACCAGTGCAAGTGATTCAGCGGACGGAAATAGATCATTAGGAGATATACGCATAAAAATATACGGCGAAAGAGTACTTGTACGCAATACACTGCACATTGAGATTGCAATGATTAATTAGCATTCCGCTTAGCTATTCTTTAATACCAATTATTTTTTATATCAGCCCGTCGTCATTCGCCCAGATTTACGTCGAAATCTCCCGTTTTTTTTCAAGTTGTGTATGTCCAGTATATCCCTCTACAATACTTATTCAAACAACCCTATCCGTCCGTACTAAGTGCCGACGACGCGCAAGATAAAAGCGAATGTATTTTATTATGCGCGGGCGCATCACCGTGCGGTGACTCACGCGCACGCTAATTACAATGTACAGAGCACGTGTTCGCCTTGAAATGGCCCGTTTATTGATAACTCTTAGTTAATGAATGTTCTTGTGTTTAACAAACAGATCCTTGTCCACGTAAGTACGCGGTTTTAATAAAATTCATTAGAAAATTATGATATAATTAGATGGCTTGCGCAGAAGAAAGAAGACCTTTATTTGTCCAGTTGTTTGAGGAAAAGTAAACTCTTATTATGTTTCACTTTGTATTCTTTTCAGACTTTTGGCTAACAAAGCTTTTGGCGTTTTCGCGTTGTTGTGTCAGAAGTTGGTTCGCCAAAAACTTGGCGAAAGTTTATACTCCAATTTAATGAAAATGTTTGCATCGTATTTATTATTTCTGTAAGTTCACCTACTTAAATGATAGAAAAGATTTATTTAACTGGCCATTAAATATCATATCAGTCATCTGATCACTACATAATCTATATTTTTATTACAAGATTTTTTTCAGAAATTTTATTTCGAAGAATGTCAATGCCCACACCGCTATTCCAATTATTTTGGCACCAACGCGATGTCATTCATTTTAAATCTATTTTTGTTTGGAATTCACAATGTGTACATCAAATGAGAAATGCATGTGGTCTTGTTAAATTAAATTTTCTTGTAATTTTTAACCGACGAAAAAAAGGAGGAGGTTCTCAATTCGACGCGTATATATTTTTTTTTTTTTTTTTTTTTTTTTTTTTTTTTTTTTTTTTTTTTTTTATGTATGACCACGCATAACTTTTTACAGAGTGGTCCGATTTTGATGATTCTTTTTTTAATGGATAGGGTATATCTCGAAGTTGGTCCCATTTAAATTTCAAAATCAAAACCCACCCCTAAGGGTAGTAAAACAGGGGATGAGTGTTTGTTGACCCACTGAATTCTTACCTGTTAACCGATTCTGTTGAAACTTGACACACATAAATATAGTTCTAGACACTACGACATAATGGAGAACTGGAGTTAGATTTTAACCACAAAAAAATGAAAAATAAAACTTTTTAACAAAAAATTGAACCGACGAAAACAGAAACTGAAAAGCGAAAAATAACTAATTATGAGTCGGCGCCAAACAACCAATCAACGAAGATCATTAAATTACTTTAAATAAATAATAAAAACAACGTCACATCAAATACAACGTGAAATTTTCAACGATAAACAATAACTTTCCAAAAATGCGTTCTCCGCTCGGCCACTTGCAACTTACACGCACTTTGCTTGTTAAAAGTTCGTTTGGCGCCGACTCATAATTAGTTATTTTTCGCTTTTCAGTTTCTGTTTTCGTCGGTTCAATTTTTTGTTAAAAAGTTTTATTTGTGTAGTTAACGCTGCAATAAGTCGGGAGATTTGGTGCTAATTTATAAAGAAATGGAACGTAAGCTGGAATTTAAATAATAACTACTTACTTAGGTAGCGTTTTTAACCGACTTCAAAAAAAGGAGGAGGTTATGTATACCGCGGGTTTTTTTTTTTTTTTTTTTTTTTTTTCATGTATGTACACCGATTACTCCGAGATTTGTGGGCCGATTTACGTGGTTGTTTTTTTATTTGGTAGAGAAAGTCCGCGCGGTGGTCCCATATAAATTTTATTGACTTAGGTTAAGTAGTTTTTTAACCAGCTTCAATAAATCCGTTTATTTTAGCTTTGCGTATCTAGATGATCTGCTCATTGGTTCCTCATTCTGAGAATTCTTGGCCGATATGCGTGTGTTTTTTTCACGATAGTGATTGGACGTTTGGAAGAACATGAGCGAGACCTTTGCCCAGCAGTGGGATAGCAAAGGTTAATAAAAATATATTCTCAAATTGGTTATATAAACATTTATGAATCAACCCTCAACTAAAAAGTATGAAATAAAAACTTTTTAACAAAAAATAAAACCGACTTCAAAAACCTTAACCAAAAAGTAAAAAATAATCATTGTATGTATTTTAAAATCTTAACTTAAAGAACATTTTGAAGGCGGCGCGTGATTTTCATGTACGTTCACATAAACTGTTTTTACTATAGATATTGCGCTCGACTGTACATTACATGACGCAAAGGGTCAACCACGCGCCGCCTTAAAAATGTTGTTTAAGTTAAGATTTTAAAATACATACAATGATTATTTTTTACTTTTTAGTTAAGGTTTTTGAAGTCGGTTTTATTTTTTGTTGAAAAGTTTTTTGTATATATTTTTCTTCGTTTTACCTATAACTTGATGATTTTAGAATCGTAGATCATAAATACGAACTCATTTATGTAAATTCAGTAAAAAAAGTTGCCTCGAAAATAATAGTCGTCTTGATTAATTTAATAACTGTTCAGTTTCCTCTATTTATAATTCAATAACTATTAAAAGGAAGTCATTGAATGGGCAATAAAGAAAAAAATGTATTTCTCTTCAAGCTATTAACTTTCTTTGCTGCGGCCGCGGCGTCTTGCCTCGGGAAGTAAGCAATAATGTACCAACAAGGATAATCACACGCACACTTGCCGATGATTAATATCGTTAATGGAGTATTATCAGTGACACAGTGGCCCAAAGAAAAAAAAATACAGTCTGGAACATTTAAAGTTTGTTCTGTTAAGTCAGCAAAGTCACCTAAGTTCTGAAAAATATATTTGTTCCTAAAAATTGTAAAGGTCAGTCTACGTTAGTTTCGTACCTAAAGACCAGAAAATTGACAAGCCATGGCTGAAGGACCAGACAATGATTTGCTAGATTTAGAAGTAAATACGATTCAATCATCCTCTTTCAAGGCAAAGGCTAAGCTAAGCCACAAAACAATCAATAAAGCAATTATTTTTATCAGCCTCCACCATCCGATACAGAATTCCATTAAGATTAGTCTGTTTATTTCTACGCAGTTTTACTGAGAAGAGTTTTGTTTACGTACTAGCCTTATAATAATATGTATTCTTCCTCATCTTGGCTTGGCTGCATTCGTGTTGTCTTTGCTTTGTAATATCTCACTGTAGGACAGTTTCACGAGAAAGGAATAATGTTTCAGTTTCTATCCCATAGGTAACATAAAATATATGATCTGTTCCTGGTTTTGATAAATTGGTCAAAACTGAGCTGGGGCCTTACTCCCGACTGATTCGAGTTCTGAATCAAAACGAGCTAATGTCAATTCCTAGAGAAACTGACAGTAAAACGAATTCAAAGTTAATTCTTACTCCCGAACCAAATCGAATAGAGAACCAAGATCGACATCAACTGTCAGAAAAGTCAATTGTTTTATTACCTACTCTTAATGATCATAAGTGAAATAACTCAGATTAATACAGATGGAACGTACGGAACAAACAATGTGCGGCCGGAATTTAGTTATGTGTGCGTGACAGCACTGTAGATACACGTGCGTCAATGTGCGTTTAAGGTTGCCAGGGTAGTGAAAAAAACCCACCACTGTTTTAGATGGAATAATAGGATTATTGTTATTAATTAACATTTATTATCGATCGGTGTGAGTAAAGAGTTAATTTAAAACGTTTTAGTTGACACCGACCAATGATAAAATGATAATTAATTATGTCTAATTTAAATCGAATCAAGCTTATTATTTTAACAAAATTTCTTAGCTCCAACTAGCTCCACCTAGTTTTACTCGTGGTAAATACCTATCACCCCTCTTACTGGTGGCGGGAATCAAACCTGCCACCCGATAATCTTAAGGAGCTGATATCTCGGGAACGGGCAGAGATAACTGAATTCTGACCACATTTTTGCCCCCCTCTGCCACCCACTAAACCTTGTCCCTCTAAGCCACCCATACATAAAAAATCCCCTACTCCGTTCCTCCCCTCCCCAAATCCAAAGCACCATCTAGTTCCACCCGCGGGAACACGTTTCCCCTCTCCTGCAATACTTAACCTTATCCTCACTCATCCCATCCCCTCTCAATTTCATCCCCTCCTCAAGTTCCCCCTCTTCACCCCTCGACTTCGTCCATCCTTCAACACCTCCCAACCACGACGACGTACCCGAACTCCTACCCTTGTCACTTCCCCTCTTGTCCCCCCACCCACCGCTACCCAGAGGGGAAGCTGGAGGGGTGGGTGGGGGATGTGAGCATCTACGTCAACCCCCTCACCAATCTCCACGCCATCCTCCTCACCAATCTCTACGCCAACCCCTCATAATCCCTCCTCACCCCCCAACTTCATCCCCAAACCCTCCCCCAAAAGTTTCAAAGTTAAATTTTATTGTTTTGTAATATCTTTTAAAATTAAAGTTACAACTCGTTTTGCACCCTGTTTACCCTTAATTTAAGGAAAATATTTCAATCTAACTTGGTAACACTAACGGATTTTTAGTAACGTTTTGTGTTCCTAGTCATGAGTAATAAATAACATGGAAAAATAATATTAAAACGGTCTAAATATCCAAACTTACCTATGAAACGAAACACCGTCTTCCTTCTTTTGTTTTTGGGAACAATTTTTACAATGTTTAATTACGCAAAACGGCATAATTAGCATGAAAACTCGCAACACACTTGACGTACCAACCTCACGACGCTTTATTTCGTACTGACGCCAGTTTGTATTTGCAATTGAATTTGTATTTACTTGGTTTGCCGCACATTGTTTGTTCCGTACGTTCCATCTGTATTAATCTGAGTGAAATAAATATGCATCATTACTCTTTCTCCCATACAGTTCTCAATGGTGTGTGTAATCCGCCAACCCGCACTAGGCCAGCGAGGTGGACTAAGGCCTTAGCTTTCTCATACTGAGAAGAGGCCCGTGCCCAGCAGTGGGACATTAATGGGCTGGTTATGTTACTCTTTCTCCCATATTTTCCTTTAGCCAATGAACCATTCACACATGGCAATCTAAAACTTAAAAAAATGTTTGTACAATGATTATTTTTGTTAATAAGTACTCGGTTCTGTCTTTGAATTGAATTTGTCTGAAAAAATCGAAATCGAATTAGAATCAAAAACAAAACCAAATTTGAATCTTTTTCGGGAGTAAGCCCCCTGCTTCTGATTTTAAAGAAAAGTAACCGCGTCCAAACCAAAATATTATCCCAAAAGCCTTAACACCATGGTTGAAGATCATAATTCACTCACCCACTTCACAAATTGTACGTCTGTACTTTTAATCCACCATAAAATCGGTTTACTCGCACATTTCGATGTTATATCTCTCGGACACGCGACATCGGTTACGATACCGATCAGTATAACGTTTAATCTAGTTTCGTAAAATTTATCTCGTGAAGAAATATTTTGCACAATACCTATAAGTAGTAATATGTTATATGTGCAAGTTACAACCTAGTGCAACTGTTGTAACATCGCGTCATCAATTCACACAATTATCATGCTTCAATGCAGTATTATCGTTGTGTAGGATGCGAATGGCCATTCAGAGAATAATGTATTGTAAACCAGTAAATTTTGCACATTGCAAGTTATTATGAAATGCCATTAACACATTTTAGCAAGATAACCCGAGTTAGGGTGGACGCGTAAAAGAAATTGAGTTTTTATTTGAACATTGCCCAAGGCATTGTCTTGCGAAATTAGCTAAATATTTTATGCTTTTGCATTTTGGTAATTGAATTGGCTTTACGAATATGACCTTCGTTGAGGGTCGTCTGTGCCACCAGCGATATAATGCCGTCAAGCTGGTCCTTTGTCCTATTTACTGAAACCTCTACAATTTGCTTAGTCGCTCGGGCTAAGTAATTAGAGAGGGTGGGATATTAATTAAGTTTTTCACTTTACGTTACGCAGGGCTAATTTCTTTAATATTCAGGTCCATCAGTACAACAAAGAAAATATCGTTGTTTTAAAAACTATATCTAATTTTCTGGGTTAAACCTACCCTAGGAAGGACCATTTAACTCATCTGCACGCTTTATGGAATAATTTCTGGCATTTTAGAATTCGTCGGTAGAATCTACTTAGACCATGATATGTCTAAGGCATATTGACCTTCATTTAAGAGCTTTAAGAAATATATCAATGCTAATCAAAGTGACTTCCAAAAATACTGAAAGTGTCATGAAAATTGCGTAATGTAGTAAAGATTGTTGGAATTTTGGTCCTCAAAAATAATACGGAAACAAGTCCTATTAATAGGACTTATAATAAATTTGACTTTTAATTTGTTCCGTGTGGTGCCGGACATAAAAAATTGCACCACCCTATCTCTTCTCATGGGTGTTGTAAAAGGCGACTAAGGGATTCACCAGAGGATTTGCAGCAGCGTTCTCTGAGTATTTAACCAACCAACTGCGATCGACAACCCGCCTGCCAAGCGTGGCGATTATAGCATATCCCCTCCTTTGGGGAGGCCTATGTCCAGCAGTGGACGTCTTTTGGCTGAAATGATGATGATAAATTTTACATAACTTGAATTTCCATCTCTCGTAGAGCAAATCGTGGATAAATAATATATTAATAATAATATATTTTGCCGTTAGTCAAGCTGTTTGATTGTCGCGGTAGAGCGGTAGAGTCGATGAAAAACCATGTTTAAAATTCTGATAATCGATATCTGATAAATGCAGGAAGGAGTACCCAACATAAACCGGATAAACGCTATTTTATCGAAGGCAACAAAAACGAGACTCGATGACCAGAAGTTTTTTTATTACCGACAAAACAAGGAAGCAACGGATTGATCCAACCATCCGACGCCAACTTGTCACACTCAAGTAGTCGTCCTACATTTCAGCACCGTTATCATTCACTTTCCCTAACGAGGCTTGGATCTATAGAAATCTAAATAATAAGGTAATAGAACTGATGAAGGCGCGTGAACTTGTCGCCGCGAGCAGGTGTCTCGTACTACACCAGAAGGCCAATTCACGTAAATAAAGAAGTGCAGTTGCAGCGCAGTTTTAGTTAAGTTTCGATCAAAACAATTCTTTTCGAATTGTCTTATCTATGGCGATCGCTGTCAGAAACGAACTGCTGTGTAACTGCAACTTGATGGGCGCGTCATGAAATTACGCGAATTAGGGCCCAGTGCGCGAACCGATTGCTTGATCATCAGTGCTGTTTTGGATGCGGAGTCACTAAAATTGTATTTTACAGCATTAAAGGTGTTTTCACACCGGCGAGGCGAGGCGTGGATGGGCCGAGCGAGAATTGAAATTGAAAAAAAAAAAAGAACTAACATTTCTATCACCTTATTATTTATATTTCTATGCTTGGATCAAACAATGTGTGGACTCTACTATAAACTTTATAACTTCATTGTGTGTCTCGTGTACTTATGTATTGTCGCCTATTGTTGCCGCGGCGAAACGGAACGCTTCTTATAATGTATGTTATGTTTTGTTATTGCGCAATTGTTTCCTTGAGTAAGTTAGGTGATTGATCTTTAGTTGAATAAAATTGTAATACTTAATGTAGTTTTCATTTTGTTTAATGTCGAAGAACTTTTATGTTTTCATTTGCTATTGAAAGGTTTCCTTGTCATTGCTGTTAACATTAAACCAACCTAAAGGTAGAATAATATTGGCCAATGGACTGGTTCCAGTATCACTGGACTGTAGCTTGGAGTTGGCGGTGGATCAGTGTAGAGTCTCCATTACTTACTTTTTCTTAAATCTTGTTTTTTTTTTTTAAGATAAATTGTCCCGATGCTAGTTATGGTATACCTATACCAATTTTGTATGACATAACATAGCCAGCCCTTTACTGTCCCACTGCTGGGCACGGCATCTTCTCAGTATGGGAAGGCTAAGGCCTTAGTCCACCACGCTGGCCTAGTGCGGGTTGGTGGACTGCACACACACAGAACTGTTTGGAGCACTCTCTGGTGTACAGGTTTCCTCACGATGTTTTCCTTCACCGTTAAAGCAAGACAGATTATTAGGCAGACAAGATTTTGTATGACATTAAAGATTAAAGTTTTATTTAGGTATCTGTACCACGTTTTTAAAACGATAGGTTAATATTGCATTAACATCCAGTTCAGAGCTTTTTAAAGTTTGTTTTTAGCTAATCGGGAAGTTATAAGTTAGTTTAAAATCGATTGCAAAATTTGTACCAAACAGACAAACATACAGAGAAGAAAGCGAGTTAATAAAAAAGTGGTAAAATAAACCAATCCCTATATTGACAACAATGTCCGGATATAGTTCAGTGAGTGCAAATTGAAAATGAACAGTCGTTGCGAACCTTGACGTAACCTGCGATGAACTGCATAACATGAATCGTAATACGATCCGATGTCGAATACATTAGTCACACACACATACACGAGTAATTATCTTGTTAACGTCCCGCGTAACTTTTAACTTGTTACGTCATTCAACGTTTAATTAAAAAGGCAGGTGTATAGGATGATACCATCATTACAGCCGAAATACGTCCACTACTGGACATAGGCCTCTCCCAATTAAGGGGGGGAGATATGCCATAATCGCCACGCTTGGCAGGCGGGTTGGCGATCGCAGTTGGTTGGTTAAATACTCCGAGAACGCTGCTGCCCATCCTTTGGTGAATCCCTTAGTCGCCTTTTACGACACCCATGAGAAGAGATAAGGGTGGTGCTATTCTTTGAGTCCGGCACCACACGGACTATATGATATTTTCCAATTGCTGCAGTCAGTGGTCCTTCTGCATTCTTCATTGGCAGAAAGAAGCAATCACCCACCCTGACACTTCTTATTCATATTCAAATCACAGCCATAGTAAAAAATATATAGACTAGTAAGCTGCGAACAATCGTAGTAAAAAACATAGACGAAGTGCTGCAAACAATCATAGTGAAGCCAACGAACCCGTACTCCTACACAAGTACAAACCAGCGCTCACGCACACACCATGCACCTGAAGTATATGTGTTTTCGCGATGCATGCTTACTAGACGATGCCGCGACATGTGAACTGAGAACGATGACACACCATGCACCTGAAGGATATTTGTTTTCGCGATGCATGCTTACTAGACGATGCCGCGACATGTGAACTGAGAACGGTGACACACCATGCACCTGAAGGATATTTGTTTTCGCGATGCATGCTTACTAGACGATGCCGCGACATGTGAACTGAGAACGGTGACACACCATGCACCTGAAGGATATTTGTTTTTGCGATGCATGCTTACTAGACGATGCCGCGACATGTGAACTGAGAACGGTGAGCACAGTTTGAGTTGCAGGTGTGTGCTCACCGTTCTCAGTTCACATGTCGCGGCATCGTCTAGTAAGCATGCATCGCGAAAACAAATGTCCTTCAGGTGCATGGTGTGTGCGTGAGCGCTGGTTTGTAGACGGAGGAGTACGGTTTTGTTGGCTTCACTATGATTGTTCGCAGTACTTCGTCTATATATTTTTTTACTATGTAGTGTGATTCAATTCAACATTCATTCGGTAGTGAGCTCGTTGATAAGCAATTTAGAACTAAATTATGCAAGAAATCTGCCTAATCTCAATCAGAGCGCCATTTTCCGCTTATTAACATAACATTTTAAAATAATTTGACCATTAGCACACCATAAAAAATACTTCTAGCTATAAGCTTACAAGTAATACCGTGCCAGTTCACACGATGGTTGCGTGTAACACCTCCAGAGAGAGATGCAACATGATTGCCAAAGTGAAAACCTTGCCTTCCAAGTATTGAGGTGTACTTTGCTTCTCTTCGCTTCAATTTGGTCCCGTCTGTACCTCTAATGAGAATACTGAGATAAACATCAATATGGAAACTAAGTTTATTCAATTATTTGTACTTGTCAGTTGTGTTCACAGACATAGTAAAAAATATAGACGAAGTGCTGCGAACAATCATAGTTAAACCAAAAACCGTGCAGCTTGCACAAACCAGTGCACAGTGTGATAAGATCCCGGTTTTTGTCTCATCGTGTTTTTATTGAATTAATCGATAGAGTTTACAATTCCGAAGATTAGACTAAAACTCCGGGTTCGCTCAGACTTGAGGTTTTTTTTTAAAAAAATGTCAAAGTTTCGCAATATCCGACTCTTGAAAAATGAAAAAAAAAACATTATAATTTAATGGAAGTACTTATTACAGAATTTATTTATTCTATCGAAAAATGGAATAATAGCCGACCGTTCTACCAATTCCTGTTGCATTAGTATGAATGGGTCGAGAGATATGATTTTTTTTCTCATTTTTCGTTTTCATTTTTTTATTCATCTAAACCACCGTAGTAGGTGGTCATTCCTACATCAAAAAATTGCTGATACTTTCTATTATGTGTAGTATTAATTCCAAAACCTAATTCGTTGGTTTCCAGGAGTTATTGGAGATTCAAAATTTTCCTTAGGGGTGACACTTTCATGTATCCGAAAAAAAAACAATAAGAATATATTTTATCTGAAAAAAAAAGAAGGTGTTTTAAATACTTTTTAATAATTAATATGGAGTTGGCTATTTGAAAGAAAGAAAATGAAAGAAAGAAAAAAAATTTATTTTTAATTTTAATTTTTTTGTGGCTAAAATCTAACTCCAGGTCTCCATTATAAACCCGACCCTAAACATATTGCCGACGTTTTTAAACATCATTTTAAAGTGGAGTCACCTTTAAAAACGTGTGTCTTACCTAGCACTGTTACCAGTGATGTCTGTTGCGTTACACATCCAATTCGAATTACTAGTGGGGAGGTACGTCAGGCTATTGGCAATATGAAAAGAGGAAAATCGCCGGGGCATGACGGGCTCAGTGTGGAGCATCTTAAGTATGCGGGTGTTCACATACATAGGTTGCTGTCTATGTTGTATACTCTGTGTATAAGGCATTCATATTTGCCACCAGACTTAATGAAAACTATTGTTGTACCACTTGTTAAGAATCGTACGGGAGATATATCGGACAAAAATAATTATAGACCAATCTCACTTGCAACTGTGATTGCAAAAGTACTAGATAGGATAATGGACGAGCGCCTTAGTGGATGCATACAACTTCAGGACGCTCAGTTTGGTTTTCAATCAGGTTTGTCAACGGAAACGGCGATTTTGTCACTTAAGCATACTGTGAACTACTATGTTGAAAGAAAAACACCAATTTATGCATGTTTCCTAGATCTATCTAAGGCGTTCGATCTCGTGTCCTATAACTTACTTTGGGCTAAGTTGAAACAGGTGGGTGTTTCTCTGGAGGTCATAGAAATGTTCTCATATTGGTACGGTCATCAGAAAAATATTATAAAATGGGCAAATGTTTATTCAGATGAATACTCATTAAATTGTGGTGTGCGACAAGGAGGGTTAACCTCTCCTAGACTTTTTAATTTGTATGTAAATCAGCTGATTGAGGGGCTGAGCAGCATGCATGTCGGCTGCCGAATGGATAATGTTAGTGTTAATAACATTAGCTACGCAGACGATATGGTGCTGCTGAGCCCGTCAATCGGCGGTTTGAGGAAACTTCTCAGCGTATGTGAAGTTTATGCTGAGGAACACGGTTTAAAGTATAATGAGAAAAAGAGTGAGTTTATGGTTCTGGTTGGAAAGAATAAGAGACCTAACAGTGTTCCACCTTTGACTCTGAATGGAGTTCAGCTGAACCGTGTTCCTCAGTTTAAGTATCTCGGGCACATTATTACTGAAACTTTACGCGATGACCCGGATATAGAGAGGGAAAGGAGGGCATTGTCGGTGCGTGGCAATATGTTGGCTCATCGATTCACTCGTTGTACGGTAGAAGTCAAGCTTACATTATTCAAGGCTTACTGTCAAAGTTTTTACACGAGTGGTCTATGGGTTAACTTTACGCAAAAATCCTACAATGCCCTCAGAGTTCAGTATAATAACATCTTCAGGGCTCTGTTGCGCCTCCCTCGGTATTGTAGTGCTTCAGGCATGTTTGCGGATGCACATGTGGATGATTTTCATGCCATCATACGCAAGAAAATTGCGTCTGTTGTGCAGAGGATGCGGGGGAGTAGCAATGGAATCCTGAAGATGTTAGCGGGAAGGATGGACACCGCCGTCCTCAGTCGTTTCATTGATTTACATGTGAGAGGTGCGAATCAATGACTCGACATTTGTTAATATTTATTAATGATTGTTATCTGTGTTTACTAACATAGTTGTTTAAGTTTTTCATTGTTACTAACAAAAATGATTATGGAATGTTGTTTTCTGAAGATAAAATATTTTATTATTATTATTATTATGTTGTAGTGTCTAGAACATTTATGTATGCCAAGTTTCAACGGAATCGGTTAACAGGTAAGAATTCAGTGGGTGAACAAGCACTCATCCCCTGTTTTCCTACCCTTAGGGGTGGATTTTGATTTTCAAATTTAAATGGGAGCAACTTCGAGATATACCCTATCTATTAAAAGAAGAATCATCAAAATCGGACTACTCTGTAAAAAGACGAATTGAGAACCTCCTCGTTTTTTTCGTCGGTTAAAAAGTAAAACAAAATTGATTTAAAAGAATTGTAAAATTAATAACAAAGAACTAAATTGACTAAGAATATTTAATAAATTGTCAAAAATGTTGATATAGGTATATTACTCATGTTTAATGTTGATTTATATACTTATGAGACATCGGAAAGGATTTTCTTTTATTTACTATTAGTTGAGTCTTTTGGGTTAGAATTTATAGACGGTTTACAAAAAACGTGTAACAGTCAACATGATACCAATTTCTCCATTAGTTTTTTAATTTCCTTTATAAAATTACTCAATCTTTGCCATCTAAGCCACAAAATAATGATATCTTGTTATGGTCGTGATAAGGAAGCTAAAACTTAATAAAAATAAACAAATTATGTTTTGGTTGAAGTGGCAGCCCTAAGTACGGATATTTCGGATATTACTAAAATTTCCAATAACTCCTGGAAACCAACGAGTTAGGTTTTGGAATTAATACTACACATAATAGAAAGTATCAGCAATTTTTTGATATAGGAATGACCACCTACTACGGCGGTTTAGATGAATAAAAAAATGAAAACGAAAAATGAGAAAAAAAATCATATCTCTCGACCCATTCATACTAATGCAACAGGAATTGGTAGAACGGTCGGCTATTATTCCATTTTTCGATAGAATAAATAAATTCTGTAATAAGTACTTCCATTAAATTATAATGTTTTTTTTTTCATTTTTCAAGAGTCGGATATTGCGAAACTTTGACATTTTTTTAAAAAAAAACCTCAAGTCTTAGCGAACCCGGAGTTTTAGTCTAATCTTCGGAATTGTAAACTCTATCGATTAACTCAATAAAAACACGATGAGACAAAAACCGGGATCTTATCACACTGTGCAGTGCTCACGCACACACATGCACCTGAAGAATATTTCTTTTCGCGATGCTTACTGGACGATGCCGCAACATGTGTACTGAGAGCTTCGAGCACGGTTTCAGGTGCATGTGTGTGCGTCAGTGCTGGTTTTTACATTGAGGAGCATGGTTTGTTGGTTTCTCTATGATTGTTCGTAGCACTTCGTCTCTATTTTTTACTATGTCTGTGGTTGTGTCAGCGCGTTTTGTTCATTGCCTACTTTTGGTAAAATCTATTTCAAAAGTAACATTACCTCCATTTGATCAATTTCCAATCTAACTATAAACTCCTTAGTTCACTACATTTCATTCATTTATTCTATTCTAAATGTTGCTACAGTTTTCAATTAAACTGCAGATTCTTCCTAGAATTGTGACCTAAATACAACTAAATGGATTGGAACGTCGACCTATAAAAATGCAGGGGCCGTTGCATGCAAGCGGCTCAGAATCAATCCTATCAAGCTGTGGAGCGGCCTGTTCTACAATCAACGTCTTCCGGCTGACGCGATGATTTGTGATGATAAATCTTTATGTGATGATACCTTTGTCCTAGATTCAGAAGTTAATAGATTTATTTGTACTACATGAGAAACTGCAGTTGAAATAGTTGGTCTACTTGACTAAGGCCCGAATTCTAGAACGATTATTATTATTTTGAGGAAAGAGGTAAGGGCCTTGAACGCCCCTAAGCCACTGCGACCTGATAAGATCTATTGTGACGCCTCTTGCAGCATTACAGCACTTCCTCAAGCTGCAAGTTAATAATGAAGTCGACTATGGCCTTGGGGGAGGAGGATTTGATCTCCTGCGTTGAGATGACGTGGTCTTTAAGATGCTGGCTTCTTATATGGTGCACTGCATCACATTCGCATAGGATATGGATGAGCGTCTCATCCTTTTCGCGATAAAACCTGCAAACTGTGGTATCACTGAGGCCCATCCTGTGAAGGTGTTTATCCAGCTTACAGTGCCCAGTAAGGGTTCTTGTCTGGATTCCGTGCTTGAAGCCTACTAGAAGCGCTTTCGAGTGTTCTTGGCCTGGGGATTTTTCCCAAAGGCTATTCTAGAACGATGCTCGATCAGGAATCTACTTTCAGGAACTATCATTTCATAACATTGACATTAATCAAACAAGTGTTTGGTTTCGTTGATGGTGAAATATGAGAAGACTTCCAAAGTTTTTCGCACACGATTCTCTTGACGAAATGGTTGTTTTGTTCACCTGCTGATAATCCGTTTGTCACGATACCTACCGGAAGACACGAAATGGCTCACTCGTAGCCACTTCAGTTAGCGTAGTTATTGACTGACAGCTCGTTTAAGTTCACTGTAGGATAAACTAGGAAGAATAAATACAGGATAAACGTGTGTTAAGGGTAATTTACACGGGAGAGTTTCGCCACGCGAGTGTCAAGTTATCTCTTGTTTCATCGCCGAGAAAGATAACCAGAATAAAGTCTCGCCTGGTGAAACTCTCCGTGTAAATCATCCTTTATTAAAAGTGTAGGTACAGTCGACTGCATGACAGTGGTAACACTTGCATTAGAAAACCGCCCTTACTGCTTACGTAATAAAGGTGCTGTCAAATTGACAGTGTCAATGTCAAAATGTTACAACTGACATGCGGTTGACCGTACCAACAGTACCGTATATCCACAAATCGCCTCTGTGAACTTAATCCGTTAAACTCCCTAATTTCTGTAAATTCGGTTTCTATAAAGCCAGTTATTGTCAAAAAGCCTTCGGATGGGCTGCGCTGGCTGATTACCCCTTTGTGATAACCGATCCCACAGTCAATGGGCACGGCTGTACGTGAATAGAGCGCCTATCAAGGTCACATAGCTTATACACAATTATTGTTAGCGGTTTTTGCTTTTGGCACATAAATAAAAACTTTATTCTTTCTAGACATATAATTTAGTCGGAAAATGCTGACCTAATAGTCTGTAGCTATAGCTTTTTATGGGCGTTTGTGCTGAAATGAAAAATGAAACACTTATAAGATTAGTGGTTTTTCTTTCAGTCGTAACCTAGTTTCTATAAAGGAGGCGTGGTCAGACTGTCAGAAAGAAGTTTATTAGCATAGCCATAAATCCAGAGAATTGACTTATCATGGATGAAGATTTACGCTTCCTAATGAGCTCAGGAGATTGGTGACTTCAAAACTCTCGAGAATAAAGAATAAGATTCATATATGTGGAAGCTTGTAATTAGTAAATGTCCTTACCCATAACATGTTAGTTATAGTTTTTTATTTGTCTGTAAGCTTTCCTAAAATAAATAAATAAATATTTGACAAACTTCTACGTATTCTAAGAAAGTCTTAGGCCCGTATTGCAGAAGGTTCCTTAAGTACAGTTTAAACTTCAATCACCTGATCACTAATGGAATCGTTACTTGAGTATCGGTCTTATTCCAATACGGTAATTATAAACTTTAATTCAACAACATAACACACGAATTTGACCTGAAATAGAATAGAAAATTCTATTCAAGCGTACTCTGGACCACACTAGAGTGATTACAGATCAAATCTCTGCTCAAATACCGAAACAGGTGATATTATAAAATAAAGCTTAACTCAGCTGAACTGTGATCAATAAATCTCTGCTTGAGGAACGTTCTAAAATCAAAGGTCAACTCAAAACTAGTTTTAAACAGTGATCAACGCTTGAGGATCGTTCTGTAATATGGGCCTTAGAATTCGTAGTCCCCGCAGGCTTACATGCATATTACTGCTAATGACCTAGTTATCTAAAGTAGTACATATTATTATACAGCAGTAGTATCCTTTGTGAAAGCGCCGAGCGAGCGCTGTTTTCCTGCAACTCTCGTATTCACAGACAGTAATTGACCAATTATGTTTGTATGTAAAAGCGAGGATTACTACTACTAGACTTTCCTAGCATAGTACCTATTTTAAAGATTATGTTAGCTACTTGCATGCCATCACGCTTCTTCTTCTGTCCTGTCAACATGAGCTACATAATGATATTAGCTCATGTCGTGGTGTAAAGATTAGCCAGCCAGCAGGTTGGTAGCTTTGCTGACTGCCCAGGGTGGTGCGCCGGACGATCAATTAAATATCGTCACTCGTGGAGGCTCTTTAAATCACGCTCATTATCCCTGAAGACTTAAATTAGTGCGAAAAAAATCTCCTCTTCTGGCATTAGTAAGTCAGTATGTCGTAGATCTATTTAATTTTTATTTTATTTATATGATGCTACGTCTAGACATAGACATAACTTTAAATTGCCCGCAATAAAATTAGAACTATTTAGGAAAAATGCATATTGTATGGCAATTAAGGTATACAACCATCTCCCTCAAACCATTAAAGAATTACCTCTATCCCAATTTAAAAAAAAAAAGTATAATTTCTTAATGAGCAAGAACTATTATAGTGTTACAGAATATTTCGAAGATAAGATACCTAGGTTTATAAAATAAAGGTTAAACATAATTAATATGCATGCTCATAATTTTAATAATTTTGTTATTTATAAGTCCAATTTGCACGCCCCAAGGGGCAGAATATGCTGAAACTAATCATAAGTCACCTACATCTGTAATAATACCATATTCTAGTAAATAAATAATTTGAATTTGAATTTGAAAAAAACTTAGAAATCAAATTAAGTATTACCTGTAACTTAAAAAAAAGATAATAATATTACTATTGATCTTGACTAATTCTAGTAATTCGCTTGCATTAGCCTACTGCGTTGGCTAATCCAATAGGCTGCAGTTTGATCGCGTCAGCAAATTAGACATGTCAACAGTTCCATCGCACAGTGGCAAACTGTTTAAGTCCATAGCTAAACGTCACTTTAGCCTTAAAGAAATATAGATCGAAGCACTACCCCGAGTCATCCCAGCTCCACAATATCAAGTAACTTCACTCAGGTCCTTGTAGGAACAATACAAAATATTATACCACTATATGAACAAGATCAAATGTCTGATGCATTGTTTTCTCTTGTCGCCAGCCAAACGAAGGAGCGGACAATCAGGTACTTAGTAGATTATATAGTTGTGTGTGTCCCATTGCGTTTAGTTTGCGCTTAACTGTGTGTCCATGGAATTCTGGTGACGGTAGCCTATAATTTTGTAGTTTTTTTTAGCTGTGACAAGCATATACAACGTGTATCAGAAATGCGTGGTCATATTTGAAGAGCTCATTCAGGGCATAGCATAGGACAACTCTTACTATGGACCAACCCTGAAAACGCGATAAAAATATCAGCTGTTCCATACTAAATATATTTTTTTCGCGATTTCAGGGTTGGTCCCATAGTAAAAGTTGTTCGATAGCATCCCTTGAATAAGCTCTTTAAATATGACCACGCATTTCTGATACACGTTGTATGTATTATTAAAATTTGTGTTGAATTTTTTCTCTACAAACGTTTAATTAAAAACAAAAAAAAAACAATTTTTACTAGTTCCGTGTGATGCCGGACATAAAGAATTACACCACCCTATCTGTTCTCACGGGTGTCGTAAAAGGCGACTAAGGGATTCACCAGAGGATGGGCAGCAGCGTTCGTTCTCTGAGTATTTAACCACAACCAACTGCGATCGACAACCTGCCTACCAAGCGTGGCGATAATGGCATATCCCCCCATTTGGAGGAGGCCTATGCCCAGCAGTGGACGTCTTTCGGCTGAAATGATGATGATGGTGGTGATGACTTGTAAAACCAGTTGTTGTCGTCATTTCCTTTTATAATTTTTTATTGCCTGGGATTTGATTATGATTTAAAACTAATACGATCTAAATCAGATTGAATAATAGGTTTAACAGATCGCTAACTACCGAATTAGCATCCACCCCCATTCAATGCCGTTTTTTTTTCATTACTACCATAACATTCATTCCCTTTTATGTACCCTCAAAATTCTAATTCAACCAAAACTCCCACAGTTGTTTACTGCGAGCGCGACACACCTTCACGATGGTCGTCGGGCCCATCCGCCCGAATCGGGCTTCGCGGAGCCCGTCAACAACAACATCAGTGAAGACAACAACAATGGGCCGATATCCCTGCGGGAGATGCAGAACATTGCGAACAACAACGCGGCCGCTTACATCGTGAGTGAGAACGAAGAGAGGAACAGAGTCAGCAGGGAGTCGGTGGTGGAATTTGAACCGCTGCCGACTGGGATACGCGTTGCAGATCCGTTGGAGCATTGCGCTGACTGGTTCGGTGAGTATTCATGGTAGCCAGAGAGAAGTGAACGCTGCAATCTATAAACTTGTTGTTTCCAAGACTATCCCCCAGTTTCTGGAAGGCTGATCAATTTGATCTATTGTCAAATCTAATGACAGCTTCTGTGATTGGCCGGCAAAAATGTTAACAACCAATCACATCGCTTGACCTGACATTTGACAGCCGATTAGTTAATTTTTGCGTTGATCAGCCTTTCGGAAATTGGGGGTATATCCCACTGTCACTGAATCTACTAATAATAATGTCCTCCCGGCCGAATTTCCGCCACGGCGGCCAATCTCAACGGAGACTAGCTATGTGCACGATTTATAATGCACAAGTGTGTGCGCAAACACAGGTGCATTCTCTATTCCCTCGCACTCATAATCCGATGGGATGGAAATCCGACACGACCGGAGGGGGATAAGGCGCAGCGATGGCTTTACATGCTCTCCGAGGCACGGCACTCAATTACACTTTGTCCGACCCAGAAATCGAACCCAGAACCTCACGATCTGCAGCTGTACACATTACCGCTATACGATTGAAGCTGTGATAGTACTAATGATATTCTACTAATACATTTGCAATGTTAACTCAAATGTCTAAAACTTTAGATAGCTTAAGGAGGGTCAGGCAGTAAAATAAATCATTGTAACTAACGGCCAAAATTAATACCCAATCTATCCACGATTTGCCCTACTAGAGATAGGAATTTGACATAAGCTTCATACAAAATATGTAAAATTTCGATCTCTCTCGATTCCATTTACGGCCAAAATTATCCAATCTATCCAAGATTGGATAATTTTGGTCGTAAATGGAACGCCACAAAAGTCTTGGATAAGACCTCGTAAAAGATAAGGAACAACGTTTAACTCTGACTCCGCTGGGATTTAATCTTTAAAAGAAATAAGTTTGGGTAAAACGACATTTAATTCACTTCAAGTGTCCCCGCAAAGCGTCAAAATTGTCATCCATCCTCGCCTCGAGGGAAATGAATTGGCAACTTAAAAAGCCTTAAATATTGGGGACCAAGTCCCGTAATCCGTAAATCAGAAGCCTACTTTAAACATTCACTTTGTTATATCGTAATTTCGATCTTATATCCCCGTGATGTAGATCAGTTTTTTATTGCAGCATTATCTAGACCCAAGGCCTTTCAGAGTTTTAAGCGGTCACCATTGTAATCGTTCGACCATTACAAAGTTCCCATGACTAATGACTATCACTGCTTACCTAAGTATAGAAACATACAAACAATAAGTTTCGGGTGCAGGCACGCGCGTTTTGGATTTCTATATCACAGTATTCAGAGTTTTTCGTTTTGAGTGTGCTTTAGTCCACACGACTGAAGTAAAACTTACTTACACTAACGCATATCTCCCTCTCAACTTCCGTTCGCCTCGCCCGATCACACTTTTCGTAACGTATTCACCAGCTTACTCCCCAAGTCAAGCGTGCGTAAAGAAGTTTTACTTCAAAAATTATAAACATGGTGGCATTGCAATTTGCGAGGTTTATATTGTTGATTACAATGCTTCCGAGGGTTCCTTCTTCCACGCTTTTCTCTAGGCTTCTTAAATTGACCTAATAGGTTTTAAAATTAATTAATTATTCAATGAAATAGGCCGATGAAAACTACCTTGAACAAGACTTAATTTATTTCGATTGTATTGCTTCGCGCCCGCATCCACTTTACGCTTGTTATATGTTTTCATACGGGCTTGCAAATATAAAGTAACAAACTACAAAATGATTTTAAATGTAGCTAATTTAGTATGTTTGTTTACAGGCGGTGAAGATTTCCCGCGTAATCGGTTGCAGTACCTGAGGGAAATCGGTAGAGGATGGTATGGAAGAGTAAGTATGGCTTACTAGTAATTATTATGTGGTAGATCTACTGGATACCTAAATACTGTCTGTCCTGAGAGTTCTGATGATACTTAAATACGTCCGGCATTCCCTGGGCAGTCAGGGTTGCATACAAAGACAAAGCTGGCGGTAGAATCGAATATATGTAGATGAACGATCGACGAAAACCCGCTCGGCCTGCTGGAACACACTAAATTCGGCGCAACCGGGCGAGGAATCAACCGATGCTGATCGGGCGAGCCAAATGAAAATCGAACATAATGTAGAAGTTTGTTCGGGTCGGTTTAGTTGTTCAATAAAAATGGTCGACCCGAATATGTGTATCGCCACCCTCAGCCTTGCTATACTCTTTTGACTAGCCGATCTTTTCACCAAGCCATGTGCTATTCTTGAATAGTTCTTCCCTACATGAGAGAAAATCGTCCTGAAGAATTAAGTGGATCTTTAAAGGTACATAAAACGACAAAGTTTGACCGAGTATGTATGTAAAATCCTTATGAAAATATTATTGTATCTTATTTTCCTAGCATGGATTATGGTTTATGACATTTTATGGAAAAACATAAAATCGAGTGTTGATGACTTGAATATTTCCGATTGATTAATAAAATTCATCATATACTGTTAGAACAAAATAATACAGGGTTCAACTGAATACTCTCAAGGTCACTTAAAGGTGTTGAATTTGAATCGTTAGTGTCACGTGTCCATAGAAGTCATCGCGACCTTTGAAAATCAATTTTGATCAAACGAAGTCCATTGAACCATAGCAATCCTCCTATCATTAATAACTAGCTGAATGCCCGCGGCTTCGCCCGCGTATAACCGCGAAGTCTTTCTGTGATAAGCTTTGGCTTCGGGAACTGCTCATCTTCCCGGGATAAACAGTAGCCATTATGTTAATCCGGGTTATTTTATCTGTGTGCCAAATTTCATCTATATCCGTTCAGCCATTACAGTGTGATTGAGTAACAAACATCCAAACATCTTCACAAACTTTCACATTTATAATATTAGGTAGGATATACCCTCCTAGTAATAATTGAATAAGCGCTCAATATTGCTCTTTTCATCGATATTGCTGTAGTTGATTTGAGAGTGGAAATGTCTACTTTAAGGGGCGGCATTGAGAAAAATAGGGATTTTCTAATCAAAATATTTTTATTTGTGGATACAACGTAGATCTATTTTTTATATATCTGATTTTTCATTATATTTATTAGATTTTGGTGTAGGGAAAACACGATTCAATAAAAAATTTTCGTTAGATTTATTTTCCAAAGTAAGGTCCATTTTACCACTATTTTGCATTGCATTTGGAAATCCCAATGGTTTTTACTATTGTTTTTTGCGAATAAGATAAATCTTGTGCATATCTAGATTATGGTGTACCAGATTTTTATTTACATATTTAACGCTGAGATATTAGCAAAAATGTAAAAAAACATCAAAACAGCGCGATTCCGCACTGTTCTCGCACACGCAATTTGCCGTGTGTTAGTAAGGGACGGTTGCAAATTCAATGCAGCACCTTAAACACATGTCAACATGAGATATGTTTATAAATCAAATCAGCACCTCGAGATTTACAATCATAAAACTACACGAAAGAGAGATCTTTAATAAGCCAGTGGTTTACTGATGTTCGGTCGGTGAAACAATAGAATATATCTGTTGTGTCTCATCAGCGAACCCTTAATGTATTAATGAGGGCCTTAATTCACAATTCTTACAGGTGGTAGAAGGCGAGGTCGAAGACAATGGTTCCACGAGCACTGTGGCGGTTAAGATACTCAACCAGAACGCGAGCCTGGATGACAAGGCGCGGTTCCTGGACGAAGCTAGAATGTACCGCGACGTGCGCCATGAAAACGTACTGGCGTTCATCGCGAAATGCCTGCAGGAGGACCCATGGATACTGATATTTGAACTGTGTTCTATGGTGAGTATAAGAATGCAGACTGCAGGATGTTGACAAGAAGTTGAGTCTCCTTGCTATGAAATAAGCTTGAAGCTTTTTGGTGGTTCTATGTGCCCTGTTTTATACTTTCTTCTAAGCAATAGGTGAACCTGGGCCCTAATTCACGTAATTTCATGACGCGCCGATCAAGTTGCAGTAACGCTGCAGTTCGTTTCTGACAGCGATCGCCGTAGATAAGAGAATACGAAAAGCATTGTTTTGGTCGAAACATAACTGCAAGTGCACTTCTTTTGTTAACTGAATTGGCCTACAGGGCTCATAAGATCAACTTTCGCCGCAACTTCATAATATTTAGGACATATGAAGGGAAGGGTACAGGCAAAGAATAGGGTATCAATCACGAGTAAAACGCATTAAAACATTGGAATGTTGTTAGTTCATTATTGAGAACAATGGATGTAAAAATTGTTTCTTATGACAAACCGGTACATAATAAAAATCTGGCGATTGCAAACGAAAGTTTCATAAACGATTATTAAACGATAGTTTCATTAGAAGTTTTTAAACTTTCGCGAATTTAACTCATATTGAACTATGTTTACGGAACTTGTCGCGCACAATTAAATCAAAATATAACAAACATTTTGACTAACCTCGACGTTTCGGTCAAGTTGCATGTATACATTACCCAAAGAACAGGGTACGTCCATCAAGAGAAAAACGCATTAAAAAATTGGAATGTTGCTAGTTCATTATTGAGAACAATGGATGTAAAAACTGTTTCTTATGACAAATCGGTACAAAATAAAAAATCTGGCGATTGCAAACGAAAGTTTATTAAACAATGTATACAGTGCCATTAAAAAATAAAAAAGTAAAAAAATGTGACATTTCCTGTTCTTTTCCTGTACCCTTCATATAATCTTGCCTTCTTCTTTTCATGACTTTTTCAAATAAGCCTTTAAATTGCGGCTAATGCAGGCGTAGCATGACTGAAAACAAAGGTTTTATCTACGAAAAAAATAGACAAAATGAGATTTTTGTTCTATACAATGTAATTTTGTCTACTTTTCCGAAGATAAATCTCTTATGCTGGTCATGCTATGCCTGCTTGTCATCAATTTGGTTCTTGAATAAGTCAAATTAGTCTGATCATTGTGTGTATATTTATATTAGTTAGTATACAAACTCGAACTCGTTATTGTGTCGACGCCGGCTGTCGCTGAAAACCAGCGCTGTGTCTTTGCTCCGTGCATGAGGCACAGCAATATGCTGAGCGGTGGCCGTTTTGCGCGGATGTGACGCACGCATATCTTACCACACTTCTTGGTTCTGTACCTGTATTTGTTCTGTGTTCCTGAATTTTTTGGTAATTTTGTGCGTCACTTTTGAAGCAAATAAATATTTTTTCTTTCTTTCTTTTCTTTAACTGTTTTCGGGACCTAATCAACCTGTCATCAAATTCATCTTCTTTACTTACAGGACCTCCAGCAGTATTTGGTAGTAAACCGTCCTATGATGGCCGTCCTGAACGAAGGCGGTGTGCCGCTGCGGCTCATGTGTGACGTCAGCGCTGCGCTTGCGCATCTTCACTCACGGGGCTATTTATATGGGTACATGAATTACTAAAACTCATTGACTTGACTGGCTATATAATCTTTTGATCAAGAGTTAACTAACTGTCCCATCTGGAGATCAGCAGGTGTAGAATGACAACTGTAGAGTGTAGACAAGGGTTTTGTCAATTTTTTTTATATAGTATAGGATGGCGAAACAACTAAAGGTCCACCTGATGTTAAGCGGTTACCTTTGCCCATAACAACTTCAATATCACCCAGGCTGTTGCCTAAATGGTACCGCAAGTCGGTTCGCCAAACTGAGACATGAAGATGGACAGTCTCATGTGATCGTAATTTCACCGGCACCCGTATCTTTCTGACCGAAACTCAGCAAATCTATGAAAGAATAGACAATATACAATGTCGTTTTGTCTATTTTTCCGAAGACAAATCTCATGTCTTCAGTGGTTATGCTACGCCGCTACAGCATTTCGGTGTTGTAGCATATGCTGAGAGAGCTTTTTGTGGCCTCATGTAGATCTGATTTATCTTGTAACTTTGCTTTCCGATTGCTCTTTGTTTATGTTAGAAATATTTCTGTGCTTGTGCGTGGCTGAAATAAAATATTTCGAAACAAGGAAAATATATGTACCTCATGCAATGTTGGCATTAAGAGGCTGACAACACCTAAAAAAATCAGACCTCTGCGGTCACTGTCGTTTCGTACAGAACTGAAAGAGAGGCAACGAGCCGAGGGACGTCGGATACGCCGCTCAACTTGAATGAAAATTAACAATATTTAATAACTTCTTAGGTTTTCGCGATCACTACACATTATAATAAAACAATAACAATATTTTAACAATATTTTTTTTAAATAAAAACTAATAGCTTATTTGAAAACCAGAAACAACAAGTGTTTAGATTATTGTCTTTCTCAAATGTTTTCTTAATTTTATTTATAATATTTAGTAAATAATAGAGATTGTTTGCTTTAAAGCATGTTTTAAGAGGCTAGTGTACAATTCTTTTCTATCGAGAAAACTTTAAGAAAACGTGTTTTGAGCACAATACAGTTTCAGAAAATACGATTAAATTAACATATATTTTTTTCACTGCCACAAACTGAATAGATACAGCTAAAAATGTTTTGAAAAGAAGCCTATTTGGGGTATTTGGCTGTTGTCAGCGTCTTAACTTGGTCCTTGGTGTTCCCACCCAAAAAAAAAATCGTTGTGTACTGTATATCAAAATCTTCGAATAACTTTTTAATCTAATTTTTATTTCCAGCAACGTGTGGTGTGGCTCGGTGTTAGTGCGTGGTTCTTCAGACAACGCACGCGCCGTGCTCGGACGCTATGTGTCTGCGGAGCCGCCGTACGACCTGTCCGCACCAGAAACACGCACACACCCGCCCGTATACACGGTACGTAGTCTTACCACACACTATCTAAAACTAGACTAACTTTTGCTAACATGAAATCAGAGCCATATATCAAAAGGCCAATTCGCATAATGGTGTCGATTCTCTTGTTCACGAACTAAACTTATTTTAAACTATCACTCTCTTTTACTAATAGTAGATTCAAGAAAGGGATGGCAACAATTTTAGAACTGTCAAATTAGTTGATGTGTTAAATTTCTTTGTATTTTAGTGGGCACGTTCCAAGATTACGACTTAACTTGTATGGAAATCTGAATTCCGACTAATTTGACAGTTCTAAAATTGTTGCCATCCTTTTCTTGCATCTACTATTCGTGAGAGAGAGCTATAGTTTAAAATAAGTTTAGTTCATGAACAAAGAGAATCGACACCAATATACCTCCTTTTAAATTTAAAATGAGCTTGCTTTAGGATTAAAAACTTTAAACTACATTCAATAAAATACAATTCTCGTTGTTACCAAACTTGTTTTGTTTGTTTTAATAGATTTTCTTATTCCGAAATCAACTTAGTTCTTATGTTCTTAAAGTTGACATTTGTGTGAGATAAGGGCCAATTCTCTTAATTAGAAATGTTCAAAATGTAGTTCCGATCTAGTCTCATTGTTAAAAATTATGACAGTAGATGTTCCTGTTTGACGTTTATTTGTGACATTTAAGACTTTGAGACCAGATCGGAACTACATTTTAAACAAAAAATAAATAAAACTAAATACACTTAGTGTGATTATTGTGATTTGCGGAATATTATTTGTGTGTAAAGGAGACAACAGCATTTCCTTAATCAGTACTTTTCAATCCGTTGTATCCATTGTGACTGTGTAATTATTGTGATTTGCGGAATATTATTTAGTGTGTGGCAGAAACGGAGAGTTTCTACCTTAAGCCCCCCGTAAACTGCAGACTTTTAATCGGCTTGGAGTTTAGTTGGATTCCTAATCAGTACAAGGACATACGGGAGTCCACACAACGGTCCAGCTACCCGATTCAGAACCACACGATAAACAGTTGTCGACCGATTCAGTTTGTTATCTCGTTTCGTCTGATGATTCACGCAACGAGAGAAAAAGAGATAACAAACCGAATCGGTAGACAACTCGTTATCGTGTGGTTCTGAATCAGGGAGCAGACCCGATTTACCATACAAATAAAATCACCTAACTATCGGCCAATTTTAGTCTGCAGTCTGCCGGGGCTCTGACGGGTACATTCCAATCTAGGACCGTATTATAAAATGTAAGAATTATGATTATTCTGCTGCGAGTGAGAGTCAGAGCTATACAAGACGTATAGTGCTGTCCTTCTTTGCATCGAAAAAATTATTGTTTAACGCTCCATAATACGGCCTCAGATATAAGCCCAGTTACCATACACCCCATAGACGCCTCATAACAGGTGACCGATGTCTGCAACACATCTATGAAACTTCACTAATGTAGGTCGCCACTATTCGCCACATGATATCTTCAAATCTGTTTCGACCACTTACATGAGCCGTCAAAACTGTCACGTTAGTGATTAGCCAATAGCCGCCTTGGTAGGGCCAATCGGATTGTAGTACCCTGCCTCAGCTAGTGGCAGAATTTATTGTTCGCATTATATTAAACACTAGCGGCCCGTCCCGGCTTCGCACGGGTGGACATGAAAATATAGCCTATGTTACTCAGAGTGAATGTAGTTTTCTAATGGTGAAAACATTTTTGAAATCGGCACAGTAGTTTTTGATTTTATTCATTACAAACAAACACACAAAAATACAAATCTTTCCTCTTTATAATATTAGTGTAGATTAGGCGTCTATTGGGCTGTATGGTCGTTGTGTAAGCCTGTATTAGAGCTACATTTCACCGGGACACCATGGCGGCGCAACCAGTCGCCGCTACCAACAAAATGTATACAGCTCTATAGAGAGTTACTCACCTGGTGTCCGTTTGGTTGCGCATCCCATTTAGCGGCGCGACCAGCTCGGACGCGTGCACAAATTTTACTGGTCGCGCCACCACTAATTACTATAGCGCTGTATGGTATCTTACTCAATCGGCCGCCAGTACGTACATACAGCAGTAGTGCTATCTCTTCAAGGTCCATTTTGATACTGTCTCAATGTTGTGTGGCGACTCTGGTGTCTATATGGTGTATGGTGTCTAGTTTGGTAGTTTACGGACACCACGGTGGCGCGACTGGTTGCGCCGCCATGGTGTCCCGGTGAAATATAGCCCTTAGTGTTCAGGAAGACTAATAGGTCCTCCCCCCACAGGCCAGCAGCGACGTGTGGTCGCTGGGCACGCTGGTGTGGGAGGTGTGCGCGTGGGGTGGAGCGCCCTCGCGGCACCCGCCGCCGCCGCCCGACCTGCCCTACCCCTACAGGAGCCATCTGTGAGTACAGTCTTCTGGTGACCATTATACGTTCAATTTGGCATTAGTTTAATCCGTGACCTTGTATTGACGCAGAAAATCAAAATAAAGTGATGTTTTTTTTATCAATCCATCAATCTATACCGTTAAAAGATTAATCTCGCATCAATCTAAGTTCATGGTTTGAACTGATGCCATATTGAATGTCTAATGGTCGCCTTAGACTATCCCACTGCAAGGCGAAAGCAAACATTATTTCTGCCACAGAAATAGATAGAATGGAAAAGTGGTCAGAGCGCGCATGCCAACACTCTGCACCATAGTGCAGGGCATTTCAAAGCCTTTCTCAGTACGCCTTATGACTTGCTTCTGTAAATACTGTAACAAAAACCCGCAAAAATGCTTTATTGTGCTGTTTCTAACTGCAGTAACAAAAGCTGTAAAGTACATTTGATTAATGTTAATATTTAAAAAGGAATGACTGACGTCAATATGTAAGGCGTAGTTTGTTCGAAAGTTGCCACGCATGAATCGCAAGTAAAATTGTGATTGCAACCATTCTACTCTATTTCTGTGATTTCTACTTTATAGTCCCAATCATTGAAAAGATCTAGTTTTATGACCTATTTGCTAGGACTTTTAGCCACATCTTAGGATAAGTTTTGGATCTTATGTGTCTTCAATATTGTTATAGTGTCTCACTGCTTGAGTATAGACCGGTGGCCTGATTCACAAACGTTCGAAAAGTTTCCGTTTCCGAAGTGAAATTTGACCGGCAAATAAAACAAAACGACCACTTCCTGCGACCATGTACGCTGCAAAGCATTCGAAACGTCAGGAAAACCAATTTTAATAATAATACACGATGTAATTCGGTTAAACTTCTTTTATTAAGAAACAAAACGATTTGAGAACCGAACGAATTCGGAAACGCAACGCGAAATTCATGGAAACTCTCCCGTGAGCCATTTGTTGTCGGAAAGCACTCTATGTAAAATTAAAAAACTATCAATAGCGTTTCCGAATGCGTTCGATTCTCAAATAGTTTTTTTTCGTAATAAAACAAGTTTGACCGGATTACATTGCGTATAATTATTAAAATTGATTTTCCTGATGTTTCGAATGCTTTTCATCATTCGTGGTCGCAGGAAGTGGTCGTTTTGTTTCGTTTGCCGGTCAAATTTCACTTCGGAAACGGAAACTTTTCGAACGTTTGTGAATCAGGCCACGGGTAGGTATAGACTGGGGTTTTGTGCTGGATGTCTGGGTATCCTTCACAAAAAACGATTGACGCAGTTGCTGAGCACTTGACTGCTGCACAACGTGTCGCAGTTTCGTTTCCCACATAATAATATATATTTTCATGGCGTTAAAAAATCAGCTCTAGGTGTTAGTGTATGTGAATGATACGAATCCATGATACAGGAATATTTCTTGTGCGGGACAGGGTTTTTAAGCTATTATCTAAATACTTTTTGTGGATATTTGGGCTAGTCAGTTCAGTAGGTTAGATAGAATATTCTTTATCGTACACCATTAATATTATGTTTCCTCTTTATCTGATTCTCGTTGTTCAGTAGGAGAAAACCACTTAAAGTGCGGTTGACATTTTGAAAGTATTGGTCTTTCATAATGATGACTTCTTCTTTTTCTTCTTCAATTATGACAACAAAACTATCTAAAAAGATGTCTTCGATTAACCATGGGTTGCGATTCGTAGGCTCAAAGGCGCGGGAGTTGGAGCGGCGAAGGTCGGGTCGCATTAGCTTCCTAATCTGTAGGTTAAAGGACCTACTGTCTGACGAAGACGAATTTGCGGATGTCGTCGTTAGGTACTGCGATACCTAACAATATTTATTATTCAAACAATTAGAATCAAGAGCAAGATGACATGGGTTGACTTGTCCCATGTTTTCTGAATTATTATGTTCAAAGCGGAAACTTAAGCTTCATTCTGAGACTCACTTCCTACAAAGCTTACCCAAACATAACAGGAAGATACACCTATGCTTTATTACAATAATAACACGTGTCATATTGTTATAGCTACCAAGTGATGCAGCTATGCTGGAACCCGCAGCCCGAGGCTCGTCCCACTTCGTCCCAGGTGCACGCGCTCGTCAATCATCTGTACACCACACACCGGGACGCGACGGAACCTGCCAGGGACGACGGCTACGGCAGCTCTGACTTCGAGGAGCGCTGGCAGCGACTCAAACCCAACACCATCCCCAAGCTGGACGAGCACGTCGCCATTGTGCACGCCCCCTCCACCTCTATGGCCTCGCACTTCACAGGCTCCGAACAAGAACTCAACCAACATATACAAGACTCTCTCAGTGTCGACATGGATACAGCCGTCTCCCGATCAAGCAGCATCATGTCTGATAAAGACATGTCTGTACAAATTAAATCAGAAAGTCTTACAAACTTACACGGTTCGTTAGAAGACGTCCGAAATATCTACCTCACACACAATGAGACGGCCGCGCTTGAATGCCATCAGGGAAACATCAGTCTCGAAGACAGCAGGGAGAAAGAACAAGACCGTTCCGACGCTTCCATGGATCCCTGGCTCAAAGACATCATAGCTGGCAGCCAGGATGATGTCAGTTATTACAAAGATGTCAGTGACGTCATCAAGAACCTCGATAATATACTCAACTCTGAGAAGACTTCGAGTTCAGAATCCAGTCACCAAGCCAGTCCCTCTAGAGACAATCTTAGCTTGGATTGCAAGAAAGATTACCCGATGCAATCCAGTATGGTGAAGTCCCCTGGTATTACGAATTTTCAGAATATTCTGGATACTGGTTTCAATTCAAAGTCAGAAGATGCCGTAACTGGTGAGGACGATGACCTCGACCGCGATACTATCGGCACGCTAAGTCACTCGTTCGAACGACACAGCGAGGTCGACACCACCAGTCAACATACACTCGAAAACCTCACCCCCGATACGCCACTCAAAGACGTAGACGTCGTTCAAAGTTTCGAGATACAAGTCGAAGTGGAAAAAAATCAAACACACCATATTATAGTTGATAATGAAACAGTTAAATCTGTACATCAAGATGAATTGCCAAATGAAAACAAAATAGCAAGTAGTAATAGTGAAATACCGAAGCTGAAGGAATTATGTGTAGCGTCAATACCTAGTGCTAGTGATAACGAACAATTGAACGTTAGAAAAGACTGTCAAACATCATGTGATAGTAACTTAAAAGAAATAAGTACTGATAGAAAGAATGTAACTAAGTCAATAGATGATGTAGGAAAGGTGAATGAAGATACGCCACATGAAGTAGAGTATAAGGATTCTTTAGATAAGATCGATTTGGAACAAATGGTAGATGATATATTCTTGCCTATAACTGTGCATGGAATCACAACTAGTAAAATAGAACAATCACAAGATGAGTTGTCTGAAGAGAATGAAGCAGAGAAAACGATAGAAGATGATGTAATGTATGTTACGAATGTCGATAGTGATATTGAAGAACTCCTAGTTAGTGATCTCATAAAAGTAACGGAAAGTCCGAAGAAGTCTCTTGAAGACTCGAAAGAAGACAGTTTAGGAGAACTAAGTGATTTAGAGCCATCATCAGAACAGACACCTGAGCCAGTACAAAGTATGAATAATATTGAAAGTTCTAACTTAAATGAGACAGAAGAGACTGATATACCAATCATCATAATAGAGGAAGTGAAATCTCCATCGCCAGAATTGCCACCTGAAATAGTACAAAATATTTTTAAGGAAGAAGAAAAAGATGATAGTGAGAATGAAACGAAAGAAGACAATTTCGCTGAAGAATCTATTATCAGTAGAATAGAGGAGGTTAAAGATCAGGCTGCCAATGTGACAGAAGTAATCTCTCCCGAAGAGCATTTGGTTGAAAATTCTATAGATTCAGAGAAGAATAAAAGCATTTCTGAGAAAACAATAACTGATACTATACCAGATACAAAAAGTTATGCCAATTTTGTCATGAAACCTGAAACAAATATTACTAAAGAAGTTAACGATTTTATTATGGAAGAAAAGAAAAATTCAATGTTATATGAAGTTAAGAATGCGGAATTAACTTTCACAATTGAAGATGAAAAGGATAAAACATTCGATGTAAAAACTGAAAAAGGTAACGTGCCACAGGTTGATACAAATGTTTCGATAGAGAAACTAAAAGAGGATGATATAAATGTTTCAATAGATGAACTCAGAGATGCCAATATTATGGAGGATACAAATTCAGTTGCTAGAGTTATGCCTTTAGTACAAAATGAAATAACCACTATTCCAGCTAATGTTGAAACTAAAGATATTTTTCTTGAAACTTTACCAATAAACTCAGATATGGTCTATGATACTCTTAATAAAATAATCAATACACGAACGGATAACGAATCTATCGTCGTAATTGAACAGTTCAAAGATATTCCCAAGGAATCTTTTTCTATAACAGAAGAAACCAACCATGAAGATGTCCCTTTAGTTAATGATCTGGAATCAAATATCCCTAACATGTTTGACATAAACAAAATGGATACTGATGAAGTAAACATCTGTAAATATGAAATAACAAACGATTCTGAAAAAGCTTCATCGTTGAATGTTGAGCAAACAGTAGAAGAAAAACCTCTCCTATCAGAATATGACCATATGGAAGAGTCTTTAGTTTCCGTCATAGCAAATGTAAGTGTGGAACCAGTAAAATTTGAACACAAAATTGATCATCAACACCTTGATAAATCGAAAGAGCCTATTGAAGATGTCATCACCTCTGTCAAAGTAGATAATGTCAACGCAACACCTAATAAAGACACAAATGTTCCTAAAATACCAATTTCTGGAGAAGATGGTAAGCTTATTGATGACAATATACCTAGATCTGATAATAACGTACTGACTGACGTCATAGAGCGGTCAGGCGATAGCACTGCATACATGGATCTCATTAATGATACGAATAACGAAATACTAAGCGATAACACTGTAGATAGTAATGTTAAAAAAGTCATCAAATCTTGTCTACAAAGTTCCAACTCGGAAAACGCATGCTCTCTCGTCAAAACCGAATCTACTGAATATCTGGATTTGCCCAGCTTCGTAATCAAGGAAGTAGACAACTTCTTGCATATGGAAAGAGTTTTTAACAGTCATAATGTTGAAGTTGTGTCAAGTACGCCTCTAGCGAGTGACAGTTCGGTCGAAGTGAATAGTACTATGGAAAGTTCTGTCAAGGAAATTCAAATATTGTCTGAAACTAAAGTCCCTGATTATGGAATGGGTATTTCTCTTACTAAACTGGAGCAGAAATATGTTCCTGATAGTATGAGCCCTTTTGAATCTCCAACAAAGAGTCATCATACTGACACTTATGATGAGAACAGCTCAGTTGTGTTAGGCCCTTTTGAGAATTGCACTTTAGAACTCTTCAAGAGCGTGAAATCAAGTGAATTAGTCGATATACCGAAGGAAGAATTACTTGCATTTTCCTCAAATTTTAGTGAGATGAATCTAGCAACGCCATCACCTTTACGCGACGGCAACTTTTTAAATGAAGTTCCTGATATTGTCCATGATGATTTACACTTCGATGACATACAAAGTCTGAGTGAGAAACAGTCGGACCCTCAAACTGAGACGGAAAGTGGAAACTCAGGCACAGAGAGGCGAATATCCCCTTCAACACCGCCGAACTCTCCTGGAATTTTTCTAGCCTCGACTTCACAGCAGAAATATCTTGTCGATATCGATCTAACTCCTGAAACAGCACCTGTCTTAGAACCGGATCTATCTCTTCAGAATGAGATAGAACTAAACCAGATAGAGTTACAAATCACTTCGAAGTTAGCTATGGCGGAAAATGAGAACAACATGAACATAGAATATTCTGGGCCCTTAACCGTCGAAGGTCTGGTTTCCGATGAAGAGATTGTGTTAAGAGAAAGTGATTCGTTGCCCGAGTCTTACTTGGCGGGAAATGGGGGACCCGTGGAGTATTCGAGGCAAGATTTGACGCTAGATGAGGAGTGCGTCAAAGCTTTGAGGAATGAACTTGAACTGAAGTTGCCACTGGCACAGGTGAGTCCGTAACGATTTTGTTAACTTGTTATCGTATAGATCAGTGGTTCCCAAAGTTATTTTATCTACTCGAAAGTCGAGAGTTCAGTCGGTGTCTAAGAGTCCTCCTAGCTAGATGAAATTACAAATCGCCCCCCAAGCCTTTACACAACGCCCCCATTTTTTTTCTGGGTCTCTTACCGCCCCCCTTTAGGCCTGCAGCGGTCACAGGGGGACGTTATCGCCCACTTTGGGAATGGCTGATAGTAAAATTATGTTGTTTTGTAAATTTTTCTTAGTAGTAGTAGTAGCGTTTAGGCCCAGACTCCATCAAAGCGAAGAGATGTGTCGCAAGCCACCGATAGGATTGCGTTAGATATAAAATTGTGTTGAGGCTAGGCTTGACATGAGAACATAACGCAATCTTATTGGTTGTTCAACACTCCTCCGCTCTTCGCCGCTTTGATGGAGACTGGGCCTTATCCTTGTTTAGGTCTTTTGGCAGAATTCAACTTCTCACGGATTTTCTAAACTTGTGTTATTTTTATTTTCTATATAGGCTTTTCCATAAAAAATATATCATAAAAGTTATATGACTGATCAAATCGGATTTTCTCAGTGCCAAAATTTTAGTTAACAAATAATAAATTAATAATTTCTTAGGTTTTCGCGATCACTACACATAATAAAAAAACTTTAACCGGATTAAATCGCGTATATTATTCAATTGGTTTTCAATTTTTGGTTACCAATTTAAATAATATACGCGATTGAATCCGGTAAGGTCCGTGTGGTGCCGGACTTAAAGAATAGCACCACCCTTATCTCTTCTCATGGGTGTCGTAAAAGGCGACTAAGGGATTCACCAGAGGATGGGCAGCAGCGTTCTCTGAGTATTTAACCAACCAACTGCGATCGCCAACCCGCCTGCCAAGCGTGGCGATTATGGCATATCCCCCCCTTAATTGGGGGAGGCCTATGTCCAGTAGTGGACGTCTTTCGGCTGTAATGATAATGATGAATCCGGTTAAACTTTGTTTTATTATAATAAATTAATTCAATTTGGTTGAAATTTGGATTGGTGGCTAGGTTTTAGCGCAATACGTTTAATAAGAAAATAAAATAATAATTCCATAGAAAGTTTTAGAATCCAGCGTCGCAACTGTACAAGCACACCTCGGCCACTCAATAAAAAAATAAAAAAATGCTACCACCAACTACATACACAAGATTACGTCTGTATACAAAAAGAGGATTTGTATTTGTATACGAACGCACACACGTGTATAGGTTAAGGATGTTTGCTGCTCGAAATGCCGACTGGGTTCCAAGAGCTTCTCAGTAGTTCTCAGAGATGGCGTGCTTATATAGCGACTGGCGATTGACATCCATTGTGATCTTGCAGTCCAATTGCCGTCAGACTGCGGGTGCGTGCGGGGCGCGGGCGAGGAATCTTAAATTGGCGGGGGGCGGTGAGTGGCCGTTCTGTACGTTAGTACTATTAGATATTCTGTGGTACAAGGTTCAGTTAATTGATGGGATCTTTCGACTTCCTTGTTCGTGATATAATCCATAAGTGCTTTTTAATTTACTCTATGGAACTCCCAAAGCAGCTATTAACTATAAGCAATACAACAATATAATTCTTATCTGGGATTAAAAACTTATCTATCAGTGAATGTAAGCATATCATTCAGTAGCAATCAATAGTGAGAAATGGTTCAATCACTTATCCTTGCAATGATAAAATAGCCAGTTACTTCTTGTATTTGGACAATAACACTACATACATACACATTAGAAAATAATAATAATAATAGTTTTTTTAAACTAATCAAAAATGATACGTTTTTGTACAGTTTTCAACACTTGGTGTTGAAATAATGGACTTAGATATTCCACCAAGTGTTAAGACGGACATGGATAAAAGAATATAATTTCTAAAAAAGATATTACGTGGACACCTGAGTTAGATAATAAGCCGATAATCCTTCACCCGCTGCTGTCTCAACGATTACGCGAAAAAGATGGAGCGAAGAAATATATTCATCCTGCGTACTTACTTCATTATCACACATTTAGAAAGAGACACAAACTCATATTTAACGTCACTTCATCAACAATTTATCGAAAGATTTCCAAACATGAATGTTTCTAAACAAAGAATTGGAGACCAAAGAAGAGCAATAGTCCATAAAAAGTTATTATCTCTCACTGCAATTGAAGCAATTCGGTTAGAAGTAAGCAATTATTTACAAACACACAGTCCAGTTTTACTCATACACAACCAAACACCAGATCATGCAAGTATATCTCAAACTGAAATTAATCAACAAACACAACCTAAACGTAGAATGAAATGGTCAAATGAATATAACGAAACTCTAATCAAGTGCTACTATTTGACCACAAAAATGGAATCAGATATGACTGTTTGGAGAAAACGGTTAAGAGAAAAGTTCATAGAATACTATCCACATCTTTCACATTTATCTGATCAGCGAATATCTGATCAAAAAAGGGCCATCCTCAATAATAAAATGATTTCAGAAACACGGCTGCAAATTCTAAAATTATCTGTAGAGAAAATATTAAATGAAACAGAGTCTACATCAATATACAACCCGACACTCAAGATCCACATACATTTATAGCAAATTCACACACAGTATTCACAAGCGGTGAAACAGTGACAGGAATCAATGAACAGTTACACATACAAACAACGCAAGGTGTAAATGAATTCAACAACCTAAGTAACTTAAATGACACACACTCTAATACACAAAATATTGGTCCAACAACGGTAGATGCTAGAAATCATGAAATAGATGAAATTTTCTCACAAACTCTTCAACACTACACGGAAATACACCCTACAAAACGAAATTATATTCCCAAGCAAAAATCATCCAGAAAGTTGTCAAAAATTGTTAGTTACATTAATAATATGATTTTACCAGAATACATTAAGACTGATACAGATTTTGAAACGTTGCAAACAGTAGTTTACAGTGCTGCTTGGACAGCAGCTAAATATAATGATAGTAGGATGTCGTACGAAACTGCTCAAAATACGGATAATCGACGTAAGGAGTATAAACCTAAATGGCAGAGAAGACTAGAGAATAAAATTAAAGACCTAAGGGCTAAAATAGGCAGGCTTACTCATTACATAAACGGAAATAGAAGTAGAAAACTTGTTAAAGATGTAAACGCTATATTAGAACACTACAGACAGTGGCGTGCAGTGGCCTACTTCACTTGAATTTATTTTTGGTGTAAGTTATTGATTTTTTTATGTAGGAAGATTTATTCAGCATTAATAGGTTTAATAAAGGATAAAGAATCATCGTACTTTGAAAAAAATATAATAACTTACACCACTGTTGAGTTTGAATGAGGAAGGCACTGGGTATTGCCTAATTGCCTATATGCAATGCACGCCACTGACTACAGAACACACTCATCACACGAAGAACCAAATTCACAACTATCACACTTTTTAGACACCCTTAAACAAAAATTATCGGTAGTAAATAGTAGATTAAAGAGATACACAAAATGCACACTCCGTAAAACACAAAACAGTCAATTTGGAAATAATGAAAAACAATTTTACCGAACGTTGAGAAATACTACCACGAATACAGTTCCGAGCAATAGTGTAAATAATACAAACAATATTTTGCCACCAATAGACGAAATAAAGAGATTTTGGTCTGGAATTTGGGAGAACCCTATCTGTCATAACACTGAAGCTGACTGGATTAGAACCGAGATGGAAAATAATATGAACGTGGAGCAAATGGAGTTTGAAAATGTGCAGATAGATACCTTCCACGAAGTTCTTGGGAAGTTACATAACTGGAAAGCACCAGGTTCGGACTATATACACAATGGGCATTGTTCATATTTTTTAAAATGTTGTAATTGAAAAATCATTTGGAGGAATAGAGTAACTGATCATTATGGACCAAAAAATAATGAAAAATATTCCTAGATTGTTGATATTTTCGATAAAACATAATTGACCTTCTTTTGACCTTCACTAGACCGTCCCGTCTAAAAAGGCTTGGTCCCATTGCCTACTTCAGACAAAAAAAGAAAAATCAAGCTTAGCTTGACAGATGTCAATATGTCATTTTGATACAGAAAAACCACGAAAAACACAACGTTATAAACTCGTTACAACAATTTCAGTAAAACAATCAACTTATTTTGCAATTACACAGATTTGAAAAGAATCGGTACCTTATAGTAACACGTTTTACTCGGAAGTTGTTTCATGTTGTATATACAAATTACTTACATTAAGATTTTAGCTCCCCGTATTTCAGCCACGCTATGATGACTGCTGGTTGCAATATACTCTAATATCATAACGTTTTCGACTTTAGGCAGGTTGCGCGAGTCAGCTTTATTATAAGAATCACTCACTAAGGTTCAGAAATCAAACAGACTCTTAAAGTGTGTTGTCGATGGCGTAAGTAGTTTTACACCTTCAAAAATAACTTTCCTTCTTATAATAATATATTATTGACGAAAATAGGTTTAAAATCGATGTGATAATTTGGGTTATACTGAGTAATACTTAGGTTAGTGAGGTTATAAATTTGTTTGGAATAGATTGATTGTGACATTTATTGACAGTGACAGATGGCGTATCGATTATTCTTTAATAGTGTGGCAAAGGTATACATTTTTCATTCCAATGATGACGTCATTACCATTAAACAAATTAATTAATTTTAAATCCGAAAATGTTTTTTTTTTTAATAACTACTGAGACTATTAACAAAATATTCAAATTAGTTTTTTAAATTGCTCTATATTTTCGAAAAATAAAATAAAATCGATAGGTCAACATTTTTGGACAATGCCCATTACTGGTATAAAAAATTAACTCACATACACCCATACTTGTATAACCACGTAAACTACTTCATAAAAAACCCACACACGATGCCTACATACATAATGGAAGGAATAACATACATGTTACAATAGACAATAGACTCCGTCATACTTAAGCATGTCCAACGCAACAAAAAAGATCTATGCACCATGTACATAGATTACAAAAAAGCATATGATTCAGTGCCCCACACCTGGTTACTAGAAGTTTTAAATATATACAAAATACATCCACAATTAATTTCCTTTCTGAGTAGTATAATTAAATTATGGATTACACGACTACGTCTTACGACACCTACCGGAATGGTTGAGACAGAACCTATTCAGATCCTGCGAGGTATATTTCAAGGTGACTCACTAAGCCCGTTGTGGTTCTGTCTCGCCTTAAACCCCCTTTCCAATAAACTTAATTCACTAAAACCTGGATATTTATTGCAATTTAATGACACATCGACTGACGCACTTAACTATAATCAAGAATTTAAAATTAATCATCTCCTTTACATGGATGATATTAAATTGTACTCCACATCACCCAATGATTTGTTTGAACTCGCTAATATTACAGAAAAATACTCAAATGATATAGCAATGGAATTCGGAATAGATAAATGTAAGATTAACTCAGTTAGAGCAGGGAAAACTCTCATGAACACATATGAAGTTCAGACAGGTGAAATTATAGGTTCTTTAGATGAGAATGAAACATATAAATATTTAGGATACATCCAAGCTAAACTAAATACAACACAAAGAAATTAAAGTTCAATTAACGCAACAGTTCAAACACCGATTGAAATCTGTATTTAACACTCAGTTACATGCTAAAAACACTGTTAAAGCTATAAACACTTATGCCATCCCCGTTCTTACATACTCTTTTGGTATAATAAGCTGGACCAAGACCGAACTTATAAAATTACAACGCGTCATAAATACAACTTTGACCAGTCATAGAAAGCACCACCCTAGATCTTGTGTGCAAAGGTTAACACTGCCAAGGAAAGAAGGGGGAAGAGGCATAATAGACATCAATAACCTACACAATAAGCAAATTAGTACCTTAAGAACATATTTCAATGCAAAAAGTACCACATCATCCCTTCATAAAGCCATAGTCTATAATGATCGTAAATATACGCCGTTAAATATGATAGATAAAACAACACAAAGCAACGAAAAACAAACTGACAGACAAACGAAAATATTAGAGTGGACCCAGAAGTCACTGCACGGGAGGCATCGCCATGACCTTAGCCAAAGCAACGTCGACAAGTCCGCGTCGAACGAATGGTTGAGTCGCGGTGATCTCTTTCCTGAGACTGAAAGGTTTATGTTAGCAATTCAGGACCAAGTCATAGAGACCCGTAATTATCAAAAGCATATTATGCGAATTCCTATATCCACAGACACTTGTAGGCGATGTAATAGTTCCTCCGAAACTATCCAACACATAACTGGAGCGTGTAAAGCTATAGTTCAAACGGATTACAAGCACCGACATGATCAAGTTGCCAACATAATACATCAAAAGTTAGCTATTAAATATAATTTAATTGATACATCACCAGTACCTTACTACAAATATTGTCCCGAAGTTGTTCTGGAAAACACCACACACAAATTATATTTTGACCGTGCAATTCTCACCGACAGAACTACACACTACAATAGGCCAGACATTACATTATTGGACAAAATTAATAAAACTGCGCAAATAATAGATATAGCCGTGCCTAACACACATAATCTACAGAATACCGTAGCTGAAAAGCTGTCAAAATACACAGACTTAAAAATAGAAATAAGCCGCATGTGGCGATTAAACAACGTCACTATAATTCCAATAGTTTTATCAACCACCGGTGTCATCCCCAAACAACTTCACCAATCTTTAAGAACACTAGACCTACCGCCTAACACCTATCAAAACCTACAAAAAGCCGTTATCCTGAACACTTGTAGGATTGTAAGAAAATTTTTACAAACTGATAGTGCCACACAACCACACATAACCGAATCATCCACACAAGCACCAGTCACCACACGAATACCGACGCGCTCATCACAAGTTCACAATATCTCATCTCATAATTCACACCCCCTAGGTTAGCACTTGGCTTCGGCCCATGTTTGCCTATTACATTCCGGCAACAGCTGAGATACATAAAAGTATACCAACAAATAATAATAATAAAGCCATTTAATCCCAAAATAAATAAATTAGTACACAACAAAGTTAAATATTACATGCAATTCTGAAGACAATTATTAAAGATTGTATACATTATTCCATTTGTCATAATTGCATTGAAAATATTATATTAATCTAATCATTGACATATTACCTAATTCATAACATTTTATATTTAATTACATATATATATATATATATTTTAATAAGTGAGTGAGAGGTCAGAGTTAAATGTAAATTTTTTTCATGTTTTCTGAATTGAAAAAAAAACACTATTTGTGTTTCTGGATTTAGTTTACTGTTTAGAAATGCTGTGTAACCTGTTATTTTCATGTACCATCACAACACGGAAGTGTTGAGCCACTTGCTAACATTCTTAATTCGGTCGTGTTGTCAAATCTGACAAAGTCTGATATACTCATATAGCCAGGAGTCGCAGGGTCGAATCCTGCTCGTGAGCGATTTTTTCTTTCCACAATTGAAATCTTCTGATATACTCGTACATGAAAAAGTTGCCCGATTTGTATAACACAGCCAAGTTAAGATTGGAGTTGAGCAAGTGGCTCAACTTTCGCGTGTTGTGACTGTACATTAGATCCTTTAAATTGTTAATATTCTCTAATGTGTTATGTATATGCTGTGGATCAACATATTTAAGTAAAATACAATTCGCAAATTCAGCGCATACATAACGACTGCTGATAACGAGGTCGTGGGTTCGATTCCGACAGGACAAAAAATATTTGTGTGATGAACATAAGTGTTTGTGTTGGTCTGGGTGTTGCTTATGTATTATAAGTATGTATTTACAAAAAAAAAAAGTATATGTATAAGTATTATATCCTTTGTCTAGTACCCATAGCACAAGCTCTGCTTAGTTTGGGACTAGATGGTGCTGTGTAAAAATGTCCCAAAGATATTTATTTATTTATTTTTTATTTATAAGTCAAAATATACATTGATATGGAAAAAAATAGGAGAAAAGTGTGAGCGTTCTAACACGTGGCGCTATAGTTTCCGTTTTTCCTATATTTTACAAAAACGAAGCAGGAAACATGGTAAGCAGCAAGTAGAGAGAATTCCGCGATTTAGAGGTTTTGAATATTATACAGGTGGCCGCAATAGAGCCTCCATGCGAACAAGAATGGTCGGCTGAGTTGCCGCCGCCGCCCGAACTGATCGTGAGCTACCCCGGAGCGCTTAGTCCTATTCAAGAGGAGACCGGTCAGCAACTCTCCGCATACAACAACGATATTAACTGTAAGTTTAAAAAAAACTATTTTTGGGTGATTTACCCCCAAATACTCAAACGACACTTAACTTTAAGACATTCTTAAAAGTCTTTCTGTCGCTTTAATGCACCTGAGTGACAGAGACAGCACGAGACTTATGGGCCACTTAAAATTGTGTTGCGTTTGAGTATTTGCTGGGACTGCTCCCAAAAATGGTGGTGGTAATTGGTTGTGATTATATCTGGTTGATGAGCTCAATCATCACACATCTTCCGCCATCTGCAAACCGTCTACCGGGCTTGATGAAGCTGGTCCTCATTACTACAACCTATTTGATACTAGGTTGAAGCAATGGCAGATCACGAATAGACATCGTACTTGGTATAGGCTTGACCTGTAATTTTCAACAGTGAATGTGTACAGGATTTCTAACTTCCTATTCTCTTTGTACAGGGAACCTATCAAACCGCACAGAATCATCAGAGAGCTACCCCGAGCCGTGCAACAACAGTACGGATGACGTCACAGAGTTGCCGACCGGGGCTCAGAGCGGAACTCACGAGCCCTCCACCTTCACCGTCGAGCCGTCCCGAGACCAGTCGCTGAATAACACGTACACTCTGCATAGAGATCTCGACCTTGTTAGCAGTAGAGAGTGAGTACTGTAATGTTCAAGAAGATTCGGTATAGTTCAGTAAAACCATGGTATAATAAGATGTTTCACAAGGTATTCTCTTCCCGCAATGCCTCCAAGCTACGTTACGATCAGTGTTGACATTTATTGATATCTTCAATAAATTTAAGGAGATTTTTGTACATAATTAATATAAAATATATTCCTAACTAGTCTATTTGTTATCTCGTGTTATTCATTTAATTAGTTATTAAAGGAAACTGTATAAAATTACTAGTTCAAAAGTGCTTCTTTACAGAAGCAAATAAATGAAAAAATGCATTCTGCTCGGGTAATTTATTTACACAAAGTGACAAGTGTCACGCTAACAACCCGCTATAGGTTCCACAGCCAATGACGTAGTACGGAGGCAATCACGTGACCTAGCTGTCACGGGAAGAGAGTACCTGGTGAAACATATTATACCATGAGTAAAACAACGTTTCGTCACAAGGGTTTATTCCGGACTGGTACACACAAGTCATATACCAAAGGCGGGCCGCGAACGCTTGCCAACAATCTCAACTTATTAACAAAGGTGCCTACATTACAAGTACACAGAAATGAGAGTGCTTCATACAGTCTGTTCTCGATGATATGTGTAGTCCGCCAACCCGCAGTAGGCCAGCGTGGTGGACTAAGGCCTTAACCTTTTCATTCGGAGTTCTTCAGCAGTGGGACAGTAATGGGTTGATGATGATGACATAGACATAGTAGGATTTAATCTATTACTCGTCCTGAAAGTTTTCACTCAGATTGCCCAGTTCGTTAATATCACAGTTAACTTTACGCTTGTCGTTTAGCGTATACGTGGCCTTGATCGGGATCAAAGTCACGGGCGCGGGCATTAGCTAGTACTATATAATTATTATTTACTTGTTACAATAATATGCATACTTTGTCAATTATGTACCTAGCTTTCATAATGATCGCTATCTAATACGTTATTTGAATCGATTACGTTGAAGACCAACACGCAAGGTATTCGATTACGAAATATGCTGCGATAATTAAAACGTTAAGTCTCGTAAAATCGCAGCAATTACCAACACGTCATTCGAAACTACATAGCTTCTAACAACAGGTAAGTCAAACTCTAATCTATAAATTATATATTTACAGAACTACAATGAGCGCAGACAGCTTGAACGCCAGCCCTTTTAAAAATCTAGTACCCGATGCCGACGCTGACGCCGAATCACCGATCGACGACAAAACATACACGAAAGTGGAAGAAAAAGAATCCTTAGAAAGGATATCACAAGTGTCGCCCTTCCTCCTGAGCCCTTCCACCGATACGTCCGCACCAGAAAACTCAGATAACCTCGACAATGCCACCGGAGTATCAACCTTATCCAAAACGACCCTCCCGACAGACGCAAAGCTGTCCAAACCGTCAGAAACTCAGTGCCTGTCCAAAGCCACCAGCATAGACTCGTGGTGCTCTAATGACACCCTGTACAATGTCGAGGAGAATTTTGACGATCTCGCAATGGACCCGGACGTACCGGAATTCGAACCAGAAAAGGAAGAAGGGAACAGTGAAAGTACCGACACTTTAACCCATAATGACGATGAGAAAGAAGCCAGTCATTGTTCGACTTACATCATACATGACAGTAAGTCAGAAGCCTGCGAAACTTTCTCACCGGACTCGATAACTGCCAACGATAACTATACGTATACGAAAGTGAAGACTGAGAACGCTGGTACGACGCCGTCCGTTTTAACTAAGTCCGACTTAAACGATTCTACGAAGAACACTACTAAAGATCTGGCATACGGTACCTTCATGTCGGGGATGCCGTCTTACTCAAATTGTACTACGGAAGTCGCGTCAGCAATCGATGACTGGAAGTTGGCTCAACCAGAGTTGGTTAGACAAACTCCCATGCCCCCCGGAGATGCTGATGTGACACCACCCAATCCAACTGAAGATAAGGTGGCTGATATAACGAGCCCGCAGCTTGTAACTGTACCTTGTATTAAGAAAATGGAGAGCATCGACATATCTTGCCTTCAAGATACTTTGGGAGACAGCCATAATAAGACAGAAAACTTCGAAAGTCAAGATCTTTTATTCCACATCGAAAGCCCGAACTACAACTACAAAAACATGGCGCCGTCTGTAACCAGCACGCCTATAACCGACCTGATGGATAACGCCGAAAACGCCGAGGCGATACCCATGACATTACCCGAGGTCAACACGGAAAGTTCCGAAGACAGCGTCAATGTACCGAACTTGCAGGCATTCCTGCAGTCCGCTGAAGTCAGACCGCAGGACTTGACCTGCAACGCGAGTGACGAATGCGCGACCCATGACATCGAGGTACTTTTAGAGGGAGAGAGCAAGACTTTAAGCAGGAATTGCAACAGAGACAGCCTGGTTGTGTCCGAAAGTACTCCGACATATTCCGACTTCGAAAATTCGGTGGTATCAAAACCCCAAGACGTAAACTCAAGGGATAAGTCTAGTCAGAGTGTGGAAAGTGGAATCAGCTCAGAGGGTTTTCTGAAATTTGAGACCTCTGTGCGTAACTGTCCACAAGATTTATCATCGTTGATCGATGCCAGCTCCCTGCTGCTGAAAAGTGAGAGGATGTCGAGCGCACTTGCAACGGGTTCATCCATGGACTACGACCAGACAAGTCATTCAGAAAGCCGAGAAACCACGAATGAGCCGCAATCTCACACGAGCCCGCCTACCGTTATGAATTTAAATGAATCTCACAGCTTAGTTAATTTTAGAGAACCAAATTTTTTAATAAATGTTGATGCTGATTATGAGACGGAGCAACCACATTCGATTATTATTACCGAAACCACGATGGATGCGTTCAAAGATAGTCCCAACAGGACTAACGACTCTACAGACGTAAAAATCTTAGATATAAACCACTCTTACGATCCCCACACTAATAGATTTCAAGCACAAGACGATTTCGAGAAACTATTAGAAAACAAAATTAATGGAGAACTAGATTTGAACGAAGAAGCGAATCTTATAAACTCGCCGCATTTATCACCAAAAGTAGAAACAGTATCTGAGAAAACGGAAACAGCAAACAGTATATTTCTAACTGAAATTCACAAAGTGACTCCTAACACTTCGAAATCGAACGACAAAACTCGTAAAGTGAACGAAGTGAAATGCAACGGTGGTAGCGAGAAATTCGCAACAGTTAACTTTCTGAACGAGACTTTCGAAGAACTGATGGAGAGTAATGTTGATGATGATACTAAAGACTTGAAGATTGATGAACAGCCACCAAGTGAAGAAACAGCTCCAGAGAGCGAAAGTCCTATGTTACAAGAATTAGATGTTCTAGAAAGTCCTAAGGAATCTAAAAGTATAAAGGATGAGTTGCAAGAGATTGGGGAGCTAACGAACGGGGTTGCAGAAGAGAATGATAATATGACAGAAGTTACGGACGACTTTCTGAAGAATGAGAAGAAATTCTGTACACTAGATTCGTTTTTTCCGATGATGAGTGATATTAGATTCACTGGTAAGTTATATTATTTAATATTTTATCTATTTACATTTGTAGAAAACAACTCGTAGATTACCCGTTGTCAGCAGTCACTCTATTTGTAGCTTTCAACATTCAAACGTCAACAAAGTCATTCAGCAAAATCATTTGGTTGTTTCTTAACAAATAATAACTCATATTGCATCTTGCCGTCAGTCAGTAGCTGCCTGGAGCCCTTTCTTCGATTTCCAGGTGTCCCTCAATATAATAAAACATCTCAAGAGAACTTAATATATCGCCTTGTAGGTTCCAGTATCCTATTTAGGTGTGTAAGGGAACTCTGGAAATATCTGAACTAGATAACTGTAGGTAACACTAGTATATTAAAATTATATAAAAGCACAATAATCAGCTCGCGACCCGTACATTACAAATGTGTGTTTCGAACGGAGTTTCTGAGCGAATGAATCGGCACATTTGCGCCGACGCCACTTGAGCCCCGGCGGCCGTGCCTCAACTCCCTCGTGCAACTCATACCCCCTCCGTCGTCCAGGCCGGTTAGTCACCAACACCTGTTTATATAATGAAAGAAGAATATTTTCTCCAGGCCCAGCAACAGAAATAATGAGCACATCATTCACGCAAGACTCCCCCACTGAACCCACTTCCCCAGAATGTGTGGAAAAGCGGGACACTGCAGCGGAACTGCTGAAGGAGTGGGACAGCGACTCCGACTCGCACACTAGCAACTCGTCCAGCGGAGAGTTTATATGGAAGGTAGGTAGTTGATACAGTGTCAATGTGTGGGTAGGGTGGGCTTGGATGCGTGAGACTTGGTAACTTTGATACGTAATTGGACAATCCGATTTTTTGTTTACTCTATTTGAAAGGCGAGGGGTATCCCTAGGCTGACGAATTTTCGCACTGTCATGCCCACAAGCATGTTTCGTCCTTTTTGAACAGAATTGATTAATGAGGACTGTAATTAGTTTGATTTGGTCGAATAAGTTTAAACACTGGATTGTCACAGATTTTTCTGATAAATAAAATAAATCGAAATATTTTGTCGTTATAGCATTTCTACTTCGATAGTAGACGCTACTATCGAATCTAATATTTCAAAGATCGAAATTCTATCTTCAGATAAAAGTTTTCTGAGGACTTAAAAATCGGCGCCGATTTTCTCGTACCAAGTCTTATGCAACCAAGTATCTAAGCCGGTGTAAGATTTCGCGAGCTATTTGTAACTAAAGCAAAGTTTTTATACAAATGTGATTAATGTACTGGTGTGGATACTCTGTAGATTACTCTTCCCTGCTTTGTGTTGGTAATTACCATATATCTAGATATGTGATGACGTTCAACTTTATAGCTTATAAGAAAAATAATTGGTTATTGTTGCCATAGACATAGATTATAGACACGATATAATTTTATTGTTCCTGTATGCCAATTTATAGTTTCTTTGAGTTGTAAAAATTTTGTTTAAATTTATTTTATAGAATATCTAAGACGTTATTAAAAATGTGAAGTTTTCAATAGTACAAAGAGCTATCAAGTTGAACGTGAAAAAGATATATAACGCATTTCCAGATATAATAAAGTTGTCCCTCGCTTCTCTGAACCATACAATTTAGCTGCCCATAATTGTATTTATACATATGTACATTAAACATTACTATGCATCGATATGTCGCTTGGATTGTAAGATGAGTATGTGGGAGATGTGACGTCAATATAACCCATCATTTCAGCTTTTTTCTTCCACTGCTGAACATATGCCTTCTCTCATTGACCAGTAAGCCTCAAGACGCCGCATAAACGAAGTTTTGCATGAAATCACAGTTGTAAAATGTTGGCGGGGACAGGGGACGGCAAGTTTTTGGAGGGAACGTTTTCTGTCCTTGTCGTACGAAACGGTAATTGTAAGGAGTAATGTGAAGTTACTATAAATTTTCTGAGGAATCACGTCATACCTTGGTAGCTGTGTCTATCTAGTAAAAAAAATTAAAACGCTATGGACATGAAAAAAAATGCTGAATGTGTTAACAATGTTTTTTTTTAATAAAGTCAAGTACCTTATAGCCACTTTAACTTGTCAATTCTGGGAGCCATGTCGGTGACTTTAGTTCTTCTACGGACTACCTCGCTCCGAATCTTATCACGTAGAGAAACTCCAAGAATAGCCCTTTCCTTAGATTGCTGAATGACACTGAGCATATTTATGAGGCCAGCACTCGATTCCGTATGTAAATACTGGCAACAGACACTGATTGAAGCCTTCAGTCTTTAGACATGGATAAAGTCGCGTCACTCTCCCACATACCATATAACTTCGGCGAATGTACATGTATATAAATATGGGTGTCGGTGTGATGTGCATGTGATGTGACATGTGTGTGTGCGGTAGGACGGCGACGGCCACGAGACCTCGGTCGTACCATCCACGCACTTCGACCACGTAAGTTTGTGTCTTTATCTCCTATGCGTTCATATATGCCTGGTACTTTTTGCTTGCTAAGGGCTTTTTGGAAGGCTGGTTAATTATTTTTGAGAAAAAACAGAAGACATGTATTGCTTGCTATAGCAAAAAAAACTGTTTTCCCAGTTGGAAAATTCTTTACTTTTAAACTTGCGCATTATTAATTATTACCTACTTTATTTACTATGACGTCATGTAATGTTAGAAAAAAAAATCATCCAGATGTAATTTTTATTGGCGATATCTATGGAACTATTAGTTTTTTTCTTCATAACATTATCCGTCTCTTAATTTAATCAGCATTTCAAAAACATTCTTATGTTTTCTTATATTGGATTTCATTTTGGGTTTGCGTTATTTTGGAATGTGACATGATTTTATTTAGTACATTCCTGTAAACTGTACATTTGAGATTTACCTTTAGTCCCATTAGTTTTTGTGTATCCATTTCAACACATTTTTTTACTAACACACACACCACAATTTAATTTGATATTCGGTTTCAAATCATTGTAATTTGGTTAGTCTACATATTCATCATCATCTTAGTCTCTGCCCAAGCATATTGAAGTCGTCTAGTTTCACAAAATGCGGCTGAATTTATTTGTATTTCTTTTATATTCAATCTCCCATTGTACACACAGCAGCGAACAGGAGAGTCGCGCAACAACAGCGGCGGTGATCGGCACGGTTCGCCTCCCGGCGGTTCGCCTCCCGGTGGTTCGCCCGGCTCGGGGGCTTCGGACGCGTCTGGTGACTCGGGCTCGGGCTCGGGCTCCGAGGGCGACGAGGTGGAGTTCGTGCCCTCCTCTTGGGACTGCCGCGCTGCCCCATCCAAGTCCTCACTCCGGAGCTTGGAGCAGGTTACACCCGTATGTATTATTATTCCTTATTTATTTATTTATTATTATTATTATTTTTTTATTTAATTATTTTGGTCTTAACGCCATAGGCGTTCTCTATCAGACAACCTTAGGGTAATGCAGAGACAAAGAATAAGGTAGATTACCTTATTTCTAACCTGTGTTGACTAAAGCCTCTTCGTTTTCCTCACATTGTTGCTAATACTACACTATTCTTGTATATACCAGAAAAGCTTTGAAGCCAGACTGCTTATAATTTGGCACAACATTATTTACTACGTGACCAATTTTGAAATCTAAAAAAAAAACAGCAGTTCCAGTATATTCTGACCACGGAGTCCTGTTCCATAGGAATTATGGCAAAACTGTAAACAATAACTATCAAAATCTCTGTAATGATCTTATTATTCCAATGCAGAGTTAGGTTTGTCAGACTAACGGCCAAAATTAATATCCAATCTATCTACGATTTACCCTACTAGAGATAGAAATTTGACATATTTTGTATGGAGCTTATGTCAAATTCCTATCTCTAGTAGGGCAAATCGTGGATAGATTGGATATTAATTTTGATCGTAAGTCAGTACAGACCAATAAAGCTAACACTGCATTGGATTAATAAGATCATTACAGAGATTTGATGGTTATTGCTTACGGTGTTGCCATAATTCCTATGCAGAGTTAGCATGGTCAGACTCTTCGAAGCTTTTTTTGCTTTTTTACTATTTCAAAGTTAGTACCGTATTACCTATAAGATAAGCAGAGTTTTGTGGGCTGGCCATGTCTGTCGAAGGACCGATGGCCATTGGAGCAGACGAGTCCTTGAGTGGAGACCGCGTATCGGCAAACGCAGTGTAGGGCGCCCCCCTGCCAGGTGGACCGACGACCTAAAGAACGTGGCTGGGGGGGACTGGATGCGGAAGGCAGAGGACCGAGCGTTGTGGCGCAACTTGGGAGAGGCCTATGTTCAGCAGTTGTTACGTACCGAGGTAATGATCCGGTTGATAGGATCAAAAATGGCTGTTAAATAGTAGACTATTAATTACCTCTCGTAACCTTATTCACGGACTGGCGGGACACGAAGTAATGCCAAATAAAAGCTTCCAGATTCTCCAATGTTCTTTATTCGGTCAACACTTTTACAATAATTACTTACTAGCAGACTTGCTTACTTAGTTCACGTTAATTCACAACTGACTAGTTTACTGTTCTATCGCCAAGTAACAACTGACTTCCCTAGCCCGAGCGGCCCTATTTATATCCCGGCCGTCAGAGACCAGCATATACTCTAGAACCTTCCAGTAACAACATATTCTGGAATGTTCTAGTAGGTACATAGTAGACTCATTCTATTCGAGAACATTCCAGAGCGTTCCATTTATTCGAGAACTTTCTAGTACATTCGTGGTTGACTACTTCGTATCTAAAATATTCTAGTATGTCTTTCTAGAATGTTCTTATAGGTACATATAATGCTAATTCGGTTCTACTTGGAACGCTCTGGACAACGATCATACTATTCTAGAAAATTCTTTGATAACTAAATCTATACAACACCGCGTTTTAATAATAATTATGCGGCGTCGCTAACAGTCTCCCCCCCAGTGCGCGTTCTGTCGCGCACTCCATCCATCGGTCGCGACGTCGCTGACGGTACCAAGTTCTGGAACCAAGTCGCTGAAGTGGGTCGTTTCAACACCCCTCCTGCTGTTTGCCCGTCGACTATTCTCGTTCTGCTGCCTCGATCCTCGATGTAAAGTTCAAAGACTTCTTGTCGTGGCCAGTTCCTTACTTCTTTCTTATTTTGCAGGTTGGAGACTGTTTTCTTCTTTTTCTTCTTATACGGCTTCCAATTATCTTCCCGTTTACGGGCAGCGTACACGGTAGCCTTGTCTTTCTTACACAGATCCATGTACATGAAATCTCTTGCTGTCGCACAAAGCGGGCGCGTCCAGGTCGAGTATCCATTCGGATCTGGTAATTTCCAATTTGTCACCAATGGCTTATTCTTTTTCACATCTACTCGGGTGACTTCTCTTTCTTCAAATCTCTTGGCCGGCCGCTTTGAATCAGGCCGATACGAAAATCCAGAACCGAAGATCCGTTTTGGTTCGAAGTCGAAATCTGTCGTCACATGTCGTATTGCATCTTTTTGATTATTTTCAATGTCAGGTAGCCTATTGTGTTTCTGAGCATTCGGCAACGTGACACTTTCATCGGGCTGTTGTATCGAAATTATGTTCAACAGCACTGAAGCTCTCTCATCGTCCTTATTGCTGATGCGTCGCTGCCGTACTTCAATCGAATCGGCTTCTTCACTACATGTGGTGCGGCAGTGATTTACCAAATCCTTTGAAGCATTTTTCCTGGTGCAGCATCCATGCAGCACCCAACCGAGACTAGTCAGTGACGCGACTGGTTCGTTCGGTTTACCCTTCAGTACTTTTCTCGTTACTATTAGGTCCCAATTATCTTGACCGATGAGAAGGGCTGGTCTCTCATGTTCGTACAGGAGTTCGTTCTTCGTCTCCTTTAAATGCTTGCATTGCTCGATGATGCCCTCGTCCACAGATTGTGACGACAGCTTTAAATCTTCTACAGTGCGTACGCTTTTTAGTGTCCGCTTGTCTTTACGATGCGCCCCCTTAATCTTCAGGTCCACGCGCTGTGAGTCCTTCTTTTCGATTAACTTTCCACCAACAGTTTCTAGGACGAGTGATTCTTGCTTCCCAGTGGCTCCAATATGCGCAGCAACTTTGGCATCCAACAATGACACCGTAGATCCTTCGTCGAGCAGGGCGAGGATGTGGGCAGAACCTTTCGGACCATAAACATCCACTGGCATCATTTTCAAATATACTTTGGTCCCATCTGCTGTTGCATATGCGGACTTCACGACGCTGTTCAAATCTTCATCGACTGTGGTCCGATCATTTACTGAAGGCGAAGGATTCTCGTGCTGCACCGGTGTAGTCGATCTTCGTACTGGCTCCGGATGCAGCATTGTGTGATGCAGTCTTTTACATTTCTTGCAGGGTTGTCCTCTGCAGTTCGTTCTTATGTGACGTTGGCGTAAGCATCTAAAACAAAGGTGGCTCTGCTTTGCTATTTCCCATCTTTCGTTTATACTCGCTTCTTTAAATTTCTTGCATTCGGTGATCCAATGTTCCTCTTCGCAGTAAGCGCAGGACCTCTTGTATGCTTCCGTAGCTGTTGCAACGGTTTCTTCTTCATCATCATAGGTCTCGTGCACCGGATGACGTGAATTCCCGTGTCTCTTCTTATTGGTTTCCGGAGGCGCGAATGTCCCACATAAATCCGCTTCTGCGTTCAAGAATTTCATGATCTTGATCAGATCCGGTTCTTCACCGCTGCGTGCGCTATAATCGAACCATCTATACCGCAGTATCGGCGGTAACTTCTCGATAATGCACTTACTCATTTCTGGCGAGTATAAATAGTGTGGTTTGTTCAGCACACTTATCGTCGTAACAGCGTTGCTGATGCGGCTTGCAAATTCACATATGTCTCGCGGCGTATCACTAACACGTGGTAGCTCCTTGATCTTTTCCATCTCCGCGAGCACAAGTTGTTCCGGCCTCCCAAATCTCCGTTCTAAGGCAGTTATAACTTCTTCGGGGTCGGAGGCCACAAACAATAAACTTGTAACAGCTTCTTTTGCTGTTCCCTTGATGGACATTCTCAGGCGAGCCATGTTCTGCACATTGTTGCATAGCTTCGCAGTGTCCATGTATGCCCTCTTGAAAGGCAGCCACTCTTCATGTGCTCCATTGAAGTCTGGTAGTATCCACGTATACTTCGGCGGTGCGAGTGACGAGGCTGGTTGAGTTGTTTTCACGGCGCTGATAATAGCATCAGCTAGTTCCTTTATTTCGGTCTTCTGGATTGGTTCAACTTCCTTCGGTTCTTCCAAGTACGTAGCAGTCTGCTCTACCCATTGTTCGACTTGCGTCGACTTTTCCATTTCGAACTCAACTTCTAATTCTTCTTCTGATTCGCACTGGGTGAGTTCAAGTTCTGTCTGGGCTAGGGCGGCTGCGGCTTTCGCCATTTCCAACTGCCTCTTCTGTAGTTCTCTACGTGCTTCCAACTCCATCCTCTTCGAAGATTTTGTTGATTTTGAGACGGTCAGAGGAACTAAAGTTTCCGAAGAAACTAACGGTGAAACTTCCGGTTCTCCAATGTTCTTCGGCTTCGTAGTCATTGGCCTCTTCGTTTGCGCTTGCGATGTCGTCGCGTCTGACGTTAGGGTGGAGTGCCAGTGTGCTTTCATCACTTGCGCAGGGCGTGCTTGGCGCGACGTCATTGATGAATCGGTCGCGGGGCGCACGGTCTGCGTTGGTGCGGTGGCGGCGGCTGCGGCAGCAGCACCTTTCATCCGTACGGGCTTCGAGGCAGTGGCACTGATCTCGGTCGGCGTGTTCATTGAACCATCTGTTGTAGTCCAGTTATCCTCAGATTCTTCACGATGTTCCGGTTTCGAACGGCACGGTGAATTGGAGCGGACGATCGGCATTATGTCGTGGTCTTCCCTATCCGGTTCGAAGGACCAAAAATTGTTACGTACCGAGGTAATGATCCGGTTGGTAGGATCAAAAAATGGTTGTTAAATAGTATACTATTAATTACCTCTCGTAACCTTATTCACGGACTGGCGGGACACGAAGTAATGCCAAATACAAGCTTCCAGATTCTCCAATGTTCTTTATTCGGTCAACACTTTTACAATAATTACTTACTAGCAGACTTGCTTACTTAGTTCACGTTAATTCACAACTGACTAGTTTACTGTTCTATCGCCAAGTAACAACTGACTTCCCTAGCCCGAGCGGCCCTATTTATATCCCGGCCGTCAGAGACCAGCATATACTCTAGAACCTTCCAGTAACAACATATTCTGGAATGTTCTAGTAGGTACATAGTAGACTCATTCTATTCGAGAACATTCCAGAGCGTTCCATTTATTCGAGAACTTTCTAGTACATTCGTGGTTGACTACTTCGTATCTAAAATATTCTAGTATGTCTTTCTAGAATGTTCTTATAGGTACATATAATGCTAATTCGGTTCTACTTGGAACGCTCTGGACAACGATCATACTATTCTAGAAAATTCTTTGATAACTAAATCTATACAACACCGCGTTTTAATAATAATTATGCGGCGTCGCTAACAGCAGTGGACTGCGATAGTTGATTGAAGCAGAGTTTTGACCTCTGCTCATCCCCGCTCATCTCATGTCCCAAAAGATTTAAATAAAAAAATCCTTTAATGAGTCAAGCTCGTTCCACCATCTTCGCCTCGACATGTATCTATAGTATTTATTTTATCTTTCACTAGTGACATTGTTTATGATTTCTCAAGTGTTTATCATTCTCGAAATTTATACACGAGTAAACACTCGGAAACATCGATGATATTATAGCTCTAACACTGATGACGGTATGGATAACGTGATTGAACTCAGTTAGCCAAAAATAAGGAAGGAAACTCGCGTCGTTATGTGTATGATTTGTAAATGACATAATGTTTTACATCATAGACTTTATTTACGTAAAATTGCAATAATAATTGTGTTGCAGTGAAGTGTAGAACGAGTTAATAAAATGCTCCAATAAATGTTGTGAGTTTATAAAATGCTCCGTCTCGATAGTTAATTGTGTATAGTGTCTTCACTGTGTAACTATAGCGATACAGAAAGGTATGCAAAAGGAACTATCAGACTTGTTTTAGATTACACTGCGGTCGACTCGCATTGAAACAGAAGTTCAATTCTCGTAATTAAAAACGTTCAAAATATAGATCCAAACTAATCTCGATGATTTAAATTTCAATCTCATGAAAGTAGGTGTTCCTGTTTGCCGTTCATTTTTTATTGTGACACTTATAGGTCATTAATGTCACCAATAAATGGCAATCAGAAACATTAAAGCATTGAAATTAGTTTGGAACTATATTTTGAACGTTTTTAATTACGAGAATTGGTCTTAATTTTACGAGCAAACATATCAATATATAACACGGAGTGATTGGCCATCTGCCCTTGTATACAACGCGTCTCTGGAAAATATTGTTATGTGCAGTTTTTCTCGGTTTTATGTTTAGCTGTGCCGACAAGTTATAATAATTTTCCTTGATGAAATGTATTTCATACTTTAAACATTAACGAAGGTAAAATGTACATACATAACATCACGTCTTTATTCCCCGAACGGAAACGGCGAGCCTATTGCCATTAACCGGGTAAAAATCCAGACTCTGGACTGCTCCTGAGAATTTCCTAAAGAAAAAACCCGATAACACTGCCCGATAATTGAACCAAAATGTTGCTTTAATGCCTATAAGGCATTCTGCACTTGTTCCACAGCCGACTAAGAAGCGACTGGCGATGGACTATTTTCCGTCTCAAAAAACGTACAATAGGATGTTTGACAATTTTTGAAAATGTACGTAAAACGATGGCGAAACATCCAATTAAAGCATTCATTAACAAATAATTACTAAAATATGCTTGTAAAATTAAATAATCAAGATTTTAAATTTTCATTTTAAATTTCGCACTAAAACGCTAAGTCACGTGACATTATCGTCAACCTACGTCACTGTTCTAGTTCCGGTCAGTGTTGCCGGAATTCCCATAAAAGTACTACACGCTTACCAAAAAGGTATGAATTTGACAAAAAGTAAAAAATCGGAACGCGGTTTTTTTTGTCACATGAGACATGACTAAAACGTTTTGTAGTTTGTGTTTGAATCACGCACATACAAAACAAAAGCTTTTAAATTACGTTCAAATTACCTACAAATGCTGATCAGTTTAATTGTTAGTAAGTTATAAAGTAACATAACCTGGCTCAATAAAATAAAAATAAACCTAAATTAACAATTAACATGAATATAATTATTAATAATATACCTACTCGTTCAAAAACTGGTACATTTTATTTTTACGATCATGGCAACATTTAGCTCGCCCTACGTCGTACAGGACTATGACGTCACCCAAAATGGAGGCCAAGTCTCAAGACGTTTTGTATCACGTGATAAACAGATTAAAAAATCAAAATTTCAAACAGAAAAATAAAATATTTAGAATATATTTAAATTAACATAACTTAATAAAAGTTAATCTTCAACCTAAAATCTACGTTGTGTACATTTTTCATAATTTTTGGCAATACCTGTCAAACACCCTATTGATGTATAATTCTGTGTAAATTAAAGAGATACATTATATTAATAATAGTTGATCACTGACTCTTCACATTGCCGGCGAGAACTCTCTCTCCACTTGTTGGTTGTGGCAACAAGAGCTATCAAAAAAATAACTCGCTCAGAAGACTCGCTTCTCATAACTACTACTCGCTAACTCTTCGCTAGTTTTTAGCTCAACTAGATTCTTCCTGTGCTATATCCCCATCGGATCTCAGCGACCACCGCATAGAACTCATTTCTATCTTGTGTCAGTCTGCATAGACTGGCAGCGTCGTTGATGTTGGTCCAGCCCTTGATGTTGTCAATCCAGGCTAATTTCCTTCTTCCCCTGTTCCTTTTGCCCTCTATCTTGCCCTCGAGTATTTTCCTCAAAATATTATACTTTTTGTTTCTGTATGTGACATAGATATGAGATTTTCCTTATTTTAATTGTTTTTAATAACTCAAGGCCTAAACGACATAATATGCCTAAACGATCTTTAACCATTTCCAGGACAACAAGAAGCGCGTAGTGTTCAAGCGCCAGAAGTACCACTGTGTGTACGAGTACCCGCGCGAGGTGGCCGACATCGAGACGCACTCGCCCGCCGCCTACCTGCCAGACTTGTCCACCTACTCAGGTAATACTCTACTGATCTACTCCAAATTAATTTATTACGTGGTTTGTGTAAACAGCGGTTCCGTGACATATTTCTCATAGACCACTTTCAAAATTTTGCCGTTTTCGGTGGACCCCTGCTGCTACATTTCTACCAAATTCCCAAAACTATGGAACTTTGCGTTGCGGCTGAGTTCCAACGTATACCCCCGTCGAGTCTTCCGTGGACCCCTGGGGGTCCACCTGGACCACTTTGGGAACTACTGGTGTAAACGGAAGTTTTTTATGGCAAAAGTACAGTAGTACACATCTTATCTGGTCCACCCACAGAAATAGAGAGTAATTAGAAAAGCTAAGTGGGCGGGGTGGGCGCGCCACAACTTTGAACATGAAGCTACCTACAGACCTACAGCTCATAACCTAATATGATCAAACGACGCATTTAGTTGCTCGCGGAACATATCGCTGTGCAAAACTGGGGCTATTATTAGTTTAAAATGCTGTCCTGTGCTGTTATAAGTTGCAAAGCAAGAATCCAAGTACTCAGTACATCAAAAAGGAGGATTTATTTTCACCAACGAGTATTAAATACCTTAATAATTAAGAAATATTGCAAAATTTTGAAAAAATATGTAATAGTCGTTGAAAACGATTCTACAACAAAATACAATTTAAAGATTATACATTACGTACGATGTTCCTTGCGGTCGAAGCTGCGATAATTTTAAGGAAGCAATGTATTGTTACGCGAATGACTGTCGTTAGTTCGCTGAATGACATTCCCGTAGTAGACAGGCTACTCAGCATGCATGCGAATATAACATCTATTTCTATTGTAATTGAGTGCATATACCGTACTATAATTTAATCGCCCTCTAGCGTCGAGTAGTTGAACTTGTTGGTTATTGCCAGGAATAGTTATCTGCTATGCTACCCAGTATGCATGCGAATAAAATTTCTATTTCTAATGCAATTGAGGCCAAAATAACGTCATTTAAATTATGCGCCCCCTGGCTTCGAGTAGCTGAACTCACTAGTTGTTGCGTACGGTTTGATTAGAATGGAAAAACGTCTTAAGTGATTTTGACATGATCGTTAAAAACAAATTTTAAAAACTCGCATTAAGATTGAATTAAATAAACACTGTACGAGTTTAAGGCCCAATTTGAATTTTAAATTTGGACCCAATCACGTCGCGGTTTTTTGTGTATTCAATCAACTCAGCCTATCGCAGTCCACTGCTGGACATAGGCCTCTCCCAAGCTGCGCCACAACGCTCGGTCCTCTGCCTTCCGCATCCAGTCCCCCCCAGCCACGTTCTTTAGGTCGTCGGTCCACCTGGCAGCGGGGCGCCCTACGCTGCGTTTGCCGATACGCGGTCTCCACTCTAGGACTCGTCTGCTCCAACGGTCATCGGTCCTTCGACAGACATGGCCAGCTCACTGCCACTTCAGCTTACTGATCCTACAAGCTATGTCGGTCACTCCGGTTCTTCTCCGGATAATCTCGTTACGGATTTTATCCTTCAAAGAAACTCCAAGCATAGCTCGCTGAGCGACTTTAAATTTGTGGACTAGCCCAACTGTCAGTGTCCACGTCTCGGCACCGTAAGTCATGACTGGCAGGACGCACTGGTTGAAGACCTTTGTCTTCAAACTTTGCGGTATAGGCGACGAGAAGACTCGGCGAAGTTTGCCAAATGCTGCTCAGCCCAGTCGGATCCTTCTGTTGGCTTCTTTCTCGAAGTTGTGTCTACCAAGCTGAATTGCCTGCCCTAGGTAGACGTATTCCGTTACAACTTCGAGTGCCGACCCTTCGACGAATATTGGCCTCGGCATGACATGCATATTGAACATGACTTTAGTCTTGTCCAGATTCATGCCGAGACCGACACGTCGAGAGGCTCCGTTTAAGCTGTGCAGCATTTCGCCCAGTTGTTCCAGCGACTCGGCCATTACAACGATGTCATCGTATTTTGTGTATTGTAATGTACTATTTCAGTGTAAATGTGTGAGTTTGGCGACACTGGTTCTCGTATTAAGTAATCGTAATAGCCATTCTAATTACTCTCCTATTTCTGTGGGTCCACCGATGTAACTGCACTGATGAGACAATTTAAATACGCGGGAAATTGGTTAACCAATCAGAAAACACCATCGCTGCGCGTCAAAAGTAACAGCCACTGCCGCTAGATTACGGAACCGTGTGAGCGAAATAGAAAAAGACGTCACGGCAATCAATTTTAACACCTTAAGGGCATTAATTCATCATTTCAGCCGAAAGACGTCCACTACTGGACATAGGCCTCCCCCAATTAAGGGGGATATGCCATAAGAAAGGGCAGGCCATTAAGGGCATTGCATAAGATTGATTATATTTTTTTTCATGTTTCGTGTGTTTTCGTCGATCGTTTTTTCGTGTCTGCGCGAGCGAAGATTTACGACACGCCTTATCTTTTGTATCGTACAAAAGATAGTAGTAATAGTAGCAGTAGTATTTTATTTTGAATCTTTAGACTTACCGCAGTATTTACAGCCCATTGCTATGATCATTATATGCCCCTTTGTTCAAGTGTTATTGACGATATTTTAATTCGACAAAGATGCATCAGCTCAGGAACCCGAAGACCCGAAGTTTTCGGCAGTCTCATAAGACTTACCCTCGTAGGATGCACCATGCGTAGAATTACGCATGAGCTGTTACTTATTCTCGCCGTTTCACGACTCAATACAAGTTAACCCACACTGTGCGCTCCACAGAAAAAGATAGATAGAATGGTTGTAATTACAATTTTACCATGCGTAGCTTTATCATGCGTACCGCCAGAGAGTGGAATTCCTTGCCGGCGTCAGTGTTTCCCGAGAAATATAATCTGGTGGTCTTCAAGACTCGAGTGAATAGGTTTTTGCTGGGCAAGCGTGTACCATCGTCGACCGCACCATCGCTTAACATCAGGTGAGGTGGCGGTCAAACGCAAGCACGTTAAGAATAAAAAAAAAATAAAAAAAAAATACTTGAGATACATGCGTGGCAACTTTCGTACCAACTACGCCTCCCGTGTTGACGTCATTAATTTAAAAAAAAATACTTTATACAAATTTACTTTACAGCTTTTGTTTCTGCAGTTAGAAACAGCTCAATAAGGCATTTTTGCGGGTTTTTGTTACAGTATTTACAGAAACAAGTCATAAGGCGTACTGAGAAAGGTTTTAAAATTCCCTGTACTCTGGTGCAGTGTTGGCACGCGCGCCCCGCCCACTTTTCCATTCTATCTATCTATCTATTTCTGTGGTGCGCTCTGCCAAACCTACGGCATGTCTTGTTGTGGCACTAAATCATTTTTAAAGTGAAAACTTCTTTAGGCGCGTTGAGCGATTTTTGGTAGCGGCAAACCTTATGAGTTCGCGGCACCCTACGTCATCAACATGTGACACGCTAATATGGCAGTCTTAAGTTTCAGCCCCTATGAAAGAAAGAAGAAAGAAAGAAATAATTAATTTATTTGCCACAAACTAGGGACACAAAATAATAAATAAAAAGTGTAGATTTACATAACATTGTGTGCCCCACGGCTGTGCCAAATAGGTCCAGTTCCGCATATGTCAGGTCACTAGTACCTGACGCTGGTTTTCAACTGAACCTATATGAGTAGTGACTGAGACGGATGCAACGACTGCCAATGTTTTTTCTTTTTCTGATATTTAAATGAATATTACAATCCTTATTTTATAGAATGGGACTCGACCAGCGCCGAGGAAGCTGAGTTGGGCTACGGACAACTGTTCGGCTCGCCCAGCCCGCTCGACCTGTACCCGCTCAGAGCTGGCATCGCGTTTGGGGCTGGTACGTATTTGCATTAGAATTGCTACGAATAATTTAATATATCAACATCTCTCCATCGCTCTAAGGTTTGCTGTAAGAAAACTAATTTTTGGGTTAAGCTCGCCGATGTACATAAGCTTTCCTACTGTAATAATAATGTGTATATGTGTGTACAATAAAGCATAATAAAAAATAAAAAAAATTCATAGTGCAAAGGACAAACAAAATTATGACACGGGAAATTAAAACCGCGAGAGCAATAAGACACTAGCACACTGCGCCGTTACCATTGACTATACAGCCCAATAGACGCCTACTGTTGAATATAATGCATACAATAAATTCAAATCTAGCTGAGGCAGGATACTGTAATCCGATTGGTCCTACCCAAGGCGGCTGTTGGCTAATCACTAACGCGGCAGTTTTAACGGCTCACATAAGTGATCGAAATTGATTTGAAGTTTTCCAAGTGGCGGATAGTGGCGACCTCCATCAGATCTATATCATTGATGTATTGACCGTAGGGATGGGCATTTTTCCGGATAAATACTCGAGTAAAAATGGACATTTATGAGTGTTTACTCTTAATTTTTTTAATTTTTACTCGAGTATTTAATATACGTTAAACAACAGTGTTAATAGGGTACTAAATATTTACCCACATTCTTCTCGGGAATGCAATACTCTTAATTTTTTCAATTTTTACTCGAGTATTTATTATACGTTAAACAACAGTGTTAATAGGGTACTAAATATTTACCCACATTCTTCTCGGGAATGCAATACTCTTAATTTTTTTAATTTTTACTCGAGTATTTATTATACGTTAAACAACAGTGTTAATAGGGTACTAAATATTTACCCACATTCTTCTCGGGAATGCAATACTCTTAATTTTTTTTATTTTTACTCGAGTATTTATTATACGTTAAACAACAGTGTTAATAGGGTACTAAATATTTACCCACATTCTTCTCGGGAATGCAAGAGACTTCCTGATAAATGGCTCGCTACCCTCACGTACGATGAACTGGAGAATTTAATAAAAGTTTAAAGATGTCTAGTCCGAATTTCGTTCCAACACAGACACATACTACTAAACACGCCTCCACACACAATACATAAACATACCATAGCACCCTATACCACACTCACTTGCTTAGTCTTAATATTATGTTTTTATTGTTTGTTATATTTTACCATATAATCGGAACGCTGACGTCTTCTCCCTCTGAGAGGTGGGCGTTAATAGCTACGACACAGTGATAAACTAATGTAGTTATTATAATAAAACAAAGTTTAACCGGATTAAATCGCGTATATTATTTAAATTGGTTTTCCTGACGTTTCGAAAGCTTTGCATTTCGTGGTCGCAGGTAGACTAAGATGACAATCGTCTTGACAAATATTTATAAAAAAATATATTTTAATCTACCGTACAATATTATTAATTAAAATCGTTTCGATGCACGCAGTAATCACTCATAATATCATTATCTTTTACAGTGTTGCGTGCTGTTTGGGACTTGGTTATTTTTAGGACTGGGTTCCAAACAGGTGGTAGCTGCCAACCATCTTCTCTATTAAAATTAGGATGTTTTTTAATTTCAATAGCCTCACGGAGCATTCTAGGTACATATCGGTTTTCCTTCGCCGGAACTTGTGGTTTATCAAATCGAAGAAAATGGTTGGGTTTGTCTAGGCCCTAGGGCATGTTAATGTAGTTATTATCGAACACTATTGTTAATGTAAAATGTGTTTTTTGGTTCCAATAAAGATTATATTATATATATTATATTTATCCATTTTGAGTATTTATCCGGATAAATGTCCATTGTCCATCACTGGTTGACTGACATCGGTCGCTTTTAATGAGGCTTCTATGTGGTGTATGGTAGATGCGCTATATGTAAAGCCGCGTCTCCTGCGACCATATTTTTGTTATTTCTAACATCTAACATGTTTTCTAACAAAATGGAGGCGTGGCCTAGCTGTTTGGCTACATGTGATTGGCCTAAGCAAAATTTTAATTATTTATTATTTTTAACGCATAAGTCAAAATTTTAATGTTTTGTAGATTTTGGTCGCAGGAGACACGGCTTAACATCAACATAATTTCTGTTTACAGACTACGACGAAGACTTCTTCATATCGTCATCAGCTCGTCCATTCGAGAGCCTGGGCATCATGTCGACCAGCAGCCAGTTCTTCCCCGGCAAGCATGTGAAGCCGTCGCTGCTGGAGAGAGACCTGGCCGACGACATCACGGAAGACTTCCCGCCCCCGCCCTCCCCGCTCCCCACGACCACGCTGCTGCAGACCCGCACTCCCTCACTCGACTTCACCACGCCCGACTCAGGAGTCGAAGACATCACACCAGGCTCCACTACCGATGAAGACTTCAAACAGAAGCTTCCAGAAACAGAACTTACATGGAGACCGGTCGATAGTACCAGCTCCAGCGAGTCGGTCAGCCCTAGTTCCCCGGGGGGCGAAGCGCTCGGCGGACTGCGCCATACCAGAGACAAACTCAAGCTGGACCTCCCGCCCAGCCCCCACATACCCTCCCCTCGACACAACAGAGTCTTCAACTTCGTGCTCGACAAGCCGAAGAGACGAGAAGACCGACCAGCTGAAATAGGCACAACACCTCTAGTGATGACAGACGATACGCCAATAGTCACCACATCACTGCCATTACTTAAGGAAAGCGAGGAGCTGCCCGTCCCTGAACCGACATTCTCGACATTCGGCAAGAGCCCGCCCAAGGTCGAACCCGAACAGAAACTAATACTGACCGATGACGTCGAACAAGATGATGCAGAGGTCAAGGACGAGAGTCCCAAGGTCGTGGAAGCTGTTAAAGGCGAAGGAACAGTCCTAGACAGCGGCGACGAAGACTCCGGCATCGAGAGTAGCTCTAAGGCCACGCTCGAACGCAACCAAACGAACGTCTCGTAATTAGAACAAAGTAGCAGTAGTTTTGTATAAATAGGTACTGTGAAAGATAGATCTGAATGTTACGTAACAAAAACTTTGTTTTCAGAACAAAGTTTGAAGTTACGCTTTAATTAGAAAGAATTAAAAAAGGCTAGTTTGAATTTAAACCTTGTTTTGTGATCAGTTATGCGATCGTGTATCTATTTTTATGAAGAAGGTTCTTTAATTCGATGTGTTTTCAAGTAATAGTTCTCATTTTTATACCTTCTACACATAACCAAGGTTACTTCGTCGTGGTTTTAATTCAAACTAACCATTTCTACTATCGTGGAGGTTGTAACAGCCACACTAACGTCGAACGAACGTTTTGTTCAATAAACTATTGCCATTATTAAATAAAAATAGTATTACAATCAGCAAAGAGTATTAAATGCTGCACATAAACTTGATATACATATCGGAACTATGGACATCGATGTTTTATAGACAATCATTACAGAAACATCGAGTTTGGAAAACTGGTCGTGTTTGAAACATCTTTATGCTCGTTAAAATGAAATTTTATACGGTTTGTAATTGTCAATGATAGAAATCAATTAATATTATCTTGGCAAGCACAAGCATACATTTCGCTTCGCCTTTACAAATAAATTTAACTGCAAAATTTATCTTTTCCGACCTTAACTGTATTTTCTTTTAATGAGATTAAACGTGATCTTCAATGTAAATAGCATGTCTTGGACCGCGTTCAGTTATACCGCCCGACGTCGCCGGACGACGCTCGGAGCGTTCGTTTGTATGATCGCTCTTGAGTTACTGACCGACCAAAGTACGCTCCGGGCGTCATCCGCCGATATAACTGAACGCAGCCTAGGGTTAGTTTTCCTAACTCGATTTCATACACAGTATTCTTTGAACTGTATGCTTAGTCCTACAAGCTACTTCTATAGTCAATGCAAGAGCGGATTCCGTTCGGTGATCACATCAAAGGTACAAATCGCCATGAATTATATCTATAGGTGTATCGCTTTCATTATCGCGTAATTTTAAGGGCTTTGATACTTTTTACACAACAAACAGCCTAATTTATGAGATCAGTCGCGACCGGCACTTTTTAAGACACTTATTTGTTTAGATCTTATGTCGCGTGCGTGAGGATATTGTTTGATGCACGTAGAAGTGTGTTGTCGATCGATGGTGACTATCGATAGTCCACGACAAAACGGCTGCTCTAGCTCGAAAACGAGATACTTGATTTTTCTACATTTTACAGGGGAGAGAATTGTTATTTTTTGAGTATTTCGAAACTTGGTAATTTATATAATCTGATGATACCTTTGTACTTAAAAATTACATACTTTCCTATCCTATACTTCTTTTTCCGGATATCTGGAAGCAGTTACTTGATTTCAGTTGAGTAAAAACCGTCGTTGTAAACGTCGAAAAAAAAAACACTTGAAAAATTATTTTATTAATTACTCTCTAATTATGTAATTTTTAATGATATCTCGACAAAAGAGTATGTGCCTTTACCTAAAGAATCGGATGGTACAATATAAAATCTCAAAAATCGAGTTACAATACTTGTTTTAAGTTAGTGCAGCCGAAGACAGTAGTATCGATAACGTGGTACGCGTTAATACTATCGATATATAGCTATATTATCGATAGTACAGTCACTATTGCTATATGTCGATAGAATACTATCGATTGTCAACACTAGTAGAATTCATGAATTGCAGTAAAAATCATATGTTTAAAAATGTAAAATAGTAAAAAATATGTAATTCGCCGACGTGTATTTGGACTTATTGTGCACGCTGCTTTAACTGCACGCGGCTAATCCTAATTTACACACATTGGCTGCGCAGTTTGATGTCTACCATAAAAAATACATCCATACAAATAAGTTTAATTCTCAATAATTTTATATTCGTAATGGAAATGGCCTATCCAATTGATCCACAATAAAGGCAGCCGACCATCGTACTTGTTAGAAACTTTCATACGTAACGTTTTTGCTCTTATTTCGTATGTTGTAGTGATAGAATATGCTCGAGTTGCGTTCGAGGTACACGTCCACGAGAATTATATGTTTATGTATAGTATTGTATGATTCCCACCAAAATTACTTTTTATTATTTTGAAATGTGAATAAATATGTTGTGGCGTTGTGTGACGTCACCGGCGTGTGCCCGCGCAACACTGATATCTCAATGTCTAAATTATGTGTGTGACCTATTATTACTTTACGCACAAGTGAGTACGCATCTTCCATCTTTTAAACCTCAAAAATATCTAAATTAAAACGTTTCGGTCTACGATTGAGGTTAAAAAGCCAATTCTTAGTTAAGTAAAAGTTTATATTAGATAAGTGTAGTGTTAGATGTAACAAGTTGTGGCGATAGATTGACATCGCGTATTATGTACACTCAGCAGCAGAATGTCTAGCTGTATTCGTTGAATTCCCAGTTATTATTTATTATTATTGAAGTATGTAGCGGTGTAATCCGCGCGCGTTCATATTGGGATGGATTTTACTCTTCTATTCCTGTAGATGTTTAGCTGTCTTTACAAGTGGTGCCAACATATCTTTTTATAAAACCATGGAGTACTTCCAAGGGATTGGTCAAAAACATGAAGTCAAATGAAGTATCATAGCCACTCGCATTATTGTGTTAATTAACTCTAAAATTAAAAAAATGGTCGTATAGTTTTTATCTTTGTACAGACTACGGCTATTTTAGCAATGCCCTTTATTTATTTAGACGATCACTCGTGTTATGCTTCTTTGCTAAAGGTGCGGCCACACTGCAGTTATAAAACATTTAAAAACATGATTAAACATATTTTTGTTTAAAATACCTATACATTTTGGTAAATGTTATAGTGTTAGATAATGTTCAATAACGTTTGTAACATTTTATAACTGCAGTGTGGTCGCACCTTTACTCTACTTCGCTCTATCACCTTAATCTTCAATTCACTTTGATAAGGTTTCATCCCGTTGTGAACGCGCGCGATTTATACGTGTTATTGAAATAGATACCTGAAAACCTCTTAAGGGGTCAGTGTACTCATCAGTACGGACAACTTTTACTATGAGACCAACCCTGTAATCGCGAAATTGAAAACAGGTGTTCCCTATATTTTGTCGATTTATAGAATACAAATGTGGGGCAGAGCTGATATTTTCTTCGCGATAGTAAAAGTTTTTCTTACTGATGAGTACAATGACCCCTTAAGAGGTTTTAAGTTATTTCAATAACATGTTGTATGTTGGTAGGGAGCGCTGCTGGTGACTGTACGCGGAGTGTGCCACTATTATATCGTCATCACTATAGTATGCAATACGTCCAAGTGTGAACCTAATGTGCAATTCTTCTCATTTCCATATCATCGCGTTTTAGTTGTTTAGTTACTGCTGTAAATATAATTTAATGTTAATAATCTTTTTTTAATATGAAAATTTATTAATTGTACTACAAGTTTATTGTTCCGAACATTTTTTTTTACAGTTTTAGAATGTTTTCGTTAATGTACAGATGTAAATAAGTGGTGTTGTCGGCCGCCGGCATGTTGATTGTAAGCCGAACAATGTTAACATAGCTCGATGTATGTAATATGTAAGTTATACTTTTCAATTTGTTTGTAGAAAATCTTACTCAACAGATTTATGATTTAAAAATAAGGAATTTAATTGAATGAATTGTCCAGTTGAATTAAAGTAGTTATGAGTTGTCAGCAGTATTTAGTAAATGCGCATTGGAAGTCTTTTCATATTGTGACTTTGTCGAGTCTTTTAAAAGTATTTCTATGAAAAAAATATATAATAATAAAACTTGTGACTCAATATAAGCCTTTTATTTACACGTTAATCATAGAATTAATATAAACCAGAAACCGTGATCGCGCCTAATACTGAAGCGTCAAAAACTACTCTTAAATAGAGTAGTTTCACGCGCAGCCAATCAGTCACTCTGTCAACTTCGTATCGCGTAACGTGTTTTTCGGTGTCAAATTAGATTATGCCGACTTGTGTCGTTCCTACCTGTAATAATGCAACTGGACTAAAAAAGAAATACGATGGGATCACATTTCATGTGCAAGTAGCACATTCAGCTATCAGGTTATTTAATTATTGAATAAATTGTTCAATTTAAATTTTCATAGAAAATGGACACATCATTCGATGTGTCCATTTTGTTGATATTGCCAATTTATGAGTTTTGATTTTCCCTACTTTTGATTACTATTAAGGGCTTTTCTTAGTTTTTAGCAGTCTCCTTAGACTGTGCTAACAGAGAGAGAGAGACGAGGTTTCCGGGATTTGTGATTGCGAATATAACATCTATTTTGATATTGAAGACTAGCTGTGCCCGCGACTCCGTCCGCGTTTATGTCTGAAAATAACATCGTGTCATAATTATGCACACAATATCTTCAAATATATACATATAAGCGCCTACACAGACGATTACACTATTTACCGACCATACTATATTTTGTTTTTACAACCAACCGGCTATGGTGATGGAATTTCATGGAATTAGCCCTAAACTCCCTCATTCTGAGAAGACGCTCGTGCCCAGCAGTGGGAAGTAATTGGGCTGATTATGTTGTTCTATAACACTAACCACATCTCTTCTTATGCTGAGAAGAGGCCCGTGTCCAGCAGTGGGACTGTAATGGGCTGGTAATGTTATGTTATTCTAGAATACTAATAATTACCCAGTTCATTAACTCTTCTCATTTTGAGAAGAGGGTCATACCCAGTAGTGGGACAGTAATGGGTTGACTACGTTATGTTATTCTATATTTTCTAGTTTCTTAACTCTTCTCGTTCCGAGAAGAGGTTCGTACCCAGCAGTGGGGCAGTAGGTAATGAACTGATTATTTTATGATAATCTATTACACTAACAATATCCAGTTCCTTAACTCTTCTCATTCCAAGAAGAGGGCCATGCCCAGCAGCGGGACAGTGATGGGCTATGTTATGTTATTCTATATTTTCTATAATACTAATAGAATCCAGTTGTATTTTTAGGAACCTGCAACCTGCATCTAGCCAACAATCATGACCTCTACTTTGTATGCAACTTAATACAATAGAGGGGTCAAGCTGTATCGCTGGATCTACTCAACCGATTCAGATAAAACATACCCTATATTTTAAGTTAGACTAATACCAATACAAATGCTAAGTTTCATTACGATCCGTTCAGCCGTTTTCACGTGATGAGGTAACAAACAGACAGACAGACAGACATAATTTTTTTAAACGATTGATTCGTGTTCTATAGCTTATTTCTAGTCCCCCTAGCCGGTTTTCGCGAAAAAAAACTCAATGTACAGACTTTTCGACCTTTACAGTTTTATTATAGTACTAGCTTTTACCCGCGGCTCCGCTCGCGTTAAATTCTGCTAACCCACGTCAGTCCAGTCCATTCCAGTCCAGTCCACTATCCCGCTGCCCCACTGCACCGCTGCCCCACTGCCCCGATACCCCACGGCCCCGCTGCCCCGCTGCCCCACTGCCCCGCTGCCCAGCAGCCCCACTGCCCAGCTGCCCCACTGCCCAGCTGCCCCACTGCCCCGCTGCCCCACTACTCCGCTGCCCCACTGCCCCGCTGCCCCACTGCCCGCTGCCCAGATGCCCCGCTGCCCGCTGCCCAGATGCCCCGCTGCCCCGTTGTCCCACTGCCCCGCTACCCCACTACCCCACTGCCCCGCCTCCACTCTGCCCCACTGCCCAGCTGCCCTGCTGCCCCGCTACCCCACTGCCCCACTATCCCCTGCCCCGCTATCTCACTGCCCCACTGCCTGCCCCGCTGCCCCACTCCCCTACTGCCCCACTGCCCCGCTACCCCACTGCCCCACTGCCCAGCTGCCCCGCTGCTCGCTGCACCGTTACACCACTGCCCCACTACCCCGCTGCCCCACTATCCCACTGCCCCGCTGCCCCGGTACCCCACAGCCCCGCTGCCCCGCTGGCACTTTGCCCCACTGCCACGCTTCCCCGCCCCGCTGCCCCACTCCCGCTGCCTCGCTGCCCCACATCCCCACTGCCCCACTGCCCCAATGCACCGATACCCCACTGCCCCACAGCCCCACTGGCCCACTGTCCCGCTGTCCCGCTGTCCCACTGCCCCACTGTCCCACCGTCCCAAAGTCCCACTGCCACTGTCCCACTATCCTACTGTCCCACTATATCACTATCGTCCCGTCCCATGTCCCATGTCCTGTCCCATGTCCCATCCTATGTCCAGTCCCATGTGCCGTCCCACTGTACTGTCCCATGTCCCGTCTCATGTACCGTCCCATGTTCCGTCCCCTGTCCCGTCCACTGTCCCGTCCCCAGTCCCGTCCCCTGTCCCGTCCCCAGTCCCATCCCCAGTCCCATCCCCTGACCACTCCACTCCACTCCGCTCCATCGTACATAGAAGCTTCGATCTGTCGGGTGAGTACGCAACCCACGAATTAATTTTTTTCTTTTTTTCTTTCTCAAAACCCATACCAGTTTTTAAGTCAGATCATCAGCTTTCAAACAAAAAAAAAACATCAAAATCGGTCCAGTAGTTTTAGCGTGATGCTGGAACAAACAAACAAACAAACAAATAAACAAACAGACGTTTACAATTTTATAATAGTTAAGATATAGATGGCGGACGCGACTTTTTAAATAAAATCATCATGGGTATCGTTTCCAAGGTTTCTCGGGGTTCTAATTACGAATGTAACATCTATTTTGATATTCAAGATGGCGGACCCGACTTTTTAAATAAAATCAACATGGGTATCGTTTTCGAGGTTTCTCGGGGTTCTGATTACGAATATAACATCTATTTTGAGATTCAAGATGGCGGACGTGACTTTTTAAATAAAATCAATAAGGGTATCGTTTTCAGTGGTGCTGATTACGAATATACTATCTATTTTGAGATTCAAGATGGCGGACGTGACTTTTTAAATAAAATCAACATGGGTGTCGTTTTCGAGGTTTTCAGGGGCGCTGATTGCGAATGTAACATCTATTTTGAGATCCAAGATGGCGGACGCGACTTTTTAAATAAAATCAACATGGGTATCGTTTTCGAGGTTTTCAGGGGTGCTGATTACGAATATATTATCTGTTTTGAGATTCAAGATGGCGGACGTGACTTTTTAAATATAATCAACATGGGTATCGTTTTAGAGGTTTTTCGGGGTGCTGATTGCTAATATAACATCTATTTTAAGATCTAAGATGGTGGACGTGACTTTTCAGCACTCTGAGAAACCTCGAAAACGATAACTATATTGATTTAATTTAAAAAGTCACGTCCGCGCCATCTTGAATCTCGTAATAGATGTTATATTTGTAATCAGCACCCCAAGAAACCTCGAAAACGATATCCATATTGATTTAACTTGAAAAGTCGCGTTCGCCACATTGTATCTCAAAATAAAAGTCGCCTCGCCCGATCACACTTTTCGTAACGCATTCACCAGCTTACTACCCAAGTCAAACAGCATACTCCCCAAGTCAAGCGTGCGTAAAGAAGTTTTACTTAAAAAAGTCGCGTCCGCCATCATGAATCTTAAAATAGATGTTACATTCGTAATTAGAACCCCCAGAAACCCCGAAAACGATACCTGTATTAATTTTATAGAAAAAGTCACGTCCGCCATTTTAGCTGTCGAAGTAAATAGTTACAAAATATGAATTCCTGTGAATGGACAATTTTGATTTTATTATCATCATACCTCCAATGTTAACAATGTTTACCCCTAAAACGGATTAATAATGTCTGAGCTAGCAACATTACGCGGAAAGGAAGTGAGGCGGGGGCGGGACACTTATTTACTTTTTGGACAGCGCGCGGCTTGCAATTACAGTAGGATGTGGTTTCTGGTTTATATTAATTCTATGACGTTAATATAACTTGTGGAATGTAAACTTAAGTTGTTATCCTACAATACTTTTACATCAGATCTGATAAGTTGATGAGAAGTCAACTCCTCCTCCATATAATCACAAGTCCAGTGACGTCGCTCGTTGCTAGCAAACTCTCGTCGTAACTAAAGCTGACGCCGAGCACGGGAGACGCGTGGCCTAGGAAGGACAAGAAAAAAGGATTTATTATTCAACAAATTAACGAACCAAGCTTCGCCATCAACCTCGACATTTATATGCCTAGATGTAGCGGTCGCAAGCGCGACTGCAAAGTAGGTCCTGGGTCGAGAAAAAAGTGTAAAGGTGGTTTCACACAGGCGAGGCGTGACGTGGATGGGCCGAGCGAGAATTGAAAGGACATTGCTAAAGATCCTTAGTGACTCCGCCTTAAGGCGTTCCAAATTAAAGTTGATGCTCACCATATACAACTCGATGAAGCCAATGTATTGCAATACATTCATAAACACGGTCAGTACTAAATATAATTTTAGATTTTTATAAAATATTTACTATTTTGACACATAATCACAGATATCTGTGCTATTTTGATGTCATGTTTTGCTTTTTTTGTTATGTCAAACAACCTACATTGTCGTCAGGTTGTCAGTCGATGCCAATTTTTTTGAATTTCTTGTGTGAAAAGGAGTATATAATATTGTATCATAGACTATAGAGTATTGAAATAAAAATATGGATGATACACAGATATCATGGATGATACAATTTTATCCGGTTACGTCATTAATGTATTGATACTCCTTAAAATATGAAAAATGGTTCTTGTACTGTCCGCATTAAATACAATATATATTATGAAACGAAAAAATTCGCATGTAATTTTCGTATAGATAGATAGATAGATAGATAGAGTATACTTTATTGTTTGCACACCATAAAAATAAAAACAAAGTTATAACAAACATGAGCACAGTACTAACAATTGGCGGTCTTATCGCTTAAAGCAATTTCTTCCAGACAACCATTGGATGGACTTGAAATGTACAAGAAAATATAACAGGTAGTTGGCGGTGTACTATAGAGAAAATACTATATAAATAACTAAAATAAAAACAAAAGGTTATTAATATATATATATATCAAAATTATAAGTATATTTAAGATAATACATGCTTACCGAAATATAACATAACTGGATATATATAAAGATACATAACTCTATTATACAATTATATATAATATAAATATATAAGTAATAACTATTACATAAAAATAGTAACAAATTAAGGAGCTAAGTAATATTCCTTTACCATTCTCCTAAAAGCTGGCAACGATTGTGCACGTCTCACAGACACCGGCAGTGCATTCCACAGGCGTATGGCTTGAACAGTAAAAGAGTGGTCATAGAAACGTGTGGAATGCTTGGGCATCTCTAGCGTTAAGTTTTCTGATGACCTCAAGGAAAGTTTATGTGTATCACAAACGAACTGAAATCGCTCTTTAAGATAGAAGGGAGTAGTGGGATGAAAAAGAATACTATAAAGCAGTGATAGAATATGAGCATTCCGACGAAGGCGTATTGGAAGCCACTTGAGTTTTGCGCGAAATTCTGACACATGATCATATTTGCGTAAACCAAATATGAATCTAATACAAAAAACATAACGTAACGTTCGTATATTGTTCATCTTTGTAACAGTTTAAGGCTATTTTTATCAATGTCCTTTGTATAACAAAATTTTAATTCACGTCACGCCCATCTTTGGTGTGAAAGGTCTGGATAAGCGAGGATGTGCGAGGCGAGAATTGAAATATTTGTTGGTACAACATTAAACTTCATTGCTGCATGAATAGAGTATTTATTACATTTCAAAACGGTGCATCCCGAGCAGGCGCGTGCCTGGTCGGCGCGTGCTAGCGATGTACATCTTTCGGTGCGAAAGGGTCAGCGAGATTTCAATTCACGCCCATCCCATCCAATCCTCGCCTCGTCGGTTTGAAACTACCTTTATTGGGGTTTTTCTGTCAAGAAAATTTCACAGTAGCAGCCTGGAGTCAGAAAGTTGGCGGCACTATACCCCTGGGCTTCGGAGAGCACGTAAAGCCGTCGGTCCTACGCCTGATCTCCAGTCGTGTCAGATTGCCTTCCTATCGGATTAAGAGAGTGCGAAATAGAGAGTGCACATGTGTTTGCGCACACAGTTGTACACTATAATGCCCCGCGCAATTGGCTAGTCTCCGTTGAGATTGGCCGCGGTGACGGAAATTCAGCCAGGAGGACATTATTATTTATTTACGACATGTACCCGGTGTTTGACAGCATTAAAATTGGTGCCATCCCTTGTATCTAATGTTAGTAAAAGAGCGAATTTTGTGAACAAGAGAATCAACACTAATATTTGCTATCGTAGAATCCTTTATACGCTAACAAATTACATTATTATTGGATTTATTCCTGTAAATCTAACGCTGGCTAAAAACTATTATAAACACAAATGAAATACAGGTGTGCGTCATCCCAGCGAAAAAGTGTCGAATTTCTTAATTCGAGATAAGTAAATCGTTAGTGTATGACGTCGTGTAATTGTGTATGAACATTTCAGATTTGTGTGTCCAACCCTTTTTGGGATATTCATCAAAAACGTTTTCCGCTGGAACGACGTCTTCCTAGCGAGACTTTTTTTTTCCAAAGGACGTAAGTAAAATAAAATAGTTACATGGATTAGAGTATAACGAAAGGTAAATGTGTATGCATAAATGAGATTTGTGTGTCTAAAGACTCCGAAGATATTCAAGTTTCCGCTGCGGTGACGTTTGGCTGATTGCTGGATATCATAAACGGTTAGGCGAATAGTTGTGACTTTTTTTACACATGTTGCGATTCTTTTGTGTGTAATGTTTGTGAAAACAGACTTCGAAAAAAAATTACCGCTAGGAAGCTATAAATTTTAAAATGAAATCAGGTTATTAGGTCCTAGTACTGCGTATATGAGTTCCGAAGCCTAAATGTTAAAGTTTATTTGTACCTTATAAATGCTCACAATGTCATGTTAAGTCTCATCGATGTACTGTAAGTAAATAATGAATTATGAACAAAATTGCTAGGTCTGGGTCACGATGTTGTTCGCCATTCGATTGGACGAGTTTACTATGGGTTGTCAAATTAAAAGGTATCCCATTCGTTAGTGTATTAGTTCAATTATCCATCTGTAAAATTGTAGCCCAATACACTTAATAATTAAAGAAATATAATCAAAAAACCAATGAGAAGCGCAATACAGAGATAAACCAACCAAGTTTGAATGTGTACTAAAAAGCGGCCGCGCGATACATGGTACTTACCTTCCCAAATTGTTAGCATACTTATTGTTATTGGTGACCACCTTAAGGACTATGGCACAAGTGCAGTGAAATTAATTGTAAATGTGAATAGACGAGAACATTAGCAGCTACAGTGAACCCTTGTTCATTGTTTACCTCTTTATTTTAGTCCACTGTCAACGTACGGGGACCCATCGACTTTGGATGTATGTTGCCAAACATACGTTTATACTAGATCGACACAGATAGCATATATAAAAACGCTAGGAAACACAACACGAGGTAGTTTTATGTTGAATCCGATATGAAGAACAAAGGAAGTAAGAAAAAAATTAAACTTAAGTTTTTAATAACTTTTTTCGCAATAAAACACAAAAATTCACTATGTTTGAGTGTCCGTTACAAAACAAAAACAAAATAATCATACAAATCACTAACTGTATGATTTTTTTGTATTTACTTCTTCAAGTTAAACGGATGGACACACGGACGGAACCTGTAAAAAAAGAAATTCAAATCCATTTGTCTGTCAGAACTTTGTAACTTCTAAACCAAGAATGTTAATTACCTACATGAAAATCTCACATAATACGTAAAACTTTAGCACCACAGTCGTGGTCTCTTTACAATATTATAATTTGTTCTTAGTGAACCCATGTCAATAACTGAATAGTACCTACTTATTTTGTAATAATTGTACTGATGACTGTGTAAAGTAAAATGAGAAAATAAAAACTAAAGAATTGTGTACGCACATGTACCAAAATAAAAACGGTACTATACTAACAATTTTGGAAGGTAAGCACCATGTATCGCGCGGCCGCTTTTTAGTACACATTCAAACTTGGTTGGTTTATCTCTGTATTGCGCTTCTCATTGGTTTTTTGATTATATTTCTTTAATTATTAAGTGTATTGGGCTACAATTTTACAGACGGATAATTGAACTAATACACTAACGAATGGGATACCTTTTAATTTGCCAACGCATAGTAAACTCGTCCAATCGAATGGCGAACAACATCGTGGCCCAGACCTAGCAATTTTGTTCATAATTCATTATTTACTTACAGTACATCGATGAGACTTAACATGACATTGTGAGCATTTATAAGGTACAAATAAACTTTAACATTTAGACTTCAGAACTCATATTCGCAGTACTAGGACCTAATAACCTGATTTCATTTTAAAATTTATAGCTTCCTAGCGGTAATTTTTTTTCGTAGTCTGTTTTCACAAACATTACACACAAAAGAATCGCAACATGTGTAAAAAAAGTCACAACTATTCGCCTAACCGTTTATGACATCCAGCAATCAGCCAAACGTCACCGCAGCGGAAACTTGAATATCTTCGGAGTCTTTAGACACACAAATCTCATTTATGCATACATGTAACTATTTTATTTTACTTACGTCCTTTGGAAAAAAAGAGTCTCGCTGGGAAGACGTCGTTCCAGCGGAAAACGTTTTTGATGAATATCCCAAAAAGGGTTGGACACACAAATCTGAAATGTTCATACACAATTACACGACGTCATACACTAACGATTTACTTATCTCGAATTAAGAAATTCGACACTTTTTCGCTGGGATGACCAGTGGCGTGCATTCCATATAGGCAATTAGGCAGTACCCAGTGCCTTCCTCATTCAAATTCAATAGTGGTGTAAGTTATTTTCTTTTTTTCAAAGTACAATGATTATTTATCTTTTAATAGACCTATTAATGCTAAATTAATCTTTCTACATACAAAAATCAATAACTTACACCACAATTAAATTCAAATAAAGTAGGTCACTGCACGCCACTGGGGATGACGCACACGAAATACAGACCTTGTTGCGTTTAGATTTGAAATAGAACAACAAGCGACTCATGATTTCTCGTTCATAACATTTGTGCACTGTGTGGCAAATCTTCTTATTTACATGTATGTATAAAAATGAATGTTCTCTATGCGCTCCTAAACCATTCATCCCATTGAGATGAAACTTTGGCGAGTTGTTGTGATGAAATTGCATTGCAACGCGTGCTGGGCACAGCTATTTTAAAATAAATATAGTGTACTGTACAACAGTACTCGTTCCACACAAATGCCGATAGTCCGACTCTCGAGAAACCCAACACGATGCAGCAGCGGCTGCTGGGGGCCCGGTGGAGGGGTCCCCCAGCTGCGCCCTGAGCTGAGGCCCGAGCTCCCCCCTGGGGACGCCCTCACAGTGTCGCAACCGGAGATAATAAGACCGATTGTGCTCTAGAGTACCTATGAGTAGGTTTAACCACCTGTGTTAGGATTAGATAGGTCATCCGCCCTCGCCGGCGAGGCTTGCCGCAAACCGCGAAACGCGTTTCCCACCCGATACACCGAAAGTCCGTCACTTTCGAGAAAATTCCTCCCGATGCAGCAACGGCTGCCAGGGGACGTAGCGGCGGAGTCCCCCTGCAATGCCTTAATAAGCCGAGGTCCAAGCCCATCCCTGGGGGACGCAACCGCGTTATGCGGTATTGCAATCGCGTTTTTAGTTTGTAAGTTAGGGAAAATTTTCTGGCGGATGGAGACTCTAATGGGAGTCTCCGCCACACTAGCAATAGTACCTGGGTACTGCATGCGAGATGTCCATTCGAAAAAACGAGTGTGTTTTAGAGCACACGACTGAAGTAAAACTACACTAACTTATATCTCCCACAATACTATTTCAATGAGAACAAAGGAATGGCGGCGCGGCGCGCGTACATCTGCCGGCGCTGAGTCGTGGCCGGCCTAGCGCGCGCTTCGTTCCCCGCGTCCCGCAATACCCCCTCCGTTCGCCTCACTTTTCGTAACGCATTCACCAGCTTACTTCCCAAGTCAAGCGTGCCTAAAGAAGTTTTACTTAAAAAAAAAATAGTACTCATGATAAAAAAAAACAATAACGACTATCTTCCAAAAATAAAACTCTACGCTAGTAGTAAACAACTAATGAAAGGGTTTTATCTTGCACCGATTAGGGTCAATACACATTGCCGCAAAAGAGAAGGAAAGGGAAGTGAAGCGAAAATTTATAACGGAATTGTACATAGAATTTCGAACTTTATCTCCATTGCATAACGAACAAATTGATATAATGATATGAGACCAAAAATGAGTAGTATTTATTTCCTGCGAGAGCAAAAATTACTTGCGCGTCTTTCCGATAATTCCCGCGACTGCTGTCGGCGACGTCGAAGGATTCTACGAGAATTGGGAAGGCACACTTTTTCAGCCGCAAAGCGCAGTCGCAAAACTTCTCCATCATTCGCGCATAGAGACTTTATTGATGAAATAAAGAAATTATTTATTTACCACAAACTAGGGACACAAAAGGAACACATAAAAAAGAAGTAGTTTTGTTTTGTAGTTTTATGCTATCCTTCCCTCCTCTTCCGAGGCAATGCGAATTGACCCTCCCACTTCTAGGTTATCTGACAGAGGTATTTATACTACTAGCAAGTTGCCAGAATGTAAAATAGTAGCGTCTTTATTACCTTGTAATTTATTGACTACGGGATGATCTGCATGTCCCTCTATATCTAGGAAGTAGACGCTGGAGTCCTCACTGCCGCTCACGACGCAGACGCCGCGTCTGAACGACATTATGGGACAGAACGTCGACTTGACGCTATGCTGCGTGTGCAATACGTCGAAACGCTTCTTCAGGAGTAAGCTGCCTTCGCGATCTGATATCCTGGAACATAGAACAGTTTTTTTTTTCTATGTGGAAGTTAAATTCTACACCACGAGCGGAGTTCACGGTACCGGTAAGATTGGAAAAGGTTTAAAGGCCGAACTAGATGGAAGAAAGCTTGTTGTGAAGAAAGATGTCTCTGCTCTGATTGTTACTTGGATATTATTTGTTGTTTATTGTTGATATTTGTAATTATAATCATTTATTTTGCTCATAAAACACTGTACAAAAGTTCTTGAATAGTAAATCTGTCCAACATGTTTGGTCAGTTCTTGACATGCAAAATTTGTAACAAGAATTTATTATATAACATGTCAATATTAATTATGATGACGTCATTTATAAATTAATATCAAAACTTATACTGGAAAAAATCCTGGATACTATAAAAACATTTCTCAGTAAGCCTGCGCGTCAAATGGATTTTAAATTTATTTAATGTCAGGTCTCTAAAATAATGGGGATTATTATTATAAATTTTAATGCACATTATGTAACTATTATTACTTGTAGTTGTCAAATTGGTTCGAGGTCGAAAGAGTTCAATCATGTTTCTAGATCTAGGTTCATAGTAGGGTGTAGCTTTCTGAAAAAGATTTTTATGTTTTCTTACAAATAAACATGATTCTAAAATATAACAGTACATTATGATACAAGTGAGCTAAGTTGACTATTATACTGGCAGGCTGGATTGCAGCCCGAGCCGAAGGCGAGGGCGTAATGGAACCGATAGTATAATAGTCAATGCTCACGCGTCATACGACGTTTTTCAACACACTTGCGAGGAAAAAAACATACACACATTTTAGACAAATATTGAATTTGTGAAAAATGCCGCGCGGATTACTGTAATCGCACGGTGACATGCGACTATGCGCGCGCAGGTGGTCGAAGGAAACCGCCAAACAGCCTAATATTAAAAATATAGGAAATAGATTTTTTATTTACAACACAAATTAATGTTAATTTGTTGACAAAAAACAGTTACAGTTGATTTATTCCCAATTTTTTTTTTTTTAGTTTAGGCATAAAAACGTTGCTACGATTTAAAAATAAACTGTAAAGTAAAAAGCACAAATGCGATAATATAATGTAAAAAGCACGCGTGCGTTATAAGCTACATTATGAACCTAAAAGCGGTGCAATAAGAGCCACTTTACGAGCAAGTGTGTTGAAAAGAATATTCTATCTATCTACCTGAACAGGTAGAGCGAGTTGTCGGCGGCGCTGACCAGCAGCGCGGGGTGGCGCGCCAGCCAGGGGCTCCAGCTGAGGCACGTGACGGCGCCGCCCACGATGCAGCGCCGCAGCTTGCTGAGCCCGCCGCTCATGCTGTCCATGCGGTAGCTCACTATCACACCCTGTAAGTAGAACATGCTTCAAATACAGCACTCCATTTTAACCAGACAAACTTTAAGGGCATACTCTGCTCATCATTCTGGGGGCCTAATATGAGCTTGACACTTACGAATACTTTTATAGTTTTCGTCGACTAGTTTACGTCGTCATTCATAAATCGGTAGTTCCTCGTATACGCTAGGGGCGCTACTGATTTATGAATGAAAGCCGACGAAAACGACGAAAGTATTCGTAAATGTCAAACTCGTACTAGGCCGGGTGCACAGTTTTTGCTAAGGGACCAACTCTTTCTTGTATATCACATGTTGATTCAATTCAATTAATTTTTTTTTTTTTTTTTTTTTTCTAATTATATAAAGAGAAATAAATGATTTGGAGGCGAATTTTGTTAATTAATTTAAAGGCGTATTCAACATAAAATTAAATCTCTAGAATTCATGAGTTAAAATAAAGGTACAGGATAGATCAATAACAAATCAAAATTATAATTTATGTTTATGCACAGACATATAAAAAAAAATATAGATGAAGTGCTGCGAACAATCATAGTGAAGCCAAAAAACCATGCTCCTTCGTGTACATCCAGCGCTCAGAAGGATATTTGCTTTCGCGATGCTTACTGGACGATGCGGCAACATGTATACTGAGAGGGGTGAGCACGGTTTGAGGTGCATGTGTGTGCGTGAGCGGTGGTTATACACGAAGGTGCATCGTTTTTTTTGGCTTCTATAACTTGTTCGCAGCACTTCGTCTATGTTTTTTACTATGTCTGTGTGTTTGTGTCGCATTCAAAACCACAAAGTACTTAATTGCATGTAATTTTACGACAGGATTTTGGAAACATAATATTTAGGAATGTTAGCAGGAAACATTAGATTTAAACTGATATATTATTCAAACAAAATACTCTAAACTTCAACTATTCGTGGTATATGCGTGTTATGAGTTCCTAGTATTTATCACATCTAAAATTAGTATTAAGTGGAAAACCGCACATACTTTATCATTGGCGGCCCAGAACATTCGGCCGCTGGACTCGCAAGCAATCGATAGCACCCGGCCTCCCAGAATACTGCTGCCACCTGGATAAAAATGTACAGGGTGAAAATTAAAGGCGGTCATTGGAGAGAAAGTACCTTAAATTTTGACGATAGTGAATTTTACTCTAAGGAAACATCCCTTTATGTTTATAAATAATTATAACGGATTTAAAGATTTTTTAAACTTGCTTAAATCATCCTGTATTTTTATGCCATCAATCGATAGAGTCGATAATAAGGATCAAATCACTCCCAATAAACGTGCCCTAGATTGAAGGAAGTCTATGATAAATAAATAAATAAATATCTTTGGGACATTTTTTTACACAGCACCATCTAGTCCCAAACTAAGCAGAGCTTGTATTATGGGTACTAGACAATGGATATAATATACACACCGGCACAATTAGCGGAACAGAAAAAAAAGTGAGACTATGAGATAATAACGCATATATTTGACGAAAATGTAATTACACACAAAATAACAAATTGATTAACATCTTTTAACAACGACTTTGAAAAGTCTTCGTTATTTTTTATTGAAAAATAAAGAAATTTGAAATAAGTGAAATTTTTAGATGATTATGAACCATCACAAAAAATAAAAAAAGTAAGCATTAAATGATTTAACAATAAAATTAAACCAAAATTAATAACGAGTGTTTCCCCCTCTTGCTCTGATTACGGTTTCCATTCGTCTGGGCATGCTACAGATTATGTTATCGATGATTTCTTGAGGCAACCGCTCCCACTCCTCAAGTAATGCGTTTCCAAGTTCATTCAGATTGTTGGGGGGTGGCATTCTGGATTTAACCCTTCTTTTTAGCAAGTCCCAGACATGCTCTATCGGATTCATATCGGGGGAATTTGCTGGCCACTGCATCACCGGTATACCTACGTGGCTCAGATATGCCTGTACCGATTGTGCACTATGAGCACGAGCATTATCTTGCATTAGAATAAAGTCGTCACCAATAAATGGGGCAAATGGTACAACATATTCTTCTAAAATGTCTCTGATGTATCGATCTGCTGTCATGGTCCCTCCTGTGACTATCACTAACTCCGTGCGAGCTCCCAAACATATCCCTCCCCAAACCATAATCGAGCCGCCACCATAAGCCACTGTGTGTTCAAAATTAGACTGTATGTGGCGTTCTCCTTTGCGTCTCCATATTCGCTGTCTCCCATCGATCTGTTTTAAAAGAACTCTGCACTCATCAGTAAAGAGAACCTGCTGCCATTCGTTCAAATCCCAATGACGATGTTCTCGCGCATAGCTTAATCGGTTTACGCGGTCACGTCTCTCAAGTTTTGGGCCTTTGGCAGGTATATACGACCCTAAACAACTTCTTCAAATCTCCTGCGAACTGTACGCTCACTTACTCGTACTCCTCGAACGTCTTCCAGTTCATTTCGAGCTTGTACAGCCGTTAATCGCGTATTCCTACGAACTCCAAGTTGTAAAAAACTGTCATCTCGCCTCGATGTACATCTTTTTCTACCTTGACCCCTCCTCCACACAAGAGAATTAGACGATCTGTACCGCTGGATGCTGCGATGAATCGTTGATACTGGTCGACGAAGCCTTGAGGCAATCGATCTGTAGGTATGGCCATTTCTTCTCATTTCATCAGCCCTAATGATTTCCAGTGATGTTAAGTCAGGCATAATAAAAAGCTTTTAATAAACAAAATTGCCTATAGAATAACAAATTTATAAAAAACCATTCAGTGCAATTTTTCAAAAAAAATACAATTACGTAGTTATTACTCGAACAAGTTGACAAAACGTATTGTTCGGGAAAATAAAACAAATGAATGAAAAAAGTGTATGTCATCTAATTTTCTATTTTCAAATTTGACAATAAATTAAAAAAATATCATAACTGGCCAGTTCCTCAAGTAAAAGATTTTAAAATCCTGCTTTTTTTGTGTTCCGCTAATTGTGCCGGTGTGTATACTTATATACTTTTTTTTTTGTAAATACATACTTATAATACATAAGCAACACCCAGACCAAAACAAACACTCATGTTCATCATGTTATATAATGATGACCCTTGCCTGCGGAACGCTAAATTATTGTAGCGATGACACACTCTACAGCGAACTGCACCGTGAGATCGCCTGATCAGCAATTCGATAGCGTGTGACCGAAGTTGCGCAATACTAATAATTCAATATTAAATTAGCATACCTACTCGTCACTCTTGTTTCTCATATCGAACATTTGTCACGCATCTTAGTTTTAGACCGATATATTGTAATAATTATATCGATTAAATTTTTAAGTTAATTAAATCGGTTTCATTTTGTACCCTCGGCTGCAGCCGTACGTAATTGGCGCAGTCGGTAGGATACTCGCGGTCGGTTTCGCGTAATAAGGAAGATTTCCGTGTCGTAAAGCCGCCCGTGTGGCTATCCAGCCACTCCAGAGTATCCCGAATCTACACGTCGTGCTGCATCGAGGTATCCAAACATTGATAGCGCAAAGAAGCCGATTTAATGTTAATGTAAGTACATTAGATTCTTTCTAGTGAACGCTTACTCCTAGCCTGTACTAATTAATATAATTTTCCAAAATTTTCTTTCAACGAAAATCCAGGAACCATAGGTTAGTTAGAAATAGTAGAGAATCAATTTTAGATTCGAGAAGAATATTTAGTTTAGATACATTATTTGAGGAAACAGAATCGCATTTCGAGAAAATGTCTTTGAATATAGATAGTATTTATAGAGCATTCCGGTTAGTACCCGAGTTCGACGGAAACCCGAATGTGCTGACAAGGTTTATTCACTTGTGTGATCAATTAGTTAAGGAATATTATAATGTTCAAGGTGATTCTGAATTAATTAATAAGGCAGTCAGTAATGGTATATTAAATAAAGTTGTAGGGTGTGCTGCTCACTTAATCAATTCAAACGGTATAGCAAGTGATTGGAATGGAATTCGTAGATGCTATTGGCCAAATATTAAAGAGCATATAGCCAAGTATATCAATGACTTTACAATATGTGGGCAAGTGAAATACTATCGTGATCGAATAAGACCACGGTTCAAATTGAACATCTACCAACAAAACCTTTTGAGGTTGTACATTTAGATTTGCTAAGTGTTGAAACAAATAAGTACCTTATTATAGTAGATGCATTCTCTAAGTATGGTCAAGCATACTTCTTGAGAGATGCTAAAGCTAAAGCGTTGTACAAGCCTTAATAAAGTTTTCTACTCATCATTCTATATAGAACCATGCTATATTTAAGGATATGATAAATAGGCTAGGTATGTTACACGAAAAGAATAAAATCATAGATATTAGTTTCAGGGAATATTTTAATATAATTAGACTACGTTACTACTATAATGGGAATAGTATAGTTGTTAGTTATCACCAGTAGTTTATCCTACTAACTTTATCCTTTTTTAATCATCCCTAGCTCCTAATAGTGATAATAAGGTCCTAATTCCAACTTACCCTATCATAGCAGTTCACGAAAAAGATCTATTGTATATAGAGACAGAATGTCCGAAGTACCATCACGGTCATTTTTGCGAGGACAACTAAAGTCACCACCACGGCAAGCAGTCGAACTGTATCCAGCATCTTATACTGCACCAGCAAATTCACGATTCCTGTGAATTCACATCAGTTATCCTGTCTTCTGAAGCCATGGAGCAGTTGGACGACCAACATTTCATCGTGAGCTTTCCCAAACCAACGAAAGTTCGTTTAACTTGTTCTGAAGACCAGTACAGAATACTGAAGGGAAGCTATTTATCTATTATATCCAAAGGATGTGTGCTAAAGACATCATTTACTGCAAGCAATCTTCATGATCAAATCAAGGGAAAGATATTGAAAATTATAGACTTGCCAATCATGAAGGAAAATCCATAAAATTCAACCAACAAAAGAAAATCACTGCTGAAATTTAAGTTAATGCAAAGGATAAGAAGGTCTGCAACACAGAAATTATGGAAAAAAAATCAAGCTACACCATCGACACTATTTTCAACTAGAGTTTTTAAATAGTTGCCGAACTTGCGGAGGGAGATGTTATATAATGATGACCCTTGCCTGCGGAACGCTAAATTATTGTAGCGATGACACACTCTACAGCGAACTGCACCGTGAGATCGCCTGATCAGCAATTCGATAGCGTGTGACCGAAGTTGCGCAATACTAATAATTCAATATTAAATTAGCATACCTACTCGTCACTCTTGTTTCTCATATCGAACATTTGTCACGCATCTTAGTTTTAGACCGATATATTGTAATAATTATATCGATTAAATTTTTAAGTTAATTAAATCGGTTTCATTTTGTACCCTCGGCTGCAGCCGTACGTAATTATCACACAAATATTTGTGTCCTGTGGGAATCGAACCCACAAACTCGTTATCAGCAGTCCGACACCCGAACCACTAGACCACAGAGGTCGTCAAATATGATAGCTTAGGTACAGTGGGCCGCATGTCAGTGGTAACAGTTTTACCTTGAGAGCGTCTTTATTTCAAGCAGTAAGGGTGGTTTTCGTAATTCTAGTGTTAATCATTTTCTTTCTAAATTTTTGTAGGCACTATGAGACAAATACTAAAATTGCGAATTTCTCGAAAACTGGCGATTTTCGCGGAACATACATGGGGGTATTTTCGATAGCCCTTGGTGCCCTTTATCAATGGTTTTCGTTTTGACCACGATAAACGTGACACCATGTACAATATCGATATAATAGGTAAATAAAGCTATCATTTATATCTCACCTCTGGGGTAGATTCCAGTCGATATGTTGAGTACTTCCACCATTCCTCTCGCGTTGCCAGCCTAGGGTCACTTATAAGGATATTTTTTAAATAAAGTGTGTATTATACATTCAGAGATTTTTTGTTTAAATAAATAATAGATTGATGACTGTATACAACGTATCATTGAAATTACTCAAAACATGAAATTAGTTTGTTTAGAATCGAGAATAGAATGGTTCACACAACTTTGTAATATAAATATAAATAAATAAATATCTTTGGGACATTTTTACACAGCACCATCTAGTCCCAAACAACTAACTAACTAACTAAGCAGAGCTTGTGCTATGGGTACTAGACAAGGGATATAATAATTATATACTTTTTTTTTGTAAATACATACTTATAAGAAATACCCAGACCAACACAAACACTTATGTTCATCACACAAATATTTGTGTCCTGTGGGAATCGAACCCACGACCTCGTGATCAGAAGTCCGACCCTCGAACCACTAGACCACAGACGTCGTCAAATCGTCAAATATAGGTTCATTTGCTATTTAATTAAATTATCATGAATTTTAATAGATCTATACAATATCTCAATAACAATATCAATAAAAAATATTTTCATATCATGCCGAGTCTAAAAGTCTCATACGACGACGCGGCGCTGAGCGCAAAGGCGAGCGAGATCCAGTAAAAAAGTGTGATGGAAACTTTTGGGTAACATTTGTTTCCTAAAACTATTAAAACTTAACTTAATTTTAAGAGGTTATTCACCTCCCGACACAGTAGCGTCGCGGCACGTTCGTGAATGAATCTAGCGCTATAAATCGATTAGAGTAACCATGATACTAAAAATTACAAATATCTTCTACAATAATAAAACAAAATTAATAATTACTTTCCATATCAATTTATTATAATAAAAACTACTTGGGGTATCTGATGTTTTGAGTTATTCCAATAATACGTTGTATAAAGACATTCGATTGCGATCCGTCACAGAGTGAACATTGTATTTATAGTGTAATTATTGATTGTAATTGCGTCTGTATGTGCAGTGTGTCTTATTTATAAGAATAAACAGTTATTGCGATTTAATGTATTATTTCGCATCCATCTAACACCCAAAATAGACTCTGACTACCCTTGCGGCGAGAAAGCGCCGATATACTAAATAAATGATTATGATTATTTATTTATTTTATTTATTTACTTTGATTAAAACGGCTGTATGCCAATTACAAAAATTAAAGACGGTTAACATTATAAAAAGAAATATAATATGAAATAGTAAAAAACGAGTGTGCTTTAGACCACACCACTGAAATAAAACTTCACTAACTTATATCTCCCTCAATACTATTTCACCGTAATGTAACGTAACGTAACGCATTCACCAGCTTACTACCCAAGTCAAGCGTCCGTTCGCCTCGCCCGATCACAATTTTCGTAACGCTTTTCGTAACGCATTCATCAGCTTAATGCCAAAGTCAAGCATCCATTCGCCTCGCCCGATCACACTTTTCGTAACACTTTTCGTAACGCATTCACCAGCTTACTCCCCAAGTCAAGTGTCCATTCGCCTCGCCCAACCACACTTTTCGTAACACTGCAGTGTTCTTATTCTGTTTTCTTAAGCTGTAAGTCTTCCATAAAAATAAAATAAATAAACACTTTTCGTAACGCATTCACCAGCTTACTCCCCAAGTCAAGTGTCCATTCGCCTCGCCCAACCACACTTTTCGTAACACTGCAGTGTTCTTATTCTGTTTTCTTAAGCTGTAAGTCTTCCATAAAAATAAAATAAATAAAAATAAATAAACACTTTTCGTAACGCATTCACCAGCTTACTCCCCAAGTCAAGTGTCCATTCGCCTCGCCCAATCACACTTTTCGTAACACTGTTCTTATTCTGTTTTCTTAAACTGTAAATCTTCCATAAAAATTAAATAAATAAAAATAAATAAACAATTTTCGTAACGCATTCACCAGCTTACTCAGCAAGTCAAGTGTCCATTCGCCTCGCCCAATCACACTTTTCGTAACACTGTTCTTATTCTGTTTTCTTAAACTGTAAATCTTCCATAAAAAAAAAAAAAACACTTTTCGTAACGCATTCACCAGCTTACTCCCCAAGTCAACCAGCTAACTCCCCAAGTCAAGGGTGCGTAAAGAAGTTTTACTTCAATAATAAATACTTTCATACAATCATCTCGCAGTACTCCAGCAGACACACTGACAAAATCGTGTTCCATTTATGATTCACGTTCGCTTGTGCAAAGGATACGATGACCATGTTGTTGTTGGCGGGCTGGAACACGCAGCACAGCAGCGGCGCGCGCAGCGGGTCGGGCACGGCGCGCAGACGGCGCCGCGCCGCCACGGCCCACAGGCTCAGCGTGCCGTCCAGCGCGCACGTCACCAGCAGCTCGTTCGACGCCGACCAGTCGCAGCCTCCGCGGGGACAACCACACAAACACATAATGTCCTCCCGGCCGAATTTCGGTCACGGCGGCCAAACTCAATGGAGACTAGCCATCTGCGCGGGACATATTATAGTGCACAAGTGTGTGCGCAAACACAGGTGCACTCTCTATTCCCTCACTCTCATAATCCGAAACACACAAACACATACAAAGGAAACGAAGGCAGGGCGCGCGTGCCGGGGTGCTGGCCAGAAAACCGTGTGCCTTACGGCTGCTTGTCCTTCTGGACACGTCTGGAGAGAACGGCAGTTGTTTGGCCGGTGCATCCCATCCTGGGTACGAGCAATAGAATCCTTTCGAGGGATTAACCTTCGGGGGATCTTATTGCCTGTGGCGAATATTCTGGCGCGGGAGGGGCCCGTTCTGGGCCAGTGGGGAGTTGCTCCACGTATCCCTCCGATGCCAACAGAGGGCACAGTGGAGGAGCTGGGGCGGGCCCGGTGTGCTCGATCGATTGTGTCGATCTCGTAACCCCAGGAGTGCCCGCTGAGTAGTGTTCTCGCGCCTCTTGTGACCGAGGGTCTTGGCTTCACCGTCAGGACCGCAAGGAAGAAAACCTCTATAAAAAATTACGGGAGGTGGGGCCTGCGAGCCCGACCAGCAGCTGGTACAGCTGGCGTAGCTGGTACAGCTGGCGTAGCTGGCACAGTTGGCGTAGCTGGCACAGCTGGCGTAGCCGACACAGTTGGAGTAGATGGCATGCTGACCTGGCGGCATGCTGGCGTACTTAACCTAACCTAACCCAACCAGCAGCTGGCGTAGCTGGCACAGCTGGCGTAGTTGGCGCAGCTGGCGTAGTTGTCGCAGCTGGTAAAGGCCCATGAGGTAAGGTGGCGTGCAGTGTTCCGTATGCGCCACTGAGGAGGGTGCGGCCGACGTAAGGCCGCACGGGTAGGAGGGGCTCGCCTGCTTGAGGCGGGCCGAGACCTGTCGGGGGTGGTTGTGTGAATACTAACGGGTTCCCACGCCCCCGGCTAAGGTAGTTGAAGGAACATCGTGGTGGTTTTAGTCGGTATGAGTCCGTCACTGGCTCCGCCTACCCCGGGCGAAGTGCGTCCATGAAGATTTCCCCACGGAAAAAAAAAGGGCGCGCTTGCCAACACTCTGCACCATAGCATAGAATATATACTAACGACAAGAAGCGACACATAAGCATGTGTGCTCGTATAATTGCTCGCAGCTATGTGTGCGGGATGAATAGTTCCCGTGGGATGCGCGATAAACGACATCCACGCGGGCACAGGCTAGTACAAAATAAATGCTAGCACTACCTACATACACAAGATTACGTCTATATGCGAACGCACACACATGAGTGATCCTCCGTGGCGGAGAGTCCCATGTGGGACTCCATTCGCCGAAGGTTTTTCCCTAATCCTAAATACTTACAAACTAAAGACGCGGTTTCAATACCGCAAGCGGGCGTCCCCCAAGGGGGGGGCTCGAACCTCGCTGGGGCATTGCAGGGGGACCCCGCCGTTCCTATGTCCCCCTAGCAGCCGTTGCTGCATCGAAATTGATTTCCTCGAAAGTGGCGGACTTTCGGTCTATCGGGTGACAGTAGTTCTCAGAGATGGCGTGCTTATATAGCGACTCGCGATTGACGTTCATTGCAATTGTGCAGTCCAATGGTCCAAGTGCCGTCAAACAGCGGGCGCGTGCGGGGCGCGGGCGAGGAATCTTAAATTGGAGGGGGGCGGTGAGTGGCCGTTCTGTACGTTAGTACTATTAGATATTCTGTGCCATTGCTGTGCTGTCCCACTGCGCGTGGCGATCTCCCGCTCCCGACTCCCCCAATTAAGGGGGGGATATGCCATAATCGCCACGCTTGGCAGGCGGGTTGGCGATCGCAGTTGTTTGGTTAAATACTCAGAGAACGCTGCTGCCCATCCTCTGCTGAATCCCTTAGTCGCCTTTTACGACACCCATGAGAAGAGATAAGGGTGGTGCAATTCTTTAAGTCCGGCACTACACGGACTAGGCCTTACACCCATGTTCTTAATTGTTTCCTCAAACGTTTCTAGAATCAAACTCAGTCGAAGATGCCTTCAAGGGTTGCTCAAATAATATCAAAATCAGTATTCTTAGACATTTACATACAGTATTTTGAGAAAAAAAAAAACGCCGCGATGGATAACTGTATGGGTCTTGATACATGTACTCCATAAATTCGTCGAAATTCGTTGAAATCGGTAATTTTTCAGAATAGAATTAACAATAATCACGTCGCAAGTGACAATTTTTTAGTCTTGAAGAAGACTTAAGGTTGGTGGCGATGGACCTTGAATTTTCCCTCACCTTGAGTAAGGAAAACTATCAAGTGAAGGAGATTTTTTGCAACTATGAATACCACGGAGAAAATATTGTATATCCACGATGGCCTGCTGCAGGTTGGCGGACTATACACAACGAAATGGAGCCCTCTCAGGGTGTATTGGTTTCTCACGATGTTTTATTTCTGATCAAAGAAACAATAGAAGCTGGGAATGGTTTATAAGCCTAAAATAAATGGAGTGATCACACATTTCCCAAGTTAGGAATTGTGTCCAGTTCATACATCTGCCCAATGGGTCGAAAATAACTCGACTATACAAAGGATTTTCAATCGTTGGAGCGGGATGGACAAAAATCGCAGCGCGGCGTTAAATTTTCAAGGTCAATGAGAACTTTTGTTATATTCTTTCGTTTTTATTCAGAAGGAAATTGATAACAGTTTTAGCGGTCATCAATATTTCTTATCAATTTCCTAGAACAACCGGATGTTCCGGAAATGACTCATGTGACAATAGATTCTGTATCTATATTGAAATAAATTATTGTGAAACAAAGATTATTACTATAAAGCAGATGTTCAAGCTGATAGTAATTTATTAATGTCAATTTAGTGGAGTTCGATTATTTGGCGTTTTGGATGCAGCAGCCATTACCTCTGCTGTCCAATTAGACTACTTGACCTCTTTTTAGTCTGCTGGCTAGTTTGCCAGTGTGTAATAGATAGAATATTGTTTATTGTATACCATTAACATTATTAGCAGCAGCATTATTATTATTATTCTCCTCAGTAGCAGCCCGGAGTCTGGATTTGTGCCCGGTTGATGCCAATAGGCTCGCCCCCTATTACATGGGACTATAACATAACTGGCGAAATGTGGTTGTGCTATACACCTCTGCCTACCCCTTCTGGGAAATACAGGCGTGATGTTATGTTTTTTGATGTTTTTATTAACATTATTAAAACTTCTGATAACAGGACAGGACGTCTAGCAGATGTACAGCCAGAGGGTTTGGATGTACAGCCAGGGGGTCAGCATAGCGTTTTTTGTGGTTAGCTATTTTTTCCTCGTGGATGGTTGCATCAATGTTTGGATACTAGTTAATTTTTCCATTTCGTGCAAACCATGGTGCATTTGGTACGTGGCTGGGAGGGGGGGAGCTGGATGTGGAAGGCAGAGGACCGAGTGTTGTGGCGCCACTTGGGAGAGGCCTATGTCCAGTATTAATTCGACTTTGACGCGGAATTGTATCTGTCCAATTTACTATTGGTTCTATGGATCTCGTTAGGTTCGAAGACGTTGGCTACATGAGACGCGAAAGTCTCGAAACAGTGAAAATACCAATGAAATATTTAACAAAATATCCCAAGGTATGAGTGATTCCAATTTGTTCATTAGACTGCATTACCAAAGCACAGAATATCTAATAGTAATATCGTGACGTCATTCTTCAAAAACTTTATAGTAAAATGAGATCTCTCCATGCAATGTGCCCTTTCACACACCAAGGACAGAAAATCCAAAAACTAAAAAGGGTGTACCTTTTTATATCAATCTTTTATTTTATTTTCCACAATCCTGTCCTTTCTATACCGGATTACAGTAATTTGACAACATTGTCTCTTGCATCGGAAACTGGAAACATATCACCCATCATCACACACATATAGGTGCAGCACGCTATGATGGCGTTTTTGACGTTTGCCTGCTCATGAAGATCCGTAAATATTGACAGCTCCTACCAGTCTGCTACAAGAATGCTGTTTTCCCTTCCCGCTGCCACGTACCGCACCTCCGGCCAGGCCCGGCATGTTCCAAAACTGACCAATAGCAATGTTGTAAATCGTAATTTTTAACGGTCGACCGCGGCATTCTCACAGCAGACGAGTAGTACGGTCGACCGCACGTCGGTGGTAACACTTTGACATTAGCAGCATCTTTATTTCGTAAGCAGTAAGGGCGGTTTTCAAATTGACGTGTTATCACTGTCATGCAAGGATCAATTGCCGTACTTTATTGTTAATAGTGATGCACTGTTACAGCAATATAATTTTTCGAATTTCGAATCTATTATTCAAATTCTATTTATTTCTACTGTTTTTTATGTATGTCACAGAAAATTTGATAAAATAGCGATTAAACAAAATGGCTAGACATTATGTTTATTGAATACTTTGATAAATTATTTACTTTATGAAGATATTATTCATAATAGCTAGTTGGAGTTGGTCAAAGTAATAAACCTGGTCCCAATCGCTAATAATTTGAAATGTGTCACAACACTATGGGAAAATGTCAAATACACCATCATAGCGTGCCGCGGGTATAGATTGGTATTCTTGGTGTTAAATGTTTTATATATAGTCACTATCCTTCCCGCAAACACTTACAAGGCCTTCCCGGTGGTACATTTTGTCGACAAAATCCCTTGAACGAATCCTGCTACTTTACACGTACCTACGGCTGCCATCGAACATTGAGTGCAACAAGCGATTTTAGCCTTAATGGTGGTTTACCGGAATGATTTCTGACTCTACATACATGATGTAAGTTACATCCCAAATGTGATACATACCGGTGACAGGCTGTGTGTGTCCGTCCAGCATGAAGGAGACACGCGGCGGCGTGGCGGTGACGTCACAGATGGACACCGTGCCGTCGTCAGAGGCACAGCATAATTTAGAGCGGTCATTGTTCGCGAACTTTACTACGCTCACTTGTTCTGTGTGCTGGGGAAATAAGAATTTAAATATAGGTAGGATCGTTTGGAAAACATGCAGTGCAAATTAGTTATAATTTATTCTTTCAATTCTTATAGCATATTCTTGTTATTGAAAAAAGATTTTTTAGTTTTCCTCGTTGACTAATGGGATTCTTAGGATTTTTCATTTTACACATTTCTATTGTATACAGGTAAAGTTCGCAAGAGGGGGCAAAAGCCTGGGCAATGTCGACATTGCACAAGCCTGCAAGTTATGAATTATTTGCCAGCTTTGCCCAGTTTATAACGGGCATTATCAACACTGCCTTGAGTGACGTTAAGCACTGTTGAGTGAATTTATTTATTGGCGCACGTTGACTAACTTTAAATGGGCATTGTTGAGATTCCAAATTCTATGTGTGTAAAGCTTCGATCAACAAGGTGCACGTGTAAGACAGTAATATGGCAAAGTATTTTAAAATAGAAGAGCTATGTTGTGAGTTTTTGAGTTGCTTAGGTGGTATAAAACAACTCTCTGTAGGTAGATAATAATATATGTATATGACACTTATCTATGTTATTAAATAAATAATAAATACTTTATTGACTTCCCCATAACAATTTAAATAAGTCCCTAACTCCTAAATTAGGTTATCCCTGTGTTTCAGGAGTTAATTCCTTCCCAATTATTGGTACAGTATTAGGGTCAGCGCAGACAGAGAGGAATAATCCCCGCGCGGTCTCGGGCATTTTCTTTACGGATCACTCGTATCTTCGAGGACGTGCGAGCATTTTTTGTCAGGTTCAAGCAGTTATGCACTTTATTTTAATAACTTTAATGTTTATTTTCAAGTGCGTTAATAAAATCCTCTCCGCTGCGCTCTGTTCTGTCTGCGCTGACCCTTAGGCTGGTCATTAGTATTGAATACAAAAAGATAAATATAATGGTGAACTAATATAAAGGTGATAAATATAAAGAGAACAATGAATACATTAACAATACTCATGGGTTGTACACTAAGCTTGTGTTTTTAGAGTTCGTGTGATTATGGTGTGTGTATTGTAGTTTGTATCTTGTATTTTGTATATTGGGCTGTGTTATGACTTAAATAAAATAGTTTTTTATTTATGTCTACAATTTATTCAATCTTCTGAAATAGTATAATTGAATAGTGGTAATGCTTAAATAATAAGTTGCACAGCATATAATGATTAACTTGTAAAATAAATGGTTATACATGCTGAGTTTTAGTTGTTCTGGATACTAAATGCACAGATCCTAGTTAGGTATATAATTATTTAGTAGTGTGAATTTAAATAAAGAATTATTACAATCTAACTTGAAGCAATTTTCAATAGTTTGAGTTCAAATGCTATAATTCTAACAAATAATTAAATGTTTTTTTTTATATAAAACAATCAAAATAAAGACATAAATAATGCAATTTTATTTCATAACAGAAGTGCCTGCCCAGAGTTATTTTCTGTCACTTATGCAACTTAATTATGTTCTTTCTCTTCCATTCATTACTTTGGTATATTGTTGTATACTTTGCACAGAATCAGCAATGTCAACAACACCCAATCAAGTTGAACAGAGTATGCAAATAAAATCATTCAACAGACTCAGGCAGTGCTGACAAATGCCTGTTAAAAACCAGGCAGAACCCAAAAATAATTCATATTTGCAGACCTGACTCAGAGTGCCTGTGCAATGTGAACAATGCCCGGCCACTGCTGACTCTGCACACTCTGTGGACTTTGCCCATAACATATACATGGAGATATATTAATTTCTTGATTAAATAGATATATTTACCTGATCAAATATATGATGAACTCCTGAGAATGCATAGTTCTCTGATATTGTCATATCATTCTTCCTCTTTGAGTTAGCACCGGATGGAGCTTCGTCCAGCAGGATACTTGCCTAAAATGTTACATTAAACTGCTATCAATCTTAACTTAATCATCATCATCATGATTTCAACCGAAAGACGTCCACTGCTGGACATAGGCCTCCCCAAAACATCGCAACAACAACTGGTCCTGCACTTTCAGTATACCAGGTGTCGCCTATCAATGTTAACTTATACTCTGAGTGAAAAATATTCACATAAGTTAACTAAAAATTAATTTTATTGTAATAAACACGGAACCAATAGAATAAATATACATTATGTGATTTAAAATGCCATAGGTTCTTATGTCTACAAGATACTTATTCCTGAAAAATTAAAAATAGTACTTGAATACTAAAAAACTCATTTTTATTACAAAAAAAACCTTACCTTGCTACTAGATCTAGGTCGAGATGATGATGAGCTGATAGAAATATTGTCTTGTACTCCATACCGACGCTGCAGCAACTGACTCCTTACGTTTATATACTTCTTTATAGTTTCTATGTCCTACAAGAAAGTTTTGTTAGGTAGTTTGTTATTATTTGATGAAAAATATTTTAGAAATATTTGTTTAGTTTCTTCGTTTGTGTAGTAAATTTTTACCTTGAATTTCGCATTTTCTCTAAGAAGCTGGCTTCGGCGACGTATGTACAGAGTTTCTGTACAAATTAACAATAGAAAAATCAATTGTAGTACTTGTGTTTTTTATCTAAATAGCTACATATCTTCGACTATGTTCATTTTGGACTGTAAGCTCTGTATTTAACAAATACATTAAATATTTATATTAAATCTATTTGGTATTTAAGTACCAAGTTAAGACAACATATATTTACTTACTAAAGTTAGGATTATTCGGTGCTCTGTACGCATTAAACCGTGCATCAAGCGCGAATATCTGTTGTTGGAACGCCGCCGCCATTGTAACCATCAATTGCACCTATTAACGATACACTAGCCGCTTATTTCAATTCTCATTTATATTATTTACTATTTATCAAACAAATCAATTATTTAATTTTTTACAACACGAACAAACATTTCTTTGCGATTATTTGCCATTTGTCAACTTTGACAATGACATTTGTTTGACAGAAAACAGCTGGGCCGCGTTCAGTATTATCGTCCGGCGACGCCCGGAGCACAGGCATCTGATGAGTTTTTGTGAGAGATTTAATAAATAATTAAATAGTTTCTAGAGACTGGAGTTATAAAATGGAATCTAGAATCCTAACAAATACAAAGGTTGTTCAGCAGTATTTTAGTTTTTTTCCATTACGAAAAAGTGAGCTTATGAACAGCATAGAATCGCTTTTTCTTCTTACAAAAAGAATATTTGATCCTCTTTGGCAAGATCCTGAGAGATAGTCAATAGACTTCGTTAAGGTTCCTAGAAATCAAATTAAAAATGTAATTTATTCAAATCTTGACCTTAGTCAATTACAAAGGGTCGTTAAAGCGGCTGGGCTGGACCCAAAAGGCCATTTCTTACACCCACACAAGCACGCGAGCTCTTGTCGTGCGTCCTCCACGCTCCACACGCGACCGGCTGAGGCCGGTGATTTCCTAGAATCCTTATTTCCGATCCAAAATACTCGGCGCGGTGATACCAGGAAATCTTGACGGTGTTATTCTGGGGCAATGCTGTGTAAAACCCGAAACACGTAGCTTTCTAGCGAGGTGCCTCTGCCCGCCGTTATAAATAATCAGAATGCGTAAAAAGGAGTCGGTGACCCTCAATTATACACATATCATTTTTTTGTAGGTACCTACTGAGATACATCTTTTCTGCTTCTCTTACAATTATATTTTTCGGATGAACTGTACCGTCGCGTCGGGATTCGAAATAAAACTGCGTTGTAGTAGTTGTAGATACTTTAAATTTCGTTATATATAATTTATGAATGAACATACAATACATCGTAACATGTAAAATCCATCATACAACAAACGTACGTATAAATGACAACGTGATACAATCCAGTGAACAGTTACATTTACCGACTTTATATTTACAAATTACAACTATGAGACGGATTAGTGCTTTTTACATGGGTTCGATTCAGGACAAATACTATAGTAACAAACATCTCTATTTTAAATATTCGCTGCAAATAAATTAATGACTTACACATCGTTATCAATAAACAAATTACACTAATCCATCTTAAAATTATATGCAGTTGACTATTTTTTGTTGTACCTAAATAGTTAAAAAAAAAATTGCATTGACTTAAAAAAATGCATGGAGTGTAAAAAAGTCACTAAAACTATAACACGTGAACATTTAAGTCAGTCAGTCAAAACTTAAATAAAATTATGAAGGCAAGTATCACTAAGGACCTCACTGAACACTGAGACGTAACATTGATAAATAGGTACCTCTAAAAGATTCCATAGTCCATCTTACTTAAAATACACAATATCTATACAGGCGAATTTATAAAAATACGTCTCAATGGACAATGACGTCATTCCTTATACAATTAAAAACATTTACATTAAGTTATACGTACCTATATACATAATTTCGTTAACAAATTCATTATAATATCAACATAGTTTTAATTCATTTTTTTGCCGATAAGCACCCAGATATTCGGAATTCATTCAAACTTAATAACTACTCAGATTTCTTTCAACGCTTGCTTACAAGTTAGCGGGCCGTATGATGCACTTACACTTACGTACTCCATACGTTTATATTTTTGATATAACATGATTAATTTTGAAACCAATCGTTGTTAGGTCGAATATAAAGTTCATCTGTGATTTCAGTCTTATGCTACAGCTACACTTTCGTCTAATGACGTGATGTGAATTAACGCATTGCGTGACAAAACAAGGAGTGGTCTCATAAAAATGAAAATGTTTTTTATTTTTAATTGATTTGCATGTATGAATTCACTAACATTGTTTGCTCACACTGCAATTCAGTATCAGACATCACTTGGAGCGTTAATTAACGACATTAGACATCACACGGCAGTGTCGCCATTCAATTTAATATGCTCTAGGTGCGCGTGCCTAGGTGTGGCCCTACAATTAAATAATCAGCTAATTAAAAAAATTAAGCAATATAAAAGTCGTGCTACTTTGTTTCACATTTCTTTTAATATGGCGCAGTTTATATTAAGTGCAGTATAAGCCCTGTAGCTTGTATAACATGCGATATTATATAATACGTATAATATTGGCGGATTTAAAACTTAACTTTTAATATAAGCTAAAACAATGGCATTACGTAAAGCACCCACACACGGACAGCTGCGTTATATTTTTTTTAATAATCTCTGACGTAACTGTGCAATTCTGCCTAAATTATAGAACTTTTCGATTGGATGAGAATCGATACAAACCAAACAGAATTTTCGAGTAAAATTATTTCACTTCCAAGACGCAATATATTTTTAACAAGCACAGCGTCGCTTTTCCATGTACGTTTGCAAGACTTTGAAATAACGCGTCGCGCGTCGGGTACTTTGAAAAGCTAGCTCGTAAACTTTCAATTTGTATCGACTCCATTTCAAAGTAGGAAAAGCAATTTCCGGCTTCAAACTTACATACCTATTTAAACCTATAGGAAATCGCACAGAACGATAGCTTGAGGTCTGACGTGTAACAGGCAAGACCCGGCTTCTAAGCTATTGCGGAAACGTTACGTCGTGGACCCGACGTTTGATACGACAATATTGAAAAACTCAAGCAGAACACACAAAACAAACTGCGATCTATTAAACAAACCTTTCCTATCCAACAATCCAGAAAGACAGAATAACAAAATGTTCCTTTTACCTCAACGACCATACAGCCCAATATACGCCTAATGTTGAATATAACGCGTACAATAAATTCTGCCACTAGCTGAGGCGGAGTACTGCAATCCGATTGACCCTGCCAAGGCGGCTATTGAATAATCACTAACGCGGCAGTTTTGACGGCTCATGTAAGTGGTCGAAACTGATTTGACGATTTAAAGTGGCGAATAGTGGGGACCTACATTAATGAAATTTCATAGATGTGTTGCGGACATCCGTCGCCTGTTATGAGGCGTCTATGGGCTCTATGGTCGTTGTTTTACCTATATTACTTGTTCCTGTCGAGATAAAACACTTCACTGAAGACCAATTCTCGTATAAAAAAAATATCTAAGCATAATTCCGGATTTAATCGCAACGTTAAATGTCAATCTTATGACAGTTGATGTTCCTGTTTGAAGTTTATTTCTGACATTAAAGGCTGCGTTCACTTATATCGCCCGACGACGCTCGGAGCGTTTGTTGGGCGTTCGTTTGTATGATCGCTCTAAGTAACTGAACGACCAAAGTACAAAGAATGGCCCTCAGAATCATTAACATGCAGTAAGTAACAAAAAAACCAGTTAGTTTTTAAAGTAGTGTTTGTAATATAGCACCAAAGATCAAAACCGCAGTTTTCCCTTGTAAGTTTAGTACTTCATTTTGTTTTTTACTTACACAAAATATTCTATTATCTATTTTCATGTTCGAACAGCTCGAGCACTTCAACGGAACTCATCATAACCCGTCAAAATTCAACTACAATGTTTTTGTATACCCTATTACCCCAAACATACGATTCATAATCTAATGCATGTAGTACACGTATTGATTATTCAAAGCATGCCTTCGTTTTAAAATAACAAGGGGATTAGTGTTTCAAGACATTTAAACATAGGTAGCCGGTATTAATTGAGATAAGGATATTTATAATCTTTTTAGTAGAACAATATTTTATGATGTTACATGACCCGGGAAAATAAACAGTTTAATTAGTTCGTTAAACCGTAAACGGATAAATATGACTGATAAATTCAGGAAACTTGTTATTGAAAACTGTTTGAAATAGAAAATCTCGTTCAAACATTCCATTTATAATATTTTAACATTACAATAATTAGTTAAACCCTATGCTTAAGCTATTAGCAATGCAATTTTTTACTTACGCATTACACATAGAAAGGTAGCAACATTAACACCTTAAAAAGGGCTTGCCGAACAAATCCGCTAACAGTTTCTGTCCCTAATCCAAGCTCATAACAAAATGAAGCTAACAGCTATTTCATTGGAATAACTGTCGGCAGCACGCGTCGCGCGCGCATACTGATGACCAAAACAAAATAAAGCGACATACGGCCATTTTACCTAATTCACAGATATCAAAAACTACTCACGTGCACAGATGCAACACATGTTTGGGGCACGCGAACACGCGAACGCCTGTCATAGGCTTACGAGCCAAAGAGCTTAAATTGTCTACGTGTAGTGCCTGTAATCAGTGTTTTTTTATGTTTCTAGATTTGTTATGTATATAGATTAACGCTCATCCAGACTTACTCGTATATTGAAGATCACTAACATTACAACTAAATAGGTAAAAACTTACAATTTATAACCAACCCGCAATAGACCAGCGTGGTGGACTAAAGCCTTAACCTTCTCGTTCTGAGAAGAGGTCCGACCCCAGCAATGGGACAATAATGGTCTGCTTATGTCACAATTTCTGATGAAAAATAAAATTGGTGATTTTGAAGAACGCATTGATCATATTCTAGGTACCTACAGTGCGGTTTACGTAATTCTCAACTATCCTTTGTACCTACACAAAAATACCACAAGTAATAAATTACGTAGGATTTGTGGATATACATAGGGTTTTTCTAATTAGTTGGAAAGTATACTAGCAGGTTCGTAAATGTAAGCAGAGTATAAATTCTCATAGACTTTACAAAACACTAACATTCAGCCATAGAGCAAAAAAATTGAAAACCTTATTTGATTAAACAGTTACTCTTAATTGATATTTTTTGCTTTCTAATAATTGCGCATAAAATCTCAAGTATGTTTCAATTTCAACAGTGTAAAGAAATTCTACGTATTGTGACGCACTGGCACCAGACAGTTCACTTCAGCCGTAAACATTCGCAATGCAATGCGTAATATCATTCACTGCAATACGGCGCCGTGTGTGAAATACCCCTGACTACGTCAAAATTACCATTCCCGAACAAGTTCGCCACTATTCATAACCAGTCTTGACCTTACACTTACTCAACGCTATGCAGTTTATAATTAGATTGGTCACCGAAACTTTAAAGCGATACTTGTTTGTTATCTCATTGTATATTTAGCACCTGTCGCACGGTGTAGGCACGATCATCACAAGCTCCTAACAACCTAGATTCCATCCTGTTTACTCTGCTTGCTAGTTGCTGGATGTTAATTTTAGAACACATAACTCTATTTGTAATGACGTTCGTAATCGTGTAAATTCTATTCATACAATATTAACTGCTATTCAGATCTACGGACATAAAATTATCTTCCCTACTTATTAGGCCTAATGTCAACTCCAGCCTATCGCAGTCCACTGCTGGACATAGGCCTCTCCCAAGTTGCGCCACAACACTCGGTCCTCTGCCTTCCGCATCCAGTCCCCCCCAGCCACGTTCTTCAGGTCGTCGATCCACCTGGCCGGGGGGCGCCCTACGCTGCGTTTACGATTCGCGGTCTCCACTCAAGGACTCGTCTGCTCCAGCGGTCATCGGTCCTTTGACAGACATGGCCAGCCCACTGCCACTTCAGCTTTCTGATCCTACAAGCTATGTCGGTCACTCCGATTCTTCTCCGGATAATCTCGTTACGGATTTTATCCTTCAAAGAAACTCCAAGCATAGCTCGCTCCATAGCTCGCTGAGCGACTTTGAATTTGTGGATTAGCCCAACTGTCTGTGTCCACGTCTCGGCACCGTAAGTCATGACAGGCAGGACGCACTGGTTGAAGACCTTTGTCTTCAAACTTTGCGGTATAGGCGACGAGAAGACTCGGCGAAGTTTGCCAAATGCTGCCCAGCCCAGACGGATCCTTCTGTCGGCTTCTTTCTCGAAGTTGTGTCTACCAAGCTGAATTACCTGCCCTAGGTAGACGTATTCCGTTACAACTTCGAGTGCCGACCCTTCGACGAATATTGGCCTCAGCATGACATGCATATTGAACATCCTATATATATACAACATTAGGCATAATGTATTAATTATATTGTCACATCGATTAGAAATGGACCTATCCGATTATATCGAAACTTGATCGTTTTCCCGCGGCAGCTTTTTCTCAATTCTGGAAATGCTAATCAGCCGAACCAGTTGATAGTTTGCGGGGAACACTGTTAATGTGGCCGAGCACCTTCTTAGAAACGAAAGCGAGATAGTCGCTAGTGAGAAATACGATTATTGTAATAACCTCCCGGAACGAGAGCCCTTTTCCAATCTCTGTTTGTAAATAGAACTCGACTATTAAAAACTTCACAGAATACTACCGCGTGTAAAATAGGATTGTTCCTATAATTCCCTTTAATTGTACCGTAACAAAACTTGCGTATTTTTCGTTGTAGACCAAACATCAATATTTTCAAGTTACCCAACGTCCTATCCTGTAGTATAGTCATAGACCAGTAAATCTATAGACGCCTATTAGGTGGATACCCCCGGTCACAAAGCATATGCAGTAGCACTGCATATCTTACGCCCAGCCACCAATCGGGACGTCACTCCGTCAGCGAGCGGCACCAATCATATCACCGAACATTTGAGCCGACCAATCATAACGCGCCGTCTGCCCCCCGGTCCCCGCCAAGATTTTACGACTGTGTTCTCATGCAAAACTTTGTTTATGCGGCGTCTTGAGGCTTACTGGTCTGTGAGTATAGTATAAGAAAGTACGATAGAAATCTAAATAATAAGGTAATAGAAATGTTATCTACTGTCTTTTTCTACGGGAACGCGTGTCGCCGGTTTTCCGCTACCAACACATAAATACGCAATCACGCCCACCATGTTTCTAGCATTCAATGCAAAATAAATTAAGCCTAAAAAAATCCGCTGCTAGAAATGCTGCAAAATACAATTTTTGTGACTGCGTCCAAAACAGCACTGATGATCAAGCAAACGGTTCGCGCACTGGTGTCCTAAAAGACACCTGTACGCGGCGACAAGTTCACGCACCTTTCCCACTTCTATTACCTTTATTTAGATTTCTATGGTATGTACAAATAAATTCAGGAACAATTAAAATACTTCTAACATTTTCTGTATAAATTAGTTTATCGATTTACGGCCAAAAACGTACGACGTATTTTGTATGGAGCTTATGTTAAATCTCCGTAGGGCAAATCGCGCATAGATATTAATTTTGACCGTAAAACAACAAAATTATAGATTTGATTTAAATTACAAATATACACCGTGTAACAGAATAAACGCAAGTCCTGAAAGTGATTTGTTCAGAATCACTGGGAGAATTGATTGCTGCGGTTGACGATGGAGGACCTTCCATTCCAGGAAGACCAGCGAAATGGGTTTCCGTTTTCCGTGTATCAGGTAACCCCTACACGGTATCCTGCAGCTATCCAGCAACCAATTCGGGAACTTACTGATACCAGGCAACACAGTGATTTCGAAAAAAATTACCTGATAATATTTATAATATTCTAATTGGGGTGTTTGTCTTCAGTGTTGCTTTTAATCTGGTACACGTCGTATATCTGCAAAGTTATTATATTTTTTTAATTAAATAAGTTAATACCATTCCCAATGTTACGTCATAGTGATTACGGTACCTCAATGACGTTCGTCTGACGTTAGTGTTGCTATCGCTATCTAAGTTGTGACGTCAGCTTACGTTTTCTAATGAATCGATAAATCGGAATTATTTATCTTGTGGCGTGCCTTTCAAATCCTTCCAGTTCGGGGTATTTTATTTTAAAGTGACGTAACTAAGGCCAGTACTACAGAACAAAAATCAAGCTTTAATCACTGTTTAAAACCAGTTTTGAGTCGAGCTTTAATTTTAGAATATTCCTCAAGCATAGATTCATTGATCACAGTTCAGCTAAATTTAGCTTTATACTAACTGTTACCTACTTTGGTGTTTAAGCAGAGGTTTGATGTATAATCAAGCAAGTGTGGTCGAGATAGCTCTTGAGCACAAATGTCCATGCTATTTCAAGTTAAATTCGTATGTTCTATTACTTCTATTGTAAAATGGAAGTTTATAATGACCGTATTGGTATTACAATACGGTGATTTTATTAAATCGATGCTCAAGTAATGATTATAGAATCAAATTAAATAGTGATCAGATGTTTTTTTTTTTTTTTGGGACATTTTTACACATCACCATCTAGTCCCAAACTAAGCAGAGCTTGTACTATGGGTACTAGACAATGGATATAATACTTATATACTTTTTTTTTTTGTAATTAAAGATCAAACTGTACTTGAGAAACGTTCTGTAATACTGATCTAAGGTCCGTATTACAGAACGTGTGGTCTCGACCACACTTGAGTGATTACAGATCAAATCTCTGCTCAAACACCTATGCAGGTGACACTGTAAAATAAAGCTAAACTCAGCTGAACTGTGATCAATGAATCTATGCTTGAGGAATATTCTAAAAGCAAAGCTCAACTCAAAACTAATTTTAAACAGTAATCAAAGCTTGAGTTTCGTTCTGTAATACGGGCCTAAGAAAAGTTTAATTTTAATATTATTTCAATCAATTAATTCAGCCTTTTACAATTCAATGCTGGACAAAACCAACGTTAATATGATTTATGTACGTATTAATTATTATTTATTCCCTGCCATTCTAAAGTCACAGACCTCGGTACATACAATGGAGCTATAACATCGATCATGTTGAGATGAAGCAAAACCAACTAACTGACAGTTTAATAAGTACACTAATTACAGTTCAACGTTAACAACTAGGATCCAAGAATAAGGAAAATGTTTCCGAAATACAGACAATCATTTTATAAGCTTTGCTATCCGACCACCGAGATATTTGTAAACATACCGAGAATTGAGGAAAATCGTAGGAAACGACTCCAACACTCGAAATAAACACAACTCGTGGATAAATGTAAATAATCTGCCACTTTTTGTTTGATAATATGAACAAAAACAATTCATTAGACAGAAATTAAACCGTTCTAAGTATTCGGAAGCGGTCGAAATAGAGGTCAGCAATAATCGATTCGGAATTATAATGTACCTCCGTTTCTGAGAAGGTATGAAGATTAGAGTTACATAAAAACCTAATACGGAATGACCATAAATATACGTATTATACGACCAACAATCGATAAAGAGTTTTCGGAGAACAAATTAATGTTTTTACTTAGAACATACAGATGGCAGTACCAGGAAAATTATCTTAAGAGAACCTCTTAATTGTAGACCGGAGGAGAAATACATGGTGGTGGTATTTGGAAATATAAGCAGTAATTACGGCTTCTTTTGACCAAAGATTTACTTCATTTTAAGCAAAAAATACTTTTTCACAATTTAAAAAATCTCTGTTAACTAAACTATGTTATGAAACTTAATAAATAATTATTTTCTATTATCTGTATAAAGGTCGAGGTTTGCTCGAAGAAAATGTCTTTAATTTACGTCCGTGAACTCAAAGGACTTACAGTTTATACGGGCGTATATTTCTGTCCAAGCTTTATTTAAAGAACGATACTCATTCTTATAATACATCCACTGGTGGACGAAGTCCATGAATAAATCGCGAAAGAGTGATGGCGCTATTCAATTTTATTTGTATCGCTTTCGTACCGAGGCTTTGTCTGTCTGTATCTTTAGAATCTGAGTCAACCTCAAGTTCACTTACGCTGCTGATCTCTTTATACATACAATTTAAATAGCTTTAGATCCACGAAATACCTGCTCTAGACAAAATATAGAATATGGGTGTATTATGTAAGATTTTATAATCTTAATCTCTAATATTTCTAAAGCCTTTGTATGAGAAAGGCTTCTTCGTTTCTTAGTTCCTCATATTATTCCTTTTGTGTAGGGTAAGCAATTTGCGATTCCAAACCCACTTAAAAAGTCCATACCAATTAATTTACTTTATGTATAGAAAAAAATGGAATTTCCTGTCTGTTGCTGCATGTCCAAGAGTTACTCCCAGTCGTCATCGCTGGAAGACCGCTGCGGCGAGGACTGGTCGGGTTCCGGTATGTAGCTGGCCAATGTGTGGAGGACGGAGCCTCCTGACCGCTCAGCCCCGGATATGCCTCGCCGACGCATCGAGAGCTTCGCGTGGAGGTCCGCCATGAGGTCGCCGCCGCTCGTTGCTGATCCGCCCTGAGGACAAAATATTGCGTTTAGAAAGAACTTATTGTATAGTGCCTTAAAAATGCAAGGGTGATTTAATTTCACTGATGTCGTCTTGTGTAGACGTCATCAGTGAAACATCAATGTTCAGTGGTGACCAAAAGCGTTACAAGTTTACTTTGGCCGAGGATTGTATTTAGTAGTGATTTAAAAACCAAACACAAGTTTCATAAAAAACAAATTGATTTTCCAGGAGTAATCCTGCCAAAAAATAGATAAAAGACATAGTAGTCAGAAATGAAATCAAAAGAAAACCTATAAAGAAATTATAATTTTCAAGTTAAACTAGATACATTTTAATATGCAGTGATTCGTGCTGTTCCCACACACTTTCCACTGAAGATCCAGTCTCACTTAGTCGACATAAACTATTCAAGCAGCTAAAAGCTTTCACTCTACATTTGTCTGCTGGGAATACATTAAAGTATACAAAGTAATATTTGATCGTCATTAATTGATACCTTGACATGTTTATAGGAATTATTATAGGCGGGGCGCTTCGGGGAATCGTAACCAAATTGTATTACTAATTTGCGACGTCTAAAAGTACACAACAATAAAATTGAGGACTAGGACAAGTGCTCAAAATAGTACAAAGACAATTTATAGTTAGTACGTCACCTTCTTTGAATAGACTACACTATAAAGTACGCTTTCTTTTCTTAATAATACGTTGATTTTCTGTTATTAGCAAATAATCAACTAACCAAAATGAGTGTTCTTTTTTTAAAGCTGTTTTTCTAAAAACTGAACACCAAATTAAAAGCGTTCAAATTATTTTTAGAAGTGAACTTGTTACCGCCCTCAGATGTCTAGTAGGACACCAGTGCGCGCGACCCGTTTGCTTGATCACCACTGCTGTTTTGGACGCAGAGTCACTAAAATAGTATTTGCAGCATATCTAACAGCGGTTTTTAGGCTTAATTTATTTTGCATTGAATGCTAGAAACATGGTGGGCGTGATTGCGTATTTATGTATTGGTAGCGGCAAACCGGTGACACGCGTTCTGGTATTTAAAGACAACAGATATCATTTCTATTACTTTATTATTTAGATTTCTATGGTGGTTACCTAACTCGATCATAAAAGTTGTTCTTCTTCTTCTATCGTGTCGACATGAGCTACATAATGATAATAGCTCATGCCGTGGGGAAAAGATTAGCCAGTCAGCAGGTTGGTAGCGGGGCTGACTGCCCAGGGTGCATCGGACGATCAATTAAATAGCATAACTCGTGGAGGCTCAAAAAAAAAAAAAGTTAAAAAAGTTAAAAGTCAAATAAAAGTTGTTTAATCTATGGTTGCACTGCAGTAGTGCTATAGTTGCGGTTGTAGTGTACTCATGTTTGTTATAACTTTTGTATTATTTTTATGGTGTGCAAACAATAAAGTATACTCACTCGATCCACGTTCAAGTTTCATGTAATTCAGAAGTACAGTTCATTAAGGAAATAATAGTTGTCAACTAAGCATACAGTGTACACAGTCATCTCGACACTCGACAGTTCATCGAATCGACCAGTTAGGCCAATTGTCAGGGCGGCAGTGGGCGATGGCCGTCGATGCCAATAACCTCGGCCTCACACGCTGCCAAACAATAAAATTGATGTACAAGATTAATCTTAATATTTCATAGATGATGATGTTCCTCGTGAATGGAACTGATAGTCTTGGAAATTAGCAGATTCAGCTCGACTTTGAATTATCTTGATGTTATATATTTATAGTTATATATGTAGGTATGTATAATATGTATATTTTATTATATGTATAATTTACTTAGGTATTTATCTATTTTTATTATATGTAATTATAAGTCCGTAGTACGAAACATATTTTACTACTTTACTGGTGCATCTACCTTATTCTTTGTCTCTGCATTACCCTAAGGTTGTCTGGTAGAGAACGCCTTTGTACCCTGTTGTGCATAAAGAATTAAATAAATAAATTCTGAACTTTTTTTTTCATTGGAATCTCTAACTAGAAATTAAGATTCTTTTCTTCATTTGTCAATTAAGATGCCTAAAAACGTAACAGGTAAAAATAGTAACAAAAAATTACAGCAAAATTTTACTCGTGACTTCGTGGTAGCTTAAGGCTTATTTACACGGGGAGAGATTCTCGAATGTAGAAGCGAGACTCATGCTCATGTTGCCTCTGTTCTCGGCGAGAAAGACGAAGTCAGAACGAGTCTTGCTCCAAGAAACTCTCCCCGTATAAATCAGCCTTTGGACTCTACGCGTGGGAACATAATAAATTACAACAACGTATTATAAATTTCATATTCCTGTTAATAATTTATCATTTCTTGTAATAAATAATTTATTTGTTCGTCAAATAGAATATAATCCAATAAAACATTATAGGTACCTACTATAAGAAAACCAAGCGACGATGGTTTCAGAGAACAATAAAATTATTAATCGAGTATCCTGCCTGCTCATATAAATCAACGTTTCCTCATATTCTCATTATTTTATAGAAATTTCTAAGAAAAAGTTCAATAACTAGGAGTGTCATATTGGTTACTTGGGTGTGGAACTACGTCAATAGAAACCTGTCATAAATATTAGACACATAAACAAGTGAAAGTAGAAATAGTTTCTACTTTATTCTGATTTTCATTGTTAACTATACAACGTGTTATTGAAATAACTGAAAACCTCTTAAGGGGTCATTGTACTCATCAGTACATATAAACAAATTTTACTATGGGACCAAACCTGAAATCGCGAAAAAAAAAACATCTGTTCCCTATATTTTGTCGATTTATGTGAACACAAATGTAGGGAATAGCTGTTTTTTTTCGCGATTTCCGTGTTGGTCCGATACTAAAAGTTGTTCATACTGATGAGTACAATGACTCCTTAAAGTTCTTGATCGAATGTGCAAAAGTCCATTATCCTGCAATAGGCCAGCGTGACGCATTAAAGCCAAGTCACACTGAAAAGAGGCCCATGCACAGCAGTGGTCCAGCAATGAGCCGTTATCATCGACCATATACCCAATAGCCGCCTCATAACAGGCGACCGATGTCTGTCAATGTCAACACATCTACATACATCTATGAAATTTCAATAATGTAGGTCGCCACTATTCGCCACTTCAAATCAGTTTCGACCACTTATACGAGCCGTCAAAACTGCCGCGTTAGTGATTAACCAATAGCCGCCTTGGTAGGGTCAATCTTACCAATACCCCGCCTTAGCTAGTGGCAGAATTTATTGTACGCATTATATTCAACATTAGGCGTCTATTGGGATGTATGGTCGATGGCCGTTATAAATCCTGTAGACCAATTCAACTAATGAAGTGCAGTTGCAGTTAAGTTTCGATCAAAAACTATGCTTTTCGTATTCTCTTATCTACGGCGGTCGCTGTCCGAAAAGAACTGCAGCGTCACTGCAACTTGATCGGCGCGTCATGAAATTACGTGAATTAGGCCCAGGGTCTTCTCGAGGGAAGAACGCCACAGGCATGGAGCAGAGGTGTGGTGGTACTCTTCTTCAAAAAGGGCGATAATGCTCTACTGAAGAATTATAGGCCCATCTCACTTCTGAGCCATGTCTACAAGCTGTTTTCGAGAGTCATTACGAACCGTCTTTCGCGCAGGTTTGACGACTTCCAGCCTCCCGAACAAGCCGGTTTCCGAAAAGGCTTTAGCACCGTAGACCACATACATACGCTGCGGCAGGTTATACAGAAGACCGAAGAGTATAACTTGCCTCTTTGTTTAGCGTTTGTGGACTACGAGAAAGCCTTCGATTCGATCAAGACTTGGGCGGTACTACAGTCTCTTCAACGGTGCCAGATTGACTATCGGTACATCGAAGTGTTAAAGTCTTTGTATGAAAACGCCACTATGTCAGTCCGATTACAGGACCAAGCCTCGAAACCTATCCTTCTGCAGCGAGGTGTGAGACAGGGAGATGTGATCTCTCCGAAACTGTTCACTGCTGCATTGGAGGATGTCTTCAAGGTTCTGGACTGGAAGGGGCTAGGCATTAACATAAACGGCGAGTACATCACTCACCTTCGGTTTGCCGACGACATAGTTTCATGGCTGAGACCATGGAGGACCTCGGTACAATGCTCGATGACTTCAGTAGAGCTTCTGATAGAGTGGGTCTTAAAATGAATATGGACAAGACAAAGGTTATGTTGAATTCCCATATAGCACCCATTCCCGTAAACATCGGAGAATCTACACTCGAAGTTGTTGACGATTATGTATACCTAGGACAAACTGTCCAGCTAGGTAAGTCCAACTTCGAGAAAGAGGTCAATCGTCGAATCCGACTCGGTTGGGCAGCGTTCGGGAAGCTACGCATACAATATCTTCTCGTCCAAAATACCGCAGTGTCTCAAGACGAAAGTCTTTGACCAGTGTGTGTTGTCAGTAATTACTTACGGTACTGAAACGTGGTCGCTCACAATGGGCCTGATAAGAAGGCTCAATGTCACTCAAAGGGCAATGGAGAGGGCTATGCTCGGAGTGTCCCTGCGTGATCGAATCAGAAATGAGGAGATTCGCAGGAGAACGAAAGTAACCGACATAGCCCGAAGAATTGCCAAACTTAAGTGGCAGTGGGCGGGGCACATTGCTCGCAGAACGGATGGCCGATGGGGCAGTAAAGTTCTGAAGTGGCGACCGCGTACTGGAAGGCGCAGCGTGGGTAGGCCCCCCACAAGGTGGACCGACGACCTGGTGAAGGTCGCGGGAATCCGCTGGATGCGGAAGGCACAGGACCGGTCGTTGGGGCGATGCTTGGGGGAGGCCTATGTCCAGCAGTGGACGTCTTTCGGCTGAAATGATGATGATGATGAGGCCCAGGGTTAGTATATATTCTATGGCCCAGGTCTATAAATCGAATTGTCTTAAGCTGATCCCTCACTGGCTACTAAGTATCGTTGCTCATCGTCATCACTGGGCCTATGACCTTCCGAAAAAAATCTCACTTATTATAATATTTCATAATTGGATAAGTGACGTATTTCAACATTAGTCACCTTCGTTTGTTTCGCCGAAAAGCTCTGCTTTCGGTTTGCAATGACGTAATGCGTTGTGTTATCGCGAAATTAAACTGAACCATAACAATTAACAGTTACGTTTTCATAGAGAAATAAGCAACTAAGCTTAACCAACAGGAAAAAGTAGGTAATTACGCCTTGTTTTCTTTTTCTAGAAATTTTCATTTTATCGATTATCCTAATTGTGTTTGATGAATGATTCGCTTTGCTTTTCCTTTTGTTATCTAAAAACGTATTGAAAAATGTGGATTAGACTGTGAAACTATTTCATTTTAAATAATATAAAAATTAAAAACATGACGAAAATCTAGTCAGGTGATGAACCTTGATTCCTTCGAACCAGTCCCCCGTAGCCAAGATGACAATCTACAATCATCAACGCTAATAGAAAACAGTCAAAATGTATGGGAATGACATATCTCAACGAAAAAGTCATTCGTTGAGATATGTCATTACTCATTCCCATACATTTTGATGGTTTTCTAAGCGTTGACAAAAGCCAAGTTGACAAAAGTTGACAATCTACAATCGTAGATTGTCAACTTTTGTCAACTTGGCTAGGGGGGCAGTTCACTACCGACTCATATTCTCATAAGCGCCAAAGGCGTCCAGTCTCTGATAAACATCTAATTAATATATCGTAGGATTTTTTCGTCATTTAATTAATGTACTGATAACTCGGAACTGTGCGCACGCTGCGATTGCTTTACAAAGAAGCTACGGAGGGCAGCGCGCGGCGTCCCGTCGTACGTAATAAACAAACTTATCGCACTGACAAGTAAAGGTCAATGGCACGCAATTATCTGTAACTCGCGTAGGTACTAGAAAAATTAAAGATAATAACTTATTTTTTTTAAATTGATTAATTTGAAGAATCGTCCTATCTTTGGGTGTTTCTAGTCCAGTCGCATCAAGCCTACAGTCAAGTGTCAGATATTAATTAATACCAAGATACTATGCACGAATGTTTTCAACGAAATGTGATAAAAATAAGTTAATGAATCTGTTTTTGGAACTGATATAGAATTCTTGAACAAAAAGCCTGTTTGTCAGACTTTTATTATGGCGCCCGGTCGCCTTGTTCGCAGAAATAAGATGTATGATATAAATAACTTATGTAAACCGAAGAAAATCTTATGTATGTATAATTCTGAAAACACAAATAAATTAGTGTTCGAATATATTCTGTTCCGTGTGGTGCCGGAGGTAAAGAATTGCACCACCCTATCTCTTCTCATGGGTGTCGTAAAAGGCGACTAAGGGATTCACCAGAGGATGGGCAGCAGCGTTCTCTGAGTATTTAACCCACCAACTGCGATCGCCAACCCGCCTGCCAAGCGTGGCGATTATGGCATATTCCCCCAAAATATTCTATTATTTTATGTTTTTTTTTCCCCAAAATATTCTTGGAGGAGGCCTATGTCCAGCAGTGGACGTCTTTCGGCTGAAATGATGATGATGATATTCAGCAAAAATATAATTTGTTTTGGAATCTCCGGGAGCGGGCAGGTTGCTGTAAAGAAAATATATAATTAATCTTAGTTTATACTAAACCACTTATGGGACCAACTCTGAAATCAGTAAGAAAGTACTATAGATCAGAATAATCGCAAAAATAATACTCTGCCGATCCTTACATTTATTAGCGACCAAATATGTTACAAAACAAACGAGCTGTGCCTCCTGGACTAGGTTAACCTGTATCCCAGGAGACAGTGCCTTCCTTAAGTACATAGACTTAGCTATACAAAGTGTCTCAGAAATGCGTGGTCATATTTTAAGAGCTCATTCAGGGCATAGCAAAGAACAACTTTTACTATGAACCAACCATGAAATCGCGAAAAAAAAAACAGCCGTTCCCTACTAAATCATAGATGTCGCTCGACCAGCTGTTTTTGTTTTCGTGGTTTTTTTGTTGTTGTTCGATAGCATCCCCTGAATAAGCTCTTTAAATATGACCACGCATTTCTGATACATATTGTATATTCGGTAAGTACATACATACAAGCTTGCTTGAAGTAAAAATATTAAAAAGTATAAAAAATGCCAACATTGTGGCCAGGCTGTTGGTGTCGTGTAATGCTTGTGAATTTGTAATTATATTTATGTAGGTATATGTGTGTGGGGGTGTGTTTGTGAAGGGGTGAATGTTGTATGTGTGTATAAATGTCTTGTTATTTTATTACTATTTGTGTTCACATAAATCGACAAAATACAGCAGATTTTATTTTCGCCATTTCAGGGTTGTTCCCATATAATGATGAGTACAACGACCTCGAGGTTTAGTATAAACTAACAATAAGGTTGCATAACTTGACTTCTAGTCTAGAAGATTTATTTTAACATCTAGTCACAAACTCATAAATTTTAACAGACAATAGACATTAAAGTCCGCGGGTAATTGCAGACAAGTTATTAACGTGTAAATCACTGTTTATAACCCCTTAGCTATGGCTATGGGCATTTTACTACAAAGCCTTTTTATAAACTAGTACCTAAAATCGCTCAACTTTAAGGCCAAAACCGCACTGCGGCTTCCAGCCGCGAAGTTTTTTAACCGCAATTCCGTGATTTTAAGTTTTATCCCGTGCGGGCAAAAATCCAAGTACAGTAGGTACGAGGATTAAAACCACAGTGCGGTGTACAGGCCTTATAGAGGTTGGGACAGGTAACTTTGGTATCGTGGCTAAAGACTAACCCCCAGTTTCTAAAACACCGAGCGATGTCATAGATATAAGATAAATCTTATTTCTTGTGATATCCCATGCCTATTCTAAACACTAGTAAGTCTAGTAACATAGCAAGTTCGCATTACTACTGGTTTTCTTTTTAACTATTCATGTTGCGAAGAAAAACGTAAATATGTACAGGAGCAAGTCACACTAGCCTCGGGCACTTTGTGAATACAACGCGGCACGAATCTACTCTCAAAATGCTCACCATATCAATCTAATTTATGAGAAAGTACTATAGATCAGAAGTGTGGAAGTGGCCCATCTGCACCATTACGCCAGCGAGCGTCCGTCGCCCTGACAGATATATTATGACCTTATCTTCATTACCTTAACGGACAGCAGTTCGTGGAAACCATCTCCTTTCTCGTAGCATTGTCAACCTTGCCGGGATATTTTACGAGGAAAAAATTCATGAGTCGAATGTGCTGAATACATTTGTAGTTGGCAACACAGTTACACATGTTCATCTTCGTATCCTGTACATTCTGTACAATGCAACTAAGTCCCGTAGTACAGAACAGATCGTTCGAGCGTTGATCACTGTTTAAAACTAGTTTCGAGTTGAGTTTTGATTTTAGAATGTTTCTCAAGCAGAGATTTATTGATCACAGTTCAGCTGAGTTTAGCTTTATTTTATACTGTCACCTGTTTCGGTATTTGAGCGGAGATTTGATCTGTAATCACTCTAGTGTGGTCCAGACTACGCTTGAGTAGAGATTTCTATTATACTTCAGGTCAAATTCGTGTGTTATGTTGTTGAATTAAAGCATATAATTACCGTATTGGAATAAGACCGATACTCAAGTAACGATTCTATCCTTAAGTAGTGATCAGGTGATTGAAGTTTAAACTGTACTTGAGGAACATTCTGTAATACGGGCCTAAGTGTGTGAGCTAGTGACATGTGAAAATTTCATAAGTAACTATACTTCATTTATTTTTCATGTGTTAGTGATATCTTTGACTAATTTCCACAACTTTCTATTATCCTGTTTTGCTGCTTGTAGTTGATCTTTCTCGTATGCTCTCTTTACTTTCCTCAGTATGGCATTGCAGAAGTTTCTGTAGCGATTGTAAGTTTTAAAGTGTCGTTATTCGGAGCTAGTTTCAACTTTATTTGCAAGTTATCCCTACTTCTTATATGTACGACGTAGCAACCCCTGTCATCCAAGATTTTATTATTTTGTGACGATTAGAAAGAATAATTTCCTTTGTATTATTTACAATTGCGCGTTAAGACATTGTGTGAACTGGTTTATGGATTCGTTTGCATTAGCTAAATGAGAACTAAAATCAATTTTTGTAAGATCCTGTTGCAAACCAATTTTGTCAACTTTTATCATTTTTGTCAAAGCATATTGTCGTGTTTTCTTAAATTTTACATTCAGTAGAAACGGATAGTGATCAGTTATGGCAGTTTTTGGTATGTACTATGGTGGTGGTAGGGTAGTCTGCAATTGATCGTGCGACCGACGCACCCTGGAGCTGTCATTCCCGCTACCAAACTGCTGACTGGTCATCTTTTTTCCAGGGGTGGCATGGGCTATTAATATTAATATAGCTCATATCGACACGACGTAAAAAGAATGAAGTACCTATACATATCCATCATATACATTCATAGTTTTGATGGAGACTTAATACAACTACATATATACCTTTTTTTTTTGCCTTGGGGAAATCCTCATGGACGCACTCCGCCCGGGGTAGGCGGAGCCATTGTCAGACTCTTACCGACTAAAACCACCACGGTGTTCCTTCAACTACCTAAGCCGGGGGCGTGGGAACCCGTGAGTATTCACGCAACCACCCCGACAGGTCCCAAGTCCCAACCCGCCACAAGCAGGCGAACCCCTTCTCCCCGTGCGGCCTGACGTTGGCCGCACCCATTTAGGCGGCGCACACGGAACACTGCACGCCACCTCACCTCACAGGCCTTTACCAGCTACGCCAGCTGATACCTACAGGGAGTTTTCTTTACTTCCTATTACCTACTTCTACTTAGCTGGATAATGTCTGTGCAGTAATAAATAACTACTTCACAAATAAATGCCTTCACAGGTTTTCACCACTGTAACATTGGATTTTCCTTCTTCAAACCACAAAATACATAAAGTCGTGTAAATGAACTAATATCTGCAAACGTGACAAATTGCGTATTTACAAAATCCACCATCAAATTCGAAACGTGTATGGTTATAACAATGTCTGACGAATACGAATGAATATTTCGGAGACGGGCTGGAAATTCTAGTGTAGTGAGACTATTTGTAACGAAGGGGACCGCGACCAATTGCGCATGGTGCACCACAATGCGCACGTCCCAGTTCTTTCTAACCTAACCCTGCACCCAAAACCAAGGAGTGGCTCTCCTTTGTCATGTGCGTCTGATGTACAGCGGGCTATACATCGAGTTCTTTTATGCTCCATATCAACATTTCAATTTAATCTTCTTACAAATGGCGTAGTAAGGCGAGAAGCTAAGTTCTGCTTGCCTGTAAGCCTAATTGAAACTACAATACAAATTGGCCCGCCTTTAATGAAGATCATACCTACTGGTTTCTTTACAATGTGTTATTAAAATAACTGAAAACCTCCTAAAGAGTCACTGTATCACTATGAAAAAATGTTGATATGGGCTAACCCCATAATCTCATATAATATCAGCTATTCACTACATTAATTGGTGTTCACATAAATCGTCAAAATGTAGGGCAAAGCTGATATTTTTTTCGCGATTGCGGGGTTAGTGCCATAGCAAAATTTATTTCAATAACACGTTGTATAATTGAATAAATGGATAAATTGAATCCTGTAAACGCATTTTTGGTCACGAAGGTATATAATAAATAATCGCTATACCCGCTCCCACTCAAAATATGGCTGTTATGTGACGCCTACACTTATTTTTTTTTTTAATTTACAAGGTATTTTATTTTTCTTAAAAATAATGTATTCAATAACCGCAAAAAATCTATATTTCAAATTTTTTATGTCCAAATTATGCTTGAGAGCAGTCGCATAAACGGAATTCGAGTTCCAAAAATATTCAATATTTTTGAGCAAAACCGCCTACGATTTTACGAATTTCTGTGAAATAAGTAAAATAACCCGTAACAGAATTCTAGAAACCCACGTTTTAAAACCACAAGCTGTATAAGCACCAATTTGTATTGTGTTCTAAGTCCTTATAAGTAAAATGTGAAAGGCATTATAAGTCCGCCTCTATACGTGGTTTGGCTTGGGTAGAGCGTGGCAAATCAAACATCTGAAATGTAGCGTATAATTGGCTGGGCCGACCAAGAATGCAGTCCGCCCGACCACTACAGAATGGCGACAAGTTAAATACGATCATAATAAAGCATTCGTTGTATAATTTGGTGCCGACTCATTGTATAGCTAAAAGTGATTTTCTTAGTTAAACTTAAACTTTATTTATTAAACGTATGGGTACAGTTTAGCTCAAGTTCTAGATTGAGCGACAGATCCATCTGGAATTTTACGTGTCAGTCAGAGCAAAACCCAGTCCCGAGCTAGGAGTCAACCTGCGTTACGGGTGCTAGGTGATTGCTCCGTCACCGCACTAATAACATGCATAGTTCTAACTTCAGTGTGAGTTTACTCTCCTTTGAGTCAAAAATACAAGACCAATATAATTTTACTTTTACTGCTTTAACACAAAGTGAACAATTTAGATTTATTAAGTAAATGTTACGATTGTTCTCTCTGTCCTTTGATCATACAATATGAATAAGTAAATAGTTTTAACTTATTTTTTGGGTTGGCACAAGATAAATGGTGTCTAGACTAGACAATTTGATCTGGAGTCTGGACGCAATTTAAGTTATTCTGGAACTATCGTATTTTACGGATTTATGATCCTATTTAAGACTATCTAATGTTCGTACTTCGTGTGCTCTTATTTAAGACCAGATTTCAGTTTTGCCATCTCTCGAGATTCTGTGCTTAATAAACATAGCTTATGCTATCACACATGTACGACGTTTATTTTTTCACAGCAACTCCTTGGATATCGCTCCCAGAAGCCTTGCTAAGAACGGTGTATTCATTTATACGAACGAGCCAGGAGGTCTACTCCCGTTCGACGATATTCGATAAATCGTACGATTCATTGCACAATTTGCTACTCCGGTCAACCATCGTTCCCTTATCGCATGCGATGATCGTGTTTTGACGTTTGTTTTTCTCATCTCCGGTAAATTGTATACGACTATGAACCGTAGTCCATCTTAATTGTGCCTTTTTTATGTGCCTATCTTTATTATGTAAGTATCCGTCGGAACGAAAGTTCGTACTTCGTTTGTCGTTCGTAAAACGCGAGTAGACCTACAGTATTGTAAATCGGATGGGTAGTACTATTTCCTAGAATCCCTTACGACTGGCCGATCACATCCTCTATGAAGATCTTTGGCTCCCACTGTGATCGTAGATCACTAACAATATCGTACGAGGATCTTAAAATAGCAGGACATTTGTCACGAGACGAGGCGCCAACTGGCAACGGCTAATGTAAACTCGTTTAATTAGAGCGTATAGAATCGTCGTACCTAACGTATAGAATCTGCTGTAGTGTTTAAAATGTGCTTTAGTTTCTTAGCCAGCCTTTTCTCTGCCTATTGTAATAGCCAATGCCGCGTTGCTAAAGAAAGTGATGGGATTTCTAAATTTATGCGAAGCGACTGCCGTCTGACCTCCACCGCTACTAAAGAAAATCATTTTCAAGGAAAATCTATTATTTTTTACAAAATTAGTTTTTTCTGCTTGTTTCCACTGTTATAATCACTAACACATCTTGCGTGGTTACCGCTCGAAGCTTCTATTATGGAGGTACGGAAAAAATCCCGAACGAGACCACAAAAACTATACTTAGAAATCAGCAATTCTTCTAGGAACCTGTCCATATGTAAGACATGGACGTAATATGCGTTACTGTATGTGTACCTCGCACGGTAGGGAGTCGGCAAAAACTATTTATTAACAGAGTTAGTCATCCATGCGATCTTAGCTTAGTGCTAAATGTCAATTGGTTCTTGCATGTGACGTCACGATCAACCCTCCATTATGAAGACTTCAACGGACGTGAAACGATTGTTTAATATGGCCATTCAGTTATTCCCTCTGTCCACGTAAATGTTAACGTCCATTCAAGCCCATGCGTTAATAATAAATTCTGAGCGGGTGTATGCTCTCAGAATGATGATAAGTGAATCCGTTTGTTGGAAACTACCGGTAGAACGTGGATACAATAGTATCGGCCAACACCACAGGCCAACACATGAATCCTCAAAAGCCGTGAAGTGATATTCTTGTGGAACAAACGTCTACATTTAAGGCAAATATTAAGAAATTTTACACCATCCTTTCTTGCTCATGATTGTCATGGTCATAGATTACTTAATAGTTACACATTTGGCACTCTTATGACATGGCATGTTGCATTGGCCAACAACCGGGGGCAAAATTTTAATGTTTCGTGGAAGACGAATAGTTACTTTCATGTAAAGGATATTACACATTAATAATTACGCTTTAAGCGTATCGAATTTTATACTTCGTCATACATTCGGTTTGTATTTCATAATCATTTCAGAATTATTTTAATATTATCCGCCTGCGTGTGTGTGCGGACAAGGCACTCCGAATTCTAATTTTATCACATTTGTCAATGCTATCACAAAAACACGTTTTTTGTATGTTACCTAACGTAATACAATTATCTGATTCAGAGAATAAACGAGCCTAACAAAAACATTCAATACAAGGAAGGCTGGTGTTCCGCATTCTCCCTAATACAGTAGGTTCAGAGATTTAAGGCTCAATTTGAATATACGGACAAATCACAAGGAGGCACAGAGATGCATACATGCATGCGGTAACTGGAAGCATACACAATGTTAGCTGGAAACGCACAACAAAGTGGAATGATGAGAAGCGCGGATTCCGTTAAACTGTAAGACGATCGATACCACACGACGCGCGCTAAATAAATGTTTTGGAAGACATTTTATTGCTGTCTTTGTATCCGTAAGTTTGGTAGCCAGTAGGCCAACGGCATTGGTAGGACTTCAAAAGGGCGATTAGTTCCGCCAATCAAAGCGGTGGCTGCTATATGCAGTCTATGGGCCTATTCAAATATTTAAGGAAGAAGCCCAATATTAATTACTTTGAATATTGCTAACGGTATTAGGCAAATTAATTTTATTGCCGGCTTAACTTGTTTCTTGATTCTGTATATTTTTTTATAAAAATGAAGGTTAACGAGCGGAAAATTTTATATATAATAAAAGTATATAGTAGAAGGTATAATGATTCCGAGTACTAAAGTAATTACGCTTACATATTATAATTTATTCCGTGTTACTTCTGCACGTCAGGTGTAACAATCAACATAGAAAAACCGTCAACATAATGATGCGCATCAGGCGTATATCAAGCTTTCACTACTAAACAACTATTACAAAATCTTTAAACACGATAAATTACAATTATTTACAAGTTCAAGTGCAATTTAAGCAGCAACTAGCATCGAAACACCTCACGTGGTTATCACCTCTACTCTGTAGGGAAAAAACGACTGATACGTGATCAATAAACACGCTTTTTTGGACCGGAAAGAACGCATCAAAATTCCGAGTAATTCAGGAGCGTTTCAATCCTACTTGTAGGACAAAGGTTACTTACAACATGTAGAGACCGACCGAAAATGGATTTTTATTTTCGGCCTATAACGAAACCAAAATTCGGCATTAGCTATATTTTCGGCCGAAAACCGAAACCGAAAAAGTCCAAAAAATAAAAACATGTACTATTTCTTTTATATCGATAGATTTTTGTTTGGTAAAAGGACTATAAAAAAGATATAAAATATCAATATTAAAGCACATAATTTAATAATTTAATGGTCGTACATATGTTAAAACGAGAATCATACGAAAATTTACTTTATATTTTTCTCAAAAACAGATTTATATGCAAGAAAAAGCAATATTCTTCCTACATGATTGCACCTGTCTGCATAAAGGCGATCCAATAAGTAAATAGTAGATTTCACGACCGAAAACGAAAATTGCCGAAAATTATTATTTTGGCCGAAAATTTAAAACGTAATTCGGTCGGACTCTACTTACATGTAACATGGAAAGTCCCATATGAAATAAAAAAGATGCAGATCACGATCGAAAAAAAAAACAAAATGAATAAGTGACGACTATGAGTAAAATACAAAACAAAAAAGTTTTTATGAATCGAACTTTATCTTTGTACAATCAGAGACAAGTACAGATAAGGTCGGCGCTATACAACCCACGCTTGTACAATATCTTCTCGACTGTAACCGATAATAATAATAACTGCATTTAAGATGCTCTTAAGTCCGTACGCTTTTAAAATAACAATGTGCATTTAGTATGCGTGAGTTGTAAAAGTACTTTAACACAGTTATGAATTTAGTTAGCCACGCTGAAATTTTAGTCGTCTTGGAAACGAAAAATATAGACTCTATATCAATAATAGAGCCGAATGGTAGTGTCAATAAAAAAAATAACAATATTTTTATTCCCGAAAATCAGAATTGAATTGAACATGAATTTAACTCGAGAAACCTTCATTTTTAGGGTTCCGTACCCGAAGGGTGACAAACGGGACCCTATTACTCTCGCTACGCTGTCCGTCCGTCCGTCCGTCTGTCTGTCACAGGGCTGTATCTTTTGAACAGTAATAGGTAACCGGGTTATTTTCTCAGAATATGTGTTACTATGAGGTGTATCACGACAAATACTAAAAACAAAAAAAGTCTAAAACCAAAGGGGTTTGCCCCCCTTTGGTTTTAGACTTCACCATACAAGAAACCTCAAAAAACATGCATTTTTTTCAACGTTTTTGTTCCTGCTCTATCTTCAAAACGGTAATATTATATACCAGCGTCAAACTTGGTCAGATTATAGTGCATATTATATAGTTTCGCAACAAATACTAAAATTAAGACAAACATAGACATATGTGGTGGTACCAGCGTAAGAAAGACATGCAAAAGTGCATATTTCGCGCACTGCCGTTGATGTCTTTTTGTAAACTCTCGTAAATTAAATCAGTTTATTTGGGGTATCAGGTCGATGGGTGGTACGGGACCCTTACTGCGTGAGTCCGACTCACACTTGGCCGGTTTTTTCTTCTTTTTTTTAGTTCATTTGTAACAAAATTTACTTAATTTACCATTTAACTTGTAGAAGTGAAAATTTCTCCGAAATATTAATCAGAATCATTTAATGCTTAACTGTTACATAGAGTGCGATTCAATCAATCATTCTGATTTTTGGAAAAATATTTTTTTTTAAATTAAATTGACACTACCAATCTATTTTATTTTTGATGTAGAGTATATACTTTTCGTTTCCGAAACTACTAAAATTTCGACGTGTATAAGTGCTGTTTATGAAACACATTCAAAACACAGGCGGAAAATGGCAACAAAATATTAAGTAAAATTGTACAATTATATATTCGGTAAGAGTTTTCCAGTAAGAATGACCAATTGGTTTTTAAAGTTATTTACACATTTAACCACAGCTCAGGTTCTAGAAAAGAGAACTGTGCGTCATTTGCTACGTTTTCTACAGAAATAAAGAAACATTTTCTCATTAAGTTCTGTTTATGTAAATACGGTCTGAGCTCTATTTGATTGCGATGGATTAGTTCCTCATTTAAAACGCCACAAGATAAACGCAAACATAGTCGGTTGACCAGTAAAAGTTAAAAAAAAAACCATAGCCCATGTACTGATTTAAAGTAAAATCGAAATACGTCAATGTTGCCATCATAAATCGCTTATGTTTACATTCGCAAAAAACACAGTCTGTTCATTCACACAATGTGGTGTGTTTACACATGAGCCGACGCAATTTTGCGTTTAATTTTAAACAAGTCAACGGAATCCCGAGTGTATTCAAGGTTCCGGAGCAGAAATGCGCATAATCTGGCGACGTCATAAAAAAATGAGGAAAAAAATATAGTAAACAATGCACTAACCACGTGGAGACGCTTACAATAGGTGCTGATACCATTATCGTAACGTTATCATGCACTATAATGGCCTTTCTTAGAAGCAGAGTAGCCAGGCGTACAATTATCGCTGCTTCTGTGAACCGTCTCAGTCTGTGCTCGTACTTATGTGGGTGTACCGAGTACCGACTACCAATGTTTCGTTGTTTTACTTACAAAAATTGAAACTATTATAGATAGTCTATAGATAAGAAATTAATAGATTACTCGGAAACATGTGTGACGCGAAACGAATATGGTAGAAGTCGAAGCTTGAGTTCTTATTAGGTAGAGGTCATAGAAATCAAAATAATAAGGTAATGGAAATGGTAAAGGCGCGTGAACTTGTCGCCGCGTACAGGTGTGTCATAGGACACCAGTGCGCGAATCATTTGCTTGATTATCAGTGCTGTTTTGGACGCAGAGTCACTAAAATTGTATTTGCAGCATATCTAACAGCGCAATTGTTTTTAGGCTTAATTTATTTTGCATTGAATGCTATAAACATGGTGGGCGTAATTGCGTATTTATTCTTATTCTTTATTGCAAACACATATATACATTGATGTTAAGTAGGAAAGTTTATGTACATCGGCGAGCTTAACTCAGAAATGAGTTTTCTAACAGCATACCTTAGAGCGATAGAGAGATGTTGATATTAGAAGACAGAAACAAGTGTACAACAGAAACTAAACCTACTTTACGAAAACATTTATGCATGCGTATTTATGTGTTGGTAGCGGAAAACCGGCGACATGCGCATATGAGTTCAAAGACAGTAAATTACATTTCTATTACCTTATTATTTAGATTTCTATGGTAGAGATCTATGATGCATTACAACGTCATGTTAAAAATTATACAAAAATCCCAGAATATTCAGTATTATTAATACATACAAGCTAATACCTACAACAAAAACATAGTCAGAGGATTCCCCATAGACGTAGACGTAAACAACTTAGTTGATTACATACTAGTACCACAGTGTAATACTATTTTGAAGGCTAGACATAGTCTCAAGGTTTAATTTAAATGAAAATCCAGCAAATGCTGACTAAACGAATGCTCGGTCGTAAAACCGAATGGGTAATACAAGTTCGAATTACGGGGACATAGCAAGCTGCCAAGTGTCTATGCTCAGACATAAACAACCAAATGTTTTCTGTCAACGATCGGAGCAAAGAGTCTGCATTTATGTATTCCACACACTGAGATAATATTAGAATTTGTAATGTATTCATTATTTAAATAGAATTGGTCTAGGTGTTTCTTATGTATTATAAGTATGTATTTACAACAACAAAAAAGTATATAAGTATTATATCCATTGTCTAGTACCCATAGCACAAGCTCTGCTTAGTTTGGGACTAGATGGTGCTGTGTAAAAAGTGTCCCAATAATATTAATTTATTTAATTAGGTATTTTGTTTCGTAAATAATTAATTAATTAGCATACAAAATATGTCTGACATACCTAATTTTGAATATCACAGTGTAACTAATTCTTATTAAATTTCGTTAAGGCTCATTAGCAGAGTGTCTAGACGAGCCAACGTGGCAGTACAAAAACAAAGTTGTTGGCCAACGACCATACAGCCCGATAGACACCTAATGTTGAATATAATGCGTAGAATAAATTCTGCCACTAGCTGAGGTGGGGTACTACAATCCGATTGGCCCTACCAAGGCGGCTATTGGCTAATCACTAACGCGGCAGTTTTAACGGCCCATGTAAGTGGTCGAAACTGATTTGATGATTTCAAATGGCGAATAGTGGCGACCTACATTAGTGAAATTTCATAGATGTGTTGCAGACATCGGTAGCCTGTTATGGGGCGTCTATGAGCTGTATGGTCGTTGTTGTTGGCTTAATCTTCTCTAATTAAATAAATTCGTCGAATCGAACGCGTTAATTCGATGACAAGAATAACTTTCAACAGCTATCTAAACTTTAGATTTAGCACTTGCTGTACTAGCAAGTGCTAAAGTTTGTTTGGACCACAGAAATAGATAGAATGGCCAAGTGGGCAGGGCGCGCGAGCCAACACTCTGCACCATAGTGCAGGGCCATATTTCGAAGCCTTTCTCAGTACGCCTTATGACTTTTTTCTATAGATACTGTAACGAAAACCCGAAAAAAATCCTTATTGTGCTGTTTCTAATTGCAGAAACAAAAGTTGTAAAGTTAAATTTAAAAAAAAAATATATTATAAAAAATATTATATATTATTTATTTATTATATTTTTTATTTATATATTATTTATTAGTTGTTTGTTTGTTGTTATTTATTATTAGTTGTTTATTAGTTTTTTTTATTATTTATTTAGTTATTAAGTTAAGTTAAATTAATTTAATAAAATTTATTTACGTCAATATGTGAGGCGTAGTTTGTTCGAAAATTGCCACGCATGAATCGCAAGTAAATTCTATCTATTTCTGTGGTTAGAAAGAAAAGAAAGAAAGAAAAAATATTCATTTGCTTCAAAAGTGACGCACAAAATTACCAAAAAATTCAAGAACACAGAGGTACAGCAGAGCCAAGATGTGTGGTAAGATATGCGTCACATCCGCGCAAAACGGTCACCGCTCAGCATATTGCTGTGCCTCATGCACGAAGCAAAGACAGCGCTGGTTTTCAGCGACTAGGTTAGCAGTTAGGACTTATGATTTGAGTGATCAAACGAACTTACCTGTAAGTGATGTTCGATCATCCTTATATGAAGACACTGTCCTTCGATGATCACGGGAGTTCATTAATAAAGTATTAAAGTTTTGTTAAGACTTCCTACAAGATTAATGCAATTAAAGATGACTTAAGAATAATATAAATTGAAAATTATACTACGTTAACAGAACAGAACAGACTGACTCGTTGGTCTAGTGGTCGCAAGCGCAACTGCTAATCGTGGGGTCCTGGGTTCGATTCCCGGGTCGGGCAAAGTGTTATTGGGTTTTTTCTTTAGGAAATTCTCAATAGCAGCCCGGAGTCTGGATTTGTGTCCGGTCAATGGCAATAGGCTCGCCCCCTATTACATGGAACTACAACATAACTAGCGAAATGCGGGTGTACTATACACCTCTGCCTACCCCTTCGGGGAAATACAGGCGTGATGTTATGTTAACAGAATAAACAAAGCTTAATGATGATGAAAAGTCATCAAAGAGACACAGGCAATCATCGGTTAATCAAAATTTACACGTTAATGTTAAAATTATTGCATCTTTGTACTTTCTTTTAATTACATTTACTCCCATCATCCGTTTTCTCGTTGATTGTACGCTGCCATTGGGTCGCGTCGTAAAATGTTAATTGGTCATCAATGGCTGACATTACTATTTCCTCGAACCGTAAGATTTACGCGGTAATACATTTTTTTACACGTGGACTATTTACTCTGCAGCTTTTAATCTAATATACTACATTCCGCGAATACTGAGAAGATATAAAGTGTAAATAAGAACGTTATGTTTGTCAGGTAATGAGAAATTCATATTTATTCCTTTGTAACTCATCTGTTTGATGTTGCTTATTTATAGGAGCGCTGAAGTTATTTATTCCAGTTTGCTAGATTTCAGCGCTTATCGCTGAAGGGTCTCGGCCGGCTATTTTCCTTATCGCTGAAGGGTCTCGGCCGGCTATTTTCCTCTGTCTCTGCTGCACGGGTCGACTATTTGGATAATAAGCTTGTTATTGTGACTTTGAGATGAAATTCATGGAATCCAGTTTTTCATGTTTATGTTTGCAATAATGAGATAAGTAGACATCCACAATATTGAGTTATGCCGAATTAATCTTAATGTGTTGTCTATCTCCGGCTTTGATAAAAAATCCCTGTATCCGTTTCTTCAAAAGCAAAACCTCTTTCTACACTTCATCAACCTGTACAATGCACTATGTCACCCTCAACTTCTTTAATTCAAAATTATTTCGTTTAGTAACATCACAGTCTGCTAACAACTACTGCGTTCTAATCTTCTATCAAATATACCTCATCGAAGGTTCTAATAGCTATTAATAAGACATCGCTTGAGCATTTTAACTTAAGTCTAAACGATTTACGTTACTTACCCCCAGTTTCCGAAAGGCTGATCAACGCAAAAATTTTCTAATCAGCTGTCAAATCTCAGGTCAAGCGATGTGATTGGTTGTTAACAATTTTACCGGCCAATCACAGAAGCTGACATTAGATTTGACAATAGATCAAATTGATCAGCCTTTCAGAAACTGGGGGTAACCCACCCTTTTTTTCCCCACCTTTTAGACGTAAAGTCCGACTGAATTTCCTTTTCGGTTTTCGGCCGTTTTCGTGCAAAATAATCATTAGCGGCAATTCTCGTTTTCGGGCAAAAATTTTTTTTTTTTGTTTTAATAAATAAATATGATATAATATGGGGGTCGAGTCATCCACGTCCGTAGGAGAGTACCCCTTTTCCGAATCCCTACACGTGATCCCTGGGTGGTGCAAATCGGGTGACATACTGGTGGTAGGCCTCAGCCGACGGCTTGCGACCACCCACCGGGCAAAGACGTGCCGCCAAGCGACCCAGTCGTGTTCCGGTACGATGCCCAGTGTAGCCACTCGAGAGGATGGGTCGAAATAGTTGTTTCACTGCAAGCAGACCAATCTGACGCGCGCTGATACTGTCACATCGGGAGGCTAATCGCGGAGGGTAGCGGGATCCGAGGCACGGTGCACCGCTGGCCGACCGCAGGTAGTAGGGGGCCCAATTAGTGTGCTAGCCACACATGAAAGGCTGCCCCGCCAACTAGCGAAAAATCCCGGGATGCGCCATCGTGCCGGTCGGCGACCGGTTGAGAGGGCCCGATGGACACTCCTGGGGGGGCTCGGGCGTCCCCGCAGTCTCCGGCTTAGTCCCCCAATGTTGTGACTTGTCAGTGTGTGTCTGAACGTTAGCAGCGTGGAACCTCACTTCACTGCCATCCCCTCACCTTCCTTCACTCGACAAAAATAATGATAAAGAGAAGCAAGAGAAAAATGGTTTCACAGCGGCTGCACTCCCTCTCTCTCAAAGTGCACCTCCACAACATCCGAGGTCTGCACTCAAATCTCGTTGCAGTCCACCACCACCTCGAGACTGATAAACCATCACTCCTGTTTCTCTCGGAGACGCAGATCGGATGTCCGTCTGACGTGTCGTACCTTTCCTACCCAGGGTTTACCCTGGAGCACAACTTCAAACCACGTGCGGGCGTATGCCTGTACGCCCGGGACGACATCTGCTATCGGCGTCTCCGAAACCTTGAAGATCCCAGTTTCTCCATACTTTGGGTTTTGGTTGACACAGGCATGGAGAAAATTCTGTATGCCTGCGTCTACCGTTCACATAGCGGAGATCAGGAGACAACCAGGCTCACACAGTACCTTAGTGAGGCGGCGGATGCGGCCCAGCAACGGTACCCTTCGGCCCAGTTAGTGATTCTGGGGGATTTCAATGCCCACCACCAGGAGTGGCTTTTCCCATACCAGATAACTGACCACGCAGGGAGAGAGACGCGAAAGCTGGCTTTAGCGTTAAATCTCACCCAGCTGGTCCAAGGGGCAACGAGGGTGCCTGATGTTGAGTCGCACACAGCCAACTGTTTGGACCTTCTGCTGACAACTGATCCAGACCGGTATTCCTTGTCGGTATCATCACCCTTAGGTAGTTCTGACCACTGTCTGGTGAAATCTGTATCCGTCTACTCTCCGCCCGATCCCAGCCCTAGAGGCAACCGGCGAGTGTGGCGGTACAAAGCAGCAGATTGGGATGAGATGCGGTCGTTTTTTGCATCTTATCCTTGGCAGCCGACTTGCTTCTCTTCTGATGATCCTACAGTTTGTGCAAGCGCCGTAACGGACGTGTTGCGTCAGGGGATGGAGTATTACATTCCATTTTCTGATGTAACAATGTCTGGCGAAGCTCGTCCATGGTTTGGGGCCGAGTGTAGAAGCGCTGAGGCGCTGAAACACACGGCATACCTGGAGTGGGTCGACGCTCGAAACCGCAAAACTAAGGACTTAAGCGAAAAGAAGAGAGCTTTCAACAAGGCTGCCAAGTCCTGTAAGAAGGCTTTGCGCAGAGCTCGATTTGACCACATAGGCCGAATAGGTAACAAACTTGCTTCTTACCCGTCGGGTAGTAAGGCGTTTTGGTCCCTGGCGAAGTCGGTCGAATCGAACTTCTGTCGCCCCTCACTACCTCCACTGCTGAAGCCTGATGGGTCACTGGCCCACACTGCTGAGGAGAAGGCAAACTTGTTTGCCTCTCTCTTCGCGGATTCTTCACGTCTCGATGCTGGTGGCGCTACACCCCCTTCTCCACAAAATGGATGTGAGACTTGTATGTCGGATATTCGCATCCACCAGAAGGAGGTCCGTAAAACGCTACGCAATCTTGACGTGAACAAAGCCAGTGGCCCCGACGGTATACCAGCCATAGTCCTTAAAACCTGTGCGCCTGAATTGTCTCCGATCCTGACACGCCTATTTCGTCTCTCGATGGTGACTGGTAAAGTGCCGAAATCCTGGAAGCAGGCTAATGTGCAACCAGTGCCCAAAAAGGGCAGTCGTGCTGACCCTGCTAATTACAGGCCCATCTCAGTAACGTCCATACTCTGTAAGAGTATGGAACGAGTACTTAATAACAAGCTCCTAGGATACCTTGAAGCTAATGACCTTCTGAGTGACCGACAATACGGTTTCCGCCGAAACCGGTCTACCGGAGATCTTCTTGCGTATGCCTCCCACATTTGGAGCGAGGCCATCGAGAAACACGGAGAAGCGATTGCCGTTTCTCTTGACATCTCGAAGGCCTTCGACAGGGTCTGGCACGATAGCCTTATAAACAAGCTTCCTTCATTCGGCCTGCCTACTGATCTGTGTAATTGGATCTCAGACTTCCTGAGGGATCGGTCGATCCGAGTTGTCATTGACGGCTGCACGTCCGACCAATTGGCTATAAATGCCGGGGTCCCTCAGGGCTCAGTACTCTCCGCAACTTTGTTTTTGCTCCACATAAATGATCTGCTAAGACCCGGCACCTTTGGGTACGCAGACGACAGCACCGTTGTTGAGAGTTACACATCCAATGCACGAGCGAGTCGGACGCAAATCCAGTCTCTTAGAGAGGCCATGGTTGAACGCTTGAACTTGACCCTGAAAGTTGTCTCCGAATGGGGTGATGCTAACTTGGTCAAGTTCAATGCTGCTAAGACCCAGGCGTGCCTGTTTTCTGCTAAACGGAGTCAATTTGAACTTACTCCAACTTTCTGTGATGCATCCGTGCCGATAACTGACCACCTTGAGCTTCTTGGCGTGTCACTAACATCCACCCTAAACTTCGGCTCATACATAGAGTCCAAGGCTCAACTTGCTGCCAAAAAGCTGGGCATCCTCTCTAAGGTGAGGCGGTACTTCACACCTGAACAGCTGCTCAATTTGTACCAAGCACAAGTTCGGTCCTGTATGGAGTACTGCTCTCATCTCTGTGATGGTTCGGCTAAATATCAACTGGCGGCTCTCGAGTCGATTGAGAGGCGCGCCAAGAGGCTCGTTGGCAACGATGCGCTGGTCGACGCCAAACTACAAAGTCTCGAGCATCGGCGCAGAGTTGCTAGCCTATCGGTTTTTTATCGAATGCATTTCGGCGAGTGTGCGTTGGAATTGCACAATTTAATTCCCCCAAGCCCTTTCCATTATCGGACGACCAGACGCACGGCGATGCGCCACCGTTATATGGTAGATATTCCACCCTTACGCACGAACCGGCTTGCTAATAGCTTTATCATGCGTACCGCCAAAGAGTGGAATTTCAGTGTTTCCCGAGAAATATAATCTGGTGGTCTTCAAGACTCGAGTGAATAGGTTTTTGCTGGGCAAGCATGTACCATCGTCGACCGCACCATCGCTTAACATCAGGTGAGGTGGCGGTCAAACGCAAGCCCGTTAAGAATAAAAAAAAAAAAAAAAAAAAAAAATAGATATAAAAGAAGTAGTATGTACTACTTACTTTTTGTTTTTATTTTTTTGGACTATTTCGGCTTCCGAAAACCAATTTTTGGTCGAAAATGTAGCTAATGCCGAATTTCGGTTACGTTTTCGGCGGAAAATAAAAATCCATTTTCGGTAGGTCTCTACTTGGACGCACTTCGCCCGAGGAAAGCGAAACCTGTTTCGGACTTTTACCGACTACCGAGCCTCCACGAGTGACGATATTTAATTAATTGTCCGGCGCACCTCGGGCAGTCAGCCCCGCTACCTACCTGCTGTCTGGCTAATATTTTTCTCACGGCATGAGCTATTATCGTTATGTAGCTCATGTCGACACGATAGAAGAGAAGACCGAATAAAAGAAGAAAAGAAAAATAAGAAACTGTCTTACCTTGTGTGATGTGGACACGGATGCTGAGCGGAGCTTGGCACGACCGTTATGTAGCTCATGTCAACACGATAGAAGAGAAGACCGAAGAAAAGAAAAATAAGAATCTGTCTTACCTTCTGTGGTGTGGACTCGGATGCTGAGCGGAGCTTGGCACGACCAGCCCCGCCCGCTTGGCGGATGGCGGCCATCAGGTTGGTATGCGCGTCGCCGGCAGCCGGAGGCAAGGGCGCAGGCGCCGACGAAGCATCTTTGGCCTCGCTGTTGACAAGAGAAATTATGGTTATTTATGGAATCCGCTGGATGCGGAAGGCGCAGGACCGGTCGTTGTGGTGATGCTTGGGGGAGGCCTATGTCCAGCAGTGGACGTCTTTCGGCTGAAATGATGAATATGTTTACAAAACAATCATATATGCTTATGGTATAGGATGGCGAAACGAGCTAAAGGACCTTTGTCCATAACAACTGCTATACCATTACCAACCTACGCTGTTACCTAAATGGTAGTCGCGTTCGCCAAACTGAGACATGAAGATGGAAAGTCTCATGTGATTGTCCTTTGAACCGCAACACAGCAATGCAAGTAATTCTGTTTGGCGGCAGAAATAGCTGCTTCGAAACATCCACTCTTAGAATCTAAACTTCCATTGTAGAAACTCAAAACAAACTCAAAACTCATGTGTCAAAGACTAGTAGTAAAACTTATATTATTTCATGTACAAAAACAATCTAAAGGCATTATTAAAACCTTATATCTGTGATAAATACCGTAGACAAATCGCCGGCATCCTACATTTTTTACATAGACTCACAGTAGTGATCACAGGTAGTGATATTGATGATAGACCGTGAGAAACATAATCTATAACAATTAAAATATTACTGTTACTAAGGATTCACTTCGCGAAATCCTCTCGATTCGCATAAATAATTAAATTAATAAAAACTATGTATTAATTTGTTTACTGTATCCTTGTGTTTCTCGGAAACACATAATACATGAACTCAATTAATTATACCTACACCCACATCGCCACGAAATCACGATATTCAATTAAGATAGGTTCACACCTGCGCTCATGTACCATGACGTCCATGACTTGATTATTCTTCCCCTATCTTGGACGAAATCGCGTCCGCTATAAAATTAAAGGCAGATGTGTCCTAAGCATTATAAGTAACGTTTTGTGAGCAGTAAAACCGTCGTAACGTAATAATAACTCGGTACTTAGAATACGAGTAATAAAATGTTGCCATTATGTAAATTAGATGACGAATACAAAGGGCACTCTCGCCAGACTGGGTTCAGACTGGTCTGAAATTAAATATGTGAAAAATGTTTCCGATTCAATGGTCCTACAAAAATTAAGTTGGACTAGAAGAAAAATTAAATTATTTCAATAAACAATGAGCTGGACATAGGCCTCCCCCAAGCATCGCCACAACGACCGGTCCTGCGCTTCCCGCATCCAGCAGCAAGTCTTTCGGATGAAATGATGATGATGATGAAACGATGAACTAACATAACCTTCACCTCTGTGAATCTCAAGCTTTATAATACTGGGGTAACTGTTGTCCAACTACTGTTTGCAGATACTTCTAATAAGACTTTTCAATACAGACAATTCAAAAATTAAACTATTGGAGACGACCTAGTGATAGTGATCGATTTTTGGACTACTGCCATCAATCAGAGGCGGTAAAGGAACAGCAAAATTATTCTTATGTGTAATGTTTCGCTTTGAAACTCTTCAAAGGGAATAAATAATATGACCAGAGATATGTTATTATACTCCGTTCGATTGATTCGTTCGTTCGATTTGCCAACACGGCCGAATCAACCAAGCCGCTCAACACTCCCGTGTTGTTACTGTACAAGTTCATATAAGCCACATAAGACCGTGTTTACATGTGTGCGTGTGCGTACCACAAACTTGAAAAAAAAGTGATCGAAACTGTGTGTGAGTCGGTACTAAATATGTTTTGTATGGTGTATGTTAGTCTACTGCTGCATTAAATTATTCTGACCTATGATGAGGCGAGTATCGATTGGGCCAGGCTAGTCTACGGTCTAGACTAGCTGCCGATATAATTTATTGTCTTTTAGGGCATAACAAACTAATTAAATACTCTTTTCTGAGAGAGGGTTGTTGGATGGGTACTTGGAGTTTTGAACTCTCAGATTACTTTTTAATTAATTGAGTTTGAATTTGAACTGATGAGTTTAAATTAAAGGATTATCGTTATAGTATTTTAGTATCCATCGACTTTACAGGGATTGTGGAATTTATATAAGGAGACAACAGCTTATTTAAAATGATTACGCGGGGCACCAATACGTACCTACCAAGTTACCAACACGCAGAGCTTATTTGAGGAATTTAATTTTGAATTGTAAAACCTTGTTGCATCAGCAAAATAGTGAAGCTTATAGTTAGACAAAGACCAGATACAAGAGTTATTTGGAAACCAAAAATTGGCACACTCGTAAAATGCGGTGGATGCCAAAGAAAACTTAAATCCGTAACTGTCTTTAAAAGCTAAACGTTCCACTAACGACGAATTAAAAACCAACAAATGACCTAGAAACGTAAATTGGTTCTATCTGGAGTGTGTCACTACCCTGAGAAATCAAAGATGAACAAGAATATCTTTCTAAAACTGTTTAATCTGAATTGCGCCAACGCCTTTTTCATTACATTTAGAAAGAAAAATATGGATTGGATTAGCGCCTCAGCATTAGTAGGCCTAGTAGCGTGTTAGTATAACGAACAATAAGTGATTATGTTGGAGGGGCTGACTAGGGCTCCCAACTTTTTGTACGAGAAATAAAGTATAGTAAGGTCGGAGAAATAAAATTAATAGTATTTTAGAAAAGTAAACAGTATTTTATATTCTTAGGTTTTAAGGTTAAGAAATAAAGTTGGTGTGCTTACTTTCTTAGGTTTCATTATAGCTCCGAATACCTGCGGTCATGAAAACAGTATTTTGTATACTTTTTTGATAGAACAGTAAAAAATAATAACGAGCGAAAAAAAGTATAATACTGTTTCTAACCGTATGCTTGGGAACCCTAGGGCTGACGCTGACGATCGATTGTAATTAGTTATCCAGTGATGCAACTGGTATTTTTAGAAACAAGTAGGTAATTGTTCAGAAGCTACAGAGTAGGCCCGTATTACAGAACGTTCCTCAAGTACAGTTTAAACTTCGGTCAACTGATCACTACTTAAATATAGAATCGTTAATTGAGTATCGGTCTTATTCCAACACGGTAATTATAAACTTTAATTCAAGAACATAACACACAAATTTGACCTGAAATAGAATAGAAATCTCTACTCAACCGTAGTCTGGACCACACTAGAGTAATTACTAATTACAGATCAAATCTCTGCTCAAATACCGAAACAGGTGACAACATAAAATAAAGCTAAACTCAGCAGAGTTGTGATCAATAAATCTCTGCTTGAGGAATGTTCTAAAATTAAACCCCACCTAAAAACTAGTTTTAAACAGTGATCTTCGCTTGAGGATCGTTCTGTAATACGGGCCTAAGTTTAGTAAGCTACGCTACTAATCGAAAATACGAATAATAGTCGATTAAATATGCTAGTATTACAAGCATTGTTGGATGTTTATAATACATACGACCGAAATCAAAGCCAGAGTTCAGTGATGTATCGTTATTTTCAGTAAGTGCACGTTGTACTTCATAAATCCAATAAATTATTGCTAAACGTGACTCACTGTACCAATAGGAAAAATTCTGTTACCAGTACAAAATACCAATTGATTGGGCGAGAAACAAGCCATACATGCGACCGCATACAAGACTTTTTGAGTCCGTTCACAGTCTGAAGTGGGCATTTTTGATTGGCACGTGACCTCGTTACTTCAGAAGCCAATCTGAACAATCAAACTGTTCCGTATCTATCTATTGATCAGGGTATGATAACCTCACGACTGCTTGTGTTGATAACTGCAAGGTATTGACCTGCAGCGGACGTAGCTAATTTAACTGTTTACAATATGAAATGTCTACGTCACTTGGGTTCCTGTGAGTCGGTATCATTGGACTTTAATGCTTGTTGAAGGTTGCTGCCCGTATGGCTGGTAAATCATGGACAGGCGGGCCATCGTACTTGGGAAGCAGTAGGAGAAGGAGCACAACTGGACTCTTAGGACTTAGGTGGATTATCCCAGGTCAATCGCTAGTTTCAGCCAATTTAGTCACAGTCAAATAAACATTCCCGTCTTAATTTCGTTTTTCCTATTAAAATTATTATTATATTTCCTTTATTTAATTGCATATATATATAGATTATATTTTTAAATATTTTTACAAAACGAAAAACATTTAAAAATATAAAAAATAGTGGCCCACCGGTATCGGGTACAGTGACCAAGCTACCGGCGGTCAGGGCTCCAGAGAAAGGAACCTCCTAACAATACGCGCCGTATCTAGGAGAACCGCTTTCTGTATCAAGCCCTTGACCCAGCCGCCTAACGAGAGCCTCATGAGATGGTGGTCGAGGCTCTTTGCTACAAGGCCATTGGCCGTAACAACTATCGGCACAATGATTATATTATATTCATTATTGTTATATTTTATTATTTGCTAGTCATTTTTGTATGCAGCGTAAGAAACTGAATCAATTATAGGTTAAGAAGGCGAAAAAAACTGCTGATTGCGCTCAAGGGTTAGCAACAGAAAAACTCTCTTCGGACAGTTGTTAGGACAGTCTGGTAATATAATGCAACATTCGTATTAATAATGCCGATTGACAAGTTATCACGATGTAAGCGTTGGAATCGACTGAATAAAGCTGTCCACATATACCCGGCCATAATAAAAAACTGTCTAGCTACACGTTAAAACTTTACCTACAACTGATAAAAAACATGATTTTAAACAGTTATCTAATCATAGAACAGTCCACAAGACATAATTATCACACCTAGTGCAATAAGTAGCGTTAACAAGTTATAAATTCTCTATTTACAAGTAATATTCACAGCATAACTCCAAGCACTTAAAATAACAGCAAAAAATAACCTCTGCTTGCCAGTTCAGCTCTCATCAGCGTTACTATACAAAGAGACATGTACCTACGCAATTTATTATCCCCATTTACAGCTGAAGAAAAATATGATTCCACGATTGGCGTAATTGCCAACCATTCCATGGCGAATACATGACATTGCAACATCGAAATGGAACTTTAAAAAGCTTCACATTCAGGCTCAACCCTACTAACCATTCATATTTTATCATTTATCAGTTAAACAATTACAAACCTTATTGTCTTGTACTAACATTCTAACTGGCGTGGTTGTTCGGTAAGTTTGTATCAGTACCGCTGCGCGCTGTAAAGACGAAACCAAACAAGACATTCCAGTCTGGCTATCATTCCAAGTAACGTGATGAGATCTAATTCGCAAAAAATGGAATAAAGTTATTTACGTAAATATTATTTAATGAAAACAAAACATGCGTTTTATAAATTTACCATAGTAATGTTATTAAAAACATGTTATTTATGTTGTTTTGTGTGTAGGTACAATCAACCAAACGGAATCATGACCCACCATAAGCTTAATTTTCTACAAACATTCTAATACAATTAGGTTGAATTTCGAAATTAAAGTATGCGGAACGACAGTTAATTCGAAATTTAAAACATTATTCCAGTTTTATGAAAAAAATGACATTTTCTATCAAATTATTAATCTATTGCATTCATAACAAAACTCAAAATTGCAAATCAAATTCCTCTGACCCGTTTTAAAACAGTTTCCTTAATATTCAAAATGTCCTAAGTGCAGCACGATGGTAATAAGAAGAAAATTTTACTGTTTTGACAATTTCATACGAATTATCGGCTGAGTGGGTCATGATTCAGATTGGTCGACTGTACATAAAATACACGAGTTTCATTGGTGACTGGAGTCTGTTTCTTGTATTCCATCTAATGTATGTAGTTACCTGCATTGAACGCAAATAAATAGGATTTGATTTTGATTTTAAAATATTATGTCGAACGATCTGATTAGACTAGCTGGGGGACTGGATGCGGAACTCAAAGGACCGAGTGTTGTGGCGCAACTTGGGAGAGGCCTATGTCCAGCAGTGGACTGCGATAGGCTGAGTTGATGATTTCGAACGCTGAGATTGGCTATCAATATTTTGGTCGTATTATCACATCAGTTGAATCTTAAGTTCTAAACAACAGTTTAAATTGATCAGCCTTCTAGAAACTATGGTTTAATTTATCAACCTTTGAACATTTCAGGATTTCAGTAGCAATGTATTTCCAAAATTCACGTTTGAATTTAATAATTCTAGCAACTGACTGCATACTTCTGCTTACTTGTCTAAAAGTCGTTTTCGTAGAACACATACGCGATTTGTACCAAATATAACAGACCGCTACAGGAATAGAATTTCGCGGTATATAGCTTACATACATTGATGAGTACATAGCTTTGTGTACCTTATTACAATACGTATACCTACTACTACGCGATTTCTGTAACTAAATAGAATCCGCATATTCACAAGGTCTTATCTCGTGGTAATGAGCATAGAAATCAATGATATTTAAAAGTATAGATATGTCATACCCTAACAAAACCAACGAAAAATACGTTCCGTACGCAGCGGCAGCACAATCTGCACAATACACATAAACTAGTGCAAAGTAAGTAAATTCGTTACTTTAAGCATAGAACAAATAATAGTAGCTTTAAGTTAGTTTCGCGTCATAATTAGTACACTTTCTGTACACACATGACGGCATTTTTGTTTTTTTTTTGTCACTCGTCACACTCGGCGCCTGACTTGATGGAGACTGGCAGCAAAACGTCACAATTAGGACGTTTTCGAGTCTACAGATTGCGCGCGCAACAACATATCAGATCTTTTAAAAATATCATTGATAGAAATCAAATGCGATTAGGTTTATTTTACATAAAACAATAGAAAAAAAAACAATTATATAAAGTATGTACTGCAGAATAATAGAGATCAATTGATACCTAAGAATAACGGTGTCGATCGATTCTCTCTCTTGTTCACAAATTAAACTTATTTTAAACTATCGCTCTCTTTTACTAATAGTAGATGCAAGAGAGGGATGGTAACAATATTTTAGTGCTGTCAAATTAGTTTACGTGTTCCACTTCTTCGCTTTTTAGTGGGCACGTTCCGAGATCACAACTAAACTTTGTGGAAATTTTAATTCCGATTTCTTCTTCTTCGTGTCGACATGAGCTACATAATAATAACAGCTCATGTCGTGGGGAAAAGATTAGCCAGTCAGCAGGTTTATAGCGGGGCTGACTGCCCAGAGTGCGCCGGACGATCATTTAAACATTCATTCATTCCGACTAATTTTTCAGCTCTAAAATTGCTGCGATCCCTTTCTTGTATCTACTATAAGTAAACGAGAGCGATAGTCTATACTATAATAAAACTGTAAAGGTCGAAAAGTCTGTACATTGAGTTTTTTTTCGCGAAAACCAGCTAGGGGGACTAGAAATAAGCTACAGAACACGAATCAATCGTTAAAAAAATTTATGTCTGTCTGTCTGTTTGTTACCTCATCACGTGAAAACGGCTGAACGGATCGTAATGAAACTTAGCATTTGTATTGGTATTAGTCTAACTTAAAATATAGGGTATGTTTTATCTGAATCGGTTGAGTAGATCCAGCGATACAGCTTGACCCCTCTATTGTATTAAGTTGCATACAAAGTAGAGGTCATGATTGTTGGTTGGATGCAGGTTGCAGGTTCCTAAAAAAAAAACTGGATTCTATTAGTATTATAGAAAATATAGAATAACATAACATAGCCCATCACTGTCCCGCTGCTGGGCATGGCCCTCTTCTTGGAATGAGAAGAGTTAAGGAACTGGATATTGTTAGTGTAATAGATTATCATAACATAATCAGCTCATTACCTACTGCCCCACTGTTGGGCACGGACCTCTTCTCGGAACGAGAAGAGTTAAGAAACTAGAAAATATAGAATAACATAACGTAGTCAACCCATTACTGTCCCACTACTGGGTATGGCCCTCTTCTCAAAATGAGAAGAGTTAATGAACTGGATATTATTAGTATTCTAGAATAACATAACATTACCAGCCCATTACAGTCCCACTGCTGGACACGGGCCTCTTCTCAGCATAAGAAGAGATGTGGTTAGTGTTATAGAATAACATAATCAGCCCAATTACTTCTCTCTGCTGGGCACGAGCGTCTTCTCAGAATGAGGGAGTTTAGGGCTAATTCCATGAAATTCCATCACCTTAGCCGGTTGGTTGTTAAAACAAAATATAGTATGGTCGGTAAATAGTGTAATCGTCTGTGTAGGCGCTTATTATATGATGTTATTTTCTGACATCCACGCGGACGGAGTCGCGGGCACAGCTAGTTTAAAATAAGTTTAGTTTGTGAAAAAGATTTTTTTTTATTGGATTTTTTTCACTAGGAAATTCTCAGTAGCAGCCCGGAGTATGGATTTGTGCCCGGTTGATGGCAATAGGCTCGCCCCCTATTACATGGGACTATAACATAACTGGCGAAATGCGGGTGTACTATACACCTCTGCCTACCCCTTCGGGGAAATACAGGCGTGATGTTATGTTGTTATGTGAAAAAGAAAATCAACACCAATGTGGAACTTATAATAATCTGCTTCATCTAAATAAGTCCTCCTTTACATTAAATGTGTGAAGTATAACAACAAAAAGCCTTTATCTAGCAAGAGCACTTCAGTTGAAAGGACTTTGCAGTATTAGAAAAGCAATTATCTAGGCACACGCTAATAATTCCGCAAACTATAATGAACAACAGTCTCGTAACTACCACGAAACGAAAAAACTATAACTACATGATTGCAACCTGTCAAACTGAATGGAAGCCGTAATAGAGTTTGCATAAATTCGATCCAGGGGGTCTACTCCCGTTCGACGATATTCGATAAATCGTACGATTCATCGCACAATTTGCTACTCCGGTCAACCATCGTTCCCTTATCGCATGCGATGATCGTGTTTTTCTCATCTCCGGTAAATTGTATACGACTATGAACCGTAGTCTATCTTAATTGTGCCTTTTTTATGTGCCTGTCTTTATTATGTAAGTATCAGTCGGAACGAAAGTTCGTACTTCGTTTGTCGTTCGCAAAACGCGAGTAGACCTACAGTATCTAGCAAACCCGATCTATAATTAATAACAAATTTTAGCTGAAGGCTCCAAGTGAAAGGTATTGACGGCGAATATTATGGAAACAGGTCATAATAACCCTAAAATATTGACAACAAGATCAGATCTAATAGATAAATCTGTTAAAATTGCGTTTGGTTATACCAAACAGCTGTACAAGTAGCGAAACTCACATCTGAAATCACGTCGCTTGTATTTGATAGCATAACGATAGCACAGTCTAAGGAACTCTAGCTCTGCTCTTTATACAGCTTGAAATCAGCATAATTATTATGAAAATGGATATTAACTTGGACGTCAAACATTCTAGGTTTATACAAAAGAGCATTCATAACGATACTTATGTATTGAACTAATTCGCGAAAGTTTAAAAACTTCTGATACTTATGTACTTCCGGAGCACCCTGGACAGTCAACCCGGCAACTAACTCTACCGACTGCCTAATGAGATGTTTACAAATAAATTAATATCGAGATACAACTGGATACAACACAAATAATCGCTAACAAAGAAGTCGGCTAAAAAGCATTGAGTTAGCACTTACTTGCCTGTTGCCATTATTATTTCAGGAAAGAGGTAGGGGTCTTGAACGCCCCTAAGCCACTACGACCTGATAAGATCTATTGTGACGCCTCTTGCAGCATTACAGCACTTCCCCAAGCTGCAAGTCAATCATGAAGTCGACTATGACCTTGGGGGAGGAGGATTTGATCTCCTGCGTTGAGATGACGTGCCCTTAAAGATGCTGGCTTCTGATGTGGTGCACTGTATCACATTCGCATAGGATATGGATGGGCGTCTCATCCTTATCGCGACAAAACCTGCAAACTGTGGTATCACTGAGGCCCATCATGTGAAGGTGTTTATTCAGCTTGCAGTGCCCAGTAAGGGTTCTTGTCAGGATTCTTATCTGATTCTTGTTCAACGAAAGCGCTTCTTTTGTAAACCTTTTTTTGAAGCCCACAAGTAGCGCTTTCGAGTGTTCTTGGCCTGGATTTTTCCCAAAGGCTAATACTTTGGTCAGTTCCCCAGTTTTTAAGGCAGGCTGTAGTGGTGCATTTAGGAATGCCACAGATTGGCTCCGGGCCCACAGTGGGGCTTTCAGCACCAGCTCTAGCCAGTTCAGCAGCGGCTTCGTTGCCCCCAATGCCACAGTGTCCAGGCACCCAACCTAGTGCCACCGAGTTTGCCGCTCCTAGTGAGTTCAATAGCTGGACACACTCCTTTACAAGTTTGGAGTCAATTTCTTCTGAATCCAAGGCTTTTAATGCTGCCTGGCTGTCAGAGAAGAAGATTCGCCTATTAATTTAGGTCCTCTGCAGACTTAAACGGAAACATCCAATAATGGCAAATAATTCCGCTTGAAACACGGTGGTGTACTGGCCTAGGTTGGCGAATATTTTCACATTTGGCCGCCCACCGTGGAATCCATCTCCTGCTAGACCCTCTTTTTTTGATCCGTCGGTGAACCAAACAACATCAGTGGACTGAGGCTGGCTTGGCGTGTCGTCCTTCCACTCAGTCCTCTGAGGTATGAATACCATAAACAGTCTGTTAAAGCTGTATTCTTTTAACATTGCATCAGTGGGCATGGCAATGATGTCTTTCTTCATAAGGTTCTCCTGCAGTGACCTCATGGCAGTCGACTTCCATCTTGTCCTTCCCGCTATTCTGGCCCTTATCATTGCTGCCCTAGAGTCCATTTGCACCTGCACATGCAAAGGAACGAGATTAAGCAAAGCCTCAAGTGCAGCGGTCGGAGTCGATGCAATTGCTCCTATTGTTATGAGACACGCGAGTCTCTGGAGGCTTGAGAGAGCATCCCTGCAGGTAGTCTGATGGGTTTTTCCATGCCATACGACACAGCCATAGGTTATCATGGGCCTTACTATAGCAGTGTACAGCCACAGCGTTGCCCATGGTCTAAGGCCCCATTTCGAGTTGACCAGTCGGCAGGAAGCTCCCAAAGCAATTTTTGCTTTCCTTGTCACATGTTTAATGTGTGCATTCCACGTGAGTTTTTGGTCTAGGATAATGCCTAGATATTTGACCTCATCAGAAAAGTTGACCGTTTTACCGAAGAGGGTTGGTGGTTTTAAGCCATCCAACTTCCTTTTCTTAGTAAAAAGTACAATGACAGTCTTGTCTGCATTGACCGAGAGTTGGGAGTCTTTGCACCATCTTTCGATTATTTTACAGGCCGTTTGCATCAGATCGGAGATGACTGATTGGCATTTGCCAAAAAGCATTGAGTTAGCACTTACATGCCTGTTGCCATGTCTTACATATTATAGTTGCCAGACTTAGCAAATGTCAATGGCAATAATAAAACTAAATCCAAGCCTACACACAAGAGACCCAAAGACAAACAACGGAACACACTAATAAGCAAGAAGACACAAGTAATAGATGCGCCCTTCAACACACTCAAGCGTTAATGGCGAGATGGGTACCACCTAGCGCGTTTAGAGGCCGATAGATGAACCCAGAGAACAACTGCATGGAGAGGCCCAAATGGAATGAGGAATCTATTCCTCTTTACCTCTAGGTAGACCTGTAGAAAGATGGCAAGATGAGGTAGTAGAAATGGTAGGCAAATCATGGATGGAGAACGGGGAGTTATGTCTGGAAAATTTTTGGAGGAGGCCTATAGCAATAGTTAATAGATACTTCAAGATCTTTAATACTTGTAATGAAGGAATAACAAAGGCCTTTTTAAAGCACTTAATACGTAACACCTACCTACTTGAGCGGATTACGCGCGTAGCTCAATTCATCTATTACATGTGATCGTAAACACGCAACTTCATATCAATGGATCCTACTAGTAATTAATAATTTGCGCGGAAATTCTATAAATAAATATAGAAATGACGTGGCTTTTTGCGTCACATTTCCTAATTTATTAATTTTTTCAGAAGAAGGGAATAGCCCATTATATAATTTATATATAAATGCAGCATTTATATCTTGAAGTCGTGAAACCACAAAAGTAAATAGCCAATTGAACTGTCAAGTGTGTGTCTTTCTTCCTTTTAAGATTTTAAAATGAAAATATTAAAACTTGGTGAACTAGATATTATTTCTGATATACATGAACAAAAAAAAATAAAAAAATTGTAGCCTTACAAGCACTTATTAGCACTTATTACTCCAGTTGTTGAAAACCCACATCCAGGAACCAGTGCCCAAGCGTACATATCTTAAAAGAAGATCGACCGGACATGACATTGGAATCCTCAATGTCACTTCTCAAGTGCTCAACCTACTAGTAAAAGCATACGAGGAAAACTCGGAATACCTCTGTAAATGGGTAACGACTTTATGAGATAATACATCCATTAATGAGTGATAGGCGACCCGTTCGGATGACCTGACGTCATGATGTAATCAGGGAATCCCATTCGAATCTAAAACTTTGGTCACGAGGGTCATTTCAACTGAATGGTTTGGCGAACCTCCAGGACATGTTAATCGTAGGCTTTGATGATAATAAGTTCTCAAAACTCTTTGCTATATGAATAACAAGCTTTCCGCCCGCGACTTAGTTCGTGTTAATTCCTGTTTTTACAGTTTCCGCGGGAATTTTGGGAATAGAATATAGCCTTTGTTCCTACTGGGTAAAGTAACTTTTTAATTGTGAAAGAATTATTAAAGTCAGTTCAGTATTTTCAGAGTTTATCGATTACAAACAAACAATCTTTCCTCTTTATAATAGACAAAACCGAGGGACGTATCAACCGCAAGTACAAATTTCCGACTAAGGTTCTTTGTCATCATCACCTACACATTGAATTTTGTGGCCTATTCTACCTATCCCCATTGTAGTTTCATGTATAAATTAGCAGATAAAACAGCCTTACTATAAGCTCAATTAATTCATAATGGAGCCATAAAAACTGCCATACGAATCTGTTATCGTAACTTAAATCAAGTGTTTCGCCGTAACCAGGCGGTTAAAACATTTTTTTATAGAACAATACATAATTTGCATGCACGCGATAATTTAATTTGCGCGTGCGCATATTGGTTTGTAGGCGATAAAGATTTAGGATCTGTTGATGAAGTCATATTGGTCAAAACAGAGGGATTGTTCTCAATATGTTCGAATATATAATATTTGACTTGGGATTTTGAAATATTTATAAGGCAGCGACTGCTGTGTTGTCGCTGTTATAAGGACTGTTGATAGATTTTGACACTGTTTTTTCTGTTCCGTGGATTTGGAAATAGAATTATCAGACCTACAACACGTCAACTGATGCTTCAAGTCAAAGAAATTCAATACATAACGTGATAAAGTTTAAGAATTATCTATGCTTATAAGTAGCTTTGAAACTTTAGCGACAGCAAATGTGATCGAATTCGATGAAAGTGTTTGTCCACCAGTGTAATTTATAATGCAAGCAACGCTCGATCATCAATCAGTATGCCATCGAACACTATTTGTTAATCGATCAACGACGAAATGACACGAGCCGCGTACATGTGGTCTCAACCATCATAAGTATCCTCACACCCTACTGTGTATATTTAGCCGATATTATGCATCAAACTATGAATGCGAAACCGACAGAATATATTACATTTACTGTAGAGTAATAAATTATTACTCTACAGTTTAGAATAATTAATTATTAATTACATATAAATCGTCTTAGACCAAGCCCGCACAGCTATTTTTATTCGCGCACTGATGTGCTTTTCCACCGCGATTTTTAAGCACCACGACACCTGCATATGATTCCATGTCAGTGATTTTTTATAAGTATAAAACATCATTGTTCCATGTGTTACAGATTTTGCGATAAAAAATCACGCGAGTAAAAATCGCTGTGCGGGGGATGCCATTTGAAACTTGATACGTAAGGCTTTTGATACTGTTCCTTTGTTCAGTTTTCGGGACTGGAAAGAAGTAGAAGAAATCTTTTATTTTTATTCCAGTAATGCCGACTCATCATTAGTTATCATCCTCCTGCCCATATCCAAATTTATTTGAGGTCGGCGCAGAATGTAATTTTCTTTTATACGTCTGTTTCGGCCGTCATCGGCCGTAGTCGTATACGTGTGTTCACCGGTGGTAGATGTTAAATCTGTGGTGTTCACTTTCTTACCATCCATCTTTTACACAATGCATTCATCTATTCCTTAATCAGTCTATTTTCTTATAGGCATCTAAGCCATCAACATGCATACTTAAACTTCTTTTATACATTATAGTAAATTATTAAATCAATGAAAAGGTCCGAAGATAAAATAAAACTAATAACTAATAAAGCTTTCCAAATATACAGCATATCATAGAATATTCTAAGAACAGAGGGTCAATTCTTATTTGATATTGCACGCAAATAAGAGACGATATTATTCGTATTACCTACACTTTCCACCTGCGAGGATAGAAAGCGACTAAATGAAGTTCTCAAGTTCACGAGAAATCTATAAATAGATTGCAGTACTCCGTATTCTGTGGATCGAACAGCATTTAAGTCTGCTACGCTAATGAGGTTCTTTTTTTCTTTTTACCAAGTATGTACACGAGATGATATTTTTAAATGTCTTTTTAGTTCATATATTTAATTCAGAAGACACAGTTGAAACATCAAATGAAAGCAATTGCAATATTTTATCTCTCAAAGTCAAATTCAAATTCTCACGCATCAAAAACTAGAGATTTTCAGGTGCTGAATGTCTCTAGTCCATTTATTATTGACATTTATTACCATCCTTGGATGGCCAACCCGCCTGCCAAGCGTGGCGATTACGGCATATCCCCCCAAACTGATTGGGGGAGGTCTATGTTCAGCAGTGGAAGTCTTTCGGCTGAAATGATGATGATGATTACCATCCTTGTTTTTTTTTTTTTGTAGTATAGGATGGCAAAACGAGCTAAAGGCCCACCTGATGTTAAGCGGTTACCTTTGCCCATAACAACTTCAATACCACCTAGGCTGTCGCCTTAATGCTACCGCAAGTCGGTTCGCCAAACTGAGACATGAAGATGGAAAGTCAAAGTAAATTAAAAGGAATGAGTAAAGTATGTAGTATGAACCATTCTGGTCGTAGAATTTGAAAAAGCGTATAATGGAAGAATGGTACGCATCAGCTGCATAGCTCAAGTGACTTGTAAGGTGGTCTAGGCTAATAGAGTAATTTTGCTCGCATTTTGCGACGCCCAGAGACCTTTCATAAAACAAGAAGTCCATCATACAAGGAAATTTTAAAGTACTATAGGAAATTCTAAACGCTTCAGGGGCCTTACTCCCGACTTGATCGAGTTCGTATCAATCGAATCTCAATTCGAGTTAGTGTCAATTCGTACTCCAATTCCTCTAGGAATTGACAATGGTGTTGATTCTCTTGTTCACCAACTAAACTTATTAAACTAAACTAAACTATCGCTCTCATTTACTAATAGTAGAAACAAGAAAGGGATGGCAACAATTTTAGAACTGTCAAATAAGTATACGTGTTTCTTTGTATTTTAGTCGGCATGTTCCGAGATCACGACATTCACGACTAAACTTGTATGGAAATTTTAATTCTGAATAATTTGACAGCACTAAAATTGTTGTCATCCCCCTCTTACATCCAATATTAGTAAAAGAGAGACGGTAATTTAAAATAAGGTTAGTTCGTGAACAAGAGAATCAAGAGAATTATGCATAATATGCACTTCTAAACTCTACCCATTTGCTCGACAAGGCACTCCGCACTACCCTAAGCACATGCTGCTTAAAAACTCTATGTAATACATAATGTAACATTAACGATTCAGTTATGAACACTCCCATGTTGGGAAAATCATTAGCATATGCAGAAACAATGCAGTCCGGCAAGGACGTTTGTATAAACAATTTCAATGTGGACGATGATTTATCTTTTGCAGACTGTACTACAAATATGGAGAGGATTTTTTGGATGTCAGACTACTCGGAAGACATATTAACGAAGTTCTGATAAGTAATAAACGTGAATTCGTAGTAAGAATATACAGGATGTTAATTAGCTTGGAAGCGGTAATTGTATGTTTTTAAACCCAGAGCTATATAAAGGGCTACCTTAATTGGGGATCTTGACCTTGACCAACAGGCGAGTGACGCAGTGGTCAAGGTGGAAAAGCTTTCACAGGAATAAAATGTCTTGTTTTCCTCCCCAACTGTTGCGGGACTTATGTTTAGCAGTGCAAGTGTTGATAGAGATACACCTTGTATAGCCACAACGAACGAACCGAGTTGAAATTTCCAATAAACGAACATTGGAAAAACAAACAACTACATAAGCCGCTTTTGTTACCGCAAACCATTTTGGTTTTAGCATCTTTTTAGTTAAGTTTCTGGAGCTCTGCAAATGCTGTGTATAAAAACAGTTTCAAAAATTTGTATAATTTTTGCTATCGGCCGAAATGTTGTTCGACCAAAATTTATGATCATGTTTCATAATTCGCGTACTTACAGTTAATTTCCTCTCAAAAATCGTAACGAGTTCGTATTTCAAAACGGGTTGATTGGTTTCAAGACACCGTTCAGCTTACAATAATAACTATGAGGATTCAAATATATCTCACCGGCCTTTACCAGTCGTCATCCTCATCACATAAAATTATTTCGCAATCAGAATGCGGAAAATATAATTCCCCACATTTTTCGACACAACATTTATTTGATCTGCAAAAAACCGTACGATGCAAATCTAAAAACCCAGAATGTGACATCACAGCTTGATTCAAGACCACTTCAGAAATAGCATAACTACATTTATTATTATGTGTATACTGTACCTATTATCTGTATATTTTGTTTACTACTTAAATTTAAATATCATCGGGATTCACGAATAAAGCAACATATCTCGTCTTTTGGGAATAATCTAAGTGATGATTATATTTCAGTTCATCAATGCAGCTTCTAGCCCGGATTATGCGAATGTGTCCCAAAAAGCGAATAATAATCTTAATATTCCATTCCCAATCGTCTTTAAAACGAATTTATTTTAAAGAAACCAACTTTGTTACGGAAATCCTACAAAAGATAACAGAAGATAACAGATGGTTAAGGTGTTGCAAAAATCGCAGTTTATATCGGTAAGATTGGAGTATGAGATAACAAAAGAATGACATTTTAGCTTTAGAACAAGGAACGATTGGTATTCTTCTACAGAAATTAAGGCCGCTGCAAGAAATATTTTAATACATCTATCGATCCTACAGGAGTCCACACATGGAAACGACAATGTATATTTTTACATCATCTTTAAGGTACCGAGCGATACGGAAATATACATCAATGTATATATCTCAAATTGAGATTCTCAATACATCTCGATATACGCAAGCTAGATGTTTACAGCAGTCAATGAAGGAAAGATATACATACATACCGTTACTTGTTGCGTGTGATGTAAAAAGTTACATCCCGAGATGTAATATACATTATAGCTGTTGTGTGTTACGAGCTTTATACCATATCTGATGCAACGAAATAGCCAGTTCATCAATTATAATAACTAAACTATCTAGGTATATTATCTGGCGTGAAAAACATTAAAATGCCCCTTCATTAGAATGTTTATAGATATCGATAAGGATTTATAGGCCTCAGTCGATTTCTCAGAAGACTATCAAAATAATATATTGTTAAATAGGTACCTAATCGATAGGATTAGTATGAAAATAAACGCGAAGTTTTCTAGTTCTACTTACGCACTAAAAAGATAAATAATAGAAAAATAGATAACAAATGAAAAGATAATGCAAGTATTAGAAATGTTAAAATTATCGGTGTGTTTGTAAGAACTCCTGATAAATGAAAATTTTTACTAGCTGTGTTAGTTTTAACTTTAACTAACTTCAGAAATACAAAATAACCTCAAAACCAATTGAAAATTCTAACTTCTTTTTTCTTAGCAGAATGCATTTCTTTTGCGTGGTTGTAGGATGTTATAAAGCTACGCAAAAATAAAACGGTTTCAGATATTTTTTGGATCATTTTCCTTGTTTTGTTGATAGTGCAGATAACCTTAGCTCTGCTAGTAAAATATTCATTGAGTGGTTAGTTTTTGCGAAAGCGATTTATTTATGTTGATCAATGGTATAGTCGACTGCACGACAGTGGTAAGACTTGAATTGGAAAATCGCCTTTACTGCTTACGAAATAATGGCGCTGTCAATGTCAAACTGTTTCCATTGACGTGCGATCGACCGTACAGTCTAAAAAAGCAATTGGTATATATACAGGGTAGAGAGATATAAATGAAGTTTTCTCAGAAGATTATGGATGTTTTCGAGTGAAATATCATTTTAATAATAGACAAAGTTAAACTGTATTTATACAAAACCCTAATCAAACCAGTCTATAATTACTTCCTGAGAAATCTTCATCTATATCTGCCGACGGTATACTAATTGCTTTGTTAGACTGTACTACATAGAGAAACTATGTCGGGAACAAAATTTCTACTTTTGCAGCTTAGGTGAGATGACCTATACATTACTGTTGAAATTCTCTTTTTACGGCACCTATTTCGATCCTACTGCGATATACACTTCTGCTTTTTCCCTGCTTTCTTCAAGTATAGTTGCCGGCACGAGTCGTGAGCACAGATTCCACTGCGTAAATGGTCGAATCACTGTTTATAGTACAGCAGATCAGAAATTGGCTTAAATATATGATAATGCATAACTTAATATATGTAGAAAACGGAATACTAGAACTCGGTGACGACAGAGACTACAACGCAGGTACAATTTGTGCTCACGTCTCGTGCCGGGTACTATACCTAAGTAATTCTTTTGCTACCATCAAATTTAGCTCGGGGGCACAAAACATTGTTTAATATTCAAAGAATCCCAGCAAGTAAAAGTGAACCAAACTCTCGCCTCCTTTAGCCTGACGTTATTAAAACTGCGTGAACTGCTTCCTCGAAGCTCTATGAGTATTCACTTTGCGAAGGAAGCAGCTAGTTACTGGCAGTGAATGTAATAGCGATAGTTTATCATCGAGTCATCGTACTCTTTGGCGCATCAATTGATGAATCCGTTCTAGTTGACCGGGACAAGGAAATCGGTGGAACTTTTTGGAGAATGATACGTCTATTGTCATTGGCTATCTTTGGTTTGAAATTCGTCTTTAGATGTGTGATTTAGTCAATTGACATTACACACACACCCATTTGTGTGATAGTCCGGTAACAGAGCGGCTTCTTATGCAATTATGTCTAATTATGTACTAAATACATTGTATCAGACATTTATGCTTGTTTAGACGCTCATTACTAAAATAAAACCTATCCTTAAGATGTCGTTGATGTTAACTTTTGCCTGTCTTGGCTCCAACAAAAAATAATCTCCTTTACATAACCAGCCCATTACTGTCCCACTGCTGGGCACGGGCCTCTTCTTAGTACGAGAAGGCTTAGGGCTTAGTCCACCACGCTGGCTTAGTGCGGGTTGGCGGACTACACACACCATTGAGAACTAATCTCCTGTACTTTACTAAAATTAAAAATCGATTCGCAACACATTCCCGATAAATAGACAGACCTTTTTTTTTTTTTTTTTTTGATCTCGGGGTGGAAAATCCTCATGGATGTCCCCCGCCCCGGGGAGGGCGGGGGGGTCTGTCGGACTCTTACCGACTAAAAACCACCCCGGTGTTCCATCACTCACCTGCGCCGGGGTCGCGGGAACGCGCTATTCTTCCGCAACCCGACCTAGACCAACCTCCTTTAATTTTTTCATACATAACATAACGCCTGTATTCCCCGAAGAGGTAGGCAGAGGTGTATAGTATACACCCAAATTTCGCCAATTATGTTATAAGTCCCATGTAATAGAGGGCGAGCCTATTGCCACTAACCGGGCACAAATCTAGACACTGGGCTGCTGAGTACTGAGAATTTCCTATTGAAAAAACCCAGTAACTCTTTTCCCGACCCTGGAATTGAACCCAGGACCTCATGCTTAGCAGGCGAGCTTGCGACCACAACCTTGACCATGACTTATTTATTTTTTCGAAACAGATTTTTCAATGACTGCAAAACAATAAACGCGAGATCAAAGTTAATTACTATTGTTCTACAAACATTTAACTGATTACTGAGAAATGCGAAAAACATAAGTAAGGAGAATTTATAAATCCGTCCAATTAAAGGAACTCGTTGGTACACGGGGTGTTTGTTAGCCAAATGTTTTGGTGGAAGGTTTTCCGTTGGGAAACCGATCCGACATAACAATTGCCACAGCTATTTGTTGAACATTCAGCTTGAGTGGACGGACTCGAGGCAACAAATAATAGTCCGGTCGACCGCACGTCAGTGGTAACAATTTGACATTGACAGAGCCTTTATTTCGTAAGAAGTAGGGGTGGTTTTCTAATTCTAGTGTTACCACTGTCATGCAGTCGACTGTACTACGTACTAGGATTATTTCGAGAAACAATACCGAAATCGCAATCTGAATTTCGCTTTGTGAAATTGCTTGCTTATTATTACTTTATTACATTTTGATATTATTATGCCATTCTGTGCTATGTACGTTATTGCAGAAAGGTAATAAAAAGTATTTGTCCAAAGTACGTACGACTTTTATACGTTATAAATCAGATAAATTGTTGATAATAATAATAATAAAAAAATAAAAAAAATAAAAAATAAAAAAAAAATTGAGGCAATTGAAATTAAAAAACATCCTAATTTTAATAGAGAAGATGGTTGGCAGCTACCACCTGTTTGGAACCCAGTCCTTAAAATAATCAAGTCCCAAACAGCACGCAACACTGTAAAAGATAATGATATTGTGAGTGATTACTGCGTGCATCGAAACGATTTTAATTAATAATATTGTACGGTAATTAAAATAATTTTTTAGAAATATTTGTAAAGACACTTGTCATCTTAGTCTACCTGCGACCACGAAATGCTGCAAAGCTTTCGAAACGTCAGGGAAACCAATTTAAATAATATACGCGATTTAATCCGGTTAAACTTTGTTTTATTATAATAATAACTCTTTATATACAGGAAAAAAAAAAAAAAAAGGCGTAAAAGGCGACTAAGGGATTCACCAGAGGATGGGCAGCAGCGTTCTCTGAGTATTTAACCAACCAACTGCGATCGCCAACCCGCCTGCCAAGCGTGGCGATTATGGCATATCCCCCCCCTTAATTGGGGGAGGCCTATGTCCAGTAGTGGACGTCTTTCGGCTGTAATGATATACAGGAAGATTTTGAATTAATTAGCAATTATTTTAGGGATGATTTTACTCATCAATTTGATTTCAGGATTGGTCTCATAGTAAAAGTTATTCAAATTGATATGAGTACAATCATCCCTTAAAGAATTGCTAATGAATTCAAAATCACCCTGTATATTTACCGATTCTCCTTTAGATTCCATGATTAATAAAAAATAGAAGATAATAAATCTTATTGACAAGGCGCGCATCTAAAAGCTGAAGATACCTATTTAGTTTTATCGTCTAATGACTTCGTAAGCTGCCACTTCTTCTGCATAACTGCAATATTATTACCGAAAAAGCAGCCTGCAAGCACCTGCATTAGACTGAAAAGAGCGGTGCGAATTTGTTACGGCATAAATATATGCCTCACTATGACCACATTCCATACTAGCGTCGCATTAGCGACTTTTATCAGTCCGTTAGAAAAGTTTTTCATGCATTTTATCGCGACTGAAAATAACATTAATGCGGCCCTCGCCTTTCTTTGCGGCTAATTAAATGGCACGAAGTAGAATTAGTTCAAGAGAATGCCTTGGCCTTCCCACCATCTCCTAGAGCTCAGTAATAATTAAGACTGAATGTTTGACATCGCATTACAAAGTATTTTTACTCAGAATTCTTAGTAATCTTAAAGAAAATAGACACAATGCTGCAATGTTCACAGTATAAACATATCTATAGTGCGTTTCCGTATCGATTTACGGCCAAAATTAATATCATATCTATCCACGATTTGCCCTACTAGAGACAGAAATTTGACGTATTTTGTATGGAGCTTATGTCAAATTTCGATCTCCAGTAGGACAAATCGTGGATGGATTGGATATTAATTTTAGCCGATGATAAAATTCGCTTATCAATATCAACTCAACTATCTGGTCAACCCTACTAGGTATATAATTAGTATCCTACTATATTTCGTGTACCACTAATATGTTTTAAGTATTACAGTAGTAACCTACCTGCTAACTGCTATATTTTCTTCTCAACTTTGGATCTAGGGATGACTAAATTCAAAATAGAGCCCCTAAAAAAGGTCATCACTTTGGCAACTCAAAATTTCAACATACTTACTATATTTTCCCTGATTTTCCTGATAGATTTAGGAGCTTGGGGGTCAAAACTACTGCATTTCGTCCATAAAAAGTTGGCATTCTCAACAATAAGAATCGGGGAAAAACCACAAGTTCCTAGACTTCACAGTCTACACAAATCACACCTATTAAGCTAAATAGAACAACAATAAAACCATGTACACGGAACAGGACTCGTAACTGTTACAGAATCGTATTGCAACTTTCTAAGAATGTGTTCATTTTGCTTATTCCTAAAACACTATTCTTCGGTACTGTTACTGTTGCAAGATTGATGGCTGAATAGCCGGCAGAAACTAACAATCTATTTATTCTCCCTTACATGGCAGCAGATCTGTAGTTCGTATCAACAATAATTGGGTTGCCATTGGGACGACTCGATGTCACTTTCAGCATGTTTGGATCACGTATTTTGCGTACAATTTGCGGCCCGATAATTGGGTATCCTCATAGATAAATAAAACAAGGGAGATGTGCCAAGTAGAAACGACGCACACACAAAGACGCACGTCTCAACAAGGCCTCTAAGCGGGTGTTTGCACTTACAGCACTGCGACGTCCTCTTAGGTTCTAGTTGAGGCGTGCGACTGTGTGATTCAATCCGGAGCGTTAGGACGTAGTTTCCGTACTGTATGTTATGTTTACTTAAACGAGATTATCCGGAGAAGAACCGGAGTGACCGACATAGCTTGTAGAATCAGTAAGCTGAAGTGGCAGTGGGCTGGCCATGTCTGTCGAAGGACCGATGACCGCTGGAGCAGACGAGTCCTTGAGTGGAGACCGCGAATCGGCAAACGCAGCGTAGGGCGCCCCCCTGCCAGGTGGACCGACGACCTAAAGAACGTGGCTGGGGGGGACTGGATGCGGAAGGCAGAGGACCGAGCGTTGTGGCGCAACTTGGGAGAGGCCTATGTCCAGCAGTGGACTGCGATAGGCTGAGTTGATTGATTGATGTTATGTTTACTGTGGCTTGACGTTTTGAAATGCACAAAATGATCACAAAGCCGACGGAACGCCCACAGATTGAAGCACTGCATAGTTGCATACCCACTTTACGCATGTGTACAATTTGTAAGTTGACTAGTGTTGCTGCGTGATTCTTGGTGTTCGTGAGAAAATAGGAGTTTGTTCGTCGTACTAGTTGTTTTTGTTTGTAAAATAAGTGAGAGAAAAGCAACGACACCTAAAGACGCATAGGTGATATGCATTGAAGGCATATCACCTATGCATATGAAATCTATGGGTTACAACTTGTTGTCCTGATAAACTTATATACAACATGTTCATCTGTATCCTTGTCATATTTAAGGAGGTGACTCTACCACTGATACTAAATATGAATCAATAAAAAAATCAATACCAAAAAATCATTTTTATTAAAATACCTATTTGTAAACAAACAAATACCCCATGTGTCGCGTGCGACACAAAAACGATGCGTGCGAAACCACCAAAAAAATGGGCAGAATTTTCCGCCTTTTGACAATGCCACCGTTGACTTATTTTCAGAGTCGTTCGGGATTTATTAGATAGATAGATAGATAGATCATTTAGTTATCAAACCCTCGCTATGTTTCTAAGTGAAAAGGTTATTAAATAACCGTAGAATTCGTTAAGTATTTTTAGATGACTAAGGACATTACTTATCACTTGCTCTAGAAATATGGTACGATTACAGATACATCATCATCGACATCTTGTATAGAGTTGTCAACCCTAGTTTGTCAACAATGATCCAGATTTGCAATTGGTACCAGATAATGCTTACTGTGCAGATTGAATTTTAAAATAGAAGTTTTTATAAACCGTAATGTATGTGTTATAAATTATTACATTACATATATACATTACGCGGTTGCTTCATCATCATCATTTCAGCCGAAAGACGTCTACTGCTGGACATAGGCGCATCCCCAAGCATCGCCACAACGACCGGTCGTTCGCTTTCCGCATCAAGCGGATACCTGCGACCTTCACCAGGTCGTCGGTCCACCTTGTGGGGGGCCTACCCACGCTGCGCCTTCCAGTACGTGGTCGCCACTCTAGAACTTTACTACCCCATCGGCCATCCGTTTTGCGAGCAATGTGCTCCGCCTACTGCCACTTAAGTTTAGCAATTCTTCGGGCTGTGTGTGCGGGTTACTTTCGTTCTCCTGCGCTCCTCCTCATTTCTGATTCGATCACGCAGGGACACTCTGAGAATAGCCCTTTCCATTGCCCTTTGAGTGACATTGAGCCTTCTTATCGGGCCCATAACGGCGGCTGCTTATAACTTACAATATTATATGTATGAGTATGTTTGCTTTTTGTGCCAGTAAAACGTCGCTTTGGACGTGAATCATCATCTTCCTGCCCTGGTCCCAAATTACTTGAGGTCGGCGCAATACGTCTTCTTCTTTCATTTTTGTCTATCAGCCGTCATCTCATCATATACTCCCTTTTCATCCATATCATTCTTGACGCAATCCATCTTTCTTTTCTTTAGTTTCACTCTCCCTCTCCATCCATGAACATTCATATTCATCACTCTCTTAGTAACATGCGTTCATCCCTACTCATCACATTTCCATACCAGCCCAAACGATTTCTTTTCAACTTTTCTATTACTGGCCCCACTTTCAAACTCCCTCTGATATATTAATTTCTTACTTTCTCCATTCATATTTTTTGGACGTGGATGTAATATTTATTAAGGTTGGATAGCACTAGTAAAAATGTCTATGAGCGTTGCTAGGCTACCAACTGTTATCATCTCTCATGTCACTCGTTTGAAAATTGTAAAACAGGAAAAGTCGTGTGCTAACTATATATATAAATATAAATACATTAAACTATCAGTGTCAAGTGTTCGCGTGTTATAAAATATCTCTAGAGATTCGGACAATACAAATCTCCGTGTATAATATTTTTTCAACTTTCGTTCCCACATCATTAACACAGTTGGTAAGAAACCATCTTCTGCTATTCATAACAATATTTAATTCAACTTATGACGAATTTACTACCAGTAACTGTTAAATTTGCAGATTGAATTTTAGATGAAAATGGCATTTTTTTATATTTGCGATAAAAATAAAAGTTTGATGGCAAGCGTTTCATAAAAAAAATAAGAGAAGTCAAACAGTCGTAACATTTTTTTCAGGTGTCTCAACAGAAATAAAAAGACAAATAGTTACCCGACAGCTAATCGACTGTTTTTCACCGGTAAAGTACACATTAATATTATTTGTACAATACATCGTTTTGTGGAACATACGCCCGCTTGTTTTCAAAACGACTGTTTCTACATAAGCACACGGTACCGGGAAAGCGCGGTTTGTAAATACTCCCCTTATTCTCGAATAGGTATTCGAAAGTCTAGTGCTTCAGTATTTCTATAGTAATTATTCAAGAAAACAATTTACCTATGTACCGTTAATTTAATTGAAAGTAAATATTTATTCTTTTTTGCTCACGTGAAGCGCTAAGCTCTAAATATACCTAACTCAACAAATGAGAGAGGAAATTATGTTTATTTTTCGTTTCGGGATACACGTGAAACGGCTCAGACTAATTAGAGTGTTACGAAGCAATTATTAACATACATGATGTGTAAATAATAGATCAAGCTTAAGAGGAAAATAGCTGTTCTAACTGCCTAAAACTAATTTGAATTGTTTAAAAAAAACTTATTAAACTATAAAAAAAAATTGTTTAATTTTTTTTACTAATCAAATTAGTTTTAATTAATTAGGTGAGCTATCTTCCTCAAGTTTGATCCATTATTTACGGGACACACTGTATACCCATATAATAACATTATGTACCATACCGTGTACCTTAAAACAAAGCTGATTACTCTTAATTATTTTATTATTTTTAACGCATTTACGCATGCGAAGCGAAATCTAACGATTTAAATTGTGGAAAGAAAAAATAATAAAATAATTAGTAAGGGTAGGCATATCTATACGACTTTGAATTAACTGCAAAGTTAGTCGAGTCGGTTAAGAAACACTGTTTCTTAATAAGATATCGCTGACGTCACCCAAAGACGTACAAAAAGTGGAGGTTAACTTCGATACCACGAACAGTGTTCCCGGTAGCTTAGTGGCTAAAGCACTGGCGTACTGAGCCAGGAGTCGCAGGTTCGAATCCTGCGCGAGAGCGGTTTTTTCTTTCCACGATTTAAATCGTCTGATTACTCCTGTTATTATTGATATGACATAACGTGCTTGATAGTCACAGATATGAGAGATATAAGAAACACGATTAAAAGGTATTAAAGAAGGCAATACGTCATACCTCTTCCATGACGAGTCGTCATACATATCACTTTCCACGATGATCCCAAAAGCCGATATATCCCGAAAACACGATAATATATCTTAAACCAATGAAATTAAAAGTTATGAAATATGCTACGCAATAATAAATAGATATGAATCAATCAATGAAGGACGGTCGGTCGTGTCTAGTATTTCTTTATGTAAGAACTAGAAGTTAAGTACGTGACTATTTACTATTTAACGTGCCTACTTCCAGTAGTTCCATAAATCTAGTTCCTTATCTATGAATCCGTCTATTCAATAAAATTCTCGCAAGCTCTTCATATAAATATGAAGTTTTACCAGTTGCAATAATATTAATACCATAGGAATCTAAATAATAAGGTAATAGAAATGTTATCTACTATATTTTTATGGAACGCCTGTTGCGCCGGTTTGCCGCTACCAACACATAATACGCAGTTACGCCAACTATGTTTCCAGAATATTCAAAATAAATTAAGCAAAAAAAAATTTGCTGTTAGATATGCTGCTAAATACAATTTTAGTGACTTCGCATCCAAAACAGCACTACTGAGTTTCACTGATTATCAAGCAAACGGTTCGCGCACTGGGGCCGTATTATGAAGTGTTAAAGCCATCATTGTTCCGGTGTTAAGAGGGATGGCGCTATTAGTCCTGTATAGCTCTGTCTCTCTTTCGCAACGAAACAATGATGATTCTAACACTTCATAATAAGGCACCTGATGTCTTACGCGACACCTGCACGCGGCGACAAGTTCACGCGCCGTTACCACTTATATTACTTTATTATTTAGATTTCTATGGTTAATACCCAAGATCAGGGCCCTATTTCACGTAATTTCATGACGCGCCGATCAAGTTGCAGTGACGCTGCAGTTCGTTTATGACAGCGACCGCCGTAGATAAGAGAATACGGAAAGAATTGTTTTGATCCAAACTTAACTGCAACTGCACTTCTTTAGTTAAGTGAATTGGCCTACAGGTTATCTCGAAAGTGGGGTGTACGCGAACCGCCAGGGGGGTGATTCTCGCGTCGTAGACGTTATCTCGAACTCGACGTAATGTCGAAACAAGATGGCGAATGTCGATTGAAAATAAATTTTCGTATTCTCAGAATGTCACGTTTGAAATATGTCTACGCCTAGCGCTCTAAATACAAAGAGTAGTTCAAAGCAGTTGACATTACCGGCGACATTTTTCGTAGAGATTTAAAATTAGAGATTATCTCGAATTAGACATTTATCTCTATAACGCGAGAATTGGGGCCCAGGGGTTCACCAGTTGATCGTAGGGGTTCCGGACGAACCATGAGCAACTGCCCAATATATTGACCAGACATAATATTATTATTCTATGCAAGAAAACTGCTTAAGAACAAAATCTAATTAAATCTTGGATATCGTAACTATTATCCCTATTTTTCTTGAACAAGAAAACCGTAGGCGTTGTTTTGAAAACAATTCTTTTATCAATAATAGGTATTAGGTTCCCAAGGCAAATAAATAATAGTTTATATCGGCAAAAAAAAACAAACATGTCTGAAGAAAACAAAGTTCCAAAGTGATCAACACGCATCAATATTGATTAGAACCACACGTAGCCACCTAAGGGTAATAGCACACTATATGGCCACCACACCACATTAATCACCACATACCCTTATACGTAACACCTAGTCAGCCTGATTAGCTGCTGCACACTTCTTCTTTCATTCTTAATATGCATAGAAATATTTTTTTAACTTAAGACGACTAATTAATTAACTTCATGTACAAGAATCTTAAATTAAAATCTTTAATTAAATACATACCAAAGGCATATTGATGAATGCAAATAATTCTGTTTTTCTTACCACACACACTCGGATGAAAAAGTGGTCGATGGTTGAGAGTACTGACTTGGGGAGCATTCGTTAAGCCTAATCCTCCGAAGATTTTTTGTTCTACATGTTAATCAAGCTTCTTATTATAAGAACCACTTCATCTGACTGGAGATTGATACCCCTTGGTGGTTGCATTAATTAATTTGCGCAACTAATAAGGCTCGATTTCACCAACCATAATTCTCTGGTTAAACGACCGATTACCGTAATTTTTATGAGTAATCGGCCGTTTAATCAGAGAATTAACTTTGACGGTTTTTTTTTTTAAACGAGGTTTACCCGAGTCTTGTTTATGAGGTATTTTTTCCATTATCTCGTTCAGTTTCAGTCCGAGTAAATATTATTATTGACGTGATTAAAATGCACATGGCATTATATATATTACTCTACTCTCTACCTTACTTGTATGCGTACATCGCGTATAAAACTTAGATTTATTTTATTAAGCTGTTTAAAACACAATTGAGCTTGTTTATACAACTTTACAGCTATTTAATATTCCATTGATGGAGTAAACAGGGGTCAAGTGACCCATAACTCTAATCGGGAGGTGGAAAACACAGCGATTTACATTTTTCTACGAAACTGTATCTATTATAACGCCTTTCTTTTGTAGCGAAGGTGCTTACGATTCATGTAATTCAATGCATTTACTAGGAACTGTGACTTGGCGGCAAACCCTGAAGCGTGGGCACACTTGCCGCCTTTACCGGGAACCATGGGAATCAGCCCGGATTTATTATACTAAATTAGGTATTTTAATTTGCATATTCCCACATTGATATCGTGAGAAGCATACATATTCAGCTAGAACTCGCAAGATACACAGACAGCGTAAAAACATCACGACGAAGAGACTTCAAAAAGATGTGAACAACTCAGATATTGAACTATATCTCGATGCCATAAGAGGTGTCTCAAAAGTCATAATGAACACAGTTGGTACACGCCAACTATCATTCTGATAAGAATATTATCCCATTGCGATAAAGTTTACTTTCTGTTTGTACCGATGTTTTTGACGCTGACTGTAAAAATTCAATTAAATCAGATTAATTTATCAAACAATCCAATTATTGTTTTGAATACAAATTTAGCTGATGTCGACACGATAGAAGAAGAATAAAAATGTCATAAATAATCGTTTTCATTCATAAATCACTTTTGAAACTTGTTACAGTGTTAAGTGTTAACCTACTTTGGTTACTGAGCGGCGTTACATGCTAGGCTGGTAATGACGAGGGGGAAGACGCACCGGCAGGAGGCCATACTGGCGACAGCGGGGGTGGCGCTAGTCATTGCAAGGATCTGGCGATTTGGTCTTGCGGTGTCTCTTCATAAAGTCTGAGGCCCTAGGTTTCAACAGTTAGGACGAGGGTGGTAGAAGATTGCACGTATCCCACGCCCCCGGCCAAAGATAGAGGACCACCGTGGTGGTTTAACGGCCAAAATTAATATCCAATCTATCTACGATTTGCCCTACTAGAGATAGGAATTTGACATAAGCTCCATACAAAATATGTCAAATTTCTATCTCTAGTAGGGCAAATCGTAGATAGATTGGATATTCATTTTGGCCGTAAGTCGGTAAGAGAAACACTCACTGCATTGCTGTATTCCGGTGCAAAGGGTAATAGGTGCCGGTGAAATTACAAGCATATGAGACTTTCCATCTTTAGGTCTCAGTTTGGCGAACGCGATATTTACAATACAATTTAGGCAACAACCTAGGTGGCCTTACAGTTGTTATGGGCAAAGGTAACTTGGGCCTTTAGCTCGTTTCGCCATTCTATGCCATAAAAAAAGTTAACATAATGCAGCTTCGCAGGTCTGTTGCCTAGCAAAACTAATTAACCGACAGGTTTTCCTTAGTTGGCTCCTCTCGCACTGGAAAATGACTAGTAATGTGTTTATACAAGTTGTTGATCTGTAACCGTGCCATATTTCTAGAGCAAATGATAAATAATGTGCTTAGTCATCTAAAAATACTTAAATATTCTACGATTATTTAATACCCAAATTTTCACTTAGAAACATATCGAGGGTTTGAGAATAAGTTCCGAACGACTCTGGAAATAAGACATCGGCGGCATTGTCAAAGGGTGGAAATACCTGCAAATTGTTTTGGTGGTTTTGCACGCAGTTTTTGTGGTGCACGTGACATACGGCGGGAATTTGTTTGATTACAAATAGGTATTTTAATAAAATGGAAAAAAATTGGTACTGATTTTTTTATTGATTCGTGTTCAGTATCAGTGGTATAGTCACCTCCTTAAATATGGCACGAATACAGACCAACACGTTGTAGATTGATATAATACATTGATATAATCGTACAAAAATGTTGTAGTAGTTTTTCCATTTCTAAGGCTGCCTTCTCAAGGGTGGCTAACACACGCATACAAAATATGCATAATATGTGAATTAATTGAGTAATTGATTCCTATCTTATGCAGTGGCGTGCATTCCATATAGGCAAATAAGCAATGCCTACCTTGTTAGAATTTAATATTAACTATTACTAAATCAATTAATCAGCGTATTAAAAAAAAACAATTAACATATGTACTCAATAATAATGTATGAATTCAATGCAAAACGTACCTCAATGTGCAATGTGCGTTCGCACGATTGCCTGTCACGTTCACATACACAATCAAACCGTTTTGGTAACCATATACACTATTATACACACACACTACTTTAGGCTAATACCCGAAGCCATACAACAAAAAAATGAATCACGATATGGCTATGCGTAAATAACTAACATTTGACATTTCGCAATTTAGCCGTCTTATCAAGCGTCACCTGCTTCTGAAAACGTCGCAGGTGACATAACTGAACGTAGCCCTAGTGGCAATAGTCGTGGGTTGTCCGTAACGTTTTTTACACGTAACTGTTATGCGTTAGTAGTTTTGAATCCTATTATTTTGTAACTAGATATTTCCATACAAAGTGATCGTTATAATAAAACTAAACCCAACATTTGAAAAATAGCGGCGAAATAAAGATAATTATTGTTTTATTGAAATTACTGCATTTAAGTGTTCACATTTATAATTTGTAAATGGTATTCGAAGGGTCGAATAAAAAGATTACAATATTTATTATTATTTTGATGATTGTTTGTACGGTCGACCGCACGTCGGTGGTAACACTTTGACATTAGCAGCATCTTTATTTCGTAAGTAGTAAGGGCGGTTTTTGAATTGACGTGTTACCACTGTCATGCAGTCGACTGTACATTGCTACACATTCATCGTAAAATAATGAAGCTCAATATACGCTCATAACAAAATAACGATAAATAGATTTATAACGTTATTTAACTAATGTAATAACGAATGGTGTATAATAATTGTAGAAAATCTATTGTTTTCGTGCTCCGAAAATCTATTGTGTAACTTTGTACGTAAAATAATCGTTACATTACTATGCCAACGTACTACGTATTAGATTATCACCCTAGTAAATATTTTCTCAAACCGACGTTAAATAACGCCCAACTCATAGATTTACTATGGCCCAACTCTAATTGGCTGTTGACACTTGACAGAACTTGACATATGCGTGAGGAATTGCATAAATCGTGTAATAATTAGTTCGTTTTATTGTGAATTGTGAAGTTTTTGTAAAAATATTGATGTAAACATGGATAAATTAGAGTGCTCGGTTTGTGGGGAAGACTATGCTTAGAGAAATTACGCGAAACCCATTTAATCAGTTTTCGTTTGTTGACAAAACAAAAAAGTGCATTTCAGTAGACAAACACATCAAAATCTGTATTTGACTCAAGAAAAGGTAAAATGTTATGACTATTACATAATACAACTGTAACTGGGTGTCGTCATTCAAATTTAATAGTCTTTTGCTAGTGTCTCTTACTTCTAAACGTCGTTGTTGAAACGTCATGTTTTGTATGAAATGTGTGTAGGTAAGTATCAGATTTGTTAATAATTTTACACTATAGTAACTTGCTCCGTCTGCTTAATGACTGCCTACCTAGGCCAAAAACCAATGCACGCCACTGATCTTATGGAACTTCTGTCAGAAATAGCTAAGTTAATTAGTGCACGCCAGAGATGCTGCATACTCCAAACGACTTTTTTACATAATACGCATCTATAATGAACATTTAATTACACAAAATCCCATAGTCAATCAGTGGATATGTCGAGTGTTTTAACATTAATGTTTAATGCATACTAGCAGCGGGTTTGACGTGCACCTTGCTCCTTGCTGGTGTGGATTGGAATGAGTTTCATTTTTAGGGTTCCGTACCCGAAGGGTGCCAAACGGGACCCTATTACTCTCGCTACGCTGTGTCCGTCCGTCCGTACGTCTGTCTGTCATAGGGCTGTATCTTTGTAACGGTAACAGATAACCGGTTGAAATTTTCTCAGAATGTGTTGCTGTGAGGTGTATCACGACAAATACTAAAAATAAAAAAAGTCTAAAACCAAAGGGGGTCCCCATACAAGAAACCTCGAAAACATGCATTTTTTTCAACGTTTATGTTCCTGTTCTATCTTCAAAACGGTAATACATACCAGCGTCAAATTTGGTCTGATAATAGTGCATACTATGTAGTTTATCAACAAATACTAAAAACAGGATTATCATAGACATATGTGGTGGTACCTACGTAAGAAAGAGATGCTTTCGTTGCTGTCTTTTGATAAACTCTCGTAAATTAAATCAGTTTCTATGGGGTATTAGGTCGATGAGTGGTACGGAACCCTTACTGCGTGAGTCCGACTCACACTTGGCCGGTTTTTATATTAACTTTGAACTATTTATCTACCGATGAAAAAATGTGTTCGCTGCACATATGGCGCGGGGTGAGACACAAAAAATCAGGTAAAGATATTTGATAAGGCTAATACTATGGGAGTTGATGGGTAAAAATAAACACGTGTTGGAACTTTGGAACTGAGGAATTAAGTACTTTGTATTATATTTGTTGTTATCTATTTCGCGAATATTCTTAAGCCCGTATTACAGAAGTTTCCTCAAGTACAGTTTAAACTCCAATCACCTGATCACTACTTAAGGATAGAATCGTTACTTGAGTATCGGTCTTATTCCAGAACGGTAATTATAAACTTTAATTCAACAACATAACACACGAATTTGACCTGAAAAAGAATAGAAATCTCTACTCAAGCGTAGCCTGGACCACACTAGAGTGATTACAGATCAAATCTCTGCTCAAAAACCGAAACAGGTGACAGTATAAAATAATGCTAAACTCAGCTGAACTGTGATCAATAAATCTCTGCTTGAGGAACGTTCTAAAATCAAAGCTCAACTCAAAACTAGTTTTAAACAGTGATCAACGCTTGAGTATCGTTCTGTAATACGGGCCGAATGGCAAGAACAATGAGTGTGTAGAAAATGAACATGTTTCCGATGATACTTGTGTTACATAACAACAACAAGAAATTAATGATGATGAATGCATGATGGCGAAGATGGCTTCTTTGCCATCGCCCCGTGAATAAATGCAGTTCGAAATAATGGTATCTTGACGACCTGCGATAAAAGATCATTTGACTAGGTAGCTAGGTACTAGACGTTCGTCATAGTAGGTAATTCAATGTAGATCTGCCGAATACAATCAATAATATCTACGTAGGTGGTGCAACACAAAAATACTCGTCGTTCAAAATTTATCAAAGAAACGAAAGCATACGAAATATGATTTGTTTCATTAATTACGTTTTATAGAAATATATTTCAATTCCAATCGATAAGATTTCTGTGCATACAAAATAAATATCCCGTGCATGTGTGCCAAATCAGCCCACTGCAAAATATTTTAACGCAAACGAAACCTCAGAGAAATTATATTTAGCAAAAGGGTACCTAATTCAAATCCACAAAAAATACGTGCAGAAAAATTCGAATAATTTTATTGTGTTTATCGTAGGCCCGAAAGTGATTTTTTACTAAAGTTTCCAAATCACTACAATAAATAAACGTTATCATTTGAACCTTGGACAGTGTGACACGCATTTGGTACCTACGAAAACGCCATCAAATAAACCTCATATACTTTCTACTAAACCAAATATCCTGTTTCAAAAATAGACACAAAAAACACAGACTCAAACAAACAGAAAGTAGGTATTAACCAAACATGTTCGAAATTTAAAAAACACTTACCGTTTGATATCGACGGGTGGTGAGATGTCCATTGGCGGTGGAGGCGGCGGCGGTGGCGGGGGTGGGGGTGGGGGCAGCGACTTCACTGGCGGCGCGGGCGGCGCATCAGGAATATCCGGCACTATCACCGACACGGGCACATCAATCTCTTCTTTATTTGTTAAATTAACATCCGGCAGTTCTTTCAAATCCGGCAGATCTAACTCCGGCACAGCCATGACCGGTACAACTGGTGATGTTACGACTGATGGCGCAATGGAACTATCGGTCGTGTTGGAGAATTGTACATCACCCGCTATGCCTGGCAGATGTGGTAGGTCAAGCGGCATCTCAAGCTCCGGCACCTGTTGAACATATTTGGTTGTTTAAAGTAACAGTCTTGTCCTCCGATCGGATCAGCTCCTCGATTCAGAACCACCCGATAACCAGGGGCCTTACTTTCGACTGGTTCGAACTCAGAACCAAATCGAGCTAATGTCAATAACTAGAAAAATGCAGTACGATTTCACACTAACTCGAATTCAAATTCGATTGATACAGCACTCGATCCAGTGGGGATAAAGGCCCCTGTTGTCGACCGATTCGGTTTGTTATCTCGTTTCGTCTCATGATTCACGCAACGAGAGAAAAATAAATAACAAACCGAATCGGTCGACAACTGGACCTTGGGTACCCATGGAGTTTCTTGACGGCACTTTTCAATAGGACCGACGACTTAACATCGACTTCTAAACTTTATATCAAAAATGCAGGGCTTGCAATAGGCTAATACTTTTTAAGAGCTAGCCTAACAGTCAAAATCTATCGAACAAATAAAAAATACTCAATGTACACACTCACCATGCCCATGCCCGGTGCATACAGATATTCGTCCGCATCTCGCTTCAGAACATCTCTCTTCAAGATAGAGCTAGGCGCCGCTTCCAGGAGACTCTTGCTCTCAACCTTCGAGGCCACTATCGGCACGTACGCTGATGCACGCCGCGTGGTGCCCAGATAAGGACTCTCGTCAGTGTTAAAGATCAACAGGTCACCCACACTCGATAAGTTATCAATAACATTGTTCAAATTGAAGTCCTGTTTGGGATTCGTATTCTTAGGCTCTGCCACTTTCACGTGGTAGAAGTGGAGTTTCTCCTAAAATAGAATAGACGCATAACCATTTTGTCGTCAATTTGTGGGACAATAATAGTACTTACACTCTATGTTTAGATATTGTTATGACGCTAATTCTGACAAATTGATCACTCAATTGATTGTTGAAACTATGTTCAAAGTAAACATTGAAACCGCCGTTATATTATCTGTGTAGTAAATGGTAGTACGCGACAATAATTATTGGGAAAAAATGCTTCGAAATCATTACAAGAGTAACCTACCCTTGTTGGAATCGCAATCGCTTTCGTTTTGGCAGTTTAACGATGTTCATTGTGTTCAACCACTTGCCGGAAATAGACTGGACTAGCTACAAACGGGGCAGTGGCTCGGGCTAGCCACCCCGACGATACAATCAAGTAGATAAAGGGCCAAAATGAAAGCTATAACGATAGAGAGAGTTTGCTAGGCAGGTGTTTCCGAGTATTCCGGAGTTTTACGTACACACACAGGATTTGCAAGCAACCTGTGGGCTCTGGCTGACATGTTAACAAGATGGATAGCAGCATCAAGCTTAGCATTAACATTAGTACCAATGTAATGTCTTTTGATAACAACATACTGCGATCAACAAGTCGATTGCCAAACGCGACGATTTTGGTAATATTCCCTCGTAAAAAGAAAATCATTCTCACAAGCATTTTAAGATTGTATTGGTCACTTATTTCCTCACGCATGTTGCAAGTGTTACTTTGAATTTAACATGCTGATAACGAGTTCACACATTGTTTATCTATCTATCTATATATAAATAAAAATGAATGTCTCTTTGTATGTTTGTCCTCTATGCGTTTCTAAACCATTCATCCGACTGTGATGAAATTTTGGTGAGTTGTTCTGCGTAAGCCCGCAAAGGTTTCTGGTCCAAAAAAAAATATTGGCATAGCAATGCATCGCCGCCGGGGCACAGCTTACTAAGTAAGCTTTAGAGACACAGTATAATAACGTGATCATAAATATAATTACAAACGATCGTCTTACCTGTAATTCCTTTTCGTTAGACTGCCCCTGAGTTTTTCCACTCAGAGTAACCTTTTTAGGCTTATGCTGGTATCCGTCTGCGTCAAACACTGATTGGTAATGTTCATGCGTTATTGAGGCCGGGTACTTCGCACTCGAGAATACCTTGACCGCCTTCTGCATACCAGTTAACTTCTCTACTTTAGATCTAGACATCTCTATCCTTTCATTTAGTTTTATTGTCTTGTCCATGTTCTGCTTGATTCTTGACGTCAGCCGTGCAAACACGTCGTCCACAATGCCGTTGAGATTATCCAAAGTGTCTGCAATCTGCAGAATCGTCTCCTCTACGCTCAGATCACTTGGTACTAAATTTATTTTATATATACCCTCCATACTATCTCTTTTACGCGCGTATTTTTATTTCTGTAACAAACATCTCGTGTTGTAAACCCCGCGTAAGGACTGACGATGATTTAATAATGCGAATAAACAAATTCTTCTACGAATGTCGAGGTTCTACGTTATTAAAGCTGCTGATTGAAATCTTACCTACTAAGCTTCTTAAAAGTCACCTAAAATAAATTAATAAGGCACAAGAATTATCACTACACAACACATCCACATTCTTGTGTGTAATTATATCATGTCCAATAATTTTATAGCACTTCGTTAAGCTACTAAAGTTCATTATTTACAACTCAGTCACTAAAAGTCTATTTTATCAGTACTGTGTCACTTATTGTATGCTATACTAGGCTCAATTTTTCGACAAGTTCAACGTATGCGAGTCGGTAAGCAACGAATGGAGATTATCGTTAGCGGGGTCAGTGCTCCAAGAGAACCGGCAGTACGCGTCGGGCGACATGGTCGGGTCCAGTATCGCCGACTCCTCGAGCTGCCCGCCCGATAACATGTTATTGAGGTGCTTATTAATAACCGCGTCTCCTGGAGTCACGTAGCCACTCGACGCCGGCGGCTTTAATGGCACAGCATTACGTACAGGTTGCTTATGACTAGGCAAGGCGTCCAAGGACTGCAACTGAATGTAGCTGCTGTCGGCGCCGTGTTTCACTGGCTGTGGCAAGGTAGGCATAGTAGGCAAGCTTTCAGACCCGAATACTTTTGTTGGCGACGGGCCTAACTTGGGGAAGTTCATCGTGGCCTTTGCTTGAGCGTCTTCGGGCAGCACGTAACCTGAAGAGGCTGGCGGTTGACTCGGGACGCTGGGCGGCACGACCCCAGTCGTGAATATCGGTGGTGACAGAGCAGCCATAACGTAACTCGAGCTAGTTGGCTGTGTCGCAGGTTTAACAACGGGACTCGTATGCGGTGGCGGTGCCGATTGGACGTAGCCACTGGCCGGGCTCACTACAGGTTGTACATAGCCACTTGGAGTTTTCTTAAATGCTTTGTCACTAAAATATGGAGAATTCTCCACTGAATTCTCAGTTTCTGAATTTGAAGAATCTTCATCATGTGTCACATTATTTTCATCAGCCCTCACAGGTTCAACTTCCAAGTGTAAGGAGGAGTCCGAACCATCGTCCGAAGTGGAAGTTTGTCTCTCCACTGGTCCGCGTGACGTATCAGATAGCACAGTGCTGTCTGTGTGGTCACTAGAGCCACAATTATTTTCAGTGTTCTGTTTTGTTTCCGGAGTTGACACAGTAGTTCTACTGTTTGGAAGTAATAACATCTCGTCTGATGATGGTTTATCATCCTTATTTGTGGGATTCCATCCTCCAAAGGCATATTTAGAAATATCTTTCTCAGGTATACCTAAACCATTTGGCAGGACTGGTTTTATGTCTTCCATTTTCCTATACTTTTTGTATAGTTTTATTGAACCGTACATGATGCCTATTAAGGCAAATATAGCCATAAGGATAAGAGTCATAGTAAGACCATCTTTGCTCCTGCAAGCTACTGAACTTGGGCGACTCCATGGACCAGGGTACTCTAGAAGTTCTTTGTTCTTTCTTAAAGGTAAAGCTACTTCTGTTTTATCAGCTAATATGCCATAATAGGGATCTTCGTCAAAGTTTACTGCTCTAACCTGATAAGTTTCACTTTCATCTACCCCTTCACAATGTATTAAAGAATATGATAAATTAGTTGTATTTAGTATTTCAATTTTAGGCGCAGTGCTCTCATCTTTTACCCTTCTTATTTGGTAACGATCCACAGTTCCTCCAGGCTTTTCTGGAGGTTCCCATCTAAGGTAGTCTGGATTACTTTTTACAGAAGGAGCCTTCATTGCACTGGGGGGACCAATTCTTGTTCTTACAAAGATTCCATGGTGGGGACTGTGCTTAGAACAACTTTGAATAGCTGAATTACAAGCCTGAACAGTAAATGAATAATTGGTAAATCCCTGAAGACCAGTCAGTGTGTAATTTATTCTAGTAGTATTTTTATCATTTTCAGCCACTACTTTAACTCTGAATTCTTCTCCAAAGTTTGAAATGACATATTTTCCAATGATTCCATTTTTATTAAGAGGTGGATCCCATGAAATTATTAAAGAATCACTCTGCACATCAGAAATACCAACATTCCTAGGACTTGTTGGTGTATCTTCTATGGTAGTCACTCCTGTGGAGGCATTTTCAAGTGTTTTTAGCCCATAAATAGTGTTCAGTGCCAGGGTGAACTGGTATGTTGTGTATGGTTTTAGATTTGTAATGTATGCTTCCATTTGTTTTGGGTCAGAAACATAATATATAGATTTATTTCCAATAGTAGTATCACACACAGTACTTGTGGCTAGGACAGGGCAGTAGGTGAGATTATACCCTGTTATAATACCTTCTTGCAGTGTACAGGACATAGTCCAAGTTATTTTGACAGATGACTTTCCTGCAACATCATGGTTTACTTTTATAGGGAACCCATACATTTGTATGCCATCTTTAGATATGTCACAAGATGCCCATGTCATACCACTTGTTTTGGATCCATTGTTAGCCGATATTGCAAACTGATATCTGCTGTCTCTTGGCAAATCTATCACATGGGTGTTCCGATTGGGATCCAAAACCGTGAAGTTTATGCGGCCTGTACATATTTGACTTGTGTTATGCTGACACCAAAACAGTGTGTAATTATCAATATGCTTGACTCCAACCCATGATAATTTGTATGTGCCATTTTCATAGGCAAGTTTAGTAAAAGATGATACTCTAAGCACTTCCGTATCTCTTTTGGATGGGATGTAAAGGTGACTGCTGTTAACAGATGAGCCAATTGCATTCCTGGACCAAATGGACACATCCATAGCTTTGAAAGAATCATCAGTCAGTACAACATAACTCAAGCTTTTGTTTTTATCTGGATGCACTGTCCGTGGGTTCTTAGAGCCTTGCATTGCAACTACTTTATATGTGAAATTAGCACCAGCCTCCTCATATTCTTCAAGTTGTTTCCAGTACACATATATCACTCTCTTTTCTTCATATAAAGCTTGGTCAAATGCTCCAGCAATAGTATCTGGTGGTCGCCTTGGCTTCTCGCTAGCAGTTGTAAACAGCACATAAGTAAAATCAGACCAGAACTTGTCTTCAGTAGCACATGCAGACTTTATGTATACTCTGACCTCATATGACATATGTGCATATGGTAGGTTTGAGAGCAAAAATGTATATGTTATGTTCTTTGGTGGCAAGCTAGTTGCATCAACACTGCGGAAGTGAGCCGTGTTATCAATTTTAGCAATCTGGTACTCTATCCTATGCACAACTGGGCATGGAACAGGCAGAAAGTCATACATGTTGTTAGGGATCTTCCACTGAAGTAGCACACTGTGTGTGTCATGACTCAAGACTTTCAGCTGGTCTGGGGGGTCAGGCTTGACAACTGAGAAATGGTCAATTGTAAAATGCTGTTGGTTACAACCAAAATAATTGCAAGCTGTTAAATGAAAATAATAATGATATTCCATCTGTTTGTACCTGGGCTTGCTTGTGGTGCTCCATGAACAGTATCTTGATTTGCCGATCTTTGTAGCCATACAAGCAGCTACTTCATTTCCATTGATCAAGAATGTTAAATTGTACTTGGTTATACTATACGTCTCTGGGGAGGTCCAGGTACAGTTTAGGTCATCAAGGTTTTTTGAAATACATCCAAAGTCTGTAACATTGGAAGGTGGCAGGTCCACCAGCACTCTGCTGGTGCACTGTTTATTAGTTACAATGTTCCTACAATAGTAAGTGTACACTTGTTTCTCCAAATGTTCAATATACAGTCTTCTTGTAGTCCTGTTCACTATTTCTGAGTCTATATGTTTTCCACCGATATAGAACTCCAAGTTATCAGCCGTAGTATTTTCCTCGGCCACACAAAATATTTCCAAAGGTTTGCCATAAAGTAATTTGATCATACCCTCAGGGTACACAGCGACTGAAATGTCTACACCTTGACAACTCGAAAATATGCACGGTAAACTTATCATACATTTGATTACTATACACCACATCCATAGACCGAACTGCGGGCCCCTTCGGAACCCTTTGCACTTTCTTCGGGAATTTGTACACATATCTGCCATAACTGCTGCGTGAATCAGATCACTCCATCACGTATTGCTGCACTAATTCTAACTAACCCGATCGCGGCGATGGACACATTCCTTGTTTTTTTATCTCGCGAGCTAAATGGCGCACCAATAGTCCCAACACGATGACACACACTGACTGAGGACCGTCACTATACGCGCACCACATTTATTTATCTAACACTACTGTTATTCGGGATCGGATACTTGATAAAATCTGTAACAGCGGGACTGGGACTCGTCTAATTGTTCTGCATTGAATATTTTATAACGCCTGCAGTTACAGTACTTACATAAAATAGAAGAAAAATTTGTTGGATTATTGAAATTCTCAGAAAAGCCAACTTCAGTTCAGTTCGTGCAATTGCTTCGATGATTGACAGCAGAGTTGCCAGCATCAAATGTTAAATTGCCCATTTTTTTTCTTAACGTTATATTTTCGTAATTTTGAATTTATTCTGTGTTTGAAGCATAGTGGAACTCAAATCCTATGCTTGATACTAGCCAAAGGTAAGCAATCCTGAAATGTCTTTTGATCTAAATAAGCAATTGAAAAAATCTGCTAAATTTCAAATGAATTAGAATATCATATTATCTTGTTAGATAAGTTATGTAGTCAACATTTTTGTTATTCTGTTGTACACTTGTTTTTATCCTCTAATAATATATCAACATCTCTCTATCGCTCTAAGGTTTGCTGTAAGAAAACTCATTTTTGAGTTAAGCTCGCCGATGTACATAAGCTTTCCTATTGTAATATTAATGTGTATTTGTGTGTACAATAAAGTATCATAAAAAATTAGGGTCATCAACGATATAACAAATGTTTAATTTGTAAACAGGCGTTTAACAGTACAAAATTGTCGTGTAAAGAAATGGTTTTCGTCTTATTATTACTATTATTTATTTATTTAATCAGACTACTTCAGTCCACAATAGTGCTAGTAGTAATATTTAAAATACTACGTTAGTACGAAAAAAAAATAAAAAAAAACTTTACATCAGCATAAATTAAATTACAAATTGAACCAATAAAATTAAAACCAATTAACTAACTACATGAATTAAATTAAATTAACTAAAATTACATTAAAATTGAATAAATTAAATTACAATTAAATTAAATTAATGTCAATAAACCAATTTAAAATCAATAAATTAAAATGTCGTTCAATTAAAATAATCAATTTCAAAATACAATTCAAATTATAGTTCAAAAATAAAATCAAAAATCATAACTCCTAAGACTCAAACAAGAGGATGTCCAGTACTTTAAAAAAGGGCTGTCCCACTTCTCCGCTAATATATTCAGGATGATATTTGAGGTACCCTGCATTCTGCTTTTGATTGATTCGTTTTTTTTGCGTATTATGGCGTGAAATCCATCGACACAGGCATCCGCAAACATACCGGATGCACTACAGTGTCTAGGCAGTCCCAACATCATCCTAAATATATTATTACATTGCACGCGTAGGGCGTTGAAGGTCTTCTTTGTGAAGTCCACCCACAAGCCGCTCGTGTAGAAGGACTGACAAAAAGATTTATATAATGTTATTTTACTATTAACTGAGCAACGAGCAAACCTGCGGGCCAACATATTCCCTCTTATTGCCAACGCCCTACGCTCCCTTTCTATATCACAGTCATCTTTCAAATCAGCCATGACAATACGTCCTAGGTACCTGAACTGTTCCACTCTTCTAAGTTCCGCGCCATTCAGCCTTATTGGAGGTATAACGGCCGGAGAGATTCCCCTCGATGCGAAAACCATAACCTCGCTTTTTTAAAGTTATATTTTAACAAATGCTTTTCGGCGTAGGTTTCGCAGACGAGGAGCAGTTTTCTCAGCGCACAGACCGACGGGCTCAGCAGCACCACATCATCCGCGTAACTGATGTTATTAACCATTTGGTTATCCATCGAACAACCCGCATGTAAGCTGCTAAGCTCGACGATCTTCTCGTTCACGTACAGGCTGAAAAGCTTTGGAGAACTGAGTCCACCTTGCCTTACTCCGCATTCCAGCCTGTACGTGTCCGAGTACTCGCCTGCCCATCGTACACAATTTTCTTGGCGCGCGTACCAGTGTCTAAAGATTAATAAGCTCCTCTAGCATACCTGTCCCCCTAAGCTTATCCCACAGGATCATAAACTTTGGCTATTTCATTGGTGAACTAGGTCCTAAATGTTCTTTCTATAATGTACCTATGGGATGGCAAAATACACCTGACCTTTGCCCATAACTAGTGGTTCGTCCCGAACGGAAACCTCGCGATAAAAGTTTTGACGAACTATATCGACACATTTCTCTCAAATAAAAAAATATACAGTTGGAAGACTATGAAATTGGTTTTGTGCGTATCTTTTCCAAACATAAATCCTATTTTTGTTGAATAGTGATCCTTGAAAGTACAGCAGAGTTCAAATTCTGCCCAAAACGTGATAGTGAGTTTTTTTTGCTTTTATTGCTTATAACTTTTTTCTTTGATCAAATTGTTTTTTTTTTATATTGTTATTATAAATATGAACAAACCTCCTTCAAATAATAAAGATTTAAAAAAAACTTTATTCTAACTGGTATTCATAATAAATAATAATAAAGTATTTTTTTGTTTATGTACAGGATATTACTAAAATCAATCATACGTAACAACTTTTAGCGTGGAGTCATATTTCAGAAAGACCCCGGAACAAAGTCTACAAACAGTGACTTTGGATGCCCACCAAATTGTTAAACTTTGACCTAGAGCATTTCTAAAAATTGTTTAATACTCTGTTAAAAAAGTTCTTCTCAACGATGTCCTACATGCATTAGTAGAACGAAAAAAGAAATGTTTGTATGTATGGATAGAAACCCCCTCGAAAATTGATTTAAATTATAAGTATCATTTTCGGCTTTGTCATAAAAATATTCGTATTATCTGAGATTTAGAAGTGATCATATTATTTGGATAAGAAGTAATAACGTTGGCCACACCTTCCCCGGTGGCGCAAACGGAACGCTACGTGCCACCTCACAGGCCCCACCATGACGCAGCTAAAACTCCGATGTCACGGCCACGCCACCATGCTAGCCACGACAGCCACGCCTGCCACACCAGCCTCGCCAGCCACTGGGGCCATGCCAGCCACGCCAGTCACGCCAGCAGCACCAGCCACGATAGCTATACCAAGCAGCAGACTGCAGAGTACCCCGAGTCCGCCACCCGCAGGCCCTATCCTCCTGTAATTGTTTACGGAAGTTTTCTTCCTCATCCCTCATCCTTCACTGTGCCCTCTGCTAACTTCAGAGGGACACGCGGAATCACGCCCCATTGGCCCAGCTCGAGTCCCTCCCGTTGTACATTTATTGAGTAAACTCAAAAAACTAAAGATAATAAATGCAACTAGTAACTGCACTGCTATTGCCATTGGCAACACTAAATTTTATATCAAATGAAGTTGGCAAATAAAGCAATGCGCTTGCAGCTTAGATTTTAAATGCAATCAAAAGTCAAAACCAAATCAATAACAAAACTTATAAATGTTGTTGCGTAAAAAATATTCCCATAAATATTGGAACAACAAGAGTATACAAAATAGGGTGTTTGACAATTTTTTGAAATGTATGTAAAACGATGGCGAAACATCCAATTAAAGCATTCATTAACAAATAATTACTTAAATATGCTTTTAAAATTAAATAATCAAGATTTTTATTTCTCGTTTTTAATTTCGCACCAAAAAGCTAAGTCACGTGACATTATCGTCAACCTACGTCACTGTTCTTGTTCCGGTCAGTGTTACCGGTGTAAATTCCCTTAAAAGTACGTCATGCTTACCAAAAAGGTACGAATTAGAGGAAATGTAAAAAATCTGAGAAAAAACTGAAGATTCCAGTTTACGAAACAATTTAGTTAGAAGGCGATGTCGAGAGTTATTTTTATTTTGATATTGCTTTTATTTTTCGTTTAATTTTTATATTTCCTTCGAGATGGTTGCAGCGGTACGAGCGCTGAAAACGGAACGTAGTTTTGTTTCTGGTTTGACATGACTGAAAAGTTTTGTATTTTGTGTTTGAATCACGCACCTACAAAACAAAAGCTTGTAAATTACGTTCATAATTACGTACAAATGCTCATAAGTTTAATTGTTAGTAAGTTATAAAGTATTATAACCTGGCTCGATAAAATAAAAAATAAACTGGCTGACATGAATATGTTATTATTATAAAAACTCGCACTCTTTATTTTTACGATCATGGCAACATTTAGCTCGCCCTATGTTGAACAAGATTCTGACGTCACTCTAAATGGCGGCCAAGTCTCAAGACGTTTTGTATCACGTGATCAACAGATTAAAAAAACGAAATTTCAAACAGGAAAATAAAATATTTAGAACCAATTTAAATTTAAAAAACTTAGTAAAAGTTATTCTTCAACCTAAAATCTACGTTGTGTGCAATATTCATAATTTTTGGCGATACCAGTCAAACACCCTATTGGAGCGCCACCGCCACTAGTCATAAATTACAAAAACTTGAAAAAAATCTTTTCTGGCAGAACTTTGGATATTCAGCCTTTTTAAAATTGCTAAAAAGGAAGATACTCAAAAACCTAAAAAACACTTGTAAAATCAATCTATCTAGAACCCAGTTAGTTGTATGGAAATATATCGTGGAGGAACATGATACCTCGTTCCTCCACAGTGGTAACCCATACGTGATCGTCAGAGACAGTGTTTCCGCACTGGTGACGCCAACATAAACATCATTGCAGCCTTCCAAGCAGCATCGAAGTCATCATAATCGCCTACCTTCCTTCTTCACCCCTTCGGCGTTCAGCCAGCCAGTAGCTACCCTCGGCTTCATAGGGACCTGACCACACGCCTGCAGCGAATGCGCAGACCTGGTTGACCAGGTCTGCGCGTTCGCTCGCCCTCAGCCCACTTCAGCAACGGCACAGCACACAGCACTTCGGCCGGTCAACTAGCAGGACTCTTCCTCCTGGTCGACGCAGCAGCGAGCCACTACGCATCACTGCACCACCTCGACTCACTGAGGCATTTGCAGCATCACCACACACAGTACCGACTCACCGAGTACTACGCGGCATCCAGTTCCGACTCACTGGTACCTTTACTGGCAACTGGCAAGTACAACTCTCTTGAGTTGTACTTGCCAGTTGCCAGTGCAGTGAAGCGTCTTCGCTACGACATCAAGACGACGATCGACCTCCAGTCTCGGAGGGAAGTGGTGTAGCGACATCTATCCGGTGACATAAGAACTCAAACTCAAACTCAAAACTTTTATTGCATTCATGTGTACATAGGTGTTACATTTATAAGTCCTGTAAGTACTTATATGGTTTCAACATGAAACCCGGTAAGGGCACAGCAACATACTAATAAAATATAATAGTTCCATAGCAATGATAGATATGAAATTATTAAAAAATAGAAATTCGATTTGTATTAATAATAACTAATTTTCTAAATCTCAATTTTATTGATAATTTGTTATATAAATTAAATTTGTATGGAATTGTAAAATGTTTTTGTTAAAATTGCAATTTGATTTGAAATAACTGAAATACTTAATTGACTATTTAAATTTACAATTTTTGATAAGTTATTAAACATAATCATTTAAATTTTATTTATTACAATAAGAAAAATAATGTAAGTCCAATCAAGAGTATGCTCCAATATTCATAAGATAATATAGGTATGGTTTGGTAACTAATAAGGTTTATAACTTGTAACTAATGTATTTGTAAGTATCTAGTAGGTAATTAACCCATAACAAGTTATATTTACTTTAGCTTAATTAAATTGCAATATTATTATTAAATTAATGTAGTGTTTAATTATTTAATTTAGTAGTAGTGTTTAGTTAGTAATATTTTATGTATTTAATTTTATGAACCTAATAATGTAATTTTAATAGTCTTATGTTATTTATTTCTTTCATTTTAGTGTATTGAGATATCTATCACATGCATTAATTTATATCTGGCCCTAAGTATTCTGCGACTGAGTAAAAGCAATTTTGTATTAGATATTCTTTCAAGTATCTGTTGAATATATTAAATTTTTGTTCTTCTTTAATTTTTGCCGGTTATTTAATTTAAGAACTATCCTACATCGCGCAAGCAAAGTTTACACGCAAGTTAGCATAAATACAACCGCCCAACATCAACCGTTGGGCAGTAGCCCGCCAGGCGCAGACCCAGCCTGGTCGGAGGATCTTCCCTATGTGTTGGAGGAACATGATACCTCGTTCCTCCACAATATAAAACGGCAATGAAATTACGAAAAACCAACTCAGTTGACTACATTAATACAAATATATTATTATTATTATAAACCTGAAGTGTCTCACTGCAGGGCAAACGCCTCCCTACTCTCCTTCCACTTCTATTGCTAGAAGAGTCCAGCCCTTTTGGAAGCAGTCTAGCTCATCCCGCCATCTCCGTCTGGGCCTGCCGCGTTGACGTCTACCATGTAAAGGGACCCATTGGGTGGTCAGTTTGTCCCAGTGGTCGTCTGACATGCGGCAGATACAGCGACAACACGGTGCTGTGTTGTCGCTGGGCATATATGTCCAGCCCAGTTCCACTTTAGAGTAGAAACAAAATATAATCAAATAAAATATATTAACCATAGTCAAACCCTTATTAATTTATCTTTTGAAAACGGCATATACCCAGACGCACGGTTGAAATCTGTTGTGCAACCACTTCACAAAAAGGGTTCTAGATCTGAAGCGAGTAATCGACCAATTACTCTAGTTCCTGTATTTTCAAAAATATTAGAGAAAGTTATGAGCACAAGGATTATTATGAAGTTTTCAGAATAAAATAAAGTACCTATTATGTAGAACGGTTTTATTAGGAAAAAATCCACTACCTTAGCATGTTTTAAACAAGTTAAAGAAAAAAAAACACAAAAAAAAACAAGCAAAGCAAAGCAAAAGAAACAAAAACAAATAAACAAATAAGCAAATCTTATTCTTAAGAAGTTTTTGATACTATTAATAAAAACCGGCCAAGAGCATGTCGGGCCATGCTCAGTATTAGAGGGTTCCGAAGGTAGGTGTAGTTACAAACGAATCAAAACGAATATTAATCATGGCTGTTTTAGTTTTTGCAATAGAAGGCAGCATTGGCGATCTGAGTCGCGTGTTGTTATACAGCGCCATCTAGCGGGCTAAAGAACAATGTACAGTTTTGACCTGCTAGGCAATGGGCGGTTCTAGTGATATGATATATATCTTAAAAAATTGCTAATTTTGATTTGATTTCAAAACACTTACTAGAATTTTAAATAAAAGTCTAGAAAAAAAATATTTTTTTTTTTGATTATATCAACTTCTGATGCTCATTATTTCGTCGTCTCGTCTATAACGTACTAGTGATTATATTCTCTTTGGTCGAGTCATGATTTCTTTTTCAAGATGGTTCGTTTCGCAAGTGTGGCCCTAGCATAATATTCATGAAATATGCGCAGGTGTAACCCCGACATAACCTACCTAAAAATGTTCATACTTAACCTCAAAAATGATTTTATTATAGTAACTTTCCTTGGCTTCCCAGAAAAAAAAGAATGAGATTATTGTTTGTAGTAGACATGAATGAAAGAATGGTACTAATACAATACCATTGATCAGAAGAACCCAGCAAAATAAAAAATTGAGTGACAGGTCAACGCATGTATGGGGATTGGGGAATGGACATTGTTCATTGAATCGTTGTTTTTTTTGTTTTATTTATGAATATCTTAGAAGATTACATAAAAAAATAGATTTAGAATACAATTTCGATTGAAATTACGTGTTTTATTTGAATAATTTTCCTAACTTCTTTTATTTTGATTTTAGTAGAATTTTAGTACAATACATGCAATTTTAGTATTTTTTAGTACTTTCAACATTATTTTTTAGTTTATTACTTTTTTGGATAATGGCCACACTGCTCACACTGCTTGTCAAAGGTGTCAAGTCAAGTCAATCACTGCGTTTTGTTTTTTAATAATAGTACTTGTGGTTGTGAGTGTAATTTAAAAAGACAATTATGTGAGTGGATGTTATATTACAATAACTTACAATGGATGATAATAACTTACACTCTTTGGGTTATACGACTAAAACGGCAATCATAAAACTACGTGATGATATACGAAATGTTATAGAAGAGCAAAGAAAGAAAAATCCAACCGGGTATGTTATCGTTATCACTTAATAATTTTCATCATTCCAAGCACAGTAAAAGTGCTCCTGTGTCAAAATACGTTATATAAATGCCCTTATGTAAAATCTAATGCGATGGCTGACGTTATAAATACAATTTTAATTATATAAATAATCTTTCAGAATCATATATGGCTTGGTACGGAATGTTATTTCACAATTGTAATTATATAAATAATCTTTCAGATATGGCTTGGTACGGAATATTATTTCGTTTTCATCAGAGAAAGTGCTGTTGTCAGGTGTCGCTTACACCATAACATTAGTATACATTGTCTGCTTGATACTCACATACCTACTTGGTGAATCTGTACAAGCCCATGCTTATTTACTTTGGGAAGCATTTTTCTTATTTGTAATATTGTTAGTAAACTTCTTGGTGGCATTCAATGAAGAGTATTTATACAGGAATGAAATACCTCATAGAATAAGAAAAGTTTTAGGTAAGTGTGTAATTTTTTATTTTTTATTTAGTGTTAAGTGTACTTGCTTTTATGTTTAATCACATAATAATTGATTTCTAGTAGCTTTGTTAGATGTACCAATAGATTAAAGTTAGGATCTATGTTAGCTTGCATTGATGTACTCCACAAACCAGTAAGCCTCAAGACCCCACATAAACAAAGTTTTGCATGAGAACATAGTCGTAAAACGTTGGCAGGGACCGGAGGGCGGACGGCGCGTTATGATTGGATGGCTCAAATGTTCGGTGATATTATTGGTCCAGCTCGCTGACAGAGTGACGTCCCGATTGGTGGCTGGGGGTAAGATATGCAGTGCTACTGCATATGCTTTGTGACCGGGGGTATCCGGCTAATAGGCGTCTAGAGGCTTACTGGTCTGTCATGTACTCATACCATAACATAACATCACGCTTGTATTTCCCCGAAGGGGTAGGCAGAGGTGTATAGTACACCCACGTTTCGCCAGTTATGTTATTGTCCCATGTAATACCATACCATACCATACTCATACCATATTCTATGTATATTCTGTATTTTTTCTCTTGTCTTATTTAGGAAACAATCTTGGCACATCTCTTTATTCAAATAACTACTGATAAAATATGATTACTAGTTCTGCACATTTAATTAGGTAAAAAATTGTTATTTAGTGTGTGAAATTGTTAACATAATCTCTTTTAATAATTATTACTGACGAATTTTATTTAAAAGATTTGCCAAGATTGTTTACTAAATAAGACAAGTAAAAGAAAACAGAGATTATAGTAGTGTAATCTTGTATTGCAAATGTATACATATATGCGTGTGTGTGAAGTACCCTTATGATTAGATGATTAGGCAAAAAACAATGGAAATTATCAATCTTTGGCCCATATTACAGAATGTTCCTCAAGTTTTGATCACTGTTTAAAACTAGTTCTGATTTTAGAACATTCCTCTAGCATAGATTCATTGATCACAGTTCAGCTGAGTTTAGAGCTTAATTCTGCACTGTCACCTGTTTCGGTGTTTGAGCAGAGATTTCATCTGTAATCACTCAAGTATGGTTGAATTGAAGTTTATAATTACCATATTGGAATAAGAACGATGCTCAAGTAACTATTCTATCCATAAGTAGTGATCAGGTAATTGAAGATAAAACTGTACTTGAGGAATATGGACCTTAGAATTCTTAGGCATAAATTCAGAGACAAATCTAAGTGTGAACTAATGCTTCCAACTGTCAAACATTACTGCATTTTGACAGTTGGAAGCATGAGTTCACACTTAAATATAAGCCTAAATATGTATAAGCCTAAGAATTCTAAGATTATTAATTTCTATAAATTTTTTCTTTACTCAGCCTTGCACAGCTGAACATGAGCTCAATTAATAAGTCTCATTAGCCTTTTCCTGATGACCTAACTGTAGATATTTTCTATGTCAAGTAAATGATTACTTTTAATTTAAGAAGACAACAGATTGTTTATTTAATTATGACCAACAGATAAATTATAACAACAGTAGTGAAGGTTGCTTATATTAATTTTCTTATTTACAAACATTCTACACATTATTGCTAAACAGCATAATTAAGAAATTTATTTATATAATCACAATCATTCTTAATTAAAATTACACAAGAATGGAAACAATTACATAAATTGTTTGAAAAACAATAAATAACTTTCATTCTTCTTTTCATAACTCCTTAGAAAACTATTAAAATATTTTGTTTCATTAATGCAAGTGGGGGGAACTTGTTAACATTATTTTAAATTTTATTCATCATCATTCTCCGGGCTATTTCCCAATTATATTGGGGTTGGCTTCCAGTCTAACCAGAACTGAACATCAGCATTTTACATGGAGCGACTGTCATCAGACACCCGCAACCCATTTACTGGGTAACACTAACATTATACATTAAATTATTAACTCTAAAAAGCCCAAAACCATCCTGTGTCACCGAAGTGTATCATGATTACTAGTTTCTATGCATATTTCACACCCAAAGTAGCAATCATGATACACGTCAGTGACAAGTGATGATGACATGATACATCAAAATTATACAAATGTGGACCCAGCTTAAGAAAACCTTGTCAGAGACTAATTTGTATTCATTATTTTATTATTTTTAACACATTTACGGTTTTTTTTTAAAATTTGTATTCATTAATGTCTTCTCTTTAACCTCTTGAATGCCCATGTCCCAGACTTAAAATTCCATTAAATCTCACGTGGGTCTACATTGTGGCAGTTTAGAGGTCACTGAAATAGATAGAGTAGAAAGGTTGTAATCAAATTCTACTACGCCTTACATATTGACGTCATTAATTTAAAAAAAAAAAACTTTAATCAAATGTAGTTTACAGCTTTTGTTTCTGCAGTTAGAAACAGCACAATAATGCATTTTTGCGGGTTTTTGGTACAGTATTTACAGAAACAAGTAATAAGGCGTACTGAGAAAGGCTTTGAAATGCCCTGTACTATGGTGCAGTGTTGGCAAGTGCACCCTGCCCACTTTTCCATTCTATCTATTTCTGTGTTAGAGGTTAATGGTGTTTTGTATTACTTAAATGATTACAGAAACATTGGATGATGCTATAGAGACTTCGAAATGGAAGGAAAATCATTATCCTCATTTATGTGCTCCATTTTCACCATGTGTCATCCTGCAGTGGACTTATCGAGACTGTAAGTAGTTGTATAATTTATTTTTTACTAGGATAGCAGCTAGCATTGTAGTCATTAGATTTAATATTATAACTATTGGCACTTTGACTAATCAAAGTATTGGAATAGAAAAGGTAATAATACTCTTTTCTTTTGGTATTGGCAGTACTACAAACTTAGAGTCGTTGATACAAGTATTAGCAACTATTACATATAAATGAAGACCGATTATAGGTGAAGCCTCTGACTTTAAAATGTCGAAAAAATACTAATGTGTAATCTTATACATATACTAGCTTTTACCCGCGGCTCCGCTCGCGTTAAATTCTGCTAACCCACGTCAGTCCAGTCCATTCCAGTCCAGTCCACTGTCCCACTGTCCCGCTGTCCCGCTGCCCCGCTGCCCCGCTGCCCCACTGCCCCACTATCCCACTGCCCCACAGCCTGCCCCGCTGCCGCACTGCCCCGCTTCCCCACTGCCCCGCTGCCCCGCAGCCCCACTGTCCCGCTGCCCCACTGCCCCGCTGCCCCTCTGCCCCTCTGCACCGCTGCCCCACTGCCCCACTGCCCCGCTGCCCCGGTAACCCAGTGCCCCGCTGCCCCACTGCCCAGCTGCCCCGCTGCCCCTCTGCCCCGCTACCCCTCTGCCCCGCTGCCCCACTATCCCAATGCCCCGCTGCCTCGCTACCCCACTGCCCCACTGCCCCGCTGCCAGACTATCCTACTGCCCCACAGCCTGCCCCGCTTCCCCACTGCCCCGCTGCCCCGCTGTCCCACTGCCCCGCTGCCCCACTGCCCTGCTGCCCCACTATACCACTGCCCCGCTGCCCCGGTAACCCACTGCCCCGCTTCCCCACAGCCCCGCTGCCCCACTGCCCCGCTGCTTCGCTACCCAACTGCCCCACTATCTCACTGCCCCACTGCCTGCCCCGCTGCCCCACTCCCCTACTGCCCCGCTACCCCACTGCCCCGCTGCCCAGCTGCCCCGCTGCCCGCTGCCCCGTTACACCACTGCCCCACTACCCCGCTGCCCCACTATCCTACTGCCCCGCTGCCCCGGTACCCCACTGCCCCGCTGCCCCACTGCCACGCTGCCCCGCTTCCCCGCCCCGCTGCCCCGCTGCCCCACATCCCCACTGCCCCACTGCCCCAATGCACTGCTACCCCGATACCCCACTGCCCCACAGCCCCACTGGCCCACTGTCCCGCTGTCCCACTGCCCCACTTCCCCACCGTCCCAACGTCCCACTGCCACTGTCCTACTATCCCACTGTCCCACTATATCACTATCGTCCCGTCCCATGTCCCATGTCCCATCCTATGTCCAGTCCCATGTGCCGTCCCACTGTACTGTCCCATGTCCCGTCTCATGTCCCGTCCCCTGTCCCGTCCCCAGTCCCATCCCCAGTCCCATCCCCTGTCCCGTCCCCAGTCCCATCCCCAGTCCCATCCCCTGACCACTCCACTCCACTCCGCTCCATCGTACATAGAAGCTTCGATCTGTCGGGTGAGTACGCAACCCACGAATTAATTTGCTTAAACTTTCGAACAAACAACGCCTCCCATATTGACGTCATTAATTTTTAAAAATTAACTTTAATCAGATGTATTTTACAGCTTTTGTTTCTGCAGTTAGAAACAGTACAATAAGGCATTTTTGCGGGTTTTTATTACAGTATTTACAGAAACAAGTCATAAGGTGTACTGAGAAAGGCTTTGAAATGCCCTGCACTATGGTGCAGAGTGTTGGCACGCGCGCCCTGCCCACTTGTCCATTCTATCTATTTCTGTGGGCTATACAGTCTTTATGAGCTTATCTGTCCAACTAGCAGACACAATAATTACCCAATGGACTTTGGCAGTAAAAGGCGTTTGTATAGACGACAAGTTAAGATATGGTGATCCTTGAATTCCTATTGGAAATAGCTTTGTGATAGTCGTGATTTGTATGGACTTATCAATATGATAACACTACAAATATAAGATAGTTATTGCTGTAGTGGATTATAAGGCTACGGTTATCTTGATGTAGATTCATCGGATTTAAAAAATTATAATTATTTTAAATCTTGGTAACATATTGTGCAAGTATTAGGCCAAACTAGATCTAGACTATTCTACACTAAAATACAATGGTTTATACAGAGACACTTTGGAAAAACTAATATAGTATAAAAAATACAGGGTAATTGGTTAAGGAGTGCACAAAATTTGCATATTGGTTCAGTATCTAGTCCTTATCGCAACCACATTATTAAAATTCACTTTAAAACAAAATGAAAATTTGTATGGCATGCGCTACAAAATTTTCTGTCTTAATTTTTGTCAAATTAAAATGTTTTTTATTTCAAATAAACCTAATTACAGGCAATTTTGAAACATCAGGCTCTAGTTGCATGGCTCCTATGGAGAAGAACCGGCAAGTGCTTAACTCCATGGATATACAATATAAAGTCGATTTTTAGGGTTCCGAAGTCCTACAAGGAACCCTTATAGTTTCGCCATGTCCGTCCGTCTGTCCTAATCCTTTACAGCTTAATAACTTCTACAGTTATAAACATAAGTAAATGAAATTTTGTTACAAAATAGTCTACATATAGATCTCAATTTTAAATGAATAAAAAAATCGTTTTTACGTATTTAGGGGTAGCGCCCATACATGTGAAATGGGGATGAAAAAATTTTTTTCGCTGCACCCCCTCGTGTGGGGTATCATTGAATAGGTCTACTAAAATGAAGGTAATGTTTCATACACCACTTTTTTATCAGGTGTACTACTACAGGAAAAATAATCATAGCAAATAATGCTCCTTTTGCTACTTTCTATTTGAAAAGATCACAAAAAGTAACTTTGACTTGACAAACTTCTTAAATTTGGCTTCTTGAATTTATCGCTAGATGGCGCTACTAACAACACGCTCTGAGTCGCGAATGCTGCCGATTATTGCAAAAACTAAAATAGCCATGATTAATATTCGATTTGATTCGTTTGTAATTACACCTACTTAAGGAACCCTATGCTCACAATGGGCCTGATAAGAAGGCTCAAAGTCACTCAAAGGAGTGTCCCTGCGTGATCGAATCAGAAATGAGGAGATTCGCAGGAGAACGAAAGTAACCGACATAGCCCGAAGAATTGCCAAACTTAAGTGGCAGTGGGCGGGGCACATTGCTCGCAGAACGGATGGCCGATGGGGCAGTAAAGTTCTGGAGTGGCGACCGCGTACTGGAAGGCGCAGCGTGGGTAGGCCCCCCACAAGGTGGACCGACGACCTGGTGAAGGTCGCGGGAATCCGCTGGATGCGGAAGGCACAGAACCGGTCGTTGTGGCGATGTTTGGGGGAGGCCTATGTCCAGCAGTGGACGTCTTTCGGCTGAAATGATGATGATGATGAAGGAACCCTATAATACTGAGCATGGCCCGACATGATCTTGGCCGGTTTATATCAATGTGGTTGCAATAAGGAATATATACTGAACCACTATTCAAATTTTCCGCACTGCTTAAAAAATATCCCGTATAATTCGTCCTAAAATTGAGTTAGATGAATAACACCTACTGTGTAATGCACAGTATTTTGTATTACGTCATATTCAGCCTCCTACAGTCCTGCTGCTGGTTCCACTATTGCATGTCATCTACCTCAGTTCTATGCCAGTCACTCAGTCACATCCATGTGCTAGTCTCGACAGGTTTGATGTTGTCAACCCATATTGAATACAACGTGTTATTGAAATAACTGAAAACCTCATAAGGGGTCATTGTACTCATCATTATGAACAACTATTACTATAGGAGCAAACCTGAAATCGCGAAAAAAAAATGTTGGTTGCTACAGATGTTCACATAAATCGCCAAAATATAGAGAACAGCTGTTTTTTTTTGCGATTTGTGGGTTGGTCCCATCGTAGTAGTTGTTCATATTGATTTAAAAAAAAAACATAAATGGTACATTGATGAGTACAATGACCCCTTAAGAGGTTTTCTTTCAGTTATTTCAATGACACGTATCATTCCTATAATAATAATATTAATGCGTACATAAATATAAACTTAAATCATAATGGTGTTGGTATTTCAGCAACAATAGTGAACCTACCATGGGCATTGCTAGTGGAAGGGGATGTGATTGTGCTGAGACCAGGCCAGGAGGTGCCGGGCCACTGCCGTGGGTTGCAACCGGAGGACCCAGAGCAATTCTTTGGACAAATCTTTCAGCCTACAACACCGGTACATACATACATAGTTTTCGGTTTGATTTCGCCAACGATTATTCTCTGGTTAAACTACCATTTACCCACAAGTCAAGTACATTTTTCGAGCAATCGGCCCTTTAATCAAAGAATTAACGTTGATGAACACTGGCCATTTGAAAAAGGTTTTGAATATATTTGATATATTCTCTAAATAATGATTAAATTGAAGTATTCAATCTTTTTAGCCCACAGACCAGTAAGCCTCAAGACGCCGCTTAAACAAAGTTTTGCTTGAGAATGCAGTCGTAAAATGTTGGGACCGGGGGCGGATGGTACGTTATCATTGGTCGGCACATAAGTTCGGTAGTATGATTCCGTATGATTGTTGCCGCTCGCTGACGGACTGGCGTCCTTATTGGCGGCGGGGCGAATGATATGCAGTGCTACTGCATATGCGTTATTACCGAGGGTGTCCGGCTAATCGGCGTCTAGAGGCGTACTGGTCTGTGTTTTAGTCAAAGTTAAGTTATTATAAAAATTATAAATGTAGGAATAAATAGGTTTTGTCCAAATAAACCTATTTCCTGCAATCTGCAATCGCATTTTATTTGCACAAAACATATAAACCTAAATATAATCGTGTCAATAATGTATCTTTCGTGTGATAATCAAATTAACATGAAATGTTGCGCGAAAAATATGATGTAGGTGTGCGAGTTACATACATATTAAGTACAAGTTTACACACAAGTTTACACACAAGTTAAATACGCTCGTGCGCTGGTGGGGCGCGTCAATTTAGTTTAGAACGATTAGATGCTGATCCCTACAAGACTTATCTCCAAAAGTCGTAATTATATAGGTGTCTTCCCACGGTGCGTGATTTTACAGATTAGCACGCATGAACTACACTAGGAGTGGCAAACTCGGTGGCACTAGGATGGGTACCTGGACACTGTGGCATTAGGGGCAACGAAACCTCTGATGAACTGGCTAGAGCTGGTGCTGGAAGCCCCACTGTGGGCCCGGAGCTAATCTGTGGCATTCCCAAATGCATTACTACAGCCCACCTTAAAAATTGGGGAGCTGACCAAAGTGTTAGCCTTTGGGAAAATCCCCAGGCCAAGAACGCTCGAAAGCGCTTCTAGTGGGCTTCAAGAAAAGGTTTTTCGAAAGAAGCGCTTTCTTTGAACAGGAACCAGATAAGAATCCTGACAAGAACCCTTACTGGGCACTGCAAGCTGAATAAACACTGGACAAATAAACAGGATGGGTCTCAGTGATACCACAGTTTGCAGGTTTTGTCGCGAAAAGGATGAGACGCCCATCCATATCCTATGCGAGTGTGATGCAGTGCACAACATGAGAAGCCAGCATCTTGGAGACCATGTCATCTCAACGCAGGAGATCAGGTCCTCCTACCCCAAAGTCATAGTCGACTTCATGATTGACTTGCAGCTTGGGGAAGTGCTGTAATACTGCAAGAGGCGTCACAATAGATCTTACCAGGTCGCCGTGGTTTAGGGGGCGTTCAAGACCCCTACCTCTTTCCTAAGATAATAATAGTGAGCTCGCACCGCGCACTGTGCTTATATCCTCGGTGGCGGTGTGGCGCCCGGCTTTCCGTGATCGTCACCTATTCGATCACGGTGCGTGATTTTACGGACGATACGGTATCGTCCGTAAAATCACGCACCGTGGGAAGCCACCATAAGACCTTAGAGCATCATCTTTTTTTTTGTTCCAGCAAAAAGACAACTTTAGCACCCCCCGAATTCGGACACCGCATAGGAACAAAGCGTATAGAATGTGCGAGACTCCCTACCTCAAGAACCTGAAGCTGGCTCTGGAACAAGCCACCATCAGACCAGTGACCGTGTTTGAGAAACAAAGGTACCTGGTAAGCATCAATTCACTCATCATTACCACAGTAAACATACAGTACGGAAACTATACTCTGTTTTTTCTTACTTGTCTTATTTAGTAAACAATCTTGGCATGTCTTTTTAATGTAATTCGGCAATAATAATTATTAAAAGACATTATGTTAACAATTTCACACACTAAATAACATTTTTATCTTAATTACATGTGTAATTATATTTTATGAGTAGTTATTTGAATGAAGAGACATGCCAAGATTGTTTACTAAATAAGAAAAAAGAGAAAAAACAGACAGCACTGCGACGTCCACTTAGGTTCTTGTTGAAGCGTGCGTCTGTGTGAGTGATTCAATCCGGAGCTTTAGGACATAGGTTCCGTACTGTGTTATGTTTACTGTGTCATTACCTTATACCCTGCATTTGAAATTAGAAAGACTTAAATTAGCACATGTAAGCAAGCATCAATATATTGTACATACATACATATTATCACACCTCTTTCCCATTGGGGTAGGCAGATACTATGGATTTCCACCTGCTACGATCCTGACACACCTTCGTTTCATTACCCGACTGCGCCAGAAGGAGGGTTATGTTTTTCGAGTGTATGTATGTATGTATATTTCTTTGGCACGCCCTGTAGCCTAAACGGCTTAATGGATTTCAGCTTGAGAGGTGTCGTTAGATTCGCCTTAATTGTGAGAGTGACACTGGGTATATCAAAATTATAAAAATCAAAATGGCCGCTTTTTGGCGCCATATTAAGTCATCAAAAAATTTTATTTTCCCTCAAAACCTATCGAGTGGGGTATCAAAATAAAGGGTTTTATAAATGCTTTACAAAAATATATACAATTTATATGTTTAAATGTAATTTAGAATGAGAAATGCTAAAAAACAACAAAATATTCAATGCTAAAAAAATTATAATATAATTACAATATTATGTGTGACTTTAAAAAATAACATAAATAGCGCGATAAAACATGACAGAAATAAAAATTTTAAAATAAAAAAGTTAATTAACAAAACCAAAAAACCCGACTGCGTGTAAATATAACTGAAAAGATGTAAACAAGACTTGTATAGGTATATGTGAAAGTATCAAATCAACACGCAGGCGGAGGCTACCTGTGAACTACTTATGTAATTAATGACCAAAAACATACGTAGCCTCCGACTGCGTGTTGATTTGATACTTTCACATATACCTATACAAGTCTTGTTTACATCTTTTCAGTTATATTTACACGCAGTCGGGTTTTTTGGTTTTGTTAATCTAAGTTCAATATATTCTAAAAGTCTATAAAACTAGACTTTTACCGCGGCTTCACCTGCTGCATACTGAAATAGAATACATTCTTTGTAACTTCTGGATAAAGTAGCTTTCTAATGGTTAAAGAATTTCATTAAAACCAGTTCAGTACTTATACCCCCAGTTTCCGAAAAGCTGGTCAACGCAAAAATGTACTAATCAGCTGTCAAATATCAGGTTAAGCGTTGTGATTGGTTGTTAACATTTCTGCCGGCCAATCACAGGAGCTGACATGAGATTTGACAACAGATCAAATTGATCAGCCTTCCAGAAACTGGGGGTCAGAGTTTCAAATCATTGGTTTCAAACTAATCTTTCCTCTTTTTAATATTAGTATAGATTAGTATACACCCCTACTTTACCAGAAATAAAGTTAAGGGTAGTCTCTGCTCATGATTATGAACAACTTTTATTATGGGACCAACCCTGAAATCGAGAAAAAAATATTAGCTGATATTTTTTTTCTTATGGAAGGAAGAGGCACGGGATCGGAAGAAATGGAGGGAGGTCTTTGCCCAGAAGTGGGACAGCACAGGCTCATAATAATAATTTAAAAAAAAACGTGATTTCAGGGTTGGTCCCATAATAAAAGTTGTTCATAATTATGAGCAGAGACTACCCTATATTTTTCTGGTGATAAAACATTTTTGTTGTAGATGTGGTCACTGGAGGCCTTTGTCCAGCAGTGGACTGCGATAGGCTGATGATGATGATGGTTATGCGATTTGATCAGTTTTCTCTATAAATCATTCAATTTTCCTTTTCCTCGTTGACAAGCTGCAGCGAGAAGCTTTCCACCCAATATCCTACCGTCCAAAGAAAGAGAGACTTATCGCCATTTTGCGTTTTGTAAAACGCAAAGTGGTTGGTTGGTTTTGGTTAGATGCGCCTCTTCTGTTTACGGCGCGTCTGTATTATTAAAGCGGGTTTGGGCTTTGCGATTATTGCCTTTGACCTACAAAACCTTCAAAAAATTTTTCACCCTATTGGTGAACTCTTTACAGATGTATGTTTTATATTTCTACCCTTAAGCTTCTGATACACATGCCTGTAACTTGAACGCTTGCATACCGGCGCCTTGCACGTGCCAGCTACTTTCATGTGTATACGTTGACTGGCATACCTGTACCTGGCAAACATGTAGCTCGCACAGCATTTGATTTACTGGCATGCAATATGAGAGAAGAGCGCGGGGGGCTTCAAAACCCGCACGCTTCAAAAGCTACAGCCTACAGGCATGCCAGTGTCACTCAAATCCGTCTTCTTCTTCTCTTATTTTTTGTCTCATTTATTTAGATACAAATTCTACTGCTAGTAACAATATGACATTATTTAATTTCACTTCGAATCCTTTCCATTTATGCAAAAACTAGAAAATGTACTGTCAATACGTCGGTAGCCTGACGTACTGGCACATGTATACGTTTAGGCATGCAAGTAAGCAAATTGCATGCAAGTTTACTTGCAAATGTACCCACAGCGTGCCAGTTACCTGCAAACGGTGTAGTTGGCATGCAAGCTACTGCTCCATTTTACAGGCATGTGTTTTCTGGCTATTATATGGTTGAAACATCACGATAAAGAACAATAAAAATGTACCTACTTATGATTTTTCCTAACGAGCCTAAATAAGGATCATCATCATCATTTCAGCCAAAAGACGTCCACTGCTGGACATAGGCCTCCCCAAGCAGTTTGGGGGGGGGGATATGCCATAATCTCCACGCTTGGCAGGCGGATTGGCGATCGCAGTTTGTTGGTGAAATACTCAGAGAACGCTGCTGCCCATCCTCTGGTGAATCCCTTAGCCGCCTTTTACGACACCCATGAGAAGATATAGAGTGGTGCAATTCTTAACGTCCGGCACTACACGGAACGTAAATAAGGATAACTTTATGAATTATATTTTTCCACAGTGCACAGTAAAAATAATGGAAGGCATAGTCCTTCCTCTAGTGATTTCCCTGGTGGTGATAGCAAGCTTCGTCCGTCACGTGTACCACTTACCAGGAGTTACGCACTGGACCGAAATATACTTCCTGCAGACCATCGCCGCTTCACTACCGCTGCTGCAGATCGTGTTCCCTATTGCGTGGGTCACCTTGAACTGCTATGGGCTGGCTAGGTGAGTGAAATTTACGTTTAAATCTTGATTTATTTCATTTTATTTTGAGTATGAATTTATATGTATATTTATATGTGTATTTTTGTATGTATATATTTATTTTGTTTTTGTATGTATTTTTATTTCGTTGGTCTAGTGGTTGCAAGCGCGACTGCTGAGCGTGAGGTCCTGGGTTCGATTCCCGGGTCGGGCAAAGTGTTGATTGGGTTTTTTCATTAGGAAATTCTCAGTAGCAGCCCGGAGTCTGGATTTGTGCCCGGTCAATGGCAATAGGCTCGCCCCCTATTACGTGGTACTATAACATAACTGGCGAAATGTGGGTGTATACCGCTGCCTACCCCTTCGGGGAAATACAGGCGTGATGTTATGTTTAGTTATTTGGAGTATCAATTTACCTATAGAATTCTAAGTGGATACTTTTGGGTTGACAGTGGTGTCGATTGTCTTGTTCACGAACTAAACTAATTTTCAAATATCGTTCTCTTTTACTAATAGTAGATACATGAAAGGGATGGCAACAATTTTAATACTGTCAAAATAGTCAGAATTAAAAATACCATACAAGTTTAGTCGTGATTTCGGAACGTGCCCACTAAAATACAAGGAAATGTAACAAGTAAACTAATTTGACAGCACTAAATTGTTACCATCCCTTTCTTGTATCTACTATTAGTAAAAGAAAGTGATAGTTCAAAATAAGTTTTGTTTGTGAACAAGAGAATCGACGACAAGTGTGTCTCTTAAAAGCAAGCTAAGCGCAACCGCTGGTTATGGAGTAATCTGTCACCAAATAGTGAAGTGTTTGAATTGCAGTCAGGGTCTAAAAATTTAAACGTTTCATGATTTCCTGATTCACACCTAGTTTGAAAACTTTAGGGATCCATTAGTTGAGTATTAAGTTGCATGACTGCTTTGGTCCCAAGTTCAACTCTCATTGCGATGACAGCATTTAAACTATAATGCGGGGCACTGACGATGCAAACAACAGTCTGAATGGCGTGGCCGCATTCCAAAATCTGTCTGTGAATGTTGAAAGCGTATCTTATTCTTAGAACAAGTCTTGCTTTTTTGGATGGTTCCGTGTGGTGCCGGACGTAAAGAATTGCACCACCCTATCTCTTCTCATGGTTGTCGTAAAAGGCGACTAAGGGATTCACCAGAGGATGGGCAGCAGCGTTCTCTGAGTATTTTAACAACAACTGCGATCGCCAACCCAAGCGTGGCGATTATGGATTATGCCCCAACATGCTTGGGGGTGGCATATGTCCAGCAGTGGACGTCTTTCGGCTGTATTGATGAAGCTTTTTTGGATGTAGTCAACAAAACGGCGTCCGAATGGATGCACCGTCAGTACCTTAAGAAGATGATGTCATTTGGCCTATCGATAGTTTAAGTTTTGTTTCTGTAATGGCAAAATCACACTACTTTCTACCACTCTTCCAGATTCAAACTATTATCAGAAACGCGCCAAAAGTACGTCCGTCCGAAGTCTTGTTCCATATCAGAAGACGCTAGCGACCCGCTGATCCAAGCGATGAGCGATTCCAACCTTCAGCCGGACAGCCTCAAGTCTTTGGGCAAGACATTCTTCAGTATACTGACTGGCAGAGAAGACATGGTCTGCAGGACTGCGAATATTGTGCATGTGCTTGGGTCTTTGTCGGTGAGTTTTTATCATCTTTAGTAGACCAGTAAGCTTCTAGACGCCGATTGGTCGGATACCCTCGGTCACCACGCATATGCAGCACCACTGCATATCATACGCCCCGCCGCCAATCGGAACGTCACTTCGTCAGCGAGCGGCACCAAACATACCACTGGACTTTGGAGCCGACCAATCATAACGCGCTTTCCGCACCCCGGCCCCCGCCAACATTTTACGACTGCGTTCTCATGCAAAACTTTGTTTATGCGGCGTCTTGAGCCTTTCAGTACTGATCTATGTATTTAGTAGAATATTGCTTCTAGCTTTTCACTTATGTATGGGTACATCTACATACTGCAAGTAGTAATGTGTATATGTGTAGTAATGTGTGTATGTGTAGTAATGTGTGTATGTGTAGTAATGTGTGTATGTGTAGTAATGTGTGTATGTGTAGTAATGTGTGTATGTGTAGTAATGTGTGTATGTGTAGTAATGTGTGTATGTGTAGTAATGTGTGTATGTGTAGTAATGTGTGTATGTGTAGTAATGTGTGTATGTGTAGTAATGTGTGTATGTGTAGTAATATGTGTATGTGTAGTAATGTGTGTATGTGTAGTAATGTGTGTGTATTTATAATGACTCTAACCAAAGATAAGTCAACCATAGACATTCAAGTCAGAATCAGGGGTATAATTCTGAATTCGTTTGATTAGATTTGAATTGTAAGAGCGATAATAGTTCCGTTACAAGATGGAAACAGAGGTATACAGGACGAATAGCGCTATCTCTCATTCGCAACGGAACTACGATGGCTTACATTTCATAATTCGGCTACAGTTCTGCAAACATCCCATCTCTTTATTAAAACCATTTTTAAGCAATTCTCTATTAAACGTTTAGTTTTCTGAGCTCAGTAAACTTCATAATTATTAGGTCAACAACTGGACTCGAAATGAAATCAAACCCTACGCTATAGTTAGATAGATAGAATATACTTTATTGTTTGCACACCATGACAATAAAACTAAAGTTATAAACAAACATGGGCACAGTACTAATAAGTTACTGCAATGATTGAATTTACTCTTTTGAAAGTCCCTGTAACTACACGTATTTAAAAAAACCGGCCAAGTGCGAGTCGGACTCGCGCAGTAAGGGTTCCGTACCACTCATCGACCTGACACCCTATAGACACTGATTAAATTTACGAGGTTCATCTAAAGACATCAACGCAATGTGCGCGAAAAAAGAATTTTTGTTGCATCTCTTTCTTACGTAGGTACCACCACATGTGTCCATGTTTGTCCTATTTTTAGTATTTGTTGCTAAACTGCATAATATGCACTATGATCAGACCAAGTTTAACGCTGGTATGTATTACCGTTTTGGAGATAGAGCAGGAACAAAAACGATTAAAAATATGCATGTTTTTCGAGGTTTCTTATATGGTGACCCCCTTTGGTTTTAGTTTATTTTTTTATTTTTAGTATTTGTCTTGATAGGCACCATAGTAACACATATTGTGTGAAAATTTCAAAAGGTTTTCTATTACCGTTACCAAGATACAGCCCTGTGACAGACAGACGAACGAATGGACGGACAGCGTAGTGAAAGTAATTGGGTCCCGTTTGGCACCCTTCGGGTACGGAACCCTAATAAACCTGGCTATTTCTTATCACAGGCACTTAGCTGCGTGGACAAAAAAGGCATCCTATCCTGGCCTAACCCCACAGCGGAGAAAGTGTTCTTCCTGCGCAACTCCAGTCCATCATCACACAACTCCAGCAAGACGAGCCTGGTGGGGTCCATGGGGCACCAAAGTGACGAGGCGATCGACACGCCAGTTGAGGGCACGAGGACGGCTGAACCTTCTACTATTGTTGAGGTGGGTGGATATTATTATGTAGTTGTTACATTGTACTATCCTAGTAATTTTCAGAAAATTAACAAGGCCACAACAGACCCTTTTCATAGCTTGAAAAGGTCTTTCGTGCCTTTGTGGGTATTATAATATGAAACAAATAAAACCGGCTGGTAGAAAGTATGCAAAGAAATCTCATCATCATCCTCCTGCCCTTATCCCAATTTATTTGGGGTCGGCGCAGCATGTTTTTTTCTTCCATACATCTCTATCAGCCGTCATCTCTGTGTTTACTTTCTTTCTATTCATATCATCTTTCACACAATCCATCCATATTTTCTTCGGTCTCCCTCTTTTCTTATAGCCATCAACATTCATACTTAAAACTTTCCTCGTAACATGCTCCTCATTCCTCCTCATCACATGTCCATACCATGATAGTCTGTTGCTACTTAACTTCTCTGTCACTGGCGCTACTTTCAGACTCCCTCTTACATATTCATTCCTTATCCTATCCATTCTCGTTACACCACACATTCCTCTTAACATTCTCATCTCAGCTGCATGCACTTGCCTTTCATTAATTCCTTTCGTAGCCCAACATTCCGATCCATACAGGACAGCAGGTCTTATCATGGTCTTATATATTTTCCCCTTCAGTTTAAGAGGAATTCGGGAGTCACATGTAGTTCCCGTGACCTGCCGCCATTTCAACCATCCTGTGTTAATTCGGTGCTTGACTGTCCGGTCAATTTCACCATCGCTTTGCACAAGTGAACCGAGGTACCGAAAGTCGGAGCATACTGGCAAGGGCACGCCATCTAGCGCAATAGCAACAAAACCGGAAAGACCGCCGAAATCGCAGAACATGTATTCCGTTTTAGTTCTGCTGATTTTCAAGCCAACGTTCTCCAGATTTTGTTGCCATTTTGCCAATCTACTCTGGACCTCAAGTCCATCTTCAAGTCAAAGAAATCTATATTAATTATATAAAAAATAAAAAATCTATATTATTATGCAAAGAAATCTATATTAATAATTTTGTGAAAATCACAAAGAAAACTTAAATAGATTTTCGAACTCGATTTTGGGAAGAGTTTGATTTGATACGTATACGCTATGTGTATTTATAATATACAGTGGCGTAGCTACCGTAGGACAAAGCGGGGCAGTGCCCCGGGGCCCCAAGCTCAAGGGGCCCCTCGGCCCCATGAACGTCGTTCGAAAAAGTTATATAATATCCTTGTTGAATAAAGAATTTTCGACTTTTGACTTTTTGCCCCGGTGTCCTTGGTTCCATAGCTACGCCACTGATAATATATCAAAACAAATATTTACTACTGAATATAAAAGGACATTGCTAAAGTTGCAGTGAAGCCCAGCCTATGGAAGTTATGAATAAAAGATGATGCTCACCATATACAACTTGATGAGGGCAAAGTGTTGCAATCTATTTTAATAAACGGACAGAACTCCACCGATGACGATTTTTTGCTTACAAAACTAATGTCAAACAAGTGGTTGCCTGGCAACTAAACTGTTTTACTCTTCTATTCCTGTACATATGAAGGTGCTAAAAAGAGGTTGTCTATCATTGGCTATCTTTAAAAGTGGTGCCAAAGTAATACCGTAATAGAACCATACCAGTAATAAAACCATAGAACACTCATAAGGGATTGGTCAAAAATATGAAGTCAAATGGAGTATCATAGCCGCTCACGATCTTATTTTGTTGATTAACTCTTTAAAATAAAATAAAAATTACACGGTGAATACATAGCAAGTAATAAAAAAATACACATGTTATTGTCGTATATTTTTTATCTTTGTACAGACTCAGGCTATTCTTAGCAATGTCCTTTTTATAAACTAAAGCACACTATATTATGAGAGCTCCAACTCAATAAACGTTGCCTGTTGCATCTTCGTAAGTTTATTAGTGTCGTCAACCCACCTAGTGCGGCTGTTCTGCCAACAGATTGTTTTGATATCTGCTCTACAGTATGTAACAAAAACCCTGTCATTCTTTTTAGCTACGCTGTCAGAATCGATATTCATACGTAAGGACACAACTCATTTGGAGAAACTTTTCAGTAAAAATAGTGAAATTAAATATTAAATCATAATTAAAAGTGATTATAACACTTTCAATTTACAATTGCATTGCAATTCATTTGGGGTGCATTAAAAGAGCCTCCACGAGTGACGATATTTAATTGATCGTCCGGCGCACCCTGGTCAGTCAGCCCCGCTATCAACCTGTTGACTGGCTAATCTTTTCCCCACGGCATGAGCTGTTATCATTGTGAAGCTCATGTCGACACGATAGAAGAAGAATTTACAATTAATAATGATTTCACATTAAATAAAATTATTTTTATTGCTATAATCACTGAGTGAGTGAGTTTTGAGTGATATAATCACTTTCAATTCACAATTAATAATGATTTAATATTTAATTTTATAATTTTTATTTAAAAGAAAAACCAAATGTGTTGTGTCCTTACGCATGAATATTGATTCTGATAACGTAGCTCACAGGAACAACAGGGTTTTTGTTACATGTTGTACCACTCGATCACTACACAATCTGACACATCGTCCGTTTGTTTATACCTCGGCATAGACTAGTAAGCCTCTAGACGCCGGTTAGCTGGACACCCCCGGTCACAACGCATATGCTCTACCACTGCATATCATACGTCCCTCCGCCAATCGGAACGTCACTCAGTCAGCGAGCGGCACCAATCATAAGGAATCATACCACCGAACTTTTGAGCCGGCCAATCATAACGCGCCGTCCGCCCCCCTGACCCCACCAACGTTTTACGACTGCGTTCGAATACAAAATTTGTTTATGCGGAGTCTTGAAGCTTACTGGTCTGTGTACCTCGGTCAGGTGCTAGACCTGACGCACGACCAGAACGCGCCGTTCTGCGTGGAGTTCGACGACCAGCGCTGGCGGCAGCACCTGGCGCGCCTCAAGCCGCTGGGGCTGGCCGCGCTGCTCAACACGTGCGCGCCCGCGCCGCGCCACACCTACGCGCACTTCTGTGCGCACCTCACGTGCGAGGCGCAGTACAGGTATACTCAGTGCATAGCCACTTTTATACATGCTGAAATTTTCATCGCTTAATTCCCGAAAAGGGGTCATTGTACTCATAATTATGAACAACTTTTACTATGGGACCAACCCTGAAATCGCGAAATCTGTTGGTCCCTACATTTGTGTTCACTTAAATCGATAAAATGTAGGGACCACCTGATTGTTTTTTCGCCCCCCTTCCCCTTTCCGGGAATGAAGCCATTAAAATTTCAGCATGTATGTAAAAGGAAAATGACAATAGAAATAATCATGCTGTATAATATTATTTACTAACATAGCATTAAAATCTTGTAACTAACACTATCCCCCAGTTTCCGAAAGGCTGATCAACGCAAAAATTTTAACTAATCAGGAGTCAAATCTTAGGTCAAGCGATGTGATTGGTTGGTAACATTTTTGCCGACCAATCACAGAAGCTGACATTAGATTTGACAATAGCCATAGATCAGCCTTCCAGAAACTGGGGGTTAGGATTGTAAAGTCCGCAATAAAGATTTTATTATTATAGCGCGAGTTTGAAACTTGAAACGAGTGTAAAACAAATTATTACGCACGCTTTAGGAGATTGATTGTTTAAAATAGCGATCAACTTCTAATATTTCATCTGACCGTCTTTCTTCCATTATAGCGAAGACCTAGTACCTGTGACGAACAGACGATGCCTGTGTGAGTTGGCCAAGCAGATTGGATTTACAGACGCTGTAACTGAATCCTACCATGTGCAAGAATGTCTCGCGATATTTAGACAATTGGTAAGTTATTTTATATTTTTATGTTCAAAAAATCGATTCAGAAAACATTATACACTTCCCATCGCTTTGACACAAGCTAGTGTTATTCTATTTCGCACTAAAATTCATCTTGAACACTTTAACTCGTACAACAAGGTTTCAAAGGCTAAATTCCCAAAAACATTTTCTCTCTTACAGCAAGCGGACACAATACGCCGCGAGACTCGCTTCGTTCGATCCCTACAACTTAGCACGAAGGTCAAAGTTCCTCTGCCTCATATGTTGGCCGTTGTGGTCAAAGATCAGGCGAACCAGCTGCAGATGCTCACACAGGTAATTTTGATCGTTATGACCCTATATGGTATTTTAAGTTTTAGATTTTTCCAATAAAGTTATAAATTTTTCGGGTTACCGCAACCGAGAATGAAATCTGCGACCTTCTGGTTCTGTACATCAATCGCTGTAGCTAACTGAGCTACTGCGAAAACTGTCTGACCTCGTAATTTTCTAGAAAAGGTTTATGCAGGATATAGTTGCCAGTACACGGTTTCATCTTTTGATAACATGGAACTATTCCAGAAGGAACATAGAAATGTATGTGAAAGAAATTAATTACGCCGTAAGTGAGTTGCCAGGGAATAAAATCGGAAAGCCGGTGGCATGTGGTAAAAATCCATTTTTTTCAAGAAGATGAGACCTTCTTTGGCTGATAATAAATCGCGGTAGATCAACTCAACATATTGCAGTCCACTGCTGAACTGCTGCCTTTCCCATGTTGCGCCACAACACACGGTCCTCCACCTTCCGTATCCTTCCCCTGCAGCTACCTTCTTCCGGTCGTCGGTCCACCTGGCTGGGGGCACCCTACACTGCGTTTTCCGATTAGCAGTCTCCACTCAAGGGATCGTCTGCCTCAGCGGCCATCGGTCCTTCGACAGACATGGCCAGCCGACTGTTACTTCAGCTTACGCCTAGATCCTACTAGCTATGTCGGTCACTCCGGTTCTTCTCCGGATAATCTCGTTACGGATAATTATCCTTCAAAGAAACTCCAAGCATAGCTCGCTGAGCGACTTTGAATTTATGGACTGCCCATGGTATAATAAGATGTTTCACCAGGTATTCTCTTCCGGCAATGACAGCGCGATGCCTCCAAGCTACGTCACGATCAGTGCTGCCATTGATTGATATCTTCAATATACTTAAGGAGATTTTTGTTCATAATGAATGTAAAATAAATTCCTAACTAGCCTAACTATTTGTTATTTCGTGTTATTCATCTAATTAGTTAATAAAGGAAACTATATTATATTACTAGTTAAAAAGTGATTCTTTATAGAAGAAAGTAAATGAAAAAATGCATTTTGCTCTGGTAATTTATTTTCACAAAATGGCAGCACATCAAACTGACAAGTGTCACGCTAACAGCCCGCTATTGGCTCCACGGCCGATGACGTAGTACGGAGGCAATCACGTGACCTAGCTGTCACGGGAAGAGACTACCTGGTGTTTTTATACCATGGGACTGCCCAACTGTCAGTGTGACAGTAGATCATAACTACGGTTTTAATCCGGTAGATGACTACTGTTAAAAAATACCAAAAATCTTATATTATTTAAAAGAAGCACATATAATATAATACTATAGGTACAGAAACGACGAAATTTTTGAACAAAAAAAAATACTTCTTAGGTTTTCGCGATCACTACACATTATAATAAAACAAAGTTTAAGTTTAGTTTAAATGCTGCAAAGCTTTCGAAACGTCAGTGAAACCAATTTAAATAATATACGCGATTTAAGCCGGTTAAACTTTATTTTATAAAAAAAAAATACATAACGAAATTAAAGATATATTCGCTTTTAAGTATTTTTTGGGGTCATTTACTGTCCTTGTCGTGAAGAACGGACATTGTATAGAGAGATGTCAAGTTTCTATGAAGGTTTTGAATAATGACGTAATACTTTGATAGTGCTGTCTCTGTCTAGTGAACAAATTGAAATCGCTTATAACTTGGACATTTTTTCGTGATTTCTAATAATACTTAATAAAAAAAAGTTCCTTCTCTGCCTTCCCTATTATGTATTTATATTTACAAGCCGGTTGAGTCCTCAAACATATATATGTTTGCATGAAACTTGTGATTGAACTTCTTCACTTTTGGACATAAAATTGATTTTCTACATATAAAACTCATTGTTGGTCAGGGCACAGCCGACATAATTCTGGATTCATGTGTGGACTACTGGAACGGACGGGACCTCACGCCGATATCTCCCTCCGACAGGAAGAAGATCATCGACTTCTACCAGAGGAACTCCCTCACCGCGTACTGTACTGCCTTCGCTTACAAGTACGTAGCTCATTATTTGCTGTCCTGTGATGGAGATAGGTTTAGTCGTCACCTTCAACAAACGATTTCAAAAGCCAATATCAGGATTTACCGAGTGCAATTTATTATTATTATTAAAAGCCTGAAGTGTCCCATTGCAGGGCAAAGACCTCCCTACTCTCCTTCCACTTCTCCCTGTCTTTTGATAAAAGAGGCTAGTCTTTTTGGAACGAGTCCAACTCATCGCGACATCTTCGTCTGGGCCTGTCGCGTTGACAACTGCCATGTTAAGGGAGTATTGAGTAGTCAGTTTGACCCAGTGCAATTTAGATTTTGAAGAGTCGATCTTTGCGCGTGTGCTTTCACTGCGCCAGATTTTTCTGCGTGAAATCTCCCCGATTCAGAACATTATCGATAAGCAGTTGTCGACCGATTCGGTTTGTTATCTCGTTTCATCTACGATTCTCGTAACGAGGGAAAAATAAATAACAAACCGAATCGATCGACAAGGAGCGAGAGACTCGATATGTATCAATATGTACTATTTCCAGACCTTTAACACGTGGCATATCTTCGTCCCTCTCAGCGATGTACTTGGAGTTGCCAGCAGACAGTCGACAACTGTACGCTCCACTTTCACAACACTGGGCCGACGCACCTGCCCTGCATTTTCATTCTACGGGTAAGTGATGAAAAATAATTGAACTTTTGGGGATGGACGACAAAGAGTCTAAAGAAACAGACAAATGCCATTATTGAAACCACACCTTATCTGGATCACATTAGGTGCACAATTAGCCAAAATTCTCGCTTATCAAGCTACGCACGCAATGCACACGCTCTACAATCTCTTACGACCTAACACGCTATTCCCTGTACTTCGACCATACACCCTATAAATGCCTCTTAACATTCGACCGATGTCGGTCGCCACTTGAAATCTTGAAATCAGTTTCGACCACTTATATGAGCCGTCAAAACTGCCGCGTTAGTGATTAGCCAATAGCCGCCTTGGTAGAGCCAATCGGATTGCAGTACCCCGCCTCAGCTAGTGGCAGAATTTATTGTACGCATTATATTCAACATTAGGCGTTGTTGACACTTCTTGGCTCTGTACCTGTATTTGTCCTGTGTTCTTGAATTTTTTGGTAATTTTGTGCGTCACTTTTGAAGCAAATAAATATTTTGTCTTTCTATTGGGCTGTATGGTCGATGGCTCTGTACAAGGTTTTTGGGTAAAGAATTACAATATCACTAGTTTTTGAAGTAGATTTCAGAGTAGATATTTCATTCATGGAAATTTTCCACATAATTATCTTTTCAGACTCATTGTTATTCAACGAAGTGACAGACGACGATGTGATAGACGCTGAAGGTTTCTTCGATATGCAGTGTAATCAGGTAAATTTTATTTTTAAATTATTATTTATTTATTAGACAACAAGGATCCACGTGTTAATAACAAATGACTTAAAACTATGTTAGTGTTATGTAGTAGGTAGGTATCTGACTAAAATATACCAAGTTTTGCTAAGATCAGCGTTTCTTGAAAGACTCATCCTGACTGCTCTATAATTGCAAAGAATAATAGCAGCCTTTGTACACAAAAAGTTTTTAGAGAATTTAAAATAGTTTTACTATTGGTCCCTAAATAATAACTTTCGGAATTAAAAAGCTATTATAAAAAAAATATATATAAAACAAAAAAACGTTTATTGCATAAAACATAGGCACAAGAAATTGAACTCTTGACTTCCAAACTAAGTAGAACTTGTATTATGGAAGTCAAGGCGCTCTCTATCAAAAGTAATTATAGATAGGTATAGAAACTAGTTCAATGATAACAGTGCAATGATAGATTAAATTATTATTATATTTTTATTGCGGGTTTTTTAAATTTGCTAAAGTTCTTCCTTATAGGCACTATCGATCAATATAAAGACCATTCCGAATTCTAAAAAAAAACTTGTTTTTTTTGTTGTACAACCAATGTATGGGATTCATTTGATTGATTGAGTTTGGTCACAACGTTTTTCCTATCTGAAAAGATTGAAGACGTATCAATAGCACAAAACTATATTGCTATCAGTTTTTGTTTTGTATAATAATCCTTTATTTTAAAGAAACTAAATTTAAAGAACGGTTCTCTTCTCCACATCCCTCAGGTTTTCATAGGTATGGTAACAATGCAATACCAAGCCCAAAGTGACATGGTAGAGCTAATCGAACGCCTCGAGCGCGCTTGCATTCGTTTCGTTCACTTCAGCAAGGAGAACGAGCTGAGATCTAGGGTCTTTAGTGAGAAGATGGGTTTGGAGTCCGGGTGGAACTGCCACATATCTCTCATCAGCGAAGAAAGTGCAAGGTAATGTAGACTGTGGAAGACTCGTGAATTGAGAAGTTAGGGTTGCTATACACGTATTCTCGGCATTGATCGTCAAAGCCGTGTTGTAAAATCGAATTTGTTATGTAGATGAATGATGAACCAAAAGTCTGCTCGGACTGCCCGACACACTCAGGCACAGCCGGGTAAGAAATCTTTTACTAGCCGACGAAGACGCGAAGCCGAACAGGGGCCTTACTCTGGTTCGAGCTCTGAACCAAATCGAGCTAATGTCAATTCCTAGAAAAAGGCATTACGATTTGACACTAACTCGAATTCAAATTCGATTGATACAGCGCTCGATCCAGTCGGGAGTAAGGTCCCTGAGTTCTAATAAATCCTGGTTGGTTTTGCCGACCGGGCGACGCGAATGAAAGCCAAACACTGTGTAGAAGTTTCTTCGGGTTGGTTTTTTTGTTCGATGAGAATTGTGTTGACCCGATTATGTGTATAGCAACCCTTACAGTCAGTAATTAACGTTTTGAATCTTTAGGTTTTGTGTGTGGGTTCTTAAACAAGTTTTTTTAAATAGTTTGATGCAAGTATAACCCATGTGAGAATAAGTGCCCTTTAATATCGATACACCAAAAGTGCGATTCTGTAAGAAACTCACGTTGATCTCGAATGTCAACTTGACACTTGTAGTGACACAGAGTAAATAACAAAGCTAAGCGCTTCTTATTGAGCTGTCGTGTATCCGTGAGTAAGTTCTTCTATTGTACCCATACTGTTACATTATCGATGTCGACTCAACCGTCGACATTGGGATGAGTTCCTTACAGAATTGCACTACTGGAAGCAAACAGTGGAAGGTAAACAAACAACTACCCACTTTGAAATGATTCCTCTGCTAGAAACTTATGCGAAACTTGAAAATTATTATTGTAAAGTGGGTAGGTAGTACTGTTTCCCTTGTATATTGCTTTCTTGAATTATTCATTCATTCAAGTTGATTACGATATTCTTGTGTTAATTTTCTAGACAAGACATTTATTCTAACATTGATAAGGAGAACAATTGTTTGTTGGAATGGTTGGTAATACAAAAAAAACAAAAAAAAAAAAAAAAAAAAAACAAAAAAAAAAAACGTGGGAACTGATGATATTGCGCTCTCGCTCGCACTCACGGGCCTTATAAGAAGGTATAGTGATGTGACTATCGATCATATGGCGACTGTCGGTCACGCTAATTACCAGTAATTTTATTGTTGAAGATTATTATCAGTAATTCTATTGATAATAAAACGACCGTTTCCATGTTTGAGATGTAAATAGATATTATATTATCGTATATATTACGCAATAGCTTGAAGTTACTACCTAAAGTGAAACTAATTCACTAAGCAGTTATTTTTAGCATTAGCAAGAGGCCACTACGGCCTTCATTCATCCTAAATCGAACTATCGACAATGAACATAGTAAATACATCATGTACAACTCTAACACTTAATTGTTTTATAATCGCAACTGCCACGAGCGTTGTCTGTCAGTATAAGAATCAACAAAGGGGGAACAGTAAATGTGGGTTATTATTAATCCAACTTCTTTTTTATCATAATACATGGTTATTATAACAAAACACAAAAATGGATAACACTTGACACTTGAGCGCTGTTAAAAATTGGGGGAAAGCGCCTGATTTAAAATAACAGTCGGTTATCTTGTAAATACACTAATGTATTGACAAAAAAATCATAAGGCAACTGCATAAGCGCTGCTATGCACATTGGGGTAACAAAAACCGCATTGAACAGAAGAACAGAAGGCATATATTGTTGATATTAAATTTTATACATTTATTGTAAAAAAAACGGCCAAGTGCGAGTCGATCTCGCGCACTAAAGGTTTCGTACCACCACTCTGGGTTTAAACTTTTTATTATTGTTAGTACTTGCGAAACGTATGAAAGTTTCAAGTGGCCACCTATTACGGTTAAAAAGATTCAGCCCTGTGATGGACGGACGGACAGACATACGGCGTAGCTTAGTAATAGGGTCCTATTGGCACCCTTTAGGTATGGAACCCTAATAAAAAAGGACAGTTAAATATTGGGTGAACTAACAAGGTTCTAATAGATTGTTCATAATATGATTGTTCACATTAACTTGACGCTTGAATTGGCAATTAATTTCAATTAATTCAACATCATATAACAAACACAACATTGATCAATACATTTAATACACACGGCACAAGTTTAGACGTTTCTTCTGTCTTTAATTTAACTTTTTGATGTCATATTGATGTTATACAGGGTGTTTGGGTACAAGAAAACAATTTAAAATGAAAATCTCTAATTTTGTACCTAACACCCTATTTAGAAATAGATGTTGTCCTTTTAAACTCTTTTTTAGAAGAAAATACAGAAGATAGATTTCGTTGTTTTTTAAATCTAAATGTTATTGTTTGTTTAATAGTTGTTTTGATAAACTACGGCCTGCAATCTCTTGTAGTCACAAAATGTTACCAACTCTTTATGATGAACTACAGCTAATACTTACTACGATTTTTATCATAAATTTGAGGCAAAAGGGAGGTCAAAGTGACCCAAAACCTTATAGCTTCTTCTGTCTTCAGAAATCATCTCAAAAATATCTACAGTATCGCCAGATGTAAAAAAAAACTTGTAAAGTCTCCTATTTTCTACATACAGATATTAAATGAAATGACTTGAAGACATTTTTTTTAATAACCAGGGCTGTGGTCCGTCACTGTTATCGTCACACATTGTTGACAGCAAGAGCGTTTCCCCTCTGTCGTCGCAAACCCTGGCCCAGGGCAAGGAGCGAGCGACGTCGCGGCTCAATAGGCACATCGATACATATGACGCCGCCGCACTCGGCTTGTACTATAGGTTTGTTCTCTCGCTCTATCGCGCTTGCTTGTTATCTCATGTCTTTGAAGATTTACGTAAGTGGGACATTATTGTCGTGTCTTTGTAAAGTGACATTTTTGTCACGTCTATATTGCCACAAATTGTGACATTAGTTTCAGATCTTTTGGGTTGTATCAAACTGAATATTTAAACGGGGGTATCGAAATAGAACACAAATTAAGACAATTTAACTAAAATGTAGGCGTGAAATAACAAGGCTGCTTAGTAATTAATCTTCAATTATGATTTTTGTTACATTCTTGTTTTAGAAAAACCAATATTTTTAATATTAAACACTTTTTTAACATAGATTTGAATGTGACCAGAATCATAAAACATTATGTTATGTTTCGCTTTGCACTTTAGCTTGAGCTAACTTGACTTCAGCATTAATGTCTCATTTTGTTATTAATTATTATAACCACAACACACTGCATTCGTAACATACATGCTTTTATAAATATAGTGAATGGCTTTACTTTAGACGTAATATCCAAATGAAATTATTTGAACCCCAAATACTCAAACGCAACTCAATTTTAAATGGCCCTTAAGTCTCATGCTGTCACCGTCACTCTAGGTGCATTAAAGCGACAGAACAATTTTTAAGAACGTCTTGATTTTATTGTTGTTTGAGTATTTGGGGGTATGAGGCTGATAATAAATTATAAGTTTTTATTGACATTGCTTTTGGGTCAAATATACACCCTATAAATACCTGTATATTTATGTACAGTCAGCGTCAAAAATATCGGGATGAACAGGCTGTTCAAAATCATATGAATAAAACTTATCTCAATGGCAAATTCAAAATGACAGAATTTGGCGTGTACATCAATGAATGAATCATCATGTAATTTTGTGTGTTTGTTGTGTTGATTCCGCAAAAAAACCCTTCGTTTCATTGAGATAAAGTTCAATTTTCTTAGTTTTTCACGTAATTTTAAAGTCTGTTCGTCTAGATATTTTTGACGTTGACTGTACTAAACTGATTTAGTTGGATTACTGATAATATAATTTACAATAAATTTATATTGACTTACTAAATATTGCCAGTGATAAACAACCTTTATATATTGTCTACAAAATGCTATAGTACAAACATTACGACGTCGAAAGCGTTGTCAATGTCAGCACCGGGAGCCATTAACTTGGACCACAGTACCGTCAAGTTTGATAACGAGATCAAGAAGGCGAGACATTCTATCACCACGCACACTAACTTGAAGGTAAAAAATAGTTTTTTGTTTTGTTTTGTAACCGTACAACTTAATAGACCTTTCATAAGTGCCTGTAATTAGATCTATTTGAATTTGAAGGATTTTTAATGTGTATTGGCGTATGCCCAGCGTATTGCTAGGATTAGTTTTGCTTGAAATAAAATAAAACGACTGTGCTTTAGAGCACACGACTGAAGTAAAACTTCACTAACTTATATCTCCCTCAATACTATTTTGTGCGCGTCTCGTTCCCCGCGTCCCGCACTACCCCCTCCGTTCGCCTCGCCAGATCAAACTTTTCGTAACGCTCTCGCCAGTTTACTCCCCAAGTCAAGCGTGCGTTAAGAAGTTTTACTTCAAAAACTTAATTTTGCGTTAATTACAACACCTTGATCAGTTCCATCATTGGCGGTTATGACAAGTTACAGGTGCTCAAAGCCTCTCCATTTACAGAATGATGTTGTCATACAAAGTATACCGAATAAAAGGAATAAATAGAAGAATAGATAATATTCCTTAAAGTGATGGGAATTCATCCGGATAAATATTCAAAATGGATAAATACTCATAAACACCCATTTTTACTTGAGTTTGTATTCAAACCAAACGAAAATAATAAGGTTTAATGAAACCAAGTTTTTCGTGTGTTCGTTCAATCGTTACAAATAATACAAGAAACGAAAACTGTACGTATAAAATATTTATCTGCTGTATTGGATAAATATAATACTCCAGTAAAAATGTATGGTTATGAGTATTTATTCGGATAAATGCCCATCACTACAGCCTTATAGTTGTTTTGAAGAAAACAGATGTCTTATTCTTGGTTTGACCCGAACAGCTAGAAAGTTTATTATGCATATTTCAGCTCCAACGCAGCAGCATATCAACCAGTCATCCTTCAGCGGACTCCCTCTTAGACGACGACGAGGATGACGAGGACGGCTCCCCAGCTGATGCGTGCCGATCCCTGTCCTGCCTCACCGACTCCACGGACCACTCCGCGCCCGTCAACTTTGACATGAGCAACAGGGTTAGTTACACGTGTACTACAGTACGTACTACCACGTGACATTGACACTTTCTTAGAGCATGACGAGGACGGCTTCCCGTAAACGCTTGCCGCTTTCTTCTGCCTCACCTATACCACGGACCACTCTGCTCCCATCAACTTTGACATTCGAGCAACAGGTTACGTGACACAAAACTATAGACATTACCACGTTACATGGACACTTACTAGAGGATGAAAAGAGCAGCTCCCGCGCCGTCACGTGCCGCTCCCTGTTCTGCCTTACCGGCTCCACGGACCACTCCGCACCAATCAACTTTGACATTCGAGCAACAGGTTACGAGACACAAAACTATAGACATTACCACGTTACATGGACACTTACTAGAGGATGACAAGAGCAGCTCCCGCGCCGTCACGTGCCGCTCCCTGTTCTGCCTTACCGGCTCCACGGACCACTCCGCACCCATCAACTTTGACATGAGCAACAGGTTACGTGACACAAAACACGTACTAGACATTCCCACGTTACATGGACACTTACTAGAGGATGACAAGGACAGCTCCTGCGCCGTCACGTGCCGCTCCCTGTCCTGCCTTACTGACTCCACGGAACACTCCGCGCCCGTCAATTTTGACATAAGCAACAGGGTACATGATATTACCACGTTAGGCGGATGGAGTCCCTAACGGGATTCTCCGCCACCCGCCCGGTTAAGCAGTTAGGGTATCCATTTTGGGTACCAATTCAGCGAGAGTCCATTCAAAAAAAAAAAAAGAAGATATTACCACGTTACATAAACACTTACTAGAGAATGAAAAGGGAAGCTCCCGCGCCGTCACGTGCCGCTCCCTGTCCTGCCTCACCGACTTCACAGACCACTCCGCGTCCGTCAACTTTGACATGAGCAACAGTCTGCTATAAACATTTTAATGCTTTAGCATCTATAAAAACGCACGTTATCGCTAACGCGACCGTGCCAAACTTATTGACTCGTCTCTTTCCTATCCTTTTTTTTTTCTTTTTTTTCAATTTTTTTTTTATCTCGTTTGTATGCTCTGTTGATGGAATTAGCCAGTCAGCGGAGCTGCCTGCCCAGAGTACGCCGTATGACACTATTAAGTCTAATACTTTCTGAATATCCAGGCAAAGCTGCCCCGCGGCATCGAGAACATTCGTCCGCATATAGAGCAAGTCGACAACGTGCCGCTACTAGTATCGCTGTTCACCGACTGCACTCCTCGCTCCGTGCAGCTCATGATACAGATCATGCAGGACTACGGCGAAGTCGTCTGCGTGATGGGCTCGGCCGCTAACTGCCTCAATATGGAGATATTTATGCAAGCTGATGCGAGGTAAAGTATTTTAAAGTATTATTATGTCGTTTATTTAGTTAGAGGATACTATTTTTATTTTTGGGACGCCCGCCACCTTTTCCCAGACATCTCTAATCTTGTAAGCCAGATCTACAATGGCGAACAACTAGAAAACCGCAGAGATAATGAAGCTCAGTGCGTCTCGGGGAAATTATAGAACTGTCTTGGAATCCGCAACGAAATTAATCAGAGAGTAAATTAGGCGGAGAAGGAAAAACTTTGTTTCTACTTCACTTAGAGGATACTAAACGTCATAACCGTTATTAGAATGTTGTCATCAGTTTCGTTGTGAAGGAAATAAAATGGTGAGCAATTCTGCACAATAGAGGGATCCAAAAGTTTACAATAGTGCGTGTAGTCCGCCAACCTGCACCTATCCAGCAATGTGGACTAAGACCTAAGCCTTTTTCGTTCTGAGAAGGCGTCGCTGCCATTGGGACACTAACGGGATGACTATACTGAAATAATAATAATAATCCTCTTTATTGCACAACAAGATTACATACATACTAAAAATAAATAAAAATAAAATATCAAATTAATATTTATATAATTAAATATCTTGTATATGAAACGTATTTAACTAAATTAAGTAATTAAATCCCAAAAGAAGTAGATAGGGAAATACGGGATGATATAAATAAATGAATATTTTTGGGACATTTTAAACATCACCATCTAGTCCCAAACTAAGCAGAGCTTGTACGGGTACTAAACAATGGATATAGGGAGATATTTAACCAGAAGTGGAACGGAAACAAGGTTCTAGTCCTGGCCCCTTCTTTTTTAGCAAATAATGAGAATCACTACTTATTATAAATTAAAGTCCTCCGACGCGCTGAGTTCATGTTTGTTCGGGCTAATCTCAGAAACTTCTGTACGGATTTTCATACGGTTTTCAACAATAGAAAGAGGGATTATCTAAGAAGGTTATAGGCTATAATTGCTACCTGGGCGAAGCCGGGGCGGGTCGCTAGTTCCCCAATAAAGTGCTTACATTTTCACTACCCCTCCCAGCATAGCGGTGGAGCCGCTTTACCCGGTGCTGTGTCAGAAGATGCCTCCATACCAAGTGCCAGAGTCCTGCATCGGCCCCATCGACCTGGCAAGGACACTCAATTCAGTTCCTTGCTCGCTATCGGTGAGTTTTTAACTTGATTCAATATAAGGCAAATTCTAATTCAATTACGAATATTTAAAAATCTTTTTAAGAACGAAGTTGCAAGTTTTACATATTTTTTATGCTTATATTGAGTAGTATGTATTTCTAAATTAATTTTAAAATATTTAATGCAAACTTTTCATGCTGCTCAGTTACAAAATAAATGGCAGAATCAGCCATTTACAAACTACTGTAGTCAAAAGGTATGTATAAATAGTAATAATAAGCCATTATGGCAGCACTTAAACGTCCATTCAATAAGAGTACGAGTCGGAGACATAGACTTTTCCTAAAATGTCATACTTTTGATTACACTAACCAGTCCCCTTTAAACTGTAACTGAACTTTTTGGCCTTGCAACAGTGGCGGATTTACACATTAGCCGCCAGTAGGCTATTAAAATTTTGCTGCCCCTGCCAACCTCTATAATGGTAAGTTCCTAGATTATTTTTACCATTGAACGATACCAAGAAATAGTTTTTGCGTATTGGTTTATGAATATTTCTGAGCTTAATCATGGGTCAGAGTGCCGCCTTAGGGTTATCTAAGTGGTGAAACATTACCTAGGTACAGTAGGTACATGTGCTATTGTTTGTGTGGACCTAATAACATTTAGGCAGTTGGTATATTTGTGGCGATGCTTGAGGGAGGCCTATGTCCAGAAGTGGACGTCTTTCGGCTGAAATGATGATGATGAAGAATATAAATATGAATCTATTTAATTTCTGTAAGACATAAAACAAATTTAGCCCCAAATTTGCCGCCCTAGGCTCCAGCCTACTCATCCTGCTGGTAAATCCGCCACTGCCTTGCAAATGGGACCGATTCATTGATAGCAGGTGATAGGCCTTGCTATTTAAAAAAGCCATTATGTCGACTGTATTTATTTTAGATGACGCGTGACGCGGACGTGTCGCTGTTCACACTGATCACGATGTCGCGGCACTACATGACGTGTTTGTGGAACAGCACGCAGTTCTGGATATGTAGCGTGTGCTTTATCGCGCTTCTACAGGTAAGAATGTTTTTTTTTTCTCAAACATACATAAAAATTCGAACATCATTTTGACAACCTCCTTCGAGATAAATCGAAAATGCTGTACTAGTCAAACACATGCGAGCAGCGGCCGGCAATGTTAGTATGAAAATCCATATCATGTCCTGTTTAGCGGCCAAATAAATTAATATGACAATTCATATCTGTCGTGTAATTTAAAAAAGTTGTAGATATTACCTCTAGTAGCAGTAGTTCGGTTGTTAGTTAGGTTGACCGAACTAGTGCAATTCTTCAGTGGTAGGTAATAGTCCGGTTGGTACAAAGTGCTAAACTATTAATACACTTTAGTAGCAGTAGATCGGTTAGTAATGCAAAACTTTTAGTAACAATAGTTCAGCTAGTGATGTAAAGAACAAGGTAACTGTAGATAGTTCCGTACAAACTTTAATTTGAAACTCAGGTTGTTAGAACTGAAATTGCTACTAAAAGGCTTTTTTGTTTTAATTTTATTACTTTGCACGCGCTTTGTACTAGTTCGATCAACCGGACTTAACACTACGACTCACGAGTCCAGAGAATTAGAGCTGGTGGGTCCACGAGTCATACGATATTAACTATTACTCGTGGACCCACCGGCCAGTGGGTCCACGAGTCATAAGTTTTTGAGCTGGTGGGACCACGAGCACTGGTCGTACAAAGCCAGTGGGTCCACGAGTCATACATCGAAAATGCCCCCTCCAAAAACTGTAAAAGCGTGTATCTCTTCCAGTTTTTCATGGATTTTATTATTTTTCTCACCAATGTTGTCGTTTCTGTACGCACGGCTACACATCAAGCTGTAAATTCCAGTATAAGCTGATCTCGCATTGTACGGAAAGCCTATGCAATGCGAGGTCAGCATAAACTGGAAATTACAGCTTGATGTGTAGCCGTGTGTACCTTCTTTAAAATAATATAAAAAAAATGGTATTTTTAACTGTGGTCAACTACCGGATTGCTGAATTCTCTTCCCAAAATTCTGTTAAAATGAAGACCACGGCTAAGCATCTCAACGTTACTTCTTGAAATTCTGTATGCGCCTTTAGAATTACGCTTTGTTTCGGAGTCTGCATGATTATCTGGTTATGCTGATGGCTCTTCTAAGTTCAGCTGCCTTACTTACTTACTAACGTCAATTCGTACCTTTAAATACAAAATTAGCAATAAATTGGTTTAAAATTTTGTGTTTTTAGAATTAATCAAACTTTATTCGAATTTAAATTGTGTGTTGTGTATGTTTTAAAATAAAAATACCCATTTATTCTCGTTACTTTTTGACATTGGTATTGGATTGAGATTGTAATTATTTTCAAGAGTAGCCGGGTGAATTTTCAAAAAATCTTACCAACAATTTAGAAAGTCATTAATCTCTTGAGTTGTTTAAGACGACAATAGTTCCAATTGTTTTTATTCTTGTGATCTTGTCTCATAAGACATTCACCATTAGACAAGATCACAAGAATAAAAACAATTTGAACTTTTATCGTGTTAAACAGCTTAAGAGTTTAATGACTTTCTAAATTGTTGGTAAGATTTTTTGAAAGTTCACCCAGCCCCACTGGTGTGGTGTAGGTGGGTTCCCTGTGTGCGTTCGTGCCTCTCTCGCTGAGCGTGGGCGGCGCGGTGTGGGGCGGCGCGTGCTGCGTGCCGGCCCTGTCGGCTGCACTCGCGTTCGCGCCGCTCGATACCGCGCTCATGCAGAGGGCCGCTACGAGGCCGCAGCTGCTAATGAATGCTAAGGTAACCTCTTAAGAGGGCGCTCCCAAAACGTAATTCCCACCCTCGCACTCCCCTTACACACCGCAACTGCGGGCCGCTCTCGTCAATTTTATGCGAGTTGCAATAGAACTCATTTTCGATAAAATCATTCTCGCGTGTTTTACCGCGGAAGTACATGTCGTAAATCTCAAAACAGTTTTCTTTTTATTACAAGAATACTAAACAATCCATACAAATTTCCTCTAGCTAGTATTTAATAAACTTTATTATCTTCCTATTTGCATATATTTTATATAAGTAGCAAAGTTTAGTTTTAAAGGATAAATTTTCGAAAAATCTCTAAAAACGCATGATTTTCAAAAAATAAAAGTATCGAACAAAAATCAACTAAATATGTAAATGTATAGTCAAACGATGGACAAAGGTTCAAAAAAATATGTATCTAAATTTGACATTCATCAAGCATGTGTTCGACTCAGCATATGTTTTCAAAAAGTCACCTCATTTTGGGAGCCTAGCCTTAAGAGGCTGACAACACCTAAAAAGTCAGATCCCTGCGGTCACTGTTGTTTCGTACAGAACTGAAAGAAAGGCAACGAGCGGAGGGACGTCGGGTGCGCCGCTTAATTTGAATGAAAATTAACAATATTTCTTTTTAATAAAAAACTAAAAGCTTATTTGAAAAACAGAAACAATGTTTTAGATTATTGTGTTTCTTAAATGTTTTCTTAATTTCATTTAAAATATTTGGTAAATAATAGAGATTGTTTGCTTTAAAGCATGTTTTAAGAGGTTAGTTTACAATTCTTTTCTATAGAGAAAACTTCAAGAAAACGTGTTTTGGGCACAATAGAGTTTTAGAAAATAAGATCAAGATATATTTTTTTTTCACTGCCACAAACTGAATAGATACAGCTGAAAATGTTTTTAAAAGAAGCCTATTTGGGGTATTTGGCTGTTGTCAGCGTCTTAATTCTATACTTTCTTTTAATTGAGGATATATTTTGTAAGGCGGCCCAAACACCTACAATATAATTGCGCAATATTAATATTGCAGAATATGAATATGGACAAGACAAAGGTTATGTCGAATTCCCATATAGCACCCATTCCCGTAAGCAAAATCAAAAAATCAAAAAAAATCAAAATCAAAATGTTTATTTGTGTACACAGGTAATTTTGGTGTTAGGTACATTATAGGTAGTCTCTCTGTGTGCTGCCACAGGTGGCATACAAATATTAGTACTTAATTAATTAAACATTAATATATTATATTAATACATTATATATAGAACATTATTAAACATTATTATTAGAATGAATTACATTAATTTACTTTATTTACATAATTATTATTTAAGATTTAAATTTACACGTTTTTTTTTTTTTTTTTTTTTTTTTTTTTTTTTTTTTTTTTTTTTTCATCGGGGAATCTACACTCGAAGTTGTTACCTAGGACAAACTGTCCAGCTAGGTAAGTCCAACTTCGAGAAAGAGGTCAATCGTCGAATCGGACTCGGTTGGGCAGCGTTCGGGAAGCTACGCAATATCTTCTCGTCCAAAATACCGCAGTGTCTCAAGACGAAAGTCTTTGACCAGAGTGTGTTGCCAGTAATTACTTACGGTACTGAAACGTGGTCGCTCACAATGGGCCTGATAAGAAGGCTCAAAGTCACTCAAAGGGCAATGGAGAGGGCTATGCTCGGAGTGTCCCTGCGTGATCGAATCAGAAATGAGGAGATTCGCAGAAGAACGAAAGTAACCGACATAGCCCGAAGAATTGCCAAACTTAAGTGGCAGTGGGCGGGGCACATTGCTCGCAGAACGGATGACCGATGGGGCAGTAAAGTTCTGGAGTGGCGACCGCGTACTGGAAGGCGCAGCGTGGGTAGGCCCCCCACAAGGTGGACCGACGACCTGGTGAAGGTCGCGGGAATCCGCTGGATGCGGAAGGCACAGGACCGGTCGTTGTGGCGATGCTTGGGGGAGGCCTATGTCCAGCAGTGGACGTCTTTCGGCTGAAATGATGATGATGATGATGAATATTGCAGAATTATATTATATTGTATCGTACCGATCTTCATTTGTCTTTCAATCTCATCCCTAAACGGTCAATATCATTACGCAATTGGAAATATTGCGCAATTATATTGTAGGAGTTTGGGCCGCCTTATATGTAAGACGTGTGCGTGTTAGGCGTCAAGAACGAAGTTATCCTTAAAATTCATGGTTTGACCGGTTAATTACAATGCTAAATTTCGCAATTATAATACAAGCATAGATGGCAGGAAACATCATGCGTCGGACTGAGATACCACAGGGCCCATGTTCGATTCTCAGTAAAACACGTATTTTTGTATGTTTTATTTAATAGTTAGCTGTAATTTTGACGTTACCCACCAGATGTCGCTTAAAGGTGGGGTCAGGTGACAACTCGTATGTCCGTATATTATATTAAATGTGCTCTGTGGGTATAACGTAAATCTTAACGTGAAGTGATCCTACATTTTCTCCCGAATTACACCTACTGCAAGCTCCGATACAAAATTGTCCGTTTCTTTTGTCAAGCATATAATCCTAAACGCTAGATGTCGCTCCGTGTAAAATACTAATGTTCAGCCACATCTGGTTATAGTCAAAGCTGACCCCAGGCTCGGAGAAAGAAGACTATATAAATGTTAAACGTCATCAATTTAGTTCTTTAAATTCTAAGTCAACTTTAACTGCTCAGCTCCAGTTTTTAACTAACACTTTATCTTTCTCCACTCCACAGATGGCAGTATTCGTATTCTGGTGCTACGCATTAAAGTTCCTACCAGCGGCTCTATCGATTTTAGTCTTATACGCGTTTACATTGCGCGCTTTCTGCGAGCAACTCTCCCAGGCTACCAATGCCACCGCGTGTTGGATAGTTTACCCTGTAAATATGGGACAATTCAATAAAACGCATGATCTTTCATTGAGGAGTTGGCATGGCTGGGGAGACGATTTCTACGACGGCTTCTATTTAGCGCAACATATCACTCTTGCGTTGATTACTTTGCATTTAAGTGAGTATTGTTGCTTTTTAATGTATGAATAATTTACTTTGACTTTAGCCTTTTAGCTTCAATGAAATGTCAAAGGAGATGTCCGCGTTTTGTATGGACGTTGGTTTTTTATTCCGAGATAATTCTAACCAGCACCAAACTACATTGATTTAAAAGCGACAAAAATTAAAATCTTGGAACAACTGAAACTTATATTATTGACCAAAAAAATATTTAGACCTCCATAAAAAAAAGCAAGAAGTAATTTAATGTTAGTAGATATATTTTATTGGCAGATGGCAACACATAAACGACACTAACACTTTGAATAATCTGTCAGAATGAGTTGTCAAGTCAACGTGTTGTCAAATGTAAATTCTGCTGTCATTTGCAAGTGTTGCTGTCAATTTTGACACATGACAGCCAGATTAGACGGTGACAACTGCCAATTTTACTAATTACAACACAAATTACAACAATTACTTAATTTCTCGGTGCGTTCGTTTTATATTCTTGATGATTAAAAAAGGTGTGTTCGTTTTAGGTGTAAATTCTTACAAAAATGAAAAAAAGTTTTTCTCAAATTTGGAAAATAAATTAATAAATATAATTTCTCTTTAAAAATATTATGGTTCATTGTAAAATGCTAGTTTAAGACCTCTATCCAAATGTGTTTAACTTATCTGAGTTAGAATTTTTTATTATTAAAAAATCGCTTCTGGACATCTCCTTTTGTTCCATTGTATGCACACATTGAAAAAAAAATGGTGTTTTTATTCTTTTTTTCAGTTGTTATATCACTTTCATTTGTTCATCGACAATCTTCTATATGGCAAAAGAGCTTCTGGGCGAATAAGGTGTGGTCAGTTACGGTGGTCGTTTTGTAAGTACGGTCTTTTGATATGGTTTAAAAATAATTAGGAACTTAACATCAGCTTTCATTATCCAGCTCCAGCTATCATTACAAATGTGTCTTGAATAAACCGACTTGTTAAATAGGTAATTCTCAGATGTCTCATTGTTTGGGTCACTTCCGTGGCGCACTTTTCTTTATGTTGAGACATGCTAATAGGAAATATCAAATTTTTTAATAGAAGTAGAACGTTTCTAAATTAAATTTAGATTTGATATTTCCTGTTAACATGTCTCAATTTGAAGAAAAATGCGCCACGGAAGTGATCCCAAGAATGAGACACCTGAGAATTACCCAAATAGGATATTTGACTTGACTATACAGATTTGACTATTACAAAAAAAAAAAAAAAAAAACGAAAGAAAGAAAGAAAATGTATTTATTAGCATAAAAAATAAAATTAACGAAAAAGAATAGAGCATTAAAATAAATAACTTGTTAGTGCCGAAAGGGCACAATAACAAAACTGTTAGGGCGGTTACACATAGGACGTCCGATTTTACAGGATCCTTTTATCTGATCCGTCGCTACTGGAGGTAATATTCACACAGCATTTACAGGACCAATTTTAACGGATCCGTCGCTACTGGAGTTAATATTCACACAGCATTTACAGGACCGATTTTGACGGATCCGTCGCTACTGGAGGTAATATTCACACAGCATTTACGGGACCAATTTTAACGGATCCGTCGCTACTGGAGTTAATATTCACACAGCATTTACAGGACCGATTTTGACGGATCCGTCGCTACTGGAGGTAATATTCACACAGCATTTCCAGGACCGATTTTAACGGATCCGTCGCTACTGGAGGTAATATTCACACAGCATTTACAGGACCGTTTTTAACGGATCCGTCGCTACTGGAGGTAATATTCACACAGCATTTACAGGAACGATTTTAACGGATCCGTCGCTACTGGAGGTAATATTCACACAGCATTTACAGGACCGATTTTAACGGATCCGTCGCTACTGGACTTTCTTTCTTCAGTGTATCGCCTACTTTCTACGAGGATGGACGTTGTCGTGTTGTATTGGTACTATCGTCGTCTGCGTCGGAAGAAGCCCCGGCGTTATTGGATACGATACATCCATTTTTAAGGCAAAGATTTTGTCGAAATGCTCTTGTGCGTCAGCTGCAAGAAGACGAATCGAAGTTTCGATCCGATAAAACGGATCAGTATTTCCGTTGTGTGTGGGATTTTTTACTGGTTCCGGAATACTGTCATGTGTGTGAACTGGCTCATACAACTACATACGCTAATAACATATACGTTTAAACGGACCTGTAAAACGGATTGCTGCTTATTTTGTCGGATGGGTATTTTTTTACTGGATCCGGAATACTGTATTCTGTGTGAACTCGCTCATACAACTACATACGCTAATAACTTATATACGTTTAAACGGACCTGTAAAACGGAAGTTCTATGTGTACGAGCCGTTAAGCGGGTTTTTGTACTGACAGCACTGCAACGTCCGCATAGAGCCTTGTTGAGGCGTGCGTCTGTGTGAGTGCGACGTATCGAGCGTTTGTACGTAAGTTTCTTTACTGCTTTAGCTATATATTTACTGTGGAAAGGGCCACCAGCTCAGCATAATGTTAGGTAGCAGTTTAGGTACTTACTACCCAACGCTGATTTTCAGCTACGACCCACGAGTGCCATACACTCGAAACAAGGTGAATCAATAGTGCATTTGACCCACAGACCAGTAAGCTACAAGACTCCGCATAAACAAAGTTTTGTATTCGAACGCAGTCGTAGAACGTTGGTGGGGTCAGGGGGGCGGATGGCGCGTTATGATTGGCCGGCTCATAAGTTCGGTGGTATGATTCCTTATGATTGGTGCCGCTCGCTGACTGAGTGACGTTCCGATTGGCGGAGGGACGTATTATATGCAGTGGTAGAGCATATGCGTTGTGACCGGGGGTGTCCAGCTAACCGGCGTCTAGAGGCTTACTGGTCTATGATTTGACCTGACAATTTTGCTGAACTGGACCTATTTGGGGCACACAATGTTTTATAAATTTTCATTTTTTTGTGTTCCATTTGGGTCCCTAATTTATGGCACATAAATCATTTATTTCTTTCAATTCTTCTTCTTCTTCGTGTCGATGGTATAGTATTTAAGTAATCTCTTGGGTCAGATTTGGCAAGCCCAAAACTTTCAATTACAATTATATAAACCAAATTTAAAAAAAACAATGCGTAGAAGTTGTTTTTCATGTATTTTTTTTTTTCATTAATGTGAAAAAAAAAAACACATGAGACTTTCCATCTTCATGTCTCAGTTTGGCGAACCGACTTGCGGTCCCATTTAGGCTTCAGCCTAGGTGGTATTGCAGTTGTTATGGTCAAAGATAACTGCTTAACATCAGGTGGGCCTTTAGCTCGTTTCACCACCATATAATAAAAAAACCGGCCAAGAGCATCACATACACGAGGGGGTGCAGCGAAAAAAAAATTGTCATCCCCATTTCACATGTATGGGCGCCACCCCTAAAATACGTTACCAAGATTTTTTTATTCTTTTAAAATTGAGATCTATATCTAAACCATTTTTTAACAAAATTTCATTTACTTATGTTTATAACTGTAGAAGTTATTAAGCTGTAAAGGATTAGGACAGACGGATAGACGGACAGACGGACGGACATGACGAAACTATAAGGGTTCCTTGTAGGACTACGGAACCCTAAAAAAGAATAAAAACAACACGATTTATTAAAAAATAATCGATAAAAATTGGAATAGAAACAGTTACGCTTTACGAAGGAAGGGGCAATCTCGTGTCTTTATCGATAGAAACGGACTGAGTTATGAGTTAAACGGACCGGTTATTACTATAATGTTGTGTGTGTAGTTACAATGGCATTAATGTATTATGTTGTCAGTGGCCAGTTATGTTGTTTTTGTCTAGTAAACAGTTTTGTAATGCTTATAACTTGGGCAGTATTAAAAATACATGTTGAAATTTTAATGGCTTCTTTCCCGAAAAGGGGTAATTGTACTATGGGACCAACCCTGACATCGCGAAAAAAATAATCAGATGTTCCCTAGATTTGTGTTCACTTAAATCCATAAAATGTAGGGACCACCAGATTTTTTTTTCGTGATATCAGTGTTGGGACCAACACTGATATCACGAAAAAAAAATCTTAAAAGTTGTTCATAATGATGAGTACAATTACCCCTTTTCGGGAAAGAAGCCATTAAAATTTCAACATGTATTTAATTATTTTTGTCATTGCTGCTTACCTTTTGTCTAATAGTTTTAGATTTCTAATAAAAACAATTTCTAAAAAACACCTTCCAGAATACTGGCGCAATTAGCCTTCAGCGGTATAATGTTGAGCAGTAGCTACGGTTTCTGCGAAAAGTGGGGCGTGTGTGGTCTACAGTACTACGTGCCCTGGCCTCTGGCAGTGGGGTATGGTGCCTCGCTGTTCCTAGTGTTTGCATTGAATGAATTTATCAAGTGGCAGGAGATCAAGTAAGTTATTACTATAATGTTATGTGATAAATTATATGTAGGTATAAGTATATGATTCTGTATACCACTGTTAAACCCGCGATGGTTTGTGTGGTATATACCTGTTATCAATATGTAACTCTAATTGATTTAATTAATAAAAAATGAGATTATGATTTTCGACGACTACTATCAATGTTTTTGAAGTAACTATATTTACATTGAATATACCTTACCTACATATTATTAGGTATTATTTCAACTGTAATATTTAAATCAAAGCAATTTGAATTGTACATGTTTCATTTTACACAGTTTTTTAGTAGCTACGAATCTTATTTCTATTATTAGATCTTATAGAGGGATTTGTCACCAGAGGATGGGCAGCAGCGTTCTCCGAGTATTTAACCAACCAACTGCGATCGCCAACCCAGGTGTGCAAGGCGTGGCGATTATGGCATATCCCCTCCTCATTGGGGGAGGCCTATGTCCAGCAGCGGATATCTTTCGGCTGAAATGATGATAGAGGGATTGTAAAAAATCAGTAGGTTTTTTGTAGAAAATCGGGAGATCGGGATATTTCTAGGAAAATCAGTGAATCTCCCATAAATTCGGGAGACCTGGCAACAGTGCAGCAGTGGTACAATAATGATCTGATTATGTTATGTAGTAAAAATACTTAATCGTACTGTAGCTTATATCCATCTAACATTTCGTTTCTTCTTCCAGGGCGGACGGCCGCAATCAACGGCGCGCCCGCCTCGACTTCGGAACAAAGCTGGGAATGAACTCCCCTTTCTAAACCAACGTCTAGTCAATTACGCTTTAGTTTAATAGTAACTGTGAATATTCTGTCGGAGCTACGGCCTTTATTTTATAAGAGAAATGTGACATTTTACTGTACTTAGTACTATTTTGGATGTACTTACTTTATTTATATGATGTTTCGATGATTTTAAATAAATTTCGTAATAACATAATGGTGGAGTTTTATTTTGTTTATATAAAAAAGTGTTCTGAACCAGAAGTCGGCGGTCGAAATTGTTCTAAATTATTCTTTATTTATTTTTAAACTTTCGCGTTGCATTATAGCTCATTGGCTGCGTTACTTATATCGCTCGACGTCGTCGTACGACGCTCGGAGCGTTCTTTGGGCGTTCGTTTGTACAGTCTAACAAAGCAATTAGTATACAGGGTCGCCAGATATATGTAGATGAAGATTTCTCAGGAAGTTATTATAGAATGGTTTGATTAGGGTTTTGTAAAAATACAGTTTAACTTTGTCCGTTATTAAAATTATATTTCACTCGAAAACCTACCCTGTATACCAATTGCTTTGTTAGACTGTACGATCGTTCTAGTAACTGAACGACCAAAGTAAGCTCCGTGCGTCGTCGGGCGATATAAGTGAACGCAGCCATTAATTTAATATGGAAAGGGTTTTTAACGCGCACATAAGCATTAAAAATTTATGCATGTTTTCGTATTTTAAGCCCGACCCACAGAGAGTACAGTAGTACAATGTGTAACGGAAAAGATATACATATCATGTGGCTTCTTTGGATGATTACAAATTATACGGCAAGGGTTTTAAATCCTATATCTACATATTAGGAACAGGAGAAATTCTAATATAATATGAAACCGAACATTTCAAATTAGCACCTATATCTTAAATCTTAGTATTAAAAAGTAACGTGAAAAGATAATGGCCCTTGTAGTGCAGTAACGCGTTTGTTATGATTTGAATTCAATAAACTTATGAAATTAGAAATTTGGTATGTTTTTGTGTCGATCGAAAATGTTTGCGGGGACAGGGGGCGGACAGCGCGTTATGACTATCGATATTTCGATATCACTAGTCAAAATGGTCCATGTAGTGTTGTTATCATAGAAGTAGAACTAACCTAGAATCGTAGTAATGAAATGAACATTTCTCATATAGCTGCTATTTTTGTCTTATACAGGCAGTAACGTGACAGAAAGAGACATATCTACAATCGGTATGGCTTTCAACTGTCAATGTCACTGTTTTTCGTCAAAATTTGTACTAGTCACCAAGCTGGTGACCAAATCCATTGAAGAAATTAAATGGCTTCATTCCTCACTTCATTCCAATATTTTCCACCTAGACAGTACACACAACATATTATGTTTGTCTCTGTCTACCACATTGTGACGTTTATGCAAAATTTCCGCTAGTGCGGGAGCAGTTAAACTTATTGCTACTACTCTAGGTTAATATACTTTCTCTAAGGTTGTAATCCACTTTACAGAACAGCCGGTTTATGGTTACACAGTCCTAACGATTTTTATGCTATTCGATTTGACTTTTTACGTTTTGAGAGCACAAAACATTTTGACAAGTGTCAAATCGGGCCTATTAGATTCCAGCAAGTGTACCAACCAACTTAGTGCAACATACCTACTTAGTGTGTAGAAGTGGTGTCGATTCTCGTGTTCAAAAACTACTCTTTTTAAACTATAGGTCTCTTTTACTAATAGTAGATACAAGAAAGGGATGGCAACAATTTTAGAACTGTCAAATTAGTTTACGTGTTACATTTCTTTGTATTTTAGTGGGCACATTCCGAGATCACAACTAAAGTTGTAAGGAAATCTAAATTCAGACTAATTTAACAGTTCTAAAAATGTGTCCATCCCTTTTTTGTATGTACTGTTAGTAAAAGAGAGTGATAGTTTAAAATAAGTTTAGTTCGTGAACAAGAGAATCGACACCAGTAGCAAGTGTAGCCTCCAGGACTTCTCACCCAGGTTTCAGTCTATTAAGTAAGGTAAATCAGGCCGTGGCAGGAGTTGGGAGTCTGTTGTATGGAAAAAGTAAAGGAAAAATAAACAAACTAATTGAAAACAAATATTTTTTATTTAAAACTAAATTATGATAATTTTGTGATGCTTATTAAATGTTGCCAGTCATTATTTTGTTATACCAATTCCTTTGTTCGCTTTGAGGTCAAGATTAACAGACTACATAGATAAATCCATAGAAATGTAATTACACTTTTATAACTACAGTACCTAATTGGCAATGTTCCACTCACACCAGACTGCATTATTTCCGGTAGTTAGGACACTAATTATCTTCGATATCGAACATTTAAAATTGCCACTGACGCCGATAGCGAACTCAATAAAGAATACATAATTTAATTTCTTTTTATGGTTAATAACATTATTTTATATCTTTTCAATTATTAAACTACATTAAGGTTAGTCGGTAAACGCTTGTACTTAATAGGTACGTAAACAATGTTCCTATCACTAGGACTCATCTGGTAAGTCCAATATTTCTTGAACGAAGGACGCGACATCGATCTCCTTCTGACTATGTTCCAGACAGAACGGGTGTGTCAACAGTGCGTCGTAGTTTGGTCTCTGTTTGTAATCTTTCTGAAGACTTTGAACTATCAGGTCCTCGAACTCTGCAGAGAATTGTCCGCCCGGTAGTCTGGGAGGATCGTCTTTGACGACTTGTTTTAGCTGTTCGAAGGGCGTTCCCCACGTGTTGTAGGGGAACTTGCCCGTCGCCAGCTCGATCAGGGAGATGCCGAGCGACCACACGTCACTGCGGATGTCGTACTGGCCGGGGTTGCCGCTCGGGTCGATCCTCTCGGGCGCCATGTATGGCTTGCAACCCGCGTCAATAGTCTTAGCAACAGAGTCTACTAGGTATCCAGATATACCAAAATCACACATCTTAACTTCTCCTTTCCTGTTGATCAGGATATTTGATGGCTTTACGTCTCTGTGAATTACTCTGAGCTTAGAATATAAGTAGTGAAGAGCACTGACTACGGAAAATGTAATTTTTCCAAGAATGTTTTCAGGTATGGTGCGGTTATTGTGGTAAACTTTCATGTAGAATTTGTCGAGGCTCATGTCCATGACCTCCATGCAGATCCAGACATCCCCTTCGCGGAACATGGCGCCGTAAAAATGCACTGTGTACGGACAGGCACTGGCCCTCATGGAGACATCCAAGTCCATGAGCAGACGTTTCAGTTCAGTAGACTGAGTGTTGAAAGATGCTGTGATCCTCTATAAATAAGATAGAAAAATACTAGTCACCAAATTGCCAGAAGATATAATATAATCATAATTATACCATAATTATAATATTTACAATGACACGAAAAGGATTTTTACATGGCTGTTGCAAGGATGACTAACGGCCAACATTAATATTCAATCTATCCACGATTTGCCCTACTAGAGATAGGAATTTGACATAAGCTTTATACAAAATATGTCCAATTTCTATCTCTAGTAGGGTAAATTGTGGATAGATTGGATATTAATTTTGACCTAAGGGATAACAACGGCACATTGGGATCACGAAACTGGGTACCAGTTTGTTGAGATTTTATAGCAATAAATAAAATAAAAAAATATTTTTAGGACATTTTTACACAGCACCATCTAGTCCCAAACTCCAAACTAAGCAGAGATTGTACTATGGGTACTAGATAATGGATATAATGTACTTTTTTGTAAATACATACCTCTCCATCCGTTCCGTTCGTTGTGTCCGTTCGTACATACCTCGTCTTTTGACCTCTGTGGTCTAGTGGTTCGAGTGTCGGACTGCTGAGAACGAGGTCGTGGGTTCGATTCCCACAGGACACAAATATTTGTGTGATGAACATAAGTGTTTGTGTTGGTCTGGGTGTGTTGCGTATGTATTATAAGTATGTATTTACAAAAAAAAAAGTATATTAGTATTATATCCATTGTCTAGTACTCATACCACAAGCTCTGCTTAGTTTGGGACTAGATGGTGCTGTGTAAAAATGTCCCAAAGATATTTATTTATTTATACTTATAATATATAAGAAACATCCAGACCAACACAAACACTTGTGTTCATCACACAAATATTTGTGTCCTGTGGGAATCGAACCCACAACCTCGTGATCAGCAGTGGGACCATCGAACCACTAGACCACAGACGTCGTCAATAAATCATAAAGCCTGCTTATTCTAGAATCTAATAAGGGGCATATCTTTAACGCATTTTATTATTTTGTCCAATGAGCCATATACATAAAATGTATGATACAGAATGATTGTTTAACTATTATGTATAAATAAATAAATGATTTTTTTATTGGGAAAAATATACTTAGTGAGTCCTAATTAATTTACTGGGCTGTTATGATAACAGATCTTAAGTTTGTTTTCATATTTTTCAACACACTTGCTCATAAAGTGGCTCTTATTGCACCGCTTTTAGGTTTATAACGCTCGCGTGCTTTTTAATTTACAGTTTATTTTTAAATCTCAGCAAAGAGTTTTTCTCTAAATAAACTTAAAATAAGAATTATCTGAATAAATCAACTGTATTAATTAAAATAAGATAAATAAACATTTCATTTCATCAAATTATTATTTTTTGTCAAAATAATTTGTGTTATAAATAAATAAATAAATATTATACTTTTAATATTAGGCTATTTGGCGGCTTCCTTGCACCATCTGCGCGCGCATAGCTTCCATACGTCACTCAACTACAGGTAGGGCGCGGCGGTGGCGTGCGATTACAGAAATCCGCGCGCCATTTATCACAAATTTAATATTTGTGTAAACTATGTTCATGATTTATTTTTCCTCGCAAGTGTGTTGAAAAACGTATGAAACGCGTGAGCAATGTTCATTATACTCTCGGCTTTATTATACTCTCAGCTCTATTACGCCCTCGCCTTCGGCTCGGGCTGCAATCCAGCCTCGAGTTTGGAGAACATATATCACTCACTTATATCATAATGTACTATACTATTATCATACAAGGTAATTTTTCAGTTGACGGTCTTGTCTGATTTGTATAATACATTATTATTCTAATACTTTAAGACATTAACACAAGCAAGGCGAAATCTAAATATGCAGACACAGACATACGGGCGGGACGTAACGGAAGTGGATCATCGACCGAACGTGGATGGGGCATGCATGTCACACTGCGGGCGGATCACGCGCGGGACTGGACGGCGGCGGAATGACAGCGCCAGAAGTAAATGTTCCGCTGTCTGTGTGACTACTAGTATTCTCATAAAATACAACGCCAGCGTATCGGTCGCACACCGCCCGGCGGAAAGCGCCAAAACGCCCGACAGGACTGTGCTGTGCACTGTCTAATACAGTTCAGTACATTACAACTCGAGGCCCGCTGCCGGTACTCTTCAGTTTCGTTCCGCCCCCTGTGTCTGCAGCTTTAAGATATAAATAGTTCAAAATTTTACAAGAAGGATTTGAATCTGCAACTTCTGTTTATGGACTGGCGTAATGAACCAGAAGTCACAATTCAAATCCTGCTTGTGATTGATTTATATTTTCACAATTTATATATTGTATAATACATACCTTGACTGCCATAGTAGTATCACTGGGAATATGTTTCATCTTCTCCACAATGCCGTAAGCTCCACGGCCCAGGTCACATATCTTGATCAGGTCATCGGCATGGACCGTGAACGTTTTGTCATCAACTGTTATTGTTGTCTGCTTATCCAAGTTTCTTGGTGGTGTTCTATGGAAAGTAACCAAAATTGGAAAACTTGCGAGGTATTAAAGTATTTTTAAATATTTTAGGACCAGTGGGGTCATTAGTCATGTAACACACTCACAATGACAGTTTTCATTTTGACATTACAGCAATATTAATATGTGGTGCCGATAAGACAGATTACCAAAACATTGAAATTGAAATTCTTAGATCTGTTAAGTCATAGAGTCAAAGATAATATCATCAATGCACAACCCTAAGGCACACCTCGGACACTCAATACAATATGAATGCTAGTGCCACCTACATACACAAGATTACGTCTTTATATGAACACACACACACACATAGATATTCTGTGCCTAAGGGTGAAAGGTGGGTAAGGTTGTCATCATTGCTGCTGATTAAAGGTCTTCTCAGTTTGATGCCCTACTTCCTAGTTCTGTGCAATTGGCATCCAGGTTGTTTTTAGTATAATATACTAGCAAAACTACACTTGACCAGGTATTATTATTTAGGTGATACACTTACAATTAGAACTATTAAAAATGCATGCATTTACAACTTTTAACTGCAATATTTAGAATTTTAGATTATCCAAACACAACAACAAGCTATACCCAATGATATTTTTAAAGTATAGATATGTCATAAAACAAACATAAAAAATGTTCCATACACAGCGCACACTACACATAAACTAGTACAAAGTAAGTAATTTGGTTACTTCAAGTTACTTTCGTATCAAAATTGGAACACTTTCTGTACACACATGACGGCATTTTAGATTTTTTTGTCACCAGTCATGCTCGGCTTCTTACTCGACGCGGATTAAAAGAAAAAGTCCCAATTAGGACCTTTTCGAGTCTTCAGATTGCAAGCACTAGTAACATATCTGTACTTTTAAATATCATTGGCTATATCCAAATATAGGTATAAGAAGATTCTTTATTAGCATCATCATCATCATTGCAGCCTTATAATACCCATTTTTGAGTGTAGGCCTCCTTCAAATTCCTCCACTCCTGGCGGTCATGAGCCCTTGACATCCAATCCAGGCCTGTCTGTCGTCGGATGTCGTCCTCCCAACGTTAGCATAAACATAATTATATTCGTTTTTGGATATATGTAAATATAGAACAAAATTCTAGCAATAGATTATGTCAGGTAGATGGTAATCAGTTGACACTCACACGACCTGCTCCTCTGGGGGCTTGAAGTTGAACCCAGGTGGTGGCGGTTTTCTCCTTGACATATCGCCGACGTCCTCTCAACGAGACCTGAGCCGAAAACCTCAAATCCTACTAGAATTTTGCCAAAATACCACCACGATACGCTTTTGCTCCAACTGTTGAGTTAGTAGTACAAAACACGAACTTTACATCTAAATCACACAAACATATTCTAAAGCAATATTGGACGCAAGCTTTGCGCTTGTTTATTAGGAACAATTAGGAATTATACAATATTATTCGATTTATTCCCAAAAATGAAGCGCTCAGAAAGGCAGCAGCAAGATTTTGACATTTGTAATGAGGTGTTGCCCTGCTTAGATATCGCACCAAGCCAACAACAACTTCATGTAAATTGATATTCTCGTGAGTCTTGATGACAAAAAAACCATTATGTAATAAAAAAAAAGAGAAAACATAAAATCTGATGTTTTTCCGTGTCGTTCCTAGCAAAGAATAGGAGACAATTTCCCTCAAAAGTGATTATAAGCCAAGACTCAGTAGTACTGTAGCTACAACAAGGGCCTACCCCGGGGTGGCCGGGGCGTAGCCCAGAACCACTAGCTGAATAGGTGGGTAATTCGCCAAAACTCTTAATTTTTGCCTAATTTCCATGGCCGGACATTTTTTTCTGAATAAATGCCAGCTTGACTGTTCTTTGTATAGAAGAACAAAAACAAAAAATTTGAGTGTGGGAGCGGTGTTACTGAGAGCTTCCAAGAAGAAGTTATGGGGTCCGAAAGTTTTGGTCAGACATGGAAATTAGGAACGTTCCAAGGAAATTATATTTCTATTTCAAGGAAATTAGGAATATGTCATGGTAATTAAAAATATGCTATCTAGTATGATAGATTTAATCAAAAATACAAATAAATCTAATAAATCAACATTAAAAAATATAATAGAACGGTTCATAGTGACAGGTAATAACTTAAACGTTATATTATGGAAACAAAATGGCATAAAACATACCATAAACCAGTCCAGGATCGTGGGTTACATTATAAAAAACTACAAAATAAATCATCATTATCATCATTAATTTAACAGCTAGGCTCTTGTCGGTGGAGCATTTCCCATCTGTCTCTGCATTCCGCCCCTTTTTTTCCTTTTTTTTAATGAGATGTAGGTCTGCTCTTGACCACAATCTAGACTGCTTTGTCAAGATGTGGTCGAAGATGGAGCAAGCAAACATATTAAGTGCCGATTTCCTCCAGCATTAAGACGTTAGTCGTTAGCCCGGAAATACAGATTCACAAATACAGAGCACTGAATTGCATAACTTGGCTGTGCGCATTATGAAAGAGTTCTCAAAGCGCTTAGTCCTGATAGTAGGGATTTCTACCAAATGTGGATGATATCCTGCAGTGCGTCTTGTAGTCCAATGAAAGAAAAGAGATAGCGAAATAAGCTCATGGAGCACCTTCTCTAAAGTCAGTGGCGTGCAGTGGCCTACTTCACTTGAATTTAATTTTGGTGTAACTTATTGATTTTTTTATGTAGGAAGATTAATTTAGCATTAATAGGTCTATTTTAAGATAAATAATCATTGTACTCAGAAAAAAAGATAATAACTTACACCACTATTGAATTCGAATGAGGAAGGCACTGGGTATTGCCTAATTGCCTATATGCAATGCACGCCACTGTCTAAAGTACAACCTGTAGAACAGCTACAAACAAGCAACTGTGCGTCTATGGGTTAAGCTTTGTATTTTAGATTTTACTAGAAATTCGTCACCAATTATCCTCTGAGCTTTGCGTTAAAACGAGTCAAGAGCGGCAAGCTGGTGTTTGGCAGAGCCATCCCATAAGTGACTGAAATACTCCACATACGATCAGATTTGAGCTTTATATAAAGTAAAAAGCTATCCAAAAGTGAAGTACCTATCGCTTCACCTTGTTTAGAATGCCCAACTTTTTGGCCACAGTTTGAGCCTTTTCCTGGATTATGGTGCCGAAGTTCAGGTTAGTTGTCAACTCCATGTCAAGAAGTTCTAGGTGGTCGACAATGCTTATAGGTGTAGGTACCTTGGAAAGTAGGAGCCAGGTGGAATGGACTCCGTTTTGCAGTGAAAATACATGCCTAAGTTTTAGAGGCGATAAATTGACCAGATTGTCATCTGCCCACTGGGAAACGAGAATTAAGATCAGATCTGTCCACTCTATCATGGCCTCTCGTAGAGAACATATTTCCTGTTGGTTGGCTCCCGCACTGAACAAGCATCTCTCTGTGATAGTACTGTCATCTGCGTAGCCAACAAGACCTAACTGAAGCAAATAATTTATGTGAAGCAGTAAAAGTGTCGCAGAGAGAACAGACCCTTGAGGAACTCAGGTATTAATAGCCATGAGGTCAGAGGAGCAGCCTTTAATGACTATTTGAATTGCCCTAGGGAAAACGAATATTCATCTAATTCATTTTTGAATGATTTTCAGTCAAATTAAGATGGCTTGTGAGATTAAGCACAAGGTCCTGTGATCTTCATATTTTAGCGTATTGGCTTTCTTTGGAAGAGTCACTGCTTTGCTCACTAGGAAATATTTTGGGATTATGACGTTTTATACATTTGTTGAGTTATGTTAAAGATTTATATTTGCATGGGTTCACAAATTGCAATCGTTCTACCGATTTTTACGTGTCCTGAGTAGTAAAAAATATCTTCTGTTATCATTCGGAACCATGGAAAACAAGGAAATTAGTACCAAGGAAATTAGATTTAAGTGAACAAACCATGATAGCAAATGAACTATTCACTGGATACATAAATGGCTTAAATTAAGGGTATTACCCTACACAACAATGCTTATTCTACAGAAATAGTTGTGAAAAAGCATCCATAGGCTAAGAAACAACGACCACAGAAATTGAGAATTCCTTAAACCAAAGTCCAAGGAGGCACGTAATTACGCGAATAGTGCGAAATTGAACAGAGATACGCACGTCCTGTTTCGATGGGCTATTGCGGTGAAATAGACGAGTCAAATCGTATAACTGCTACATTTAAAATACATGCGGTCCGTTATTTACAAGGGCTGAACGAACAACCCATGGAAATTATATTTTTCACGTGGACAAGTACAAAATGCCATTTAATTCCATATTCCTAGTGATTTTATTAAATTAATTGTCATTTTTTAATAACTTAGTATGCATTAAACATGAAATAGCAAAAAAAGGAACTGAAAAATACTTCTGAGTTCGAATATAAATTTAAATGTAAGAAATTTCGTTAAGTGGACATACCAAGGAAATTAGAATTTGAATGTTCGCATGGCCTAATCTTTGTTATTATATATATTTTTTTATGTTTAATAGCAAAACCAAGTTGGAAATGGTGTTAACTATCACATAAAATAGGCACGGAGAACACATAAAGTTAAAAAGTAGTGTTCGCCTACCTGGACATGAAAAAAACATGATTTTGGCGAATTACCCAGGAAGTCTTTAACAACAAACCTCGATCACTAAATTAGTGCTCTTTGGAAAGAACTAGGATTCTTCTTCTCTGCTTGTCGTTAGGTAAGAGTACCTACTTCAACGGTAAAAATATGGTGGCGCTATCTACTAGTCATTTTAGTGCAAGGCAGGACAGAAGGGAAGAGATCTCGCGGTCGTTCTCCAACGCACTCATCAAGACCACCACGTACCTACTCCACCATGTTCTCGCGGCGTCAATAATAGAGCTGAATGGAGACGCATCCCAAGAGCTGCTACTCAACTTTCGAGACCTGTCGTGTGGTCGTACGACAGAAGAAGATTAGCATCACCTCTATGATATAACTACAAATAGTAATTTAAAATCAGTTTATGCGTATTCACATTTATTGCATTGCATGATAAAACACGGACTAACTTAGCATTGACAAAGTTTTAAAAAATCTGTTCCATTTTTTTTTACTTAATTTAAGTTGGACTGCAGTGTGCTCAGTGTTTTTAAGTCTGAAATATCTGCCTACCACATCGGGAAAAGTCACGAGGATTAAATACTTTCTTTTATTAAAATAAAACATAAATTAAACAAAAATAAGAATATATTTCTAATAATAAAAATCTTATAATTAGTCATGGACTGATTCATTTAGACGAGAATCTGATAGCTCTAACTGCATCCTTTGCTTTCTTTACTGCTTCTTCTTTGATTCTATGCTTTTTCTCCTTTTCAGCTAATCCAACAACAACATCATGTTGCAATGCACTCTTAACATTAGCTTTTGCAAAAAGTTTACTTAACACATAATCATCATCATCATTTTTTTCTTTATCTCTTTTGTGCTTTTTCTTTTTGATCTTCTTCACAGCAACTAAATTTTCTACTTCAGTTTCTGGAATTGGGGAATGTTTTCTTTTGTGTGTTTTTTTTATATCTTTAATAATATCCATTTTATCTCTTTCAGGTGTTCTTTCTTTTATTGGCTTTTCTTTACTCACAAGTTCTTGTGTGTCAGGTTTTTCATTATCATGTTCAGTACTTTCCTCTTCACCAAGATCATTTTCCTCAACTTCCTCAGCATTTTCTTGGCTTTTCAAAACATTTTTTAGTAAATTCTCTTCATAATTTTTTTTTACGTGCATGTTTACTATATCTATTTCTGATAATACATTATCAAATGGAACATTAGTAACTTGATCATCTACCAAATTTATTTCTGGTACTTCAATTTTAGGAGTATTCAATAATATCTCTCTTTTCTTTTTGTATTCTTCTCGAGGGTCTTTTGTTTCTTTTTTATATTCTATATCTTTTGAAATCTTCTTACTAATTTCTTTAGCCATCCTTTTCATTGCTTCTATCCTTTTCTTTGTAATAGTGTCATTCAACTGTTCATCATCACTCTTTTTACTTTTTCCATTATGATCAACATTTATTTTGGTATGTTTGAACAGAGATGCAGTTTCAGTGTCTCCATCGCAGTTCAGCTCTTCCAGAGTGAAGAGACCTTGCAGAGTACTAGTGGTTAACACATTTTTTTGATTAGGGTCTATTAATATTTTGTTACTGAGAAAATGCTTGAATATCTGTCTCTGATATATCTTTTCTTCAATAGTTCCTGCTGACAGTAGTCTGTAAACTGTAACATTTCTTTGTTGACCTATTCTCCAAGCTCTTTCTTTAGCTTGGTCATCAGTGGCTGGATTCCAGTCAGGGTCATATATTATTACTCTATTAGCCCCTGTTAGGTTAACTCCTAAGCCACCAACCCTAGTTGTGGCCAAAAACACTAAATATTCAGGATTTTCATTAAATGTTTTAATCATGTGCTGCCTGTGTCCCACATTCACCGAACCATCCATTCGTAAGTACTTAAATTCTTGAACTTGTAAATATTGTTCTAGTAAACACAACATTCCTCTTGACTGAGAAAATATTAAGGCTCTGTGACCTTGCTTTTGCCAAATTTTTAACAAGGAATTTACAACAGTCATTTTTCCAGATCTTTTATAGTTGCCAAATCGCTCTTGATCAATATCATCAGATTCCTCATGTGCTTCATAAAGATATAAGTCAGGGTGATTACATATCTTCCTTAGAGTACATAAGGCAACTAATATTCGAGCTCTTATAGGGTTCCCGTATTTATTATCTTTGTCTAAAATACTTCTAACTGTGCTACCTGTGAGGTAACCCATATACAGATCTTTTTGTTCCTGAGTTAGAGCACAGAATAAGACTTGCTCATTTTTCTCTGGTAGTTTTATATGATTCTGAACCTCAGCTTTTGATCTTCTTAACATATATGGTGTAATAATTAGCTTCAATGCCTTTGCTATTTCTAAGGCGGTTGCTTCTTGATATTCAGTAGCATTTGCGTATCCCCCCTGAGTAATGGGCATTGCAAAATGATCCATAAATGCTGTATAAGTGCCCAGGAGTCCTGGTCTCATAAAATCAAACAAAGACCATAATTCTTGAAGGCTGTTTTGCATGGGAGAGCCTGTAACAAGTAGCTTATGAGGTGTTTGGAACTTTTTCACAAGCTTGCTAACTTGGGTGTCAGGGTTTCTAATCTTGTGGCCTTCATCTAATATAATGTAATGCCATTTACGAGATGTTAAATCTTTAGTGTACTTTACAACACCCGCATAAGTGATTAACAGGATCCCATGTGTACCATGTAAGTCTCTGATCAGTTGATTATGGTTTCCTGCATGAGACCCTGTATGATGGAGTACAGCTACTCTTAAATGTGGGCACCAGAAGTGAAAATGAGAGACCCACTGATAAATTACTGTGGCTGGGGCAACAATAATGGAGGGCCCAAGTCCGCCCCAAGCTCCCAAATCACTTTTAGACAAACCTGCAAGAAATGCAATAATCTGGATTGTTTTTCCTAGACCCATTTCATCACCTAGCAATCCTCCTGATTCAACCTGATGTAGTTCCCACAGCCATTTAACTCCAATCTTTTGAAATTTATACAATTGCCTCCAAATAAAGTTTGGCACACACAAGCCATTCTGCAGTTCATGAAGTTCTTCTGGGTCCTTGTTACCCTCTAATACATATTGGACATCAGCTGTCATTGTTCCACCATCATAATTGCTTGATTTGGCTGCTGCTAGGTTTTTCTTCCAGGTTTCTATTCTCTCATTGTAAGATGCTGTGCTACCATCATCCACGATTTTCTTTAAGTTTTGCTTTGTTCGAGATGAAGAGGCGGAAGGTCCATGATTTATATGGATTACATCTTCATCAGCCTCAACATCTGAAGGTAAATATTCCTCATCCGAATCTTTGTCTGTGGAAGCTGTAGAAGTTCTTGCCCTGGAAGTGGTCGGCTCGAGAACATCTTTCAATACTTCCTTGGGAGATTGTTTCCCAAGTTGTTTAGATTGTTTTTTAGATATTAGTTCAGCTGCAGCTTTGCTTTTCTGTGAAACATTGTCTTTCTTACTTTTAATGACACATCTTTGTTTCGCAAGTGCCAATTGGCTTTCTAAGTATTTATTTATATCACCCATCGTAGCGGCAGTGGTTCTTGTAATGATAAGCACATTCTTTTAAAATTTCACAACGAACAAATGGTAAATTTTACATTTCTGTGAAGGAACAAGAACAAGACCGATTTTAATACAGATTTTAATTTGTGAATTTGTTATGAAATTGATTGAGTGACATTGACATTTAATTTTGACAACGACAAAATTCAACATTAATTCGGGGTGCGTTCAGTAATTGTTATTCTCAGGGCTGCGTTCACTTATATCGTCTTACGACGTAATACAACGGACGTCCATACAACGCTCCGAGCGTCGTCCGACGACGTCAGGCGATATAAGTGAAAGCAGCCCAGGCTCTGAAAAGTCACCCTTGGCCGTGCCGCTCGGTCGCTCGGTCATTCATGATTTTTCAGGCCCATATTACAGAAAGTTCCTCAAGCGTTGATCACTGTTTAAAACTAGTTTTGAGTTTGGATTTAATTCTAGAACATGCCTCCAGCAGAGATTTGGAGGGATGAGTGCTTGTTCACCCACTGAATTCTTACCTGTTGACCGATTCTGTTGAAACTTGGCACACATAAATGTAGTTTTAGGCCCGTATTACAGAAGGATACTCCTTTCCGCAGGCGTTAGGCGTTTGCGGAAAGTGGATCTTGTCTAGACCCCCTGTTTCGGAATTTCAGCTGACTTTTGATCTGTAATCACTCTAGTGCGGTCCAGATTACGCTTGAGTAGAGATTTCTATTATATTTCAGGTCAAATTCGTGTGTTATGTTGTTGAATTAAAGTTTATAATTACCGTTCTGGAATAAAACCGATACTCAAGTAACGATTCTATCCTTAAGTAGTGATCACGTGATTGGAGTTTAAACTGTACTTGAGGAAGCTTCTGTAATACGGGCCTTAGACACTACAACATAATGAAGTTAGATTTTAGCTACAAAAAATAAAAATAAAACTTTTTAACAAAAAATGTAACCGTCGAAAACAGAAACTGAAAAGCGAAAAATTTTATGAAACTTTTTAGTCTTAATAACTATTCTCCTAGCTAAACTAATGTAAATAACTAATTATGAGTCGTCGCCAAACAAACAAAACAAAATAACATCAAATACAATGTGTTTTCAACGATACACACTTAACAATAACTTTCCAAAAATGCGTTCACCGCTCGACGTTAAAATAAAAAGTTTTTTAATGCTGATTTGGCTTTCTTAAAAAAATTGAGTTGGCAACACTGCAACTAATGTCAAACAATTGGGGGTTGGCGGGAAAATTCGTAAAGATCGTGTTGTAGATTATTTATTATTTTCCAAAATTTGTGTTTCTTCGAGTGTTAATGTGTAATAATGGTGGATTATTAAATGTTAAGTGCTCGTTAACGTGTACAAGTGTGGATAAATGGTACAAAGTTGAAAAACATGACTTTCGTATTATCTCATCATCCCCTCAGAAACCTAGTAAAGTTTCCATCACTTTACTAGGATATAAGTACAATGTTAATATGTTTGATTACGACTGAAGGACATGTATCCATGGTCATGCATAAATAAAAATAAAAAAGTCAAACAATTGTCAAAAACTTGAGTATAATGTTCTGTGGTCAAAAATGTCAAAATAAATTGCACGTGTGATGGTGATATTACGCGGTTGCGGAAAACGAATTTAATGAAATAATTACTAACAATTAATTTACTTGAAAACGAATGTAATATCTTTAACAGTATAGATACTACGTGTAGCGTGATAAATCGTCATCTTGAACTCTGGTCAAGATTTTCAATTTCATAACCTCGTGTTTATTTGTGTAATTCGTTAAAAAATGCAGAAAGTAAAAAGAAAATTTAATGAAGATGATGCCAGTTCGCCAAAGAAGAAGAAGGTGAACTCCGACAAATCTGATGGCAAACCGGCGCAAGGAGAACATGTGAAAAATAATAAATTCAAAAAGGACTTCAAGAAGGATGGGTTTAAAGGTCCCAATAAGTTTGGAAAGCCTAACTTTTCGAAAGATCAAAACAAGGGTGGCAAAGGAAATCCGAATTTTGGGAAAGATCAAGGCAAAGGTGGCAAGGGAAAGCCAACCTTTACGAAAGATCAAGCCAATGGAGAGAAACCTAAGTGGTCTGAGATGAAAAAAGAGAAGAAAGAACTGAGACTAGTGAGACGCAAGGCTAAGGCCACTGCTGAAGTGTTTGAAGTGTCACACAAAGCTAAGTTGTTGGCAGCACAGATTCAAAGGTACTTATCATGGGTGTAAATATTATTATACTCTAGGATATAGATAGGACGACCTCTGTGGTCTAGTGGTTCGAGTGTCGGACTGCTGATCACGAGGTCGTGGGTTCGATTCCCACAGGACACAAATATTTGTGTGATGAACATAAGAGTGTTTGTGTTGGTCTGGTTGTTTCTTATGTATTATAAGTATGTATTTACAAAAAAAAAGTATATAAGTATATTATATCCATTGTCTAGTACCCACAGCACAAGCTCTGCTTAGTTTGGGACTAGATGGTGATGTGTAAAATGTCCCAAAAATATTTATTTATTATGTATTTATACAATTCAATAATCAGACTGAGACACTATTTCTGCTGCATATAATTTAATTTATATTTTTTATAGTTAAACAACAGAGTTCAAAATGACCTTGCAAGTTGCATTCTAATTACCTATATAACAAATTAAAGTTGTAATTAATAATAAAACAAGTTTAACTGGATTATATTGGTTAATAATTTTTTTAGAAATATCTGGAAAGATGGTTGTCATCTTAGTCTTCCTGCGACCACGGATACTGCAAAGCTCTCGAAACATCAGGAAACCAATCTAAATAATATACGCTATACTTATAATCCGGTTAAACTTGTTTTATTATAATGAGTAGTGATCACGAAAACCTAAGAAATTATTTTGTAATTAATAATTTATGAGATATATTTTTCAGGAAAGTAGTAAAACCAGAGTTCAGGCTGAATTCCTGCAAAGAACTGCACTGCATACTAAAGTCTCACTACAAGTCGATAGCCCTAACACATGATCTGAGCCGAGTTATACAAGTATTACTAAAATATGGTCCAGATGACATCAAGAATGAGATTACTGAAGAATTATTAGAATTAATGGTTCAAATGGTCCAGTCCAAGTATGGTCAGCATGCGGTAAAACGCATATTAAAGTATGGTACTGAATTCATACGGCATGAGGTCTTGAAGAAGTTTTTCGGGCACATTGTATCATTAGCTACTCATGTAATTAGTGCTCCAGTACTGGACTATGCGTACGGAGAGTTTGCTACGAAGAAAGAGAAGTGCCATATGCAGCAAGAGTTTTATGGGGACATTTATAAAAATGTGAGTTATGGTTTTGTGTACATTTTTATTTGCATTATTATAATTTTGTTATTGTGCAGTGTGCTTACCAAGAACTTTGTTCTTGTTATTTTAATGGAGTGTAAAAAATTATGTTACAGATTGGTTCTTCTTTTAAATCTAAATGAATGCCAGGCCAATTCTTTTAACTATAGTACTTTTTTAAATAATTTTATCACAAGATTTAGAGAAAATAAATATGCTACTGCCTTCTCTTCCAGACAAAGGATGACAAAGTGAAAACACTAAATGACACATACAAGGACAGTCCTGAAATGAAGACTGCCATCCTGCAGGCTTGCAAGGCAAATATACAGAAAATACTGGACAAAAATTTGCATGATGGAGAGTATGTATTGTATTTTACTAACTATTAGGTAGAAATAGGTTTTAAAACATATCTTTTATTCTAGTATTCGGACTTACCTTAGTTTTTAGAAGATTTATCTGTGATAAATTGGCCTTTACAGTGGCGTGCATTGGACTTCTTCATTTGAATTTAATTGTGGTGTAAGTTATTGATTTTTTTGAAAGATTAATTTAGCATTAATAGTTCTAATAAAAGATAAATAATAATCGTACTTTGAAAATAAGATAATAACTTACACCACTATTGAATTTGAATGAGGAAGGCACTGGGTACTGCCTAATTGCCTATATGGAATGCACACCACTGGGCCTTTAACAAATTTCTAGTTAATGATTGACTGTCTGTCATAGAATCTTTACAGTGTTAAGGTAAAAGTTTTTTCTAAGAAAAATGTTTTAACTGTATCATTACCAGTCCACAAGAAAATGTTGCTGGCCACTAATTTATAATCACTTTTCAATTGATAACAAGAAAAAAATACACTCATCATCATCCTTAAGTCTGTTTTTTCTTACTAGTCTAAGGATCGGTCTTTCAATAGCCAGTTAACTTTTAACTGAGGAATAAGTTTGACATTTTGACAGTTGTAGTATAGAAAATCGGTCAAAACGTCACATTTATTCCTCAGTTAAACGTTAGCAGACTATTGAAATACCTGCCCTTATTTAGTAAACAATCTTGGCACATCTCATTATTCAAATAACTACTAATAAATAAATAAATATCTTTGGGACATTTTTACACAGCACTATCTAGTCCCAAACTAAGGAGAGCTTGTGCTATGGGTACTAGACAATGGATATAATAATTATATACTTTTTTTTTTGTAAATACATACTTATGATACATAAGAAACACCCAGACCAACACAAACACTTATGTTCATCACACAAATATATGTGTCCTGTGCATGGAGAAAAGAAGGGAGCGGAGGTGTTGCAAGGCAATTTGGTCATGCGCCTTCAATTTGGTCATGACGTCACAGTGGGCGGAGCCGCAAAGCTTAATTTCAAGTGAATCATCACTGCGTTCGGTTCTCTTCGATTTAAATAGATTTTGAGAGGATTTTGAATATTTTTCTTGTTTTAACAATGAAGTGCGCTGTTGTTGGATGTAAAAATTGTTCAGGATCAAAACTAAAACATATTGATGGTATAACATTTTATGTGTAAGTCACATATATTTATATTTTCAATTTTAAAACATGCATTTTCTCGTTTCTTCGCCAAATTGTTGCTCGGGACATCTGTCGTCGAAAAGATGCATACTAATCACTTCTCACCGATAACATGTTTTTACATTATCAATGCATATTATGACGAAAATAATAAACACATTGTTTTAATTCATTTTAAATTCTAAAATGTTAGTTATTTCATAGATAAATTACATAATTACATGAAATAAGAGCAATTTAAAATAAGAAAAATAGGCCATCAGTCCATCTATCGGTGAGTAGTCAGTAATAGGGTCGATTTCATGTTTCGAATTAAAATGACACATTTTTGACGATTTTTGTAAACCCCCGTTTTATTGTTATCTGATGGTATTTAACGTTTGCTATAATGAAGTTATACACATACTATGTAAAAATACAGGGCGCATCTTGTTAAAAATAGAAGAAAACCAAAAAAATAGAAACACGAATGAATACGTTTTTACACAAATGAAATTCTTTAATCGCGAATGAAATGTGTAGGACACTAATGATTTGCTAGCTGGACAACATTCATAACCATGATTTTATAAAACAAAAATACATAACAAGGTCTTGAATGAAGCGGGCGATGGTGATTCTAAGGTATCTAAGTGAGAAATAAAAACAAGGAACCTTGGATACGTTTTTTGAAGTGAAACTTCTGTATAGACGGGGGGTATTAGGAATTTTTAGTCACGAAAAAACGTTACGGCCGCATGGAGGGGGTAGACATATCGCTTGGCGAGAGACGGCAGCGGCGGAGGGATTGAAAGGCTGATGATGATGATGATGATGATGATGATGATGATGATGATGATGATGATGATGATGGTGAAAATTCTATATATAGAAGATAGATATATATATCTTCTTCTATATATTAGGATTTTTCTCTCACGAAAAAGCGTTACGGCCGCGTGGAGGGGGTAGACGATATATAGCGGCGGAGGGAGAGAAAGAAAAATGGATGTTTTTTTTGGTTCCGGATTTAATTCAGTTTTTTTGTTTGATAAAATAAAATATGTTTAAATAAAAAATGCATTCATTAAAATCACTTAAAATGTACCTAACCTAACCAAAACATAATTTGCAGTAAAACTGCGAAAAAAAAACGAAATGTGTGCTGGGACACATAGTAGAAGTGAAACTTCAACGGACAAGTGGAAAAACGAATCGCAACGGACAAGTGGAAAAACGAATGGCAACTGACAAATGGAAAAACGAATCACAACAAAATTTTAACTTGAAGTTTTACGGGCTGATTGTTAATGTACTTATTCAATTTGAAAACCTGCCCGTAAAACTTCAACTTAAAATTTTGTTGCGATTCGTTTTTCCACTTGTCAGTTGCCATTCGTTTTTCCACTTGTCCGTTGCGATTCGTTTTTCCACTTGTCCGTTGAAGTTTCACTTGTACTATGTGTCCCAGCACACATTTAGTTTTTTTTTATTCAATTTGTATCCAATAAGTTTTTATGACAATAGTTAACTGCAATCTTGATATATCATAATCCAAAAATTCCAAATATTACGTAGCATTATTTCAGCAAAAATGTATTGAATACTTTAATTAATAAAAAAAAAATAACATTAGGTAAAATTTTTTTATGAACAGAATGTAACATACTTTTTATTATATTTCTATATACAACCTACAACCTAATTCTTAGCTTATACTAAACCTCTTAAGGGGTCATTGTACTCATCATAATGAACAACTTTTACTATGGGAACAACCCTGAAACCGAAAAAAATATCAGCGGTTCCCTACATTTGTGTTCACATAAATCGACATAATTATAGGGAACAGCAGATTTTTTCGAGATTTTAGGGTTGATTCCACTGTAAAATGTGTTCATAATGATGAGTACAATGATCCCAGAGATTTAGTATAAACTAAGAATAAGATTGGATATTTGTATAAGTAGGTATTTCTACTAATTTCTTATAATATATATTTTTAATGATTTAAATAGTGGAAAGAAAAAATCGCTCACGAGCAGGATTCGAACCTGAGACTCCTGGCTCAGTACGCCAGTCTTTGGGTGACGTCAGCGATATCTTATTAAGAAACAGTGATTCTTCTTTTTTTTTCCACTATTTAAATACCGATAACACGGTTTTGTGGGGCACAGTGATATTGCAAAATTTATACATGTATGAATAAATAAATAAATACTAAATAAATCGTTAGATTTAGGTAAGGTGATCTACATGAGGATACTTTATTGCGCTAGGCGCTATGTATGGCACGTTTTTAACGTACTTTTGTGTAAAGTTGTAAAACAAAAGTTGTGTAGTTAGACGTTATTTAATACTCATACTGGACTGGTAATCTGAAGGTCAAGCCGCAAGTGCCATATGGTACCCTTACATTATACCCTTTTAACCTTTTTCAACTTCGTTACTTTTTTTCAAATTCTAATCAGTCATTTTAAAGACCACGTCATTTGTGTAAAATTCAATTTCATTAGTGTTATGTTCTCACCACAAAAACGCACATAGAATGTTCTGGAATAAAATAATGTGCTTTGTACGCCACAGTGGTGAGTAGACAAACTAAAATGAAAAATTGTTAGTGCTGTTACGCTGTAATAATTCATTTCACCGCTAGATGGATTTACAAAAAATGGGCGGATTTTCCATAGTGAGGTGGAGCCATTGCTGTACCTCGTCCCCCTGTCACCCGCATTCAGGCGACGCTTCTTTCTAAAGAGATTTTGCCTTGCAACACCTCCGCTCCCTTCTTTTCTCCATGGTCCTGTGGGAATCGAACCCACGACCTTGTGATCAGCAATCCGATATTCGAACCACTAGACCACAGACGTCATAAAAAAAAAAAAAAAAATAGTTCTACACATGTAATTTGGTTAAAAAAAATTATTTAGTTTGTAAAATTGTTGACATAATGTCTTTTGATAATCATTATTGACGAATTACATTAAAAAGACATGCCAAGATTGTTTACTGAAAATACACTTAAGAAAAAACAGAGTGTAGCCTGTAACACCCACTGTTGGTTTAGGCCTCCTTTTGTATTTAGCATCTCTCATTGCGGTGTTTCCTGGCTAATTAATGCCTTATCAATGATTATGAACTATTCCAGGCTATTCCACTCAGTCCTGTATGACTACATTCGTGAGTGCAGCGCCGAAGACCGCGTGGAGTTGATCTCGACCCTCAGTCCACTCATAGTGCCGCTCAGCAACTCACTGCCGGGAGCTAATGCCGCCTCTATGTGTGTGTGGCAAGGCACTAACAAGGATAAGAAGGTTAGAATCAAACCTCACCTTTATTTGAACTGTTCATGTGTGAAAGATATCCAGATTTTCGTAATTTGGGGCCATCCATAATTTACGTCACAAGAATATCATGATTTTTGGAGTCCTTGTCACAGATGGTTACATTTGTGTGTAGGTGTTATGCCCCTCCCTGGTGGGCGTTACATTCAATGCAATTTTAAATTTAGCATTGATTTAATTATAAAGTTACTTTAGTTTTATACATGTGACGTCACAAAGCTTATAACTTGCCCCCCACCCCCCATTGGCACACTTTGTTGACTTCCTCCGGCTCCCTTATAACATGTGACGTAATAAAACGTTTTGGGAGAGGCTATTATCCAAGTGGACTTGAACTGACATAATAGAGAAACAGCACAAAAAAAACTAATAATGTACTGTATTCGAGGAAGCAAAAAATAAAAGGTTGACAAAGTCCTGTCGATCACATGTGATCAAATGGTAACAGTTTGACCTTGACAGTGTCTTTATTTCGTAAGCAGTAAGAGCGGCTTTCGTAATTCAAGTGTTACAACTGACGTGTGGTTGACTGTTTTTTTGCTTCTATGAATATGATAGTCATGGGGTATAGCAACTTTTATAAATTATGCAATTTTCTTGCAGACAATGCTCAAAGTGGTTAAGGAACATGCAGTTCCTCTCAGCAAGCACAAGACAGGGTATCGGCTACTGATCTCCATATTTGATTCAGTGGACGACACAGTTCTCGTCAAGAAGGCGATAGTATCCACACTGGCGAGCAATTTGAAGGATATCGCCAAAGATCATTGGGGTAACATGGTATGTGTTGAACTGCAACTTTTTGGCAGCAATTCATTCTTACACCAAAATTTTCATGTTATTTCAGTCATTTACGTCTGTGGTGTCGGACTGGAGAACGAGGTTGTGGGTCCCATTCCCACAGGACACAAATATTTATGTGATAAACAAAGGTTTTTGTGTTGGTCTGAGTGTTTTTTATGTATTACAGTATTATAAGTATGAAAGTACAAAAAAAAAAGTAAGGGCACTACTAGCTCTGCTTAGTTTGGGACTAGATGGTGCTTATTTTATCCTTGCCTACATACCTAAAATACAAAAGTCAATGAGTCTCGCTCTAATAAACTTTCTTTGTGAAAATCAGCTCTAAAGTTGTATTATTATGTGCGCATTTCAATTTGAATATGTTAAACATACATACACATTTTTCGTCAGCCACGTGATTGCACTAATCTTATAATTTTTAGAGCCTTTAATTGGCACGGCCTAATGTTTATGTTTAAGAGTAGTATGCCACTCGTCAAATTTCTTTGTCCAATGGACTTTGATAAAAGAAATTGGATGATTTTTATCAAATGTTTTAACATTAGTCGTCAAAAAAAATCGATTGTACAAAGAGATTGGACAAAGAAATTTGACCAGTGGCATACCACCCTAAGGTTTTTCTCCAAACAATGATAGGATCACAGGACTTACAATAAACCAGCTGTTTTTACTGATACTCCACTTTTCAGACACTACACTGGCTAGTAAAACCCAAAGATTCAGGTGCATTCCACCCTACTTTCATCAAATTCCTGGAAGAGGGCGCTAAAAGCGGCACGTCCAAGAAAGACTCAGAACTTCGAGTTACGGAACTGAGGGAGGCAATCCTCCCAGCATTGAAGAAGCATATGGAGGAAGAGCCCGACTTCTGGCTCAGCAGCAAGACAAACATGTTGCTGACTATTGCTGTACTGTCAATAGGTAAGAAGTAACTTTAGTTAGGGAAGTCCCTTGAACGAACCCTGCTACATAACACGTACCTACGGTTGCCGACGAACACTGAGCGCAAGCTATTTTAACCTTGGTGGTGGTACACCGGAAACTTTGCTGATAGTACATCAAACTTTTATAAGTTTTGTGGTAGTACTGGAAGTTCCCTGGTTAGTGGTATATTTTTGTGGGGGAAGCACTACACTACATAAGTTATTCATCATCCTCCTGCCCTTATCCCAATTTATTTGGGGTCGGCGCAGCATGTTTTTTTCTTCCATAAATCTCTATCAGCCGTCATCTCTGTGTTTACTTTCTTTCTATTCATATCATCTTTCACACAATCCATCCATATTTTCTTCGGTCTCCCTCTTTTCTTATAGCCATCAACATTCATACTTAAAACTTTCCTCGTAACATGCTCCCCATTCCTCCTCATCACATGTCCATACCATGATAGTCTGTTGCTACTTAACTTCTCTGTCACTGGCGCTACTTTCAGACTCCCTCTTACATATTCATTCCTTATCCTATCCATTCTCGTTACACCACACATTCCTCTTAACATTCTCATCTCAGCTGCATGCACTTGCCTTTCATTAATTCCTTTCGTAGCCCAACATTCCGATCCATACAGGACAGCAGGTCTTATCATGGTCTTATAGATTTTCCCCTTCAGTTTAAGAGGAATTCGGGAGTCACATGTAGTTCCCGTGACCTGCCGCCATTTCAACCATCCTGTGTTAATTCGGTGCTTGACTGTCCGGTCAATTTCACCATCGCTTAAGTTATTATTACTATTTATTTTTTACTGTGTCATCCCACTCCCACAAGGTCACGTGCAGTGCAAGTATTGCCCTAGTAATTGCAAACTAAGAAATAATTTAACTAATTTGTAAATGAAAAAATATTGCGCTTGCTGTGATAACGTAATAACATCGTGACACTTATTTGTATTCCAGAATCAACAAAGGAAATCCTTCAAGCTATAGCCAAAGTGATCTGCCAGCCTGAGTGGCGCATCACAACTGATGGGAAGGACCTACTTGCGGTGGAGGAAGCGGGCATACACATGTGTCTCAAGAAGCTGGCCAGTCTGGACAAAGACAAGGACGGCGATACCTTGGGTGAAGCCATTGCAAAACATTTGGAGGATGACACTGTAAGTTTTAACTATTAACCCCTCGTATGCTGGAACGCAGATCCACATGAGACATAGTGGAATTATAACTGTCTGGAACTGCAGCATACGGGAGATTAATCTTATAAGTAGCACAGGTCTGTTATAACATGGTCCTCTATTCCCTATTGGGTATGTTCATATTGCTGGGGTGCTACGAAATAACTCAGTAATTCTGCCTAAGCTAGCCGCTCTATATTATTTTCTAGTTTATAAAAGGTTGCTATTATTCATTAGACTGCCTCGTTGGTCTAGTGGTCGCAAGCACGACTGCTAAGCGTGGAGTCCCGGGTTCGATTCCTGGGTTTTTTCATTAGGAAATTCTCAGTGGCAGCCGGAGTTTGGATTTGTGCCCGGTTAATGGCAATAGGCTCGCTCCCTATTACATGGGACCTTTAACATAACTGGCGAAATGTGGGTGTAATATACACCTCTGACTACCCCTTCCGGGAAATACAGGTGTGATGTTATGTTATTATTCATTAGTAACTTTCTTCAGTACGCGTAATATAACTGCCGCTTTGATAACAGGGTTTGCGAAGTGCCGCGAAGCTACAGTAACGTAATAAGTGTGAGCAGGACATAAGGATGCATCGAACATTAACAAACGACTGAGACAGCGAGAACATGCGGTCCCCCATTATCTTGCCACTCAAATGAACAACCAGCCAGTCTTGCCGCCATTACCGCGCATGCGCGCTACTGGTTTGGTTGCAAAATTGACTACTGCGCAGCCACCTGTTACTTACTTAACAGCGGCACAGTTATATTACGCGTACTGTACACACACGTTTATCTTCTGATTAATTTCGTAGTAAATTGAAACATTGAAAAATTTAATTGACTTCACACTTTAAGGCTGCCTGTCCACTGGAGGTAAGAGGAGAAACATTAACCAATAGAATTGCACGAAATTGATATCTCCGCACTGCTAAGCGTTTTTGTGCAATTATTTTGGTCGTTTTTTCATTAAAGCTATTGAGGTAGGTATTGAGACGTTTTGCTTCATAGACATTCTGTATGTTAAGCTTTCTGATCAAAATAGGATGAAATGCAAACTCTACTATGATGAAACTTAACTTATTGTTAAGTTAAACCAATTATACTTTTTTTTCAGATCAAACTGTGGCTACCTACTAACAGGGGTTGCTTCTTCCTCCTAAAGCTAATTGAAAACAATGAGACTGCCATTGGCAATGCATTGAAAAAGAAAATTAAGCCTCATGTCAATATCTTGAAACAGCAGACTTCGGAAGGCGCGAAGCACTTGTTACAGACTGTTCAGAAAAAATAAAATTGTTTTTAATTAATGTTTGTTTTTATTTTCAAAATAGCATTAAAATTTCGAACAGCAGTAGGATGTTATGAAAGTGTAAAATTAAATAAAAAATCACATTTTACATAATCATATTATATTTTATTATACGTATTCCGTTTATCAAATTATTTCCTAAAAACATGAAATGAAAAAATAAAATATATTAATAATTATGTTCTTGTACAAAGTCAAATACATAGTCCAGTCTTAAAACTAAAAAATACATTTATTTATTCAAGTTAGATCATTTAACATTAAAAATAGAAACGTAAAAAAAGGTAAGTAAGAGTAGTGTATAATTGGGGATTCTGGATCACTTCGCTTCGCTCCGTGATCCAGAATGCCCCAATTATACACTACTTATGCTAGATTGAAATATTTCCGTGATTCAGAATTCCTCAATTATACACTACTGATTCAATACCGCTCCTTATATCATGGTGGAATCGGATCCCAAGTACAGTATGTGCTGACACGATGACACTTTATGCCTAGATAACTGAGACGTACAGTCGGAAATCTTTCCGATGAACCACTACTAAAGCTAAAATCACTTGCACTCAATGTTCGATGGCAGCCGCTGTATAAGTAGGTACGTGTAATGTAGCAGAATTCTTTCAAGGGATTTTGTCGACAAAATGTACTACCGGGAAGGATCGTGACCGTACATCACGAACTGCATGGATGGTCTAGCGGCTACAAGCGCATCTGTTGCGAGGCCTTGGGTTCGATTCACCAGGCATAGTGCTATTTTTTTTTTTGTTCTGGTAGAGCTCCTTTGTGAAAGAGCTCGTCCAAGGAAGTACTACCACCGTACCTACTTCTGTCGCCAAACAGTAGTGCTTGCATTGCTGTGTTTTGGTGCGAAGAGGTCTGGTGCCGGTAAAATTACAATCACATGAGACTTTCCATCTTCATGTCTCAGTTTGGCGTACTTACAAGGCAACAGCCTAGGTATTATTGCAGTTGTTATGGGCAAAGGTAACTGCTTAACATCAGGTCGGTTTTTAGCTTGATCAGACCGAAACAGCTGAACGGATTTGGATAAAATTTAAGTCTCGATAGAGTATGGTTTGAACAGATACATGTAATAAGTATTTTTTATTTCGGAGTGAGGATGAGGTGGCCTATTCTACGTCGAGAACCGCACGGATCACTTAATAAATGTTCCAATATTCAATTATGTACATATATATATATAGTTAGTTCGTTATATGTATAGTTCTTAGTTATATAGTTTAGTAGTATACACCCATAGGGTTTACCTCTGCCTAACCTTTCGGGGAATACAGGCATGATGTTATGTTATATGGGAAGGATCGTGACCGTACATCACGAACTGCATGGATGGTCTAGCGGCTACAAGCGCATCTGTTGCGTGGACTTGGGTTCGATTCACCAGGCATAGTGCTATTGTTTTTTTGTTCTAGTAGAGCTCCTTTGTGAAAGAGCTCGTCCAAGGAACACCGTACCTACTTCTGCCGCCAAACAGTAGTGCTTGCATTGCTGTGTTTTGGTGCGAAGAGGTCGGGTGCCGGTAAAATTACAATCACATGAGACTTTCCATCTTCATGTCTCAGTTTGGCGTACAGACTTGCAGTACAATTAAGGCAACAGTCTACGTGTTATTGCAGTTGTTATGGGCAAAGGTAACTGCTTAACATCAGGTCGGTTTTTATCTTGATCAGACCGAAACGGCTGAACGGATTTGGATAAAATTTAAGTCTCGATAGAGTATGGTTTGAACAGATACATGTAATAAGTATTTTTTATTTCGGAGTGCGGATGAGGTGGCCTATTCTACGTCGAGAACCGCATGGATCACTTAATAAATGTTCCAATATTCAATTACATATATATATATATATATAGCTAGTTCGTTATATGTATAGTTCTTAGTTATATAGTTTAGTAGTATACACCCATAGGGTTTACCTCTGCCTAACCTTTCGTGTAATACAGGCATGATGTTATGTTATATTCAATTTACATTGGATTTACATTAATCTTTATAGAAAAACCAGTCAGTGCTGGTCCATCGTATGTCGTCGTATTATATTATAGAGTACATCTAATACGACTTAATTCTTGTTAGAATTACGACTTGTTTACTTGAATAAATGCATTGTTGGCAATTGATCGTTTTAGAATATGATACATAAAGGTAGGGTCGCAGTGTTGATGTTAAAGTGTCTGCAAAATAGTCTTTATTAGTAGATCATATAAAGACGAAAATTTACTGTTATAATGCACTCAAAAGTAATAATGATTAAACTTTTAATGAATTTTGCTATTGGGACTCAACCCTATTAATTTTATATTATAAATAGGGCTTTAGTTGTTCCTGCGCTTCATAATCTGTTGATAATTAGCATCAAGTGTTTTTGGGATCTGTCTACGTTCAAGTATGTATGTATAAATAATTTTATTTGATATATTTAATTAATTTAATGAATTGATTTTAATTTATAAAATAACTGTTTCATGTTAATTTAATTAACTGTCTTACATTTCAGGTCGTGTATAAATCCGTTTGAAGCAGTGGAACCTGCAGCTTCTAAAAAGAAGTTGCCCGCTAAGCCGCGCGCCAACAAAATATCACCTTCGAGCTCGTCTGCGAAGGCGTCAAGCAAGAACAAGAGCGGCTCCAGTTCCAGTAAAAAAACTGTACCACATGACTTGTTCGATAGCGATTCGGACAACGAGGACGGAGCTTCGCTACCGGCGGCGCCTACTTCAAAGAAGCGTGCACGCGTCTTTCCTGACACCGACGTAAGTTTCTTAATCTGTACCAAATCGTACCATGGTGTGTCGTAAAAGTTCACTAAGCAATAACGTCAAGCATAAGCCACCCAACATAATTATTGTGACCATCTTTTATAAACTGAATAGACGTTTAGGGCTTAGCATTCTAGTTTATAATTAATACAATTTGTTTATTTTTTGTTTCAGGAAAAAAACGAAAGTGAACTCGAGCCCGTGCGTGCTGCCCCGTTGCGTAGTTTTTTATCGAGGCGACAGGCTGACGGAGACTTTATTTTGCAAAGAGACCTCACCAAACGTGGTGAATATTACATTGAGTGCCGCCTCTATTCGACGAATGAAATAGAGCCGCCAGCCGTGTTGGATCCGTCCAAGCGATGGAAGCAAGCGATGACAACCTTTAAGTGCGCTTTTAACACAGGCAGTCCCACTTTTAAGGCTGCCATTCAGTTGGTTGCGGCTGCAAAAGAGGAGCTCCGTAACGTGGTGCCAGTTACATATCCATCAAATTATTTTTAACAAAAAAAAAATTTGTATGTTCACACGTTATGGAGACCTTTTGTTTTATTGTTAATTTCTTATTTTATCATAAGTTTACTACATTATTATTCTTATAATCAATATATTTTATTTAAGTGCTCACTACCAATGTTATTATCATTGTTTATTATTCACTAGACTATTAAGCGAGTTTAATATTTCTTTCTTACAGAGACTTTCGAGTCTGAAATATTAAATAACTAATCTGATGAAATTATTATAAATTGTCTATTATTAAATAAACTTACGCAATAATATTTAATCAAGTGTACCTAATGTTTTACTTTTACAGAGACTTTCGAGTCTGAAATATTTAATAACTAATCTGATGAAATTATTATAAATTGTCTATTATTAAATAAACTTACGCAATAATATTTAATCAAGTGTACCTAATGTTTTACTTTTACAGAGACTTTCGAGTCTGAAATATTTAATAACTAATCTGATGAAATTATTATAAATTGTCTATTATTAAATAAACTTACGCAATAATATTTAATCAAGTGTACCTAATGTTTTACTTTTACAGAGACTTTCGAGTCTGAAATATTTAATAACTAATCTGATGAAATTATTATAAATTGTCTATTATTAAATAAACTTACGCAATAATATTTAATCAAGTGTACCTAATGTTTTACTTTTACAGAGACTTTCGAGTCTGAAATATTTAATAACTAATCTGATGAAATTATTATAAATTGTCTATTATTAAATAAACTTACGCAATAATATTTAATCAAGTGTACCTAATGTTTTACTTTTACAGAGACTTTCGAGTCTGAAATATTTAATAACTAATCTGATGAAATTATTATAAATTGTCTATTATTAAATAAACTTACGCAATAATATTTAATCAAGTGTACCTAATGTTTTACTTTTACAGAGACTTTCGAGTCTGAAATATTTAATAACTAATCTGATGAAATTATTATAAATTGTCTATTATTAAATAAACTTACGCAATAATATTTAATCAAGTGTACCTAATGTTTTACTTTTACAGAGACTTTCGAGTCTGAAATATTTAATAACTAATCTGATGAAATTATTATAAATTGTCTATTATTAAATAAACTTACGCAATAATATTTAATCAAGTGTACCTAATGTTTTACTTTTACAGAGACTTTCGAGTCTGAAATATTTAATAACTAATCTGATGAAATTATTATAAATTGTCTATTATTAAATAAACTTACGCAATAATATTTAATCAAGTGTACTTAATGTTTTACTTTTACAGAGACTTTCGAGTCTGAAATATTTAATAACTAATCTGATGAAATTATTATGAATTGTTTATTATTAAATAAACTTACGCAATAATATTTAATCAGGTGTACCTAATGTTTTTCTTTTACAGAGACTTTCGAGTCTGAAATATTTAATAACCAATCTAATAAAGTATTGTAAATTGTCTATTACTAAATAAACTTACGCAATAAGTTTTACCTAATCAAGTGTAACTAATGTTTACTTTTACAGAGACTTTCGAGTCTGAAATATTTAATAACTAATCTGATGAAATTATTATGAATTGTTTATTATTAAAAAAACTTACGCAATAATATTTAATCAGGTGTACCTAATGTTTTTCTTTTACAGAGACTTTCGAGTCTGAAATATTTAATAACCAATCTAATAAAGTATTGTAAATTGTCTATTACTAAATAAACTTACGCAATAAGTTTTACCTAATCAAGTGTAACTAATGTTTACTTTTACAGAGACTTTCGAGTCTGAAATATTTAATAACCAATCTAATAAAGTATTTTAAAATGTCTATTATTCAATAAACTTACGCAATAGTATTACCTAATCAAGTGAAATTTATTTTACAGAGACTTTCAAGTCTGAAATATTTAATAACTAATACATTCAAGTTATTATAAATTTTCTATTATTCAATAAAGTTACGCAATACTATTAATCGAGTTCAATGTTTTTCTTTTACAGAGACTTTCGAGTCTGAAACATTTTTTAAACTATACTGATTCAAGTTATTGTATTGTTTATTATTCTATAAACTTTCGAGTGAAAATCATTATAAAAACAGAAATTTGTATAACATACATTTTACTCATTAATCATGGTACACTGTGTAAAATGTAACGTTAACGTTTTAAACTATGCGTCACATAAAAAATCAAATATTCATAAGTCTAATTCCTTACTTCGCACTGAGTTTGATAACGTTTATGTTATAGCAACTGCTTTTAAGAAAAGAATAATTAGTTTTAGAATAATATCAGCAGATATTTATGTAGCGCCAGAACTATTTTTGCATACCGTTTGTGATGATGTTATTAATCTTATAAAAGCATCGTTAAAAAAACAAAAGTCACTCAAAATAAACTTTGAACTCTTTGCAACATTTATATTGGCAAAAAACAATGAAACAGCCGTTAAGTCATTTAATACAAAGTATGAGATTATAGTTCAAAATACAGATATGTACAGTTTGTACAAAAAATTTGTTGAAACACTTAAGACTAAATGCTCCGAATATGAACTATCAGGATCAGGTTGGGCACTTGACGCAATCAGTCATCTGGAATTAAATATTATGAAATACAATCCTTTAAGAGCTGGTTCATATTCACCATTACCTTTACATATACGAAATACTAAGTCTTGCATAAATGTAAAAAATACGGATGAACATTGTTTTCTCTGGTCTGTTATAGCAAAATTATACCCAGCAAAAAACAATCCAAGCAGAGTTTCATCCTATACCAGTTACTCTAAAGTATTAAATATTTACAATATGTCATTTCCTCCCAGTTTAAAGGATATAAAATGCTTTGAAAGTAATAATCCTAAAATAAGCGTTAACATTTACGGTTTAACGAAAAATGGCAGTGTAACAGGTCCGCTGTATAAGAGTTCATCTCGTAAATCAAATCATGTTAATTTATTATACTTAACAAAAGAAGGGAAAAGTCATTTCTGTCTTATAAAAAATTTGAAAAACTTGTACGTAAGCAATTACAAATCAAAAAAGCAAGCACAAATCTAAAATATACTTATGCGATGAATGCTTTACATACTTCAGCACAAAAGAAAAACGAAATGATCGAATGATTGTTCTGGAATTCAAACTATACCAGAAGTAAACACAAAAATATTTTTTTCAAACTTTGAAAGGACAATTAGAATTCTTATTGTGATATATGGTGACTTTGAAAGTTTATTACGTGAATATTCTGACAAAAATAAGTCTGCTTTTGTAGAAAATATTCAAGTACATGAAGCTACATGTTTTGCTTATTATATTTATTGTGAAACGAATCCTGAATTGAACAATTTAGTTTCTTATCGTGGTCTCGACTGTTCTAAAAAGTTTGTTAAAACCTTATGTAAAGATATCAAACAATTATATAATATATTAGTTGTAAACAGAGATATGATACCGCTTACAGAACAAGAACTTATGTCTTTTCAAAATAGTACACATTGTCATATTTGTAAAGGCGAATTTTCTCCTAGTAGCAAAATAGTTAAGGATCATAATCATTTTACAGGGAAATACAATGGGCCCGCTCATAGTGAATGTAATTTGAATGCAAAAGTTTGTCCATTTATCCCAATCATATTTCATAACCTTACTGGATATGACTGTCATTTGTTTATTAATGAGTTATCATCTGTTTGCGGTAGAATTAATCTGTTACCGAAAACTAAAGAAAAATATATTTCATTTACAAAGTTCATTCCACTAGATGGCAAAAGTATAGCTCAATTAAAATTCATTGACTCTTTTAACTTTTTAAGTTCAAGTTTAGACAGCTTGGTCAAATTTATGAAACAAGATGATTTTCAAAATATGAAAGCATTTTTTGATGATGAGCATTTGCTGGACCTTGTTTGCAAAAAAGGAATATATTGTTATGATTACATAGACTCTTGGCAAAAATATGAAGAAACCAAATTACCAGAGCCTATTAAGTTTTTTAACAAGCTAACTTCAGAGTCTATATCCGATAAAGATTACAAACACGCTAAAAAGGTTTGGAAAGCATTTAATATTTCTAACTTAGGTGAATATACAGATTTATATTTAAAATGTGATGTCCTACTAATTTGTGATATTTTTGAAAAGTTTAGACGCATGTGTTTGCAGTATTACGGTCTTGATCCTGCACATTATGTTTCATCACCATCATTAAGTTGGGATGCAATGTTATTGAACACAAAAATTAATTTAGATCTTATAACTGATCTAGACATGTATCAAATGATAGAAAAGGGCATCAGAGGAGGTCTTGCTCAATGTTCGTTAAGAAAAGCCAGAGCGAATAACAAGTACCTTGAACATTATAATAAAAACGAATGCGATAGTTTTTTAGTTTATTTAGATTGCGTTAATTTATATGGCTATACTATGAAGCAGAGACTACCAACAGGTAATTTTAGATATTTGAATAATAGTGAAATAGCAAATTTTGATGTTATGTGTCTTTCATCTAAATCAGAAACCGGTTACATTCTTGAAGTAGATATACTTTACCCTCCTGAAATACATGATGCTCACTCAGACTTGCCTTTTGCTGCTGAAAAACTAATACCTCCAGGTAGTAAGAATCCTAAATTAATTGCTAATCTAAATAATAAATATAATTATGTTATTCACTACGTTCATTTGATGGAATGTTTAAAAAATGGTTTGGTTTTATCGAAAATTCATAAAATACTGGCATTTGACCAAAGCAACTATTTAAAACCTTATAATTTATTGAACACGACTCTTAGACAAAACGCTACTTCTGAATTCGTCTTTTGTATTACATATACACAAAAGACTTTTATGCTGATTTAAAAAGAAATTTAATGTTTTTTGACACGAATAATTTTGAAGATGGAAACTTGTTTAATATGCCAAATGTAAATTCAAAACTCCCTGGATATTTTAAAGACGAAATGGGAGGTATAATTATTTCAGAATATGTTGGTTTAAGAGCGAAATTGTATTGTATAGATACCCATATATCTTCAATAAAGAAAGCTAAAGGTGTAAAAAAATGTGTCACTAAAAAACTTGTCATTGAAAGTTATAAAAAGGCATTATTTTTAAATGAATGTGTTAGAGATGATATGTGTATAATTAGATCAAAAAATCATAAAATTTATACACAAAAGATCAATAAGTTGGTTCTCTCTAGAGACGATGACAAACGACAGATCATGGAAAGTAAAATTGACTCCATGCCTTGGGGTCATTATAAAACGAATATATAAGTACAGCAATAATAACATTTAGGTTTCTGTAATAGTTTATAATATTGTAACTTAGATTTAAGATAACTATTTAGTATTGTATTATGCTTATTGTAACTGTATCATTTCAATATAGAAATATATGTATAAGAATTAAAAACTGTTTTCTGTCTTTTTGCTGCCTTCAATTGGGGAGAATAATAAAACTCTTCTACATGAAATATTAACTAGGTTTTTATTAAAGATATTAACAATAGTCTTGTAATACACATACAAATAATCACATAAAACAATTAAGACATACTAAAACAACACCAGCACATATAAAATTTGTAACACTATCACATACATTTTTATCTTAGGTCTAAACTCAACTTTTTTCCTATTTATTTAATCAAATCTTCAGCAGCTTCTAACACTTCATCATAGAAGTGAAAAAGTTCTTAGAAGGAAAGGAAACAGGGTTTTAGTAAAATGGCTTGGTTTGTCTTCTGCTGAAAACAGCTGGATTAATAGGTCAAATATTTTATAGTCAAGAAACCTTTGTTTACATTTCATACTAGTTAATTGATAATAATCACATATTTATAAAGTATTTGTTACATTATTGATCAGTCATATGATGGGTATTGGAGAGAGTAGTCTTCTTAATTGGCTTATAAATAATTTACCATTTGAATTACATTTACCAGGATACAATTATTGTGGTCCAGGTACGAAATTAATTAAGAGGCTTACACGCAAAGATAAAGGAATCAATAAATTATACGAATATTGCAAAGAACACGACATTGCCTATCACAAGTCATCAAACTTAAAGGAAAGACACGAGGCAGATTTAATTCTGTTAAAAATGGCGAAAAACCGTACTTTAGCTTCTGATGCGGGTATAGGGGAAAAGTTCGCAGCACATCTAGTAAGCAAAGCTATGTTAGCGAAAATTAAAACTGGCGCTGGCCTAAAAAATCGTAACAAAAAGGTATGCAAAAAGGTTTCCAGAAGAATGAAGTTTGAGGATGGTTTTAAAAATAAATTAAATAATGTCATTTCTAAAACAAAAAGACATATGCAAAAATTTAAACCAAAGTGCAAGAAAATGGCAATAGAATTAGCTATGGCTGCTGCTAGAGAATTAACTGATGATTCATCTATTAAACTTCCTCGTGTAATTCCCATACCAAAAACTGGTGGAGTGTTACCTTTGATTCCTATTTTTGCGGGATTATCAGCTGCGGGAGCCTTAGCAGGTGGTGCCGCTGGTATAGCTAAAACCATAAATGAATTCATGACCGCTAAAACGCGTTTTGAAGAAATGAAGAGACATAATGAAAAAATGGAGGCTCTTTGTATCGGAAAGGGGCTACATCTTAAACCTCATAAACATGGACTTGGAATTTTTGTATCGAAAGAAAAAAACTAAAATATCGGCTACCCAAACGAGCTTTAACTAACTTAGATATTTTGAAGTATGGAAATAATTTTCCCTATTTCCGAGGGGTCTTTATGAGAGATGAGCTCCCTAAACGACCTTTTAAAAAAGAATGCGGAGTTATTAATTTAGACAGTTCTAAAAATTCTGGTTCTCATTGGGTAGCCTATGCAAAATACAATGATTATATTGAATATTTTGACAGTTATGGAAATCTCAAGCCCCCAAAAGAATTTATAAAATACTTAGGTTCTAAAGTTCACTATAATTATGATAATATTCAACGTGATCATCCTTTCAATTGTGGACATCTTTGTTTAAAATTCCTAAATAGTTTTTGGTGTAAGCAAAGGATAAAATAAATAGCATCTTCCAGAAGTGTTCAGTATGTAAGAATGTCTATAACGGTGACCATCTCTGGAAATAAATCAGAGTTGGATTCATACTTTCAACCACCTCTTAATTTGTCTGGACAATACGAGTGCGGCTTGCTATACTTTTCAGTATTAAACTCAATACCAAATGTTTATGATAACAATAACATTCTGCCTGTGATCAGAATCGAATGTGATCTTGTGCACGGTTCATACTCCAACGGATTACCAACACATATTATTCATGAATTTGTATCTAATACAGCTATAGGTTAAGAGTTGATAGAAACTTAAAAAATTTAATTTCATCTATATCTATTAAGATTATTGATCGATTTGGTTACTGCATTAATTTCAGAGAAGAACATATTCAACTACGGCTTCATTTAAGAAAAACAAAATGATATTATATTATAAAAACCCCGTAGTCAATATTAAACGTCTTATTTCCTCTACAGCCCCTAAAGGGCAAAGACGTAATAAACAAGTTACGAAATTGACTAAATCAAATAAAGATTTTCTTAAAGCCCTAGGATTAAAAGTATGAATATACTACAAATTACTGAATCACCAAACTTCGATACTTCAATTGAAAGTTATGAAGTCCATTCATACAATCCCTATAATAACAGCTTTAGGGAAAATGATGAAATCAGAATCCCCATACACCAACAGGACATATACGTGCTACCGTCAGCCAGTTCCATTTACATCGAAGGCCAAGCGAAGCTCTTCGGTAAAGATGGGAATCCAATCAAGAAAACTGTTACGTTCACTAATAACTCTGTTATGTTTTTGTTTCAAGACATCAGGTATGAAATGAATGGTATAGAAATAGATCGTATTAAAAACTCTGGAATAACGTCAACAGTAAAGTCATTCATTTCGTTAAATGAAGGAGAAAGTAGAGTTGCTGCTTTATGGGGTTGGAACTTAGATGGATTAAAAAATGAGGGTCATTTTAGTGCTATTATACCGTTAAATAAAATTTTAGGATTAGCAGAGGATTATAATGAAATTGTAATAAATTGTAAGCATGAACTTATACTGAATAGAAGTAACTCTAACGTAAACAGCGTTATAGTAACTGATGATGTCGCACATTTTAAAATAGATATTCAAAGAATACAATGGCGTGTACCGCACATAAAAGTGGCAGATCGTGAGCGACTGACACTTCTAAAACATTTAGAAAGAGATAAAACTATTCAGATGGCGTTTAGAAATTGGGATTTATATGAGTATCCTTTACTCCCTAAAACTACAAAGCATTCTTGGTCAGTTAAAACAGCATCAAATTAGAGAAGCCTCGCTATGTGATTTTTTGCTTACAAACAAATAGAAAAAATAATAAAACCAAAGACAGTTCACTGTTTGACCATTGTGGAGTTACAAACGTAACACTATTTTTGAATTCACAATATTATCCGTATGAGCCTTTAAATTTAAAATTTTCCGAGAACAAATACAATATATTATACGAAAAGTATGTGAAATTTCGTCAGTCGTATTACAATTACCCAGTCGACCCGTTGCTTGATTTAACGGATTTTAAGGAAAAGGCTCCGCTCTTTATTATTGACTGTTCAAGACAAAACGATAGTTTAAAGACAGGCCCGGTAGACGTACGGCTAGAAATTGAATGTTCAGCACAAATACCAGATAACACAACTGGATACTGCCTAATTATTAACGATCGACTTGTGGAATATAAACCTTTGAGTAATATAGTGCGAAAATTGTCATGACTGCCATTGTAGATGTTCAAGGTTTTAAAACAAAATCAAATGAATTCATAGTTAAAGAAATAGCTATATTATGTAATAAAAAAATTCAGGTGCTTTTGATTAAACCACCATTTCCATTTTACGAATTGACAAAACAAGAAAGAAGGCAAGTAAATTGGATTGAACGTAATCGAAGGATATATTGGTCTGAAGGAGTTGCACCTTATTCGGATTATCAAAATTTGATCACAGATATTATAAGAGATAAATGTGTCTACACCAAAGGCTCAGAAAAAGTATTATGGTTAAAATATATTTTAGAAAATAATAATATAAATAATTTAGAAGATAAAGGTTGTCCTAGTTTGTTAAGCCTGTATGATGTATATAGATGTCCTCAAGATTTGTATAGTTGTATTTATCATGACTCAATATGTGCTTTAAAAAATGTTATGTGTTTAAATAAATGGTGCTTAGATAATAAACTTTTTAAATAATTTTTCTTTTTTATTCAATTTAATAAATATATAAATATAGTCCTCCTCACCCCTCCTCCATTTATATGTTTATAAATTGTTAGCAACAGCAATGCTACTTCATTATACTTCTATAAATATATACATCAAGAGCTAAATACTCAAAGGTCATGTCTCAAAATAAATATAATCCTCGATATGATATGTATCATACTTCTAAAATTCGTTTATTTTCATTTAACCATTACTGGGCAACTGTTGATTCAAACAAAAGATTAGTGATGGAAATGGTTGACGCTGGATTCTTTTCATAATTATTACTATGAAGAACATACACTGATAAAGTGAGTAAAGCTCGTAAAGTGATCCAATATTTTATCATATCTATGACGACACGTTTGGCGCATTGGTTAATAGCTCTTCTCACTACATCACAATGTAAATAGTATGTTAAATTGATGCTGCTACTTATAAATGCGCGAAGTGTCACGGGTTCGATTCCCGCATGGAACAAATAGGTATTTGTTCTAGTCTGGATTTTGTTTTTTATGTTTTTTTTTACATATTAATTTATATATATTTTACTTATAATTATATGTAGCGTTTGTGGTCGCAGGAAGACTAAGATGATAAGCGACTTTACAATTATTTCCAAAAATTATTTCAATCTAGCATAAGTAGTGTATAATTGGGGCATTCTGGATCACGGAGCGAGCGAAGCGAAGCGAAGTGATCCAGAATCCCCAATTATACACTACTAGTAAGCTACTTTGTACTTAAATATTATCAAAGAACCTTTTAAAGACATAGGAAGTGTAAATACTTGAATTGTACTTTAGTGGACGCAAATACCCGTTAAGTTGACATTTACATCCAAAATCCATCGCTCAAATAGTGGCATGGTGGCACCCTTTGAAAACGACTGCGAGGCGGGATCTGACGCAGAATGACCACTTCTAAAAATGTCTACACGACGAAAACGCCTACTTCGCATAACGTCCACTTCTCAGGATGACAACTTCGCGAAATGTCTACTTTCTAAAAAAAAAACAATTTAATCAGGTATGTGTTATTCTGGGAAGTAGTCAATATGCGAAATGGACGTTTTGAGAAGTGGTCATTCTGTGTCAGATCAGCGCGGCGTGTGCCGTCGAACATCAAAGGAAGCTGCCTCAAAATCAAACGATGTCGCCACTGACGTACATCCGCAAGAAATATCGTAATTTCGTATCATTTTATTATAAACATGGATGGTTATTTCAAAGACATTTCTAGTGATGAAGAATAGCGTTTAATTGTATGTACCCATATTAATTTAAAAGAAAGCTGCCACTACTTTGCCGATTGGGTGTACCGCCACTATTTGAGTGGACAGATTATATTGTCGCTCACACAATGTAATCGCCGTGTTGTGGGATACTGATATGATAAAATAAGTAAGCCTGGCTCGCTTGGTCACGTGACCCGCGAATCGGTTTACTTGGCACGCACTCGCACTTCCAGTCGGTTGACGTCATTCACTCAGGCATATAGTGTAATATAACCTCTCTTCGATGCGCGCAAGGTACAAAATGGCATGCGTATATTTTGGTAGATACGTTTTTGTAGTGCTGTGCCTGTGACCAATTTGTAAGGGAGTGATTCTTCCACAGAAATAGAGTAGAGTGGTTGTGATCACAACTTTACTTGCGATTCATGCGAGGCAACTTTTGAACAAATTACGCCTTACATATTGACGTCATTAACTTTTAAACATTAACTACTTTACAGCTTTTGTTTCTGCAGTTAGAAACAGCACAATAAGGCATTTTTGCAGAAACAAGTCATAAGGCGTACTGAGAAAGGCTTTGAAATTCCCTGCACTATGGTGCAGTGTTGGCACGCGCGCCCTGCACACTTTTCCATTTTATATATTTCTGTGGATTCTTCTGTTACGCCAGCCAAACTAGGCAGTATTGTACTTTTTGGAACTGTGCATCTAGAATTCTAGATTCATAATTAACGTTGAAAGTGCATGTACATGCTTATTCGAAATAATAACTTTAATTTGAATTTTGTACGTTAATTACTTGACAGTTAATTTGCTCTATTGTCAAATCTAAAGTCAGTTTCTGTGATTGGCCCGCAAAAATGTTAACAACCAATCACATCACTTGACCTGAGATTTGACAGCTGATTAGTTATCTTTTGCGTTGATCAGCCTTTCAGAAACTGGGTTACCTTAATTAAACCTTATTATCATCACTGAAAAATATTTACTATACATACAATATTCACCTAATTCAATCAACTATTATTAAAATACACGTCATTCTTTTACCCAAAGCTTCCCTATCGTTTTGTCAGTGACATGATTTACAACATTCAGCGTCCTTTCTAATAAGTCCTCTTGGATGGAGTCAATTGATCTGAAAAAGAATAAATAATTATTTTAGTTTTAAAGACCTTACACAATACGACTCTGGCATCGAAATTGGAACCTCACACGCGGCAGCCGCCAGCCGCACTTGCTACCACTAGACGAATGAGGAAGTAAGCAAGTATTATGCAATAAAATTACAATAATCGAACAACATGGATTTGTGTCCTGTGGGAATCGAACCCACGACCCACAGACCAGTAAGCCTCTAGACGCCTATTAGCCGGATACCCCCGGTCACAAAGCATATGCAGTAGCACTGCATATCTTACGCCCAGCCACCAATTGGGACGTCACTCCGTCAGCGAGCGGCACCGATTGGTGAACCGAACGTATGTGGTACATATCACCGAACATTTGAGCCAACCAATCATAACGCGCCGTCCGCCCCCCGGTCCCCGCCAACATTTTACGACTGTGTTCTCATGCAAAACTTTGTTTATGTGGCGTCTTGAGGCTTACCGGTCTGTGCCACGACCTCATGAACAGCAGCAACTATTAACTCTGTAAAATATAGTTCGCTGTAGTTGTAGATAGAAAAAGTGCCAAAAGTGGCCGTTTTCCGCATCCTTACTCCTTAGACAACCGACAAAGGTGCGCAAACACGATTATTGTGTGTGTCATTATTATGTTATGGAAAATAAATAAATTATTAACCTATTAGCGTCCAGGACTTCCCAGTTATCTTCTTTCAGCTTCAGATATGTTTCTGATACTTTCTGCTGGAAGTTTAATACTTCATACCTGTAATAGAACACAAATTACTCATAAATAATAAAATAAATAAATAATGTACTCCTGGCCGAATTTGAGACACGGCGGCCAATCTCAACGGAGACTAGCCATCTGCGCGGGACATATTATAGTGCACAAGGTGTGCGCAAACAAACACAGATAACAACCCAACTCATATCATCATCATTTCAACCGAAAAACGTCCACTGCTGGACATAGGCCTCCCCCAATAGAGGGAGATATGCCATAATCGCCACGCTAGGCAGGCGGGTCGGCGATAGCAGTTGGTTGATTAAATACTCAGAGACCGCTGCTGCCTATCCTCTGGTGAATCCCTTAGTCGCTTTTACGACACACATGAGAAGAGATAGGGTAACTCATAAAGAGATGTATAAATACATTCTTTAAGCGTCCGAAACCCGTAATTCAACAAACTAATGCGAATCCCGCTCAAAAACTACTCACTCTATGGTACTGAAATTAAAATACGTGTTACTCAACGATAGACGTGACAACTAAGTCCAAAACATGAATGCATTTATTTGGCTCGATCATAAAGAATTCCAAACATACCTCGGAAAATGTATATTTTCAAACAGTTTACTAAATATATCCAAACATTTATTGGTATTTTGGTATGATATTTTACCTAAAAATTGTATTTTCAAATAATTTTACTGAGCCATTTTATCGAAAATACACATATTTTCTGAGTAATTTTTTTTTTTTTTTTTTTTAAGCAGTGATAGCCTACTGGTTGAACGCTTGCCTGCCATGCAGGAGGGTGCGAGTTCGATCCCGGCCCGCACCTCTGGCTTTTCGGATTCATGTGAGGATCAGAATTTGATTATCACTTGCTTTAACGGTGAAGGAAAACATCGTGAGGAAACCTGCACACCTGTGAGTGCTCCATACAGTTCTCGATGGTGTGTGTAGTCCACCAACCCGCACCAGGCCAGCGTGGTGGACTAAGGCCTTAACCTTCTCATACTAAGAAGAGGTCCGTGCCCAGCAGTGGGACAGTAATGGGCTGATTATGTTATGTTATGTTATTTTTTTTTTCGCTTAAATTCACTTTCATTCGGAGCTGCGTCAACTTCATGCCGCACTACTCCGTCCCAGCAAGCCTCGTATTTTGCTTCACGCTCACTCTCATTCCGCGGCGTTCTGGGCCTTAACCACTTACGCGGAGAACCGCTTACCCAAACATTGAAGCTCCATTTCTCCTTACTCCATGGTCAGAACAGAACATCAAGCGGAGATGTGAGATACGCCAGATCAACAATCACGCGATTATAAAAACATTACTTCTTTCCGAAATAACCTTATACTCAATCTCATAGCCTTAACATGTTAACAGTCCTATAAGGCACATGTGCCTCATTGGTTATCTTAACGGCACGTCCATTAGGCAGACGCGTGTTTGATGTGTGTAGAATAAATGGTTTACTGTAGTTCTATTTAAATGTCAGTCTATTGATGAATAGTAGATTATACAACAAGTGAAAGAAAAGGGAATTTAATTCGAGGGACTAAGTTGGATCCCGAGAGCAGCGAAGGATTCTAAGATTGAATCACGAGCGTAGCGAGTGGTTCAAAAAATGAATCCTGAGCGGAGCGAGGGATACAAGGCCCGAGATGAAATTTTTTTTCACGAGTTGTGTACTCTACTTTTTACCATTGACTGCGAGAAAATAAATAGTGGTATATAGCATGACTGGGAGAATGAGAGACATATTCAAGAATATGGTAGAATGTGCGTACACATAAAGAAAAAAGTGGAAATAATATTCTACGACAAATCACGCGTAGGTATAGTAGTCAAAATGCTCGTGCAAGCTCTGACTGTTTAGTGGTCTGCTGTCTTGTAAGAGGCGAAGAAGGTGAAAATAGCCACCGATGGACACTACCGTGCTAGGTGCACACCTCAAAACTTCGATTTGTAAGCGCGGAAGTGTCCACAGAAATTGATGAAATCGATTAAAAAATATTTCAAATTTTATGATATAATTTTTAAACATATTTGGAACGAGAATCAAGTACTAAGGCATCCTACTTTAATAAGTCCCTCGTTCAACCTGTAGTATTTTTATTTTCTTAATTTAAATTTGATAGCTCCATTCAGCCAGCCAGTACGTACGTTTAGCACGTTTTATTCATTCCTTGTACATAATTCGTGCTTGTTCCAAATTCAAAATGTTTTTACTCACTTGTGAGTAAAAGAGAGTTTTATTCACTGTTATCGATGAATAAAATGCCCCTTTTCGAGTGTCAATGTTAAAAAGGTAATTTTTTCATGTACCTTCTTTTTTAAATGTTTGGGGACAGTCAACGTGATAAACCCTAAAGTGATGAATTACGGGCTGACAAATTACGAAACTGTTCAATTGATTTGCATAGAAAAATATGGTGATAGGCCAACAGGAGCGCGCTCTGGCGCCTTCCTATTGGCTCACGCAATCCGACACCCACGTGACGCATTGCTTGAGCCGAATAGAGCGCGTTATGTGTAGCCAAAAATTAGCATATTTTGTTTCAAACAAATCGGATGGGATTACGTCGCTATAGGGTTTAGGGCTCACTACATACCAAAACTACAAATGAATATTGTGTATCACGCAATACATTAATTGTACACCTATACAACATGTTATTGAATTAACTCAAAACCTGAAACTAGTTTGTTCAGAATCGAGAGTAGAATCCATTACCTACACTACTTTTTAACATAGGTTAAATTTTACTATTTAAATATTTTCCTACCATACCGAGTCTAAAAGTTTCATACGATGACGTGGCGCTGAGCGCAAAGGCGAGCGAGACCCAGTAAAAAAGTGTGATGAAAACTTTTGGGTAACATTTGTTTCCTAAAACTATTAAAACTTAACTTAATTTTAAGAGGTTATGTGGGAGGTGAACCTTCCGACACAGTAGCGTGGAAAGCGTCGCACGTTCGTGAATGAATCTAGCGCTATGAATCAATTAGAGTAACTATGATACCAAATATTACAAATATCTTCTACAATAATAAATAAAAATTAATAATTACTTTCCATATCAATTTATTATAATAAAAACTAGTTGGGGTGTTTGATATTTTGAATTATTCCAATAACACGTTGTATGTAAAGGCCACTGATAATGTGGCACATTTATTTTGCACTTACTACAAAAACGGTTTTGTCTGTGTTGATAAAATAAGTTTATCTAATGGCTCACTGACCTTTCCATGCCGAATCCGTTTCTTTGTATTATAGAGTCAAAAGGCATTGTGAGGAAGAACACTTTATCTGGTTTTGGTAGCCCAGCGTCTGGGGACTTGCACCAGCTAATGTCTAAACCTGGAACAAAAGTTCTTCAATAAATAATCCTCTTTTATAACAGGTGTGTTCCTGTTACTCAAAAAGCATTTATCCTTAATTGTAACTATGCATTATGATCTCCAAAATATAAGAAACAAATAGACAAGTCTCCCATTCCCCCAAAAAATATGTTTCTTTGATTTGACCTGTTTATATTATTTAATGGGTTTTGGGTTCACAATTTTATGCAGGACATTACGTCCTCTCGGCCGGATTTCGGTCACTACAGCTAATCTCAACGGAGATTAACCATCTGCGCAGGACATATTATAGTGCATGACTTTTTGCGCAAACACAGGTGCACTCTCCCTCACTTTCATAATCCAATGGGACGGCAATCCGACACCACCAGAGAGATCAGGCGCATCAAAAATATCAAGTAATTGTTACTTTTCCAATAAATTAAATTAAATTGTGATAGGAATCTTATCCCATTGAGATAAAATTAAATTTTCTTAGTTATTTAGATCATTTTGAACAGTCTGTTTGTCCCAATGTTTTTGACACTGACTGTATGTAATACACAACACAATAGAAAACATAAAACAAACACTTTAGTACAAAGATTAAGGTTCTCTAAAAGATTGCTTCCAGCAGACTTGCAATAGGAAAGAATGATAGAAAATTGTAGAAACTGTTAAAAAAAAAACAAAGCTTACCCTTAGCAGCTGAAAAAGCAACCCCAGAGTAACAATATCTATCTACAATGAGTGTGGTGCCTGCTTCTAATGCTTTTATTATGTTCTTGGCTCTCTCCCATCTGTTTGCTGAGAACAGCAGGTGTATCACTTCATCTGAGAGATCATTCTGTTAGAGTTTAAATACATGTTGTAATTTTTATTATTTCACAATACAGGATTGGGATTACTAGTAATGCAAAATTAAAAGTTATTATTATAGCATCAAACGGATTCCCGCGACTTTCAGCAGGTCATTTTGGTCCACCTTGTGGCCTACCCACGCTGCGCCTTCCAGTATGTGGCCATCACTCCAGAATTTTACGGCCCCACTGCCACTTAAGTTTGGCAATTCTTCGGGCTATGTCGGTTATCCGAGGAAAGTGCAGGACCTGTCTTTGTGGGAATGCTTGGGGGAGGCCTATGTCCAGCAGTGGACGTCTTTTAGCTGAAATAATGATGATGATGATTGTAGCATCATCATCAAATCTTGGTGTGTAAGCAAAATTCCAGAATGTTTGGACAGGGGAACTGACTTGCAACAATTATTGCAGACAGAAAACAAAGCGATCAAAAGAAAATGTTTTAATAAAAATATCTAATTTACAAGAAAAAAAATAACTTTATTGGATAATGGTGGTCTCAATCAATATAATTATGTTGCTAGCCATACCAATGCACAAACATCTTATCAGGTGGGAGTGTGAGTGATAAGGTATTGTTTGTCTGATACTAATATGCATAACCAACTTTTAAAATGCCTATAATTATACGATATCATATTAATCTTATCCTAATCTGTTAGGCATACAAAATGTTTAGAAACAAACAAACAAACAAACAAACATAAATAAGATAATAAAATTACAGACTTATAACAAGATATAGCATAGAAGACTTCTTAATATATCTTTGGGCAGTCAGCCCCACCACCAACCTGCTGACTGGCTAATCTTTTTCCCACAGCATGAGCTATTATCATAATGTAGCTCATGTTGACACAATAGAAGAAGAATATATCTTTGGGTAGCTCACATTAAGTAATATTTTCAATCTGATGTAATTATCAAGTGTATTATTAAGTGACATTGGGTTTTTTCATTAGGAAATTCTCAGTAGCAGCCCGAAGTCTGGATTTGTGCCCGGTCAATGGCAATAGGCTCGACCCCTTTTACATGGGACTATAACATAACCGGCGAAATGTGGGTGTACTATTACACCTCTGCCTACCCCTTTGGAGAAATACAGGTGTGATGTTATGTTGTTGTTGTTATAATTATCATAACCCATAATCTATGTCACTCCATACCAGTCAGTAAATATAACCGGAACCGACCAACCTATTAAAAGAGTTTCGACAGATATACATTTTTTGAACTCTACCTTTAAAGGTGTGCACTGACAATGTATCCATTCGGACACCGTTTTAATGACTACTTCCAAAAAAGCTTGACTTGTTCTAAAAATAACATATGTTTTCAACATTTATGGACAGATTTTCGATGCAGCCACACCATTCAGACTCTTGGATGCATCGTCAGTGGCATCCTTTAGAGGCATGAGGGCCAACAAGAGGTTACGATAAATAACTATACCTTTAGTTGCAAATAACTGTTAATAATTTTTCCGACTTCTGTATCCCGGGCTGGGAAATTTGTGTACTCCGCCTGAATATTCTTCTTCTTTAAATTCTCAACTGTAAAAACAAAAAAGCGCAAGGTAAGCAGCATACCTGTTTGACTGCATCTATTTAGGTAATTTAAAATCAAATTTCAAAAAATCTTTGGACATTTGAAAGTTATGAGTTAGTTTACAAATGAAAAATTTGGATGTTGTAATTTTGTTTCTTTTCTCTCCGTTCTTATCGGTAAACCAGTAATTACGTGAAAAGGTTGCTCTTACCAAGTGTCCTGGCTTGTGTAGACTTTCCAGTCCTATCCACCCCCTCAATGACTATCAGAGCACCACGTTTCATTTTCGAATAATAATTACGTACTGGCAAGATATAATATCTATTTCAGCCTATAAACAAAGTATAAAATTGTTATTCAGACAGAATTGGTGCAAGTTGATTTTGGATCTTTGCAGTCTAGCTACAAAATATGAAATCTGGTAATGGTAATTATACAATAATGTTGTACCTGATTGATTACAACACGAACCACAGACTACTTAGAAGATACTACGTATCAGACGGACGACTGCCTTGAAATTTTTTCATCGATTAAGTAATCTGTAGCAGGGGGAAAATAGAATTTGACATTTGCAAGTAGGTAGGTTTTCAGTATCTATATATCTATAGGTAGATAGGTATAAATGATACTAGTGTATAGATAGGTAGGTACTAAATGTTTTATTATATTTACGTGGGCTTATAGGTAAAATTCACTAAGTGACATTTTTAGCAAAATATACATCACTTTCGGCTGATAGGGAATTGGATGGAAAAAAAAACTGATTTTTGCCAAAAATGTCACCTAATGAATTTCACCTTTATACCCATACTGTTAGGTACGTACAGTACTGGACTGTGTCTGGGATATTAAAATTTAAACAACAGAACATTTTTTAGTTGATTTATTTTTCAGTTTTTTTATATATTTTTCATACGCCATTTTTTGAATTTGCGGCAGTACCCCCACTCGTTTTTCGAGCCGCACAATATCGGTTCCCCCTAAAATTTTATTAATTGTGTTACACCAGTTATGGATGGCAAATTTCACAACAATTAATGCAAATTGATTGTTTCGGTGTTTCGGGCAGTTTATTTCGTACGTCATTTTTGATTTAATTTCTTTTAAAATAGTTTTGGAGATATAATTTATGTGAGGGCTATTTTCCAGAAAATTATTTGTCGTTTCCATAACTGTGCCGAAACACCGAACTGCTTTCTCAGATGGGTAGCTTAGTCGCTTTTTACATTGGTTGTACTCCCTGTGACTCACCCATTCATGAATTTGAAGAGGTGATTCAGATGTCAATAAATTTTTACATTCGTCACAGGGAGTTCTTTCTAACACTTTTCTCACTACCCATCCGGCAGTGTACGCCCGAGAATGGACTTCCAGGCGTTGTTGTCTTGCCCGATTGACAACTTCATTCACATTGTCAGGATGATCAGGCAAATTTGACTTTGACCGAGTTGGTGAAGTTGGTGAGGTTGTTTCAGTCTCACATTCGGCTTCAAAAGTGGAACTTGTTTTCAGTTTTAAAATTTGAGACATGCTCAAAAGTTGGTCTGCCCGATCATCCTCACAGTTAAATGTATCATTGTGAAATTTGATCATCCGTGTTATCAGAAGTGATCTGAATGTGCAAATGAAGCTGTAGCAGTCTGGGTCATTGTGTCTGAAGTTATACGCCCTCACTTGCCCAAAAAAGTTTTCAACTGGATCAGAGTTGAAATAGCGAGGACGCATAACTTTTAGACCCTGCTCTTGAAAGAACTGCCACAGCCTCATTAAACTTTTCAAGGTAGTAACACAGCTTTTTAATGTGGGCACTGATATTGTGTTGCCTTTTTCATCCAGAAATTGAATTTTTTCTAAAATGTTAATGGCGTCCTTCCAGAATGAATGGTGCTTAGTTGTGGAAGTAACTGCCCTCCGCAGGTCCTTTCCTTTTGTATGCTTATGGTGGAGGGCAGCACCATTGATGCTGTCAAATAGGTTGTCGAAAAACTTCACTGTTTTTGCTGTGTTTGGCATGGTGTCACTCACTGGTCTTCCATCGGCATAGTGAGCTGGAAATAGAAAATGATTATATTTAAGGTTTGTAGTATATCATAGAATCATAGTCAAAATAAAGAAAAGAAGAATAGGAGCCCACCTAACCAATTACAAAATTAATATGACTTTTTACCATCGGAAAAAAAAAACAGGGTCTGTCATGTAATAATAGATTTATGAAAAAAATAAAGTGAAAACAAAAAATCTGCTGTTTTGACATGTTGTCGAGCAACATTGATGACTGTTGTAGGAAACAGTAGCCCTAGCACAAACCATAGAAAAAGTTGTTCTTTATGATAAGTACATTCACCCCTTCAAAGGTCCCCAGGCCCCAGCTTATGTTACATCTTATCAGTTTTTCAAATATATCTTTAACAAGATATGGCTCAGATAGTTTTTTAATAGTATAGAAAAAAAAACTTACAAAACTGTGAAGTATACGAAAGGGCAGCAGATACGGTGGAACTGAACACACGCGCGGCAGTTTTGACCTGCAAATTTTTCATTTCAATTAATGCTTACAAATCTGAAAAGCAATGCAGTAAACAATAAACTGGGTGTTTATTAGTAATACCGTGCACTACATCATTTTACTGTGCAGTATAAATTGGCCGTTTTTATTAGCATGGCATATACTTAATTATTGACCAAGCAACTAGGTTTCCAAATCAACAGTAGCATCACAGGAACATACTACCATTCCAAAATGAGACAGTTAGGTCAAGTGAGAAGTTCATTTATAAATAGTATTAAAGTTGTTTTGGAATGCAAAGAAAATACAAACCTTCATTTTATTTCTATTGCTCATTTTCTCAGGAATGACATGATGATCATTGAGTTTGTGAAGAAGTCTTGAGTCAGCATGGTTACAGTCTGTCAAATACACGTCTACAATATCCTGCCATTTGGAAATTTTTCCATCCAATTTAATACATTTGTTAAGGAAGTTATTTCTGAAACCCTTAATTATGTGTGAGGGGTCGTAGATAATGTTTAATTTTAGTCCGCATAACTCCACAGTGTCATCTGAAAGACAATAATTATAAATTAGATTGGAATTTAAAATTCAACAAAAAATGTTTAATGTTATGATATCCTGATGTATGGTCTATGTATGTGCTATTGGCACAGATAAAGAATGGGACTGAAAATAGTAGCATTTGTATTCGCCTCTCGCTCACACATATAGTATTGTGAGAGTGAGAGGCACATAGAACAGTAAAAGTGCCGCCATTTCCAATCCCATTCTTTATTTGCATGAGTAGTATGTGTATTCTTTACCAACCTGTTGGCAGATCTGCAATGAGTTGTGTTCGCCTTGTCTCTTGTTGAAGCTCCCCAAGAGCTCTGCGAAATGTCGATCCCTGATCGCAGATTGTAGCAATGGGCCTAAGCCCAATCTCTATGGATGCAGTGACAACTTTTTTTATTATGCGTTTCAGCTCAGCTGGATTAGTTGCACCTTTACAAAAGTAAAAGGCAAATGGTTGCTGCCATTTATATACAGCTCCTCTTAACATAAAGACAAGAGCTTGGTCTGCAAACTCTTTATGTTTTTGATCGAAGTGCACAAATCCATTAATATTATCTTTGTTTTGATTGAAACTTAGCCGTTCATCAAGGTGCATCTCATCAAAAATTATGGAGCAAAATTTTTTGTTAGTGTTCCATGTGGCAACCTGAAAACAAAATAAATGTTACTTTTTCATTGTGCACTACACACATGTGGGATATATCACACTATACACATAAGTTTGAAAATGACATACCTCTTTCTTCATTACTTCAATAAGCACAGAATTTATCCCAACTTCAATATTCAGCTGTGATATTAGCTTATTCAATGTGGATTTTGAAGGTAAGATGAATATTTTCCGTAGAAATCTGTAACACTTTGGGCTCTGTTTCATAATAGATAGTGCAATTAGTTTTTCAGAGTCTGTAAATCTGTGGGCCTGTTTCTTTTTCATACAAAGGTTTATTTGCATCTGCATTATTTGCTTAGCATATGGGTTCATCTTACAAGTAAGCTCTTCAAAAGAGTTCTCCTTAGAAAATTTCAGTGCCCTTTTTGCCCTCTTCAGATAATCAATTTGGTGCTTAGATTTATTGTATATCTTATACAGCTTTGCACAATTGGGTGTTAATTGGTTTATTTTACTTATTAGTCTTTTTCTTGATGCCTTTGGTGTTTTTAGGAGAATCAAACCTGGGCCTGCAAAAAAACTTCATCTCATTATCAATATTCATTTGAGATTATAATTTGGAGTCAGTGTTTCATAAACAGCTACCAGTTGCTGACTGCCTTGTTGGTCTAGTGGTCGCAAGCCCAACTGACGAGCGTGGGGTCCTGGGTTCGATTCCCGGGTTGGGCAGTGTTATTGGGTTTTTTCATTAGGAAATTCTCAGTAGCAGCCCGGAGTCTGGATTTGTGCCCGGTCAATGGCAATAGGCTCGCCCCCTATTACTTGGGACTATAACATAACTGGCGAAATGTGGGTGTACTATTACACCTCTGCCTACCCCTTCGGGGAAATACAGGCGTGATATTATGTGTTATGTGTGTGTGTTTCATAAACCAAGGAGTCTTCAAGTTTCAATTGATTAGGTTAAAGTAGCATTCAATAGCTAGGTAAGCATGCACTATTGTCAACCATTTCATTGCTTAATACTTTGTGAGATAGTGGTCCAACACAAGCCTATTTATACTAATATTATTAAGAAGAAAGATTTGTTTGTTTGTTTGTAATCGATAAACTCTAAAACTACTGATTTTAATAATTCTTTCACTATTAGAAAGCTACTTTATCCAGTATAACAATTATACAATATAACATAACATAACATCACGCCTGTATTTCCCCGAGGGGGTAGGCAGAGGTGTATAGTACATCCACATTTCGCCAGTTATGTTATAGTCCCATGTAATAGGAGGCGAGCCTATTGCCGTTAACCGGGCACAAATCCATACTCCGGGCTGCTACTGAGAATTTCCTAATGAAAAAACCCAATAACACTAACAAACACACACTAACACACTTTTATACAATATAAAATGTCGAAAACTTAGTACAATAATAATAAAAACATATTTCAAGAAACCAACCTTTTGCTTGAGAACTGGTTGATGGATGAGCAATTAAAATTGATTCTGTTGGTGAATAATGACCAGAGTCCTTGCATATGGAAGCTACAGCTGTAACAATATATACATACCATACATTAAGACCACATTTACTATGTACTCAAGTGCAAAAAAATTACACATGGCAAAAATTGAAATTTACAAGTAACCAACCTTTTGCTTGAGAGCTGGTAGATGGATGAGCAATATAAGGTGATTCTTCTGCCGAGTGATGACCAGAGTCCTTGTATATGGAGGCTGAATCTGTAAAAACATAAATACCATACATTAAGACCACATTTACTACATACTCCTGTGCAAAAAATGACACATGGCAAATTGACATTTACAAGTAACCAACCTTTTGCTTGAGAGCTGGTAGATGGATGAGCACTATAAGGTGATTCTTCTGCAGAGTGATGACCAGAGTCCTTGTATATGGAGGCTGAAGCTGTAAAAACATATAAATACCATACATTAAGACCACATTTACTACATACTTCTGTGCAAAAAATGACACATGGCAAAATTGACATTTACAAGTAACCAACCTTTTGCTTGAGAGCTGGTCAATGGATGAGTAATGTAAGGTGATTCTTCTACAAAGTGATGACCAGAGTCCTTGCATGTGGAGGCTGAAGCTGTAACAACATATACATACATCATTGCCATAATTATTATACTAGTATAAGTCATAAGTATTAGTGTTTTTTTTATATTTAATCTGTATTTCTTGGTGGCTTACCACTGAATCTCGCAACCTTTGGAATTGGTTCTTCATCTTTGAAATAGGAATGGTCTGAATGTCTTTTCTTGGTTATTTCTTCACATTTGTTGGCTGAAATGGGATTAAAGACAGTTGACTTATACATTTTATATTGAATTAGCATGAACAATATTTAAAAAAAAACAGTTAATATCGTTTTAGGCTACTTACAAATATCATCAATGTGTAGTGCGGGAACCCCATTGGTAATTTCCTCAGGTGTAAACAATGATGGGTAGGCACCATACCTCAGTCGGGAATTCGGCCTGGTAAACCTTTTCTCAAAATGTATGTGACAAACCGAGAGTTTAGCAAGTTTTACTTTCGGTACATTTTTGAGATTTTCAGAGTTTATACAGTCCAACCACTTATTAAGTCTAATATCATCACTCACGGGGAAATAATGTAAAAATGCGTCCTCTCGCTTATTACTACAACCAACAACACAGCACTTTGGTGTCCGCATAATTGTTGCTCTCCGTTTATAGTTTTGCACCAAAAATAAACGACTTTAATTAAATCCTCGGAAAATCAATTACAAAAACTCGACGAAAACAACAGAATTTACGGAATTTATTTACTCACAGGAGAAAAAATAACTAACTGACGCTACTACTGACAGCTAACTACAACCAGTCAAAGATGGCGGCGACCCAGGCCACCGCGGGGGAGGAATGCGGTGCGCGGAGGACGCGGTTCTATTTTCCCCCTTCGCTCTACAGCAAAAATATTTTCTATGGAAGTGAACCGGCGGTGACACGAACACGTCACGGCACGGCAGGTTATTAATTTTATGAATTCGCAAAAAATACGTACGCATTACACATACAAGTCACAAAATTAAGAAAATAAAATTAAATTGAAAAATTGTAATGGCAAATGGCAATTTGGCGCAAATTGTTTGACAGCAGAACAAATTAGTGATGCGACTTGAGTCCACTTTTACTCGAGTGACTCGAGTGACAAAAAAAACGCACTCAAGTGAAAAAAATATCGACTCGGGCTCACTCGGACTCGAGTCACTCGCCAAGACATGCGAAACGACGTGTTTTTATTCTTAAGAACGCTTTTAAATTTTATGTCTATAATGTTTTAGGGCTCAACTTATTGACAAAATAAAAAATAATTAATTCAAGGATTGTGACAGGTGACTCGATAGAAGCAAGTGATCGAGTGACTCGTGAACCACTCGAGTGTCTCGACCACTCGAGTTGTACTCGAGTAAAATTGTGAAAAGATTCGAATGGTATAATCGGACTCGAGTGACATCACTAGAACAAATTAGCTTTGGCGGGAATTAGCTTTTTTTTATAGTAGTTTTTTGGCCTAGTTGCTAAGACCTTTGGGTCACGTCTTTAAGGTATATGGTGCAAAAAAACTATTTTAAAATAACATACATACATACATATTATCACGCCTGTTTCCCTTTGGGGTAGGCAGAGACTATGGATTTCCACCTGCTACGATCCTGACACACCTCTTTCGCTTCATCTACGAATTTTTTTGTTTTTTAAAATAACAAATCATAATAATTTAATTGAAAGAACAATGGTCATTTTGGACTACGAAAAAACCGAAATTAGTACTGCTATGAGACTATCACCAAAATGTAGTACTTAAACTGATGATGATAATTACATAAATATTAAATTATTGGTTGACATCAGTTTATTTTTCAAAGCATGAATGACGATGAATTTGTTGAATAGCCGCTATTCAGCTAGTTATTAGAATAGCTACCCACCTCTATTGCTCAATGTCATCAATGTGTAAGAACGATAACGATACATTATATGGAAATGCTCAAGAAAATGCTCTAGTTTATACTCGCCCTAAAATTAACTTTGTTTTACGATTTTATCTTTCTGAATTTAAAAATAAATAAATTAAAAACATATATCCTGTAGGTCTGTGCCTGTATTGTATTGTATAGGCTACCCGACTTTCAATTAGGCGACTTTAGGCTACTTTACAGAAAAAAAAGGCGAATTTAGGCTACTTGGTACCCTTGGACCTGGCTAGACTCAAAGATAATATAATACGTTTAGCTAAACTTGGCAACACTGCTCTTTTATCAAATGTCAAAATAAATAAATAATACTAGAATCAAAGTGCGGAGATTCATTCGCGTTCGGCTATTAGATTTCTTTGTTTTTATTTTATAAATAAATGTAAGTAAACAGTATCGTATTTTTTATTTCAATCATGAAAAAAGGATATAAAGTTACTGACGTTAAACGGGAGAAGAAAATAGGCGTAGCGGCTGAAAATCTGGAAGAGTTGATTGAGAAATCATCCAAAAAGTTAGGCGTAAGTACGGATTTCTTTGTGTATAATGTGTTATTCAAGGCTAAAATGTTATTAGTTCTTGATTTTGATAAGTTTTGGGGCTTGTTTGAGTCATGATTCGCTTGCTGTGTTTATCGTTGTGACAAATGGGTCAGGCTGAAAAGCCTTGACCGATATTCGTGTACCTTGACCTAATTCAGAGATTTGGGATTTCCAGTTCAATGTCAGTTGCGCAGAGTGCCGGCTCTGCGTGGCGGAGGACGGGACGCAAGTGGTCGACGACGAGTATCTGGCCACGCTCGCCTCGCAAACTCTCTTCATTTTATTGAAAAACAAAGAGAAAATGGTCACTGGTATGCTTTTTTACAGAATCGTTAGAAATATTTCGTTTCAGGCAAACTTGATTCCCCCCAGTGATCTGTCGGTATTCAGGATTTTCCTGCTATGTACAGCTTTTTCTTATTTTAAAAATTGTGATATTTTAAACAGAATTCCATGAAAAAATCCATGATAGGTAAATATGATTATGACTGATAGAAAATCAACTTTAAAGATAATTTTATTAGGTCATCTTGGTTTAATAGTTTTAATAAATGACCTATGCATTCTTATTAGTTACCTAGTAATAGTTAGAACAGTTGCACTCATTTTATTTCCCTAAGTTCATAATAAAAATGATTTATTTATTTACTTTACTTTAATTACAACGGTCTTGAACCAATTACAGTAATTAAAGATAGAGGAATGACACATAAAATATATAGTGAATTACACATCTTTCATAAATCTCTCTCGCAATGCTTCAGGCATACTAACAGAATCTTCTTCCAATCATCCGCAAACAGTATGTAGAAAATAAATGTTAGATGTTATAACTACACTCAGAATGACTATTAATTACAGCCCTTATTGTCTTCATTAAAATCATTCCCCAGATTTTGACTACTACTATGACCTGATCCGCTCACAGAAGAAAGACTACATAGACACGGGGGCTGCAGCTAAGGAATTCCTCAGCACCAACATTAGGGAGAAGTTCAAGGTGTTCCAGAAGTATATAGCAGCTGCTGATGATGCCACAACCATGCTCAGTGAGAGGACACAGGATGCAGCGTGGTTTGAAGGTAAGATTTGTAATATTAATGACAAATTTATTGAAATCTAAATTATACAGAGAATGGAACGGAGGAAATTTTATTTTAAAGCTGCATATGTTGTCAGACATTGTCTTTAGTTGAATTTTGATAACTTGTTTAGAACATAAATTTAGTACCACTTAAAAATTTACCAAGACACTATTGTTGGTAGCAAGTGGTTAAAAATCCTGATTTAAAAAAAGCTTGGTATTAGTGAAAATTAAATGCAGTAGATGATAATGTTACTTTTAATTATTTCTACTTCTTCTTTACCTAATTATCCGGAGAAGAACCGGAGTGACCAACATAGCTTGTAGGATCAGTAAGCTGAAGTGGCAGTGGGCTGGCCATGTCTGTCGAAGGACCGATGGCCGTTGGAGCAGACGAGTCCTTGAGTGGAGACCGCGAATCGGCAAACGCAGCGTAGGGCGCCCCCCTGCCAGGTGGACCGACGACCTAAAGAACGTGGCTGGGGGGGACTGGATGCGGAAGGCAGAGGACCGAGCGTTGTGGCGCAACTTGGGAGAGGCCTATGTCCAGCAGTGGACTGCGATAGGCTGAGTTGATTTCCCTAATTCAGATGTAACTAAGTGTAAACTCATGCTTTCAACTGTCAAATAGCACTATAATTTGACAGTTGGAAGCATGACATGACATGAGTCTCATCCCATTATTTGGTTGGCTTATTTCTTTTCTACTTACTAATGACAACACACAACATAATAATGATGAGTGAAACCTAATAAGGGGTGCATTGCATACCCAGCAAGCCTAGTGAGAACTGTGAGAAGTGACCAAAGTACAGCTTATTGTTGGGACTTTGGGACAGACTGCAGTAAAAAACCTGCCAAGTGCGAGTCGGACTCGCGCAGTAAGGGTTCCGTACCTCTCAACGACCTGATACCCCATAAAAACTGATTTAATTTACGAGAGTTTATCAAAAGACATCAACACACAGTGCGCGAAATATGAATTTTTGCATGTCTTTCTTACGCAGGTACATATGTCTATGTTTGTCTTACTTTTAGTATTTGTTGATAAACAACATAATATGCACCTGACCAAGTTTGACGCTGGTATATATTACTTTTTTGAACATATTCTTTTTTTTTTATTTAATCTTTTTTTTTTTTGAGGCTTCAGTACACTCTGGGTGACTATGCCAGCCTCATAGGGTCAATCATATTATAGTATGATTGATAGCATGCAGGCTGCAGTTACAATCAGCATGGAACCAATCATACCATACTAGCACCTACTCACATCTATCATTATAACCCATTAATACCATCATCATTCACTCCATCACACTCTTTGACTCCTTTCTTTCAAACACAGTTTCAAAAATTGATAAATACTCTTGCACTGTTCAGAACAAGGCTGGCTCAATAGTATGTTAATTTCGCCATTATGGAAGTTTATGTTTGGCAACAACCTCATTCGCAGGCCACAATACTGATCACATTCCATCATCACATGAACTATATCCTCTGTCTCATGACATATGTCACATAGTTGGGATGATTTCACGCCCATAAGACAGTAACACTTGTTCAATGGAACATGACCAGACCGAAACCTCAGTGCCAATACCAAAGTCTCCCTGGAGAGGTTGGCACAGTCAAACCAGGGCACTGAACCAGGCACATCCTGTATGGTATAGTACCAAATACCTTTAGTTTGCGAACACTGCCTAAATACCTGTATCCATTTCTCTTTACAGAGACTTTTTACCCATGGAACAATTTCACTACTGTAGGGCCCAGTCAAAGCATCCACACCATCATCCACTGCATTCCCAGCTTTTTTTTGAACATAGAGCAGGAACAAAAACGTTGAAAAAAAAATGCATGTTTTTTGAGGTTTCTTGTACTTGTTTCTTGTTTTTCTTTACAGTTGAAATTGCAAACATCTCCTTCAACATTTTTATCACTTATATTTGTGGTTACAGGATTGGAACCATCTGAAAAAACGAAAGAGCAGTCAATGTCGAAACGAGTGAAGGATCGAATGCGAGGATACTACTACAAAACAAAATCGGCTCTCCAGTCGTCTGACGTCTACACACACTCCAAGAATGGGCGCGGTAAGAAACTCATAGACCAGTTCCTAACAGATTTACGAAACATACTCGAATCCCACAAGTATAATGAAACCTACTTCAACCGCAAAGTGAACAAGAACGCGCGCATATGCGACGAGACTGGTCTCTTCCAATGCGGGGGCCTCTGGAGCAGCGACAAGTGCCTCTACGAAGGCGAACACGTCATCAACCCTTACAGGAGCCGAGAAGAGCGCATCATATTCCAAACATGGAATCTCGACCATAAGATCGAACTCTCAAGGTCCATAATTCCGAAAATCCTGCAAGCGATCGACGGGGTGTACAGCGGTGATATTAAATGTATTCTATGTGATAAAGATTCGAAAGTAGGCGGGGTCGAAGCTGATAGGTACTATTTGCAGATATTTACTCGGGAGAATCTGAAACTGGTGCACATTGTGTGCCACTACAAGGGCAAGCATGACGCGGAGTCAGGCGTGTACACGGTGTGCAAAAAGTGTTATGGCGGCCAAAGTATTGAGTATAAATAAGATGTTATTTATCATGGATGTCGAATACAGGTTCAAAGTTAAGGGATCTAGACAAAACTGGCGAGAGAACGCGCAAAATCGTGCTTAGTAGAAAGTTCTCATTGCGTCGCTGAATCAGTGGAGTCGATAAGTAATACGACATTTTATTAATGATTTAAGATAGAATATTAAAGGCCCGTAGCCTGTACAAACCAAAAGCAGGTCAGTAGCAGCGCGGGGCATGAGCAGAACGGCAGACGTCACACTAACAGGTAGGCAGTTTTAAAGCGTTTTTGTTTTGTCGGCTGTCAAACAATACGATTCGTAACCGCTTTGACGTCACAATGACGCGCCGCTCTGTCCTGCTCCGATGTGCCCAGATAGTATGGCGGCCATAGTGATACAACGCAACCGCGCCACTCCTGCCTACGCGCCGCGCTGCCTGGTTGGTCGCCGGCGGGTCCAGAGCATGGCAGGAGCGGCGCAGTTTGCCAGCAGGCCCACTCTGATATTTGGTGTGTCGTGTTTCATATCGTTCCTTGTATTACAACTTGCGCCTTCAACCTGCGCTGCTACTGACCTGCTTTTGGTCTGTACGGGCTTTAAGCCATGAGCCATTTATCCTACTTATCTGCTTCATATTTATGGACCAGATTGAAATTATTTTGAGCGTGTTAGGTGCACCTATACCCGCAATATACCCGCGATTTCGGAATGGTTATCCAGCACAGAGAGTCGCAATTGCAACACTGGTGTGGTCCAAAGTCGAATTCTGAACCTGTACTTGAATACATCGACACCCGCATCGAAGAAGGTTGTAACGAGATTTAATGAGTTTTGAAATATGAGCAAAAATATGCAACAAAAATGTTTAAAATATCATATAAAAAAATATATTGTTTCCCGCTATCTTTGTCAATAATTATGTAAGAAATACGTCGATTTAACTGTCTTAGAGGTCTTTTTAGGGGCTATACGTCCATGGTAAAAACTCATTTTGGACGTAAGTCGGGTTATACTTACAACCTTTGTTGAGACCTGTACCCGCTAACCTTAAGCTGGGAACTTAGCCTTGATTGAAATGACTGTATGCTGGTTTAAGGTGAATGCTACAGGGTAGCCCGCGAAATTCAAATTTGATGGCGTTTTTTCCAAATTGTAGCTTTATTTCACGTTGTATATCGGTCAAAGTATGTTTGGCGGAAATAATAACAATATATCTAAGGAATAATACTAATAAAAAATATTAAGCTAGCTCTATAAGCTCTACAAGCTTGAAAATCGATAATTTGATCGTAAATTATTATTATCGAGCTAGTACAGCTTATAGAGCTAGGTTAATATTTTTCATGAGTATAATTCATTAGATATATTGTTATTATTTCCGCCAATCATATTTTGATCCATATACAACGCGAAATAAAGCTACAATTAGCAAAAAACGACAAAAAATTTGAATTTCGCGGGCTACCCTGTAGCATTCACCTTAACTGATATAATAAAGAGAATATTGGTAAATAAATACACGTAACCGCGGCGCGACAATGAAATTGCGAGGATAATAGCGACGTATGGTCGCCCGTGTCACGTTCCGGTGAATGCTGGCGCAGCCGGCGACGAGTGGAGCTCGGACAGGTGCGCCCCGCGCACCCCTCAGCCCCCTCGTGTGCTCGTGCGTCACCATACTCCCCCCGTTGAAGAGTCTTCAACACGATGTACGGGGCAGGGGGTATATGGTGTTGTAGGCACGACGAAGAGTGCCCTTCTTCGTGCGGATGTCGGCGACTCGTGCAACGCTGACGCTGCAAGGACGCCAGCTCGTGACGCTCGTGTGCTCGTGCGTCACCAACCTTCTTCGATGCGGGCTTCGACATAACAGCAATAAAGTTGCAACCAAAATATATTTATATACAGAATAATACTATAATAGCCTTATTTTCTGCTATACGCTATTTTATTAACGACCTGTGATAGGCGGTAATTGAAAGGAATTTTCTCTTGCATTGAAATATATTTTTATATTTACAAAGAATCTATGAGAGTTGTAAATGTTATTTTTAAGATTGGTTATGCACTGTTTTACAAGTCCATATTTTTTGTTTTTGAATTACCATAGATTGTTCATCGCTTACACGCCATAGTACATCTCTCGCCTTTGCCCAGTAGTGGGATGTGACGCGCCAGCACACGTTCTACTCATAACTCATAAAATGTCGGGTCAAGAATGTAATCATAAATACTTTCGTCATAATACGTTTCCTAAAACTCAACATTAAGACGGGAACAGGGGGCCTAGTACGAGTTTGACACTTACGAATACTTTCATAGTTTTCGTCGACTTCATTCGTAAATCAGTAGCGCCCCTGGCGGATACGAGGAGGTACTACTGATTTATGAATGAAAGTCGACGAAACTATGGAAGTATTCGTGAGTGTCAAACTCGTACTAGACCCCCAGAAGGTAGGCCAGTTTATGACTAGGGAGGAAAAATAAAAAACTGATCGTTTCGAGATTTAGGTAATTTTTTAGTAAATTGCCACCATGTCGAATTTTTTAATGCATATTTTTTTCTATAGCAATGCTTGTTTCGCAATACTTAACAACACCGGTATTGGTCACAACTCGAAATAAAACAAATACATAGTGCATAATTTTTTTGAATGCCTATTTTTTTAAGTTTTTCTCATGATCAGTTAATCACTGGCCTATCTTCTGTTTCCGGCTTGACTTTGAGTTTTAGGACATCCTATACCCTGTATACTGGATATTTTTATAAAGAGTGTGGAATATTTGCGTAGTGGTTCAGTATCTGTTTATTATCGCAACAACACTATTAAAATTCACTTTAAAACAAAATGAAAAATCGACTTTGTACGGGTACACACGGCTACTGTACACACCAAGTTGTACATATCCAGTATAAGCTGATCTCGCATTGTACGGAAAGCCTACACAATGTGAGGTCAGCTTATACTAGAAATGTACAGCTTGATGTGTAGCTGTGTGTACATCGCCATTCTAAGGCAAATACTTCTTTTATTTTAAAGTTAATTCCAATAATGTAGTTGCTATGAGAAACAGATACGTAACCAAAATGCAAATTTTCCACACTCCTTAACAATATCTGTATACACAAATACAAATTAACATTCCAAAGAATATTGTTCTATACAAAAATAATTAAACAAAACGTTTTTTTTTTACATAAATGCAATTAAAGTTTTCGTATTCACAATAAGTACGGGTTTCTCTACAAACCTGAAAATCAATTTACACTTTTAATCCGACATTTGTATTCTTGTTGAAAATTGTAATCTCCTGGCTTACTGTCCTGATCAGCATTACGGAAGGTTTCTCATAGTGGGGTACGTGAAAACCAAGGGGTTCGCCAGTTGGGCGTCTACGCCCCCTAAGGTAACCCTAGGGTACTAGGTAGGTTGTTAACCCTCTAGGGTTTGAGGGCAAGATTTACGTTGTGGCGGTTGATTGACAAACTAAATATAGAAATCGACTTAAAGCCGAAAGATACAAATTGCTCCTAAAATTGTCTCAATTTGCGACATGAAACAAGCCCGCCCATCACATTTAATGCCAACATATTATTACAACGCATACATATATATTACGTATTGAAATAACTGAAAACCTCTTAAGGGGTCAATGAACTCATCAATATGAACAACTTTTACTATGGGACCAACCCTGAAATCGCGGAGAAAAAATCAGCTGATCCCTACATTTTGTCGATTAATGTGAACAAAAATGTAGGGGTCAGCTGATTTTGTTATCGATTTCAGGGTTGGTCCCATAATAAAAGTTGTTCATACTGATGAGTATAATGACCCATTATACAGCGGTGTACAGAAAAACCTATACTGGTTTATGTTCTACACTCCTATCTGCCAAATGTATGTATTTTTTTTTGTGGAAATAAATAAATAAATTAAGAGGTTTTTAGTTAGTTTTAAAAGTACGGATGGACATTAGTCCCATTGGACATTGCCATTGCAATCAATCGGAATACAATTATTCTTGTTAGAATGACAGTTGTCGTGTACTGTGTTCATTCTGAAACACTCACTCACTTTCATTGAGATTTAGTTTAATTTTCTAGCTGTTCAGATAATTCTGAACAGTCTGTTCGTCCTGATATTTTTGACGCTGACTGTACGTGGGGCTATAAATTTAAGAAACGCTGGCATAACGAAATTGATGTACTTTCCAAAATTACTGTGTTCATTCTGAAACACTCCTTGTTTCATTGAGATATACTTTAACTTTCTAGCTGTTCAGATAATTCTGAACAGTCTGTTCGTCCTGATATTTTTGACGCTGTCTGTACGTGGGGCTATAAATTTAAGAAACGCTGGCATAACGAAATTTATGTACCTTCCAAAATTATTATCTTGGACTTGTGAAACAGTTGCTTTAAATACTTTATTTAAGTAGATAATTTCATAAGTGAAGTTTCATGAAATATAAATTTAGGATAAATAAAATTATTTTATTTACAATCTATTTCTGTATACAAGGTGTATTACAAATGCGTGCTCATATATTTTAACAGCTCATCCAGGGAATGCTATCGAACTACTTTTACTACGGGGTCAACCCTGAAATCGCGAAAAAAACAGCTGTTCCCCAGACTTTGTCGAGCGACATCGATAATTTTGTAGGGAACTTTAATTTTTTTTACGATTTCAGGGTTGGTCCCATAGTAAAAGTTGTTCTTTGAATGAGCTCTTCAAATATGACCACACATTTCTGATACACGTTATATATTAATCGATGAAACGACTATGTTCACTAGAAATCATGTATTGTTTGTATAGTGGAATTCTTTTTATAACAATTTAAAACTTTATTGTTAATATTTAAATCATAGGCATTTATATTCCTTAATTGATCTCCTTACCCTTCATGACATAGTTGTAAGCGTTATATACCTATATTATATACTTATTGATTTTTTACCTAAATGATTGTGGCACACACACATCAATGTAATTTCGAATGGATTGGAACTACTCGAAAGACTACTACATATACAATAAAGAAACGGTAATAATATTGAACCTTATGCTTTAAAACATAAGATACGAATCCGTTCGATTGCTGTTTTCAAAACTATTTATGAATATTGTAGAAAAATCTTTCGCTTGTAGTTCGATTTGTAAAATTAAGTTATGTATTTATATATTGAACAATTTATTTAAAGAAGTTTTTGTACATATTATTGTATACAACGTGTTATTGAAATAACTGAAAACGTCTTAAGGGGTCATTGTACTAATTAGTATGAACAACTTTTACGATGGGATGAACCCTGAAATCGCGAAAAATAAAACAGCTGTTCCCAAAATTTTCTCGATTTATGTGAACACTAATGTAGGGAATTGCTATTATTTTTAACGATTTCAGTGTTGGTCCTATAGTAAACGTTGTTTATACTGATGAGTACAATGATCCCTTAAGAGGTTTTCAGTTAGTCATTTACTCGACAGATAACGCACAAGGTGGCGTATACAACCTTATTCTTAGTTTATACTAAACCTCTTACGGGGTCATTGTACTCATCATTATGAACAACTTTTACCATGGGACCAACCGTGAAATCGCGTAAATAAACAGCTGTTCCTTATATTTTGTCGATTTATGTGAACACAAATGTAGGGATCACCTGATTTTATTCGCATTTTCAAGGTTAGTCCCTAGTAAAAGTTTTTCGTAATGTGAGTACAATGACTCCTTAAGAGGTTTAGTATAAACTAAAATAAGGTTGTATAACAGCATATACAGACGATTTGATGATGATAAGGGGCAGTATATTGGTGCCTGATTCTTTTAACTAATTTAGTCTCATTTTGTCTCTTTTTAACAAAAATCAATAGAAAAGGATAGAAGATTTCAGTCCTGTGAAATCACTCCACTTCCTTGTTTTTAACATGAATCACCATCACTTTAGGTCACAAGTATTTTCCCGTAAATTACTAGGCCATAGACTAATTTGACAGTACTAAATTTCTTTGTCTTTTTTCAATTATGTTTGTAAGAAAGAGATACAGTGTGCTTAAAATTATTTCAGTGCGGTGTACAAAAATTGGTACAAGAATTAGTTCAGTGCGGTGTACAATTGTCACCAATGTAATTAAGTTTTTATCGAAGTCTAAATAATAATGAGATAGCCTTGCTGCCTAGTGCATTATCTGTTGTAATCTATACGAAGACAGATTTATTCAACAAAGTTATTTAATCTCAATGAATCTCACCTTAGGATGTCGGTAATACTTAATATTATTGTTTTAGGGTTCCGTAGCAAACTAATTACATTTCATCATATCATAAAAATGGCAATCTATTTCTTGTAGCAAGATCTACATCTTCTGTCTAATATCATCAATATTTTTGTAATAATAAATACCTGAATCTGTATTCGTATAGTTTAGATACTTAGTTCATTTTATTTCGTTATAATTTATAATATAATTGAATACAGGATTTTAACATAAAACCTCATTGTTGATACAGGGTTGTTAGATAGCCACAAACAATATTTTGTGTAACGAAATAACAAATTTATCGAAATACGTCTTTAATGACACGCTAATACTAAAATTATAAACTAAATTAGCATCATTAGAAAATAAAAAAGCTTGAGCTTAATTTCTACAAAATAAAATTAGAACAATGGCTCCGCTACACGAAGAAATTTAAATAGATTTTAATTTAATCGATCGAAAAGATGTCTGAAAATATTTTCTGTTTATGGATTTGCACATAAAGATCACAGGGGGCCTAGTGCGAGTTTGACACTTACGAATACTTTCATCGTTTTCGTCGACTTTCATTCATAACTTAATAAGCGCCCCTGGCTGATATGAGGAGGAACTACTGATTTATGAATGAAAATTGGCGAACGAAAACTATTAAAGTATTCGTAAGTGTCAAACTCGTACTAGGCCCCCTGTGATCTTTATGTGCAAATCCATAAACAGAAAAGCTTCCCTATTTAATTGCTGTATGGAATTGTTCTAAAAAGGAAAATTCAATCAAAAATAATAATTCTAAATATAAATTTAAAAAATATAAAGTTGTTAACAATACAAAAAATATAAATATTCCTAAGTAAAAAAAAAAAATATAATAAAATAATAATAAATGAAAAGTTTTTAACAAAGTTTTTGAACAGCTAAGCTAACGTTATGTTATGTTATGTAGAACAGAGTTTATTTCTTTTTAGTCTAAAATTTCCTAAATTCAATAGCCATTGGTGTCGATTCTCTTGTTCACGAACTAAACTTATTTTAAACTATCGCTCTCTTTTACTAATAGTAGATACAAGAAAGGGATGGCAACCATTTAAGAGCTGTCAAATTAGACGAAATTAAAATTTCCATACAAGTTTAGTCGTGATCTCGGAACGTGCCCACTAAAATACAAAGAAATGTAACACGTAAACTAATCTGACAGTTCTAAAATGGTTGCCATCCCTTTCTTGTATCTACTTTTAGTAAAAGAGAGCGATAGTTTAAAATAAGTTTAGATCGTGAACAAGAGAATCGACACCATTATTAGCTACCTACGATAAAACCTAAGAATTCAGAGGTATTTCTGTATTCTGAGGATAAACCATAGATCCATATTTCTAAGTACAATCTGCCGCACTTCAGTGAAAACCGCCCTTATTGCTTACGAAATGAAGATGCTGTGAAGGTCAAACTGTTACCACTGAAGTGCGGTCGACTGTACCTATGCGATGAATCACGAAAATTCGATTATGTGTGGTTAATCGCGAAAAAGCTATTCTTTGGCATAAATAAAAACTGTGATCGCGACCACTGAGGTAATATGTCCTACGTACTAGAGAAGACACCTAGAATCGAATGTTTGTAGCACGTTTTAGAGCTCCTGCACTCTCACGCTTAACCATGCTCACGCCGCGCGTGCTCCGCGGGCAGCAAGTTGCGCGATATTTTTGTTCGTAATGTCTACTCTAGTACGTGATACATATTCCCTCAGTGGATTGCGACGCAGTAGCCAGCGAAACTCAAATATTCTTGAGTTTTTGCAAATTGTAGCTCTATTTCATGTTGTATATTGATCGGAATATGTTTCGCGGCAATACGTCTGCTGAATAATAGTCATATAAAACATAAACCTATTTCTTTAAGCTGTACTTGCTCGATACTATTAATTTACTATCACATTATCGATTATCGAGCAAATATAGCTTATAGAGCTAGGTTAATGTTTTCTATCAGTATTATTCAGCAGATGTATTGTCGCGAAACATATTCCGATCAATATACAACGTAAAATAGATCAACAATTTGCAAAAAAAAACGCAATTAATTTTAAAACGAGCTACTGCGCGCAGTTTCGCAGCTGCGTCATAGAATATGTACTAACGACGCTGCGTCGCAATCACCAATAGTTGGGATGAACTTGACTAGAGTTACTTGTTACTATCAACAGATGGTGCTAAATGAGAATTGATCATTGCTTTGTCTATAGCCAAATTTATTATTGCATAATTATTTATTTATTGACTGATTTGGTAGTGCCAAAATATCGCTTATTTTTTTTTCTCAAATATATTTCAAAAGATAATCTAATGTACATGTTGAATTATTTGGATTTCAATATAATTGTAATCTTAGATAGGATTTATTAAATGGAATGAGGGCTTTTTCCACACGCTTGTTATAATGTTATAATAACAGAGCTAGCTTTGTTAAATATTTAAAAAAGACGTACCGACGTACACCTCATATTGAACTCGGCCTACGCTCAGCCACGCACACACACGACCAAGCCAGTCGAAGATAGTTTTGTAAAACGTGAAACATAATGCTGTACAGCCATCCAGCATTAAACCCTATAGAGATGAAAAACGGGCTGTCCAATTCCGGAACTGTTCTATTTATTCGCACAAATAAATATCGGGGCACGAGCGCGCTTACCAATAGAAGCGTGTTATGTTATGTCTAGACGAAATTGGCGAAACTGATTTCAAACAAATCAGCAGTGCTATTCTCAAACGTTCGAAAAGTTTTCGCAGCCGAAGTAAGAGTTGATCAGCAAACGAAACAAAACGACCACTTCCTGCGACCACCAACGCTGCAAAGCATTCGAAACGTCAGGAAAACTAATTTCAATAATAATACGCGATGCAAACTTGTTTTATTATGAAAAAAAAAAAACGATTTGAGAACTTATACTTTCCGTATACTGACTTTACTATACTTACTTACTACTATATACTACTATACTTTCCGATACATTTAATATATACTTTCCGACGGTTGTGAATAAGGGTACAGATGTGTTTACGTGTCTAATTGGGTTTAATGCTCGATCGTAGGTACCGACGTCAACTAGTGCCGCGTGCATCGACCATACAGCCTAATAGACGCCTAATGTTGAATATAATGCTATAAAAAATCGCTCACAAGCAGGATTCGAACCTGCGACTCCTGGCTCAGTACGCCAGTGCTTTAGCCACTAAGCTACCGTGAACACTGCTCGTGGTATCGAAATTAAGCTCCACTTTGGTACGTCTTTGGGTGACGTCAGCGAAATCTTATTAATTTACCTTATTATTTTTATCATAGTGTGGAAAAGGCTCTCACGGTTGTGTAAAGCGTACTATGTCGAATTTTCTTATTAATTTGTTCTAAGTACTGTCTTATTTTTTATTGAGACAGCTCTATTGACCTTTCATATTCTTATCTTAAGCTAAAAATATTTTTCCATTCAAACTAATCTAATGCTAAAATGGTTTGTACCACAACCATCAAAAAAGTTCTTGAGTTACTGAGAGACGATTGTGGGGCAAACCAATGTATAAGTGTAATAATAATTATATGAAATCCTATTTTGTGACAATCGTTTACCAACTTGTTTAGATAAATATTAGTGGTTAGCGATGAATAGCAATATTAATGTTTAAGCAGATTGTAGTACCACGTTGATATGAAGCGAATGGTTAAAAATTGTTTCAAAGGTTTTTAGTAGTAACGCTCCTTTGACGACGTCTGTCGTCTGGTGGTCCGAGTGTCGGACGGCTGATCACGAGGTCGTGGGTTCGATTCCCACAGGACACAAATATTTGTGTGATGAACATATAAGTGTTTGTGTTGGTCTGGGTGTTTCTTATGTATTATAAGTACAAAAAAACATACATAGTATACATTTACAAAAAAAAAGTATGTAAGTATTAACTTTCATATTTGTCCTGTGGGAATCGAACCCACGACCTCGTGATCAGCAGTCCGACACTCGAACCACCAGACAACAGACGTCGTCAACGTCGTCGTCGTTGGATATAATTATCCATTGTCTAGTACCCATATTACAAGCTCTGCTTAGTTTTGGACTAGATGGTGCTGTGTAAAAAATAGTAAAAATGTCCCAAATAGTTATTTATTTATGTTATTTATTTATGAAAGATCTCGTCCTCGCTCGCGGAGAAGTACAATTTTGTATAAAAACTGTTCAGCAACCACTTGTTTGTAGTATTAAAACCTTTTTCCACCATAAGACTTCAAATCAACGTGGTTATGTCAATAATAGAAATATATATAGAAACACAGTCTAGAAACTAGCTCCATACAGTTGGTCAACAGATTCGCAGAACAGTTTGGGGGAAAGGCGTGTCTTCTGTCACGAGCTGCCTTATTGCAGCTAGGGACGTCACACTTTGGATTTTTATATTTGTACCAGTAAATACAAAGGTGTCAATTTTAAAACCGATTAACTATATGAGTAGGTACTTAAACTGTGGTAGACGTAGAAGCTTCCATATAGCTTATAGTAAAGTTGTTTGCGTCGCATAGCGTGTTGTGTAGATTACTCGATTTACAGTATTAATCAATATACCTTCTCCTTTACCTAAGTAGTGTAAACGTAGTGGTGTAAGGAAGATATCATTATATTAAATACGTAGAACACTGGTACAATGTAGGAATTACAACTTACAACTGCACATGTGGGGTAGGACTGATGTTTATAGAGTAGATTCTAGATCCTGTACGTATAGAATCACATACAAAGAACAAAAATAAAAATAACCTAAAAATAGCCTAAGTCTGTACAAAGATGAAAAATATACGACAATTACATGCGTATTTTTTCATTACTTACTATAATCGTATTAAATGCGGACAGTGCAGTAAACATTGTTTATTTTAAAGAGTTAATCAACACAATAATGACACGAGCGGCTATGATACTCCATTTGACTTCATATTTTTGACCAATCCCTTGTAAGTACTCTATAGTTTTATAATGTACTACGTTGGCACCACTGTTAAAGAAAGCCAATGATAGCCAACCACTTTTCAGCAACTTCACATGTATAGGAATAGAAGAGTAAAACTGTTTAGTTGCTAGGCAACCACTTGATTGACATTAGTTTTGCAAGCAAAAAAAAAATATAACCTCAAAATAGTATTTTAATGAATTAAACATATGTGGAGTACTGTCCGTTTATTAAAATAGATTGCAACAAATTGCTCTCATCGAATTGTATATAGTGAGCGTCATCTTTTATTTATAACTTCTATAGGCTGGGCTTTAATGGAACATTAGCAATATCCTTTAAAATTAACCTTGTATAAGATGTAACAGTCCTTTTATCCTTTTCACCGCCAATGACACCTATAGAAGACAATCGATTTCGTGCCCTCAGCGCCACTTTTTTATTACTTTTTACTAATGTCCATACAATTTTGTCTTCTACAAAAGACGTGGCGCTGACGGCACGAAAACATCAACGATGCCGTGGCGTTGAAAAGGATCAACTTTAACCTTAGCTGCGGCTGTTTTCTTTTCGTGATTTCAGGGTTGGTCCCATAGTAACAACACAACTTGTACATTTAAACTGCAATGCCACGGAATCGTATACAACCTTTATACTAAACCTTTTATGGGGTCATTATACTCATCATTATGAACAACTTTTACTATGAAACCAAACCAGAAATCGCGAAAAAAAAATCTGCTGTTCCCTACATTTTGTCTATTTATGTAAACACAAATGTAGGGATCAGCTGGGTTTTTAAAGAGTTGGTCCCATAGTAAAAGTTGTTCATAATGATCAGTACAATGACCCCTTACGAGGTTTAGTATAAACTAAGAATAAGGTTGTATTGTGTTTACTCATAGAATAGAATAGAATTAAGAAAAAAACTGATGCCAAATGTCCGACCATATTGTATTTCTGTAAAATTTCCACACTTGTATTTAAAACTGTATATTCACATTCACATGTGCAGACTATAAATAAATCAAGTTGGTTGTCTAAAAACCTAAAAAAATGCTAGTCCATGGTAAACCTTTTGTTGAATGAAATAAAACAATTTAAATGGTTTGCAATCACTTTTATTACAATCCCTTACACTGTTATTTATACATATTTTATTTTAAACATTGAGTAAAAATAATTCAGCGTGAAAAGGCGGAGTAACGCGAATTGCGAGCGCTTTTCAATATCCGAATAAATTGGTTTGCTGTATTTGATATTTATTACATACTTATTCTGGCTAAATCTTAATGCAGTTGACTGATACTGTCGACGATTGTGCTGTCCACTTCGATGCAGTTATGTCAACTGCATTAAATAACAATAACAATACAAACTGCTATCTGGTAGCTACTCTGCAAGGGTCTTTAGGGAAGTTACAAAGGCATTTAGAACATACTTGCAGCAATTACACTGCAAGAGTTCATACAAGAGGTTGATGCATTTGTCTCATAATTATTATCTCCTCTTCCTGCCGCCAACCTTTTTACCAGGATTTCTCTGTCCCTTGCCAGCCTTTGGCTTCTTAGCTGTGAAATTCGTAGGATTGTTGCCCTTGGGCTTGGTCTTGAAGTTCCGCTTGCCTTTGATGGGTTTTGTGTTATTTTCCTCGGATCGGCTGCAAATAAAGGAATAATAATTTAGATGAAGCCTATGAAGCTATAAGGGCAATATTATTAAATCTTTCTCTCTCGATTAATGTTTGCCATGGACGCCAGGTAACAAACAGGAACACAGAGTTAACTTATTGAACTATAATATTGTCAATATAAAATTAGTTTGGACAAAAAAAAAACTGTCACAGAAAGAAAAATTGTTACTGAATGTGTTTACTAACATAACTAATTTGGACGTCATTTAAGGATAGAAGATATTTAGTCCTTATTATAATAAAACCTAAGACCTAAGACTTTCCGAGGCATAGGCCTAGGACATAGGTCCAGCAGTGGACTGCGATAGGCTGAGTTGATGATGATTGATGAATTTGATTTTTGAATTACATAATGTGTAGTGATCGCGAAAACCTAAGAAATGATTATATTTAGTCCTATCAAATTAGTCCACTTGCTCTTAATATTTTCTGTCCCTTTTAAGAGACATTAGCGAGAAAGAGAGCTTAGTGCTGCATCAGCGTACAAGAGAATCTGCCCCATCACCATTATATTTTACTTTACATTAGAAATCCATAAACGAAGATAGCAAACTCTTTTTGTTCACTTTGTTTTTAAATGTATAGTAGGTATGTGCCATACTCACTTTACTTGCTCTTCATGTATGTGCTTAGCAACTGCCTTATCCATATCAATCTTAGGTCTCTTGTTCAGTATGTTATCAAGCATATTCAAATTATTCTCCCTCTCTTGTTGGGGTGTTGGTATTGGCAGTTTGCGCTTCTTTTCTTTGCCTGGGATGAGCTCATGAATGCCTTTGCCTCTGGCTTCTTTGTCTTTGGGCAATTTGTCTTGGAACTTGCCAAGGGATGCTGTTGAGGCCTTGGCTACGGTTGCTGCTGTTTCTAACTGCAAGTTGTAAATTATGCACATTAGAGATTTTTAAATAAAGTAAAAACACAATTTAACTATAATCAAAATAAAGAGGTAAATTATGTTGAACTTTTACTGTAAAATATCTCTAGAATAAGTTCAGTAAAACAAAACTTATAGACAAAAATAACCCAATCATCAGATCTTTATCAAATTTTTATATCTCGGGAGATAACTCTTTCAAATTTTTTTTTTCTGTTTCGGTTTTGTCTTTACTAACGTACCTAACAGAATAGTTGCTTACAACATACGTCCAGTATGCAGAAGAAAGAAGGGTAGAGAGAGAAGCGCGAGCGATTTTTTTTGGACTGTTCATGAACAAACTGATTAGTTCTTCACAAAAGTACGTCAGTACTATTAGATAATTATTTTATTATTTTTAACGCATTTATACCACGAGCAGTGTTCACGGTAGCGTAGTGGCTAAAGCACTGGCATACTCAGCCAGGAGTCGCAGGTTCGAATCCTGCTTTTTCTTTCCACTATTTGAATCTTTACTATTAGATATTCTGTGCCAAAAGTGTATGCATTTATTTGAGCGCAACACATTCTTGCAGCGACGCCTAGAGTTGCTAATAGTAGACACTATAGCGTAAACAACTAAATACATATTGATACACTATGGCAGTCCTACAGTCCTGTGTAGGGAATAAAATTATTGAGTGCAAGGGCAGAGAGTGTGAATTTTTTTGGTATTTTTTTGCTAACACATAACTAAGTGTTCAATCAATGGAGACGCAATGGGGAGATTGGAGAAGAACCTGGCGGCGCGGGCCGCACCAAAATTAAACTTTAAATTGCACTCATATTATTCACAATGCACAGATGGGTTTGGGTGCTAGTTAAATTTAGTAATTTTATGTGTGTATCTTGTTGTATTAGTAGGTAACACATACATTCATTGTACATTAATTTAGTAGGAAAAAACTAGTGGTTGAACCTTAAGTGATTGGGCTTACCCCGGGGGGGGGGGGGGGGGGGTCGTGACCCTCATGACCTCCCTCTGGATCCGCCCTTGACCTCATACAGTTTAAAGCAAACACTTATTAACGTCAGAATTGTTACCTGTGTGGCTGAAGCTTTGTCCGATGTGACAGGCAGACCAACCCTGGGGATCTTGACTTTCTTGGCCCTGGCAATATTCTTCAGCCTCTGCAGCTCATTCTTGGCAACTTTCTCCGACTTCTCACTGGCCTTCTTCTCAAACATGTCTGTCATTGGGTTCAAGTTCTGTGGCACTTCTATCAACCAATTCTTCTCCTTCTCTGCTGCCGCTCTCTTGAAACTGTAAGATGCATGAAATATTATTCAGTTGGCATTTATACAAAATGTTTCTTTAACAAAAATTTATTCATTATTCCATTTGCAAATGGTACATTTTCAACATGATTATCAGTCAAGAATGAAATAATTAGAACACGAAAATATTGTGTACGGATCCTACTAATAATTTAAATGTGAATGTTGTCAGTTGAGACATTATTGGAACATCTCGAAAATTTAGGTTTACAATGCCCTTCGGTGCATCGTCAAACAAGGCTTCTAAGTCTGTATAGGTTGTGTACCACTATTGCTATTACTGGTAGTAGAGGTTTACAATGCCCTTCGGTGCATCGTCAAACAAGGCTTCTAAGTCTGTATAGGTTGTGTACCACTATTGCTATTACTGGTAGTAGAGGTTTACAATGCCCTTCGGTTCATCGTCAAACAAGGCTTCTAAGTCTGTATAGGTTTTGTACCACTATTGCTATTAGTGGTAGTAGAGCTCCTTGTGAAGAAGCTCATCCGTGGCAGTACTATCACCGCACCTACTTTTGCCGCCACACACTGATGCTTGAATTGCTAACACCACCAGCTCACCATCAACAAACAAAAATTCTATAATCAGTTAGTTTCAATTTAGTTTTTATTATGATTTGGAAAATGAGATGTTCCAGTTATACACGCTGAAATTTATATCGGTTAAATCCCGCGGTGTAGCGACTCCATAACAGTAGGACTATTGATTAGTGACATAATTTATTTTTTTGGAATTATGTTTTTTCAAAAAGGTGAATAATTATTCGACTTTAACTCGATTGCGTTCCACCTAGTATGAGTAGTATGAACAAATTAGTAGTGGTAGCCAGGCGCCACACTGTCTGGTGAGATTCGCGAAAGGCGTCTGCGCCGCGCTCCCCCCCTCAGTAGTCTTTCTAACTACGTCACGGGAGCAATACGTGCGTGTCGCGCTTCGTGTTTATTGTGAAAACGGATACTTATAAAAGTGCAATGAACAATTGTTAAGATACCTACTCGTAAAAAGTGTACAGTGTACAGTGCGTGTAAAGTGTACCTACATCATCATCATCAGCCTGTCTCAGTCCACTGCTGGACATGGGCCTTTCCAATAGGACGCCACCGACTTCTATCCTCTCATCCAGTTTCCATCGTAAAGTGTAGTGATAAAAAAAAATGTTAACATGAATATGTGAGTAACATGTTAATAACTTATTAATACCTACTTACCTATTTTATCATTATTATTATAACATTAATTACTGATGGTTTCTTTTTTTTTAAACGCCTTGTTTACTAAAATTTACTTACTAATAACGTATCAAAATTAAAGTTCAACTATTATCTCCTAAAATGCTGTACTAAATACCTACATGTAATTCCATAGCCTATCTACAACTACAACATGTACATACAATAAATTCAATCGAACTACCTAGGTACCTACTTTATAACGTTCCTCATGATCTAAAGATAACCGAGTAGGTAAGCAAATTTTTTTTCTTTACTTAGGTACAGTCTACTGCATGACAGTGGTAACACTTCAATTCGAAAATTACCTTTACTGCTTACGTAATAAAGATGCTGCTAATGTCAAAGTGTTACCACCGACGTGCGGTCGACCGTACCTACCCAATCTTAATAACATTGTAGTACTTACCTCAATAACTAGTGTGTCATGTCATTACTTTAGACTCTGTAAAAACATAACCTAGTAGTAAGACACTGACCAACCTAGGTACGGTCAACCGTACGTCGGTGGCAACACTTTGACATTAGCAGCATCTTTATTTCGTAAGCAGCAAGGGCGGTTTTCGAATTGAAGTGTTACCACTGTAATGCAGTCGACGCACCTACAAACTTTTTAAACATTGTCTACCAACCTATTTGTCATCTTATGTTTTTACGCGCTTCTGTAATACTGGGTTTTATTTGGAGCAGCTGTTGTGTTCCTGCAAACTTGAACATACCTAGGTAGGTACCTACTTATGTCAAGTCGATCATTTACCTGCCTACATGGCATTTAAACAAATCTTTAGAAACCACAGAAACATAATTTATTGTCTTTTCTTTAACTGTCCTAAACCATTCATTTACCTACAAATTTATTAATTTATTTAATGAATCCTAAATAAAATACTTGAACTTTTTATAACATTTTGTGTGAACCTTAAATAAAGCCAGTCTCCGAAGTGGTGGTCTGCGATGAATACCTACCTAGGTAGATAACGCGCAGTAGCTCCGGCCGCCGCCGCGCCGGCGCCATCCGGCCGCCGTATTTAACTACTTTCGTGTGTTTGTCCCTTACTACAAATTTCAACGATTTCATAACTAATTTATTTTCACTTGCCAGTTTTTGTATTCTAGGTTTTTTTTGTAAACTGGTTTGACTAAACGACAGTAACTACTGAGATAGACTAGTACACCGCGGGATGAAAGCGATGAAAATTTCAGCGTGTATATCGGAACAACAATGTATTGATTATTGTTTGTTTGTCTTCAACCACACTGAAATGACTGAATAGATTTGGATATAATTTGGCATACAGATCCTGGATTAACACATGGGATACTTTTTACTGACATATCATGAAAGTGAAGCCATGAGCAGCAGGCTAGTAAAAAATAAAGTATTTGTAAACTTACCCATATAATGGCACCCATTTCTGCAACTGTTCATCCCACTGTAACTTATCCTTCTTCTTCTTAGTAATTCCTTTAGCCTTGGCAAACTCTTGCCATTTGGTCAGCGCCTTCGGCTTCGGACAAGGTTTGGCTCTAGGGATCACTGTCTTCGGTTCTGGCAACCGTACAACAATGGCCTCATCAACTCGCTCTGTAGGGAGCTCCCATATTTTGTTTAGTAATAACTGTGTGTTATCACGCGTCAAGGACTCCAGAAACGCGTTTTTGTTTGCCCTAGAAGATTAACAACATGTGGTGAGTTTTGATTACGTTTTTTATGACGCAGTTATTAATTCTAATCGTCATAACGTCAATAAATTTTATGAACTTTTAGTTTCGTAAAACGTAGGCTGCAAAGTATTGTAATTTGCAACGATAATAATAAAAAATTAGATTAAACTTACTGTAATAATTTTGTGTCCAAGTCATTCGTGTCATAGGCAAGTAATGTGCCTATATCAAGTTCTACATCCAAATGTTTTTCAACTGAGATAGGTTTGTACTTCTCGGCTTTCTTCTGTTCCTTTTCTAAAATCTCGTTAACAATATCCATGTTGCTTTTTTAATTATCAATAAGTTCAATAACACATTTCTTGGAACACAAAATAACCTCAATCTTATTTTCAAAGAGAATATAATTTATTTTGACGTTTTAGTTTTATTTTGGTTTTGAGAGTAGTTTTATGGCCAGGTTGCTTAGACCTTCAAGCAAACTCTTTAGTTTACTCACCCTAGTAAAGTGATGGAAACTTTACTTTACTTTACTTTCTGAGGGGATGATGAGAAAATACGAGTCACGTTATTCAACTTTGTACCATTTACCTACAATTGTACATACACATTAAAGAGCACTTAACATTTAATAATCCACCATTATTACACATTAATACAACGGGCATGTTATCAAATGGGCTTAAAATAATTTTTTTTTGAACCACTGCCATGTGTGGTTTTTCTAATAGGGAAAATTATCTAGCATGTGATTTTAAAAACAAAAAAATATAACGATTTAAATTGTGGAAAGAAAAAATCGCCATGAGGTTCGCATGCGTAAATGCGTTAAAAATAATAAAATAACAAAAAATTATAATTAAATGCACCTTTATTTAATAAATAAATATTTTGAAACCAGATAATTTTTAGCGTAATATTAGTTTTGCTCAATGAAGCAATAAAAAAACTGTTAAATATCATTTTAAACGCATAAATAACATAAGTGCACACTATAGTGTTATTTAAAATATTTTAAAACAGTATTTTGTATTTCGAGGGTTACTGCGTCGCAATCACCAATAGTCCCTTCAATAGGCAGAAAAATGAACATTGTCACCGTAAATCTACCGTATTTCTATAAACTGGAATACCGTATTTCTGGTAATTTAGACCCACTGTGCACCGTATTTTTTTTTATTTGATCAATCTTGCAACACTGTACGCCAATGTCAACTTGTCTGGTTGGCGGGAAAATTCGGAAAGATCGTGTTGTGGATTTTGTATTATTTTCCTAAATTTGTGTTTCTTCGAGTGTTAATGTGTAATAATGGTGGATTATTAAATGTTAAGTGCTCGTTAACGTGTACAAGTGTGGGTAAATGGTACAAAGTTGAAAAACGTGACTTTCGTATTTTCTCATCATCCGCTCAAAAACCTTGTAAAGTTTCCATCACTTTACTAGGGTAAGTAAACTAAAGACTTGGCTGGAGGGTCTAAGCAACCAGGCCATAAAACTACTCACATATAAGGCCTACCCCACACAGCGATTTGTATTCGCGCGATTTTTATTCGCGCTGTAATTATTCGCGCACAAAATTTTAGGTACCCCGCACTGCGATTAAAATCCTCGCGATTTTCTCGAGTTCAATGTACTCTGTGGCCAGTTCTAAGCAGTGCTCGGCTGAGACGCACGTGTAACCGGTGTAACGTGGACGACTTGTACCAAATGTTATTTATATTTTTTGGCACAATATACTTAGACATTTTTATTTTATTTTATAACTTTTTTTTTTGCGATTTCATGTTTGATCCCATAGTAAAAGTTGTTCATACGGAAGAGTACAATAACCCTTTAAGAGGTTTTCAATAACACGTTGAATGTCGATAGCGTACTACGCGGCAATGCTATCGACATATAACGTGTTATTGAAAACCTCTTAAGGGGTCATTGTACTCATCCATATGAACATTTTTTTTTCGCGATTTCAGGATTGGTCCCATAGTAAAAAAGTTGTTCATACGGATGAGTACAATAACCCCTTAACAGGATTTCAATAACACGTATATCGATAGCGTACTACGCTACGCGGTTATACATCGACTGCATCGACATACGTGTTATTAAAAAAATTCTTAAGGGGTCATTGTACTCATCCGTATGAACAACTTTTACGTTTACGTTTTTAGGGTAATACGCAACAATACTATCGACATCTCTTAACGGGTCATTATACTCATCCGTATTTACAACTTTTACGATAACGTTTTTAGCGTACTACGCGGTAATGCTATCGACATAAGACGTGTTATTGAAAACCTGTTAAGGGGTCATTATACTCAGACGCATGAACAAGTTTTAGTACTATTACGTTTATATTTTTAGCGTACTACGAGGCAATACTATCGACATAAGAGTTACGACGTGATAATGAAACCTCTTAAGGGGTCATTACACTTATCCGTATGAACAACTTTTACGTTTACGTTTTTAGCGTACTACGCGGCAGTACTATCGACATACAACATGTTATTGAAAACCTTTTAAGGGGTCATTATACTCATCCGTATGAACAACTTTTACTATGGGACCAACTCTGAAATCACGAAAAAAATATCTGCTGTCCTCTACATTTTTGTTCACATGTATCGACATATACAAATGTCGTATCTTGGTAGGTTATTTATAGCAGGACCAACTACACGTACTACATTATTGGACGATTCCTTTGTCATTCTGTAATATCCGAAAAATTCCCTACATTTTGTCGATTTATATGAACACAAATGTAGGGAACAGCAGTTATTTTTTTGGCGATTTCAGAGTTGGTCCCATAGTAAAAGTTTTTCATACGGATGAGTATAATGACCCCTTAAGAGGTTTCATTATCACGTCGTAACTCGTATGTCGATAGTATTGCCTCGTAGTACCACAGAGTATGTAGTAAGCTAAAAACGTAAACGTAATAGTACTAAAACTTGTTCATAGGTCTGAGTATAATGACCCCTTAAGAGGTTTTCAATAACACGTCTTATGTCGATAGCATTACCGCGTAGTACGCTAAAAACGTTATCGTAAAAGTTGTAAATACGGATGAGTATAATGACCCGTTAAGAGGTTAAATTATCACGTCATAACTCGTATGTCGATAGTATTGCCTCGTAGTACGCTAAAAACGTTATCGTAAAAGTTGTAAATACGGATGAGTATAATGACCCGTTAAGAGATTTTTATTAACACGTTGTATGTCGGTAGTATTGTTGCGTATTACCTTAAAAACGTAAACGTAAAAGTTGTTCATACGGATGAGTACAATGACCCCTTAAGAGGTTTTCAATAACACGTTGTATGTCAATAGTATTGTCGCGTAGTACGCTAAAATCGTAAACGTAAAACTTGTTCATACGTCTGAGTATAATGACCCCTTAGGAGGTTTTCAATAACACGTATATATGTTATTGAAAACCTCTATGGGGTCATTGTACTCATCAGTATGAACAACTTTTACTATGGGACCAACTCTGAAATCGCCAAAAAAATAACTGCTGTTCCCTACATTTGTGTTCATATAAATCGACAAAATGTAAGGAACTTTTCGGATATTACAGAATGACAAAAGAATCGTCCAATAATGTAGTACGGTTGACCGCAAGTCGGTGGTAACACTTTGACATTAGCAGCATCTTTATTTCGTAAGCAGTAAGGGCGGTTTTTGAATTGACGTGTTACCACTGTCATGCAGGCGACTGTACGTGTAGTTGGTCCTGCTATAAATAACCTACCAAGATACGACATTTGTATATGTCGATTCATGTGAAAAAAATGTAGAGGACAGCAGATATTTTTTTCGTGATTTCAGTTGGTCCCGTTGTAAAAGTTGTTCATACTGATGAGTACAATGACCCCATAGAGGTTTTCAGTTATTTCAATAACACATTGTGTTCTGTTTTATCTCTCGTCTTTTTTTATAAATAAATAGTTTTGGTACATTTTACACAGCACCAGTCACACACATCACACAGTCCCAAACTAAGCAGGTACTATGGGTACTCGACAATGGATATAATACTTATATAAACACCCAGACCAACACAAACACTTATGTTTATCACACAAATATTTGTGCCCTGTAGGAATCGAACCCACGACTTCGTGATTAGCAGTCCGATACTCGAACCACTAAACCACAGACGTCGTCAAAACTCTTAACTCTTGTCTTATTTAGTAAACAATCTTAGCACGTCTCTTTATTCAAATAACTACTAGTTCTGCACATGTAATTAGGTTAATAAATGTTATTTAGTGTGTGAAATTGTTAACATAATGTCTTTTGATAATTATTATTGACGAATTGCATTAAAAAGACATGCCAAGATTGTTTACTAAAGAAGGCAAATAAGAAAAAAACAGATATTACGTTATTAATTGCTCTATATCGACATCGTTTTCTGGCACTGCCACGCCGGAGCGTGAGACGGAGAGCGCGACATCCTACTACAAACATTGATGCGTGACTGTGAGCTGCCGCCTGCCGCGGAGTCGGCGGACCGACTGGCACCTATTTACCCCGACCCCCGACGCCCCCCCATACCGTAACGCGCGATTTTTATTCGCAGTGCGGGCACCTGCATATGATTCCATGTGTTACAGAATACTGTCGCGCGTTGTCGCGCGTAATCTGCGGCAAATGTTTTCTTGCAGCGCGATTTTTATTCGCAGTGCGGGCACCTGCATATGATTCCATGTGTTACAGATTTTGCGATAAAAATTCGCGCGAGGAAAAATCGCAGTGCGGGGTAGGCCTAATATAACAAATAAATGACTTGGCTTAAAGGTCTTAGCAACCAGGCCATAATAATTTAAAAAAAAAAAAAAATCAACTTGTCTGTGTCAAGTCAACTGTCAAAATTAACAAGTTTTTTGGAGTTGTTGGTTTCTGTTTGGTTCGTTTATTTTTATCAAAGATATTATAATCGCTGCGTTTTAATTTATATGTGAAATACTGTGAACGACATGACAGGTGACTTGGAGAAAACCTATTGTTTTAAAAATGAAAATAAATTTGTGGTCAAAAGTGGATGTAAAAAACGTATGTGGAGATCGCTGAAACAAATACTAACCGCTGAGAGAGCACTACCATGGCCTAACGAAGCTGTTTTGTGTAAGAATTCCCTACTAATCCTCAGTCGAGTATTTTACAATGTTTATGCTCAGATTTGACAATCTGTTTTTATTTTAATAACCTCAATTTTTGTTGCAGATTACTCAATCAATGCCCCGCCAACGTTCAAACCAACCAAGAAGTATTCAGACATATCTGGCCTCCCTGCTCCATACATAGATCGTCACTCCAAGCTATTTTATAGCAATGCTGAAGAGTTTGCAACTGTACGAAGCTTGCCAATGGACATAACAGCAGGTTACCTTCAATTGAGAGGGGCTAACACTATTGTTGGATGAAGGACTGACAACACAGCCAAATATAGCTACACTGAACAAGCAATTTGTCCTGCCTGTTGCTACTAGTCCTGGATTGAGACTGTGTTAAGTTGCAGATAGTAACAATTTATTTTTTTCTCCTAAAGTAAACAGATTTACAAACAAAAAGATTAAAATTGATTGATTGGATTTAAAAAGTTTTATTTTATATTATTGATTGATATATTGTTGCTAAGTACCAAAACAATACAACAAATTTTTACTGTTTTTGGGAGGGCCACAAAAATACACTTGTATATATAATAGACATAAGAAGCAATTCTAATGTGGTTTTTTAATTTGCTGTAAAAATTTAGATGTCAATGATAATTTATTGCATCAATATGTAAATGAATGATTGCATTGAGCTTTATAATTAAATTAAAGTTCGCAAAACAACTTAAGCGGTGTTGTTAGCTAGCAACAATTATGCAGGACCATTTTATTCTTGCCAGTGTTGTGAAACCCATGTTAAAAATATCAACATACTGCTGTAACTGGTATGATTATGTACAATTTAAATAAACATTACAACAAACATATTTTAATAGTATGAACCACAGAAATATATGGAATGGCCATGTGAGCAGGGCGCGTGTGGCAGCACCATGCACCATAGTGCGGGATATGTCAAAGCCTTTCTAAGCACGCCTTTTGACTTGTTTCTATAAATACTGTAACAAAAACCCGCAAAAATGCCTTATTGTGCTGTTTCTAACTGCAGAAACAAAAGCTGTAAAGTACATTTGATATAAAATTAATTTTTAAAAATAATGACGTCAAAATGTAAGGCATAGTTTTTTCGGAAAGTTGCCACGCATGAGTCGCAAGTAAAATTGTGATTACAACCATTCTATCTATTTCTGTGGTATTTTGTACATTATGACGAGGTGGACCTACGACTTGGTGAAAGTCGCGGGAATCCGCTGGATGCTGAGGGCGCAGGACCGGTCGTTGTGGCGATGCTTGGTGGAGGCCTATGTCCAGCAGTGGACGTCTTTCGGCTGAAATGATGATGATGTACATTATGATAGAAGTGAGCTAAGATGTTCATTAATTACACTTGAGGCTGTATTGCAGCCTGAGCCGAAGGCGAGGGCGTAATAAAGCCGAGAGTAAGAGAGAGAACATTGCTAACGCGTTTCATACGACGTTTTTCAACACACTTGAGAGGAAAAAAGTCATAAACATTTTAGACCAGTGGTTTAGACAAATACTTATAAAATTTGTGAAAAATAGCGCGCGGATTTCTGTAACGGCACAGTGGAGTCAGTGAAGTATAGCCACAGTTTTACCATAGAAATGTTATCTACTGTAACGTAGTGATTATTTTCTCTGTGTTATCTACTGTCTTTTAACACCGGAACGCATGTCGCGCCGGTTTGCCGCTACCAACATCAATACGCCACGACCATACAGCCAATATTCTGCCACTAGCTGAGGCAACTACTGCAATCCGATTGGACCTTCAAGGCGGCTATTGGCTAACCACTAACGCGGCAGTTTTGACATGTAATTGGTCGAAACTGATTTGAAGATTTCAAGTAACAAATAGTGGTGACCTACTTCAGTGAAATTTCCCTTTCTTACCCGTGTTACTACCAATCTTACTACCAGTAGTAACATGGGTAGTTAAATTGCCTTTGTTACTACTGTAGTAGTAAATAGTATGGAGGGAAATTCATAGATGTGTTGCAGACATCGGTCGCCTGTTATGCGGCGTCTATAAGGTGTATGGCCGCTGTACATACGCAATTACGCCCACCATGTTAGCATTCAATGCAAAATAAATTAAGCCTTAAAAAATCCCGCTGTTATGCTGCAAAATACAATTTCACTGACTCCGCGTCCAAAACAGCACTGATGATTAAGCAAACGGTTCGCGCACTAGTTCCTACGAGGCGAGACACCTGCACGCGGCGACAAGTTCACGCTCCTTTACCACTTCTATTACATTATTATTTAGATTTCTATGGTTGGAAGCATAAGTTCAAGTTTTGTGCACTGATGTAATATGTACTACGTACTAGAGTAGACATTACGAACAAAAAATATCGCGCAACTTGATGCCCGCGGGCACGCGCGCGGCGTGCGGCCACGCGTGGCTAAGGCCCGTATTACAGAAGCTTCCTCAAGTACAGTTTAAACTCCAATCACGTGATCACTACTTAAGGATAGAATCGTTACTTGAGTATCGGTCTTATTCTAGAACGGTAATTATAAACTTTAATTCATCAACATAACACACGAATTTGATCTGAAATAGAATAGAAATCTCTACTAAACGTAGTGGTTATATACTTACTCTTTGATCTCTACTCAAGCGTAATCTGGACCGCACTAGAGTGATTTCAGATCAAATCTCAGCTGAAATTCCGAAACAGGTGACAGTATAAAATAAAACTAAACTCAGCTGAACTGTGATCAATAAATCTCTGCTTGAGGAACGTTCTAAAATCAAAGCTCAACTCAAAACTAGTTTTAAACAGAGATCAACGCTTGAGTATCCTTCTGTAATACGGGCCTAAGTGCGTGAGAGTGCAGGCGTTAGTACTATTAGATATTATGTGGTGCAGGAAATCTAAAACGTGTTACCAACAATCGATTCGAGGTGTCTTACGTAGTACAATATTATTACCTACCTCACTTAGGCCCGTATTACAGTAGCTTCCTCAAGTACAGTTTAAACTCCAATCACTTGATCACTACTTAAGTATAGAATCGTTACTTGAGTATCGGTCTTATTCCAGAACGGTAATTATAAACTTTAATTCAACAACAAAACACACGAATTTGACCTGAAATATAATAGAAATCTCTACTCAAGCGTAGTCTGAACCACGCTTGAGTGATTACAGATCAAATATCTGCCCAAATACCGAAACAGGTGACAATATAAAACGAAACTATACTCAGCTGAACTGTGATCAACAAATCTCTGCTTGAGGGACGTTCTAAAATCAAAGCTCAACTTAAAATTAGTTTTAAACAGAGATCAACGCTTGAGTATCCTTCTGGAATACGGGCCCTAAACCAACAGAAAAAAGGTCTAAGTTACCTCAATGGTTTTGTGTTTGAAAGTAAGCGTGCGTGGATGAGGCAAGGAATAACGAAAAAAAAATAGGTAGATATTTAATTATTAATTGTGTTTTTGTTCATTTCAACTAGTCAGGTTTTTCTAATATATTTGTTTTAATTTTATCTTTAAATCTTTTTACAATCTCTGTTAATGTTTCGTTTTTTTTCTTAAGATTTTTATTTTGACGTTTCAATTTCTTTATTTTTGTTGTGAGTAATTCATTTGCTGCGGATGCTTTACGTAAATCTTCTTTTAATTTTATTTGTCTAGGTGAATCGAAAATTGATTCAGAATCGGAGACGTCTACGTCATTAAAAGAACAAGGCGATGAATTTTTAGGAGTCTCTGAAGGGTCGTACGGGACTGCCGATTTGTCAAGGAATCTTCTTCCGGTTTCAGTTATGGAGAAATCTTCAGTACGGAAATGCGCCGAGCAGATATGCGTATGCTCTGATGGCAACCACGTTTCTTCCTTTCTCTCGTCTTGAACAAATTTAATCCACGCTTCTCTTTTATCGTGATTCGGGCGTAAAAGTCTAAAATAAGTAAAAACATAGATAAGCGGGCGTACCTATAATATTATATATATATATTATTATTATATTCTGAGGACACGTAAAAACTAGAAATGCAATTAATTACTTAGTAGTAATTAAATGATTTTTTAGTTTTTACGTGTGTTTTTGTGTGTCAGAGGTAGTCCCACAGAAATAGATAGAATTGAAAAGTGGGCAGAGCGCGCGTGCCAACACTCTGCACCATAATGCAGGGCAGGGCATTTCAAAGCCTTTCTCAGTTCGCTTTATGACTTGTTTCGGTAAATACTGTAACAAAAACCCGCAAATGTTTCTAACTGCAGAAACAAAAGCTGTAAAGTACATTTGATTAAAGTTAATTAAAAAAAATTAAATGACGTCAATATGTATGGCGTAGTTTGTTCGAAAGTTGCCACGCATGAATCTTCGCGAGTAAAATTGTGATTACAACCATTCTACTCTATTTCTGTGGGTAGTCCTCTGTACCTACTTTTATAAACAAAAAAAAATATTTTTACGGACTAACCATGCAACTGGAAATCGGAAAATTCTGCGAGCAGTCAGTAGCGGTGGCAACTGACTATGAATCTAGCCGTCCCTTCAGCCGCCTTTTTGTTACCGACAGAGTCACAAAACGCTAATTTTTTATTGACACATGCTCTGACTTATGCTGCTTCCCCCACAGTTGGCTTATTGATCGGAGAAAGCCCTCCGACTATGAGCTCTGTGCCGCTAATGTAAGAAGCATAAACACATTCGGTACAGTCAACCTGACGCTTAACTTTGGACTCTGGTGGAAATTTATATGGGGATTCGTCGCTGCTGACGTTACTACCGCTACCGCGGCTCCGATTTCCTGTGCTATTACCAACTGCTTCCAGACTGCCGCACCAAGAGACTGATTGACAGTCTTACCGGCTTATCAGCACCCGTTTCATCAGCAACTTCGGATCAACTGTGTGTAAAGGCAGTAGCTTCAGCGAATTCTGCTTTCGCACAGGTGCTAGCAGAATTCCCGGAGATCAGTCGTCCTCCTGACTGACTGCGGTGACCCAGAGCAATCCATGTCACACTTGCTAACGTGTCCCTTGTGCCCGAACACCTGCACAAGAGATGACCTATTCGCCGCCACTGAAAACGCCATTGAAGTGGCCACGTTCTACTCGAAAAATATTAATTATTTATTTGAACCATTGACACAATAAGAAGAATAATTCGTCCTCCTGGCCTCCCCAGGACTATAAAGCACAATGTGCATTTTATTAAGACTACGGATGGGCCTCCTATTTCTTGCCGTCCTCGCCGTCTGACACCTTGAAAATTGATATCTGCCAAAAAGGAATACGAGGACATGGTTCAGTCTGGCACTGCACGACCACCTAAAAACCCATGGTCGTCTCCCCTGCACATAACGTTGAAAAAGGACGACACCTGGCGACCTTGTGGTGATTACGCCAGAACTGTACCGGACAGATACCCAGTCCGGCGCATAAATTATTTCTCCCACAACCTCACCAATGCCAAGGTTTCAGCACCATAGACCTTGTAAAAGTGTACTATCAGATACCGGTTTTTAAAGAGGATGTTCCGAAGACCACTATAGTTACTCTGTTTGGCCTCTTCGAATTTCCGTTTATGATTCGGCCTCCGCAATGCTGGTCAAACTTTCCAACGGTTTATAGATGAAGTCACCCGGGGTCTTGATTTCTATTTTCCATATGTGGATGACATCCTCGTCTATTCAGCAGACGATGCTCTCCACTGCGAACATCTGCGGATCCTCTTTGGTCGCTTATGGGACTAGGGTGTTGTGATAAACCCTACTAAGTGTATTTTTGGTGCACGTGAAGTCACGTTTCTAGGTTATCATATCAGCCCTAAGGGTACTCGGACCTCCACAAGACCGAGTTCAAGCTATTTTAGATTCAACCCTTTCTTAAACAGTTCAAGGGGTGCGTCATTTTCTCGACATGTTAAATTATTACCGCTGTTTCATGCCCCAAGCTGCGTTGTTCCAGGCTCCATTGATTAAATCAGTAGTTGCTACCAATGGTAAAGGTGCCAAAGAATTTATATGTCACCTGAACTTCTGGAGCAATTTGAAGCCTGCTAAAAGTGCCTATGCCAAACTAATTTTTTTTTATTTTTTTTTTTCCTTTGGGAAATCCTCATGGACGCAGTTCGCCCGGGGTAGGTGGAGCCAGTGTCAGACTCCTACCGACTAAAACCACCACGGTGTTCCTTCAACTACCTTAGCCGGGGGCGTGGGAACCCGTGAGTATTCACATAACCACCCCCGACAGGTACAGGTCCGCCACAAGCAGTCGAGCCCCTTCTACCCGTGCGGCCTTACGTAGGCCGCACCCTCCTCGGTAGCGCACACGGAACACTGCACGCCACCTTATCTAATGGGCCTTTACCAGCTGCGCCAACTACGCCAGCTGTGCCAGCTACGCCAGCTGCTGGTCGGACAGCAGACGACCCCGAGTCTGCTGCTCGCAGGCGCTACTTCCCGTAATTTTTTATAGAGGTTTTCTTCCTCGCGGTCCGGGCGGTGAAGCCAAGACCCTCGATCTCAAGAGGCGCGAGAACACTACTCAGCAGGCACTCCTGGGGTTACGAGATCAACGGGGGCAGGTAAAGACAGTCCCCCCGGTGCCTGCCCAGTGGAGGGTGAATACACACCGGGCCCGCCCCTGCTCCTCCACTGTGCCCTCTGTTGGAAACAGAGGGACACGTGGAGCAACTCCCCACAGCCTCACTGGCCCAGGACGGGCCCCTCCCGTGCCAGAATATTCGCCACAGGCAATAAAATCCGCCGAAGGTTAATCCCTCAAAAGGATTTTATTGCCCGTACCCAGGATGCACCTGCCAAACAACTGCCGTTCCCTCCAGACGTGTCCAGAAGAACAAGCAGCCGTCAGGCACACGTGGAGGTTTTCTGGCCAGCACCCCATCCAATGCCACCCTGCTCCAACATCCGGTCACCGACGCCCCTTTTGGAATATTTACTGATGCCTCTAGCGTCCACATCGGGTCTTGCCTTCAACAACAAGTTGACGGGGAGTGGTGTCCTCTTGCCTTTTTAGCAAGAAATTGACCTGTTGTTTTTCTGCGTGACGACACTGTTAGACGCTCCTTACAACCACCGTACACAGGACAATATCAGGTCATTGATCGGTCCAGTGATGGTAAGACTTTGACCCTGGTCGTTAAGGGCAGACACGTAGGACACACCCGCCTTCACTCAGCCACAACTGCCAGAACCAGACGCTAATCCAACTGCTAATAAGCCGCCGTATATAACGCGATCTGGCAGACGGGTTTTTAAGATTTTTTGTTAAATCTTCCTATCCTTCTCCGTGGGGGTGGGGGGGGGGGGGGGGGTCGGAATCGCAATCTTACGACCCTTCATAAATATAAATATTTCTTCACCAATCTCTCTCTACCGCCACGGGTTTGACTGGTCGATATTTGTAATTCCCAGTGTTTTAGTGACAAGTGTTTCTATAATAATATTATATTCATTTTTCACCCTACTCTAGTCCGGACTTTTACTGTATGACCCAACTTTCACCTCACCGCCAGAACATCGTTCGCCTGGTTTCCCAAATTCCCAACGACCACCAGTAAAGATAGTTGAAACTTGAAACTATACCCATTATGTTATTTCCATCTACCACATGAATAATAATAAAACCGGCCAAGAGCATGTCGGGCCATGCTCAGTATTATAGGGTTCCTTAAGTAGGTCTAATTACAAACGAATCAAATCGAATATTAATCATTGCTATTTTAGTTTTTGCAAACAGCGCCACCTAGCGTTAAATTTAAGAATCTAAATTTAAGAAGTGTGTCATATCAATATAACAAAGTTTCTTTTTGTGATTTTTTTAAATAGAAAGTAACTAAAGGAGCATTATTTGCTAAGATCATTTTTCTCTAAGGTCAATGACCTATGAACTAGGACGTCTTAAGTATTTTTCAGTTTTCTCACCATAACTCAAAAAATTATAATCACATTATACTCGAAATAATTTTAAAAGAGAGTTTTTATAAAGGTCTATCTATGTGGAAGACTATAAGTTTCTACGTTGCATAGTTTAGAAATGGCAGGGGGGGGGGATACATTGCAAGCCACTTTGGTGAACTGTATTTCGCAGATGGTATACCTGATAAAAAAGTTATGTATGAAACATTACCTTCATCTTAGTAGACCTATTCAATGATACCCCACACGAGGGAGTGCAGCGAAAAAATAAATTTCATCCCCATTTCACATGTATGGGCGCCGCCCCTAAAATACGTTACACCCATAAAAAACAAGGGGTCGAGTCACCCACGTCGGTAGGAGAGTACCCCTTTTCTGAATCCCTACACGTGATCCCTGGGTGGTGTAAATCAGATGACATACTGGTGGTAGGCCTCAGCCGACGGCTTGCGACCACCCACCGGGCAAAGACGTGCCACCAAGCGACCCAGTCATGTTCCGGTACGATGCCCGGAGTAGCCACTCGAGAGGATGGGTCGAAATAGTTGTTTCACTGCAAGCAGACCAATCTGACGCGCGCTGATACTGTCACATCGGGAGGCTAATCGCGGAGGGTAGCGGGATCCGAGGCACGGTGCACCGCTGGCCGACCGCAGGTAGTAGGGGGCCCAATTAGTGTGCTAGCCACACATGAAAGGCTGCCCCGCCAACTAGCGAAAAATCCCGGGATGCGCCATCGTGCCGGTCGGCGACCGGTTGAGAGGGCCCGATGGACACTCCTGGGGGGGCTCGGGCGTCCCCGCAGTCTCCGGCTTAGTCCCCCAACGTTGTGACTTGTCAGTGTGTGTCTGAACGTTAGCAGCGTGGAACCTCATTTCACTGCCATCCCCTCACCTTCCTTCACTCGACCAAAATAATGACAAAGAGAAGCAAGAGAAAAATGGTTTCACAGCGGCTGCACTCCCTCTCTCTCAAAGTGCACCTCCACAACATCCGAGGTCTGCACTCAAATCTCGTTGCAGTCCACCACCACCTCGAGACTGATAAACCATCACTCCTGTTTCTCTCGGAGACGCAGATCGGATGTCCGTCTGACGTGTCGTACCTTTCCTAGCCAGGGTTTACCCTGGAGCACAACTTCAAACCACGTGCGGGCGTATGCATGGCCGGGACGACATCTGCTATCGGCGTCTCCAAAACCTTGAAGATCCCAGTTTCTCCATACTTTGGGTTTTGGTGGACACAGGCATGGAGAAAATTCTGTATGCCTGTGTCTACCGTTCACATAGCGGAGATCAGGAGACAACCAGGCTCACACAGTACCTTAGTGAGGCGGCGGATGCGGCCCAGCAACGGTACCCTTCGGCCCAGTTAGTGATTCTGGGGGATTTCAATGCCCACCACCAGGAGTGGCTTTTCCCATACCAGATCACTGACCACGCAGGGAGAGAGACGCGAAAGCTGGCTTTAGCGTTAAATCTCACCCAGCTGGTCCAAGGGGCAACGAGGGTGCCTGCTGTTGAGTCGCACACAGCCAACTGCTTGGAACTTCTGCTGACAACTGATCCAGACCGGTATTCCTTGTCGGTATCATCACCCTTCTTGGCGTGTCACTAACATCCACCCTAAACTTCGGCTCATACATAGAGTCCAAGGCTCAACTTGCTGCCAAAAAGCTGGGCATCCTCTCTAAGGTGAGACGGTACTTCACACCTGAACAGCTGCTCAATTTGTACCAAGCACAAGTTCGGTCCTATATGGAGTACTGCTCTCATCTCTGTGATGGCTCGGCAAAATATCAACTGGCGGCTCTCGAGTCAATTGAGAGGCGCGCCAAGAGGCTCGTTGGCAACGAAGCGCTGGTCGATGCCAAACTACAAAGTCTCGAGCATCGGCGCAGAGTTGCTAGGCTATCGGTTTTTTATCGAATGCATTTCGGCGAGTGTGCGTTGGAATTGCACAATTTAATTCCCCCAAGCCCTTCCCATCATCGGACGACTAGACGCACGACGATGCGCCACCGTTATATGGTAGATATTCCACCCTTACGCACGAACCGGTTTGCTAATAGCTTTATCATGCGTACCGCCAAAGAGTGGAATTCCTTGCCTTGTCAGTGTTTCCCGAGAAATATAATCTGGTGGTCTTCAAGACTCGAGTGAATAGGTTTTTGCTGGGCAAGCGTGTACCATCGTCGACCGCACCATCGCTTAACATCAGGTGAGGTGGCGGTCAAACGCAAGCCCGTAAAGAATAATAAATAAAAAAAAACGTTATCAAGATTTTTTTATTCTTTTAAAATTAAGATGTCTATATCTAGACCATTTTTTAACAAAATTTCATTTACTTATGTTTATAACTGTAGAAGCTGTAAAGGATTAGGACAGACGGACGGACATGACGAAACTATAAGGGTTCCTTGTAGGACTAAGGAACCCTAAAAACCCGCCAAGAATGTCGCGTCGGGCCATGCTTAGTATAGGGTTCCGTATGTAGGTCGTGTAATTCATAGATTATACGGATAGACTAGAGATGGATACGCATCTCTCGAATCTGTTTTGAAAACTAATGGCGCTGTTTTATTAATTCTTTAAAAAATAAAAAGCAAAATGTACCCGACTTCTGGTTCAATATGCCCTCATCACTAGGTACCTACCGTGAACTCTACTCGCTGTATCGAAAAACTGTGTGTGTGTTCTTTCGGTGACATCAACATTTTTCTTTTTACAATTTTTCGCAAGCGTAAATGCTTTAAAAATGTTAATTTTAATATAGTTAGGAAAAGACAGTTGATAAGTCTAAATGTTGATGTTATTTACCAAATTACGTTTTCCAATAATCTTATTGATATTATTTATTTATTTGCCAACATGTACAACATCAACAATTGAACATATTAGGTACCTATATAGTAATTCACATCAGGTACAATTAGGTAGGTATATTACATTGGAGCACATGAACCATGTTATGGCACTGCAAACATTGAATACGTGTTGTTTTGAGTCACATTTTGTAAAAATATTTACCTAATTTAAATAGGATTTTATGTTTCGTGTTCAATACTAACGAGTCTAACGACCAGCTTAATAGGTAGGTACTGTACCAATAATTGGGAAGGAACTAACTCCTGAAACAGGGATAATCTAATTTAGGAGTTAGGGACTTATTTAAATTGTTATGTGGAAGTCAAAAGTCAATAAAGCATTTAGGTATTACTTTTATATACCTATGTACCTACCTAACTATCTTCAGTGGTGGCCACAGTTTAACTATAGATAGTAAAACTGTGGTGGTGGCCGTTGGTAATGCTCCGTAATTTATTTTTAACCGACGAAAAAAGGAGGTTCTCAATTCGAAGCGTATATTTTTTTTTTTTTTTTTTTTTTTTTTTTTTTTTTTTTTTATGTATGACCACGCATAACTTTTTACAGAGTGGTCCGATTTTGATGATTCTTTTTTTATTGGATAGGGTATATCTCGAAGTTGGTCCCATTTAAATTTCAAAATCAAAATCCACCCCTAAGGGTAGTAAAACAGGGGATGAGTGTTTGTTCATCCACTGAATTCTTACCGGTTAACCGATTCTGTTGAAACTTGACACACATTAATATAGTTCTAGACATAATGGAGACCTGGAATTAGATTTTAACCACAAAAAAATGAAAAATAAAACTTTTTAACAAAAAATTGAACCGACGAAAACAGAAACTGAAAAGCGAAAAATAACTAATTATGAGTCGGCGCCAAACAACCAATCAACGAAGATCATTAAATTACTTTAAATAAATAATAAAAACAACGTCACATCAAATAAAACGTGAAATTTTCAACGATAAACAATAACTTTCCAAAAATACGTTCTCCGCTCGGCCACTTGCAACTTGCACGCACTTTGCTTGTTAAAAGTTCGTTTGGCGCCGACTCATAATTAGTTATTTTTCGCTTTTCAGTTTCTGTTTTCGTCGGTTCAATTTTTTGTTAAAAAGTTTTTTATTTTTACGGACTTATTTGTATAAATGGCAGTCAATAAAGTACCTATTTATTATTATTATGTAACTATCTCCAGTAGTGGCCGTTGGGAATGTTCCATAAATATATTTTTTTCTTGAAAAAAATAGATTATTTTGTCGTAACGGCCACCATAGTGGCAGATTTGGAGGTGGCCGTTGGCAATAATCTAAGGTAGAAAATAATTCCCAACTGAGCTAGCATTCCTTTGATGCTTTACCGCCAAAAACTGAAACATGGTTATCGAATTTGTTTACAATTTTTGTTGACAACTTAGGTAATTACAGAAACTCTTGTCACTAACACGTGCGATGCTGACAACACAAACGGTGCAAATTTCCCTTAGGTCGAGAACTCAAGACTTAGGTAGCTTAAGCGAAGCGTATAATGTTTCGTTGTCAAAACAACAACAATAATAAAACAGCTTACCGGTGAAAAGTAACTCCTGAAGCTTTACTTGTATTCTTCGAAGTATTTTTACAGTACCGTAGTGCACACGACGGCATTGCTGCGTTTACGCAATCTATAAAAAATATGCTTTTAGTACAGACTACCTTTTATTAGGTACAGTCAGGCGCGGATCCAGGATTCCGCTCAAGGGGGGTAATTTTCATGATGATTTCTATGAACTAGTCAGCCTCGGGGAAACTTCTTTTTCAAATACATATTGTAAAGAAAAACCGACCATAGCAAACTAGACTAGTTTTTGATATCATTTTACAAATTACATGGATGCTCGGTAAAGCCAGTTGCTTCTCAAAAATCAAAAAACGTAGATGTTATTTTCTCCAAAATTCAGCTCAAGACTTTTTTGACGACCTTTTTTATACTAATTACGAATGTAGCCCTACAGTCTCATCCCGAAATGGAAAAAGGATGTGCGCGAGCGCAGCGAGCAAAAATTTTTTTGGGAGGTTTTGCAATAACCTGACGTCAAGTTTACGCCAGTACCAAGGAAACGGAAATTTTAAGATCAGCGCGAGCGAAGCGAGCGCGAAAATTTTGTGTATATGTTTTTTGGAGATTTCTGGCTTTCCTCATTCAAATAATTAATGTAACAGAATAGAGGCTTACAACAAACGAGTAGGTAGAGCATACGAAGGCTGGAGGGATACCAGGCGTGAACGAAGCGAACAAGTTTTATTCGCTGTGCCTATAAGCATAAACATACTTGAGTAAGACAAATCTTTACAAAAGTTTTAGCATGAAAAAATCATCAGTTCATTACATTATCAGGGACGCACAGAAAGGCAAAAAAAGACATGTGGAATGATAACGGAAATCGTGGAGGATTTTCTATTAAACTAATCATCAAAAGCAATTCTTCGCTATAATTCAAATTAATTCAATAATTGAAAACGAATTAAAAAATAGTAGGTAGGTACTTTAGTATTTATCAAATTTACTAAGTAATGAAATAGGTACTTATTGCTGAATTTCTGTAAAAAATCACATTATATTAGAAAATTTAAAAAAGCAATACACAGGCATTCCCCAGATAAATGCTAATTTGTGTGTGCCCCATTCTTATTTAGCTAATTTTTGGGAATGCTGTCCATTGCCCGTCTTTGCCAATTAATCCACTACTAGTACTGGTAGTGATGTGATTATGACAAGTTCGGAAGTATTTAGGCTCAGGGGGGGGCAATTGCCCCCCCTTGGATCCGCGCCTGGGTACAGTGGACCGCACGTCAGTGGAATGGTAACACTTGAATAAGGAACAAGCCCTTACTGCTTACGAAATAAAGATCCTGTCAACGCCCAACTGTTACCACTAACGTGCGGTCGAGTGTAACATAACACCACGCCTGTATTTCCCCGAAGGGGTAGGCAGAGGTGTATAGCACACCCACATTTCGCCAGTTATGTTATAGTCCCATGTAATAGGGGGCGAGCCTATTACTACTACTATTATTATTACTTATAAGTTCACAGAAATAGATAGAATGGTTGTAATCACAATTTTACTTGCGATTCATTCGTGGCAACTTTCCGAAAAAACTACGCCTTACATTTTGACGTCCTTATTAAAAAAAAAAAAACTTTAATCAAATGTAGGTGTACTTTACAGCTTTTGTTTTTGCAGTTAGTACCAGCACAATAAGGCATTTTTGCGGGTTTTTGTTACAGTATTTATAGAAACAAGTCATAAAGCGTGCTGAGAAAGGCTTTGTGGCGAATAAATGATTTGATTGATTGATTGAAATATCCTGCACTATGGTGCAGAGTGCTGCCACGCGCGCCGTGCCAACATGACCATTCTATCTATTTCTGTGGTATAAGTGACATAAGAAAAGTATGAAAGTGACAACGTGCAAATTATCTCGCTCGATAATTTTGAATCCTCAACTTTAGTTCTCGGCCTCAAATGGGATCCTTCATTGGATGCTTTCTTATTTGAAATTAAACCTTTAGATCGACCATATACTAAATGCTCAATCCTTAGTGAACTCGCTCGATTCTTCGATCCGTTAGGCTTCTTATCGCCTATCACACAAATTAAATTGTAGGTAGGTAGTTACCTACATCCAAAAACTGTATCCTCGGTAATGGATGGGACCAAACGCCGCCTGATATGTTTACCAATGACTGGACAGCATATAAGGATCAACTACATAAAAAAACGGCCAAAATTATTATCCGTTAGGTATACGTTATACCGTCCGAGATCGTCTATAGCTATATTTTCGCAAAGAACTCGAAAATTTCATTAACTCAACGTGCAAAATGGACCAAAGATTCCAAACCGTTACCTATGGGTTCGATGGTGATAATTAGGGATGACAATCGTGTGCCTAAATGGACACAAACACAAGCGAGAGAATTTGCGTAATGGACTTTCCCCGCTTTTGCTTCTTATCGTAATGGTCTTGCTCATACCAAGAAAATATTTTTTTACTAGTTATCGCGTTATTAATTATGTTTACGGTGAAATAATGAGTAACTTACCAAAAACCAAAATTTAGGCCCACAAAACGTGTGATAGCTAGACAATGGTGCCGATTCTCTTGTACACCCACCTAAACCTAACTATAACTAAAATTTACAAATTTTAGTTTAGAAAATCATAAAACTTATTCTGTGTTTATCTTTTTCTTATTTTAGAAAACTTGTTGACAGCTCTAATAATTGAGTTTGACGCATCTAAGTTGAATTGGCGGTGTTACCAGTACATCTTAAAAAAATTATTAAAGAGTGAATGGAATAACCGAAAGCTCACAAAAACAAGGAAATTAAATAATAATTATATTTGGAATTATTAGTTTATCATTAAACTTAAGAAGAAAAAATCATGTAACGAAATAAAGTACATTTTTGTTTTATATTTTCAATAAAATATATAAATTGGAATAATGTGATCAGATTAAAGAGCTAGGTTATTATTTTATACGGCCCGTATTACAGAACGATACTCAAGCGTTGATCACTGTTTAAAACTAGTTTTGAGTTGAGCTTTGATTTTAGAACTTTCCTCAAGCAGAGATTTATTGATCACAGTTCAGATCACAATAATAAACTATTTCTTTAATTTAAAAAGCTGGAATTTCCCTTTTTAAAGACGTGGTTAAAAAGTTCTAGCACCCAAGACACGAAATTTCTCAAAAAAGTTGAATAAATTAGAATATACGCCAAAAAGTACCACGCAGGATTACAAACTTGGAGACTTTCTCCCCAAAAGAGGGAAAATTTGTGAATTCAGGCTTTTTAGGGATACATATTAGCATAAAATGATAGAATTGAATGTCAAACACAGATTTTTTTTTCCCATTGTATGGATTTATGTACTTCTTATCCTTTATTATATAGGTACCTCTTCTTATCGAAATTATAAATTTCATTGTATGTTTCTATGAACAATTTACCTTTCTGCTGAATCTACAACAGCTGCAACCACATAGTAGGTATCCATTATTTATTTTAAACTACCTAAAAACTATAAAAATGAATAAAATAAGCTTTGCAATTTTAGTTGTTGATAACTAATTATAGTCGACATGTATTTTGATGCCTTCTAAAAATAGTCAGATTTAGGTTGACATTTCTAATATTAGGTGAAAAACGTCAATTACAGAATAGCAAAATGTCAATTTTTACTAAGTTGAATAACTAAACTAATTTTGGTCCTGTCAAACCAAAAATTAGTTTTAAAGTGAATATCAGAATAGAAAACGTCGTTTGACAGGACTAAACTAAATTTAGGTGATTTTTAGTCTAGTTTAGAGAATTTTGTGACAAGAGAATCGGCACCAATGTCAAGTGAACTAATGTCATTATGGTTCCAGAACCACAACTCGTTGAACCAGTGTTGCCAGATTGATGAAACGAAAATACGGTGCACAGTGGGTCACAATTACCAGAAATACGGTATCCCAGTTTAAAGAAATACGGTAGATTTACGGTGATTTTTCATACTTTTCTCCCTTTAAGTGAAGGGAATATTAGTGATTGCGACGCAGTAGCCCAAAATTTCTTGCGTTTTTTGCAATTTGTAGCTTTATTTCACGTTGTATATTGATCGGAATATTTTTTGCGACAAAAATCACAATATAATAATAATATATTAAGTGGTAGTAGTAGTAAAAACAGCCTAGCTCTTTATGCCCCATAAAATACATTAAAAAAAAAAAAAAATTACTATATAATCATCGACTATCGAACTTATTTATAGGTACAGTAGTAGGTTAATGTTTTTTTTATGAACAGTATTCAGTAGATAAACAACGTGTATAAGAAATGCGTGGTCATATTTTAAGAGCTCATTCAGGGTTAACTGCCTCGTTGGTCTAGTGGTTGCAAGCGCGACTGCTGAGCGTGGGATCCTGGGTTCGATTCCCGGGTCGGGCAAAGTGTTATTGGGTTTTTTCATTAGGAAATACTCAGTAGCAGCCCGGAGTTTGGATTTGTGCCCGGTCAATGGCAATAGGCTCGCCCCCTATTACATGGGACTATGGCATAACTGGTGAATTGTGGGTGTACTATACACCTCTGCCTACCCCTTCGGGAAAATACAGGCGTCATCACGCCACATCTTATGCTATGTCATTCAGGGCATAGCATTGAACAACTTTTACTATGGGACCAACAAATGAATGAAATGAAAAAAACAAAAACAAAACAAAACAAAAACAAAAAACAACCAAAACATTTTGTCGAGCGACTTCGATGATTTTAGGTAACAGCAATTTTTTTTGTGATTTCAGGGTTGGTCCCATAGTAAAAGTTGTTCTAGTTTATAAAAATTACGGTAACATTCATACACTGTAATTTATGACTATGGTAAGTAGCGTTGTGATAATGCTGTTGGTGTGCTAAATAAATAAAAGTAAATTAATATGCAAATGAAACACTGGCGATTAAAAATCACGGTGGAAAAAGCATCTCAGTGCGCGAATAAAAATAGCTGTGCTGGCTTGGCTTAAGGGGAATGTAGAAGCCAAGTGGCGTCCTCATCAGTAAAAAAATATTACTCGCTGATTCATCATTTATCGAAAATTCGTTTTTAATAATCAGAAACTATTCACTCTGTAAAGTATAGTTTGCTGTAGTGTAGTTGTAGATAGAAAAAACGCCAAAAGTGGCAGTTTTTCCATCTACATCTATAGCGAAGTATAATTTACAGTTAATAGTTTCTGATTGAACTACAGTAATACTTCAATCGTAAAATACGAATTTTCGATAAATTATGTATTCAGCGAGTCATAACTTTTTTACTGACGCGTGACGGGGGCGCCACTTGGCTGCTACATTCCCCTTAACTGAACGCAAAGAACGCTCCGTGGGTCGTCCGCCACCGTCGAGCGACATAACAGAACGCATCCCTTCAAAATAAAGTTGGCAGCACTGACGTCTCCTGTCAAGAGATATTTGAGAGTGTCAAGTCAACTTTCAAATTTCTGGAGTATCACAAATCACAATGTGCGTTGCATGCTTTATTTATAAAAAAATTGCAAGTTTAAAGCTATTTTTGTGATAACTACACAGTTTAAATTAAAAAAATGTCTTCGTCTTTCTTCCTTAAAGGCAAATCCAGGCAAGTTCAAAAGAGAAAAGGAGAGAAAGTAAAGAAAAAGAATCCTAAGAAACAGATCGCACCTAACCTAGAAAATCAGCAGGAATCTTCTGATAGTGAATTAGATATAAGAAAATTTTCTGACGCGGAGGAGTCTGAAAGTGACCATGAAACAGCCGAGCAGAAGAAGTTACGTCTTGCTAAGAAATATCTAGAAGAAATCGAAAAAGAAGAGGCGAAGCGGGCAGAGCTCAAAGAAGTAGATGATGCCATTGAAAATCGTTTAAAGAAAGACTATTTGGAACAGAAAGGTAAATTAAAAATCGAAGTTGCCGAAAAATATGTGGAGCCAAGTGAAAACGACCTAAGACTCATTCGTGCCAAGGAACATCGTCTTACACTGACATGTGTCTGTATCAGCAGTGATAATAACTTCGCGTTTACCGGCAGCAAATGTGGAACCATAATCAAATGGGGTATCAAAGAGAAAAGAAAATTAGGTAGCTTAACTCATCAAACTCATTCCAATTTTATAAAAGGAGATGTTAAATCTCTTACAATATCTACAGATGGAAAATATTTAGTGTCGTCAGATGAGTCACCATTCATTGAAGTATGGGATCCAGACACATTAAAACATATACACACATTCAAAGGACATAAAGATGTAGTAACGGGGCTTGTTTTTAGAAAAAATACACATGATTTATACTCTGCAAGTAAAGACAGATCAGTGAAGATTTGGTCATTAGACGAGATGGCTTATGTTGAAACTTTGTTTGGACATCAGTCACCGATCACATCTATTGATGCATTAACAAGAGAAAGAGCATTAACAGCAGGAGGGAGGGACACTACAGTCAGGATATGGAAAATAGCAGAAGAATCACAATTGATATACAATGGACCCATAGGAAGTCTAGATGAAGTCAAGCTTTTAGATGAAGAGCATTTTGTGACAGGGAGTGACAATGGCTCATTATGTGTATGGAGCGTTCTGAAAAAGAAGCCTCTGGCCACAGTACTGGAAGCCCATGGTTCAGAGAATGAAGTACCAAGATGGATTACTAGTCTGGCAACTTTATTGAACTCTGATGTATTTGCATCAGGCTCCTATGATCTTAATATTAGGCTATGGAGAGTCTGTGACCAATATAGGAAAGTTTTACCAATGTTTAGTGTACAAGTGAATGGTTTTGTAAACTCTATGCAGTTTACCAGTGATGGTAAACAGTTGTATGTGGCTGTCGGCCAAGAACATAAGGCTGGCAGATGGTTTAAGTTAGGAGGTGCCAAAAATGGACTTTTAGTTGTTAATTTTACCTTTAAGGCATAATATATAATGTAATAAACAATTTTATTTTCAATTAATTGTTTTGTTCTCCCATTCCTATTTTCAGGCACTGAATGAGATGATGCATTTTTGATTTTCTTTTATTGAAATACCTACATAATGACTAATTCAACTCTTAAATATTTTACTTTCCATCTTGTCCTGCATGTTAGTGATTGTACAGACCTTTTAAGACTAGTAAGAGGCCAAGTGCGACTCGGACTCGCGCAGTAAGGGTTCCGTACCACCTATCGACCTAATACCCCATAGAAACTATAATTTACGAGTTCATCAAGACGCACCGTGCGCGAAATATGATTTTTGCAATTTTCTTAAGCAGGTCATGCCACATTGTCTATTCGCTCTATTTTTAGCCATTTGTTGGTCTTACATGCACTATAATCAGACCAAGTTAGACGCTGGTATATATTAGTCTTGAAGATAGAGCAGGGACAAAAGCCTTGAAAAAATGCACGCGTTGTATGGGGGCCCCCCTCTTTTTGGTCTTTTTTAACCGACTTAAAAAAAGGAGCAGGTTATGTACTCGGCAGGTTTTTTTTTTTTTTTTCATTTATATACACCGATTACTCCGATCCGAGATTTGTGGGCCGATTTACGTGGTTGTTTTTTTATTTGGTAGAGGATGCCCGCGCGGTGGTCCCATATAAATTTTATTGACTTAGGTTGAGCAGTTTTTTAACCAGCTTCAATAAATCAGTTTATTTTAGCTTCGCGTATTAAATGGTGGGTTCCCAACGAGTCACACCAAATCGAGTAACAGTGTGACTCGATGGGATTTTTTTTCCCAAAGTGTCACACTGTTACACTGGGTGTGACTCGTTGGGGACCCATCTGGATAAAAAAGTTGCAATGAGTCACAGTGTGACGCGATGGGAATAAAAATCCCATCGAGTCATACTTATCGGCGTATATGACGGCGTCTGTGGTCTAGTGGTTCGAGAATCGGACTGCTGATCACGAGGTCGTGGGTTCGATTCCCACAGGACACAAATATTTGTGTGATGAACATAAGTGTTTGTGTTGGTCTGGGTGTTTCTTATGTATTATAAGTATTGTACAGTCTAGGACCACACAACTTGAGATGATAGTAAATTGATTGATACGCGAGATATTGATAAAAAGGTTTATTGATAAATTGATTGATAATGTATGATATGAGTCCACGCGATTTGAATGATATTCGTGCACTGAAATGTAGGCCGCGCGTCGCAGGTAAAGTGCTGATACAGTGTAACGAAATTGTACATTGCTTGCACTGTACATGCTCCGGGGCGCGAGATGAGAATGAGATGAATGATCATGAGTTACAAGGTGATAAACAATTTTGCTTATAAACTAAAACATAGAATTTTTTTTAAATTGTTTCCGAACAGCTGGCGATGATCACGTTACTCCAGCCTTGCTGAGTCGTCAACGTAGCCTACGCTATGCGCTATTGATAAGACCCTGCGTCGTCGCACTCGGATATCACTTTGCTTACTAAATACAATGTTCAAGTTCATTGTGCTCGTGACGTAGCTGTAATCTGACTAGGTACGTCACACTGTGATATATGATTCTTTGCACATATGTTCTCCAGGTAATCCACGTACTTGTTGGGTAGGTATTATCGCAATAAACTATTCGTTTTATTGACTTTGATTTTCATTGATAGGTAATAGTGATAATCTTGTTATAGGTCTTTTGATAGTTCCATTTTTGTTCCGGACAGATACCACCCGGACGTACCCATCTTTTCCGGGATGGAGTTCAATAACTCTGCCTAAGGCCCATTTTCCCGCCGGCAGATTGATGTCGTGAATTATGACGATGTCATTGATTTTTATATTTGCTTGAGACTGACGCCACTTGCTACGAACTGAAAGCTGACACAGGTACTCAGATCGCCACCTTTTCCATAAGTCGTCAAAGATTTTCTGAGTGAGCTGCCATCTAGTGCGTAAGTCTCTTTCTGTTTCGATAAGTGTTAGTGTCGGACCGCTTGCTAAAAAGTGAGATGGTGTGAGGTAATCTAAATCTTCAGGATCTTCACTGAGTGCACACAATGGTCGGCTGTTCAAACACGCCTCTAGTTGCGCTAGTAAGGTAGAATATTCTTCAAATGTCAACTTTTGTTCGCCGATCACTCGTTTGAGATGGTATTTTAAACTTTTGACGGCTGCTTCCCAGAGTCCTCCTGCACTAGGCCAGGAAGGGGCATTAAAATGCCAGTTGATCTTCATATCTGTGATTGCATCGAAAAAATTGTTATCCAATATGCCTTGGAGATTGATAAACTCTTCGTTTAAGATCCTACTTGCTCCAACGAAATTCGTGCCGTTGTCACTGTAAATGTGGTCTGGGGCACCTCTTCGTGCTACCATTCTGCGCAAAGCTGATAAAAATGATGAGGAGCTCAGATCTGATACCAACTCGAGATGCACCGCCTTCGTAGCCATGCAGACAAATACAGCGATGTATCCTTTCGTCGTCTTTACTCCTCGGCCCTTGTTTGTTTTGACATTGACATAACCAGTGAAGTCCACTCCTGTATGATAGAAAGGTCGTGTTTGATTGCTGCGTGCTGCAGGTAGATCACCCATCAATTGCTCTTGTTTGATTGGATCGTGCCGTCTGCATTTGACGCAGTTTCGGAGGCGTTTTTTGACTGCCCGGTTTCCTCCCAAGATCCAGTATTCTTGACGTAGCCAAGCTTGAGTAAGGCGAGCTCCTCCATGATATGTCATCTGATGTCCTTGATCGATCAGCAAGTAACTGAGATGACTGCCAGTGGGTATAATGATAGGATGTTTCATGTTTTGACTCATGTTCGCATTGCTTAGTCTTCCACCAACTCTCAGTAGGCCTTCTTGATCGAGGAACGGATTCAGTTTTTGGATTTTGCTCTTTGAGTCCACTTGATTGTGTTTTTGAAGACTAGCAATGTCTTCCTTAAATTCTGATAGCTGTACTCGTTTGATAAAAATATTTTTCGCTCTCTTTAATTCGCTAAGAGTCAAAAACTTTGGCTTGAGCTGAGTAAGCGAGATAGCGCGCAAAGTCCATGCAAGAATACGCGTAGCTCGGTTAAAATTGCTACATTTATTTAATAATGTTTGGGCAATGTCATCGTTTTGTCGAATAACATTACTTTGTACGGATTTTTTCAGTTCTTCATTTGTGAAGTAAATCTGTTGCTGATCTTGATATTTGATTTCATTGAATGATGATAGCCATGTCGGTCCATGCCACCACAGCGGATGTTGTTTCAGTTGTAGTGCCGATGATCCTCGACTAGCACAATCTGCTGGATTTTCAGCTGATTTTACATAACGCCAACTCTGTGCTGGTATAATTTCAGTGATTTGTGTAACTCTGTTTGCCACGAACGGTTTCCAGCGGTTAGGGTTACCCTGAAGCCAACCTAAGACAGCCGTCGAGTCTGACCAACCGTATATTTTGATTCTATTGTTTGATAAACAGTTGATGACTACTTTCATTAGTTTTGATAATAAAAGCGCAGCGCTCAGCTCTAATCTTGGCAATGATATAGTTTTGTTGACAGGAACGAGTTTTGATTTTCCCGCTACAATGATCACAGGGGATTGATAATCTTCATTCTCTTGTCTGATAATTCTACAATATATTACGCAAGCGTACGCCATTATTGAAGAGTCGCAGAATCCGTGCAGTTCTATGGTAGCCTTTTTGTGTGTTTGAAGCCATCTCTGTACGTTGATTTGCTCAATTCCTGGTAGATCTTTCTTTATCTTGAGCCACTCTTCATTGATGCTTACTGGAACTGGATCGTCCCACTGAAGATTCAGTGACCAGATGCGCTGAAACAGAAGTTTCAGTTTTGTCGAAACTGGAGACAGCCAGCCAAGAGGGTCAAATATTTTTGAAATGTCTGATAATAATGATCTCTTGGTAGCTGGTTTCAATGATGTTGTGTCAATCTTCATTTGGAACTTAAATTGATCTTCGTATGGATGCCAACGCAGTCCCAATGTTTTGGTTGATTCCTGATGTCTAAATTCAAATGTTTGGTCCATGTTTGATGTGACGTCATCTATTATGTCAGGCTTGTTTGATACCCATTTCCGCAGATTGAATCCGCCTGATTTCAGCAAGTCAATGAGATCAGATTTGAGCGTTTTTGCTTCTTTTCGGCTATAATGTCCAGCCAATAGGTCATCCATATAAAAACATTGCTCTAGTATGGCTGATGCTGTCGGGTACTTTGAGCGTTCATCTTCTGCTAGACGCTTCAAAGTCATCATGGCTAAAAATGGTGCAGATTTAGTGCCATAAGTGACGGTTGTTAGCTCATATTCACGTAATGCTTCTTGGGGAGAATCACGCCAGATGATTTTTTGATACTGTCGGTCTTTTTCATTACAGAAAATCTGTCGAAACATCTTCTCGATGTCAGCTGTGATTGCATATTCATATTGCCTCCATCTCAGAATTAACGAAAATAAATCTTGTTGTAGGTTGGGTCCGCTATACATTAAATCATTTAAACTGTAGCCTGTTGATGTTTTTGCTGACGCGTTGAATACCACGCGCAATTTAGTCGTCGTAGAGTCTGGTCGCAACACGCAAAGGTGCGGTAAAATGCAATCTGGCAGTTTTCTGAGTTCGCACTTGCGCATGTGACCCAGATCGATGTATTCATTGATAAAATATCTATAATCTTCTGATATTTTTTGATTTTTTGCCAGTCTTTTTTCTAGCTGATAGAATTGTGCTACTGCTTTTCTCTTCGAATCTCCCAGTTTTTCGTTGATATCTGGCTTCAATGGTAGTCTTACTACATATCTGCCGTCCTCCCTTCGCGTAGTTTCTGATTTGTACTGTTGAATACATTGATAGTCCTCTGTGGACATGTTGATGTTGCTATCGGCAATATCTTCGACCGTCCAAAATCTTTGTATGTCGTCAATATTGTTCATCACTACGTTGCATTGATATGACTTGACGTTTCCGCTTAAAATCCATCCAAGGTGGGTTTGTTGCGCCACAGGTAGCGAACCACTTTCGTTGATAATGCCGGCCATAATAATTTCTGAGTAAACGTCGGCACCTAGTAATAGGTCAATGGGACGACTCATATTGAAATCTGGATCTGCTAGCTGGATGTTCTGCATGGATGGCCATGATATCTTTACAAAAGTATGATTTGGCAGGTTGTTGAGTATGGTTTTCATGATTAAAACCTCGGCTTGGAATGTGAAGTCGGAATGCAGAGATGATGCTGAAATACTGATCAGTCCCTTGCAGTTTGATTGATTGGAACCGACGCCAGATATGACGCCTTTGCATGCTCGGCGTGGGAGATTAAGTATCTGAGCTGCATTTTCTGTGATTAGGGAGGCTTGAGAGCCCTGATCTATGAGAGCCCTCATTGTGTGGGTTTCCCCATGTGCTCCTTTGATCCGGCTCGAAGGACCATAAAGATGTACAGTCTAGGACCACACAACTTGAGATGATAGTAAATTGATTGATACGCGAGATATTGATAAAAAGGTTTATTGATAAATTGATTGATAATGTATGATATGAGTCCACGCGATTTGAATGATATTCGTGCACTGAAATGTAGGCCGCGCGTCGCAGGTAAAGTGCTGATACAGTGTAACGAAATTGTACATTGCTTGCACTGTACAAGTATGTATTTACAAAAAAAGTATATAAGTATTATATCCATTGTCCAGTACCCATATCACAAGCTCTGCTTAGTTTGGGACTAGATGGTGCTGTGTAAAAAATGTCCCGAAGATATTTATTATTATTCCGTTTATTCATTTTATATACACATTTCAATACATTTTTAAATATTTTTTAAAACAAAAAGATATAAAAATATATAAAAACAGTAGCCCACCGGTATCAGGAACAGGGTCCAAGCTACCGGCGGTCAGGGCCTCAGAGAGAGGAACCTCACGATACGCGCCGTGTCCAGAAGTACCGCTTTCTGCATCAAGCCCTTGATCCAGCCGCCTAACGAGAGCCTCTGCAGGTGTTGGTCGAGGCTCTTTGCGATGATGCCATTGGCCGTAACGACAATCGGCACAATGACTGCTGAGTCAACATCCCACATGTCGACAACCTCGTGTGCCAAGTCAAGATATCTGATTTCTTTATCTTTTTCGGCCTTCACGAGATTCTCGTCATGCGGGACGATAACATCAACAATCATTGTGCGGCGCTCTGATCGATCTATCACCACTATATCAGGTTTATTATGAGCAATAGTCCTGTCAGTGATGATAGATCGATCCCAGTACAATGTAACATGGTCGTTCTCGAGAACTGGGTCGGGCACATACCTGTAGTATGGTACTTCTGCATCTACAAGGTTGTATTTCAAGGCAAGTTGCTGGTGGATAATCCTGGCCACCAGGTTGTGTCTGTGCAAATACTCGCTGTTAGCAAGACGACTCGCATTATTATTATTATTATCTGTAAAATGAAAAATAGTACCCAGGTATTTTATAAATACTTGAGTTAAATAGATTAAAAAAGTTTTTATCGATTAAACCAAATAATAAAGCCACTTTTGAAACGTTAAAGACTAGGTGCTCAATAAATAGATTATAAGGGTTAGAAAATAAAAGATTTTGCAATAATCAAACAGTTACATTTATTTAACGATTAGCAAACGGCATTAATAAACCAATTAAAATCTGCCATAGACAACAGAGTCTACTCTTAGGTGAGACCGACGTAAGTTTGACACAAACTTTGTTTCTGAATACGAAATATGATGATCTGCTTAGCCGACAGTCGGCTAAGAGTAGTCTTTGACTGTCTTAAGTTCATGTCTCTGAATATAAACCTTAGATTCTTCCCTGAATATAAGCCTAATTCTGATGCGACCGGCGAACGCGGGGATGTGAAGGAGTAAAAGATGAGTGAGGCATCGCATTTCTAGCGAGGTGCAGAGATATTGTGATCAGGTTGTAGGTATTTATTTAGGTATATATTCGATAAGTATAATAACCCCGGTTTGATAAAGTAAAATGGTAGATTACTTACTTTTATTCTCAGAAGCCCCTTGCAAAACTTTCGTTTTGTGCACGTCCATACTACCAATCCACTCTCGTGTCTTCTTCGGACGTAATATTGGTGTCCTCCACGAAGAAGGACAGTCTCACTGTTTCTTTGTATATAAACAAATTTATTATTTTGTACTGAACTGCCGCTTGGCTCGGCGTCCGCCATTTTGGCTAGCGGATCAATCCATGCTTCAAAAACAGACTTTACATAATCTCCAAATTGCAAGACACACACGCATCAACTTACTGAGCTGCTAGTGTGGTTTACATATAATAATAAAAAAACGAAATGTGTGCTGGGACACATAGTAGAAGTGAAACTTCAACGGACAAGTGGAAAAACGAATCGCAACGGACAAGTGGAAAAACGAATCGCAGCAAAATTTTAACTTGAAGTTTTACGGGCGGATTAATAATGTACTTATTCAATTTGAAAACCTGCCCGTAAAACTTCAAGTTAAAATTTTGTTGCGATTCGTTTTTCCACTTGTCCGTTGAAGTTTCACTTCTACTATGTGTCCTAGCACACATTTCGTTTTTTTTCGCAGGTTTACTGCAAATGAATGCATTTTTTATTATTTTGTCAAACAAAAAACTGAATGTATCCCGAAACAAAAAAAAACATCCATTTAGGACGACCCCTGCGTAGCCTTTCTCTCCCTCTTCTCGCCAAGCGATATATCGTCTACCCCCTCCACGCTGCCGTAGCGCTTTTTCGTGAGTGAAAAATCCTAATACCATCACCATCATCATCACCACCACCACCACCACCATCATCATCATCGTCATCATCATCATCAGCCTTTCTGTCCCTCCGCCGCTGCCGCCTCTCACCAAGCGATATATTGTCTACCCTCTCCATGCGGCCGTAACGCTTTTTCGTGACTAAAAATTCCTAATATCCCCAGTCTATATAGAAGATTCACTTCAATAATGCACTGAGGCTGACGCACACTAACTGACTGTAGGTACACAGCAGTGTATTGCCAGCGCCGAGAAAACATCATACAACAATGTTGACATCACCGCGAAATATCATCCGATGATTAGTATTTAATTTTAATATTTTTTAAACAAATATCTTCAATTTATAAAATTTCGGTATAAGTTTTTCATAGTGATATGGTTGATATCAAAAATGAAATGCGTGGAAAAACCCTTTTTTATAACGACGGATAGATTTACCTAGCTAAGCTTCGTATGATTTTTATTGTAGGTGACTGAATCGTAATAATAGTATGCAACAGTGTGACTCATTGGGATATTTTTTCCCAACGTGTCACACTGTTACACTAGGTGGGACTCGTTGGGAATCGTCCCGGAAAAAAGGTTGCAACGAGTCACAGTGATATGCGTGTTTTTTTTTCACGATAGTGATTGGATGTTTGGAAGAACATGAGTGAGACTTTGCCCAGCAGTGGGATAACAAAGGTTAATAATAATAAAAAAATACTCATATTGGTTATATAAACATTTATGAATCAACCCTCGCAATTATCAACTAAAAAGTATGAAATAAAAACTTTTTAACAAAAAATAAAACCGACTTCAAAAGCCTTAACTAAAAAGTAAAAAATAATCATTGTATGTATTTTAAAATCTCAACATAAACCAAGATTTAGAAGGCGGCGCGTGATTTTCATGTACGTTCACATTAACTGTTTTTTACTATAGATATGCGCTCGACTGTACATTAGATTTACATGACGCAAAGGGTCAACCACGCGCCGCCTTCAAAACCTTGGTTTATGTTAAGATTTTAAAATACATAGGTACAATCATAATTTTTTACTTTTTAGTTAAGGTTTTTGAAGTCGGTTTTATTTTTTGTTAAAAAGTTTTTTTAGGTAATTTGTGATAGGAGTCACAGCAACACATTCTGAGAAAATTTCAACCGGCTACCTATTACTGTTCAAAAAATACAGCCCTGTAACAGACAGACTGACGGACAAACAGCGCGGCAGCGTAGCAAGATAGGGTATGGCCAGCGACAACACAGCCCCTAGACGGATATTGTTGAATTTAATGCGTACAAACAATTCTGCCACTAGCTGGTATGAGGAAGCGGGGTACAGCGATCCGGTTGGCCCTGACACTGTCATTATGTCATAGAAACTTCAAACTTTGTAGGGTTAGAGACGAGACAGATTTAGATTCAACACAATATAATATCGATAAAATATTATTTTATCGATATTATTTTTATGTAATACTTAGTATTAATTATAAGGATTTTAGCTTCTTATTTCTTTTAATATTAATTAATAATAAAGTAATTAATATACTAATAATAATAGTAAGTATTACAAGTAGGGAGGGAGTCTTTCAAAATTATCTTAATTTTGAAAGTAAGACGGGTGCTCTGTTCTTTCAGAATTAAGATAATTATATCTTTAAAAATATCTTTATGTATTTATTTGGTGTTGAATATGGAGTTATTATTTTGTAAAGCGGATATTTTAAAAGAGGTAATTGTCCATTTATATAGTAAATAAATATTAAATAATAAAATAATTAATTTGGTAGTAGTATTATATTATTTATTTTACCCAGCAATATTACACAAAATGTTACATTAACATACTAGGTACTACGTCTAGGTATAAATATTATTGGACCTACTTAACATTTAAAAGTGAACACAGCATGGAACAAAAACAAATATTATTGCAAACTATAACAGCTAATTAGTACGTAAATAAAACGTTATTCAAAAGAAAAGAACCTACTCAAAAATAACTTAAATTTAAAGGACAAAAAAAAAAAAAATTCAAATCACCACTAATCATTTTTTAAATAAATTAATTTTATATATGTATAGCCTTCGAATAGTGCATTTGTAACTTTGAGCTTTTATAATAAAGCCATTATAAATACCATTCGATATAATCAAATAAAACAAATTTTGTGACTAATGAATATAACAACTAATAACTGTAATTTGTTTCTAGTACTCGCTAGCAGCTACCGCGGCACCACTCACTTCGCACGCTCACAGTTCTAACCTTACCTAACCTATTTGATATATTTCTGATTGTTTTTATATAAACAATGTTGAATTAGACAGTAAACTGGGCCCCAATTCCACTAATTTACAACGTTTGATTAGCGGCAACGGTTCAGCAACGGTTCGACTGCGTTCGTCGTTCGATGATAACATAAAAAGTTATTCCACTAAAAACATGAGCTGAAACGAACATGGATCGCAGCTGGAACGTAACCGCATCATAGCCGTTGTCTTGAAATGTTACCATATAAAAAGTATTCATTACTACTAACTCTACTAATCATGAAAATAACAGATAGTTCAATGATTAAAAACTACTTTTGACTATATTAAAATACTTACAATAATAAAATACGTCTTTTCAGTACGTTTAAATAATTTAAAATAGTTAAAAATAGATTTTAATAGAAAATCTAGGCTATCGTTCATTCAATACATAAATTATAATCTATGTTCGTTCATTCTACTTGTCAAAATAACGTAAACAAACCGCGGAGGAAATCGAAATTATTTAAATATTATCAAATCTATGTCTGAATAATACAATATGCCATTGTAATGTGGTATGCAATGTAAGCAAATACAAGCGAGTAGAAATGTAGGCGAGTGAAATAAACAATTACGCCATTGCTTGCATTGTAAAATCAAGCAGATTAGAACAAGCTCCTCTGCTCAAACAAAGACTTACATTTAATATAATCTATTTACACTAAAGTGGATTTAATACTACGTATTTATACTGGACACATCCCTGGAGCAGTGTTGAGTTTTTGTGAAAGGTGTTCTCGTGGTAAAACTGAGTGTTGACATCCCTTTCCCAGACGATAAGTTTAATACAAAAAAAGTCTAATAAAGTATACAAAATTTCCTATCTGTGAAATAAATTACTGTGAGTATTATATGCATAACTGCTTGTATTTACTTTTAATTTAATAGGAAACTTATTTTATGTCTCATGTTTTATAGACCTAAATGGTACCTACCCTGAAGAAAGTCTACTTCGGCGAGACAAACAAAGCTTTTCAACCAATATATGGAGTGCTTTAAAGGTGCCTATGGGAAAAGTGAAATCGATAATACCTCGGAATGTTTTAAAGGTAGGTAAGTTTTCATACAAGTATAGAAACTTAGGTACATCTATTTGTTTATTTGAGAGTAATAATCAATATAGGTACTTTTAATAAAAAAAATTACATGCAAACATTATGTTTACATCAGAATTAGATATTGTGTTATGTATGGTAAATAGAGTTTATAATATGAGTTCAAGTAGGTAAATGTTACAATATGAGTTTTACAACATAAAACTTACAAAATATGCATGTAGTATGAAGTTCATGTTACATTAACAAAGAAATAATATTATAATTTATTTCCATTTCAGTTTTGGAATTATTTTAAATATGAGTACAAGCCAGGTACAATCCAAAGTGATCCAACTTTTTAAAGAATATTGGAGTAAAGTGGGGAGTGAACCTAGTTTGGCCCTATTTTTAAACAAACTGCAGGACAAGGTGGCTTCTCTCATATGGGTCCTATAATTTGAGTTCGCAGAGATCCGGTTATAAATTTAGAGGTATGCTTATAATATTCATATTTTTTTCTTGTTATAGATCACTTGTGTTTTAGGTACTATAACACTTCATGAATAATTGTTTTTTATATTCATAAGTAGGTAATAAGATTTGTTTGTGAAAGTAGAGGCACATGAAAGCATCTAGTATAGCAACTACAATTGTAAAATTTACCCTACTTTGTCCTGAAACAAGTGTTTTTTTGTGTGTATAAAGTTTGTTGCTTGGATTTTAATATTAATATTTGTGTTTCAGATTACTCGTTGATGTTGTTGTTGGACAAACAAGAATCTTTTTACAAGCTTTTGTTTAACATGACATTTCAATTGGCTGATATGTAAACCCAATGACTAAACAATATTATGATGATTTGGAATTAGGAGTTGGTCTGATGATGGAGTCGGAAGATGGTCACAGGATCTCCGCTGTGGTTAACGCAGACACATCGAGTTTGGGCTCGTTAGATTTATCTCAATGAGTAGGTAGTTGGCTGACGGATGGTGACACTATTAGTTTAGTGAGATAGGAAGACGTACACTAATACGTTTTAGTAATAACTTAAAAAATAAAATTCAAAGTTTATTAAAAAAACTTTGAAAACAAACTTTAATTTTATGTGGTGGATCCTGATAAAAGTAGTATCAAATTATCGCTGAAATTGATGTAATTTTATTTTTATATTCAAATATACAAAAAAGCTTGTTATATTTACTGTCTAGACTACTCACTTCGAATATTATTTCATTTTAGTAAAACTAAATTAGTTTAAATAGTTTTATAGAATATAATTTTATTGAACTTTGAACTTTCAACATTGTTTGATATAAAAATATCTGCAATATTTCTCCTTGTCTGTAATTAAATAACAACAAATCAATAATAAGTTTACTATAACTAGAGCTTTGTCTAGTAATACAATATTCTTAATTGACAAAGTGTATATTCAGTAAATAACTTCGGGTGACAATTAATCAATGACATTTCTGTATTTTTTTTAAATTATTAAATTAATTTCTTTCTATTATGTTATGACATGTATGAAACTTTTTTTGTCATGCAAATTGTAGATTAAATTGATAATAATATTGGATGCCTTATAAAAATTTGTATACCTACACTATGTTTTTTCTTACTTGTCTTATTTAGTAAACAATCTTGGCATGTCTTTAACAATTCGTCAATAATAATTATTAAATGACATTGTGTTAACAATTTCACACCCTAAATATATTTTTAATGCTAATTACATGTGCAGAACGAGTAGTTATATTTTATTAGTAGTTTGTTTTAATAAAGAGACATGCCAACATTGTTTACTAAATAAGACAAGAGAGTAAAAACAGACTTTACCTACAACCCGTTAATGAAATAACTAAAAACCTCTTAAGGGGACATAACTCATTAGTATAAACAATTTTTACTATTGGACCAACCCTGAAATTGCAAAAATCAGATCTTTTTATTCGTGACTTTAGGGTTGGTCCCATAGTAAAAGTTGTTCATACTAATGAGTACAATGACCCCTTAAGACGTTTTCAGTTATTTCAATAACACGTTGTATACTACATAATTTCTGTAGTAGGAAATTCTATTAATGCCTATATCTGTATAACTTAAAATGTTACTGTAGTAACTAGTAAAATAACATAATATTGTTTTGATTTAATAAAAACTGAATTAATGTTGGTTTTCGTTGAAATGGGACTTATTCATCACAATTTTCATATCATCATCATTTCAGCCGAAACGTGTCTACTGCTGGACATAGGCCTCCCCCAGGCATCGCCAAAACAACCGGTCTTACGCTTTCCTCATCCTAATTTCCATATCCTACTATAATTAATATTATAAATGTGAAAGTTTGTGAAGATATTTGGATTTTCGTTTGTCTGAACAGATTTGGATGAAATTTGGCATAGGTACAGATAGAACATAACCTAGATTAACATATTGGATAGGCTAGGCTTGATGTCCCGGGAAGATGACCAATTCCCGAGGGAGGTGCGATCAACGACATCCAGGTTGGCGAAGCCGCAGGCAACCGCTAGTAAATAATAAGATTGAGAGAGAGATTTCATTTGAGATACCATGATTAATAAAAAATAGTATGTGTTATGGCAGGAGACATGTGACTGATGTAAAAAAAAGAGAGTAATGTTAGGGAAAAAAAACCATAAAAATATTGTTAAAGTTTTATTTATTTATTAAGTCTTCCACAGATTTTGCTCCAAACCTTGTTGGTAAGTAGGTACTACAACCAATAGTCATCACGGGCATTTAAATCACAAATCTGGAACAATTTTGTTTTATTAAAATTTATTACTGTAGGTATGGCTATAGTATCAACAAATAAAATTAGTAGATGCAATTTAATTCAAACATGCTGCGCCAACCCCAAATAAATTGGGATAAGGGCAGGAGGATGACGATGAGATGCAATTTAATTTGCAATAGTAGAATAGGTACCTATACTAGGGTGTCGCAAAGCAATGGGCCAGGAGGAGGGGGGCAAGATGATAGATAGAGGACATAATTTAAGCAAAATAAATACAATTTGTAATGTTGTAATACCTTACTATAAGAAAAAAAATCTTAATTAAAACAATCTTTTTAGGTTTTTTGTGAATTTTTGTCTACTTTAATATTCAAATATTCTAGGTTCTGGTCTATGGGGGGGACAGCTGCCCCCTTGCTCCCCCTTGCAACGCCCATGTAGGTATAAAGTAGGTAGGTACCTACTCAAAATATGAATGTTCAAGAAATGATATCCCTTTATATTAACAATATTCTCTTCACGTTTATTATTATTTAGAAGAACTATAGCGACATCTATGCACCCCATAATACAGGCATGTAAAACTTTCTATATAATCGTAAAATTACACAATACAACTCGGCGAATAAAAAATATCACACTTTTTTAAATTACTTGCTTGTCATAAGTCACACAAACTGAAATTAATGAATTTTCAGCATAACATACCTTTTCGTTTCTTCATCAAGATCTTCTAGGGAGTCGGAGCTTCACATAGGTATTTATTAGATTCAGCTCATCTTTCACTTGGTTATTGGCCAAGGGTCAGAGTTTCGCCTTAGGGACTAGCATTTGGTACCTACGAGCTAGTTGCATAAAATGCCAGTGTCACCAAAATCTAAAAAAGACAATAAAGACATTTTACTTTACCTATTAGGTAGGTACAACATATGCAATTACTTGCATCAATATTAACTTATATTACAGGCGATCTTACCTTTGTATCCGTATGAATGCAGCATAATACGAGGGCTAATCTCCTCAGTCAGAGATTTTGCAAGGTTTTCAGTGAGTCTTTATTATATTTCAACTAACAAACTCTCGGTCAGTAAAATTAAATGCATTGTTTGGAACTCGTCGGCTTGTCGACTAATTTCTTTTTTAACTCTTCCAATGTTAACCTTAGTGGCAAGGACAACAAAATACACCATTTAACTTTTGTAAAATCAACGAAATTAAGTCTAAATCTTCGTCAAAACATTCAACGATCCAGTAAAAGTACAAGTTTATCGACTGTTAATTTTGACAGCTGAACGGCTAAAGTTCAGTTGCGTGTCAGCCCAAACATCTGTCAGAATTTTAGTGGAATAGGACGAAACGTAACGTTGATGTTCGATCGAGTTAGCGGAATACAAACACTCGATCGATCGTTAGCTTCAGCTGAAACGTAACTGTAGCTGGATCGTTGTTCATTAGCAGAATAAGAAAATAGCTAACAGCCGTCGTTCAGCTGCGTTTCAGATGCGTTTTAAACGTAATTTCGTTAGTGGAATTGGCCCCCTGTACAATTGTCGTTAATGTAACCTCAAATTATGCGACTGCTCAAGAGGTCTCTTTTGGATATTGAAATCTTTTTTATTATTTTATTTTAGTAGTAATTGAAAGCGAAATTCTGATAGTACTGAGTAATTTTTTCAGTGTTTACGTGTCAAACCGCGTTTGACAGTATTATTGTGATATTTAATAGGTTTTAACAAAACCAAACATTTTCAGGGATGTAATAGTGCGATTGATTTTAATTGAGGATTTTTCTCGCAAAGAGGCCTTCGAAAGAAGTAAAAGACCAAGTAGCTTCATGGAGAAATATTACACATCCGTGCAAATCTTAAATAAAATCGAATGTGACACAAAAGTTGTTATTTTACTAAATTATTCATTCCTAGCTGTGCTTGTGACCCTGTCCGTGTGGAAGTTGTAAATTAACATCGTGGGCCTTACTCCCGACTGGTTCAAGCTCTGAACCAAATCGAGCTAATTTCAATTCCTAGATAAAAGCAGTACGATTTGACACTAACTCGAATTCAAATTCGATTGATACAGCACTCGATCCAGGCGGGGTCAGGAGTAAGGCTTAGAAGTGGGTAGCTACTCTAATAACTAGCTAAATAGCGGCTATTCAACAAATAGCCATGGCTACTTCGATCAATGGCTACGATATCTGTCTACACGATAGCTAGCTATTGGCTACTGCTTCGAATAACCAACAAGTTTACGGTGTAGCGGGCAGCCGCCGCGCTGCCGTGAGCTGACCAAGTAAAATAGCTATTGGCTATTGGTAGCTAGCTAGCGACTTTCTTTATTTTTACGATTTCTAACTTAACTTAGTAGTCAATTAGGTTTAAAATCGTTTGAGATCTATAATTTTGTTTGTACAACAAAAGAAGGGTCTTTTGTTGTAGTTTTTACTGTAATTTTATTAGTTAATTTTAAATTTTCAATGTTTTCGACAGTTAAATATGTAGTAATTAGTAATACGTAATAATTGTAAAAATACGTACGTACGAAGGAACGTCATTTTTTTTTCAACAATACAATACAAATACTATTGTACACAAAAGAAGATAGCAACATATATGACTTATATAGAACACATGTACAATGGGCGGTCTTATCGCTCAAGGCGAATTCTTCCAGACAACCTTAGGATGGACAATATGGGCAAGTAAAGAGAGGGGTAGTACGCAGTGTAACAACATAATAGAATACATATACTACATAACATAAATACTATACATATATCTATAACAAAACTACATAAATATAAGATACAATAAACATAATAAATACAATACAATATGTCTAAATATTACATAATGTACCTGCCGGAAATTACAGTGATGATAGGTAGCGATCATTTACCAGTTTTTTGAATATAGGCAAAGATTGAGCACGCCTCACTTGTACTGGCAAAGCATTCCACAGGCGAGCAGCCTGAACTGTAAAAGAATTACCAAAGAAATTTGTGGAATGCGATGGTATCGCCAACGTGAGGTTTTCTGATGACCTTAAAGCCTCGAATGTGTGTCACGAAGGAACCTAACTAACTAAAGGACTAACTAAAGGAACTAACTAAAGGACTAACTAAAGGAACTAACTAAAGGAGCATTCTTTGCTAAGATCATTTTTCTCTAAGGTCAATGACCTTTGAACTAGGACGTCTTAAGTATTTTTCAGTTTTCTCTCTATAACTCAAAAATTTATAATCACATTATACTCAAAATAATTTTAAAAGAGAGTTTTTACAAAGGTCTATCAACGTGAAGAATTATAAATATCTACGTTACATAGTTTAGAGATGGCGGGGGGGGGGACACATTGCAAGTCACTTTAGCTGGCTATATTTCGCAGATGGTACACCTGATAAAAAAGTGCTGTATGAAACATTACCTTCATTTTAGTAGACCTATTCAATGATACCACACACGAGGGGGTGGTGTGAAAAAAATATTTTCATCCCCATTTCACATGTATGGGCGCCACCCCTAAAATACATAATCACGCATTTTTTATTCTTTTAAAATTGAGATCTATATTTAAACTATCTTTTAACAAAATTACATGTACTTATATTTATAACTGTAGAAGTTATTAAGCTGTAAAGGATTAGGACAGACGGACAGATGGGTATACGGACAGACGGACGGACATGACGAAACTGTAAGGGTTCCTTGTAGGACTACGGAACCCTAAAAAAGGTACATATATCATTTATCGTGTACGTATCGGTTGGAACAAAAGTTCGTTTATCGTTGAACGGGAGTAGACTCCCTGGCTGTTATAGGTATATAAAGATTGAATGTTTGAAATCGTAGTTTTTTTTTTTTTTTTTGTAGATTGCAAAATATTCTACTACCTATATTTTTCAATTTCGTTGATAGTATGGAGAACTTTGTTTCATCGATAACAGATTTAGTACATCACTAGTTACATTGACAATTAAATAGAGGGAAAGAGATAGTGTATTAAGTGCTTGCGTAAGAAAGAGATGTTTTGTGAAAGACATCAACGTGCCGTCTGCACCTTTGGTGTCCGTTGCGAATTAACCAGTATAAGATGAACTCTCATTAAATATTAAATCAGTTGAAAAGTCTAATTGGATAATGACATTATTAACTTAACGATGAAATGTTATGCCGTCTTTCTGGACACTCAAAGTCTTGCTGTTTTTACAACACAATCGTACTGTGCAAGAAGTCATTATAACATTTATTTGTAAATTTTGTGTTCACTAACACGGAAGTATCAACGGCTCACAGCAGTGGTCATAACTGATTCAAATTGTTTGAGTGGCGGCTTACATACAGGATTTTTCCCTTATGTGTGATAGAAATCGGTCGCCTGTTATGTGGCGTCTAGGGGCTGTGTCGTCGCTGGGTATGGCTGTCAATTATTATATTTATTCCCCAACCGACAACCTGGGTGGCCGTTGAGAATAATGCCCCTGGGTCGATTTCAAACGAAGCGTAAAAAGTGTTTTCATGAAATAATTTCTACAATTTTGCTGAAATTTACATAGTCCTCATTTGTTGTGATACTTATGTTATGCCTTTATATGGTACAGTTACAAATATTACATTTCATATTTAAGATAATCAAAAAAAACTGTCAATTTTTTCATTCGTGGCACCTGGTTTTTTATTGCTTTTTCAACAAAAAGTGAATTTAAAAAAATATGATCAGGTGAAATTGTAGTTTAACTTCATTCGGTTACACATTAATAACCATAAAGTCTAGTGACACCTATAGGTACTAACTACCACAAAGCAGAACATGATTTCTCTGCGATTCATTATACGACAATTTTTTTCAATCATTAGTGTAGATCAGCGGTTCTCAAACTTTTTTGGTCACGGAACCCTTTTGACAAGCAAAATACTTGACGGAACCCTACAATAAAACAATAGTTTTTAAAAGTGTATTCTTTATTATATAAGCATAATAAAAGTACAATGTAACAGTTACTAATTATTACTTACTTTAACCACATGCCAAGTACAATAATAGAAGATATTAAAAATAAAAAAATCTTAACTAATGGGAGGTATGAAACTGTTTTTTATTTTTCATCAATTGGTTGATATCAGGTTTGATAGAAGACATTTGAAGTCTCATATCAGGTTCGGCGTCCAGTCTATTGCGATATTTTGTTTTCGTGGCTGCATAGGTTGAGAATCCTGTTTCGCACAAATATGTTGTTGGGAACGGGAGAAGAATATTCAGAGCCATTCTGCCAAGCATTGGATATTCATCACGGATTCTGCACCAAAAATCGTTGAGAGGCGTCGTTTTGAACAGTGACTCCATACTTGTGTCTGATGACATTTCTAAAAGAGATTCATATATCTCGTTTGACATACTTTCGGGCTTTTGCAAGTTGGGTAAAAAAGGATTATGAATCCATGAATTCAGCTTCATTTTTGTATTATGTTCTTCGGGAAAATACTTTACAAAAGATGCGCGCATCGAAGTGAGATATTGGACCAATTCTTCAAACACATCATCTTGAAACATTTCCGAGTCGTTATCGTTAACAAACTCACTGAGTGACGTAAAGCTTTCTATTTCTCTCTTACCAACGCAAATAATCCAAAAATCTAATTTTCTTTTGAAGGCAGTTATTTTGTTATAGGCCTGGAACACTGTTGTCTGTTTACCTTGCAATGATAAATTCAATTCGTTCAGTTTTTGAAAGATATCCGCCATAAAAGACAATCGGAACAACCAAGTTTTATCATACAAACGGTCTTTCAAATTAAAAGAAACTGTATCTGCTGAAAGAAACATTTGTAACTCGGCTCTAAGTTCAAATAGCCTTGTTAAAGTTTTACCCCGATACAGCCATCGCACTTCTGTATGGAGCAGCAGTGTTTTATGTTTGCTGCCATAATCTTCACACAATAATGAGAACAATCGGGATTGTAGTGGTCGTGATTTGATAAAATTAATTATTTTTACCGCTTCATCCATAACTAAATTTAGATTTGACGGCATTTGCTTCATCGCAAGTGCTTGTCTATGCAGAATACAATGGCTGGAACTACAATTAGGCGCTTTACTTTTTATTCGTGATACTGCTCCTGCTGTTTTACCTGTCATCGCCTTGGCCCCATCTGTACAAATGTCAATGCAATCGTTCCAACTAAGATTATTTTCTTTAAAAAATATGTTTATTTTATTAAAAATTTCTTCCCCGATAGTGTTTGTGGGCAGCGGTGAACACATAAGCATGTCTTCTTCAAAAGAACGTTCATATGGATATCTCACGATAACCAGCAAGATAGCCAGACCAGTGACATCAGTTGACTCATCCATTTGCAAGGCGAAACGTGTTTTTTGTAGACGTGCAACTAGTTCTTGTTTGACGTAGCTTGCCAGATCATGGATTCGCCGTGAAACAGTATCGTTTGATAGCGGTACAGTAGAAAGATGCTTTGCAGATTTTTCATCGAGCATACATTTTGTTATGTCTAACACACATGGCTTTATTAAATTCTCAGCGATAGTGTGCGCTTCACCTGCTTGTGCAATGCGATAGCTAACTAAATATGATGCCTCCGTGGCCTTTTCATTGATAGTTTGTGTTACATGCATCATATTTTTTTGACTTTCCAATAACTGTTCTTTTTTACGAACAAAAAATTCTTTATTCTTGTCTTTAGACTCGGGGTGTACAGTTTCTAAATGTCTGCGTAATTTGGCAGGTGCCATGGAACTATTAGGAAGCAGTTTACTACATAACATGCAGAGAGGTGAGCCGTTGGAATCAACAAATCCGAAACTGATATATGATTCATCATACTTCCTTTTTTTCGTCTTTGAAACCGTGGAGCTTGACGTCGTGGCATCATCGTCTGGATCGGTAATTGCTGTATTCTCCGCGCGTACTGCTTTTGAACATTCAGCGTCATTAGAAGATGTCGTTGCAACACGTTTAACACCTTTAAGCCAACGTTCCATTCTTCTTTATTAATAATGTTACACGTCAGGATGGTAGGGTCAAAATAATGCACAATCGTTACTGCGTTTATGAGACAAAGTTTAGTCCAAAGAAGAAATGTACAAAACTGATACAATCAGAATACAGCGGGCAGTAGAACTTACAAGAAGGCAGCAGGCTAGCCAGCTTGTAAGTAGGTAGGTACGAACTTATCGCTCCGAATGCTAATCGTCAACTGACTGACGAGGCGCGACTTTTTTTATATAATAGCGCTTTTATACTTAGTCCTAGACTCGAACTCGAACATTCTCAAAAATACTCGAGTCGGCGCCTTTAATAAACAAAAAGCGGAAATAAAAATATAAATACAAAAAAATGCGTTGTAAACAATCTCGACTTTATGCTTTTGAAGATAGAGCCGAAAGTAGCTTGTTCACAACTATAGCGTCTAATTCAGAGGCGGCTTTTATCAAAGGGACTGCGCGCTCACAAGTATACGCGCGGCGGGCAGATTCAAAACGTTCGACCAGTGACCAGAGAGAGGTGTTTTGTTTTTTTTTTCTAAATTCTTGCGGAACCCCTACAGGGGTATCGCGGAACCCTAGGGTTCCGCGGAACACACTTAGAGTACCGCTGGTGTAGATCAACAAAAAAAATCTATTAAAAACAACCTGTGAATTTCTGCCCATGCCTTACTCCTGCACTACGCAGAGGAGCCCCAAGGGCACCTGAATATACGGTGAAAGCAGACGCACGCTTTGTTATTCCGGTGAGAAATCTATATATGTTTGGGTTTCAATGCTCAAGACAAAAATACAATCATTCGTGTTTATAGAAGTATAAAAACTAGTTATTTAACAATAAATTCACTATAATGCGCGTATGGTAGTACCTAAAAACACGGATATCTTGTTTCCTTCAAATGGCGTCTAGGATGTTCTATGATGTTTTAAATCAGATTTTTCGCAAAAAATTTGATTTGTGCCACTTCATTCGTGTCGTTTTTAGCATAACACTAATGAAATTGATTTTACACAAATGACGTGGTCTTTAAAATGACTGATTAGAATTTAAAAAAAAATAACGAATTTGAAAAAGGTTAAAAGGGTGTAATGGAAGGGTACCATATGGCACTTGCGGCTTGACCTTCAGATTACCAGTCCAGTATGAATATTAAATGACGTCTAACTACACAACTTTTGTTTTACAGCTTTACACAAAAGTACGTTAAAAACGTGCCATACATAGCGCCTAGCGCAATAAAGTATCCTCATGTAGATCACCTTGAAAATCACTCAAACCATCTTTTTAATTGTATAAACTGATTGCAGATACAACAAAAAAAAATTTGATACACAAAAATATATATTTTATTATTTTTAACGCATTTATGCATGCGAAGCGAAATCTAACGATTTATTTATTAAGCTATTGCATAGCTTCTATCGCGGGCCTTGAGCCTGGAGACCTAATCCAGAAATTCCGTAACGAAAACAACCTAACACCCCCCACTCCGACCGGCACAGCGGTGATACTTTTTAGTTTTGCCATCTATCGATGAATAGCAGAACTTTTAATGACTTTTTGAAATATCACGCTTGTCTCTTTAGTTCCTCAAATCGCCTCTAGGTTGCATTGGTTGTATCGGCGTTACTGCGCTTAAGCTGTTGCATAGCTTCTATCGCGGGCCTTGAGCGTGGATCCCGAATCCAGAAATTCCGTAACGAAAATAACCTAACACCCCCCACTCCGACCGGCACAGCGGTGATACTTTTTTAATTTTGCTATCTATCGATGAATAGCAGAACTTTTAATGACTTTTTGAAATATCACGCTTGTCTCTTTAGTTCTGCAAATCGCCTCTAGGTGGCATTGATTGTATCGGCGTTACTGCGCATGCGTAATCCCCCTCTTCGCCCCGCAATCTGGTGACTCATGCCTGCTTAGAGTTTCGGCGTTAGGGCACCTCCTCTTTGTATTTACATAAAAAATGCTATGCAATAGCTTTACCGCGGCAGTCTCCGAGTGCCACACTTATTTTATTTATTCATACATGCATAAATTCTGCAATATCACTATGCCCCACAAAACCGTGTTATCGGTATTTAAATAGTGGAAAAAAAAAAAAAAAAAACACTGTTTCTTAATAAGATATCGCTGACGTCACCCAAAGACGTACCAAAATGGAGGTTAATTTCAATACCACGAACAGTGTTCACTACCGTGAACTTAAGCTTAGTGGCTAAAACACTGGCGTACTGAGCCAGGAGTCGCAGGTTCGAATCCTGCTCGTGAGCGATTTTTTCTTTCCACTAAATAAATCGTTAAAAATATATATTATAAGAAATCAGTAGAAATACCTACATATACAAATATCCAACGATATTCTTAGTTTATACTAAATCTCTGGGATCATTGTACTCATCATTATGAACACATTTTACAGTGGAATCAACCCTGAAATCTCGAAAAAATCTGCTGTTCCTTATAATTATGTCGATTTATGTGAACACAAATGTAGGGAACCGCTGATATTTTTTTCGGTTTCAGGGTTGTTCCCATAGTAAAAGTTGTTCATTATGATGAGTACAATGACCCCTTAACAGGTTTAGTATAAGCTAAGAATTAAGTTGTATATAGAAATATAATAAAAGTATGTTACATTCTGTTGATCATAAAAATAATTTACCTAATGCTATTTTTTTTTAAATTCTTTAAAGTATATATACATTTGTGCTGAAATAATGCTACATAATATTATTTGGAATTTTTGGATTATGATATATCAAGATTGCAGTTAATTATTGTCATAAAAACGTATTGGATACAAATTGAATTTAAAAAAAAGACGTGTGGCACTCGGAGACTGCCGCGGTAAAGCTATTGCATAGCATTTTTTATGTAAATACAAAGAGGAGGTGCCCTAACGCCGGAACTCTAAGCAGGCATGAGTCACCAGATTGCGGGGCGAAGAGGCGGATTACGCATACGCAGTAACGCCGATACAACCAATGCCACCTAGAGGCGATTTGCAGAACTAAAGAGACAAGCGTGATATTTCAAAAAGTCATTAAAAGTTCTGCTATTCATCGATAGTTGGCAAAATTAAAAAAGTATCACCGCTGTGCCGGTCGGAGTGGGGGGTGTTAGGTTATTTTCGTTACGGAATTTCTGGATTCGGGATCCACGCTCAAGGCTCGCGATAGAAGCTATGCAATAGCTTAAAAGCGTATCCAAGTTTCCTTGTTTTTATTTCTTGATTAGATAGATACCTTAGCATCACCATTGCCCATCGCCGCTTCATTAAATACCTTGTTATGTATTTTCCAATAAAATGTTTTACAAAATCATGGTTATGAATGTTGTCAGCTAGCAAATCATTTGTGTCCTACACATTTCATTGCCGATTAAAGAATTTCATTTGTGTAAAAACTAATTCATTCGTGTTTCTCTTTTTTTGGTTTTCTTGTTTTTAACAAGATGCGCCCTGTATTTTTACATCGCACGTGTATAACTTAATTATAGCAAACGTTAAATACCATCAGATAACAATAAAACGGCAGTTTACAATAAAAACCGGCCAAGAGCATGTCGGGCCATGCTCAGTATTATAGGGTTCCTTAAGTAGGTCTAATTACAAACGAATCAAATCGAATATTTAATATACATTACATTATTCATATTTCATCCCTTATTTTACATGTTAGTCCTAAGTTTAATAATGTTATTGGTGTACAATAAAGAATATTCTATGATCTATTCTATCATTGCTATTTTAGTTTTTGCAAACTGCGCCACCTAGCGCTAAATTTAAGAAGTGTGTTTCTTTTTGTGATTTTTTTAAATAGAAAGTAACTAAAGGAGCATTATTTGCTAAGATCATTTTTCTCTAAGGTCAATGACCTATGATCTAGGACGTCTTAAGTATTTTTCAGTTTTCTCACTATAACTCAAAAATTTATAATCACATTATACTCGAAATAATTTTAAAAGAGAGTTTTTATAAAGGTCTATCAATGTTGAAGACTATAAGTTTCTACGTTGCATAGTTTAGAAATGGCAGGGGGGGGGGGGACACATTGCAAGCCACTTTGGCGAACTGTATTTCGCAGATGGTATACCTGATAAAAAAGTTGTGTATGAAACATTACCTTCATTTTAGTAGACCTATTCAACGATATCCCACACGAGGGGGTGCAGCGAAAAAAATATTTTCATCCCCATTTCACATGTATGGGCGCCACCCCTAAAATACGTAATCAAGATTTTTTTATTCTTTTAAAATTGAGATCTATATCTATTCCATTTTTTGTCAAAATTTCATTTACTTATGTTTATAACTGTAGAAGTTATTAAGCGGTAAAGGATTAGGACAGACGGACGGACATGACGAAACTATAAGGGTTCCTTGTAGGACTACGGAACCCTAAAAATCGTCAAAAATGTGTCATTTTAATTCGAAATATGAAATCGACCCACCTTCAGATAGTGTTAGGTGTTTGTGTAAGATTTGTTTCAATTACCTTATTAATAAAATTTGGCCAAATGTGATTGATCTACTGTAGGCTCGGTGCAATTTAATTTTCTATGAAAATGGTCTGTGCACAAATTAACTAGGTCAGGAAAAGTGTAATAAAATAAAAGAAGTAAATAAAAAACAATAGATATTCTTAATTTATTTATTTCCGACAAAACCTACTTTAAATCCAGTGCCAGTTGTCTTCATGTGTGACGATCATCTTCTCGTTCTTCAAGCTATTACAAAGGTTTAATCAAGCATTCCTTTATAATCGTAACGAGTGATCCTAGTGCTAAATAAAAAATAGTATGCCGCATCGTGTACTTAGGTCTCTCGTTAACCGGAGAGGCAGGGAGGGTATTCCAATTTACCGATAAACCTAGCCGCATGCGAATCTGCAAATCAGCACAGGATACTGCCACAGCAAACAGGCCAGCGTGCAGCACCGGCCTGCCAAACAAACGAGTATATTAGATCGCAGTCTGCTGGTCTGCCGGCCGCCACCTACGTCTCGCTTTTATGTGTACTTGGTGCTCATTTCAGACTAATTACGTCGGTACCTCTGATAAAAATACTTGAAAGATGATTATATTATATCCAGCGAAGTTAATTGAGACGGCACTTAGAAATTGTGGGAAGAAAAATGATAAGTGATGTGCGCATTGTATTTCCCTACGTGCCAAATATAAAATTAAAAGAACTGCTTACATAATCTTGGTGTTACGTTAAAGTCAAGTTTACCTACTTTATGCGTGTCTCGTTTTGTCAATAAATATAAAAGTTTACTCATAACTTATGTACGGCAACAACAGCAATTCAGCAGTTGTCAGCAAACAGCAAACCCCCCCTCCCCGCATACAGCCTCGCTCCCCGCGTTCTCCACGCCCTGAGCATACCAACATTTCGATTAATATTATAGAATCAGTTACATTTAAAATATTTGCAACAAATGCTGTACTTAAAGTAAAAGTCGTAAGTAATAGGCCGCATGCTCTACTATTGTTGATTAAAATCACTAAAAAAAGCCACTTTAACCTTGTAATCACCAGAGTAGGCTATAGACATCGACCATATACCCGATAGACGCCTCATAACAGGCAACCGTTGTCTGTCAACACATCTATGAAATTTCTTTTATGTAGGTCGCCACTATTCGCCACATGAAAACTTGAAATCAGTTTCGACCACATATGTGAGCCGTCAAAACAGCCGCGTCAGTTATTAGCCAATAGCTGCCTTGGTATGGACAATCGGATCGCAGTACTCCGCCTCAGCTAAATGACAGAATTTATTGTATGCGTCATATTCAACATTAGGCGCATCTATTGGGCTGTATGATTGATGGCTATATATAATAAGTCCTGTGGTGATCTCAAAATTGCATGTTTTAGTTAGTGTCTTAATTATGCACATAATTAAAACTTTGTGACCAAAAGGTTCATGAAAAAGCAAAGGCCTACTACTTAAGATAATATTGACAATGTTAAACATAATACATGAAAGTATATTTAAAAGTAACCAAAGATTCCAGGCATCGCATTCTTAAGAGTTATTTACCAAGAATCATGAATGGTGATGTCCCACATTAATGCCCAATTTAGCCCAATAATCACTTGTGGTGGTTGGTACATGATCTTCCAGTTATTTTGTTATATTAAACCTGAAATAATATCTAAGACCACATTGGTCTAACACCTAGTGCTGATTAATGACATACATTCAAACTAGAACAATACAAATATGAAGACTCAAATACAAGTGACTCAATAATCTGATGCAGAATTTCCTAAATTTAAGTAAAAAAGAAGATACAGCTAAAGTATTTCAACAAATAAAATAAACCAAATTCAGTTTATTGTATTCAGTAATTCATAGATATTTTAGAGAATTTCATGTAAAAACTCTATACAAACAAAAAATAAAGAGTGAAAATCTCTAGAGATACAATTCTTACATTATGCAGTTAACCTATAGATAAAGTTAAGGGAACTTAAAATAATTTGTTACGTTGCGTGTTTTGCCACTATGTTGATCATAGTTAGGTCTGTGGATGGCTTATGAGTAACTGATGAGTTTTAGTACCTTGGCCGAAGGCTGCTCAGAGATATGTAGCACAGCACTTCAGCTCACAGTTGGTACTTTCAACCTGGAAAAGAAAAAATAATTGTAATAATGTGAAGCAGTTGTTCAAAGCAGGGCCTGTACATGAAGCAGCAACTATCTCCAAGGAACATTAACAACTTGTGTGAAAATGACACTTGCTTGAATAATTATACTGTAAAGAATAAATACACTGTATTTTATAAGACAGTTTATAAAAAACTGAATGAGCTGAAATGGCAAAGGGTCCATTAACTTGACTGCTACTAGTTTTTCTTTGTAAACAAGTATTTATAAGGGATTGTTTGTACTGGCTTCCCTTTTGAAATTTTGCACCATTTGCCACTGATGGGATGCTATGAATGTATTGTTTTGTACTATACATAGGAAAACTATGCAGTTTTAATGTTGATTAGCAGTCAACATTATTTGTTATCAAACAAAGTTAATACATCAGTTATTTTGAAAACTAATGTTCAACAAATAATTGAATTTGATTTATTAGCTAATATGGGTACAATATGGTGTTATATTTTTTTTGTAATAGTAACAATCATCAATAAAATAAGGCATTCGCCATGCAATTTTTTTACAAACAATAAATATTATTTCTTTTGTGATAACTTTATTTTTAAACAATTTTCTTTGTACAATGGTCATAAAATAGCCTTAGAAGGTTTGTGGTATGTACAACTTTCGTCACATAAATGGGTAACTTACTCAGCACTTCAATGCCTGGAGCGTGATCGTGAACGGGAACGGCTGCGGGTGCGTCCTCTGGAGCTTTTCGAGTCGGAGCGACTGCGGGAGCGTGAACGGCTACGGCTGTACGACCGCGATCGCCTTCGGGAACGAGACCTGGATCGACGACGTGAACGAGACCGTGAACGCGAGTTGCTAAAAGAATAACCATCACACAACACATATGAATATATCCTCGGCATAAAGCCAGTGACGCAAGCGCCTCGTCCTGGTGTTAAATGCAACTGGAGACATTGGAGCTACATGATTGCCACATGTACCCCCTCCGTCTGTGTGAGCTGAACAGTACAATGGCATGTTAAGTTTAGCATACTAACTGACCACAACATCAACATTACATAAATACATAATCAAGTTAACCTAAAAAAGAACTCTGCAGGAACATGTCTACATTAGAATGGAATTTTAATTGCATCTAGAATACTGTGGGATACAAAAGGTTAAATCTTACATATTACTAGCTAGATCATCAGCTTAATACATTTGTACCATGTAGGTACTTGGCAAATATCTGTTTTAATTGACCTTATAGTAGGGAAATAAATCTTAGAACATTCTTTCAAGAAAGTCCTACTGTAAAAGAAGTCTAAGTGGCCAGCTAGTGGAGCGATGTTGGAAGTTAGATCTCGGCGAAAGTAGTCAACATAGCTACGTTACCTGCGGCGACGGTCGTATCGGCTTCTGTATGGAGATGAGGGGCGCCCGTAGCGCGCCATCTGTACGCGCAGCTCCCTGCCATCCAACATGCGCCCATCTAGCGAGTCAAGAGCTTCTTCTGCATCACGACGATCGTAGAACCTAGTTATAGAACGTTGATGCAATATACTAACATAGACGGAGAGTTCATTAGTTACGCCTGGGAATAACCCAAAGCATTAGATTATAGTAATTCTATGCCCAAAGCATCATTGGAAAATTAACACAACGCACAATATTTATGTCCCTCTTGAAGTTCTTGAACAAGATTTTATTGATTCATGTTAATCAGGAATTCTGTGAAGGCGACACTCTTTATGTCGTACTCTGGCAGCGCAGGTGGTTGTACCGGTAACTACCTATGACGTCACAACAATATAAAGTCGATAGAACTGAAGTTATTTACCTGACGAAAGCGAATCCTCGGCTCTCCCTAGTGTATCGGTCTCTGGGTATATAAATATCACCAACTTCACCACATCTTTCGAACACACGACGCAAATCTTCGGGCGTTGTGCGGTACGTAAGATTGTCCACTTTCAACGACACCATGCCGTCGATACGAGGCGGCGGCCTTCCGTAACTCATTTTGGAATCAATTTTTCCGACTGTTTAATCCGTATCAAATAAAAACCTGTACCACTATTTGGGTCAACACGATAAATTAAAATGGCGACACAAGACTTTAACGAGGACCTCGGCGTGCAAGCGCTAAATTAAATATGGCTACCGGATGACGAAGATCATAGAGTCATAGACGAATCATAGTGTTGGAGAGCATAGATTATACACTAATATGTTGGAGAGAACGGATGTGGACAAGTTGTTGCCAGTTAAAAAAATATTAATAATAAATCTTTGTCACATACAAGCACGCGGCACGACCATGAAGTTAGAACTTCATGTACACGACTGCCCAAAAAAAGTGTGATGTTTTATTTATATTATCTTGGTAATAAAAATAATAAACTAAATAATATTATATTTTTCATTCGTATCTTAGACCATTGGTCTGTGGTCCGTATAATCGTTTTTTTTTTGTAAAAATGTAAAAAATGGTTGCGGTTGCTATGGAGCCTTTTTTTGTATATTGTCAAAGAAAATCTATTGTCGTGATGTATTAAGTTCCTTGGTCGTGATAAATAAATTAGTTTTTCGTTTTAGATTATAACAAAAACCCACAGTGTATACCACCAATTCAATAAAATGCCTGGGATAAAACAAGTTAGAAATAAGAGTCTGATTCCCGATCTGAGGAAGGAGGGTGTACTCAGTAAAGATATTTTACTTTCTACTCAAGATAAACATGGTGCTCCAACTGGGTCTAGACTGTTCTCGCATCATACGCTTGCAAGTGTAAGGCGACTAAGTTTTTACCATCCTTTCTTGTGAGTATTACCATATGTATTACCATAGAACTTAGAACAAAAAGTACAGATATCTACCCTACTCTCAGTACATCCATATTTTGAAATCAAATTAACCGGATTAACAAAGTTGCATCGATATTTATATACCTATTTAAATAGAGCGTACTATAATATGTATCATTGTAGCTTGCCGAAAGATAGTCTAGATTTGGTCCTGGGCGCGACCTACAATCACACGACAGAGAGGTTTGCGGATAAGGAAGACCTGTACTTACAACCTGAAACTATTGGCTGCGATACGTGGCGGCGACTTAGGAACACTTATGACAAACATCCACCTGTGATTATACCTTTGGTAAGATTAATTTTATAGCAATTTAGATTTGAATATGGTATAGTCTAGTCATGATAGCAAAGCAGCCCCGGATCTACAGTTTTAGAGGGCGGGGGGGGGCAGAGTGCTAATTTGCCACCCTCTAAACAAATATTTCTAACAAATAAAATAGGTACATATTTAAATTTGGCCACGCTTGTCTGTCCGGAACACACTAACGCACTTACAAGCGTGTAAATGACTTCCAAACGCGAGCCTAGCGATTGTAGAGGCTTGGGGCTTGCGGGCGCTTGCCAAGGCTTCGCAAGTATGTAAACCATGCCAAACCAATCCATGACGTTGCATTTACATGCTTACCAAGCCTCGGCAAGCCTCCACAAGCACAAGCGTTTGAATGGGATGTTTGACTTGGCTTGCTCACGCTTGAAGAAGCTTGTTGCCGTTCCGGCCGATTGTCGGTTGTTGGTTGTTGCACACGAGACAAAGGGCATTTGCGGCAAGCGTTTACAAGGCATTTACACGTTTTTGCACGTTTGGTAGACATAATAAACCTATGGACCAGATATACCTACGAAATACGCGTAGCATAAAACAGACGTCTGTGTGCTAAGCTTATGCTATCTGGGCCCGTAAAATGGGGGCCATTGTAAGTGATGTAATGCAAGGAATATAAGTAATCGAAACTTATTATATCCACATTACATTTGCATTATTTGTGTCCACAGCACAAACAATAAATTCGGGAACCTTTTTAGGGTTCCGTACCCGGTTCCGTATAATGACCTAAGTGTCACAAACAAAGATTGATATTTAAAGCATTGAGATTAGTTTAGAAATATATTTTGAACGTTTTTAATTATGAGAATTGACCTTCAGTTTTAAAAGTATTTCAGTGGCCTGGATATGACGCGTCGCGTGTCATCTTGGCATGTTTTTAGGGTTCCGTACCCAAAGGGTGCCAAACGGCGGGGCCCTATTACTCTCGCTACGCTGTCCGTCCGTCTGTCTGTCACAGGGCTGTATCTTTTGAACGGTAATAGGTACAGATACCGGCACGAGTCGTGAGCACAAACTTCACCTGCGCAGAAGTTCATTTATAGATCTGTTTGGTGAAATGACAGGAGCGCGGGTGCCAACGCCAATCATTGCATTTACGCGATTGGTCGACAGTCGATGCTCGTCGTCTATTGGACAATTAGGTGTCATTCGGCTACCGTACACTTTCGGTTCAACTTTATTGACTCACATTTTCGAATTTAAAACAGTTTATTTTTCTTTGTTGTAATTAATTTATATTTTGATTTTTGAGTGTTTAATGTTTTGAATTAAAAATTGATTTTTTCTTCTTCTTCATCTTCCTTTATTTATTACAAGATTGTATTTAACTTGCAATGTATGTACGTATGTAAATATATTTGTTAGAGTGGAAACTTGCAACTCAATTTTGAAGCAGATATCTTCAACCTATTGAGCTGAAATTTTGTACAATATGGGTATCAAATGAAAGGACTTGTTGAGAATACGAATGCGAGTTAAAAACCGGCCAAGAGCATGTCGGGCCATGCTCAGTATTATAGGGTTCCTTAAGTAGGTGTACAAACGAATCAAATCGAATATTAATCATGGCTATTTTAGTTTTTGCAATAATCGGCAGCATTCGCGACTCAGAGCGTGTTGTTAGTAGCGCCATCTAGCGATAAATTCAACAAGCCAAATTTAAGAAGTCTGATTGATGTCAAAGTTACTTTTTGTGATTTTTTCAAATAGAAAGCAGCTAAAGGGGCATTATTTGCCATGATCATTTTTCTCTAAGGTCAATGACCTTTGAACTAGGACGTTTTAAGTATTTTTCGGTTTTCTGTCTATAACTCAAAAAATTATAATCACATTATACTCGAAATAATTTTAAAAGAGAGTTTTCACAAAGGTCTATCAATGTGGAAGATTATAAGTTTCTACGTTGCATAGTTTAGAAATGGCAGGGGGGGGGACACATTGCAAGCCACTTTGGCGGGCTATATTTCGCAGATGGTACACCTGATAAAAAAGTGGTGTATGAAACATTACCTTCATTTTAGTAGACCTATTCAATGATACCCCACACGATGGGGTGCAGTGAAAAAAATTATTTTTTCCCCATTTCACATGTATGGGCGCCACCCCTAAAGAACGTAAAAACTATTTTTTTATTCTTTTAAAATTGAGATCTATATGCAGACTATTTTTTAACAAAATTTCATTTACTTATGTTTATAACTGTAGAAGTTATTAAGCTGTAAAGGATTAGGACAGACGCACAGATGGACAGACGGACGGACATGACGAAACTATAGGACTTCGGAACCCTAAAAACCTGTCCATCGATAACTAAATAGTAAAAAATTAATTAAAAGTCAAAATGTTTTCTGTTTATTTATCAGTGCGTAAAAAAAAGTCCCAAAATCATAATATGGGTGAAATTCGAGAATGTTTGTATTTTCTATAACTACCCATAATCCTTATAAAACGCTAACGGTGAAATTTAGTAAACAAAGATACTAAATAATTTTGGTCGAAAGTGTACATGCGCGAACTTGCCCCCACTACTATCCATCTGTGCTCACGACTTATACCGGGTACTATAACTGGTTGAAAATTTCTCAGAATATGTGTTGCTATGAGGGGTATCACGACAAATACTAAAAACAAAAAAAAGTCTTAAACGAAAGGGGATCCCCATACAAGAAACCTCAAAAAACGAGGGGATTCCCCTGGATCCGCCCTTGCATCTACCGGTTTCAGTATAAACAAACAAACATCCATTCTTTCGCATTTATAATATTAGTTGGGTTATGGCATTAGGTGAAAGATTATCGCACACAGTGTTGAGCCAAGCCATTGAATGATTCGGATCAATCGGATTTTCCCTTAATTTTTTAGTGTCTATCGTGTATAATATGTAGTATTTCTACGAATTCGAGCAGTGATTTCCAGACGTCAAAATTATCTTACTTTTGCGTACGATACTATATTTTGTACAAGACAATAAGACATATAACCATTGCGCAACACGGAAAGGAGACGCCAAGCGCAGACATTCCCCTCTGTCAAAGTACAAGTCCACGCGGCCATGTAGCTTATATAAAACTAGTTGCGGCCGGACGCTTTGCTAGACTGAATCGACCTGCGCGTGTGATTGTGCTCCAAGAAAAATGCCGAATTGTTCAGTTTTCTGCTGTAAAAAAAGATTTGGAACGTCAAATATAAATAAAGACGGCATTTCCTTTCATATGCAAGTAAATTTCATTTAAATTATTACAATTTGTTATTTTAAAACAGTAAATTTCAAATATTAATCTAAACAGTTTTCGTCCCGACCTGTTGATCAACCAGTCTAGGCGCGAGTACGCAACTCTATGACTAGCTCGACCGGCAGTCCGACTAGTCCACAGAGTACATTATAAGACTAGTCGAACTGTCTGGGCCGGATAAAATTAGTGTTGTGGCACAAATGTCTACTTCATTTTTTATCGATAAAATAAATTGTCGTTTATTGTTTAACAAACTTATGAAACTTGTTTTACATTATTTACAATTACTGTAGGTAATGCAATAGATACCAATGAGCTAATATTATAATAGATTCGGAAGGTAATCACAGGAATAAATCAAAAATACTAACCAGTTTGTGTTAATTTTACTCGCCTTCAAGAGTACTTTAAAAATCAAAAAGTCAGCGAATTTAGTGTGGAAATACGAAATACAGTCTTAATATTTTTCACATTTCTGCCACTGTGTACGCTGCGATCTACTTGACTGTCCCTACCACCTTGCACATTGCCAATACCTGAATAAAATTACTTTACTATAAACTAGTTTTTGCTATATTTCAATGGTTTCCTACTTCCATTTTACGATAAACACCCTCATACATCGACAATGTTTTGTCAATAGAGTCGAGTCACTAGATTGACTTGTCAATGTGTGCGTCATAACTCGATGTTTGTACACAGAAAATATCGATGTGTATTTAAAATTGTTGATGTATTTTTAAACTTAAGCATGTGTGTGTTTATAGCGACAGAACGAAAAAATTCAAACGTGTGCGAAAAAGTTATAGTGTGTGCGTGGAGCCCCCCGCCAAAAACGACAGAATAAAATGTATCGGTTGGAAGCGCTATGGCGTCTCCCCTCCCTGCAGGCGTAGCATGACCGCTGTAGACAAAGCTTATGTCGAAGGAAGAATAGACAAAATGACGTATTGTAGAAAGATTTCTCCCGTCCGTAGCATGCCGATGTCAATAATGAAGAAAAGAAATGTTTCTATACTTCGATCGACACATGTCTACAACGTCGAGCATGACGAACATATTTTCTCTACTTTTGACAGTCAGGGGTAGACATGTTTCTCTTCAAATTGAAGAAATTAGTCTACATCTCATGAGACCTAGACAAAATTATTCTTTAGTTTTATTAGGACTAGATTCTTGTTAAATTGATTTCATTGGAGTTTTTGAACAACAATAATAACATGTCGGGTTCCTATCGTCGCTATCTCCTTAGTTATTATCAAAAACTAGCCTTTGCCCGCGTGTAATTCGTAATAAGTATCGAATGACTATCATGCATCCCTCGGGAACTCTGTTTTCCCGGGATAAAAAGGTTTCCTTTATGTTAATGCACACCATATGGTCTACGTGCTAATCTTCATCCAAATCCGTTTGAACATGATTGAAGGACAAACAAACAAACATCCATACTTTTGCATTTATAATATTAGTAGGATTACATATAAGAAAATTTGCTGAAGCCCGCGGCTTCTTCGGCTTATCACAGAAAGCCTTATCGCGCATCCCTCGGGAACTGTTTATTTTCTCGGTACAAAAAGTAGATAGAGTATACTTTATTGTTTGCACACCATAAAAATATTAATTTACTTTGTAATAGTGATGCGACTCGAGTCCAGTTTACTTTTGTCTGTCAACATGACAGCAGAGCGTCTTTTACCCTACTATTTCACGGGGTGACCGGTGCGTACGCTCGACGACGCCCGCTCACAATACTGAACGGTTTGGTGTGAACGCCCGGACGATCACTCCGAGTAACTGAACGACCAAACAACGCTCCGGGCGTCGTCCGCCGTCGTCCGACGATAATACTCAGCGACAACACAGCCCCTAGACGGATATTGTTGAATTTAATGCGTACAAACAATTCTGCCACTAGCTGAGGTATGAGGAAGCGGGGTACTGCGATCCGGTTGGCCCTGACAATGTCATTATGTCATAGAAACTTCAAACTTTGTAGGGTTAGAGACGAGACAGATTTAGATTCAACACGATATAATATCGATAAAATATTATTTTATCGATATTATTTTTATGTAATACGTAGTATTAATTATAAGGATTTTAGCTTCTTATTTCTTTTAATATTATTTAATAATAAAGTAATTAATATACTAATAATAATAGTAAGTATTACATGTAGGGAGGGAGTCTTTCAAAATTATCTTAATTTTGAAAGTAAGATGGGTGCTCTGTACTTTCAGAATTAAGATAATTATATCTTTAAAAATATCTTTATGTATTTATTTGGTGTTGAATATGGAGTTATTATTTTGTAAAGCGGATATTTTAAAAGAGGTAATTGTCCGTTTATATAGTAAATAAATATTAAATAATAAAGTAATTAATTTAGTAGTAGTATTATATTATATTAGGTACTACGTCTAGGTATAAATATTATTGTACCTACTTAACATTTAAAGTGAACACAGCATGGAACAAAAACAAATATTATTGCAAACTATAACAGCTAATTAGCACGTAAATAAAACTTTATTCAAAAGAAGAGAACCTACTCAAAAATAACTTAAATTTAAAGGACAAAAAAAAAACAAAAAAATTCTAATCACCACTAATCATTTTTTAAATAAATTAATTTTATATATGTATAGCCTTCGAATAGTGCATTTGTAACTTTGAGCTTTTATAAAAAAGCCATTATAAATACCATTCGATATAATCAAATAAAACAAATTTTGTGACTAATGAATATAACAACTAATAACTGTAATTGGGTTCTAGTACTCGCTGGCAGCTACCGCGGCACCACTCACTTCGCTCGCTCACAGTTCTAACCTTACCTAACCTATTTGATATATTTCTGATTGTTTTTATATAAACAATGTTGAATTAGACAGTAAACTGTACAATTGTCGTCAATGTAACCTCAAATTATGCGACTGCTCAAGAGGTCTCTTTTGGGTATTGAAATCTTTTTTATTATTTTATTTTAGTAGTAATTGAAAGCGAAATTCTGATAGTACTGAGTATTTTTTTCAGTGTTTACGTGTCAAACCGCGTTTGACAGTATTATTGTGATATTTAATAGATTTTAACAAAACCAAAAGATTGACGAAACAAGTATACGAAGCGACTGTGGATGGAAGAGTTGGAAGGGGACGACCTCGGCGAACGTATCGCGATCAAATCGCGGATGTTCTCAAAAAATGCCAGGTTAAGTGTTCTCTAAATTGACGAGCATGCATGACGAGGTTAATGGACGTAGATGAAGGGAAAGAGGTGTGTCAGGATCGTAGCAGGTGGAAATCCATAGTCTCTGCCTACCCCAATGGGAAACAGGCGTGATAATATATATGTATGTATGTATGTAACAAAACCAAACATTTTCAGGGATGTAATAGTGCGATTGATTTTAATTGAGGAAGTTTTTCGCAAAGAGGCCTTCGAAAGAAGTAAAAGACCAAGTAGCTTCATGGAGAAATATTACACATCCGTGCAAATCTTAAATAAAATCGAATGTGACACAAAAGTTGTTATTTTGCTAAATTATTCATTCCTAGCTGTGCTTGTGACCCTGTCCGTATGGAAGTTGTAAATTAACATCGTGGGCCTTACTCCCGACTGGTTCAAGCTCTGAACCAAATCGAGCTAATTTCAATTCCTAGAAAAAAGCAGTACGATTTGACACTAACTCGAATTCAAATTCGATTGATACAGCACTCGATCCAGGCGGGGTCAGGAGTAAGGCTTAGAAGTGGGTAGCTACTCTAATAACTAGCTAAATAGCGGCTATTCAACAAATAGCCATGGCTACTTCGATCAATGGCTACGATATCTGTCAACACGATAGCTAGCTATTGGCTACTGCTTCGAATAACCAACAAGTTTACGGTGTAGCGGGCAGCCGCCGCGCTGCCGTGAGCTGACCAAGTAAAATAGCTATTGGCTATTGGTAGCTAGCTAGCGACTTTCTTTATTTTTACGATTTCTAACATAACTTAGTAGTCAATTAGGTTTAAAATCGTTTGAGATCTATAATTTTGTTTGTACAACAAAAGAAGGGTCTTTTGTTGTAGTTTTTACTGTAATTTTATTAGTTAATTTTAAATTTTCAATGTTTTCGACAGTTAAATATGTAGTAATTAGTAATACGTAATAAATGTAAAAATACGTACGTACGAAGGAAAGTAATTTTTTTTCAACAATACAATACAATACAAATACTATTGTACACAAAAGAAGATAGCAACATATATGACTTATATAGAACACATGTACAATGGGCGGTCTTATCGCTCAAGGCGATTTCTTCCAGACAACCTTAGGATGGACAATATGGGCAAGTAAAGAGAGGGGTAGTACGCAGTGTAACAACATAATAGAATACATATACTACATAACATAAATACTATACATATATCTATAACAAAACTACATAAATATAAGATACAATAACATAATAAATACAATACAATATGTCTAAATATTACATAATGTACCTGCCGGAAATTACAGTGATGATAGGTAGCGATCATTTACCAGTTTTTTAAATATAGGCAAAGATTGAGCACGCCTCACTTGTACTGGCAAAGCATTCCACAGGCGAGCAGCCTGAACTGTAAAAGAATTACCAAAGAAATTTGTGGAATGCGATGGTATCGCCAACGTGAGGTTTTCTGATGACCTTAAGAGCCTCGAATGTGTGTCACGAAGGAACACTAACTAACTAAAGGACTAACTAAAGGACTAACTAAAGGAACTAACTAAAGGAGCATTCTTTGCTAAGATCATTTTTCTCTAAGGTCAATGACCTTTGAACTAGGACGTCTTAAGTATTTTTCAGTTTTCTGTCTATAACTCGAAAATTTATAATCACATTATACTCAAAATAATTTTAAAAGAGAGTTTTTACAAAGGTCTATCAACGTGGAGAATTATAAGTATCTACGTTACATAGTTTAGAGATGGCAGGGGGGGGGGGGGACACATTGCAAGCCACTTTAGCTGGCTATATTTCGCAGATGGTACACCTGATAAAAAAGTGCTGTATGAAACATTACCTTCATTTTAGTAGACCTATTCAATGATACCACACACGAGGGGGTGGAGCGAAAAAAATATTTTCATCCCCATTTCACATGTATGGGCGCCACCCCTAAAATACATAATCACGCATTTTTTATTCTTTTAAAATTGAGATCTATATTTAAACTATCTTTTAACAAAATTGCATGTACTTATATTTATAACTGTCGAAGTTATTAAGCTGTAAAGGATTAGGACAGACGGACAGATGGATAGACGCACAGACGGACGGACATGACGAAACTGTAAGGGTTCCTTGTAGGACTACGGAACCCTAAAAAAGGTACATATATCATTTATCGTGTACGTATCGGTCGGAACAAAAGTTCGTTTATCGTTGAACGGGAGTAGACTCCCTGGCTGTTATAGGTATATAAAGATTGAATATTTGAAATCGTAGTTTTTTTTTTTTTTTGTAGATTGCAAAATATTCTACTACCTATATTTTTCAATTTCGTTGATAGTATGGAGAACTTTGTTTCATCGATAACAGATTTAGTACATCACTAGTTACATTGACAATTAAATAGAGGGAAAGAGATAGTGTATTAAGTGCTTGCGTAAGAAAGAGATGTTTTGTGAAAGACATCAACGTGCCGTCTGCACCTTTGGTGTCCGTTACGAATTAACCAGTATAAGATGAACTCTCATTAAAAATTAAATCAGTTGAAAAATCTAATTGGATAATGACCTTATTAACTTAACGATGAAATGTTATGCCGTCTTTCTGGACACTCAAAGACTTGCTGTTTTTACAACACAATCGTACTGTGCAAGAAGTCATTATAACATTTATTTGTAAATTTTGTGTTCACTAACACGGAAGTGTCAACGGCTCATAGAAGTGGTCGTAACTGATTCAAATTGTTTGAGTGGCGGCTTACATACAGGATTTTTCCCTTATGTGTGATAGAAATCGGTCGCCTGTTATGTGGCGTCTAGGGGCTGTGTTGTCGCTGATAATACTGAACGTACCCCATGACTACAAAATGCGTATTGTTGTTGCTGCTTTGAATTACGTACAAAATGTTTCAAAACTTATTCGATTCACCTTTTTTCTAGATAACGAAACGTAATAATATGGTAGGATTTGGTAGAATTTGTACGGCACTAGCTACGTTCACGTTGCTATGGAAAAAGATCTGTCACTTTGTCTACGTAGAAACTCGAGTCGACGGGTCGCCTCATGCTCGAGAAGAAGAGATATCTTGACGTATAGAAAGAGCTTTGTCTACTCTTGGAAGAATAGACATAGAATTGGTCATGCCAACCTACTGGGGTTGCGGTTGCTCTATGCATGTAACATGATAGTACGATAATTATCGTACGTCTGGCATCACTGGATGGTTGCGCAGATAATATAATACTATGCTAATAATGGTTGTAATCTAGTTGGCATAATAACTTCAATATATAATTGTAGTTTTTAAAGCATCCATTATAATTGTTGGTGTGACAATAATAATATTTTAAAACGACTTCATTATCCGTAGAAGCAACCAGAAGTAATTTTTATGGATTTTTTTGTAATGTACTAGTGGCGCCCCCATTTTGTATAGGTACTCTTTTATGCCAAACTGTTTATCATCAAATCAACCCGTAACCATCCATTGCTGGACATAGGCTTTCAAATTACCGCTGGATTGAGTGATCACAGTGGGGGATAGTCTCATAATAACTGCCCCTGTTCCGTGTGATGCCGGACATAAAGGATTGCACGACCCTATCTCTTCTCATGGGTGTCGTAAAAGGCGACTAAGGGATTCACTAGAGGATGGGCAGCATCGTTCTCTGAGTATTTAACTAACCAACTGCGATCGCCAAGCGTGGCGATTATGGCATATCCCCCCTTTTGGGGGAGGCCTATGTCCAGCAGTGGACGTCTTTCGGCTGAAATGATGATGAACTGCCCTTGGCAGGAAGATCGGTGATTACAATATGGTTTTCATTTTTAATACAATCAGACAGGAGCCAGGAGGACGCTGCGCTCTTGAATGTTGGCCTATTTGCCATTACTGCCATAAAATTATGTTGTATAATGTAAAATCATTTCAGGGTCATCCAATGAAACGCGGCGGAGTGAAGGAGCACCGTTCTCCATTCAGTGTGAAGCTTATGAACTCCGGCGTCCATTCGTCGCAGACCAATCCTGGGTTCAGCAGACAGCCGGCTGGTGGCGCCATATTCTTCTACTAATATATAAAAATGCTTTTTTGTACGACATCTATAGTATACGAGTGCATAATTTAAGTATTCTAAAATCCTTGATCTAAGTACATACCGATACAGACTTGATCTTTTTGTAAGTAGGTATATCTTCACTCAACGTAATTTGCGGAGGATTGTAGGTAGGTATAGTGAATCTGTAACAAAAAAAAATTGGACATCACGCGCGACTTTCCTTGCACCTGTTTCATCCACAGATCACTAGGTCTCATCTCGGGTTTCAGGGTTCGGGGTTTCGGGTACTCGGTTTGTTTTTTCGGCCTGTAAGTAAAAATTGCTAGTTTTCGAAAGTTGTTCAGTGGAATAGGTATCATTAAGTTTTTATTTATGTTCGGACTAAAAACTGAAAGTGAAAAAACAGTTAACTACATTCATATTAGGGTTCCGTACCCGAAGAGTGCCTAGGTGACTCTATTACTTCTACGTCCTACTAACATCGTTTGTCCTGTTTGTTGCAGGACTGTATCTTTTTAACTGTTTGAACTACCTACGTAGATACCTATTTTCACAGAATGTGTTACTTGGCCTGTCATGGCAAATACCTACTAAAAGTAATAAAAAGTCTAAATCCAATGGGTCCTCAGTCGCCCCACTGCCTGCCGCCCCGTAACAGAGTATTCGCCACGGGAAATAAGGTCACCTGAAGAAGAGTTATTACCCGTGCCCAGGGTGCACCAGCACAGTAGCTGTTCCCATCAGACGTAGAAGCGGTAGAAGAAACACCAGCCGTCAGGCACATGAGGTGTTTTTCTGGCCCATCACCCCAGATCGCTCAGCCACTGCGCCAGGCCAACTGTCCCGGTCAACAACTAGTATCTACCTACTTAATGCTTATAACAAGCTTATAAAAAGTGGTCACCGCTTGAATCGACTCGTATCTAGATGTCGTAAAATACTGGGTGTCAGGGAAACGCTCCCGAAACCGAAAGGCTATTATTATACTACCTAAACACAATCGAATACCAATAACCATTAGCCCTCATAACCCAAATCACTAAAACTCATTGTTTTAGTGATTTGGTATTTTGCAAACCCGCAATGTAAAGCGTACAAAACTCGGGATCAATGCCACGCGTACCTAACCTACCTACGCTCGCTACGACACGGATTTCGTATGCGAGCGAATGTCGTTCACCCCTAGCGTCAGCTGATATTTTATTTGAATTACATTGCGAAATATAAAAAAATTAAATAAATAAATGGGGTTTTTTCTGAAAATCAGTTTTATTTAACTGCCCAAAACTAGTTATGTATGAAAAAACTAAAAAAGAATCGATTTCTTTTTGTGGTTTCATATCAGTAATCACCAGCACTATCACTATCTTCGTTTTTGGAAGCGTTTCCCTGACACCCAGTAGGTATAACTATCACAGATTAATGATAATAACTATCGCTTGTTATTGAATAGGTAATGAATGTACGTAATTAAAATAAAAAAGATAATTATTGGGGTCTTTCTTGGACAGGTAGTAAAATTATTAAATAATAATGTACTTTTTTATTATCATCCAATTAACTTATTACGTTACTTATTGTATCGCGTTTTAATCATATTTTGTGTATAAGAGTTAATTTTTTTACAAGAACACGCGTTTTTCTTTTAATGGTTATGGCAGATGGGTAACCTATGTGACGAGTGTTTGTCATTAAACATTTTGTCGATATTAGTGTGGTTGTTTTCAGTTTTTGTTGTTAAATGTAGTGTGGTATAATAAATGTACCTATACATTTATTTTTTAAGTTTTTGTTTTTATTCAAACTACAATACACAGATAGAAAGTTACTGCTCCATCATCAGACCCTGATCACCATCTATCTATAACTTATTCATTGAAATCATTCCAATGAACCCAAACACGATACCTCTGCTGTAAGTTGGTGGGGTATCCAGGTGATGCTGCAGCAACAACTCAAGGTTACCATGTTCCTGCAATATCATTGGAGTAACAGGATATCAAATTTCAAATCGATCAGACCTGTGGAAGTTGCTCACATCCATTAATCAACTAGACAAGAGCTGATGATCTTCAAATGGCTGAATAGACTTTCTTGAATCATGGCTAAGAACACTCTCGATCAAGTCACCTTTCAAACAAAAAAAAAACAAAATTGAAATCAGTTCAAACTACAGATACCAGGCCCCTCAGAAAGTATTGCGAAAAAAAGTTTTTATATATGGGAGACTGGCCAGTTATAATGTTTTTCGAAAATATGATTATTTATAAGTAAAAATAAGTAAGTTCCAATTTCAAAATTTCCCTCCACATTTTTTGCGAGTTAATTCAAAGTATTGTGTCTCACTGAAATATGGATCTGCGCCGGGAACATTTTAGAGCTATGATTTTATACGATTTCAAGTGTCGCCTGAAACCGGATGAATCGTACGATAGACTTCAAATGGCATTCATGGATGAAGGCCCTTCCAAGGCAACCGTGTATCGTTGGTATAACGAATTCAAGCGCGGTCGACCAACTTTGGGGGATGACGAAAGAAGCGGTCGCCCTTTGACGGCTGTTACCGAAGAAAACATGCTAGCAGTGAAAAATTTAATCCAAGACAATAGGCGAATTACATATCAGGAGATTCAACACATATTGAAGATTGGATCGGGAAGCGTTCACGAGATTCTACACAGCCATCTTCGCGTGAGGAGGATAGTATCACGCTGGGTGCCGCACAACCTCACCGATGCTCAGAAGCAGGCCCGGGTGGAATGGTGCCGTGATATGCTTAACAAATTTGAAGCAGGCTCGTCTCGGCGTGTTTACGACATCGTTACAGGTGATGAGTCCTGGATTTATCAATACGACCCAGAAACCAAGCGCCAGTCGACTGTTTGGGTGTTTCAAAATGAGCCAACGCCTACCAAAGTGAAGCGATCTAGAAGCGGGGGTAAGATTTTGATCGCTAGCTTTTTTAATTTGACTGGCCACTTGGTATCAATTCCCTTACGGGATCAAAGAAGCATTAATGCCGAATGGTATACTACCAAATGTTTGCCAGAAGTTTTCTCTGTTATAAGCAACAAGCGACCAAACACAGGGCTCCGCCGGCTACTGCTCCACCACGACAATGCACCTGCGCACACCGCACTCAAAACGAGGGACTTCCTGGACAGCACGCCAGTCAAACTCCTGGGTCACCCTCCTTACAGCCCTGATCTAGCACCGTGTGACTTCTTTTTATTCCCAAAAATAAAAAATCAGCTCAAAGGGATACAATTTTCGTCGCCGGAAGATGCGCTGGCTGCGTTCGAGCAGGCTGTAAACGAGGTGTCTGCGGCGGACTGGAAAAAGTGTTTTGAAAACTGGTTTAGGCGCATGAATCTTTGTATAGAGGCTGGTGGAAAGTACTTTGAAAAGATTTGATAAAAATATATGTACGTATAGAACAATTTTTTTTAGTTTCGCAAAACTTTCTGAGTGTCCCACGTACACACGTTAAACACATAACACCCCTTGTTTGGGTCGGGGGTTAGAAAGAGATAACAAACCGAATCGGACGACAACTGCATAACGAAAATGTTCTGAATCTGGGAACAGCTCTCAGGGAAATTTCTTCCTTTGTGAAGCTCGTCAGATGATCAGTCGGCACCTTCACCAAAAAATTATTGAAAAACACGTTCTGATGGGACTCCGACCGCTCGACCCTCAAAGTGAACTTGGTCTTGATTTGGATGTACTCTACAATCTCCTCGACCTTTATAATGCAGCTGGGAAAAGTATAGCAGCGTCGTTGGTACAGCAGGACGCAGCAGGTGGTTCGATCCGGTTGGTGTGGTACCGCACTGGTTCTTGCAAGGTGGCTTTCCCTTCTTCTAGCAGTGGGTCCTATGGAGAAGAACTCTAAATAAAAGTAGTTAACACGTTTAGTTGGCCGTTTAGTGACCACGTAGGTATATGGCACCAGTTTTATCGTGCAATAGGTGCAATAGCCAATAGCTATGGCTTTTCGGATTGAGAAGTTTGATTTTTATCCAGGGTCGTAACTAGACGATCAGGGGCCCCAGGGCAACAGGTGCTGTTTCGTCCGTTGCTCTAAAACCATTAGTAAATGAGTTCGGGCAGAACATGTTTAACACCCTTGTTATCGCCGCCATATCGGCAAGGTAGCCTGTATCTGAACTGTAAGTTTTGTTGATCCACACACTGTCACGGTTATAGCAATAGTGTTTAGAGGAAACGAAGCTGTGGCGGTGGGCCACCGTGGTGGCTTTCCACCAGAGCTGTGCGGTAAGTGAGGAATAAGTACTAAGAGCAATGAGGAATACATCCACCACAGCACACATCACGGCATAGCGCAGCTTCGCTATTGGTGGAATCTTTCCTCGCTCACCGCTTAGGTTCGAAACTTCGCATAGCTCTGGAGGAAAGCCACCCTTACAGTTTACAGTCAGAATAAATTAAAAAGATATTAGTGTGGATAGAAAACGCCTTTAGGTATCAGGATATAAACTCTTTAGTTTAGTGTAACTGGCAGTTTACATATTTTCGAACCCATCACAATGCGGCGTATATGTCAAATAAAATTACAAGATTTGGTAACTTCTGGCCTGGCAGAAAAAGCATTGAAAACACAATTTACGTTACACCTTACAAAATTTGCTTGAACTATGTAAATCTTATATTTAGAGCTTCAGTCAAAACACATTCAAATATTAATTAGCCTTTATCGTGTAATGGAGTTTTTGGATTCCCTTGGTAAGTGTCACTTTTTTCTTCTATCTTGGAATATATTTGAGTCTTAATTTATTAAAATTACCTTATTTTAGATCTAGATACTATAGATAAGAAATCGCACCGAGTGCGGTCTTGGTATCTGTATGAGCAGTACAAGTCCCTCGAAAGAAGCCAGTTGGATGCTGCCCAGAAATTGAAGGATCGCTCGTATCAGGAAAGAATTTTGCGCCAGGAATTGTCAGAAAGGAGAGCCAGGCGCAAACTGTACGATCAGTTCGGACTCTGCCAAAGCGAGTCCAGATTAAAGAAGAATATCAAAACACAGAGCACCAAGACTTCAGTTAGTGCGAGCAACGACGACTTCTTCGAAAGTTTCTGCGACCTTCACGAGGACGAACGTGTGACTGAAGTTACAGGAACTGAATTTTCTGATGACACGTTTAGCCAAGATGGCTTGTCAGCAAGTAAATGTTGTATAGACGATTTCAAAAGTGTCGAAGATCATAAAGATGACAATTGCAGCTATACGGGAAGCATTAACAGCGTAGTGGAGAACTTAAAACCGGCTAGTGACAGCTATCTACAACCCAAAGAAATGGAGTTTGCACAACACTCAATAGTTGAAGATATACAGATGCAACTAGAATTGGTCAAGGAGGATATACAATGTTTAGAAAACTTTGCGAAACTTGAAGATGTCGATAAGATCTCTGAGGACGACAGTTTGAACACAGTTGATGATCGCGATTCGAAGCATGTTACGGTTAGCGAAAAAAATGATCAGGAATATAATAATAATATAATCGCAATATGGTCCCGGCTAGTCTCGTTCGCATATCAAGTTGTACAATTAAACCATGGTGATTGTTTAAAACGATTAACTAACATTTGAAATAGCTGCAATTTTGGTCTTTAATTCATTTAATGTTTGGTTTCAGGGAACTGCTACTGTGATTACAGTTCACAGTTTTTGACGGCGGTACTGGCGTGTGATGTATTGAGAAGAGGCGTCAACAGAATGTGTGAGTAATTATCGTTCTAACAATTGCTGGGTAAAGTGGAGTCGGTCATTGTTATTGTTTTTTTCAGTTTGTGGAACTTTTCTATGGGTACTTTGTGCTGCGGCAGATATTCTTTAATTGATAGGTTGGTTGGTTGAGTTGCTAGTCTTTTTATAGCGGAGTTGGAGGAGGACACAGCATGTGTGTATTAACTAGTAGGAGTTTTAATTTTAGGTCATATTTTGCAGCCTTACGTCTCACCATTAAAGTTTGCTACTGATGAATCGGACGTGTCCAACGAGAGTCTAAAAAATGTGAAACGGAAAAAATCAGTACAATCAAGAAAATGCAAGAAAATATGTGAAAATAAGGTAATAATTTTGGTATTGATATAGGTAAGTTATTTATATCTTATATTTAGATTTTTCATCTATTGTATTATTAATAATGCGATTCTAAAAATAATATTTTTTGCAGCCATTGTCAAACAAGAAAGCGAAAACGTGGACAAAGACATTAAGTTCAGATAGAAAATATTCAGAAAATTGTTGGCAGCCCCTATGTAAAAACTCGTTTGAAAATCAAACTGTCACCAAGAAGATCCGCCGCGCTAGCGAACCATGGCGCAGTGTTGCCAAGTTATATACTTCCAAAGAAGACCTTAGCGACATATCTCCCTCAAGTAGCAGTATATGGCCAGACTTTCTGAAAGATAAGCCTTCCAAGAATTCTAGAAAACGCTGTTGTTGTTACCATAAGAAAGCGGTGAATCCGATGTTGAAAATAGCTCAGTATATAGATAGCATATTAAAGGACATTGAAGAGTCTAAGCATGATATGTGAAATTGTTGTTACACATTAAATAATAATAACAAATGTTTTTTTAATTAATATCAGTAGGTACCTGCCATCTGGTAGCACTAACATAGTTTATGATCAGTAGTACCTCTGAGTTTTACAAAATGTTAAAATCTACTATCGCTGTCGACTACAGAAAAATATTTGCGCTCTTATTGGCTCGAGCAATATCACTGTCAATGTCCAAGCCAATAAGAACGCGAATGTTTCTAGTCACAATATAACTAGTAACATTTTGTAAAACTCATAATAGCGGTACTGGTGTTCTAATGCGCAAAACACACAGGACGGATGCGGTTGGTAGCGGGTCGGGTCGCGAGTACGGACCCGCGTTTCGTGTTTTGTCGTCCATATAAAAACAGGCCCTAATCCCGACCCGACCCGCACCCGTCCTATGTATGTTTTGCGCTTAAAAGTAAGGAGGAACTATTGAAAAATCTAAAGAGACCCAGAGATTTGTACTGAAATCTATTTTAATACTTCTACTTACAAAATGGATTTCTGTACAAATGCAACAACCCAATGTCGCGTTTTAGATTTTCGTGAGCCCATATACTTTCCTCTTTAAAATTGTTGGGAAACTGGAATGGACTATACAGGATAATTGAAAAAATACCCGAAACCTATTAACACTAACTTTGTATTATGACCCTGAACAATGTTTGTTTTACTTTTCATATTTCAAAACATTTATTTTCATACAAAAATATAATAATACTCTGTACCTTGCATATTCTAGATGTCCGACGAGAGGCCGGGGTCAATGTACACAGGGGTCAATGTAGCTACCTACTTGCTTATTTGTAAGCTAATGACAACAAGTAAACAACCAAACAAACCACATACCGCAGCGTTCGGGCTTGCGGCATAATATGCTATAGTATATGCAAATTTGACACAACAAAAATTAAAAATATTTTTTTTGGCTAACCTGTTTACTTTTGGAGTTTTGGCCAAAGTCGTATCTTAGAACAAACGTTGTTCAGGATCATGATACGAAGTTAGGTTGGAGCTTTCGGGTATTTTTTCAATTGCCATGTATATTTTAAAATTTTAAATAGAATGATGGTATTCAGTTAGTAATCAGTGTTATGAATCTTAGGCTGGTTTCAGTCTTAGCAGTGTGTACGGGCCGTACGGACAGTCCACCTGCATGCTGGACGGACGAGAAGCGTGTTCCGTACGGAGCAATCCGCGTCACTGTAAAACCATGTTCTAAGGCCACACGTGTTTTTACTACGGAGCTCCGCGCGGACAGTTCGCAGATAAATCCGCACTGCTCTGAAACCAGCCTTACCAAAAAATATAGAATGTTAGCAATTTAGAAAAGAAGTAAATTAAAACATATATAACAAATATGTAACACTTTATTACACATGTCGCCTGTACAACAGCGAATTTAAGTTAGTTACAATATTTTTTATAGATTTCTACATAGAAGTTTTACATCGAAAATGTTTCATAAGAATGCATCCCCTTCACCTTTTAAATTCGTTTAAAAAACAAGCCAGCTTCACAGAAAAAAAAAACATATTTATTACAAAAACAATTTTAAATAATTAGAAAGAAGAAACGGATTTTCACTGCGAATATTTCATTCTTTAAATAACTTCAGTTAGGCTCAGCAAGCACTGCGGCGGATAACCACGCGTTGTTATAAGCCGCCTAATAAAATGTAGCCAGTAGGGTTTCTCAATCCAGCCATGGAAATAAATCGCTAGTGCATGCGCTTTTATAGAAATCCATAGATTATATTTTTTTGCGGTTTAAAAAATCGCAACCGCAGTGCATGCTAGGCCTTAGATGAAGACTTGAAAACCTTTTCTGCGTATTTATCTTCATGCCATCTTATTAAAAACGTCAACAACCCCTTGCAGGTAGGCCCCCCCACAAGGTGGACCGACGATCTGGTGAAGGTCGCGGGAATCCGCTGGATGCGGGAAGCGCAAGACCGGTCGTTTTGGCGATGCTTGGGGGAGGCCTATGTTCAGCAGTGGACGCCTTTCGGCTGAAATGATGATGAACGTAACCCCGTAATCACGGAAAACTTTTCTTGAACAACACGGTTACATCAACGAGTTGCAGAGTTGCTGTAAACAAGTAGCTGGCAACACTATGTATAGCTACGTTGTTTCCAGTAACAATGCAAGCTGTTTATCAACAATTTCGCGCAACAAAAGTTTATCGTGAATATGAGGGTCTTTATGCACGTCAGGAAAAACAAAATTTCAAGCTATGCATGGAACTAAATACCTACTAAATTCGACTAGGCCAGGACATATTCAAAATATTATATTATGGTAGGATTGGTAGAAAACAACAGACAAACCAAATTGGTTCAAAATTAATTTTAGCACGTGGCAACACCAATAATCTATTTCCCTTCCTTATCTAAGCATACCTTTAAAATTGTGTGTACAAATTATTTGAATCTGTTGGTTATATATTTTCAAGAAAGACAATTAAAGAAGACTGGTTGTATTATAGTGTTATAAATATATAACTTTGATGCTTTAACAATATTTAGGCTGATATCTGCATCATTTAATTGGTAAATTGGTGTTTCAATTTAATATTATGTACGTTTGTTGTATTATATTTTTCATATGAAATACAATTCTCCCAGTATATCGAGGAAATACAGTAGCTCAATCAGTATCTAATTTATATAAGGCTAGTTAAAAGGTCCATGTTTCGCTGTCTAACAAGATACACTGGGGGCGCTAATTAATTTAAAAAGGTATACCCGACTACCGATGATGCATATCCAGACATTTTGAGTACAGTAAATAGAGAGAATCAAAAGAAACTATCAAAATCCGTCGAGAATATTTTATTTCTATCGTTATTTCGCCTCTCCTAAGTTGCGCCACAACACTCGGTCCGCCTTCTGCAGCCAGTCCCTCCCAGCTACGTTCATCAGGTCGTCGGTCCACCTGGCTCAGGCAATTTAGAAGAGGCCTATGTCCAGCAGTGGACTGCGATAGGCCGAGTTGATAATGATGATAATCTTTATTTGAGAAATGAACATTATCTTATTTTTGAGAGAAGTGTTTTGCAATACTTTTGTTAAAACCCTTATTTGACATTCCCCAGTTATGCTTAGGCCGCACTCATCGCAATAACCCGAATTTTCGGGTCATCGCGATGTATGTGGCCAAGTCTTTGCGAAAGCTTCGCCGCTTCGGGCGAAGACGAAGACACTTCGCTCCGCTGTCGGTAAACTCTGGCACATCAAAGGATTTTATCGCGATAAACTTCACTTGCGCGGCCACACTTGACACACCACTTCACTGGATTCAGTCGGCGTCGGCGCACAGACCAAATTAAATGAAGCGTACGTGTCAGCGTAAATTAGATAGGTAATATAACTGATATTTTTAATGGATTGTATTTTTACTGATATTTATATTGAATTTATAATAATTAATAACGAGGCAGAGTCGATATTATGGAACCCGTTTTTTTACAACAATAAATGTAGCAAATAATTAATTGCCGCCATAAAATACAGAGCAGCCGCTTCGTCCATTTTGTTTTGGCTCGTGTGTTGTCGTGTAAACTCGTATATGTTCGGGATTAGCGCGATAAAACATCGCGACAACGCAACTTCGATGTCGATGTATGTGGCCAAGCACATTCGCCGTAGGCCGAAGACCAAGCATTATCGCACGAATGTCTTCGCGATGTGTGCGGCCCTAGCATTAGTAATTGAGGTTTCTACAAATTCCAGTACGAGTTTTGAGAGAATTGAAACCACCTTTAATTGTGACACCAGAGTTTTCGAGGCCTGGCTAGACAATGCTCATTTTCAAGGCACCCACTGCGTGAAGACCCTGACCTATTTCTCCTAGTTGTTTCTAAAATCATTCACTAATCTCTTGTTTGCCTAAACGTGGACCCACGCGAGACATAATGGAATTTTAATTGGAATACGACTGGTTAAATCAGTTTCATCGTAGTCGGGTAAAAGTTTAAAAGGCAGTTCTGTCACAGCGGTGACACTCCGTGTACGTGTGAGCTCGCTCGCCGGTGTCCTTGAGCGAGCGCGTGAATGTAATAGGCCTTGGCTGAGGCAGCCGAGAGACTGCCCGATCCACACGCCGCGCACCGCGCACGGCCCCGCGCTCGCCCCGACCCGCACACATAGCCGAGAGCAATTTTACGAGCACACATGCATAAGTGTCGCTTCTTGTCATTAGTATATATTCTATGGTTCTGTATTACAAATCTATGTGAATATTATTAGGTATTATTTTCTAACCATATTTTTATAGGTATATTTTATACTGTTAAATGTATCATGTGACGGTAAAATGTAAGGCGTGCTTTACTATTGTACAGACGACCGCACGTCAGTGGTAACAGTTTGACCTTGACTGCGTCATTATTTCGTAAACAGTAACGGCGTGTTTTGTCATTCACGTGCGATCGACTGTACATGGCATAAGGCTTGTTTCATTCAATGAAATGTTTGACAAAAATAATAAGAAAAACGTGCGTATAAATTAAGATGGGTAAAGGGGCTAGCTTTAATATTAGGTGCTTCACATTTGTGCTAGTTTTTTTTTAAAGCCCCTGTACACAATGTCATATGTCGGCCACAATTCAATGCCAACTGCTTTATTGGGATTTGAGATGATCATGGCAATGACAAAAAATATAATGATACAGCAACATTAGCTATTGTGTATAGGAGCTATTACAATTTGGAGATTATGCATATATTTTTTAATTTAATTATGCGAAAAGCAGACTTTCCTCCGCCGTGCGATAAATTCATACGATACGCCGAATATAATGTAGATGCCCCATTATAAAACTCTATACATTAACTATTTGATATTTTGATTTAGTGTACAATACATTACAATAAGAATAGTAAACAATTATAAAATTGACTCTATTGTCTCTTGTTGTACACTCAGTGCAATTAAAAAAGGATACAAGTAAAAAATAAAGCTTGATAATTGCGCGTGCGTGAATTAAATCCACGTTTTTTGTAAATACTAATAAATAAGTTATCGGGAGATCGTCCTACTAATATAGTAAACGTGAAAGTATGGATGTTTGTTTGTTTGTCCTTCAATCACGCTGAAACGGCTAAAGAGATTCGGATAAAGTGGTTTAAAGCCACTGATACACATGCCTGTAACTGCACGCTAGGATACCAGCTCCTTGCACGTGCCAGCTACTTTCATCTGTAAACGTTAACTGGCATGCCTGTACCCGGCAATCAAGTAGCTTGCACAACATTTGATATACTGGCATGCAATATGAGGGAGGGAACGCGGGCTTCAAACCCGGCACGTGTGAACGTACGCGGCAGCTACAGGCATGCCGAAGAAGGCCATCACTCAAATCCGTCTTCTTTTTTTGTCTCATTAATTTAGCTACACATTCTACTGCTAGTAACAATATGACATTATTTAATTCACTTTGAACGCTTTCCGTTGATGCAAAAACTAGAAAATGTGCTGTCAAGACGAGACATCGGTAGCGTGGCGTACTGCCTCGTGTATACGTCTTGCAAATTACAGCAAATTGAATGCAAGTTTACTTGCAAATGTATACACAGTGCACCAGTTACTTGCTTATCCCGTTAGCTGGCATGCCAGCTACTGTTCCTTTTTACAGGCATGTGTATTCCGGCCTAATGGCCTATGTGTAATCGCATAGGATAGTGTTTATCTACGTACCACGGGAGCGAATCCACGGGTGTCAAGTAGTCAATAAATAAGGAACTATCTACGAGTACTAAGTAGCATCGTCATCATAATGATTCGTAATCGCTCATCATAGAAGTTTACTCGCGAATTATTGCGATGTCGAATTTTATTCTTAAATTGATTGTGTCCATTTCAAAATCATAAATCAATCAATCAATAAAAAAATCATCATAAAAAAAATCTCAAGTAGGTATATTCAAATTCATTTAGGGCCTATCATTGGATAATCCGAACTCCATCCATCCGTCCGGACATTTTCGAAAAAATCAACTTTTTTTTTTACATTTATTAAAAAAAATCTATTAGCTAACATGCCTCAGATAAAATAACTGCTCGACGCATGCGCAGACCCTATAAAAATCTCAGTTATGGTTAATGCCTTTACGACTAACTGGACGTCGCGTTCGTGTTTTGTCCCAGCATAATACTCCCTGCATGAATGATTCGTTGAAAGAGAACTACTAGAGATACTGATAGCAGAGCTGGACTGATAGTTTTCTTTAAATAAAATACACTAATGCCGGCCGCTCACGATCATGCCGCTGGATTACTGCTGCATGACAGTCGGCAGATTATTCCAGCAAGTAGCATGTCCTTCCAAAAAATTCACCCACGCACCGTCAAGCCTATTTGACGGTGTCTGAGTGACATAGGGGTAAATTTCACAAACGATAATTCTCTGGTGACAGTCGGCAAATTGAAAATCGATCATTCCGTCAACTGGCATGTCTTTTCAGAAATATCAACTAGTTCGCCCTCGCACCGTCAAGCCCACTCAATCAAGCCTATTTGCTGGATCCAGTGGCATGATCGTGAGTGGCCGGCATTAAACAACCTTTGACAGATGTCACATACGTACAAATAATGTCAAAATATGTAAAAAAAATGCGTATCTAACATTTGTCATAGGACTCTGGCTATATTTTACGAACTATATTGAACTTGGCTTTAGTAATGATCATACGAACAGTTCTTTTACCCTTCTTCCTCCCTGTGCAGCGCGTGGCAAATCCAATAATTATAGAACACAATACATGCAGGTCTTGCTATACGACGTGATATCACACGCTGCTCAGCTAGACTCATAGCCTAGGACATAGCCTAAGCAATATCACGTCTGGCCAGTAAAATACCTAGTGTAAATAATTACTACATAATATAATATGCACTGAGTGTACGCGGCTTACGCCATCTTACGCTACAAATTGAGCTAGTCGCCTAGTTGTCGGGCGGGTTGTCGAAGTAGTCGATCTTCTCTACCGGCGGCGGCTGACTGACCGGCTGGCTGGCCTGTTGACTGGCTGGCTGGCTGGCCTGTTGACTGGCTGGCTGGCTGGCCTGTTGACTGGCTGACGGTTTCGATTGGCTGCGGGCCGCCCATGCGTTCGTTGAGGTGAGCGTTGCCCAGCCGCTTGTTGATCTGTAGGGGAGTTTTTGGTTGAATTGTATGCAAAAGTTGGATACTTACTGGATATCACAGGCAGGAATGACCTAATGACATATGAATGCCTAAAATTCATTTTAAGTGTAATACACTAGTATATCTCCTGTAGCGCGGGTGCGTTTACAAAGACAAACCTCAAGCTATCTGTGGATCGCACAAATATTTTTTCCGTGCGGGAATAGTTGACTCGAGAATCCCGCGAATTTGTTAAAATTGATATAAAGGTCATAATTGCGTGAATTTACGCAATTATTTATGACTTTTATGCACAGACCTCTTTTATGTCTACAGGCTAGGATCGATTTGACGTTCTAGAATTGTCAAACTGGTTCGCCAAACTTCTGGAGTCTAATTTATAACTGGAACTAAACTGGTTTATATTTTTAACGAAATCCATCCATCCATCATAAAACTGAATATCCTATCCGTGCGTCTCACTGGCTGTTACAATGTTCCCGGAATTGAGAATTTGTACACTCTCAGTGAGAACAAAAACACGTGGACGGACACCCTTTAAAACTATGGAGGACGCTGTCTAAAGGAAACCCCTTCTACCAATTCGTGTAGTCGCAGAGTGGAATAAACTCCCAGAAAGTGTGATAATGAACTGCTTCAAGAACAGACTTGACAAAATCTGCAAATCGCAAGACACACGCGCATCAGCTTACTAAGCTGCTAGTGTGGTTTCCATATAATAATAATAATAATAGCAGTACCTATACGTGCCATTTCTAAAATTGTATCATAGACCAATTTAGTTCCAGTCTAGTTGTTCACCAATAACTTAACAAACATTCACAACCTATTTGTTAATCTATATTTATAGCTATGGTATAGTCTTTCTATAAGAATGTCAGTGAAATAGAGGTTTCATAGAAGGGTATTCTCAAGTAGGTACTTATGTAAAGCTGAGACTCCACTTGCGCAGCCTCGAGACGAGCTGCCTCGTCCTAAGCATGCCATGCAGATGCCTATGCATAGATGCATTTGAGCAACCTACACGATAAACGAAGCAGCCGGCCGCAGTCAGGCGCTTTACTCGCGACTGGTTCGAGTTCTGAACCAAATCGGGCTAATGTCAATTCCTTAGAGGTTTTACTGTCAATTCTTCTAGGAATTGACACTAGCTCGATTTGGTTCAGAACTCGAACCAGTCGGGAGTAAGGCCCCAGAACCAGTTTCTCACTTGCCATGGCCCCGAATGGAGATTTGTTCATTTTGCTGTATATCAAGCACATTAAAACCGACACTGAATGGCTCGTCACGCGGCTGTCTCGTTTGATTCAAGTTGTGGCAGGCCTCGACCCATGGTCAGGGACGAAGACTCCCTCGCTGATTCAATCCGCCGCAAGAGGACGGGTACGTGCAGGCTTATTTACGGCGATCTATTGCCAGGTTCTATCGGGGAGTCTATCGTCCGCATTGAACGGCCCTCGAGTTGCGATGAAGTCTTAAGTTTCCCCAGGTGGCGTAAAATGCGACAGGTATTTAGTCCGCCTAAAAAAATATCGACCTGCGGTAGTCTCCATTTGTTATACCTCTAATGGAGTTGCAGCTTAAGGCGAATGAAGGCTTCCGGGTATCCCGCGAAATTCAAAATTTCTCTATTTCTCGTTGTATATTAACCGAAATATGATTCGCGGAAGTAATAACAAGATATCTACTGAATAATACTCATAAAAAATATAAACCTAGCTCTGTAAGCTCTATAATCATAAATTAATATTATTGAGCTTATAGAGCTACGATCAGAAATAAGCTAGAATCAGAAATGAGATTCACTGGAGAACGAAAGCAACCGAAATAGCTCGAAGAATTGCCAAACTTAATTGGCAGTGGGCGGGGCACATTGCTCGCAGAACGGATGGCCGATGGGGCAGTAAAGTTCTGGAGTGGCGACCGCGTACTGGAAGGCGCAGCGAGGGTAGGCCCCCATAAAGTGGACCGACAACCTGGTGAAGGTCGCGGGAATCCGCTGGATGCGGAAAGCGCAGGACCGGTCGTTGTGGCGATGCTTGGGGGAGGCCTATGTCCAGGTTTTTTGGTAAAGCGTCTGCTTATTGGTTATTTATATTACAATCTAGCCTTAAGACTAATAAGTAATTTAATTTTAACTTAAACTTCTACTAAGCAATTAAAATTGCAAGAATGCGTCCTATAACACTTTCCTTGGTTTCTAATTAAGGTGAAGACACTTTGTTCATGTGTTCTTTAACTTCTTTATAGCACTTATTGTATTGCACTCTCACTAACTACTCATAAACTAATTCGAATGGTTTTATCCTTTTGAGTCTACTTGTTAAGGCCCTGTCCCTTCGCCAAACTCCAAAAAAGTACATTGTTTCTTTCCATTTTTCGTCATCATTTCTTGAAGTAGGGAGAATGGAAAAAATATATAGTGGAGTTGAGTAGTTTATGTATCCATTTTGAAAGATTTAAATAACTTCGCTTGATAGAAAAAAAATCCAAACATAGCCAATTTTTGGCACTTTGAATTCATTTTATGATGAAAATGTATATAGAACATGATTTTGAAACTTACACGATATATTTTATCGCAAGCCAAGTAATCCATTTCGGAATTTTTTTTTGATAAAATTACATTAATTTAATGTTTTACATAACTAATTGTTATCACGAGCCGGCGCGCCTCATTGCTCCAGCTCCCCACTGCGCACCGCAGTCCAGGTACCTACAATTCGTGCAGGGACAGGGCCTTAAATCCGTGTTGTCGATGATGATAGATATATAGATAGAATATTCTTTATTGTACACCAATAACATTATTATACTTAGGACTAACATGTAAAATAAGGGTACATTGGCGGTCTTATCGCTAATAGCGATATCTTCCAGACAACCTTTGGATGGACAAGGAAGACGTGAAAAATAGATGGGGGCAGTATGTGGTGCACTTTCAGAAAGTTTACTAATATTTAATATAATAAATAAATAAATATTTACCTACCATAGAAAATATTACATGTATAAATATATAAAATAAATTCTAATATATATCCATAAATATATACCAAATATATACAATATATACAAATGTAACAACAAATAATATTCTTTAATAAATAACGATAGTGTCGGAAAAGGCACGGCTGGCTGTTCATGGGGGAGTGTAAGTGCCTACACTTATGTATGGTAGTGAAAGTTGGGTATGGCAGAAGAAACATGAAAGCAGAATAAATGCAGTAGAAATGAGAGCTTTGAGAAGTATGTGTGGTGTAACTTTGAGAGATAAAGTAAGGAATAACATGATAAGGGAGCATTGTGGAGTGAAAGAAGATGTAGTGACAAAGATTGAGAAAGGTATGTTAAGATGGTTTGGACATATAGAGAGGATGGACGAGAGGAGATTGACGAAACAAGTATACGAAGCGAGTGTGGATGGAAGAGTTGGAAGGGGACGACCTCGGCGAACGTATCGCGATCAAATCGCGGATGTTCTCAAAAAATGCCAGGTTAAGAGTTCTCTAAACCGACGAGCATGCATGACGAGGTTAATGGACGTAGATGAAGCGAAAGAGGTGTGTCAGGATCGTAGCAGGTGGAAATCCATAGTCTCTGCCTACCCCAATGGGAAACAGGCGTGATAATATGTATGTATGTATGTATAAATAACGAAATAAAATACGTGTATATACCAGTGTAGCAACATCTCACTAAAATAACAGTTTATACAGAGAGATAATGTTCCTTTACAAGTTTTTTAAAAGAAGCTAGCGACTGAGCACGTCTTATAGGCACAGTAGGTCTACTCGCGTTTTACGAACGACAAACGAAGTACGAACTTTCGTTCCGACTGATACTTACATTATAAAGATAGGCACATAAAAAAGGCACAATTAAGAAGGACTACGGTTCATAGTCGTATAAAATTTACCGGAGATGAGAAAAACAAACGTCAAAACACGATCATCGCATGCGATAAGGGAACGATGGTTGACCGGAGTAGCAAATTGTGCGATGAATCGTACGATTTATCGAATATCGTCGAACGGGAGTAGACCTCCAGGTAACGCATTCCATAAACGAGCAGCTTGGACTGTGAAGGATTTGTCATAGTATATAGTTGAATGTGCTGACATCTGAAGTCTCAAGTTTTCCGATGATGATGATGATGAGGTATAGAATGTGTATCTCGTGCATACGTACTTGTTGGGCGGCTGCGTAGCCGTGCTGTAGCTGGCGAGGGCCGCGGCGCCGGGCGGCGCGCGCAGTACGGGCCCCGGCACCCGACGCTTGCCCGCCTCCCGAGCCAACACCTCCAGAACACTCATGGCGGGCAGCCACGACTGTGCACCATTACGACATACATTATAATACGCATGGTATAATAATATGTTTAATCTACTACTATTATAAAATTGTTAAATGTCAGTGGTCTGTTTGTTTGTTCCAGCATCACGATAAAACTACTGGACCGATTTATTTGAAACTGTTTGTGACTAAAAACTTCTGATTTGACTTAAAAACTGGTAAGTATGTATTTTACCTCGCTACGATGACGGGAACCGGTGATTATTAATTATATTTTTCTACAACATTTTGCATACATTACGGCGCTCATATCCAGCTGTCATTCGCACGCATGCGCTCTAGCGCGCGCCTCCATAGACAAAATACGGCTGCTAAAGAAATTGCATTAAAAACTTTTTGGTCGGGCCGAATTGTACTGGGTAGAAAAAAAGAATCCTGTCGTATATGGGTGGCAAAAAAATGAAATAAATGCACTCTTTTGAGCCAACCAAAAATCAGAATCTTTCGACTTACAGACAAGGACCGGAAGCTACCTCTAAAATGGGATTTCTCAAAATTTTTGTATGAAAAGCAATAAAATTATGTAATAAGTACCTAAACATTGTTATATTGTATTTATCTTAATATACGAATAAGCATAAAGTTATGTTGGTGTAATTAAAAAAATACTATTAGCAGTCTACAATTTTTAATTAGGTACCATCTTCTTCTTCTTAATAACTATCTTAACTATTATAAAATTGTAACAAAATAGGTCCCGTAGTTTTTGCGTGATGCTTGAATAAACAAACAAACAGACAGTTTTGTAATAGTTACCGGAAAGCACCTAACTATTAACAGGATCCGTCACGGGGGTATACCAGTCTCTAACGCGAGCGGAGCCGCGGGTAAAAGCTAGTGTTTAATAATAATACGAACATCTGTGGCAGTCGTTACGGGTAGTCAGAGCCTGAAAGTCTGACAACTGGTCTAACCTCCGAACGTCGGTATTGCCCAGTAACTGGGTTGCTGGGGCCTGATGGCAGTCGCTCCGTGTAAAATACTGATATTCAGCCGTATCTGGTTAGACTGGAAGCCGACCCTAATATAATTGGGAAAAGGCGTAGAGGATGATGATGATGGTATAATAATATCTTTCACCAGGTACTCTCTTCACGTGACAGCTAGGTCACGTAATTGCCTCCGTACTACGTCATCGGCTGTGGAGCCAATAGCGGGCTGTTATCGTGACACTTGTCAGTTTGATGTGGTGCCACTTTGTGTAAATAAATTACCCGAGCATAATGCATTTTTGCATTTACTTGCTTCTATAAAGAATCACTTTAGAACTAGTCATTTTATACAGTTTCCTTTAATAAGTAATTAGATGAATAACACGAGATAACAAATAGTTAGGCTAGTTGGGAATTTATTTTATATTCATTACTAGCTTTTACCCGCGGCTCCGCTCGCGTTAAATTCTGCTAACCCACGTCAGTCCAGTCCAGTCCAGTCCATTCCAGTCCAGTCCACTGTCCCGCTGCCCCACTGCCCCGCTGCCCCACTGCCCCGCTGCCCCACTGTCCCACTGCCCCACTGGCCATTGCCCCACTATCCCACTGCCCCACTGCCCCGCTGCCCCACAGCCCCGCTGCCCCAATGCCCCGCTGCCCCACGAACCCGCTGCCCCGCTGTCCCGCTGCCCAACTACCACACTGCCCCGCTGCCCCACTACCCCACTGCCCCACTGCTCGCTGCCCCGCTACCCCACTGCCCTACTGCCCCGCTGCCCCACTGCCCCACTGCCCCGCTACTCCACTGCTCCACTGCCCCGCTATCCAACTTCCCCGCTGCCCCGGTAACCCACTGCCCCACTGCCCGACTGTCCCGCTCCCCACTGCCCCACTGCCCCGCTGCCCCACTACCCCGCTGCCCCGCTGCCCAGCTATCCCCGCTGCCCCACTGACCCGCTACCCCGCTGCCCCACTATCCAACTGCCCCGCTGCCCCGGTAACCCACTGCCCCGCTACCCCACTGCCCCGCTGACCGCTGCCCCACTGCCCCGCTGCCCCACTGCACCGCTGCCCCACTGCCCCGCTACCCCACTGCCCCACTAACCCACAGCCCCGCTGCCCCACTATACCGCTGAGCCACTGCCCCGCTACCCCACAGCTCCGCTGCCACGCTGCCCCACTACCCCGCTGCCCCTCTGACCCACTGCCCCGCTGCCCCACTACCCCAATGCCCCACTGCCCCGCTACCACGCTGCCCCACTGCCCCGGTAAACCACTGCCCCGCTGCCCCACTGCCCCGCTGCCCCACTGCCCCGCTGCCCATCTATCCCACTGCCCAACTGCCTGCCCCGCTGCCCCACTCCCCTACTGCCCCGCTGCCCCACTACCCCACTGCCCCGGTGCCCCGCTGCCCAGCTGCCTCGCTGCCCCGCTACCCCACTGCCCCACTATCCCACTGCCCCGCTGCCCCAGTACACCACTGCCCCGCTGCCCCAATGCCTCGCTTCCCCGCCCCGCAGCCCCACTGCCCACTGCCGCGCTACCCCACTGCCCCACTATCCCACTATCACACTGCCCCACTGCCCCGCTGCCCCACTACCCCACCGCCCCACAGCCCCACCGTCCCACTGCCACGGTCCTACTGTCCCACTATCCCACTGTCCCACTATCTCACTATATCACTATCGTCCCGTCCCATGTCCCATGTCCTGTCCCATGTCCCATCCTATGTCCAGTCCCATGTGCCGTCCCACTGTCCTGTCCCATGTCCCGTCTCATGTCCCGTCCCATTTCCCGTCCCATGTTCCGTCCCCTGTCCCGTCCACTGTCCCGTCCCCAGTCCCGTCCCCTGTCCCGTCCCCAGTCCCAGCCCCAGTCCCATCCCCTGTCCACTCCACTCCACTCCACTCCATCGTACATTACTATCCGCTCGTGCAAATGCATAGAAGCTTCGATCTGTCGGGTGAGTACGCAACCCACGAATTAATTTTTTTCTTTCTTTCTTTCTTTCTCAAAACCCATACCAGTTTTTAAGTCAGATCATCAGCTTTCAAACAAAAAAAAAAACATCAAAATCGGTCCAGTAGTTTTAGCGTGATGCTGGAACAAACAAACAAACAAACAAACAGACGTTTACAATTTTATAATAGTTAAGATGAACCCAAATCTCCTTAAATATATTGAAGATATCAATCAATGGCAACACTGATCGTGACGTAGCTTGGAGGCATCGCGCTGTCATCGCAGGAAGAGAATACCTGGTGAAACATCTTATTATACCATGATAATACGCTTGGAGGAATAAACTAGCCAAGGGGTGCACTCGCAAAAACGATAATCGATATATCGTGACATTTATCGTGTCGAAACCTTGAGTCATGTCGATTTTCAAAGTAAAACTTCTTTACGCACGCTTGACTTAGGGAGTAAGCTGGTGAATGCGTTACGAGTTGTGAGGCGAACGAGTTACGAGTTGTGGTAGTGCGGGACGCGGGGATCGAGGCGCGCGCGACGTCCGGCCACGACTCAGCGCCGGCAGAGAAACAGATTAATGAAATATGTACTAGGGAAGAGCAGACGTGCGCCGCGCCGCCATTCCTTTGTTCTCATTGAAATAGTATTGAGGGAGATATAAGTCAGTATATTTAGCGGAGTGTATTCTGCCGGGAAGACATAAAATTACTTGGAAAAATATTTATTTTAACTACCTATTTGGAAAAATATTTGTAAAACCTTGTCTTTTTTTATATTATAGGATGGCGAAACAAGCTAAAGGCCCACCTGATGTTAAGCGGTTACCTTTGCCCATAACAACTGCAATACCACCTAGGCTGTTGCCTAAATGGTACCGCAAGTAGGTTCGCCAAACTGAGACATGAAGATGAAAAGTCTCATGTGATTGTAATTTCATTTCTTTATCTTTTTAAATTAAATTGGAATAGTAATATACTAACCTTTTCTTTGTCAGCGGTGGCTACCACATTCCTGTTCGGCTCAGCATCGTAGGCAACACTCTCACAGCCGAAGTGCTCACACAGCTCGTGGATGAACTGACGCTTCTGCCAGTTCATCGACGGGAACGAGTGCGCTCGGGTCTTCTGTTTTGACTGCAGAAAAAACGTGTTATTATAATCTTTACAATGCATGCCTCAATAGTGTTAAGGTATTCTTTCGGTTGAAATGATGATGATTCCCTATTAGAGCAGACGCAAGCGTAAAGGATGACTAGAAAAAGAGGCGACTTCGTGCAGTCCAGTATCCGACTCATCAACCTCGGCTGTACTTGTTGAATTTTGTGTAATAATAATGTACAGGGCTTGATTTTTTCCTATAGACTAAGTCGCGTGTTGCGCGCACGCAAAACTCAATATGATGTACGCTCACAGTACAAATATTGTCAGAAATCCAGATTTATCATTACCTTCTTAGCGAGCTGCACGAGCTCGGTGAGCTTCTCGTGTGTCTGCTGCGCGAAGGAGGGCTCGCGGGCGGCCGTGGCGCGCACGTGCTCGCTGTAGCGCGGCGCCAGCTTGTGATAAGTGAGTGTCATTACCTTCTTAGCGAGCTGCACGAGCTCGGTGAGCTTCTCGTGTGTCTGCTGCGCGAAGGAGGGCTCGCGGGCGGGCGTGGCGCGCACGTGCTCGCTGTAGCGCGGCGCCAGCTTGTGATAAGTGAGTGTCATTACCTTCTTAGCGAGCTGCACGAGCTCGGTGAGCTTCTCGTGTGTCTGCTGCGCGAAGGAGGGCTCGCGGGCGGCCGTGGCGCGCACGTGCTCGCTGTAGCGCGGCGCCAGCTTGTGATAAGTGAGTGTCATTACCTTCTTAGCGAGCTGCACGAGCTCGGTGAGCTTCTCGTGTGTCTGCTGCGCGAAGGAGGGCTCGCGGGCGGCCGTGGCGCGCACGTGCTCGCTGTAGCGCGGCGCCAGCTTGTGATAAGTGAGTGTCATTACCTTCTTAGCGAGCTGCACGAGCTCGGTGAGCTTCTCGTGTGTCTGCTGCGCGAAGGAGGGCTCGCGGGCGGCCGTGGCGCGCACGTGCTCGCTGTAGCGCGGCGCCAGCTTGTGATAAGTGAGTGTCATTACCTTCTTAGCGAGCTGCACGAGCTCGGTGAGCTTCTCGTGTGTCTGCTGCGCGAAGGAGGGCTCGCGGGCGGCCGTGGCGCGCACGTGCTCGCTGTAGCGCGGCGCCAGCTTGTGATAAGTGAGTGTCATTACCTTCTTAGCGAGCTGCACGAGCTCGGTGAGCTTCTCGTGTGTCTGCTGCGCGAAGGAGGGCTCGCGGGCGGCCGTGGCGCGCACGTGCTCGCTGTAGCGCGGCGCCAGCTTGTGATAAGTGAGTGTCATTACCTTCTTAGCGAGCTGCACGAGCTCGGTGAGCTTCTCGTGTGTCTGCTGCGCGAAGGAGGGCTCGCGGGCGGCCGTGGCGCGCACGTGCTCGCTGTAGCGCGGCGCCAGCTTCGCCGACACGTCGGGGTTGCGGATCTGCAGCGCCAGCGCCAGCTGCCGCGTGCGAGCCTCCACGCGGCACTCGTCGTCGCATTCTAGACTGTAACCAGAAAAACCTATCAGTGGCATAGAATATACAACGTGTATCAGAAATGTGTGGGGGTCATTCAGGGCATAGCATAGAACAACTTTTACTTTTGGACCAACCCTGATATCGCGAAAAAAATATCAGCCGTTCCCTACTAAATCATCGATTTCGCTCGAAAATCAAAAACAACTCAAAAATAAGGATCAGCTGAATTTTTTTCGCGATTTCAGGGTTGGTCCCATAGTAAATGTTATTTGATAGCATCCCCTGAATAAGCTCTTCAAATATGACCACGCATTTCTGATACACGTTGTATACTAACGACAAGAAGCGACACTTAAGCATGTGCGCTCGTAAAATTGCTCGCGTCTGTGTGCGGGGGGGTCGTGCGCGGTGCGCGGCGTGTGGAACGGGCAGTCTCTCGGCTGCCTCAGCCAAGGCCTATTGCATTCACGCGCTCGCTCAAGGTCATCGGCGAGCGAGCTCACACGTACACGGAATGTCACCGCTGTTTCAGTGTTAGGATACACTGTAAGGTACTTAGGCTTAAACCTAGACCATCGACTCACTCGGAAACATCATTTAAAATCCAAGAGGGAGAAACTCAACATACGTTTTAAAACCCTCACTTGGCTGGTAGGGAGGAATAGTAAGTTGTCAACCGACGATAAACTCCTTAAATATAAAATAATTTTAAAGCCTGTCTGGACCTACGGCATACAATTCTGGGGAAACTGTTGCAACTCTATAAGCATAATAGAGAGAGAGCAAAATTCAATTTTAAGATCCATATCGAATGTGTGGTATGTGAAAAACACTGAAATCCATGAGCACAGAAACAAATGAACACAGTAAAGGAAAAAAATCTAAATGCATCTGTAGCATACCGAAGTAGACTGGATAACCACCCTAATGAGCTGGTCGCTGCGCTGACAACTCGTTCTTACTAAAAATGACTTCAACGAAAAGACATTCTGGCAGCACCATCATGAAAATCATACTGATTAAACTATGAGGAGTTGTCCTCACTGGAGGGCACACTCGAAACTAGTCGAAACCATAAAAATCACTCAAGCCATCTGCTTAAAGTATGAACTGATGCAGATCCAAAACCAAAACAAAATAATAGTAGGATAAAATTTCTTCTCTGGTCTTTAGGTTCACGAATCTAAGATCTTCGCCATTAATTTTTTTGCTTATTATTTGTTATGGGTTTTCATGAGTTTCTGATCTTAGTTTTTGAAGATTCTAATGTCAAAAATTTTGTCTCATTTCGAAATGAAAGATGGTGGTCCTGAAAAATACTTATTATTCGTCATGAATGGTAAATCAATGTGTAAGTAAGTAAGCATAACTCGTTTTTAATAATAAGTAAAATCTTACGTTTTGAGGATCTTGCCGGGACGCTGGACGTCGGACAGATCTACGGAGCCACCTTCTGACATCTTCGTGGCAGCTAGAGCGCTCATCATCCTGTTAAATAAGGTTTGGACAAAATTAATACATGATCTATGACCATTTATAATATGTCGAGCCTCTTGAGTGAAATCTCACGCTGAAAATATATTCACTAAAATGCAGGAGAAATAACCAGAACAAATTTTAATTTTAATTTGTTTGTGTGTCTAAGTCACGGATACGAGTGGCTTACATGAGGCACGTACAGGGAACGCTGCTGAGAAATAAGGCAGCGGGAGAAAATTTATCCTGGAGCTTCCTATTTCTACTTACTTGGCATAGTCCCTCGCGTTGTCACAGCAGGGTCTATCGGCGTGCCTGCGTCCACAGGGACAGGTGGCTCGCACGAGGCGCCTACAGGGAGAGCTGCTGGGACACAAGGAGGCTGGAGACTCCGGGGCGGCCCCTGTGTGACATGCAGCCGCGCAGGGGTGACCACAGCTGTTACGCTTCTCCATGCAAGGTTGAGTGCATCTGTAAAAATGGTTGAAGGTTATGTGGTGATCTGAACAGTACCGGATCTTGGGCACAAGCTGCGGAACGCGCCCAGGCCAGCCTCAAAGGACGAAAAAATAAAGTGTAGGACACAGGACTTGATTTATCTTTTAAGCTAAAGAAAATAAATAAAAATGTAGAAAATGAGTTTATCCATGGATTTTCTTATCATATCTTGCTCTATTGGAACCACCATTCAAAACCGTGCAGTTAGAGCCTTACGTTTCATAAGTGCCTGTGATTAGGTATATCCTAACTATTAAATGAAAGAAAGAAAAATTTTATTTCAGTCTCGGTACAGGCGAGAAAAAAAAAAAACTAAGTATATATGAAATATATATTATGAAACTGTATATGAAATAAAAACAGTTTTAATTGGATTTATGTTCATTATTATAAAAAATCAAAAATACCATTATTGATGTATCATATTCTAGCAAATAAATAATTGAATTTGATTTGAAGGAGAAACTTAAAGAAGCTATTAAAAAGTCATCAGTTTTGGTCCAAAATCCAAGATCTAGGCTTATATTCAGAGACGAATCTGAGCGTGAACTCATGTTTCCAAGTTCCAACTGTCAAAATTCAGTGCTATTTGACAGTTGGAAGCATGAGTTCACGCTTAGATTCGTCTCTGAATATAAGCCCTAGAGCTAGGTCTGTGATAGCTTTTAAACAAAAACATCTAGACATGAGGCCTTTTCGGAGCTACATAAGCCCTAGAGCTAGGTCTGTGTTGGATTTAAACAAAAATATCTAAACATGAGGCCTTTTCAGAGCTACAACTGAAAAAAAAGCGCAAATAATTCCTGTACAGCACTTACTTGCCAGTATCGCAGGGTCCCTTATGACAAGTCTTGATACAGGTATGCTTGCCGCAAGGCAGGGGCTTTCCACATGGGAGGCCGCATGAGAACTCGTCTTGAGAACATGGTATCGTTTTCCGCTCCTATGAAATAAAAGCAGTCTTCCTTGATCTATCTAAAGCATTTGACACTGTCTCTGTTGCTCTATTGCACACGAAACTGTAACAAATTGGCATGCAAGTACTATCGCTTGATATTTTTAGGAGTTAGTTAAGTGACTGATCCCAAACTGCGAAAACAGTTAACTATACCAGTCAAGAAAAGTCCTTAGCTACGGAGTCCCACAGGGTAGAGTCCTTGGACCTACCCTGTTTTTAGTACGTACTACCAACACAGAGGTGAAAAAGTCGGCACAGTTTTTTAAAATCAGCAGAGGCCCTATCGGGGTGCCCGGTTGAGGCCCGTTGTAAACTGTGGCTGAAGACACTTTCTCCACCCGCTCACTATATCCAGCCGAGTGAGCACCTTCCTGCGGGATATAACCTTTCCTGGTCAACCTGGAATTCACTAAACCGACTACGAACTCAAGTGGGAAGAAGCAAGTCCAATCTCGCCAAGTGGGGCTATATTCAAAAAACAGCGACAGGGTGTGGTTGTGGCACTGACCCCCAATCGATGAGTCACCTCTTACACTGCCCTTTGTGTCCCGAAACCTGTAGCCTGGGTGACCTTTGCGTTGCCACTGATAACGCCGTTGAAGTGGCAAAGTTTTGGGCTTGCCAAATCTGACCCAAGAGATTGCATAAATACTATACCATCGACACGAAGAAGAAGAAGAGTACGTACTGCGGTACTGCCGTATTGTTCATTTAACTCAGCCTAAAACTATGAATATAGGTTCCATTACCTCGTGGTCGCCATGGCACCGCTTGGTGGTAAGCACCACGCAGGGGGGGCAGTCTCCAGAGTGGCAGGAGTGGTGCGGAGGGTGCTTGCAGGGTCGCTCTCTGATGCAAGGGGCGGTGCAAGCCGGGGGCCGGGTGCCGCACCGCACAGGCGGCAGGAGCACTTCGGCGCCGCATTCACAGGTCAGCTCATCGAAACCTGGTAACACATGAACATAGTAGAATATGAACATAATAGAAAGCTTTCAGTGGCAGTTACAGATCGCGCAGTAAGGACTGATACAATACGCTTAATATAACTGTGCCCCTCTGAAATCAGTCTTTGCGAAGGGCCGCGCAGGTACAGGCGCTTAATAAGTGTGAGCAGGACATAAAGATGCATCGAGCATTAACGAACGACCGAGACAGCGAGAACATGCAATCCCCGCCATCTTGCCGCTAAGATGAACTAACTATCAGAGTACTACCGCGCATGCGCAATGCTGATTTGGATGCAAAATTGACTACTGCACACCCACCTGTTGCTGTTTTCACAGGGGCATAGTTATTTTACGTGTTTTGTACATTATACTTACTGACGCGCGGACAGGGCGCGCAGTGTCCGGTGTGGCAGAACTCTTCGCAACGGTGCGTCTGGCATGACAGCGTGCGGCCACACACGACAGCACAGCGGTGCGAAGTAGCAGCGCAACATACCGTACGGCAGCGATGACGGCCGCAGGACAGTTTCTGTTGAAGAAGAAGGGTTCTTAAGGATGTTGTGTCGATTCTCCAGTAAGACAGATGTTTGCACAATGTGGCCCCTTTTGTTCCACGAAAAACAAATTTCGGTTGTAATTTTTTAACAAGTCGTTTACGTCTATCATACAAATATTTCCGGAGTGTTAGTCCCAAAAAATCAAACATCCGCATTATAATAAAAACAAGTTCAACCGGATTATATCGCGTAATTTTACGGTAGATTAAAATATTTTCTTGAAAAATCTGTAAAGACTCTTGTCATCTGCGTCTTCCTGCGACCACGAACACTGCAAAGTTTTCGAAATGTCAGGAAAACCAATTTTAATAATATACGCGATGTAATTCGGTTAAACTTGTTTTGTTATAATGTGTAGTGATCGCAAAAACCTAAGAAATTATTATCAAACATCCAATTACTGATTAGGTGACAGTAGCTTAGAGCAAGAAGCAAAGAAAAATCAGACTGTACGTACGTACAGTCTCGTGCGACTTTTCCCTAATCCTTAATTATAAGGCGTCGACTTAACATGACACTTCGATGTTTTGCCCGGGTGTCCTAAATGTACTTTATGAACTTGTGGATTGCTGTATCAAGTGTTAACCTACCTTATTACACTTTTTCTGGCACAGCACATTGTTGTACATCTCGGGAAGGTCGGCGCAGGGCACCTCGCGACTGGAGTGTCCGCAGCGACACTGCAGCACAGTCTTATCAGGGCATTCTGGACAGGGTCCTGGAGAACAAACCGTATGGTTATAAAAGAGCTTTATAATAAAATCAAAGTTGTAGTGATTATTGGTGGGATAGATTTTTTTACGAAGGTATTGTTAAGGGACCAATCATTAACATTTCATTCTTTTTCCAACTTTACTATAGCAGGTTTGCTGAAAGCGCTTTAATAGTACATTATGATACAAGTGAGCTAAGTTGACTATTATACTCGAGGCTGAATTGCAGCCCGACCCGAAGGCGAGGGCGTAATGGAGCCGAGAGTATAATAGTCAATGATCACGCGTGTCATACGACGTTTTTCAACACACTTGCGAGAAAAAAACATAAATTACACATTTTAGACAAATCTTGAATTTGTGAAAAATGATAAAAATGGCGCGCGGATCTTGCGGTGACATACAGCTATGCGCGCGCAGGTGGTCGAAGGAAACCGCCATACAGCCTAATATAAAAATATTATAAATAGATTTTTTTATTTATAACACAAATTAATATTAATTTGGTGACAAAAATTTATAATTTGATGAAATGAAATGTTTATATAGCATATTTTAATTAATACAGTTGATGTATTCCTAAAAATGTTTTATTTAGTTCAGGCATAAAAACTCTTTGCTGCGATTTAAAAATAAACTGTAAAGTAAAAAGCACTAGTGCAATAATATAATGAAAAAAGCACGCGTGCGTTATAAGCCACATTATGAACCTAAAAGCGATGCAATAAGAGCCACTTTACGAGCAAGTGTGTTGAAAATAAAATAAGCAGTACAAGTACACATTTTATATCATATACAGTCAGAAATCTTTCGGTGAACCACCACAAAGGCTAAAATCGCTTGCACTCAGGTTGATTATATTTTTTTAATGATTCGGTGTTTTAGTCGATCGTCTTTTCGTGTCTGCGCGAACAAAATTTGACGACGCGCCTTATCTTTTGTGTCATGCTGTATCTTTGTACTTCATTCTTATTTCATACCTCGATTTTCTTTGTGTGCATTAATAAAAAAATGATTGCAAATTCCCTGAAACACTCTTATTAACATATCATATCATTCGTGATTTAGGCGTTCTTTTTGATACATCTCTATCTTTTCGCTATCATATAGATAGTCTGGTGATTAAAGCTAATAAAATGCTAGGTTTTATAATTCGTATGTCCAAACCGTTTCGTAACAACAGCAGCATTATTTTGCTCTATAACGCTTTGGTCCGAAGCTCCCTGGAGTATTGTTCCACTATATGGTCTCCTTATTATGTATCTTACGCAAACAGTATAGAATCCATTCAGGCTCGTTTTGTTAGGTATTTGTGTATAAGAAATGGCATCCGTAAAGCTATTCCCGAGTATAATGATAGATTGATACATTTTAAACTATTAAGTTTAAAGAAACGGCGAAATATATGTGACCTACTAATTCTTCACAAAATTATAAACGGCTGCATTGATGCAGAATTGATAAATTATTTTAAATTTAGGTTTAGCAAGCGTGTTATGCGACAGCATCATATATTTGAAATCCCAACCTCGACCTTAAATACTACATTTAATAGCCCTCTTACACGCATGGCAAGGTTATATAATGAAAGATCCATCCAGTTAGATAAGCCTATCGATATATTTTGTATGAAATTTGTTTCGTACAGACATGTCCTGATGAACTAATGTTATTTCTCAATGGTATTGTTATTATTACTACATTTATTAACTACATTCTTTAACAGTAACTTTTCAAAATTGTATACTTAATTATTGTAGTCTCTGCTATAACATTTATATTCAATGTCATGCATGCCTATAATTTGTGTAATCACTATGTAAGTTATAGTTTTTAGTGTCTGTCTATATGCACTTCTGTGATTATGCTGTTGGTGTGCTAAATAAATAAAAATAAAAATAAATAAATAAAATATCTTGACAGAATATCTTACCTTCGTGACAGTCGAGTTTACAGAAGTGTTTGTCTCCTGCGGGTCCACATTGCAGCGGCTTGGCGCAGATGTTGCCGCACAGCGGGATTGGGTCTGTGCACGATTTGCGCGAATCTTTGGCCAACCTATGAAGAATATGGAGATGTATTAAATGTTTTTTTAAGAAAGAAGGGGGTATGTGTCGATTTTATTCAAATTTTCTTCTTCTGTCGTGTCAACATGAGCTACATAATGATAATAGCTTATGTCGAGGTGTAAAGATTAGCCAGTCAGTAGGTTGGTAGCGGGGTTGACTTCCCAAGGTGCGCCGGACGATCAATTAAATGTCGTCACTCGTGGAGGCTCTTATTACTGAGTGATTTTATTTGAATGAGTATTGGGCTTTATACCAAAAATTTCAAATTAAATTTGATTGTAAACCAAGAAAAAATTATGCATTTTTCATCATACTTGCTGCGTCTGCAAAAGGCTCCACACGTTAGTTTAGATGGCCGAACAAGAATCGAAAAACTGTCTCGTCTTCAAACAGTATCCTACTAATATCATAAATATGAAAGCTTGTGAAGATGTTTGGATGTTTGTTACTCAATCGCACTGTAAGGCCTGAACGGATTGATTTTATTTTTACGGAACAGCTTTTTATCCCGGGAAGATGAACAGTGTTCATCTTCCCGGGATAAAAAGCCTATATGTTAATCCGGGCTATGTTCTATCTAGAATACCAGCGTCAGGTTTAATAACCCGGCAATATGCTGAGCTGGACACCCATTTGTCACAATTTTGAGACACACATGTATAGCGCATGACTGTCAATGACTTTTTCCTCGCTTTGTTACTTCTTCACTATATCTATTTCTTGTTCATGTATATCCTTTCTTTTGTATGTGTCTCAGTTGTGTCAAATAAATATTTTTCTTTCTTTCTTTATCTGTAAGTCAAATTTCATCCAAATCCGTTCAGACTTTACAGCGTGATTGAGTATCAAACATCCAAATGTCCAAACTTCCAAACATCTTCAGAAACTTTCACATTTATAATACGTGGGACACTCAGAAAGTTTTGCGAAACTAAAAAAAATTGTTCTATACGTACATATATTTTTATCAAATCTTTTCAAAGTACTTTCCACCAGCCTCTATACAAAGATTCATGCGCCTAAACCAGTTTTCAAAACACTTTTTCCAGTCCGCCGCAGACACCTCGTTTACAGCATGCTCGAACGCAGCCAGCGCATCTTCCGGCGACGAAAATTGTATCCCTTTGAGCAGATTTTTTATTTTTGGGAATAAAAAGAAGTCACACGGTGCTAGATCAGGGCTGTAAGGAGGGTGACCCAGGAGTTTGACTGGCGTGCTGTCCAGGAAGTCCCTCGTTTTGAGTGCGGTGTGCGCAGGTGCATTGTCGTGGTGGAGCAGTAGCCCGCGGAGCCCTGTGTTTGGTCGCTTGTTGCTTATAACAGAGAAAACTTCTGGCAAACATTTGGTAGTATACCATTCGGCATTAATGCTTCTTTGATCCCGTAAGGGAATTGATACCAAGTGGCCAGTCAAATTAAAAAAGCTAGCGATCAAAATCTTACCCCCGCTTCTAGATCGCTTCACTTTGGTAGGCGTTGGCTCATTTTGAAACACCCAAACAGTCGACTGGCGCTTGGTTTCTGGGTCGTATTGATAAATCCAGGACTCATCACCTGTAACGATGTCGTAAACACGCCGAGACGAGCCTGCTTCAAATTTGTTAAGCATATCACGGCACCATTCCACCCGGGCCTGCTTCTGAGCATCGGTGAGGTTGTGCGGCACCCAGCGTGATACTATCCTCCTCACGCGAAGATGGCTGTGTAGAATCTCGTGAACGCTTCCCGATCCAATCTTCAATATGTGTTGAATCTCCTGATATGTAATTCGCCTATTGTCTTGGATTAAATTTTTCACTGCTAGCACGTTTTCTTCGGTAACAGCCGTCAAAGGGCGACCGCTTCTTTCGTCATCCCCCAAAGTTGGTCGACCGCGCTTGAATTCGTTATACCAACGATACACGGTTGCCTTGGAAGGGCCTTCATCCATGAATGCCATTTGAAGTCTATCGTACGATTCATCCGGTTTCAGGCGACACTTGAAATCGTATAAAATCATAGCTCTAAAATGTTCCCGGCGCAGATCCATATTTCAGTGAGACACAATACTTTGAATTAACTCGCAAAAAATGTGGAGGGAAATTTTGAAATTGGAACTTACTTATTTTTACTTATAAATAATCATATTTTCGAAAAACATTATAACTGGCCAGTCTCCCATATATAAAAACTTTTTTTCGCAATACTTTCTGAGGGGCCTGGTATTAGTAGTTTTTGAGTTTTGATTTGAGGATTTTGGTGGATAATGACCAATAAGCTAGGATTAGGTTAGGATTGTGAGTACATATACCACGTGTTCTCGCAGGTGCAGGTGAGTCCACTCGCTTTGTCTCGGCATGCCCAGCGCGAGCACGTGCATACTTACTTGGTGTTCCCGCAGGGGCACGTGTGCACATGCTGCGGCAGCAGCTGGCAGGGCTGGCAGGGCGGCGCGTGGCAGTGCGCGCGGCACACGTGCGCGCCGCACGCCAGCACGTGCCCGCACGTGTCGCCGCACGACCAGCTCGAACACGTGCCCGTCTCAGCCGTGCACGCCACCGAGCGGGACTTGGCCGCGGGACAATAGCATACTGTACGAAAAATATGTAGTGTTACTATTGCGTCTATGTTTAGTATCTCTCTTTGTGTTTCAACTATCATATCGCATCTTTAAAGACAAACCGTTACTAAACGAAATTTTTCAAGAATTGAGTTACTAATGCCATCTTTCTTATAATTAGGTAAACTATACGATAAATTTGACACTTTCATAAAAATTCCACTTTAAGAGGTAGATGTCGCTAATTTTGACCGTTACAAAACTAAATAAGATGTGCTTTTTAAATGCAATAACGTGCACTGTTGCCAGGTCTCCCGATTTTCCGGGAGATTCACAGATTTTCTTAAAAATCTCCCGATCTCCCGATTTTCGACAAAAACCTCCCGATTTTTTATAAGCCCTAATAATAGCATAAAGCCTAATAATAGGAATAAGATCAAAGCCTGGCAAAAAAAAACTGCATAAAATGAAACAAACCGATAATTTGCTGACCTGAATATTTCCGTCACTCCCAGTGAATCGTATGTTCACTAAAAACTTAGCGTAAAATAGACTCTATCACAAAATGATACCGATTTTTTTATTACACAGGGCGTTAAAATGTAAGAAAATCAAACTGCTTTGTTTTTAATATTACAGCTGGAAAGGTGGAAAAATATAATAGGTACCTCAACAACTTTGATTTTTGTAGAAAAACATCGTTTTTTTCATAATAAGCCTCCCGGATTTTGAAAATCGGACCTGGCAACACTGATAACGTGTTTAAACTAGTTGTGAATTGTTCATTGAAGAGTGATGACGGAAGTTTGACGGAAAAATGTGACTATTTGGATAACCACGGCTGCACGTCAAGATAAAGGTATTTTGTTTAGTCATTTTAATTGGTATAGTGTAACATTTTGTTTAGTCACAGTTTTCCTTTTATCAAATTATGCACTTGATAATATAATTGAATTGGTAAAATGTTACATTTAGTATAGTTACTGTTTACTTCTGAGTTTTGAGATATTTATGCATACATATTTATCTCTAAAGAGTAATCATTGGATTAGTCACAGTATTTCTTTACTCTATGAGTAAATAAGTAATATATTTAAAAACAATAATGGGACATTTAGGTTAGTTGCACTTTGCCACTTTACGCAGGGCACATTTGTAGTAGATTGTTAATGGTAAAATATTACATTTTATTTAGATACTGTTTACTCTTAATACTTACTTGATAATATTATAAAAAGTTAGTTTTCAGTTAGTTTTATTGAATTGAGAATCTCTTTTATACCTATCGAAAACAAATTAATAGTGTTGAATTTATTTTAGTCGTAGTGTAATTTATAGTTATAACAGTTTTTTTTTACTATTCACTGTAATAATAAAAATAACTTTGCTACAGATAATGTCATATTTACGGAACCCGCGCATGAAACGCATCGTGGCCGCTATGGAAACAGTAAAAGAATCTGCCCCCGAAAGCTATCTATCAATCAATCAACTCAGCCTATCGCAGTCCAATGCTGGACATAGACCTCTCCCAAGTTGCGCCACATCGCTGGGTCCTCTGCCTTCCGCATCCAGTCCCCCCCCAGCCACGTTCTTTAGGTCGTCGGTCCACCTGGCAGGGGGGCGCCCTACTTTGCGTTTGCCGATTCGCGGTCTCCACTCAAGGACCAGCTCCAGCGGCCATCAGTCCTTCGACAGACATGGTCAGCCCACTGCCACTTCAGCTTACTGATCCTACAAGCTATGTCGGTCACTCCGGTTCTTCTCCGGATAATCTCGTTACGGATTTTATCCTTCAAAGAAACTCCAAGCATAGCTCGCTCCATAGCTCGCTGAGCGACTTTGAACTTGTGGACTAGCCCTACTGTCAGTGTCCACGTCTCGGCACCATAAGTCATGACAGGCAGGACGCACTGGTTGAAGACCTTTGTCTTCAAACTTTGCGGTATAGGTGACGAGAAGACTCGGCGAAGTTTGCCAAATGCTGCCCAACCCAGACGGATCCTTCTGTTGGCTTCTTTCTCGAAGTTGTGTCTACCAAGCTGAATTGCCCGCCCTAGGTAGACGTATTCCATTACAACTTCGAGTGCCGACCCTTCGACGAATATTGGCCTCGGCATGACATGCATATTGAACATGATTTTAGTCTTGTCCAGATTCATGCCGAGACCGACACGTCGAGAGGCTCCGTTTAAGCTGTGCAGCATTTCGCCCAGTTGTTCCAGCGACTCAGTCATTACAACGATGTCATCGGCAAAACGGAGATGTGAGATCCTGTCCAGTCCATTCCAGCGTCTTGAAGACGTCCTCCAACGCGTTAGTGAACAATTTCGGGGATATTACATCCCCTTGTCTCACCCCTCTGCGCAGTTGGATTGGCTTCGTCTTTTGGTCCTGGAGCTGAACAGTCATGGTAGCAGCGAATACGAATCAGCCGACAGATAATAATGTACCTATCAAACGAAGGCGTAAAGGATATAATAATTTATCTAAAAAACAAGAAGCTAAAAGGCTTCGCAACAGTGGACAACAGTATACTTCCGTGTCCAAGTTAAGAAAGATTGTGCCTAAGAAGCAGATAGGACCACCATGCGGGGAAAAATGACGACTAAAGTGCAGCGAAAGAATTAAACTAGATGAAAGGGAAATTTTTAATTAGAATAAAACATTTATTTTAATGTGTTATTTTATTTGTTTGCCCAGTTACAATTAGAAGGAATGCTATCAGTATTATTTTCAATTTGATTGTATTGTAAAATCAATTTTATAATGGGTTTTTTAATATTTTTAAATTTAGTTACATTATTTATACGGTGATCTTACAGTAACAATCATAATAGAACAAAAATTTAATGGTAAAGTGTCACTATAAAAATTAAAAATTATAATTAACAATGTTCTATAAAAAAAAAATACTTTTCTGAATTTTCTAATAAAGTGTAAATGAATATCCATTATTATGATCTCAAAAGATGGCTCAAAGCACCATGATCTTAAATTCTATTGCGAAAAAGCCGTGCATATTTTTTTATTTAAGCTCCTGTGTAAAATTTTGTATTTTTGTTTAGTAACGGTTTGTCTTTAAAGGTGCGATATGCTAATAATAAATGCAGAGAGCTGCTATCATAACAAACAGCAAATTTTCAGCACTGTGTGATATAGACATATCAGCAATAGTGCTGCTCGTCTATAATCAATAAAATAAATAAATCATACGAGTGTAGATTGAGTTTTTTCAGGATGAAGTCTTTAAGTGCGCGTTGAAAATGTGCTGATATAATTATGCTTTTTAAATTGATACATGGGTTATTAGACTGTCCTACTTTCCTTGCTAAGATATATTTGGAAGTTCCACGGGTTGGCAGTCGTCTTCATAATAGAAGAACCTTTCTTTTGCCTCTATGCCGAACTAACATATTCACCCTCATATAGAATACTTTCTAGCTATAACGGTATCAGAACATCATTTGATATATTTACTGGTTCTTTGGCCTCGGTTAATTAAATATGGCTAAGTTAATCTCCTAGTGACTACTTCGTACACCAAGTAGTACAATTTCCTGATAATTTGTCGTTTCAAGTTACTAGTTTTAATATTAATATAAAAACCAATTTATTTATTTTTGTAATCGTCTTCTACGCATGATGTGTTCACTGCCACAGGGTGGACATCTGTATGTATTTTTATCTGTCACACCCAATTTGTGAACAAAATTTAAAAAAAAATGTATCAATCAATCAACTCAGCCTATCGCAGTCCACTGCTGGACATAGGACTCCCCCAAATTGCGCTATTCTATATGTTAAGTATACAGAACGGCAATTTACCTAACAGATACTTAGAATAAAACAAGTTTAACTGGATTACATCGCGTATAGTATTTAAATTGGTTTTCCTGACGTTTCGAAGGCTTTGCAGCGTTCGTGGTTGCAGGAAGACTAAGATGACAAGTGTCTTTACAGATATTTCAAAAAAATATTTTAGTTACACTTAGGACTGAGATAAGAGAAACCAAGAGGCTTATTGGCAACAATACGCTGGTCGATGCCAAACTACAAAGTCTTGAGCATCGGCGCAAAGTTGCTAGTCTGTCGGTCTTTTATCGGATGATCTTATTCCCCCAAGTCCTTTTCATCTTCGGACAACCAGACGCACCGCAATGTGCCACCGTTATATGATAGACATTCCACCCTTACGCATGAACTGATTTGCTAATAGCTTTATCATGCGTACCGCTAAAGAGTGGAATTATTTGCCGTTTGTCTGTGTTTCCCGATAAGTATAATCTGGTGGCCTTCAAGACTAGAGTGAATTTGTTTTTGCTGGGTAAGCGTGTATCATCGTCGACCGCACCATCACTACATCAGGTGAGGTGGCGGTCAAACGCAAGCCCATTTGATATTAAAAAAAAACTGGCAACACAAGCACTTCTTCTGGTGTTGTGTTGCAGGTGAATACAGGCCGCGGTAACAACATTTGATAAGGTTGCCAGTTTCTCAACCTATTTCATAAAAAAAACGAGCGTGCTTGACCACACGACTGAAGTAAAACTTCACAAAAAAAAAAGTGTGCTCGTCCTCGCACCTCTCTCTCTTGCCCCGACAGTAATATACGAAACTCTCTCTCTTTCTATCTTCACTAACTTATATCTCCCTCTCAACTTCCGTTCGCCTCGCCCGATCACACTTTTCGTAACACATTCACCAGCTTACTGTCCAAGTCAAGCCTGCGTAAAGAAGTTTAACTTTAATAAAACTGTGGTACTTTGTTCGACAGTCTCGGTACAAGTGTCGCAGGGTCCCTCGTGGCAGTCTCTGGCGCAGCTGTGCACGCCGCACTGCAGCGAGCGGCCGCACACGCGACCACACACCTGAGCCAGCTTACTGCTGCACAGAACTGAGCGGGTTTCCGCACCACAACCACATTGCCTGCAACAAAGCAGATTATAAGGCGATTTTGTTCAGGACCAAAAAAAAAATGGTGTAAATGGAAAGCTCAACCTTTGGAATACAACTAATAAAATAAATAGATTAAAGTATCTCATAAGGGACATCACATGAGACATTCCATCTTCATGTCTCAGTTTGGCAAACCGACTTGCGGTACCATTTAGGCAACAGCCTAGGTGGTATTGCAGTTGATATGGGCAAAGGTAACCGCTTAACATCAGGTGGGCATTTAGCTCGTTTCGCCATCCTATAATATAAAAAAATATAAAAAATGGTAGAAAGTGTGTACACATAATGAAATATGTTGAAAAAAATATTCCACAATAAACTACTGATAATTAGATATCTTTGGGACATTTTTACACATCACCATCTAGTCCCAAACTAAGCAGAGCTTGTGCTATGGATACTGGACAATGGATATAATACTTAAAGAAGAAACACCCAGACCAACACAAACACTTATGTTCATCACACAAAATATATTTGTGTCCTGTGGGAATCGAACCCACGACCTCGTGATCAGCAGTCCGACACTCGAACCACTAGACCACAGAGGTCGTCAAAATTAATTAATAAGTAAAAATGCTTACACATGCTCCAACTGTTTCATGGTCTGCTGGCTAGTACAAAAGGCAGAGAGGGTGGAAATAGCGACCGATGGAAACTGCCGTGCTACGTTCATCACCTCACCGCATGCAAGTTTGATTTGTAAGCGTGGAAGTGTCCACAGCGATTGATGAAATAGATAGTATTTTTTTTTTTTAATGAAAGCATAATTTTTTTTCACATATTAGGACGAGAATCGTGTACTTAACATCCTCCTTCAATAAGCCCCTCGTTCAACCAGTCAACCTATAATATACCTATGTCGGCACTATCAGCATACATACTTGACAACAGTAGCCTGACACGGCGGGCAGGGTCCGGGATGGCACAGTAGTGTGCAGGGATGCGGGCAGGCCCTCGCCCTACGACACGAGCGGCCACAAGTGTGCGCGCCGGCCGCGCCGCGTTGATACTCAGGAGCACGCATCGCTCCGCACATACAGCGGTAGTCCGTCGGAATTGCTTCGTTTGTATTCTGGCAGGCTGGGCAACGCCATTTGCCCTCTGTTATGAGAAATAAATGTTCAATATTTTTCTTTATCAATACAAGAAACAGCCTTGACTCATTCGCTAGGTGTGAGTCACCTGTTATGATGAAATAAATGTTTTGTATAAATACAAGGGTTGCACTAGCCAAAGGATTGTATCAAAAGGATGGATAGGATTCTTCTTTTAACACACTGCAATCACTAAACTGTTTTGAGAGCAGTGTCTTTGACCTAAATTAAGTAAGAAGAAAGAAAGAAAAAATATTTATTTGTTTTAAAAGTGACGCACAAAATTACCCAAAAATACACAGACATAGTCATCGTTCTAGCAGCCTCTGATGTTTATACTCAGCACCAGATGCTTTTAGGCATTCAATATGGAGTCTGATAAAAGTATTAAGAAAAAACTGGTGTGTAATGTGAGCAACATATTCAATGCTTATTCATAATTCAATTTAATCTTGTTATTAATTAAAAATGCATAGTTCTTGTGGGATAAAGAATCACGGGAGCAAAACCACAGGTAAAAGTTAGTATACCATAAATAGAATTAGCTATGAGCACAATGAGACAAAATGCACATATGATAAAATTAGAATACAGTGGAAAATATAAGTGAAATAACCTTTCATTACGATAACTTACAGCTGTTTGTTTCTCCAATATAAATAAATTACTATACCATTTTTATTATAGGGTTTTTCACTATAATACTTTCTATAAACAAAATCTTAGCTACTCACCAACCATACTGCTCATAGCCCACTTCCTGATGCATCTCAGATGCAATACATGGTAACAGTTGCTGCAAGACCACACCTGGTCAAATTGCTTGACTCTATCGCAGCAAACTAGACACTCCAGTGTACCTTTGTCCAGTTGGTCTGTAAGACGCTCACGTTGGGTCATCTCTTTGTTTACTAAAATAGGAAAAACCATTATAAAAACATCTAAATGATGATTCAATCAATCAAATAATTTTGTAAACTTTATTCTGAAATGCTTGCAGAACGGATGGCCGATGGGGCAGTAAAGTTCTGGAGTGTCGACCGCGTACTGGAAGGCGCAGCGTGGGTAGGCCCCCCACAAGGTGGACCGACAACCTGGTGAAGGTCGCGGCAATCTGGTGAAGGTCGCAGCAATCTGCTGGATGCGGAAGGCACAGGACCGGTCGTTGTGGCGATGCTTGGGGGAGGCCTATGTCCAGCAGTGGACGTCTTTCGGCTGAAATGATGATGATGATGTTTCTGAAATGCATATGTCGCAGCATAATCGGAAAAATTGGATCTTTGCGAAAGTTCTAGTACGATTGTAAAGGAAATAGGAGGAAGGATTAGTGGGAATCTAAGAAAGATCAGATATCATCCAAGCTTTTTTCAGGATCATTGCAAAAATTCAGCTCATCTTAGGTGAGTCGCGAATAACCGCTCACGTTATGAGCGCTGATATGTTTTTTTAAATACATACTTATAATACAAAAGCAACACCCAGACCAACACAAACACTTATGTTCATCACACAAATATTTGTGTCCTGTGGGAATCGAACCCACGACCTCATAATCAGCAGTCCGACACTCGAACCACTAGACCACAAAGGTTGTCGTATTAGATTTGGTTTGATGTCAATGTTTAATATGAAAGGCATGATATGATTATGAAGACACATTTAATAAGATTACACGTTATCAATATTTACTAGAGATAGGGCAGCATCTACACAGTTGTATTTAATTTTAAATAATGTAAGCAAGTATATTATATTGCTTTGATATATGGATATGAATATGATAGATGGGGATTTTTGCTATGATCCAGATAATAGCTCACATGATTACGAAAATCTTTCTTAGATTCTAATTATCCGGTCTTTTGCAATCATCCTAGGATTTTCGCAAAGATTCGATTTGTCTGTTTATCCTACGACACATATAACATTAACATGTTGACTGGATAAGCCAGCAACTGTATATATTTGGTATGCTTTTGTACTCTCAAAACCCTTACCATGTCCAGTAGTTAAGCTGTGACTGTTAAGTATTGGGACAACCAAATGTTTTTTTAACAATACAATGACATAACAGGTAAAAATGTTATTTAAATATGTCATTTATGGCAATATTTCATGTTATTCTTAAATTAAACTTGAAAACAAATCAACTGAATATAATAAAACTTGTACAAACCTTGATCATTATTATAATATTTGTTTTTAGATCGAGCAGGACTGGGAAAATTTTCTGACTTTAAAACTCTCTCCCTCTCTTTGGTGTCTCTCTCCCTCTCTCGATTTTCTCTATCTCTCTCTCGGTTCTCTCTTTCTCTCTCACGGTTATCCCTGTCCCTTTCTCGGTTATCTCTGTAATCTCTATCCCTCTCTCTGTTATCTCTATAATCTTTTCCCCTCTCCCTGTTGTCTCTGTAATCTTTGTCCCTCTCCCTATTATCTCTTTCCACCCTCTCTTCTCTACCTTGTAAATAAGTATTGGCATATTGTTCATCTTCAGTGCTGTTGCGTTCTACTGCCCGAAGACGTTGACTTCCAATCCAATTCTTTCCCCGCCCTGAACCCTCCCCTCTTCCATTCCTCACATCCTGACTGTCCTTACTTATTGCACTGTTATAGAAGGTACGAGCATCATCTTTATTATTTTTCGACTTATTATTTGCTTTAGTTTGGCCCCTTTTGTTACTAGAATCATAGTTACGGTTATTAGATTCATGGCTACGGCTACTAGAATCTTGCTGGCGACTACTAGATTCATACTCTCTAACATCTGGTTCTTGACTGAGATTGCTTAAATCTTGGCTGCGGCTACTTAATTCCTGATTGCGGTTTCTTGATTCTTGATTACGGTTGTTTGAATCATGATGACGCCCATTTGATTCATTGCTGCGATAACTACTGTCACGGTTACGACCATTGCTTTCTTGGTTCCTAGGGACTTCTTGGGGATGTTGGCATGATTCGGTTTTATGGTTTGTCTCACTATTTTGTTGAGAACTCTGTGTTCTCTCCCTCCAATTAGTGTCTGATGCACTGCTGGCAGTACTCAGAGGATCACTCGTATTAGAATAGTTATTTCTTGAATCATTCATGCTACTATAATGATTTTTAGTTTCATTAACTTTACTATAATTATTTCTATATTCATTATCATCATTAATAGTACTAGATTCAGGAATGTTCTGAGTGCTAGTTGAAGGTGTCATCATAGAATTTTTTGGCACAAACTCGGTAGCCGTTGGAGTTAGATTGGATTTGAGTATCATTGTGTTTGTGTAAGCATTGGGATTGGTTGCCACTGGGTTGTATTGACTTTGAACATTCATTGGGTATGCTTCAGCACCACTGGGGACATTAGATGAGGTTGCAGCATATCCATAACTGTCTAACTGAGGATTCTGAGAGGTGGTAGGTATATTCTGATAATTATATTGTCTTGAAGGGTAGTTTTCATATTGAACATTGCTATAGTTGCCAGCGTTAGGTGCACTATTGTTTTGCATTTGAGAAAGAAACTCATTAAAACTCACATACTGATTAGCTTGGTCTGCACTATTGGGATAGTAGGACTGGTTAACATATTGACAATTAGGGTCGCCGTTCCAGTTTTGGTACTGGTTGTCGTAAGCGTATGTGTTGTTCCACTGAGACATGGTTACAGAATAACAAAATCTATTATGAAATAATGATGGTACACTGGGTAAGTATGGCAAAGAATTTAGTGGTTTATGCGAGTTTTTTTGGTGGTTATGGTGTTGTTATGACCGCAGGCCGAAGCCTGAGGTCTCGAGTTAGCCGTGTAACTCTACCTGAAATAAGTAAGGAGGATAATTTGTTATCAAATTCGGGAATAACCGACATGTGCCACTTTCTAAATTATTAGATAGTATTGTTGACTCACCACTTGCTTGTTTTGTCTATCGACTCGTTTTTGTTAAAAATAACTATAAAGTAACAAAAAATAAACTAAAATAATTTAATTATTTATAAAATTGCAATAACTTTTATCGATATGACAAGGATGATTTGGATTCGGAAGAAGGGTGAAGGGGGAAGGTCGACGTTGACATTTTGTGATTTTGACAATATGTTTTTTTATTGCACAAGCTTGCAAAATCAGCCAGAGGATTAAATACTTATTTAAATATATAATAATATCTGAAAAGAAATAAATGCTAAATATTCAATAGTTTCTTTAAAGTATTTATTAATTTTTTTAGGTTCATCAGAAATAGAGTCTGACCACGCTAAAGTCGAATTATGGCAACACCGTGAACAATAACTATAAAATCTCTGAAATAATCTTATTATGGCCCGTATTACAGAAAAAACACAAACTAAAAAAAAAAAAACTAAAAAAACAACAAATAAACTTTAATTCAACAACAAAACACACGAATTTGACCTGAAATATAATAGAAATCTCTACTCAAGCGTAGTCTGGACCACGCTTGAGTGATTACAGATCAAATATCTGCCCAAATACCGAAACAGGTGACAATATAAAACGAAACTAAACTCAGCTGAACTGTGATCAACAAATCTCTGCTTGAGGGACGTTCTAAAATCAAAGCTCAACTTGAAACTAGTTTTAAACAGAGATCAACGCTTGAGTATCCTTCTGGAATACGGGCCTTAGAGAATGAGAGTGTTTCCGAAGAATGGTTTGGAGTACAAAGAGTTGTCGCACCGTGAGAACCAGGCAATCAATGTGTAGGTTATGAGTACAGTAACGAAATGCCCTGAAAGTCATAACCTTCAGGACAGCTCTCTGTGCTCGCTCTAGTTGTAGGAAGACAAGAAACTGTACTTGAGGAACGTTCTGTAATACGGGTTGTAGTATCTCTAAGTAGTCTGTGGTCTGACTGAGCACAGACCGGCGCAGACCGTGATAAAATAAAAGAGACAATGACGCTGACAGCATACTTGCATTTTTGATTGAAGTGATTGCTGTGCTGAGTGGGTACCTGCCTTTTTTCGTTTCGCGGCTTTTTTCTTGGTGGGTGAGTTTAGTGTTGTGGTTTTCATAACTTTGTTAAAATACCTACCTATACCTAATAATACTACAGTTAATATGTTCTGTGCTGTTTCGAGTTTCTTTATTATGTACTGTTTCTGTGAGATGCAATGCACAAATTAAAAAGATCTTTTCGAAAGTTTAAAAGGTAATATCTTTTCGAAGAGTTTTTACATATTTTTAATCCTGAAAATAATACTGAAATCGAGTGAATGAAATGAGAATGAGAGGATTTCGGGTCGGTTCGGTTCGGGGTGGGACCAAACCATTGGATTGAGCTACACGACCCGAAAATCCTCTCCACTGATCGTCATTACTATCCCAGAATTGTACCAAAAGCGATTGAGATAAAGAAATATGAAAATTACAATCGGGAAGATATTGTCCTCCACTTGGTATCCGGTAATCAAGAAGTGTCCGCCGAAACTGTCAGCATTGTGCAGCTATATAATGTACTCTGTGGCATTGTGTGTCGTGATTCAGCATATTGTGTTACGGACGTTACGAAAAACCAACCGCGTGTAGTTCGAGAAAACACCCGCCGCTCAAGACGATGACACCCGCATACTTCAGTCTGCTTGTGACCACGGCCAATGCAACTTGGCTGAAACGTCGAGGTTGGTCAAAATTATCGTTATTTTTTGATTTTATTGTGCGCGACAAGTCCCGTAAATATAGTTCAATATGAAATGGAGTTGTAGATCTACCGATTTTTCACTTTTAATACCAATTTTTGGCACTTCATCTACTAAAGTTCTAAAATGAGGGTTGGCGACACTGATTTCTATGATTCTCATTCATGTATTGTAGGTACACTTAAGGCGAATATAGTCATTTAGTAATACATAACCAATGACGCATCACTTACTGATCTTGTGTACGGTCACGAATCACGATACTTTCCGGTGGTACATTTTGTCGACAAAATCCCTTGAACGAATAGTGTTACACGTAGCTACAGCTGCCATCGAACATTAGGTACAAGCGATTTTGGCCTTAGTGGTGGTTCAATGAAAAGATTTCCGACTGTACATCCGCCATTAGCGTTAAATAGACTCTATTAAACAACAACGCAAAAAATATAATTTATCATTCAATTTTTTTTTAAATCAATTACACGAGTTCTTATTTTTTTTTTATTCAAACTGCTATAATTTTAATATTACAGATCACAGTTGAAATAGTGGCAAAACATGACAGAAAAAAAATTACTTCAAATATTTTAAAATGAACAAACACATGTTATAAGTAACTTTAAAACTTATTGAATTGAAAACTTCGATTTTATTTGAAAAACTTAATCTACCGATTTTTTTTTATCGGTCTTAGCAACACTGTTCCAACGTGTCAATTGTGACGGGAAGGGCGGGAAAATTCGGAAAGATCGTGTTGTGGATTTTGTATTATTTTCCTAAATTTGTGTTTCTTCGAGTGTTAATGTATAATAATGGTGGATTATTAAATGTTAAGTGCTCGTTAACGTGTACAAGTGTGGGTAAATGGTACAAAGTTGAAAAACGTGACTTTCGTATTTTCTCATCATCCGCTCAAAAACCTGGTAAAGTTTCCATCACTTTACTGGGGTGAGTAAACTAAAGACTTGGCTGGAGGGTCTAAGCAACCAGGCCATAAAACTACTCACATATAACAAATAAATGACTTGGCTTAAAGGTCTTAGCAACCAGGCCATAATAATTAAAAAAAAAAAAAAAAAAAATCAATTGTGACGGACTGTGGGAAAAGGCGGGAAAATTTTAATTATTATTTAATATTGAATTGTTGTTTTTCTACGGTACAAACGAGGTTTTTAATCTGAGGTACAAACATACAGCCATGGTTATGTGCATGGTTATATTCTCATATTCTCTGCATTCAGCGAGCGGAATGGAACGGAAGTTTTGCGCCGCCGGATCTCGTCATGTTGTAATGTACTGAACTGTATTAAGCCGGCAATACATGTTGGCTGGGGCTAAGTCAACGCGAGTGTCTATAGATAGACGAATTGAGACGAGTGCTGCCGTCTACACGTTGGTCAAGATCGAATGAGACAATTCAAAAGGATAACAGTCGGTAGGTGAGGACGGGAGGTCAACAATAATTTATTGTAAAAGGAGGACATGTCCTTCGTTTGGATACCATCTGGTAACCCTATCATGTCCCGATATCAACATCAACGCGCGCGCGTTCGCCTGATCGGGTGGCGGGCTATCCCGAGTCCGCCAATAGCCTCCCGTAATTTTTTATAGAGTTTTTCTTTCTCGGTCCCAATAAGAGCCGCGAATACCACAGCACTCCTACTGACTGGGGTTACGAGATACACGGGGGCAGGGAAGGACACAGTCTCCCCTAGCTAGCTACTAATATAGTAATCTGTGGTCTCCCCGCAGCCTACCCAGTGGTAGGGTGAGTACATACCAGGCCCATCCCTGCTCGTCCACTTTGCCTTCTACTAACATCAAAAGGGGCATGCAACACGCGGAACAATGCCTCATTGGCTCTTATCGGGCCTCTCCCGTGCCAGAATATTCGTCATGGACAAAAAAATAAGGTCCTCCGAAGAAGAGTTATTGCTCGAGCCCATGCAGGGTACACCGGCTCAACAAACTGCTGTTCCTTTCAGACATATCTAGCGAGAAGGACCAGCAGCAGCCAACGGGTACACGAGGAGGTTTTCTGGCCTGGAACCCCTATTTTGTGTCTACCTTGACACCGAGAGCATGCACCTGCAGTCCTGCACAATAATAGGGTATCAATGTATCATTAAATAAATAAATAAATAAGTATCTACCTCATTGCAAAAGTTCATAAGAAAAATCAGAACAGCAAAAGTTAAAATGAATCGTGCTGATTCACTAATCTATAGAATGTGTTTCGTGTATAGTAATTTTAATTCGTAGCTACATAAATAGAACAAAATGGTTGAAATCTTCGTTTATATTGCAAATCGTACACATCGATAGTATAACATATCGTGACTAATTTTTTTCGTCACATTAATGCAATAAGTAACTTGGATAAGCCCTTATTATCGAGTTTCCAAAATGTTTTCTGTTTTTGTTAGTTAAGTATGAGCTTATTTATATAGTTCCTGTTATGCTTTGTCTAAACTTAATGAAAGGAAGTAATCAACATACAGGCGTGACCAATCAGGAGGGGTATGGTAGGTAATTTACAGACGAACACTACTAGGCAGGGGTACGCCATGGAAATTCTCAATTCCCATAGAACAGCTGTGAGTTTGGGGTTGTGCCAAACAAATGGCAATATGGCCTGCACCTCCTTATGAGACCAAAACAGCCAAATGTGAGTGGTAGACTTCTGCCTGGTCCTTTGTGGAATACAGACATGAATGACGTCACATATCACATTATTTTATTTTACTTTATTTGAGAAACAAACAGATAGTAACAAACATAAGTACCCATGTCGTTATTGCCATGGAAGATGGGTAGGCCTCTGGTGTGGGACGCAACGTGCGTCGACACCCTTGCTCCTTCACATCTTTCTAGCTCAGCTGGTTGTGCTGGCGCTGCCGCTGCATCTGCGGAGGCCCTCAAGCGGCGCAAATATAGTAACCTATCAGGTAACTATGACTTTGTGCCGTTTGGGGTCGAAACACTCGGGTCATGGGGTCCGAGTGCGCGCTCCCTTTTTAAGGAAATCTCCAAGAGGCTGGTCGACACTTCGCGTGACCAGAGGGCTGGCTTGTTCTTTGGTCAAAGAATCAGCGTTGCCATTCAACGTGGCAACGCTGCCAGTCTTCTGGGCACTATGCCGGATGACAGCGGTGTGGAGGAATATTTTGACGCCTAGGCGCGCCTTTTTGTATCATTTTATTTTGTACTTTGTAAATATTGTATAATTTTATTTTGTAGTTTGTAAATATTTTCTAAAGAGTAGTTTTTAGAGTGTTTGTAAAAATTATATTCAAAATATCAGTAAACATATATTAATAAGTACACAAATAGGTAAAACAATATCCATAAACAGTTTCCTCAGATTATTATACAAATATAATAACAACAGACACAAAGATTTACTATGGAGTTGAATTATTTAAATTTAGATTTTCTTAAACATTGAATAATTATGTACCTACTTACTTAAATTTTGATGCCATAATGTTTTTAATACAAGTTCTGAATGTAGGAAGAGAAAAGTGAAAAATATCTAGATCATGATTTACGTCAAGGGAAATACTACTATTTTATATATATATATATTTTATTTTCTTTTTTGACTTCTGTGGTCTAGTGGTTCGAGTGTTGGACTGCTGATCACGAGGTCGTGGGTTTGATTCCCACAGGACACAAATATTTGTGTGATGAATATAAGTGTCTGTGTTGGTCTGGGTGTGATTCTTATGTATTATAAGTATGTATTTACAAAAAAAAAGTATATAAGTATCATATCCATTGTCTAGTACCCATAGTACAAGCTCGGCTTAGTTTGTGTAAAAAAAATATTTCCAAAAATATTTATTTATTTTATATATATTCTTGGCATAATTCAATCGTAAAAAAGCAATGTGGAAGAGAGTTCCTTTGCGTACATTTATGCGCGTGGGGTCCTGGGTTCGATTCCTGGGTCGGGAAAAGTGTTATTGGGTTTTTTCATTAGGAAATTCTCAGTAGCAGCCCGGAGTCTGGATTTGTGCCCGATTAATGGCAATAGGCTCGCCCCCTTTTACATGGGACTTATAACATAACTGGCGTAATAATGTGGGTGTAATATACACCTCTACCTACCCCTTCGGGGAAACACAGGCGTGATGTTATGTTATGTTGCTATGTTATGTTAAGTAGATAAGGGCCCCTAACAATTTTACACAAGAAAACTAAATCCCGTTCTGCACGACGCTCCTCTAAAGTTTGAAGCCTGGGTCTATATTCAGCGCCCAAGTTAGATCGCCAATTGGGGTGCTTAATAAATTTATTTTGCAATTGGGGTGCTTAATAAATTTATTTTGCAATTGGGGTGCTTAATAAATTTATTTTGCAATTGGGGTGCTTAATAAATTTATTTTGCAATTGGGGTGCTTAATAAATTTATTTTGCAATTGGGGTGCTTAATAAATTTATTTTGCAATTGGGGTGCTTAGTAAATTTATTTTGCAATTGGGGTGCTTAATAAATTTATTTTGCAATTTCTGAATTAATTCTGGTAAAAAACTTACCACCTCAATATTTTCACACATCCTCATAATTGTATAAAAAGCACTTATCACTTTCACGTTCGGTACCGCGCCGCGCGTTGCTCTATTGTTTGAAAATTATCCAGTTCAAAAGCTGAAGAATATTTGCCATTTCGTAGTAACCTTGGCCTGTTTCCCTCCATTATTTTCTTTAGTATTTAGAAGCGTTCAAGCAGTTGGCGAATCAGTCTGGTTCGTGATGGTGACTGGCATGGGGTGCATGGCGAGTTCACAGAAAGTTAGCGTTACTGCTGTGAGTGATATTTTATTAATAGAAGTAGTAGGTGCGGATACTTTAACAAAAACACCTTGTTTGATCGTTTTAGGAATAAACTTTAAAATCTACGATGGTTATATTTTTTTTTTAGAGCAAGTCGTTTCTTATTGTGCTTCTGATTTAGGTAACGTAACATCCCGAATTATCGACACTTTAAGGGACGATCACAAGTATTTTTTTAAATACATTTTGGTTTCGTGATGATTTTTTATGTACGTACTTGTGGTGTACTATGTAATAGTTCAATGTTTATTAGATAATATTTAACCGTACACCAAATTATAATTTTGCTCTTATTTTCTGAAATTGGTTCTTTTTTGTCGAACAATGGGGCACTGTCGGTAACTGGGGCTTTTACTATAGGTACTCAGTTTGTTTTCGTTTGTTTATAATTTGCAAGGATCAACGTAACTCAAGCGAGAGAAGATCTAAAATTGATTGAAGTCCGAAACTATGACGGCCATTTATAAAAATCGAAAGTTTGTTACAATTGTAATATCATGTGTCATACAGTATTCCGAACACCAGAAGTCTTTATCAAGCTCGAGTAAAGGCGAGACAGTGCTGGCGGCGCTCACAAGACTCGACGAGGAGATAGCCAAGAGCGAGAAGACTCATCCAGCAGCAAGACTTGCTGTAGTCGCCGTCGAGCTGGAGAGTATACAACAGGTAAGTCTGGAGAGTATCATCATCATCATCATTTCATCATTTCAGCCGAAAGATGTCCACTACTGGACAAAGTGCTCCGCCAAAATGGGGGGATATGCCATAATCGCCACGCTTGGCAGGCGGGTTGGCGATCGCAGTTGGTTTTATAAAAACTCAGAGAACGCTGCTGCCTATCCTCTGGTGAACCCCTTAGTCGCCTTTTACGACACCCACGAGAAGAGATGGGGTGGTGCTATATTGCTGGAGAGTATACAAAACTTAAATTTAGGTAGGTACAGTCGACTGCGTGACAGTGGGAACACTTGAATTAAAAAACTGCTCTTACTGCTTACGAAATAAAGGCGCTGTCAATGTCAAACTTTTACCAGTGACGTGCGGTCGACCGTACCTATATTTTTATTTTATTACTTTTATCGTTCAGGAAATCAAGACATTTGAAGAGATCACTACTGGAATTACGAAGGATACGTATGCCAAAACTATTCATCAGGTTAGTTAAATAGTTATTTATATATCTGAATACCTGATGTATTTAACATCTAAATTATTATTTGACAAACGTTATTTTTTGTTCTAGTTGTTTATAAGCTTAGATCTCTACAGACGCCCGATGCTGGCATCGGAAAATGAAGATTTTATCGCAAATGTTAATAGAAAGGTAGGATTCTATCGACCGCTTCATTTTTTGTGGACTTAAAGCCCCGTACAGACCGAAAGCAGGTCAGTACTCAGTAGCAGCGCAGGTTGAAGGCGGGGCCGCGCAAGTTATAATACAAGGAACGATATGAAACAGGACACATCAAAAATTAGCACGGGCCCGCTGAGAAACTGCCCCGCTCCTGCCCTGCTCTGTGACGTCAAAGCGGTTACGAGGCAGTTGTATTGTTTGACAGCTGTCACAACATGTCATAATGAAAGCAGTTCTTTGGCGGGCCCGCCGTCAAAACGCTTTAAAACTGCTGCCTTTTAGTGTGACATCTGCCGCGCTGCTCATGCCCCACGCTGCTACTGACCTGCTTTTGGTTTGTACGGGCCTTAAGTGGACTGCGATAAGCTAAACAGAATAAGTATTTAAAAAAGTTTTTTCCGAAGGAGATGCGCTGTTTAGAACTAAGTTGGCTGCGCACTCGGTACACGGAGCTGGTGCGCGAGCGGCGCGTGCTGCACGCACACATCCTGCGCACGCGCTCTCTGTACGCGCAGCTGCAGCACTTGTTAGGTGAGCTCTTACTATAGGATCAGATAAAAACACTTGTATATTTAATAAAAACTTTTTAACAAAAAATAAAACCGACTTCAAAAACCTTAACTAAAAAGTAAAAAATAATCCTCGTACCAGGCCCCTCAGAAAGTATTGCGAAAAAAAGTTTTTATATATGGGAGACTGGCCAGTTATAATGTTTTTCGAAAATATGATTATTTATAAGTAAAAATAAGTAAGTTCCAATTTCAAAATTTCCCTCCACATTTTTTGCGAGTTAATTCAAAGTATTGTGTCTCACTGAAATATGGATCTGCGCCGGGAACATTTTAGAGCTATGATTTTATACGATTTCAAGTGTCGCCTGAAACCGGATGAATCGTACGATAGACTTCAAATGGCATTCATGGATGAAGGCCCTTCCAAGGCAACCGTGTATCGTTGGTATAACGAATTCAAGCGCGGTCGACCAACTTTGGGGGATGACGAAAGAAGCGGTCGCCCTTTGACGGCTGTTACCGAAGAAAACGTGCTAGCAGTGAAAAATTTAATCCAAGACAATAGGCGAATTACATATCAGGAGATTCAACACATATTGTAGATTGGATCGGGAAGCGTTCACGAGATTCTACACAGCCATCTTCGCGTGAGGAGGATAGTATCACGCTGGGTGCCGCACAACCTCACCGATGCTCAGAAGCAGGCCCGGGTGGAATGGTGCCGTGATATGCTTAACAAATTTGAAGCAGGCTCGTCTCGGCGTGTTTACGACATCGTTACAGGTGATGAGTCCTGGATTTATCAATACGACCCAGAAACCAAGCGCCAGTCGACTGTTTGGGTGTTTCAAAATGAGCCAACGCCTACCAAAGTGAAGCGATCTAGAAGCGGGGGTAAGATTTTGATCGCTAGCTTTTTTAATTTGACTGGCCACTTGGTATCAATTCCCTTACGGGATCAAAGAAGCATTAATGCCGAATGGTATACTACCAAATGTTTGCCAGAAGTTTTCTCTGTTATAAGCAACAAGCGACCAAACACAGGGCTCCGCGGGCTACTGCTCCACCACGACAATGCACCTGCGCACACCGCACTCAAAACGAGGGACTTCCTGGACAGCACGCCAGTCAAACTCCTGGGTCACCCTCCTTACAGCCCTGATCTAGCACCGTGTGACTTCTTTTTATTCCCAAAAATAAAAAATCAGCTCAAAGGGATACAATTTTCGTCGCCGGAAGATGCGCTGGCTGCGTTCGAGCAGGCTGTAAACGAGGTGTCTGCGGCGGACTGGAAAAAGTGTTTTGAAAACTGGTTTAGGCGCATGAATCTTTGTATAGAGGCTGGTGGAAAGTACTTTGAAAAGATTTGATAAAAATATATGTACGTATAGAACAATTTTTTTTAGTTTCGCAAAACTTTCTGAGTGTCCCACGTATGTATTTCAAAATCTTAAAATAAACCAAAATTTTGAAGGCGGCGCGTGACTGTCCCTTTGCGTCATGTAAATATAATGTACTGTCGAGCGCTTATCTATAGTAATAAAAAACAGTTTATGCGAACATACATGAAAAAAACACGCGCCGCCTTCAAAATTTTGGTTTATGTTAAGATTTTGAAATACATACGAGGATTATTTTTTACTTTTTAGTTAAGGTTTTTGAAGTCGGTTTTATTTTTTGTTAAAAAGTTTTTATTTCATACTTTTTTAGTTGATAATTCACAGACAAACGAAACTATTAGTAGATCATCTAGGTAAGCAAAGCTAAATTAAACTGATTTATTGAAGCTGGTTAAAAAACTACTCGACCTACGTCAATAAAATGTATATGGGACCACCGCGCGGACTTCCTCTACCAAATAAAAAAACAACCACGCAAATCGGCCCACAAATCTCGGAGCAATCGGTGTACATACATGAAAAAAAAAAAAAAAAAAAAAAAAACCCGCGGAATACATAACCTCCTCCTTTTTTGAAGTCGGTTAAAAAAGTAAAATTAGTGTTATTTATCAAATTATATGCCAGTGGTTATTACAAGACAAACAAAATATCTCGAAAGCAAAAGTCTGTATAGGCTAAATGGTCGATTCTCGAAAGGCAGGCTAAAATATTATGTCGTAGCAGTGTAGCCGTTCGATTACTATCTACACTCTGTTTTTTCTGACTTGTCTTATTGAGTAAACTATTTCGGCATGTCTTTTTATTGCAATTCGTCAATAATAGTTATTAAAATACATCATGTTAAACAATTTCACACACTAAATAACACTTTTAACCTTATTACATGTGCAGAACTAGTAATTATATTTTATCAGTAGTTATTTGAATAAAGAGACATGCCAAGATGCCTAAATAAGACAAGAGAGAAAAAACAGACTATATGTCAGCTACGCAGACTTGATAATAAGAAAACGTAGCATGAAGACTGTTACTTAGCACGACTACGGCTGCTTAAAAACTCAACTACGACCGCTACGCTGCTGTAGCGGCGTAGCCGCGACGTCATCGTGTCGGCTATGTTGTCGTAACCACAAAGAAAAACAAATAATTACATACATACATACATATTATCACGCCTGTTTCCCATTGGGGTAGGCAGAGACTATGGATTTCCACCTACTACGATCCTGACACACCTCTTTCGCTTCATCTACGTCCATTAACCTCGTCATGCATGCTCGTCAATTTAGATAACTCTTAACCTGGCATTTTTTGAGAACGTCCGCGATTTGATCACGATATATTATAATAAATAATTAGACTGATCCAAAATTATGTTATTACTTTCTAATAATCACATGAAACTTATACTCCTTGCTATCATTTTCTCCATTTAATATTTATAGAAACAATCTGGGGTACAAGTGCTCGTCCGGGGACAGCTCAGGAGAGTGCGTTAACAAAGGCGATCGGTCTACGCGACGCACTAGCGGCAGTGTCCGCGCGTCTGCGGGCCGCCGCCGAGTATGCGCACGCGGCGGTGCGAATGTTAGACGACGCGATGCCGGCATGGAAGATGACTACAGTCGGCAAGTGAGTCTTTAGTTAGACAAGAGTTAGTAAGACTACCAGCAAGTGACTGTTGTCTTTCAGGACTTTCCACTTTTACATTTTATGGTGAGACCTTGTAGGAACAAATGGCATTCGCTCTTGGCGTTGTTGCCGTTGTGTAAGTTGTGAAAAACTTGTGATAGCGTAGTCTTCACAGTAGGCTCCTATGTAGTTTGTACCTATTTGTAATGGAAAGGGCTGGGTAAAATGTAAAACTTAGTGTCATAATCATCATCAGCCCATTACTGTTCCACTGCTGGGCACGGGCATCTTCTCAAAATGAGAAGGTTAAGGTCTACCATGCTGGCCTAGTGCGGGTTGGTGGACTATACATATCATCGATGCGGTGATGTCACACGAGTTCCCAGACATCGCCAAAAGAGTTTAGGTTACAGGTGGAAGGCCCTGAAGTGGGCCGCGCTGGATGGGTTGCGAATGCCATGCATTGCAGTTCTCGTGGCCCATCCACCCAAGGCGAGAGAAGGCACATGGCGGAGTTTTTAGTGGGTGCGAGTGTCACATAACCACGTCACCTCCCCGGGTGGTATGATATGTGATAGGAATTTTCCCCGTCTCGAAAAAAAAAGTGTGATTCGGGAGAAAATGTAGCGTCACGCTAACGCTCGATTCACACTAGACTCACGTTTCGTATCGTGATGCATCAGTGAGCCTATCGGTTTCATATTTATTTATGTAAAAAACTAGAACTCTGATGACTTATTCACTAACACATTAATCATCTAACGTTGTTGATACACACATTGGGAGACTCTGCCGCCGAATTAGGCAAGATACCTGGGCGTCTACTCGCGTTCGACGATATTCGATTAATCGTACCGTTCATTGCACAATTTGCTACTCCGGTCTACCATCGTTCCCATATCGCATGCGATGATCGTGTTTTGACGTTTGTTTCTCTGTTCTCTGATAAATTTCATACGACTATGAACCGTAGTCTATCTTTATTGTGCCTTTTTTATGTGTATCTCGGCGAACAGCGCCAATCCCCAGGAATATAGTGACACATTTATTTTGGATGTGCCATACAAATAAAGTTTACACGTGTTGTTTTACATAATGTTAAGCTTTAGAGTAGAAAAACTAAAAAAAAAATAACAGAAATAACGAATGAAAAATTTAAATGTGTCGAGTTGTGTATGGATGAAAAGTGAGGGTGGTTTGATTTGAGCATGTGTACAGTGTGTAAGTGTAATGTGGAGAGGGTGTGGATGAATATTTATGATGTTGATGAGAATATATAATTATACATTTTGTATAAGCGCGTGCACACTACTCTTACGTGACGTCACTTATTGTTACGTCTGTGTTGCGCTACACGGGCACACCGGTGACCTTGAGCGAGCGCGTGTAAGCAATTGTCACCGCTGTGTCTTGGCTGGGCAGACGGACCCCACGCTCGCCTCAACCCGACAACAGAAGAATGAGCCCGTTTTAATGTTACCACCTATTTTTATAAATAATCAGCGGTAGTGACGTCACAACGTTTTCGAATAACATAATTATGAAATTATTATAATACCTACTTATTAAATGTTGATATTTAACTCAATAATTAATAACTACGGATGAATAAATAACCTTAATCAATATTACTTCTAATCACAAAGTATTATAGACATTTAAAATGTAACCAATTTGTAGGAAGTGTTTGTGGCGGGAGCCGGAAGTTGTAACATAAGTGTCGCTTCTTGTCGAGTATATATTCTATGACACGGGTGTGTTCAGGGCCCTAATTCTCGCGTTAGAAAGAGAGATAAATGTCTCATTCGAGATAATCTCTAATATTAAATCTCTACGAAAACTGTCGCCGCTAATGTCAAGTACTATGAACAACTCTTTGTATTTAGAGCGCTAGGCGTAGACATATCTCTAACGTGACATTCTGAGAATACGAAAATTTATTTTCAATCGACATTCGCCATCTTGTTTCGACATTATGTCGAGTTCGAGATAATGTCTACGACGCGAGAATCACCCCCCAGGAGCGGTTGGGAGCGCACGGCGGCGTGCGCAGACGCGTGCGGGCTGCTGGTGGCGGCGCGCTGCGGGGAGCGGGGCGCGCGCCGCGTGCTGGCCGCGCCCGCCGCGCCGCGGGCCGCGCGCGCGCTGCGCCTGGCGCTCGACTACGCCTTCACGGACACCGTGCACGACCACAAGTATGACCTTATTAGCTTTTAAGCTAGAAACAAACACAAAAAAAAGACGTGTGGCACTCGGAGACTGCCGCGGTAAAGCTATTGCATAGCATTTTTTATGTAAATACAAAGAGGAGGTGACCTAACGCCGAAACTCTAAGCAGGCATGAGTCACCGGATTGCGGGGCGAAGAGGGGGATTACGCATGCGCAGTAATGCCGATACAACGAATGCCACCTAGAGGCGATTTGCAGAACTAAAGAGACAAGCGTGATATTTCAAAAAGTCATTAAAAGTTCTGCTATTCATCGATAGATGGCAAAACTAAAAAGTATCACCGCTGTGCCGGTCGGAGTGGGGGGTGTTAGGTTATTTTCGTTACGGAATTTCTGGATTCGGTCTCCACGCTCAAGGCCCGCGATAGAAGCTATGCAATAGCTTAAAAACAAACAGGATGGCTAGCAGTCAGCACGCCTTTAAAATAAAGTTAAAGAAATATTTCCGTGAAAACAATTTAGCAGATTCAGCTCGACTTTGATTTATCTTGATGTTATATATTTATAGTTATATATGTATAATATGTATATTAAAACATAACATCACGCCTGTATTTCCCCGAAGGGGTAGGCAGAGGTGTAATAGTACACCCACATTTCGCCAGTTATGTTATAGTCCCATGTAATAGGGGGCGAGCCTATTGCCATCAACCGGGCACAAATCCAGACTCCAGGCTGCTACTGAGAATTTCCTAATGAAAAAACCCAATAACACTTTGCTCGACGCTCAGCAGTCGCGCTTGCAACCACTAGACCAACGAGGCAGATGTATATTTTATTTTATGTATAATGTACATATGTATTTATTTATTTTTAAGTGCGTAGTACTAAACTTATTTTACTAATTTACTGGTGCATCTACCTTATTCTTTGTCTCTGCATTTCCCTAAGTTTGTCTGGTAGAGAACGCCTATGGCGCGATGGCATTAAGAACGCCTTTGTACCCAGTTGTGCATAAAGAATTAAATAAATAAACAAATATCGGACGCAACTTAAGGTGGTTTCAAACCGGCGAGGCGAGGATTGAATGGGATGGGCGTGAATTGAAATCTCGCTGACCCTTTCACACCGAAAGATGTACATCGCAAGCTCGCGCTGGCTCGTGCTGGCCGGCGCCGGTCAGCTGAATTCATTGGTTACCCCACTTACGAACGAACTCTTGGATAGAAAAAACAGTTGTCGCGAGAAATCGCGAGGCAGAGCGTGACAGAGCGTGGCAGAGCGCGGCCGAGCGTGGCCAAGCGTGGCAGAGCAAGACCGCACGGGACTTCGATGGCCGATGCGAGATTTTTGTATCCGTTTTGCAATGTAATAAATACTCTATTCATGCAGTGCGGTTGCGGGCGTGGTTGGTTTGTACGAACTCCACGTGGAGCGTGTTCCGTACGGAGCAATATGCGTAACTATAAAACAATGTTCTAACGCCACACGCCAGTCGCTGTTCCGGAGCTCGGACGGTCCGCATAAAAATCCGCACTGCTCTGAAACCAGCCTTGTATTATCTTTTGCCCCATAGCATTGTCCGCCAATTCGATGAGTCCACAGTATTCACCTTTGTCACCTTTCTTAGAAAGGGACGCGCTGAGTTTTAAAGCCTCTCTTTTGGCTCGCGTTATTGGTAACAGTAAACCTTCCAAATGTACGTATATAGTTAGTATTTATTAATTCCATGGTAAACATATTGATGAGTAGACCTATTGTTCTCTACAGGTACCAGAGAGCAACCGAAATATTTTTGCAGTTCAAAGACGCACTTGTGCTTTTAATCGATTCTATTCATCAGGTAAGTTAACTAAACGTTTTAAAATTCTTACATTATTTATTTGTTAGAAACGTCTTGTCAGTTATTCATCGTACTTAAGACAGCTTCGACTAGAATTCACTTTATTAAGGAATAACTATACCAGTGATATATATGTACTACGTACTAGATGTGCTGTTCAAAAGAACAACATGGTTCCGGAACCACACTGTCATCTGTCATTAATTCACTTGACAGCTGTCTCGCGAACACGCGTTTTTATCAACGGTTGCGTCAACTGAATTTGGAACATGCTGCTTATATGAGAACGCGTGCCTGTATATTGACGTCGTTGGATATACCACTTTTTTTTAATGTCGAGTTAAAACGCTTTCGAAATTATAGTGGGCTTACGAAAAAACTAGTCAAGTGCGAGTCGGACTCACGCAGTAAGGGTTTCGTACCACCAATCGATCTGATACCCCATAGAAACTGATTTAATTTACGAGAGATCATAAAAAGACAAACGCACTCTGAGTGAAATATGAATTTTTGCATCTCTTTCTAACGCACGTACCACCACATATGTCTATGGTTGCCCTATTTTTTTTAGTATTTTTTTACTAAACTACATAGTATGCACTACAATCAGACCAAGTTTGATTCTGGTATGTATTACCGTTATGAAGATAGAGCAGGAACAAAAACGCTGAAAATATTGATGTTTTTCGAGGTTTCTTGTATACCTACCATATAATCACAGCATCCTTACTCTGTGATATAATATAACCACCTTTGGTTTTATTTTATTTTTATTTTTAGTGTTTTTCGTGATAGGGGCAGATGTTTTACCGTGTCGTGTCGTAGCTTACTGTACCTAATCTAATTAATGCAAATTCCTATTGATGTTTAATTTATTACCATCAGAAAAATACTTGTTTGAAGAACAACTATAACCTCGCCCTACATACCCTCATACTGTGCTCTCTAGAGGTTGAGAGTCTTATCGTGACTATTATTTACCATACCCCTTAGTCCCAGAGTAGTTTTAATAGATTTGAGCAATTGATTTGCAATTGCAATTGATTAGCAATTGATTTAATAGATTTGATCTAAGGTCAAGGTGGGGAAGTTCGTCTACGGGGGAACACCATACACCGTCTCTCTAGGCTGTTTCTGAATAGCTACGACATTAACAGCTCGGTTGGTAAAACTGAGTCAATATTTCGTTCTACCTTTAAATTATAGATGACACTGTGTTGAGTTTAATAACAATAAAACGGTCTTTTAATTTTTGTAGTTGACAATTTCAAACACAAGTGAGTCGTGTCTACGTTTTAGCTAACGTGAAATGTGAATATCAACAGATTTTTACGTGTTGTAGTGGTAAGTGTCTAGCTAGTATAAATTGTTTTTGTGTTATTCTATTCAAATCGAATTTAAATCTATATTTACAGAAATATTTGTTGTGTTAAAAACCTAAGCTATTCAATATTGGGGGAAGACTGTCTAGTATTTTAGAGAAAGACCGTCATGTGCCGATCTTGCCCCAAGGCAGATGTGGTAAACCTTTTTTGGTTTTTATTATTTAAGTGTACAGTCAAAGCTCCTTATTCGCAGTTTTTTTTTGTGAATTATAAGTACTGTGATTCTATTAATATGGTGCCTTCATTAGAAAGATATCATGATAATGTGATAGGATAGGAGTCTTGTTTCATATAATTTCTACAATAGTCATTTATCCAATTTAAATAACTTTATTCTACAGGTAAATTGTCGTAAAACTGACTCGAAATTACAAAAGAACATCAAACAAATCGTCTTATACTAAAGAAAATTTGCTAGACGCTATGCGAGCTGTCCGGAGTGGTGAAAATTAAGTGGATATAAGGCTGCTCATATTTATAACATACCAAGAATGACGATCATGGATCATTTGAATAATAAAATGTGGAAATCAAACACTCGGGAGGCTACCGGCAAAAATAGACAAAGTAATTATAATTTTGATCTAACAAAGATTTTTAGTTGTAGTAATTATTTATTATGGATAATTATTTCATAATAAGGATACACCGTCCATTGTTGATTTTTTAATCTTTTTAAAGAATTATTGAAAGTTCTTAAAAATGGTACCTACTTAAGCCAAGTCATATTGTTGATTGTTTGGTAATTTTTTTACTTGTTGTTGTAATTATTTTATTAGTTACTATGATATAGAAGTCGTACTGTTGATTTTCCAAAGACATTTTGTTTTGTAAGCATTTACAGGAATTAATTATTATTTTTATTATTATAGAGTATATGCCGTAACTAGTTCGTATGTATTTACGGTGCTTTTTTTAAATTGTATGAACTATATAAAATAATTCATTTGAATAAAAAATAGAAAGATCGAGGATTTTTATTTACTGTTCAAACTGTACAAATATAGCCAAATGTGTTTGTTTGTTACCGTTTAGTTTTTCTATGGTTTAAAGATCCTCTGTTTGTATTACTTTGTATCATCTAAATACCGAAAATTATTAAATTTCAAATTGCATTTTAGATGCAACCAACCAACATACTTGCCTACTATATATACCCTACTGTCAGAATAATCAAATATAATTGTACTGATTTCAATGTTGACAATCCCTTCCCTTGATAATATACCGGACTTACCCCACTTCATGATTTTACTGCCATAGATTGTGATTGCTACCTTATATCATGGTACTTAAAGCATGTATTTGATTAACTTTTATTTTAGAATATTTACTGAATATGGGTGCTGCAAATATCTATTAAATTACCAACAATTTATGCTTATGACGGAGTTGCCCCAATTACTTGGGAAAGTCCGTCTACTTACTACCTTATAACAAAATTTTTAGCGTTTATTTTCATGATGACAACAGTTACATTGGTGTTTGTAAAAGTAACTGATAAATAAGGCATCTTTAGTCATCAATAATATTTAAAACATACAATTAACTTGAAAAATCAGCCATAGGGTGTTTATCAAATCAAGCTTGCAATAAACTATGCCGGACTTCGCCACCTTGACCTTATTCAAGATTAAGTAAAAAGTTTTTTGATATTTCTTTGAACATGGATATATGTTGATTTTCGCATATTTATTTTGTGACTGAATGCGTTATTTATGCGAACCATATTTTGGTATCAGTTAAATTTATTTAGAGTGAATGAATTCGCCACAACGACCGGTCCTGCGCTTTCCGCATCCAGCGGATTCCAGCGACTTTCACCAGGTCGTCGAGGAAGCCTATGTCCAGCAGTGGATGTTTTTCGGTATTGGGGTCTAAAATTATTTTGGTCAGAAAAAATATTTCAAACAAATAAAAGTTCATAAAACTATTGTCAATTCGATTTGATGGTTGTTCGAGGAATGATACTTCAAGACAAAGAACTTTTGCGCTGCCGATCATTCGAGCTTATATTTGAGATTTTGATGTTTCGAGGTAGTGAACTGTAAGCTGTAGCGCTCATAATTTATCGACTTCAAGTACCTACTATCGAGTTAACATTTTCGAGCAAGTGTTATACGATATTCGATTTCAAGTAGTTAACCCAGTAGTTTTGTTGCTTATTTTTATTATACTTAAAAGATTTTATTTAACTTGCTTCGATGAGTTCGTTTTCTGTTTGTCCGTCTGCTACAAATCTCACAAGTAATACTAAGCTCGTTTATTTTACCCACACGTGTTAAAATTTTGCATACCTACAACGAAATGTAGTTTTGATTACAATGTGCAATAATATGAACATTGTTTAAAACCTTTTGTTTAAAAAAAAACATATTTTTCATGAAGATTTAATTTATTATGTTTTTTTACATATCATCAAATATATCAGCAACATCTCTTGGAAGAAAGTCTTGGCTGTTATGTTTATTTTGGATTTTTTTAATTATACTTTTGAGAGATTTATTCTGTTTAATCAGACGTTTATTTTTTTGTCGCAAGGTTTTGATTATTTTGGCGTGTTTCCCTTGAATTTTCGGCTTACGACGTAGTTGCGCTTTCAGTCTGACTTCGCTGAGCGAATCAAAAACAGACTCCATACTAGGTCCCCAATTTCGCAGTCTGATTTATCAGAACCTGAAAAAAAAAACACGAATTAATAACTCTATTAACGATTTATTTGTATTTGGATGATGCAGCAAAAACATTTATTTCTATTTTTTTATTGACATCATTAAAAATATCAATAGTTATTATACAAAAGAACAAAAAAAAAAAAACGTTTGACCAACAGAGGAGAAAATGGTACTGAATAAATAGGCAAACTAAAAACGGTTCTACTAGGTGCATAAAGTAAGGGGTGCTGGCCAGAAAACCTCCACGTGTGCCTGACGGCTGCTTGTCCTTCTCGACACGTCTGGAGGGAACGGCAGTTGTTGGGCCGGTGCACCCTGGGTACGGGCAATAAACATCCTTTCGAGGGACCTTATCTTATTGTCCTTTGGGGGATCTTATTGCCCGTGGCGAATATTCTGGTGCGGGAGGAGCCCGTTCTGGGCGAGTGGGGCGTTGCTCTGCGTGTCCCTCTGATGATAGCAGAGGGCACAGTGGAGGAGCAAGGACGGGCTCGGTGTGCACTCACCCTGCCACTGGGCAGGCTGCGGGAAGACTGTGTCCTTCCCAGCCCCCGTCGATCTCGCAACCCCGGTAGGAGTGCTGTGGTTACGTCTCGCGGCTCTTATTGGGATCGAGGGTCTTGGCTTAACCGCCTGGACCATGAGGAAGAAAGCCCCAGCCGGGGTAGGTCCACGATGGGCCCTTGCCAAACTAGACCGGGAGGCTCTCCTGGAGGCCTCGATAGTACAGGCCTGGGTGACAGCACCGGACAGGCCTGTCAATATCGATGTGGAGGCTGGGTGGTTCCAGGAGGCAATGTCGCATGTGTGCGATGTGGGGATGCCTAGGGCTAGACCTGGTCCTGCTAGGCGCCAGATGTACTGGTGGTCCTCGGACATAGCGCGACTACGAGTTGCGTGTGTCGTCGAGCGACGCCGGTACACTAGATTCAGGAGGCGGTTCAGGAGGCGTCCCCGCACCCCGGAGGAGGCAGCCATAGAGGAGGAGCTGTACGAGGGGTACAGAGCAGCGAAGGTGGCCCTTCAGAGGGCCATCGCGGAAGCCAAAGTGGCAGGCTTTGACGCCATGCGAGCGACTCTGGACAGCAATCCGTGGGGTCGTCCATACCTTATGGTACGGGGCAAACTTCGCCCGTGGGCCCCACCGCTATCCCAGAGTCTCCGGCCTCAGCTGCTGGAGGGCGTGGTGAGCGCTCTGTTCCCCTCAAGGGTGGGGCACACCCCTCCGCCGATGGTTCCTCCTAACATGGTGCCCAACGTGGACAACGACGACGACGTGCCCGAAGTGACCCGGGAAGAATTGATGACGGCGGTGAAACGGCTTCAGGCTAAAAACACCGCCCCAGGGCCCGACGGCATACCTGGCCGAGCATGGGTCCTGGCTCTGAAAGTCCTCGGGCCCCGATTGGGCGGGCTCTTTAGCGCATGCTTCGAGCGGGGCCAGTTTCCACGGAGGTGGAAAACTGGAAAGCTGGTCCTGCTGAAGAAAGAGGGGCGTCCTGCAGATTCACCATCTGCATACCGCCCCATCGTGTTATTGGATGAGGTGGGCAAGCTCTTTGAGAGGGTAATTGCAGACCGCCTTGTCCAGCACCTGATCAGGATGGGGCCGGATCTGGCGGACAACCAGTTTGGTTTCCGCCGGGGGCGCTCCACTGTGGACGCTATCATGCGCGTAAGGGCTCTGGCGGAGGAAGCAGTGGCCCGGGGGGAGGTGGTTTTGGCGGTGTCTCTCGACATTGCCAACGCTTTTAACACCTTGCCCTGGAGTTGCATCAGGGCGGCACTCGATGAAATTCGAGTGCCGCCCTGATGCAACTCCAGTATTATTTTAGTAATGTGTAGAATACCTAAAAAAAACCGGCCAAGTGCGAGTCAGACTCACGCACCAACCATCGACTTTATACCCCATAAAACTTTTTAACAAAAAATTGAACCGACGAAAACAGAAACTGAAAAGCGAAAAATAACTAATTATGAGTCGGCGCCAAACGAACTTTTAACAAGCAAAGTGCGTGTAAGTTGCAAGTGGCCGAGCGGAGAACGCATTTTTGGAAAGTTATTGTTTATCGTTGAAAATTTCACGTTGTATTTGATGTGACGTTGTTTTTATTATTTATTTAAAGTAATTTAATGATCTTCATTGATTGGTTGTTTGGCGCCGACTCATAATTAGTTATTTTTCGCTTTTCAGTTTCTGTTTTCGTTGGTTCAATTTTTTGTTAAAAAGTTTTATTTTTAATTTTTTTGTAGTTAAAATCTAACTCCAGGTCTCCATTATATCGTAGTGTCTAGAACTATATTTATGTGTGTCAAGCTTCAACAGAATCGGTTAACAGTTAAGAATTCAGTGGGTGAACAAACACCCATCCCCTGTTTTTACTACCCTTAGGGGTGGATTTTGATTTTGAAATTTAAATGGGACCAACTTCGAGATATACCCTATCCATTAAAAAAAGAATCATCAAAATCGGACCACTCTGTAAAAAGTTATGCGTGGTCATACATAAAAAAAAAAAAAAAAATTATATACGCGTCGATTGAGAACCTCCTCCTTTTTTTCGTCGGTTAATAAAAACTGATTTAATTTACGAGAGTTCATCAAAAGACATCAACGCACCGTGCGCGAAATATGAATTTTTACATCTTTTTCTTACGCAGGTACCACCACATATGTCTATGTTTGCCCTATTTTTAGTATTGTTACTAAACTACATAGTATGCACTATAATAAAACCAAATTTGACGCTGGTATGTATTACTTGTTTTGAAGATAGAGCAGGAACAAAATTGTTGATGTTTTTCGAGTATTTTTTATTTCCTTATTTTATGTGCTTTAATAAACAGCAAATTCGTAACTAAATCTAATCATAACTAGTTTGTAAAGTGTCCTAGCTGCGTCAGAAACTGGCAAACTAAACTGAAAGCTAAACTAAACTGGTAGCTTTATGATTGTTAGATTATGCAGATTAAGCCAAATACTAGAATTGCTCTGTCTTTGAGGATATTAGGATTGGACCCCACATGTGGGACGATTTTATTGAGATTTATCAAAATTTTACACATAACGGTCACATGGTACACTTCTATGAGAATAATTTTTCGTTCTGCTATCATTTTTACACGTTAAAATTGCACAATATCTATGGGTAGGAAAGCGTTCGGGACATCGTCGTGTCGCAGCGGGAAACTAAGCGCGATTATGTGAGTGTTGCGGATCTCCGCTTAATTGTGCCGCGTGTGCACACTACTGCACACTACCTACCAGCCGTGTAGCACTTCCAAACGGACTCCGAGGAGGTTGGCAGGAAAATTAAAACAGATTGTGTTGTGGATTTTGTATTATTTTCCTAAATTTGTGTTTCTTGGAGTGTTAATGTGTAATAATGGTGGATTAATAAATGTTAAGTGCTCGTTAACGTGTACAAGTGTGGGTAAATGGTCCCAAGTTGAAAAACGTGACTTTCGTATTTTCTCACCCCTCAGACACCTAGTAAAGTTTCTAGGGTGAGTAAACTAAAGACTTGGCTAGAAGGTCTAAGCAACCAGGCCACAAAACTACTCACAAAACAACTCTTCCAAACGTGGTGCCAAATATTGATGACAGAATTATTCACTTTATTAGGAAAGGCTCATTTTCGTAGTCTATTCAAACCACCACTTGTAATGTACAAATATTTTTCCTCAAAAAGGACTGAGCATATTATGGCACTGAATTTCGTCGCTTGCCAATATTCGTCGAGCCGTTCATTTATACTATTTTTCGTCCAAAGCGCTCTGTTTCGGTCTTCAGCAGGGAAACTAAAATTACGCAAAGTTAGAAGGACTTTTTACACAATCTCAGATGGTAATAATTCTTTCTTGTTGAAGGTAAAAATAGTACCTACTTTAATACCAGAAATCATTCAACTGAATTATTTAATTTAGAAAATGCTTAATATATGAACCTAAAATATATACCTATGAATCATTAATCTGTGCCTATCACAGAGAAAATAATCACTACGTGCCTATGACAACACAGAAAAAATAATCACTAACAACACAATGTCACTCACTCACTGCACAGCAGTGTTGCCAGATGTTTTTTCTGAGCGATCGTACGGTATAGTAAGGAAAAATCTCTTATTTTTTAGAAAAAGTGATTTTTATTTTATTTAATACTAGCATTTTCTCGCAAGTTCGCTCCCATGGTTCTATATCTGTATCCCACAGGAACCACTATACACGTGTCCCTCTGAAGTTAGCAGAGGGCACAGTGGGGAATGAGGGACGAGGAAGAAAATCTCAATAAAAATTACGGGAGGATAGGGCCTGCAGGTGGCGGAGTCGGGATAGTCTGCTGCCCGACTTGGCGTAGCTGGCGTGGCTGGTGTGGCTGGCGTGGCTGACCTGGCTTGCGAGGCTGGTGTGTTTGGCTGACGTTAAGCCGTACTGGGGAAATGGGCTCGCCTGTTTGTGACGGGCCGGGACTTGTTGGGGGTGAATATTTATTATTTTGGAAAGAGGCTGGGGACCTGAACGCCTCTAAGCCACTACGACCTGAAACGATCAATTTTGACGTCTTTTGCAGTAATACAGCACCTCCTCCAGTTGTAAGTCAATCATGAAGTCGACTATGACCTTGGGGGAGTAGGATTTGATCCCCTGAGTTGAGTTGACGTGGCCTCCAAGGTGCTGGCTTTTTATGTGGTGCACTGCATCACATTCGCATAAGATATGGATAGGCGTCTCGTACTTTTCGTGACAAAACCTGCAAACTGTGGTATCACTATGGCCCATCCTGTGAATGTGTTTATTCAGTTTGCAGTGCCTAGTCAGGGTTCTTGTCAGGATTCTTATGTGGCTCTTGTTCAAAGAAAGCGCTTCTTTTGTAAACCTTTTCTTAAAGCCTACTAAAAGCTCTTTCGGGTGTTCTTAGCCTGGGGATTTTTCCCAAAGACTCATACTTTGGTCAGTTCTCCTCCATAGATTGACTCCGGGCGCACAGTGGGGCTTTTAGCACGAGCTCTAGCCAGTTCATCAGCGGTTTCATTGTCCCTAATGCCCACCGAATTTACTACTTATAGGGAGTTAAGCAGCTGGATACACTCCTTGACAAGTTTGGAATCAATTTCCCCTGAGTTTAAGTTTGAGCTTTTAATGCTGCCTGGCTATCAAAGAAGATGAAAATTCGCCTATTAGCCTCTGGCCCTCTGCAGATTTAAACGGATGGTTGTGAAAACAAAAGTTTCTTACACTCCCGGCCAAAGGTAGTTGGAAGAACACCGTGGTAATTTTAAAGGAATAAAAAATTGTGATTACGTATTATATCCATTGTCTAGTACCCATAGCACAAGCTCTGCTTAGTTTGGGACTAGATGGTGCTGTGTAAAAATGCCCCAAAATAGATATTTATTTTTTATTTTTATATTTTTATATTATAGGGGTGGCGCCCATACATGTGAAATGGGGTTGAAAAATAATTTTTTCGCTGCACCCCCTCTTGTGGGGTATAATGTTACCCCACACGACCACACGACGACGATTTTAGTAGACCAATTATTGTTTTTTCCCATTGAGAATAGGTCTACTAAAATGAAGGTAATGTTTCATGCATCACTTTTTTATCAGGTGTACCATCTGCGAAATGTAGCCCGCCAAAGTGGCTTGCAATGTCCCCCCCCCCCCCCCCGCCAGTTCCAAACTATGCAACGTAGAAACTTATAACCTTTCACGTTGATAGACCTTTGTAAAAAATCTCTTATAAAATTATTTTGAGTGTAATAATAATTCACATGTAGGTACAATTTTTTTTTTCAAAATATTTATAATGAGGAGATGAAACTCTTTTCAATGTAAACCTTATTCAGATTACTTTAATCCAAAGACATTTCTATACTACGTCAGTATAATACCTTTATGCTTTAATCATGCTTCAATCTAAGCACAATCTAAGCTTCAATTAAGAATATTTAAAAATAAAAACTTCAAATTTATGGATATTTAGGATATTGACACATTACACGTTGACACAAATTAATTTGATTACTTATAACTTCTTAAAACTATTTACACCTAACAAATAAAGGAAATGTTCAAAGATATTTCAAGCAGATTATTGAAATGTCGAAACATATTACAGAACTTGCAAATAAGAAGAACGAAAACGCAGGCTGTACAGATATATATAAATGGAAAATCTGTAGCTGTACCTTCATATTACACGATTATGCAAGCTCTACGCAAGGAAGGTGTAACTGTACCTCAGTTCTGCTATCACGAACGTCTGTCCATCGCTGGCAACTGTCGCATGTGCATGGTTGAGGTGGAAGGCTGGTTGAAACCTCAAGTCGCTTGCGCTATGCCTGTCACTAAAAACATGAAGATACGCACAAACTCAGCTGTTACTAGCAAGGCCCAGGAATCTGTTTTGGAATTCATGCTTGTCGACCACCCGCTAGACTGCCCCATTTGTGATCAGGGAGGCGAGTGTGATCTTCAAGATTTGACTATGAGATTTGGCAATGACCGTTCCAGATTTACAGACATACATTTCTCAGGCAAAAGAGCTGTCGAAGATAAAACTTTAAGTCCACTTATTCGTGCGGAGATGAATCGCTGTATCCATTGTACCAGATGTATTCGGTTCGGTTCTCAAATATGTGGCTTGGATATTTTAGGATCAACGGGTCGTGGCCATGACATGCTTGTTGGTACATTTGTTGACAAAATGTTCTTGTCTGAACTATCTGGGAATATCGTAGATTTATGTCCTGTGGGAGCTTTGACTAATATACCTTATAAGTTTAAAGCTAGATCTTGGGAGCTTAAGAAAGCTAATTCTATTGATGTCACAGACGCCACAGGTACAAATATAATATTAAATTATAGGTTTGACCGAGTGCTTCGTGTTTTACCTCGTGAACATGATGAAATAAACCAGGAATGGGTCTCAGATAAGGGCAGGTGGGCAATAGACTCACTCGAGATGCAAAGGTTGGTGACGCCTATGAAGAGAGTTGGCTCTTGTTGTTGTCCCCTCGAATGGGATTGTGCACTGAAATATGGTAGTGAAATGCTTAGAGGAGTTTCTCCCAGCAATATAATAGCCATAGCTGGACCGCATACCAATGTCGAAACTTTAGTAGCTTGTAAAGATTTTCTGAATATGCTTGGATGTGAAAATACTTACGTGGAGCGAGGAATGTGTTACACAGGATCTAACATTGACTTAAGAGCTGCATATAGCTTAAATATAAATATGAAAGATATTACACACGTTGATAAAATGTTATTAGTGGGTACCAATCCTCGATTTGAAGCGCCTATTTTAAACATGTGGATTCGACAAGCGTATAGAGCTAACGAAGCTGATATATTTGTGATTGGCCCAAAATGTGATTACAACTACCATGTAACTTACTTAGGGGACGGTTTGTCTGCCTTAACAAAGGCTCGCGAGGCATTAAGGGGGGCAAAAAAACCTCTTATTCTGGTGGGAATATCGCAAACGGAATCAGAAATAGGTGGTAAAGTTATGGGTGCCTTGTCTAAATTGGCAGCTTCTTTTAAAAAGAAAGAGTACGGCGTTCTCAATGTGATTCCCAGAGAGGCTAGTTTTGCCGGTGCTTTAGAGGCAGGATGGAAGCCTGGGGCCTTGTGTGAATTGCATAAAAAGTCTGCAAAGCTAATAATTTCATTGGGAGCAGATGACATATTCTATAATTGGAACCCACCTTCGTCTTGTAAAATTATTTACATCGGTTTCCAAGGTGATCGAGGTTCGGAGTTTGCAAATTTGATTTTACCAGGATGTGCTTACACTGAGTCAGGCGGGCTTTATCTGAACATGGAGGGTAGATCTCAGTTTGCCTTACCTGCCGTCACTCCTCCGGGGAAAGCGAGACATGACTGGAAAATTATTCGTGCGTTGGCAGAATACTGTAATCTTTACTTATATTATAGTGATTATAATTCTCTATGTACTAGAATGGCGCAGATAAGTCCAAATTTCACGTATTTGGGTAAGTTTCAACAGAAGTTATTCGGAGACCTAGTGGGGAATTTGGTGTACCCTGGAAGTGGTGGAGCCAAAAAAGATACTTTGTGTGTAGACATGAAAACTATGAAAGACTATTATTGTTCCGATGTGTTTACTTACAATTCGCCCACTATGGTAAAGACACAGAAGGCGGCGGCAGATTTTGAATCTTCAGTCTATTTTCCTTTGTAGTTTGCTATCATAGTGTTTATTTATTTACTTTTGTATATTTAATAAAAACTATATACCTAGTTAAGGTTATGAGTAATCTTTTATATTCTTCTTGTATCATGTTGACATGAGCTATATAATGATAACAGCTCATGTAGTGGGGAAAAATTAGTCAGTCAGAAGGTTGGTAGCGGGGCTGACTGCCCAGGGTGCACCGAATGATCAGTTAAATATCGTTACTCGTGGAGGCTCTTTTCATGCACCCCCACGTATGCATATGTTGATTTAAAATTAATGAAACCGGCCATGTGCGAGTTGGACTCACGCAGCAAGGGTTCCGTACCACCCATCGACCTGATACCCCATAGAAACTGATTTAATTTACGAGAGTTCATCAAAAGACATCAACGCACCGTGAGCGAAATACTAATTTTTGCATCTCTTTCTGACGCAGATACCACCACATATGTCTATGTTTGCCTTATTTTATTATTAGTTTTTGTTGCTAAACTACATAGTATGCACTACAACATATTGATCTGTATTCGTGCCATATTTAAGGTGGTGACTATACCACTGAAACTGAACACGAATCAATAAAAAATTGTATACAAACAATTTTTTTATTTAAATACCTATTTGTAAACAAACAAATTCACTCCGTGTGTAGCGTGCGACACAAAAACGATGTGTGCGAAATCACCAAAACAATTTGCAGGTATTTCCACTATTTGACAATGCCGATGACTTATTTTCAGAGTCGTTCGGGATTTATTCTCAAACCCTCGCTATGTTTCTAAGTGAAAATTTGGGTATATACTGGTATGACAAACTAGTATGACCACAAGGAAACAGCGATTAAATCATCGTAAATTTTTCCAAGTATTTTTAGATGACAAACACAGTATAGCACTGTAGTTATAGCAGTGATAGCCTAGTGGTTGAACGCTTGCCTTCCATGCAGGAGGGTGTGAGTTCGATCCCGGCCCGCACCTCTGACTTTTCGAATTCATGTGCGGATTTATATTCGATTATCACTTGCTTTAACGGTGAAGGAAAACATCGTGAGGAAACCTGCACACCAGAGAGTGCTCCATACAGTTCTCAATGGTGTGTGTAGTCCGCCATCCCGCACTAGGCCAGCGTGGTGGACTAAGGCCTTAGCCTTCTCGTACTGAGAAGAGGCCCATGCCCAGCAGTGGATCAGTAATGGGCTGGTATGTATGTATGTATGTATAAACACAGTACAGTAGTTATCATTTGCTCTAGAAATATAGCACGGTTACAGATCAACATCTTGTATCGGTCAAGACACTCGTATAATTAGACATGTTTTTCGAGGTTTCTTGTATGTATCCTTTGGTTTTAGACTTTTTTATTTTTAGTATTTGTCGTGATATAGCAACATATATTCTGAGAGAATTTCAACCAGCTAACTAGTACGGAACCCTGAAAAGGAACAGTGTGTGTTTTAGTATGTTTTTAGTATCTTTGGCCGTTGTTTTTCAAAATTACAAGTCAATTTGAGATATTGCAAGTCAAGTGACCTAATTAAATAGTTCAACTACTAATGACTTAATTATACCTACAATTATAATTACAATTATACACGGAGTGAAAGTGCCTACTTCAAATATTGGAAATATGAAATTTTGTATAAAGGAGACTTCATTTTATTTATTTATTCTGCATTCACAGATTGTTAAAAAATCTCTTGTCTGAGCCGGGAATTGAACCAACACAATCACGAACAAGTACCATCCTGTATTTTATGGCTCCTGTTGATATATATCGAGAGGGTCAATAGAGGATCAAATATCTTGAATAATCTCTTTAATATAATAAGGGTAGGGTAGGGGACTAAGGGTTTCCGTAGTTTTTATGCACGTGAATGTTAATTTTCCGTGGTAGCATTATGTAGTACCGTTGATGATACTACAGAAAATATAGAAATTTTTAAACTTTCGCGAATTTCACTCATATTGAACTAAGTTTACGGGACTTGTCGCGCACAATTAAATCAAAATATAATAAACATTTTGACTAGTGAGTCTGCTCGTGACCACGGCCAATGCAACTTGACCGAAACGTCGAGGTTAGTCAAAATGTTTATTATATTTTGATTTAATTGTGCGCGACAAGTCACGTAAACTTAGTTCAATACAGAAAATATTTTTTCCCGTGGTCCCGTTACTTCGGTGGTACCTTAGTAAATGCAATTTTTTGTTATCCGTGGTACCATCAGATATTTCCTTCCGCCCGGCGAAGCAAGAGCCACACGTGATTTTTTCCACAATTTAATAACTATACCTAGACTTATAAGTATACATCGAGTAATTGAAATAACTGAAAACCTCTGAAGGGATACTTATCAGTATAAACAACTTTTACTATGGGAACAATCCAGAAATTGCGATTTTTTTTTCTCTCTGCTCTGCTGTCAATCTGCTGTTGCCTACTGTGAACACCAATGTATGGAGCAGCTGCTTTTTTCGTGATTTCAGTTGGTCCTATAGTAAAAGTTGTTCATAATTATAGGACAGGTTCATAATAACAGTTGTTCATAATAATGGTAGTAATCATTATTTATTTTATTTTTATTTATTTTATTTTTATTTATTTTACTTTAATTAAAACGGCTGGATGCCAATTACAAAAATTAAAGACAAAAATTCAATTAATTAACATAAAATTAAAGAAAAATTTAATAATTATATAAAATATTAATAATACATACTTTCATACACTCATCTCGCAGTACTCCAGACATATTGACAAATTATGGATCTGGACTATGGATCCTAACGAGAATGATCCGTTTTGCTCAAAAACCTTCTACTTGGGGCACGATGGCCTCTTATTTACTTTGAATGTTTCATGTCAGGTTCTACTTAACAATCTGGAGAACTTATCGGCGGCTGAGAAGGACGTGGGTAGGTGCAGGAGGGAGCTCCGCGCAGCCAGGGTCAACGCCATCGTGCAGAAAGGCCTGGCCGAACTGAAATACGAACCCAAAGCCTTGACTAGTTTGAATGTCGCTATGAAATGACCTTATAATATAATGAATATTAGACTGAAGTCCGCGCAATTTATAGAAAAATAAATAAATTACGTATTGCAAAAGCTTTGTTTTTTTTTTACATATTACTAATTTCTTGAAATTCTCAGTAGCAGCCCGGAGTCTGGATTTGTGCCCGGTCAATGGCAATAGGCTCGCCCCCTATTACATGTGACTATATCATAACTGGCGAAATGTGGGTGTACTATTACACTTCTGCCTACCCCTTCGGGGAAATACAGACGTGAAGTTATGTTACTAATTAATGCACTCTTCAAAATTTTAGTTTCAAATGGTTCTCTGATGATCGACAAAATTAAATCAGACTGAGTCTGGCGAGCGACGAGCAGCAGAACAGTGTCACTGAGCTTGAACTAGCTTTGCGGTAACTTTTTATGGGATAGAATGGCGAAACGAGCTACACGAGCTTTAGCTATAGGCCCACCTTATGTTAAGCGGTTATCTTTGACCATAACAACTGCAATACCACCTGTTGTTGTTGCCTGAATGATATAGCAAATTGCGTTCGCCAAACTGAAACATGAAGATGGAAAGTTTCATGTGATTATAATTTCACCCTATGATAAAATAATAATCACTTTGTTTTAATTTCACCGGAATCCTTCGTACCGGAACACAGCAATGCAGGCATCACTGTTTGGTGGCAGAAATAGGTATGGTGGTAGACTGGTAGTACTTCCCCGGACGAGCTCTTTCAAAAGTAGTTGTAATACTCTCTGGTCTGGAGCTATTACCCATTCTTAAACAAACAGCAGTGGGGGCGTTCATAGTGGGGACAACTGGGATTGACCGGTGGCGTCGGCGTCGGGAGATGCCCGACAGAAGCGAAGCTAAAAACATGCGCACGCTGAGCTGTGTGTGTCCGAGACAATAATGTAGTGTAGAGGAAGTTAACGGTGACGGTGACGTAATGTTTTTTCGCAGTTTACTCTCCAGCCGAGCGAGCAACGACGCTATAAAAGCTTCGCCTCAAAAACTAAATTAATGCAGGAACTCACTTACCAAACCAAGTTTGATAACTTACATAGCAGCACATTTTGCAGTTCAACGCGATAGGTGGAGTGTAAAACATTGGGGCTATTAAAATTAGGATAAACAATCCAGGAAACGACTTTCAATGGGTTTTAAATAAAAATCAGATGTATAAAAACACAATCAAATTTTATTAAATATCAAATATTGTATTGTCTAACACGATTCCTTAACTATCATGTTTCACATCAATATCTCGTAATGGCGTGATAATAATACGATTACAAATACATTGGGTCGATAAAGTATTGACAGATCAAAAGATATAGAATAGTACAAGTAAGGGGACAGCGAATCTAAAGTACACAGACGTTGCGCATTAGTAGACACGGTCAATACGATATATATAACATTTTTATCAATATTGTCATGAAGGAACAAGAAGTAGCCAAGGATAATAATATATCTCGTGTATGAAAACTTAACAGTATTATACAAAGATACAAACAATCCAATACTTTTTAAGTCAGACGACAAAATTGGGAGATGCTAAATCAAATTGCTTAAAAAGTAATGAAGGATTATACCGAATAAATTGATTGTCTAGAAGCATCAAAGAATGAAATACATGAAAATGGAAACAATGAAACGTATGAGAAAGAACTCGACGAGACTTAGAACACACTCACATTATAAATACTTGTCACAATACATGGGCTTAAATGCAAAATCTACAAAAAAGTGTTATACACGATTATTATCTCAAAACGGTATGATCAGTTAATAATAGGTCTTATACACTATTCATATTAGGTAGTTTTTTGTGCGCCAAAGCTCTACTTGGATGATATTAAGCGAATTATGAAATTTCTTCTGCACATGACTTAGTTTGCTTTAGCAAGGTGTTAAGATTTGAAAAAAAATCTTAAAAAATTCACCATTGTTTTCGGTATCTGAGAAATATTCAAGCTTTTTTTTATTGAATTTGTTTGGGTTCATACGCAGAAGATATTTCATAGTTATTACGACGACTCTTTAAATATAACACTGATATGTGGCATGATGTGTCACGTCTAACTTGGTCGCAAGAGCGCGCGGCTCCACACAAGTCTTTACCGGTCAGTACTCGCAGTCATCCTCGACATCGACTTACTTACTGTATCGTTAAAATGCTTATTATTAACTACTGTAAAATAACTAAGCATGAAATTACACTTAAAATTATGTAAGATATTGTGCGAAAAAAGATTACTGTAAAAGTTTTGTTTTATAAAAATAGTATAGTCACTGAAAGAGTCATGAAAATAGATTTGATGATTTCTGCGTTAATTGCAACTGTAAAGAAATTTGCAACATTTTTTTTACAAGTATTCTATAATCAAAACTGTAATTATTGTTTCATATTTGAAGTAGTGTATTACTTTTGGAATTAATGTTTTTGTAGGAATTGGGCAAATTGCCTACTTGCCGATTTATACCAATCGTCGTTTCATGTTTCGCTTATCAAAATGGACGACTGTGTTATTCACATTGGAAATTGTTCTGGAAATCCTAAAAAGGGCTAATCCTTAATAAATCGGATAGAAGGCGTCCAACTTGTCTACCGAGACAGCTACGGGCGTAGTTAGCTAGTATTACAGCTAACGAGTATATTGTCAATCAAAAAGCCCGACCATCGCTGCAGCTAATCGTTTTGCGTGGAATTATAAAAACCGTTTAAAGCATTATTTTTATATACGTAGTAAAAACATGGAAGCACTCCTGCGGACAGACTCTTTGCTGGCTATCATTTGTTATATTACTACTGAGTAAACTGCCAGTAGTTGGTGTGGGTACAGTTGTAGATACATACTATAGAAGTAAGGTCAACATTTAGAATTCGCAAATAATTGACGCGAATCAAATGAGCAAACTTACGTTTTAAAATATATTTTAACATCAACTTAGGAAATAGTAAAACTCAACAACAGTAGACGTTGCAGAATATTGGAACAACGTAATGAAGACCAAACCAGACAACAGAACGAACGATGTCCACCTGAACGAGAAGGGCCGGCGACTGATGACGTCACCGGGTGAGCGAGTAGTCACAGATTATACCTGTTTCTGGTTTACACTTTGGTGATCGTCTTCAGCTTTCTACTTCTCAAGCATCTGTAATAATAAAAGTTCCTATAATGTATACAACGAAATGCCTGGTCATATTTTAAGAGCTCGTTCAGGGAAAGCTATCGATTAAGTTGTACTATGGAGTTAACCTTGAAATAGCGAAAAAAAAAGCAGCTTAACCATATATTATTTCGTCCAGCGACATCGATGATTACCTAGGGAATAACTGTTTTTTTTTCACGAGGCCTATGTCTAGCAGTGGACGTCTTTCGGCTGAAATGATGATGATGATGAAGAGGGAGTCTGAAAGTAGCATCAGTGACAGAAAAGTTGAGTATGCAAAAGAATGAGGAACATGTCATGAGAATTTTTTTAAGTAGGAATGTGGACTATAAGAAAAGAGGCAGACCAAAGAAAAGATGGAAAGATTGTGTGAAAGATGATTTTATGAATAGAAAGAAAGTGAACACTAAGAAGACGGCTGACAGAATACGGAAGAATTAACATGCTGCGCCGACCCCTAATAAACTGGAATAAAGGCAGGGGGATTTAGTGATTAAATACCTAGTTGAATTCTTATCCAAGTAATTAAGAAGTTTGTGTCAATTCGGTTACCTGATAAAACCACGGTACAGCATATAAGCTCCGTACAGGCTGAGCACAATCGTTGCTGTCCACACCACCGCCAGTACTGAACTGCTGCCCTCTGAAACAAATCAAAAGAAAATATTAATAGCTCTTACGGTTGTTCAGAATGGTAATTATCTTCGTCAAAAGAGCAGGAGACTTAAAATTACCTTTTTTATTAATACAGTACAAGATGGCGAAACGAGACGAGACGGGAGGTTCATGTTGTTCATAACAACTACAATAGCCCCTAGGCTGATGCCTAAACGGTATTGTAATTCACGTTAACTAAACCGAGACATCCATCAAACTCTTCAATTAAGAAGAGACTCGTCATCAAATAGTTTGATGTGATTGTTATTTCACTATTCGCATTACTGTTTGGCACCAGGAATAAATACGACCTGTTGCAGTACCTAAGCTTTTAAGTTAAGTCAACAGCATTAGAGAGCACACTTGCACAGCCATGGAAAGAAAGGAGTCTTTTAAGAGGCTACGTTAACACATCAATAAGAGTCGCCGACAGAAGAATCCAGGTAGGCTGGGGCAGTATTTAGCAGACTTCGCCGAGTCTTTTCATCACATATACCGCAAAGTTTAAAGACCAATGTCTTTAAACCAGTGCGTCCTGCCTGTCATGACTTATGGCACGGAGACGTGGATACTGTGACAATTGGGCTAGTCCACGAATTGAAAGTCGCTTAGCGAGCTATGGAGCAAGCTATGCTTTTAGTTTCCTTGAAGGAAAAAACCCGTAACGAGATTATCCGGAGAAGAACCAGTGTGATCGACATAGTTTGTAGGATTAGTAAGCTGATGTGGCAGTGGGTTGGCCATGTCTATCGAAGGTCCAATGGCCGCTGGAGCAGACGAGTCCTTGAGTGGAGACTGCGAATCGGCAAACGCAGCTTACCCCTCTGCCAGTAAGACCGACGACTTGAAGAAGGTAGTTGGGGGGATTGGATGCGGTAGGCGGAGGATCTAGTGTTGTGGTGCTACTTGTGTAGTTGTGTCCTATGTCCATAGTGTACTGCGACAGGCTGAGTTGTGAAGGACGTGTCGTGAAGGACTTAAGGATGTCTTACCAATGTATCCGTCGTGGTAGATGTCCTGTTGTGTGGGGGCGCGGCGCGGCTTGTCCTCGCGAGTCTCCACCGCCAGCAGGTCGGGGATCTCGTCCATCTCACCGGTACAGTTCGCCCATTCGATTGTTACGTATCTGAAGTTATAATTCAAGAATTATTTAAAATAAAGCCTAAATTCACGTTTTATTAGCTAAAGGTATTAGATATTTATAGATCCATCCATCCCAGATCTATCTGTTAGTATTTAGGTTCTGTATTTTTTGACTACAAGTAAAAATTTTGCAGTTGGCCCAATCGGATCAACAATAAGGTCCAGTTGAAAACCAGCGCCAGGCACTAGTTGTCTGGCATTTTTGCTAATCTGAGCCTATTTGGTGCAGCCGCAGGGCACACAATTAGACTTTTAGGAGTAGACTACGCGTAATATAACTGTGCCGTTGTTAAGTGAGAAACATAGAGAAGATGACTGCGAAGATTTTGCAACCAAATCAGTACCGTGCATGCGCGGTAATGGCGGCAAAACTGATAGGATGTTCATCTGAGTGTCAAGATGGCGAAGGCGGGGGAACGCATGTTCTCGCTGTCTCAGTCATTCGTTAATGTTCGATACATCCTTATGTCCTGCTCACACTTATTACGCGTACCTGCGCGGCCCTTCGCAAAGCCTGGTATCAGAGCGGCACAGTTATATTACGCGTACTGTAAGTTCTATATCGTTTAGGAAGAAGAGTGGTTTAGGGGTAGATATGCGAGCTAGTTGTCTTGTAGATCAAGTTACGATAAATACTTAACTTCTGGTACCAGATACATGAAACAATATAATACTACTACATACTATCGACCTAACTGATTGGAGACGACTGCTGCGCCGCGTTAATACAACTGAGCGCCTTGTACTAAATCAATGCGTCAGCAGTGTCGTTACAGGCGGGGCTCGTCTTCGTGGATGGCGCGGTGCACAGAAATAGATAGAATAGAAAAGTGGGCAGGGCGCGCGTGCCAACACTCTGCACCATAGTACAGGGCATTTCAAAGTCTTTCTCAGTACGCCTTATGACTTGTTTTTGTAAATACTGTAACAAAAACCCGCAAAAATGCCTTATTGCCATAAAGTTATTATACTGACGTCAGTATATCCAAGTTACGTCAGTATATAAAAAGTCTTTGCTTATTGCTGTTTCTAACTGCAGAAACAAAAGCTGTAAAGTACATTTGATTAATGTTAATATTTAAAAATTAATGACGTCAATATGTAAGGCGTAGTTTGTTCGAAAGTTGCCACGCATGAATCGCAAGTAAAATTGTGATTACAACCATTCTACTCTATCTATTTGTGTGGCGCGGGGTGTAGTGGGGTACCTGGCCGGCGTGCGGCAGGCGCGGCGCGCGGGCACCAGCAGCTGGCGCGTGCGCGAGCGCGCCCCGCCGCGGCACGCGCCCCACGCGCCCCACGGCCCCGGCTGCCCCCACTCCGACTGCTTGCAGCCACACTCCACCTCGCATACTTCGTCCTCCTGCAAATACTACTCATTGGTAAACCTTGAAAGGCTGCACAAAGTTCAAGTACACGATCCCGATTGTCAGTTGTCCTGTGTGTTGGGTCAAAATAAAATAAATAAAAAATAAATAAAGCGTTCTTCTTCTTGTACCCACGTGAATTATTTATCCCTTGATAAAAGATACCTGTGCTAAAACACATGTTAAATCAAATACTTACCCCCAGTTTCTGGAAGGCTGATCAATTTGATCTATTGTAAATCTAATGTCAGCTCCTATGATTGGTTGGCAAAAATACTAACAACCAATCACATCGCTTGACCTGAGATTTGACAGTCGATTAGTTAATTTTTGTGTTGATCAGCCTTTCAGAAACTGGGGGTTATTATGATAGCTATCTAAAGTGTATCAGTTACTATTGCAAGATGTTATCAACCAAGTAGTGTCATCCTCCGAGCCTTTTTCCCAATTACATTGGGGTCGGCTTCCAGTCCAACCAGATGCGGCTGAACATCAGTATTTTACACGGAGTGACTGCCATCAGACCCCCGCAACCCAGTTACTGGGTAATACTGACATTCGGAGGATAGACCAGTTGTCAGACTTAGACTTTCAGGCTTTTGACTACCCGTATCGACTGCCATAGATATTCGTATGACAACCGGGACCGACAGCTTACCGTGCTCTCCGAGGCACGGAGGGGTCTCGATGTGTAACGAAATGGTCACCAATTCACAGACTGACCGCGGCAAGTACAGCTTAACCTTGCAGATCGTGTACAATCCGGGCAGTCGTTGCTTCGCTACGAGCCCCTACCAACCATGTAGTGTGTGCATTCTATGTGTCATCCATCTCTCACCTGGTAGTGCATGGGCGGCGCCACGATGCGGCCGGGCAGCGCGGCGGCGCAGCGCCACGGCTGCAGGAAGGCCAGCGCGGACTCGTCGCCCGCACCGCTCAGCTCGCAGCGCGCGTGCGACACTTGTTACTATCACCCATACGTGTCATCTCTCACCTGGTAGTGCATGGGCGGCGCCACGATGCGGCCGGGCAGCGCGGCGGCGCAGCGCCACGGCTGCAGGAAGGCCAGCGCGGACTCGTCGCCCGCACCGCTCAGCTCGCAGCGCGCGTGCGACACTTGTTACTATCACCCATACGTGTCATCTCTCACCTGGTAGTGCATGGGCGGCGCCACGATGCGGCCGGGCAGCGCGGCGGCGCAGCGCCACGGCTGCAGGAAGGCCAGCGCGGACTCGTCGCCCGCACCACTCAGCTCGCAGCGCGCGTGCGACACTTGTTACTATCACCCATACGTGTCATCTCTCACCTGGTAGTGCATGGGCGGCGCCACGATGCGGCCGGGCAGCGCGGCGGCGCAGCGCCACGGCTGCAGGAAGGCCAGCGCGGACTCGTCGCCCGCACCGCTCAGCTCGCAGCGCGCGTGCGACACCTTCACGCCCCAGCCGCACGCACCATGAGCTTCATCGCCCGATGACGTCTGCGCACACAACAATTTATACTAACTATTATACATACTTAAATCACCTAAAAGATCTATCAAATTATTCATGAAGTATCATCATCATCATCATCAGCCCATTATTGTCGCACTGCTGGGAGCGGGCCTCTTCTCAGAATAATAGTACATTAAGTATTATATTATCTGTGACATTACTGTCGAGGCCTGAAATGAAGCAATTGACTGCCGATTAATATCGGAAGTACGAGGCGAAGCCGAGCACTAAACGTAGTGGTTATATTCTCTTTGCCGAGCAGTGAGCACTTGCACCATCGTCGACACTGTTGCCAGGTCTCCCGATTTTCCGGGATATTCACAGATTTTGCTAAGAATCTCCCGATTTCCCGATTTTTGAGAAAAAACTCCCGATTTTTTACAATCCCTGTATAAAGCCTAATAATAGGAATAAGATCAAAACCTGGCAATAAAACTGCGTAAAATGAAACAGACGGACAAGTTGCTGCTGAATATTTCCGGTACAAACTTGTTACACAGTGCATTAAAATATCAAACTGCTTTGATTTTAACATTACAGCTGGAATGGTAGCAAATTATAATACCGGGATTACTTCAAAAACTTTGATTTTTGTTGAAAAACAATCTCCCGATTTTTTAAATTTTTCCTCAATACATCTCCCGCTTTTTTCATAATAAGCCTCCCGGATTTTGAAAATCGGACCTGGCAACACTGATCGTCGACCACACTAACGGATAACGGATAAAGTAGTGGTCAAATACAAAAAAAAAATTAAAAGAAAAAAAAATTCTACTCAATTACTAAACTACTTAAAAAAAAAAAACCATCATACCCAAGGAAAACAATATTTTTGGGAACCCTAAAACAATAAGAACATGTGTTACCTCGTTAACTACCTGTATGTGACATCCGAGTGTGGGTCTGGCGACGAGTCGGAGACACGGCTCGCGAGGACACGGCGCGCGCTGCTCCGTGGGCGGACAGGCACGGCCCGGCCACACTGCCGCGGTGAGGTGCTGCCTGTTGACGTGGAACCAAAGTTTTTGGGGATAGTGAATTTAGCCTTACAGTTTAAAATATATCCTCGCCTCTCCGATCGATGATGGATGGCGTCACTGCTATAAGAGGCTAGGCTTGGTTGGTCTTGGAACGGTGTTCTAAAGGATAGAAGGTTAGGTTTTGGGACCACTTTTGTGAAACGTGGGTTATGATTGGACCTGACTGGCCGGAGTCCTTGAATACTTAAAACAAGGCTCTGCTGCGGAGACCACAGAGAGTCATGGTAGTCAGGATCATACGTACGTATGGATACTACGCAATATCTGCGGAAGCGGCGTGCGCACTTTCAGGTCAGCGGAAATTAAAGAAAGACCAACGGGTGATAGATTGGGGAGTCTATCGTCCACATTGCACGGTCCTCGAGCTAGCGGTGATATCCCAAGTGTGGTCGCTGCCCGGACATCGCTGATAGTTTAGGAAGAAAGTGGAAAGACCTGAAGTGGGCCGCGCTGAGTGGGTCGTGAATGCCATGCATTAGTTCTTTTGGCACATCTACTCAAGGTGAGAGTAGGCACACGGCGGAGTTTTTAATGGGTGCGAGTCCCAGATAACCACATTGCTTCCTCAGATGGTGTTACTCATGTAACATAATAGGCAGGATAGGCATAATCTTCACCTCAAACAAAAAATGGTTTGTAATCCAAGCAGGTTGATTACGACGGAGTCATCAATATGAAATAATATCCTTTTGAGATTGTTTCAAGAATTGATTATTGTTTACTGATGACCAGCTCGCAAGCACGCAGCAGCATGACTGTTAGCTTTACTTGCTGATGATGATGAGTACCTGATCCGTCGCATGTGGCTGGCAGTGTTAGCGTCGCCGCAAGAGCAGGCGGTCGTGTCCCACGCGCCCCACTCACTCAGCTCGCAGTCCACACCGCACGGCACATAGCACCAGGACTCTTTGGCTTCGATCGCTGTTGTATTCTGTTAACAAGAAAATGCGCAAAATTAAAGGAGATAGCAGCATCTTTTCAAAAACTAAAAGCAGTCAAACAGAACCAGTAAAATTGGTGATAGTTAGGAATCATCCTAGATTGTACAGGAATTGACTTACAGGGCAGTATGAATCATTGACAAATATTCCATCACTCCTAAGACATCTGACAGCCCTCTTCTTTGTTCCTTCACCGCAAGGTGAACCTCCTAAAATCAACAATAGTTTCGCTTAGCTTCTTATCACAGTCAGTTTCCGATTTGGGAGCAGCATTCACTTGAACATACATACCTAGAGGCTGACAGTCATCCCAGGGTGCGACGTGCCAGGAGTATGCGTGTGGTGAGCAGGGCTCCGCCCCAACCAGGTGAGGGCAGGGCGAGCCACCATCATCAGCAGGACGTAGCACTACGCGAGTACGGTCCCGACGACCGCCCCATTTTGTCTGATAAAAATATGAAGGGACATTCGGAAGGATTTTAATATTTTTTTTTAGAATATAGATATGTACTATATTTGAATATAGATATGTATTATACGAGACGGGGTAGATTTCTGCTGAACGGGACTTATATGTGGCATAGAACCAATATTTATTTTATGAGTAGATAGGAGCTTTGAAAGATATATAATGATGTATGCAACTCACCTGTTCACAAGGGCTCCATTCGGACCAGGAGCTGACGACACAATCATTGGGGCAGGGCGCGCGGCAGGTGGCCTCGCGTGCCGGAGCTGGCCCCGCGCCCGCCGCCTCACACGTAACCGACTCCAGCACCGAGCCTTCTGCATCCACGCAACTGTACGGATAAATAATATGATTTAGTACCCTATAAAAAAGGCAAATGGTAGAGAGCAGTGGCGATTGCTGCACCTACAAGAGCTCAGCTCTTAAATTAAAGAAGAAAGAAGTTCTGAAAGAAAGTGTTCTGTCGCAGCATTGAGTTCGGTCAGTCCAACCGAAGACGAACTAGGAAAGGCTAGAATCATGGTATATTAATATGGTGAAACATCTTATTATACCATGATTGGCTTGAATGATACATTTGACAAGGTGAAGACTTGGTACACATTAAAAAAACAATTCAACTTGTTTTTTCCAGTTGGTGGTAGGTCAAGGATTCGATATCCGGCTCGAAGGACCAATGAATGCGACGAAGTCCGCTATATTTTTCATTTCTCTTCCATAACGAGCTTCGTCGCGTTCATTGGTCCTTCGAGCCGGATATCGAATTCTTGACCTACCACCAACTGGAAAAAACCAAAGTTCATAACATTGAATTTAATTTTTTCCAATTGGTCAAGATATGGTACATGGTAGGCATAGACCAGTAAGCCTCTAGACGCCGCTTAGCTGGACACCCCCGGTCACAACGCATATGCTCTACCACTACATATCAAACGTCCCTCCGCCAATCGGAACGTCACTCAGTCAGCGAGCGCCACCAATCATAAGGAATCATACCACCGAACTTTTGAGCCGGCCAATCATAACGCGCCGTCCGCCCCCCTGACCCCACCAACGTTTTACGACTGCGTTCGAATACAAAACTTTGTTTATGCGGGGTCTTGAAGCTTACTGGTCTGTGATGGTAGGTCAAGAATTCGATATCCGTCTCGAAGGACCAATGAACGCGACGAAGCTCGTCTAAAAGTACACGAAGGTTTATTATGTACCTCTTCAATTTGGCTTAGGCAGTGAACAAAATGTAAATTGTATTTAGTACTGTTGCAAATACTTTTACTAGCTTTAGTCATAGGATGGTCTACTTCAATACCGGAGGACAGGACTTAAGTACCTACAGGACAGGACTTACACATGAATGCAATAAAAGTTTTAGTTTGAGTTTGAATGATAATACTAACATGACAGTCCTGTTGATGATGGCCCGTCCGCACAGCGAGCGAGGTGGTGCGCACACGCTCCACTCCCCGAGCGCCCAGCGCGGTTCTGACACTGCGCACGTTGCGCGTTGTAGTGTAGCCCCACACTCGCGACCGCCACCTGATCCCTCTTCAATTACCTCCCTGTTGGTCACAAAACGGTGTCGTTGGAGATGTTTCTATGTTAAAAATGGTAAGTATAAAGTAAAGGTCTACTTAAAATGCAAAACATCTATCTAAATTGCGGGCTAGAAATATGCCAATGCTTTCCACACACGTTAATTTAGGTAGGCACTTCATTTCACAGCTTGTTTCTTCAAGTTACTGGTCGATCATACCACACTAAAGTTTGGCTATTTGACATGCAATTCTTTATTTTATTTTTTTCCGTGGGGAAAATCCTCATGGACGCATTCCGCCCGGGGTAGGCGGAGCCAGTGTCGGACTCTTACCGACTAAAAACCACCACGGTGTTCCTCTAACGACCCTTGGCCTGGGGCGTGGGAAACTTTTACTCTCCCAACCATTCCCGAAAGGTCCCGGCTCGCCATTAGTAGGCGAGCCCCTTCTCCCCGTGCGGCAGCCACATCGGCCGCACCCTCCTCTTTATTGGCGCGCGCGGAACACTACGTGCCACCGTCACGGGCTTTGACTGGTCGGGCGGCGGGCCACCCCGAGTCCGCCACCCGCAGGCCCACATCTAGAGTGGCTGGAGGTCGGCAACGGCATACGCCCTCCTGCGACGCCCAGGTCGTCTCCTGCGGATGGGGAGAGAGGTCAACGCCTCTCGAACCCTCTCCGCCGCCTCCTTAGCGAGCATAACATCCTCGCAGAAGGAGATGACGCCTTCCCAAGCGCTCTCGCTCCCGACCATAGACAGAACCACGGCCGGAAGCGAGAGATCGCTGCCGCTTACTGCAGTGATGAGGTCACGGCGCTGCGCGGCCCAAGCTGGGCACTCCGCCAGTCTGTGCTGCGCCGTGTCCTCTGGGATTTGACATGCTCCTACAGTCACTGGACTTTCTTACTTGCTTTTGTTAGACAAATCGCTAGGTGATTTGTTTACAGGTATTTTTCGCAAAAATTGATTAATTGTTAAAATAAATCTATTTCTACAGTGTACCTGGTACGGAACCGGAAAGCTGCCCTAGATCCAGATTCAGAGGCACAAGGTCCCCACTCTCCCCAGTCGCCGACGGCACAGTCGCGTGCGCACCGCACGCTGCATGCGCCGCGCAGTAGAGACGGGAACTCGATGTCGTATGCATAACCGTCTGTTGAAGCTTCACGGACGCGGCTTGGGCCTGAAGTATGAACATAGTTTTCGACATGACCATGACCATATAGATATGAATAAACCACATAACATCACGCCTGTATTCCCTGAAGGAGTAGTCAGTAGCCTGAAAGTCTGACAACTGGTCTGTGTCATGTCGGTATTGCCCCGTAACTGGGTTTCGGGGATCTGATGGTAGTCGCTCCGTGTAAAATACTGATGTTAAAATAATTAGCCGACCCCAACTTTAGTTGGGAAAAGGCGAGGAGGATGATGATTCCTAGAAGGGGTAGGCAGAGGTGTATAGTACACCCAAAATTCGCCAGTTATGTTTAAGTATCATGTAATAGGGGGCGAGCCTATTGCCATTAAGCGGCCACAAAACCAGACTCCAGGCTGCTACTGTAAATTTTCTAATGAAAAAACCCAGTAACACTACTCGACTCGAAAATCGAAATCAGTATAATTTAATCATATAAAGAATCGTTTGCGCCTTGACTTCCACACAACCATAAAAAGAAGCGTCAGCTATAAAATGTTATTTGAATGATAAAATGGGTAAGCTGAAAGGCAGATCCTGACAAACAAAGATAACAAAATAACATAATATTATAACTTGTTAAAGTAAAAATAAAGACAATAACCAGTAAGTGGATGATATTTCTTGCAAACGTCCATCGGCACGTCTCGTCCTCCAACCATGCATCTGGCGGCGCGCAGAGATCTGCCTTCGCCGCACTCCATTCTGAAACAAAACTGATTACGTCACAAACTAGTTACCAAATATTATTCGATTATATAGGTAACTGACAGGTAGGTAGACGTAACCACAAAATTAATTAGGAGAGGTAATTGATGCAAGTGCCCTAGAATTATACATAGGTTAGTAACTGTAAATTATCGCAAATCAGCTTCTTCTATCATGTCGACATGAGCTACATAATGCGCATGTCGTGGGAAACAGATTTGCCAGTCAGCAGGTTGGTAGCTAAATAAATCAGCTAAGATATGACTTAACATAATGCTTACCCAGGTGGTAGGATACAGTCAGAGTCAGTCGGCAATAACTCCAAGGAAACGTTCTTACAAACGCAGTTTGGAACATCAGGATCCGAAGCATCAAGGTATCTGGAAAGAAAATAACTAATCAATTTAGATTAGAGAGAATTTTGTAAGTTCTTATGGTTTTAGTAGTAGAAATTGACTGTTAAGTGCGTCGGTAACTTTTACAGACTTAGGGTCTATTCAGACAAACTGCATTTGAACTACAAGCTAGCTGCAAAATAACTGTTTGGATGCAGTTTGCGTGCAGTTGATATAACTGCATCGATTGTGCAGTCCACTTGCAGTCAGCGCGCAGTTTGAATGACTAAAAACTAATGGCCATTTTCAATAACCTATCTATCCATGATTTGCCCTACTACAGATAAAAAATTTACGTAAGCTCCATACATTTTATGTAAAATTTCTATATCTAGTAGAAAATTGTGGACAGATAGGTTATTAAAAACGGCCGTAAGCAGTCGGTCGGCAGTTTCGATGCAATTATATCAACTGCACCAAACTGCTATTTGCAGCTAGCTTGCAGTTCAAATGCAGTCCGTCTGAATAGAGCCTTACTTGAGCGGGTCGGAGCAGATGACGTCACAGGTGAGGGGCGTGATGTGCTCGCAGGTGACGCGGCAGAAGGCGACGGCGCGCGGGATCAGCTGCCCGGAGCACGCACCCGCCTCCACGCGGTGAGACTCAGAACCGCACCATATGCCTGGAAAATCGTTCAATATTTTTTTTTTGTAATGATCCACTAAACTGGATAAAACACTTTTTTCTTAACAATATAGTAGTGGTTTGAAGGACAGGACCAAGTGATTATCGTTTATATAGAAGTGTGCATCCACTTCTAGAAGGATAATCACTTGGTCACATGCAAGAGATAGATACACTCAAGAGATTACCTGAAATTAAATTACAATTATGTGTTCAAGTTAAACCTCAGCGGTGACAGCTTTCTTTATAAAAATGACCAATGCGTTGAAATTGCTGTTGTACAACGAGCACATACGCTACATGGGTGAATGTTGGCCGTAGTTGGTGCAAAATAATGGAAGATGAAACGTTTGTCTATTTTTGACAAGACTACCGGAGCGTGGTACTCGGTACCACCAGTTGAAGTATCTCAAGTATATCTGGACTGTCGATGAACCCCTTCAAAACTTTTGATAGAAGCACCATATCGGCTACATTGCGTCTGCAATCAAATTTGAATCGAATTTTTTGTATCGGCCGAATATAAGTAGGCAGATTTAGCTAGGTAAATGTTTATGCGAGTTAATTAGGAAGCCCAGTGACAATATGTTCTTGTCTGTCCTTTCCGCACTCGTGCAAATTTCTTATTTTTACCCCTTTCTTTCAAACATCACTCACCACGTCGCGGAGCCTATGATTGCTCCCGATGCATAGTTTAGCCCCGCCCTCCTGTGGATGCTAAAGACAGTACAGATAAAATGGACGACGACAAGTGAAGTCGTACGCACACGCCAATTAACACAATTAATTTGTTTTTCGTGAAAATCTCTGATTGACTGTTCTTAAAGTGTTTCACAAGCTAGCTGAGTTTCTGTGAAGTGTTTCAACAGGGAGGTTTCCCAACTACAAAAACGCAGCAAGGCTTCGCAGAGGTGCCGCGTGCCGAAAAGGTGAGCTTCCCAGAATTCCCTTAAATTCCTCTTTCTTGTTGCTGTGCTTAAAAATACAAAATTAATCTTCTATCCTCGTGTAACTCCGAACCAGCGCAGAATCTGTTGCCATATCGTATATTTTCATGTATTTAGAAATAAACGACCACATTCAACTCGATCCATCCATCCGGTAACAGTTGTTACATGAAGCCATACACCCGACAGTATAGGTAGGTGGTAAGTTGGGTAGGTGGTAGGCGTAATAATAGGATTCGTTATGGAGGAGTGGTTGGAGAGGTACCATGGCACCCTCAACTACCGGCTGGCGCAAATACTCTCGGGGAATGGTTGCTTTAGGAGGTATATCTGTGTCATATAAGCGGAGAGCTGAAGCTCGAGTGTCATCATTGTTGGGGCTGTCTCGAGGACACGGCGCAGCACACACTGGTGGAGTACCCAGCTTCGACCACGCAGCGCCGTGACCTCATCAATGAAGTAGGCGGCAGCGATTTCTCGCATCCGGCTGTGTTTCTGTCCATGGTCAGAAACGAAAGTGCTTGGGAAGCCGTCGTGTCCTTCTGCGAGGAGGTGATGCACACGACGGAGGTGGCGGAGAGGATACGAGAGGCGACGACCTGTCTCCCCACCTGCAGGAGCTTACGCTTACCTCCAGCCACCCTAGGAGTGGGCCTGCGGGCAGTGGGCTCAGGGTAGCATGCCATTAGTCAAGGCCCGTGAAGGTCAAGGCGTTGTGTTCCGCATGCGCCAGTTAGGAGGACGATGCGGCCCATGTTGAACTGCACAGGGAGAATGGGCTCGCCTACTAGTGGCGAGCGAGGGCGTCGGGGTTACAGAGCGTATTCCATGCCCCCGCCAAAGGTAGTCAGAGCAACATCGAGGTGGTTTTAGTTGGTAAGAGTCCGACACTGGCTCCGCCTTCCTCGGGCGAAGCACATCCATGAATTCCCCCAAAAATTTGAATTTCCCCACGCGAAAAAGTGAAAAAGTGCACCACATACTGCCCCCATCTATTTTTCACGTCTTCCTTGTCCATCCAAAGGTTGTCTGGAAGATATCGCTATTAGCGATAAGACCGCCAATGTACCCTTATTTTACATGTTAGTCCTAAGTTTAATAATGTTATTGGTGTACAATAAAGAATATTCTATCTATCTATCTATTCATAAGATATCATTATCCTTCAGAAATAAGGTTTTAGATGTTAGATTGCAGTCTCATAAGAGATTAATATTTATATTTAGTTCCAACTAAGCAGATCGGTAATACTAACTCAGAAGACCGGGCTCGACCGGTATTTTCTCCCTGATTTTGATAAAAGATTTTGGACCTTAAATGAACGGGTTATTATTCATTTATTTATTTTTTATTTATTTATTCATCATACAAAAAATTTCACAAACAATAAAAAGGTTCCCTGGCTCCCAAACTAGGTTAACCTGTGACTTGGGAGTCAGTGTTCCTCCAAAAATTATTTTTGACAAATGTATGTATGTAGTAAACAAATGTCGGTAGAAAAAAAAATAGGAAAATGAAAAATCCTAGTAGGTAGGCAATTATACAACATTGATTTACTTCAAACTAGATTTTTCAAATTAGGTTTTCTGATTCAAACTAGATTTACAATCATCTGAAGCATAAGTGTGAGAGTGGGATGAATTTTATTAGTGTATGAAAGTGTGGGGAAGGGGGCTGAATGTGGTTGTGGAAGTGGGTGTGTTTATGACCTCTGTAACACGGGATCTTCCTAGCACGGGGGTCATTGACCAAACCTTTTTGCACCTGTAAGTCCTACGCTGTAAATGTTGCACATACTTTGTACATTAATTTGGAATTGGAAATAAATAAATTATTTATTATTATTATTATTATATGTGAGTGTGAGTGTTTGTGTAGTATTTTTAAGTAGGAGAGAGAAGTAAATCTTCTATTTCATCGTAGTTTTGTTCCATAAACCAAGTTTTCACTATGGTTTTACATCGATATAAGTTAATTTCTCTGTATGCATTATATCTTGGGTAAAAATTCTTTGAGAGGTACTTACTTCTGAGTCGGTAGCCCACGCCACATCGCTGCGCGGGCGGCAGTTTGCACGTGCTCCAGTCGCCGGGCACCCAGGCGGCGCCGCGCGCGCGGCACGAGCGCGACGCGGGGCAGGCGCGCGACTCCATGCGCGCGCCGCAGCCCGGCCCGCCGTGCACCACGCGCACGCGCACCTGCTTGCCCGGCTCTGGGGGGAAACACGGGTGTTCGATACTCAGATTTTATACCAACCATGGTATAATAACACCAGTGGCCTTACTCTTGAAAATAATTCCGATCGGTCGGCATTGGACTAATGTCAATTCGTACTTTTAAATGCAAAATTAGCATTAAATTGGTTTAAAATTTAGTGTTTTTATAATTAATTAAATCTTATCAGAATTAAAATAGTGTATTCTGTATATTTTTAATCAAGAATACCTATTTATTCTTGTCACTTTTTGACATTGGTATAGGATTGAGATTGGAATTATTTTCAAGAGTAAGGCCACAGGTAGTCTCTTCCCGTGACAGCTAGGTCACGTGATTGCCTCCGTAATACGTCATCGGCCGTGGAGCCAATAGCGGGCTGTTAGCGTGACACTTATCAGTTTGATGTGCTGCCACTCTGTGAAAATAAATTACCCGAGCAAAATGCATTTTTTCATTTACTTTCTTCTATAAAGAATCACTTTTTAACCAGGAATTAGTTAATATAGTTTCCTTTATTAACTAATTAGATGAATAACACGAGATAACAAATAGTTAGGCTAGTTAAGAATTTATTTTAAATTCATTATGAACAAAAATCTCCTTAAGTATATTGAAGATATCAATCAATGGCAACACTGATCGTGACGTAGCTTGGAGGCATCACGCTGTCATTGCGGGAAGAGAATACCTGGTGAAACATCTTATTATACCATGATACCAACAAAGTAATATATTGATCAAAGGCTTCCTCGAAAGCTCGATAGATGGCGTTGTACAAATGTACCGCCCGTTAGATCGCGGAGTCAATTTTCTCCGCGGATAGGATATGTAGCAATGATTTCAAAAAAAAATGTTTAACAGTCTTACACACGGTTGTTCCCACTGTTGATGCTTAATCTCGTCACGCAAGACCGGCCCTATGCTCTAGAGTAGTTCCTAGGAGTAGGCTTAACCGCCACCGTGTTAGGGTTAGGTAGGTCTTAGACTCGCCGGCGAGGCTTGCCGATTAACGGCGATTCGCGAAACGCGTCACACACATACCCGATATACCGAAAGTCCGCCACTTTCGAGAAATTCATTCCTGATGGGGGACATAGCAACGGCGGGGTCCCCCTGCAATGCCCCAGTAAGCCGAGGTCCGAGCCCCCCCTTGGGGGACGCCCTTTTGCGGTATTGCAACCACGATTTTAGTTTATAAGGAAGGGAATTAGGATTAGTGAAAATTTTCGGCGAATGGAGTCCTATATGGGACTCTCCGCCAACAGTTCGGTTAAGCAGAAATAGTACCTCGGTGAAACCTGCGAGAGTCAATTCGAAAAAAAAAAGGTAAATTTCTGTACTCGCTCAGAACGTTGTTTTATTTAGATTTTTGGGCTACAAAAACAACGGGTTCAACGGGGTCGGTTCGGGTATCATCATCATTCCAGCCGAAAGACGTCCACTGCTGGACATAGGCCTCCCCAAGCATCGCCACAACGACCGGTCCTGCGCTTTCCGCACTCAGCGGATTCACATGACCTTCATCAGGTCGTCGGTCCACCTTGTGGGGGGCCTATCTACGCTGCGCCTTCCAGTACACGGTCAACACTCCAGAACTTTTACTTATAGTATAGTATAAACGGGCTGATTTCAGCAACTCCACGTCTAAGCGCGTATTATGCGTACGGGTGGGAAGTTACTCGATCCACCCCAACTCCTCGAGAAAGGCCAGCAACGCCTTGGTGTTGCTGGTGATTTTTCGTAGATTTTACCTGGGTTACTGAAGTACGAAACACGGGCTTTTAGCAAAATTAAATCAGTAGAATTTCAAGAGCCAAAGCTGTTGCCATAACCCATAGGATCAGCAAGCTGAAGTAGCAGCGAGCCAGCGATATTAGCCAAAGAACCGATAACAGCATCATTGTATCATGGGACTTCTTTCATTCTTCATTCTCTTCTATCTGTCATTTGAAAATCAATTCGAATTTCGTGTCTTTATAGTTTATATTTCTGGAGGTTTGGCTTCAGAGTACTCACCACAAGTGTTAGCACAGGGCGACCACGGCATCCAGGCTTCCACTCTGCATCCTCGACGACATCTCACTGTACAGGCGCGACGGGACGCTGGTCGTCTCAGGGGAGCACATCTGAAGATAAAAAATATAAATTAAACATAAGTATCTTGTTGAAAGAAAATCTCATATTCCCTTAAAATATTTTCTTGAAGCCAGTAAGGTCAGTAAAATAAGTTATTTAACTTTTTTAAGAATTAAAAAAAGAGATTTTCTGCATTTGCAGTGTCAAACTTACCTAAACTCATATTTAATTTAATCATTTTTGGCAAGCCCAAGCACAATAGTTGGATATAAGATATAAATAACGGCCAACAGCTACCTAAGTAAATCATGAGCGGAAAATCTGGTGATGGTTCCAAGAATGTTACCACCTGTCTCTTAAAAGCTGATCAATGTAATTTGTTGTTAAATTTCATGTCAACTGCTGTTTGGCAGACCGATATACTAACAACATTAAGGTTTGGCTGCTGATTAGTTCATTCTTGCGTTGAACAGCCGTTCAGAAATGAGAGTAACGCCGAACCACCGATCAGACGATGTATGACAATTCAATTTCAATATTCCTTATTTGCGGAATATGGGTAGGTAACATGGTGTTACAGTAGTTAAAATACTACATTTATATAGGTACTGACAGTAAACTATTTTATTGTCCCATTATTTGAATGAGTTTGTTGTACTGAACAAAAAAAAATATTTTAAAAGGAGTGTATCCATAGTTTCTTGCCAGTTCTCCATAGGACTCACCATTTGGAACCGTGCAACTAGAGCTTAACGTTTCATAAGTGCCTGTAACTAGGTCTATTTGAAAGAAAACAATTAGAATTACAATTTATGAACCATCATATACGGAGCAAAAAGGATATCAAGAAAATTACGCCCATGATCACTCAAAAAGAAGTAAAAGGACGTCGTCTATTAAGTTCTCAGGACTCCCTTGTCGCTTTGTTTCTCCACCTGTAGGTACTTACAAAGCCTCCCGGACCACATCAGCGTTGTTCTGGACGCACATCACGTCTCGGATCATCTCTCCTTCTTCTATGCATGGCTCCTCTTCGTCGCTCTCGTTGTAAGTTTCTCCATCCTGTTAATAAATAAATGAGTAATCAAAATACTAAATCACTGTCTGTACAGTTAAGAACCTGGAAGAGTATTCCATTGGCATCTTTCCCCCAGGTACGTAAGAGTTTCATGTATGAGTTAATAATATAATCTACGACATAGGGGACGGCTTAAATGACGCATCAAGCTCAGACCAATAAAAGTACCAATTACCAAAGAACCCTCGTCAATTAAACGGTACCTAGAACATGCATTCATGTCCAATTAAGCGTAGGTAATGTCCTCCCGACCGAAATTCGGTCACGGCAGCCAATCAACGGAGGCTAGCCCATCTGCGCGAGACATATTAGAGTGCACAAGTGTGTGCGCAAATACAGGTGCACTCTCCATTCCTTCACTTTCATAATCCGATGGGACGGCAATCCGATACGACCGGAGAGAGATCAGGCGCAGGACCGACGGCTTTACGTGCTCTCCGAGGCACGGAGGTGTTGCACGGTCGAATTTCTGACTTCAGGCTGTTACTCAGAAATTTTCTTGACAGAAAAGTTCAAATAAACTTTTTACCAACCCGGAAATCGAACCAAAGACCTCTAGATTTGCGGTTGAATGCGTTACTGCTAGACCATTGAGGCAGTAAGCATAGACCGTATCTAATAGGTGGACAGATTAATTGTCAACTTACCAGCAAATCGGTGTAGTTGCTGACAGGCATGTAGTCCTGTCGCCTCCTCTCGCAGGGTCCCCACGGCGTGGCAAGCCAGGAGTATGTGGCGCAAGCATGGGTGTTGCACGTCTCGTTCTGGATAAGCTGGTCTTCTGGTGGACATGGCCAGCCGTCTGGAAGATACAATATATTCATTGCTCACCATATTTTGTACTATTTTTAGGCTGGTAGCCTGTTGCAACTGGTAAGGTGTTGCTTCTCTACAGCACAGGTTCAAATACATAATATTTAATGCAATTCCATAGAACGTGTTTTTTTCTGATCCAACTAATATAAAAGTAATAAGGTTGTGTTTAGTGCGCGGTCATGACAATGCATGTTCGTGCAACTTCATTTTCATTACCAGCATTTTAGTATTTATCAGCATTTTCTTCATAAATCAGTGCTTACAATAAACTGTTTCTAACAAGTTATTGTAGCCAACGTAGCAGTCAATCAATACAGAGCGCGACTCAAAAAAAAAGGTCCTTCGAGCCGGACCAGAGGCCCTTGGCTGAAATTAAAAAGGTAGTTTTAACTTTTCTTTGCCTTTAAATCTTTTGTGCTTTTCGATTTACTCACTGGGTGCTGCATGGGCTAGTATATGACGCTGTCTTGTCTTGGAAGGTCTTGGGTGTGCGGCAGCGGCGCAGGGGGCAGTGCAGTGGGTCCAGGCGGCCCAGGATGACACCACGCAGTCGCCAGCGCAGGCGATGCGGCACCTTTCGCTGCGGGGCGGAGCGCCGGTGCCACTGCACCAAGCGCGTTGAGCCTCCTTCTATCCAGGAAGGTAGGTTTAAGGAATTAGTTAGAAATATTGACAATGCATGGTTTAATGGTATCAAAATTACCATAGAATTAGATTGACTCGCAGAAAGTTATTGCTGTAATATTATTTCTTTCGATTGAGGTAAGTGACTTTCTTTCGTTTCGGACGCCAAGACACATATTGGATTGCTGAGCCATTAGAGTAAGCATGTTAGTGAACTGTATTATTTATCTGCTAAAGAAGTTTCAATGCTCTTGATGGTATCCAGATCATTTTTACTCAATTTCCCCAGAAGTAAGGTAATGTTTTTATCATTATAAACTTTCTTAAATAACGGATTTATACTAACCCCATCATGACCAACGCATCGCAACTCCCGGCTTCTCTTGCCAGGTCCACATGTGGTATGAGGCTGGTTTAAAACACAGGGTCCCCACGGCAAGGCCTTCCAAGAGGCGCAGCGTGGAGTACTGCATGTTCGCTTCTCTTCTAGAGGAGGGCAAGGGGCTCCGCCTCCTGATGCCGCAGAGATCACTCTCCGGCGTCGGACACTGTAGCCTAGTGACGAGGAAATGAAATAAGAGTTTAAATTTCACATCATAACACCTGTAATTTCAGAAAACGTATACTATGCTGTTGGAAACCCACATTTGGTAATAAAATCAATGAAAAAAAAAAAATATGCCATTTAAATTGTTACGGGCAGTGCCAAATGTTGAACAACTTAAAATTTCCTAACAGCAAAAACCCAATCACACATTTACTAATTTGGATCTCATGCTAGAAATCTTGTCTTAACTATTATAAAATTGTAAACGTCTGTTTGTTTGTTCCAGCATCACGCTAAAACTACTGGACCGATTTTGATGTTTTTTTTTTTGTTTGAAAGCTGATGATCTGACTTAAAAACTGGTATGGGTTTTGAGAAAGAAAGAAAGAAAAAAAGAAAAAAATTAATTCGTGGGTTGCGTACTCACCCGACAGATCGAAGCTTCTATGCATTTGCACGAGCGGATAGTAATGTACGATGGAGTGGAGTGGAGTGGAGTGGACAGGGGATGGGACTGGGGACGGGACAGGGTACGGGACAGGGGACGGGACTGGGGACGGGACAGTGGACGGGACAGGGGACGGAACATGGGACGGGAAATGGGACGGGACATGAGACGGGACATGGGACAGGACAGTGGGACGGCAAATGGGACTGGACATAGGATGGGACATGGGACAGGACATGGGACATGGGACGGGACGATAGTGATATAGTGAGATAGTGGGACAGTGGGAGAGTGGGATAGTGGGACAGTAGGACCGTGGCAGTGGGACGGTGGGACGGTGGGACAGTGGGGCAGTGGGGCAGTGGGGCAGTGGGGCGGTGGGGTAGTGGGGCAGCGGGGCTGTGGGCCAGTGGGGCAGTGGGATAGTGGGGCAGTGGGTTAGCGGGGTAGCGCGGCAGTGGGGCAGTGGGCAGTGGGGCTGCGGGGCGGGGAAGCGAGGCATCGGGGCAGCGGGGCTGTGGTGTACTGGGGCAGCGGGGCAGTGGGAAAGTGGGGCAGTGGGGTAGCGGGGCAGCGAGGCAGCTGGGCAGCTGGGCAGCGGGGCACCGGGGTAGTGGGGTAGCGGGGCAGCGGGGCAGTAGGGGAGTGGGGCAGCGGGGCAGGTAGTTGGGCAGTGGGATAGATGGGCAGCGGGGCAGCTGGGCAGCGGGTCAGTGGGGCAGCGGGGCAGTGGGTTACTGGGGCAGTGGGGCTGCGGGGCGGGGAAGCGAGGCAGCGGGGCAGTGGGATAGTGGGGCAGTGGGGTAGCGGGGCAGCGAGGCAGCTGGGCAGCTGGGCAGCGGGGCACCGGGGCAGTGGGGTAGCGGGGCAGCGGGGCAGAAGGGGAGTGGGGCAGCGGGGCAGGCAGTTGGGCAGTGGGCTAGATGGGCAGCGGGGCAGCGGGGCAGCGGGTCAGTGGGGCAGCGGGGCAGTGGTTTACCGGGGCAGCGGGGCAGCGTGGTAGCGGGACAGTGGGGCAGCGTGGTAGCGGGGCAGTGGGGTAGCGGGGTAGTCGGGCAGTGGGGCAGTGGGGCAGCGTGGTAGCGGGGCAGTGGGGCAGCGTGGTAGCGGGGCAGTGGGGTAGCGGGGCAGTCGGGCAGTGGGGTAGTGGGGCAGCGGGGCAGTGGGGCAGCGGGGCAGCTGGGCAGCGGGTTAGTGGGTCAGCGTGGCATCGGGGCAGTGGGGTAGCGGGGCAGTGGGGTAGCGGGACATTGGCGCAGCGGTATAGTGGGGCAGTGGGGCAGCGGGGTAGTGGGTTAGTGGGGCAGCGGGGCAGTGGGGTAGCGGGGCAGTGGGGCAGCGGTGCAGTGGGGCAGCGGGGCAGTGGGGCAGTGGGCAGTGGGTCAGCGGGGCAGCGGGGCAGCTGGGCAGCAGGGCAGTGGGGTAGCGGGGCAGTGGGTTACCGGGGCAGCGGGGCAGTTGGATAGTGGGGCAGCGGGGTAGTGGGGCAGTGGGGCAGTGGGGCAGCGGGGCATTGGGGCAGTGGGGCAGCGGGGCAGTGGGGCAGCGGGGTAGTGGGGCAGCGGGGTAGTGGGGCAGCGGGGCAGCGGGGCAGGTGGGCAGCGGGGCAGTCGGGAGCGGGACAGTGGGGCAACGGGGCAGCGGGGCAGTGGGTTACCGGGGCAGCGGGGCAGTTGGATAGTGGGGCAGCGGGGCAGTGGAGCAGTGGAGTAGCGGGGCAGTGGTGCAGCGGGGCAGCTGGGCAGCGGGGCAGCGGGCAGTGGGGAGCAGTGGGGCAGTGGGGCAGTGGGGTAGTGTGGCAGCGGGGCAGTGTGGTAGTTGGGCATTGGGGCAGCGGGGCAGCTGGGCAGCAGGGCAGTGGCGCAGCGGGTTAGTGGGGCAGCGGGGCAGTGGGGTAGCGGGGCAGTGGGGCAGCGGGGCAGCTGGGCAGTGGGGCAGCGGGGCTGTTGGGCAGCGGGGCAGTGGGATAGTGGGGCAGCGGGGCAGTGGGGCACGGGGCAGTGGGGTAGCGGGGCAGTGGGACAGTGGGGCAGCGGGGCAGTGGGGCAGCGGGGCAGCGGGACAGAGGGACAGTGGGACAGTGGACTGGACTGGAATGGACTGGACTGGACTGACGTGGGTTAGCAGAATTTAACGCGAGCGGAGCCGCGGGTAAAAGCTAGTAGTTAATAAAATCTTTGCTTTAGTCATTTAAGGTCATCACGAACGATGAAGGTGCTATTTAATATTTACACAGGATGAAATACCAGTCAATAAATTTTAAAGGTGGATTCTACTTATGAAACTCAACTTTTCTTAAAAAACAAGGGTCGTCAAATGAAAATTTCATTTTGACTTATCGTACAAAAACTTTGTTTATCGCCAAGTATGCATTCCCCGTGCGCGTGTGTGACGACTTTTCTTCATTTACCTTTTCACAGTGAATTGGATTAAAAATAATTTGATTGGTTTTCACCTACTTGTTCAATATGTTTTTAAAATAAAATGTATAAATGAAGAATTACCAGTAGTAGTAAGTTGTTGTACAGGGAACAACGGGCATCCGTCAGTAGGCTGGCACGCCCCCCACTCGCTCCACTCGCCAACCTCACAGTCACGTGGACAGGGTACCTTAAACGAAGTCGTAGATCAGCTTTTACAGATAATTTCAGCAAGGTCCTTAAACACAACAGCTTTTTATGACTGTACGTCAGCAGCGCGAAATAATATTTCAAATCGATTCAAGACTTATTATAATGAGTAATTTTTCCAGAGAAAATAGTAGATTGTATCATAAGGGAGCAAAATAATATTTTTACACATACTACACTCTACTTTTCATCATAAAAGGCGCCTCATGTTTTATTGTAATATTATTATTTAATAAAACATGTTATAACAACTAAATTTAAATTAAATAGTATCTAATAATAAAACAACTAAAAACTTATATTTACATTTGAGACATTTTCGCAATTATGAAAATTCATGGCGCCTCTTGCATTTCTCCATTCAATAAAATTACCATAGGCTTTCATATATTTCTCCCGCGATTTTGCAGGTAATAGATTAATTATCCATCACATTTCTTGCGTCAGTTCTAATCAAAGACATTTCCATACTGACGTCAGTATAATACCTTTATGGTTCTAATACTTTCAGGAGTTAATTCTATACTTTCACTGTCACTTGAAGAATTCATTTTTAAAACAAAACCATGAATTTCTAACAATCCGTGAAAATCTACAAGGAAAGAACCTACTGTGAAAATTGACGAAAACGCGGGCTGTAGTTCGCGCGTTTTTAATTTGACTTCTTTTTATTTTATTCAGCCGGCGGCCCGACTATGGGCCAAACTATGGGCCGTCGCCGTCGTACCAGCCAGTCTTTATTCAAACTATATTTGCGTTCGATTTCTTTGGCGCTGAACACTAAGATGTTCCAAATTCAAAAAGTGCGCGGCAAAGATAATTGCGGCGCACTTATATAGAGGATTAAAAACTCATTACTGCCCGCTAAAAGTTTCTTATAGAAAACACCACCTTTGGGTGCACTTAAAGGCGAACCAAGTCGTCCTTTTCGAATAGATGGAATGAAAATAAGCTTATTTTTCAGACATATTAGTGAATAATAACCTAAAGGTGAGTCATGACATCTTCGTGAGTCATTTAATATCAAAAACCTTCAGCTTTAATGATAGGGTAAGGTATTTATCAGTGACTCATATTTACGTTAACTTGTACGCCAAATGATTCACCTAGACCGCCCAACATATTTTTACGTTAATATTTTCATCTTCGTCCTAAACTTTTCCCACATTTAGATAAGTTTGGCTTCCAGTATAATAACCAGATTCAGCTGAATTACAAACACAAACAACTCAACCATGGACGAGTAAAAAAATGCGGATGGAATCTCGCTAAACAATAAGTGAAGCACCCATGGTAAGACGGTTCGCTTAAAAGTAATACGGGCTGGCTCGCACACATTCACACCGTAAGATAAAAAGCCGCGATTACGCAAAAAATCTCGTGTGACGGTAGTCATTGCCACAAATAAAATAACAATAATTATCTGGCGTGTTAAAATGCTGTCAAAATTATACTAACACATAACACACAACATAACATAACATCACGCCTGTATTTCATATTCATATTCATTTATTTATAAAGTTAATTTACACGTCAGTAGATTCATAAGTATAATCTTGTAGAAAAATAAAATAAAAGTCACAATAGAAAGAAAAGAAAGAAAGAAAAATAGTTTATTGTCACAGTTAACGACGCGCAACATTTAAAACACAGTGATAAACACAAGCAGGCAACTTATAGGTGGGGTACTTATAGCTAATAGATGTCAAATTCGAATGTCACAAAATAATAAAAATTCAAAAAAATAAGCATGTCATAAATCCCGAAGGGGTAGGCAGAGGTATAATAGTACACCCACATTTCGCCAGTTATGTTATAAATTATACTAGGTTTAGGAAAAAACCAAGTGCTTCAATCTTTTCTCAACGATATTCCGTCCGCCTTTTTTATTTGTTCGAGAATACAACATGACTTTACACAAAGCAATTGTATAAAAATAGAAAATGACGTTCGTTTATTAAAATTCACTTTACTGACCTATTCAAATTAAATTTAAAACTTGACTTACCTCGCAAGGCTGTACAAGTGTAGGCATAGGCGCATGAGCACACTGCGCGGGGTGTAGCGCCCTTCCGTCAGCGCGCACGCAGGTTGCATCTCGCCTCTGCACCCCTCCCCCGCACCCTGCCTCCCGCGCTGCCTTCCCCTCATCTTCTCCGTCATCGTCATCATCATCATCGTCGTCGTCGTAGATCGCGTCATTGTCGTCTGCGTCATCATCATCATCTGTGTTCACTGTGGAAACGTTACAGGTTATGTAATGGTTGAAAACGTGCATAGGCTACGTAGAGATACCACTTAAGCTTAGGTATCGTAAGAAAGTAGTACTAGAGCAGAGCTAGAGTTCCTTAGACTGTGGTATTACGTTATGGTACGCGGTGTTATGGTGAATGACGTCAACAAAAACGTTGTTTTTGAAAACAAAATGTCATGGTTTCCTCGAGAGCATTGTTGACCATCAACTTCAGAGAATTTTAGGAAACCGTCACTGAAACGAATATGTTTAACTGAGAACTTTCAAGTCCAAACCAGCGTGCAAACAATAAAATCAAATTATTTTATTATTTTTAACGCATTTACGCATGCGAAGCGAAATCTAACGATTTAAATTGTGGAAAGAAAAAATCGCTCACGAGCAGGATTCGAACCTGCGACTCCTGGCTCAGTACGCCAGTGCTTTAGCCACTAAGCTACCGTGAACACTGCTCGTGGTATCGAAATTAACCTTAAACTATTGTAAGTCTTTGGGTGACGTCAGCGATATCTTATTAAGAAACAGTGTTTCTTAACCGACTCGACTAACTTTGCAGTTAATATCAAAGTCGTATATTTATTATATTTAGAAAAAAATGAACGTTTTTCTTTCCACAATTTAAATCGTTAGATTTCGCTTCGCATGCGTAAATGCGTTACCTTACCATTTCAAATTTCGAACTCTACGTCCCTATGAGGCCGTATCCTAAAAGTGCATAACCTTATTAAGCTTAAAAACCTTCAAATGAGGTGCTAATATTGGAGGATTGAGTTTTCAAAAATGTGTCAAAATAAAATTTAATTTAAATCAAAAACTTTTAAGGAGTATTGATATCAACTTCGAAGCAAAACACCGCCAAAATAACTTTCTACCCCTTTTTAACCCCGTTAGGGGATGAATTTCAATAAAATACGAAACACGTCTTCCATCAATTCTGTTAAAAAAGGTTTATGTAAGAAGTAGATTGGACCTTGGATCACGTTGTCCCATACAATCTTTGCCTCCCTTTTTCACCCCCTTAGGGGTAGAATTTCGGAAAATCCTTTCTTATCGGATGCCTACGTCATACAAAGAACACACCCTCCAAGTTTCAGGTCTCTACGATCAGCGGTTTAGGCTCTGCGTTGATCCGTCAGTCAGTCATTCAGGACAAAGCCTTTTATATGTATAGATAATATAATATAGAATAGATGGGGCATAATTTTGGGGATAATTTTAAGGATATATACATAAAATAAAAACCGAAACATATCAAAAGTCAAGCCCCTATTCATTAATATGTGAATATTTTACGTCTAAAGTGGCCATCAAGACGTGTTCGAGCAGAACCGTATTACGAGCACTTATCTCCCGACGTGGTTATTATTCCCGTAGAACTCATAATGATGACGATAATGATTTGCATCTTCATCGTTAAGGCCTACATAACGAATTGAAGGCAATCTTAGTATAATTATCTTAACAAATCATTTCGTTTCATCAATTAATCGTGGCGGAACAATGGGTCACTAGCAGCGCCGCTCCATTACTCATCTAAATTAACCTTATTATCGTTTGTGCCTTTCCACAATGTTCCTTAAGAAATAATTAATTGAACAAAAGAAAGAATGACAACAGATATTATAGAAATTATATGTTTGCTACATACAATAATTGTATAATATAGATAAGGAAATGCGAATGCTTATATAGTAGTTCCTAAATCTCCAGACAAAGAATCTAATAAGAGGAATAGTTACCAAATACATGATAGTTTTCCTGTCCTGTCTCAGTTTGTAGTAAATAAATAAATAAATTGTATAAACAAAGTCGCTATTTCTGCCTGTCTGTTTGTACGTTTAGTTCTTTTATACTACCTACGAAATAGATTTTAATGCGGTTTTTACCATAATTTAGCCAAATTTCTTCCGGAAGGTTTAATGTGTAGTTAATTATGTTATTATTATCCTCTATACTGGCAAGAAATCACATTACGGAAAAACTGATGTAGTACAGTCTAACAAAGCAATTAGTATCCAGGGTCACCAGATATAAATGAAGTTTTCTCAGAAGATTATGAATGTTTTCGAGTGAAATATCATTTTAATAACAGACAAAGTTAAACTGTGTTTATAAAAAACCATAATCAAACCGCTCTATAATAATTTCCTAAGAAATTTCATCTATGTATATCTGGCGACCCTGCTTTGTTAGACTGTACGCAACTGGCAGAGCTAGGATACGGCTTGGTTGCCATATGATGTGTTATGCGCCATTTTTAGAAAATTTTGAGCGTATAAACTATATTGGTACTGCTCTAACTTATGAAACAACGTAGATAGTATTTTTTATTATGTAATTGTTAGTGGATAGCGATAGCTATCATAATTATACATTTTAATATTAGGTAAGCATATTTATAACTATAAGCTGACGCTCGCGGTTTCGTTTCCGCGGTATGTCGATAAAAAGTACCTTATGTGTTAACCCAGGACAGGTTTATCTGTGTGCCATTTCATGCAAATCCACAATAAACGAACCCATACTTTCGCATTTAAATATGATGATGATGATGATGATGTCCTTCTTGACGTATCCGTCAACGGCGAACCTTGTTAGCTCCGGACATGAGAGCGGAGGTGGCTAGCGAAACCAAATTTGGTTTTAAAGGTCCTGTTGCAAGGCGCACAGTGCAACTGACCTGAAGAATTATAAGTGTAGGTATAGGAAGGCTTTGGTCAGTTCTTTTTACTAAGGCGTTTTTCATCGAGGTCTTGCAAACGGCGTTCTTCAAAAGCCTCAACAGCCTTGTTTACGGAGTTGCGCCATTGACCTCTCTGTTGCGCGAGCCATTCCCAACCCTCCGAAGGTATGTCACACGCAGTTAGATGGCGTTTAAGGACATCCCTGTAACGCAGAAACTGACCACCAGGTGTGCGCCTTCCCTCCTTCAGCTGAAAAAAGAACACAGATTTAGGCAACCTGGAGTCGTTCATGCGCACAATGTGACCACACCACCTTAGTTGGCCCTTAATAAGCATGGACTCTATTCCCGTTAGCTTCGTGCGCCTTAACACTTCAGAGTTCGGTATTCGGTCCTGCCACCGCACACGCAGAATTGATCGCAGACATTTCATGTGAAAGGTGTCCAGTCGTTTAATGTCACCCCTGTAAAGACACCATGTCTCAGTAGCATAAAGTAGGATGGGTAATATGATTGCTTTATACACAGTGATCTTAGTCTGCATCTGCAAGTCGTGCGAATCCCAAACCCGTGTGCGAAGTTTCCCGAAAGATGCCGCTGCTTTTGCAATGCGTGAGGAGATTTCGGTCTTTAAGCGGTTGTCATTACGAACATAACTGCCTAGATACCGAAATGATGACACTTCCTCAAGAGGCTTTCCACCTAACAATATCGGTGTAGTGTCTACCAGAGTACCACGAGCAGGTTGTTTTAGCACTTGTGTTTTAGATACACTAATTACCATGCCAAACCTTCTACATGATTTGTCTAGGTTGTCAAGATAGCATTGCAAATTGCCGGCATCATCAGCCAGCAAGCAGACATCATCTGCATAAAGAGCGTCCAAAATAGAAACGTCCTGCACCATACGCTTAGATCTAAAACGCGACAAATCAAAGACACTTTTATCGGTTCTTACCTCGAGTCTAATCTGTCCTGTGCATGCTTTGCATGATTCCTTGAGTACGGCAGCAAAATAAATGGCAAAGAGTGTTGGAGCCATCACGCAGCCTTGCTTGACGCCGCTGGTCACTGGAAACCTAACTGTGTAGTCATTTTCGTGATGTACTCTGGCCATCATGCCATCGTGAAATTGGCGCACAAAATTAATAAACTTCACAGGACATCCGGCTTTTTCAAGAACTATCCAAAGGGCAGACCTTGGTACCCGGTCGAAAGCTTTCTCCAAGTCGACAAAACACATATATAAAGCACGATGTTGTTCAAGGCTTTTTTCCTGTAATTGCTTTACGACAAAGATAGCATCAGCGGTACCTCTGCTCGGCCGAAAGCCACACTGACTTTCGGGTAGGATCCGTTCAGCCAACTCTCCCAATCGACGGTTAATAATATGGGCCAAAACCTTCCCTGCCGCACTGAGTAGAGCAATTCCTCTATACGAACCGCAATCCGAAGTGTCGCCCTTGCCTTTATAAAGTTTGCAAATAGTCGCATCTTTCCAATCTTGAGGGACTATCTCAGATTCCCATATTCGCAATACGAGTTCAAACAGTCTGTTTTGAATATTTGGTCCACCATATTTGTAAATTTCAGCTGGAAGACTGTCTGAACCGGATGCTTAACCATTTTTAAGCCGACTAATGGCTCTGAAAAATTCATCAAAAGTCGGTGCATCATCCAGCTCTGTAGATGTTGGCAGAGCTTGCAGTGAGTTGATGTGGTTGAGATCCGCCCCTTGAGTAGCTGGATTGAGAACGTCACTAAAATGTTCAGCCCAACGATCCAGCACCTCAACATGTTCCGTGAGACGTCTTGACTTGTCACTGCAGTAAATAGGCGATGTCTTTTTGAACCGTGGTCCAAAAACTGTTCTAAGACATAAATAATAATAATAAATAATAATAAATAATAATGATTTAAATATAAGTCGTTGACGAATAAAACGATAGAAATCAACAAATCTGGGGGTCTACTCCCGTTCGACGATATTCGATAAATCGTACGATTGATCGCACAATTTGCTACTCCGGTCAACCATCGTTCCCTTATCGCATGCGATGATCGTGTTTTGTCGTTTGTTTTTCTCATCTCCGGTAAATTGTATACGACTATGAACCGTAGTCTATCTTAATTGTGCCTTTTTTATGTGCCTATCTTTATTATGTAAGTATCAGTCGGAACGAAAGTTCGTACTTCGTTTGTCGTTCGTAAAACGCGAGTAGACCTACAGAATCGATTTTCTTACTTACTCATATTTTGGATTGAAAATAACAAACACAGTACTAACCGGGTAAGGCAGTGGCGTGTCCGATCTCGACGGCCACGCGACACTGCCCCCAGGGGCCCGGCGTCCAGTGCGCGCTTGCCTCTAAAGCAGCAGGCCTCACTTCTTCCACCACGTCGCATTCCTTGCCTCCACCTGGTTACAAAAATAAATAAAATAAATATTTTGGGACATTTTACACAGCACCATCTAAACCCAAACTAAGCAGAGCTTGTACTATGGGTACTAGACAATGGATATAATACTTATATACTTTTTTTGTTGTAAATACATACTTATAATACATAAAGAACACCCAGACTAACACAAACACTTATATTCATCATACAAATATTTGTGTTCTATGGGAATCGAATCCACGACCTCGTGATCAGCAGTCCGACAGTCGAACAACTAGACCACAGACGTCGTACAAAAAAAATATCGTCAAATTTTTCAATTTAAAATGTCACTAAGGCGTCGAATAGACGACGTTCTTTTTTAGCGATCGAGAAGTGAGAACGTCGTTTACTGGACATTACTTTTGCTCCGTAGGTATGCGATGCTTCGTAAAATGAAAGAACGCCGTATGTTCGCCACCTTAGGAAGAAAATGGCGCTGAACAGACGACGATGTTTTGAGTGATCGAGAACGTCACGTTCTATAAATTGTATGAAGCATCGCATATGGCGCAAAAGGAATGTCAAGTAAACGACGATATTTTGGTTGTTAAAAAAAAAGTCGTCTATTCACCGCCAAAAAGTAACTTCCGGTCTCACAAATGCGCTTAGATAGCGGTTCATCATCATCATTTCAGCCGAAAGACGTCCACTGCTAGACATAGGCCTCCCCCAAGCATCGCTACAACGACTTGTCCTGCGTTTTCCGCATCCAGCGGATTCCCGCGACCTTCACTAACGGCCAAAATTAATATCCAATCTATCCACGATTTACCCTACTGGAGATAGAAATTTGACATATTTTGTACGGAGCTTATGTCAAATTCCTATCTCTAGTAGGGCAAATCGTGGATAGATTGGATATTAATTTTGGCCATAAGTCGTCGGTCCACCTTGTGGGCGGTTTACCCACGCTGCACGCGGTCGCCACTCCAGAACTTTACGGCCCGATCGGCCATTCGTTCTGCGAGCAATGTGCGCCTCCCATGCACTGCCCGCTGTATGTTAGTTTGGCAATTTTTTGGCTATGTCGGTTACCTTTGTTCTCCTGCGAAGCTCCTCATTTCCGATTCGATTACGCAGGGACACATATTGCGGTTGTGAAAGCGCAAAGAACTTGAAGTATTTGGGATCTCCGGGACCAGGATACAAGTCAAGGAATAAAACTACTTCACACGATTACAAGTATATTCCGACTGACGTACAAGAGATGACACAGTAGCAGTGTCATAACATTACCCACTTATATGGAACAATATATTTAATAATTATTTCTAAGTACCTTCATACGCATACAACACAGAACTGTGACCAACCAATGTGATATTGCTCTTTCAATCAGGATGTGGGTACCTTTGAGTAAAATGATAGATTTTTGACAAAAGCTTAAAGTTAGCGATTGGGAAACCTAGACAGATAATGTGGATTCAATTTCTGCAAACCTTGCGGTAATCGTTTCAGCCTTCGCGTCCGTACCAGTGCACCATCTGGTCGTGGTCTCCATGGCAACCATTCAGCCAGTATGCAGTCTTCACGAATAACGCACACGCGTGCTGTGCCTATCTGCGTCAGCACAGATCCGCAGTACCTGAGATAAATTGGTTTTAAATGTAAACATATTAGTTCACTCCTTTAGTTTGGCTCAAGTTGATAACATGAGATAAGATGTGTGTGTGATTGGTTCGTCCGGGATAACTTGGCAATTATAGCGAACATTGACCTGATTTTTATCACAAAATTGCAATTCATAAACGATACCGCTACCCATACTAATTTGTTGTTAATGTCATCTAGCGCAGTGGTTCCCAAACTCGGATATCGTTGAGGTAACTAAGGGATTATAAAATCTGAGATGTATGATGAACGATAAGAGTCACATTGCGATCCACAATGATACCTGTCATGCATGGATTGCATGGTGTTTTCGGTGTAATATCTTCCCAAGAACATTTTTTGTTAGAATCTAAATACATATTTGGGGGAGTCCTACAAATGTAGTGTATCAAATTAATGTACGTCATTAACTTTGCGATAAACACGTTTTATGTATAAATCAGGGGGTCTACTCCCGTTCGACGATATTCGATAAATCGTACGATTCATCGCACAATTTGCTACTCCGGTCAACCACCGTTCCCTTATCGCATGCGATGATCGTGTTTTGACGTTTGTTTTTCTCATCTCCGGTAAATTGTATACGACTATGAACCGTAGTGTATCTTAATTGTGCCTTTTTTATGTGCCTATCTTTATTATGTAAGTATCAGTCGGAACGAAAGTTCGTACTTCGTTTGTCGTTCGTAAAACGCGAGTAGACCTACAGTATTATTTCTAAACGACCTATTTAATTAACTTTGCTATTCAAAAACAAAATGTTAGCATAAAATCTAATAATAACCAGTTAAACTCTTCACGTATCGTGGAGATGAAAAATGTTTCATCCTCTCCTATAACTTATAAGATAAAGTTTTTATAAGGCTTGTGGCATTAGATCAATAAGCAGATTGACCCAGTTTCTGAACTGTCGTAAGAATGCATGCTTTCAACCGTATGATCCACCAACTTGAAAGATATGAAATTTCTTTCAAAACATGTGAATAATTGAACTTATTCCGCTACAAGTGTGATGTAGAAAACTCAAACCAGTAAGCCTAGACGCGCATAAACAAAGTTTCGCATGAGAACACGAACAAAAATTGCGGGGGACAGGGGTGGACGGGCGTTATGATTGGTCAGCTCAAAAATTCGGTGGTATGATTGGTGCCGCTTGCTGACGGAGCGACGTACCGATTGGCGGCGGGCCGAATGTTATGCAGTGCTACTGCACATGCTTAGTTACCGGTGGTATCCGGCTAGTTGGCGTCTGTAGGCTTACTGGTTCGTGACCCTTAAACAGGAATTGATATTAGCGGCAGTAGGCCGAATTTAACATTACCTGAGAGCTAGAAATTATTCAAGGAATATTGCATGGTTTTTTTACTTTTAGTTTGTTAGTGGTGAAGTCATAACTTGAATTTCTGTACAACATAATTCCATCCGTGTCGTCCGTAGTTTACTACTGTTACGAGCTGGGGGTTCGTATATGGATAGAAAGCCGATTAAATGCGTAGAGAACACTTTATTCAGCTATATAATGTACTCTGTGACTTTATTACAGCACAATTACACTGAACTACTAATTAACACACAAAGTTACTAGTTAAATCGCTCCGAGTATCGCTTCGATGTTATCGCTTGTATCGCTTGTTCCCAACTGAACTCCACTGGCGATCAGCTGCGCCGTTTATATAGGCCGCGAGTCGTGGTACTGGAAAGTCCTCGAACGTCATCTATCCTTGTCATAAGATAACTCTTTCTCACTTGCACATTCTCGAAATAGAAAGTTCTCGAACCTCGTCGAACCTCATCTATCCTCTATCTCACTCACTCACTTCTAGAATGGAATGTTCTCGAAGCTTGTCGAATCTCGTCTATCCTTGTCTTATATTAGCTCTATCCTGCTCACTCTCTTCCAGAAGGTTCTTCGTCTATCCTTGTCTGATATTTAGCTCTATCTCGCTCACTCATCAACAATTTTACATGTGGGTGTCAAATGGCCATAAGGGGTCCTGAAAACGCCTGAAAATGGGTTTTCAGGAAATGTCGGCATCGGATTTGTTGGCTCCTGAAACGGCCTGAAAACATGTTTCAGGCGCCTGAAAACAACGGCAACTTACTCAAAATTTCGATTCTTTGGTATGTGATAGAGCCTCCTCTGATACGGACTGAAAATGCATTTCAGCCTGCTGAAAACGTCTCTAAGTCCAGGAAAATCGAGGTTGAAGTATTTCCGTCCACTCTGCTTAACCCTCCGTCGTAACACTACTTTACTGGTGCATCTACCTTATTCTTTGTCTCTGCATTACCCTAAGGTTGTCTGGTAGAGAACGCCTATGGCGTTAGACCGCCTTTGTACCCAGTTGTGCATAAAGATAATAAATAAATAATTTATTTTTTATTTATTTATTGCATAAGGTTCGTCCACAACATACATATTAACACTATTACCAAATAATACAGTACAGTATTGTCCTTATACGTATGCCAATAATAATAAATAATTATTTCGAAAACTCGTTCGGATCGCGACCTAGTGGTATTCACTTCTGAGATGGTTATCAAAACGATTAGATTCACTTGCTAAAAAATGTTTATTCCGGTAGGTACTCAATGAAAGCTACGCTAAAATGATGATCAATGTAAATGGAAGGCGAAAGCACCCGGGTGCTATCAGAATCGTGTTCATTTCATCGGCGCGAAATCAAAACGGATATATTGATTAGCTATATCAGCAAACGGGAGTTCGTGTTTCATCGAACAGTGAGCATATATTTATGGGTCTGAATTCAAATCCCGTACACCCCTGACATAGGTACTTTAACACTACCTAGTATAGTATTATATTATCTGTGACACTACCAAAGGATGGCTCATTTTCAATTCAGCTGCTGTGATTCGCTGCCCAAAATACATATTTATTTAAACGGTCTTGAACCAATTACAATAGGTAATTAAAGATTGAGGAATGAGAATGAAACATAAAATACATAGTGAATTTCATAAAGCTCCCTCGCAATGCTTCGGGCATACTAACAGAATCTCCTTCCAATCATCCGCAAACATATCATAATTCGGATTACAATCCAAGAGTTCGTTGAGTGCAGTGAGAGTACGAGGTACTGGCGATTTAGCTCGCTCTACAGTGCGACACGAAGGCACAGCAAAAAAACTTGTGCTTCCTGTTGCGGTGGTAATTGTCCGGTGCAAAGAATCGTGCCAGCTCATTATGTAGAGGACCCGCGAAGAACTTACAAGCTGTTGTAAGCTGATCACATGCTCTCCTTACCTCCAGTAACCGAGGAACCCGAGAAGAAAGGTTGGGTAGAGGAACAGATAATGCGCTTTTGAAGGTACCGATCACTTGACATGAGATTTTACGCCTGATTTGTATATTTTTGTGTTGATTATATTTTTTGAAATGACCACATGTAAACCGGAAGAAAAAGTAAATTTGGCCATTTTTTTACTGTAAAAAATAACGGTGTGAACTTACATGGCTTCAACAAATAATCCGTCTTTCTTGCGGCATTGCACCTGCCGACGTTGCAGACCAAGCCGGGGCGTGTGCACTAGCGAGTCGGTCTCCGTTCGCATGTACCTGAAGGAAAAACAATCACGTTAGTATGAATACACAGACCAGTAAGCCTCAAAACGCCGAATAAGCAAAGTTTTGCATGAGAACACAGTCGTAAAAATTAAATGTTGGCGGGGATCGGGGGGCCGACGGCGCGTTACGATTGGTTAGCTCAAAAGTTCAGTGGTATGATTCCGTATGATTGGTGCCGCTCGCTGACGGACTGACGTCCTGATTGGTCGCGGAACAATAAGGATGTCAGTCCGTCAAAAAATATCGTCGTAAATATGATGAACTATTAGAGGTCGCCCAAGACTTCGCCCGCGTGGATATCCTTTATCGCGAATAAAAGTAGTCTTCTCCATGTTCTTCTATATGTCAAAATCGGTTCAGTGGTGGTTTAGTCGTGACGAGGGAACAGATACACAGAGTTACTTTCACATTTATAATAGTATAGTATACAACGAGTTAATGAAATAACTGAAAACCTTATAAGGGGTCATTGTACTCATCAGTGTGTACAAATTTTACCATGGGACCAACCCTAAAATCGCAAAAAAAACAGCTGTTCCCTACTTTTTGTCGATTTATGTGAAAACATAAACATGCGAAAGGTTGTAAAAGATGTTCATACTGATGAGTACAATGACCCCTTCAGAGGTTTTCAGTTATTTTAATAACACGTTGTATATGGATGGATATCATATTGCTTGTTTTTATGTGGACATTTTCTCACAGGAAAAATGTCTAAGGAAGTATGCTGAAAAAAGGATAAAAGAAATGTCGATGTAACAAGACGGCCGAGAATACTTTGTTTATGTTATAACGGAGAAGTATTTTTATCAGTAACTACTTTCTTTTACCTCGATTGATAAGCAGGGAATGGAATGTTCTCGTATATGAAGAGGTTTTCCTCATCTTTTTTTATTGGTAGGTCTCACCGATAAAGATGTAGGTACACTATTCTCCTACTTCTGTGGTAGGTACCATAGAAATAAAACCAATTTTTTTTAACCTGTTAGCTGACTTGAAGATTTTAAGCAAATACTGTAAAAAATCGTAACTATTATAAAACTGTAAGACTGTTTGTTAGTTTGTTCGAGCATCACGCTAAAACTACTGGACCAATTTGATGAAACTTTTCGTATTTCAATGCTAATGATTAGACTTAAAAACTAGTATTAAATGAAAAAAAAAACGAGTGAGCTTTAGAGCACACGACTGAAGTAAAACTTCACTAACTTAATACTATTTCAATGAGAATGGCGGCGCGGCGGCGCAGCGCGCGTTCATTTGCCGGCGCTGTGTCGTGTCCGGCCGTCGCGCGTGCCTCTTTCCCCGCGTCCCGCACTACCCCCTCCGTTCGCTTCACTTTTCGTAACGCATTCACCAGCTTACTCCCCAAGACAAGCGCGCGTAAAGAAGTTTTACTTCAAAAAAATCCTGTGGGATGAACTAAAGAAACACGAGAGCGAAGCCGCGGGTAAAAGCTAGTATATTACAAATAGATATCTGTAGATTTTGATAGCTAGCTATGAAAATGGACTAAACTAAATCTAGTCTATGAAGATTAATGGAGTTAATAATAATGGATTAATGGAGTTGTAATGGTGGTATGGATCGACTGGTATCCAATTTGTCAAAATGTGAAAGGGTTTGTGGAAAAAAAAGTGTCTCATAAATATTGATTTATTGTAGTCTGATGTAAGATATATAATAAGCTTGGATATGTTTATTAAATATACTGTTTTTTATGAAAAATTAATAATATGGTTTTTTTTTTAAATTATTGAATATCTATATAAAGTTACAAATGTGTGTTTCAATCAAATCAAAGTGAATAATTGATTACCTAGTTTTTATACCATATAACCAAAATTCAGTAATGTATTTCAGTAAAAAAAAACAAATAACCTACTATAATATACCTACTTTTACTCCGTCACTACCCACGATCGGTTCCCATTCTTCTAGTCCATCCAAAGGTTGTCTGGAAGAGATTGCCTTGTGCGATAAGACCGCCCATTGTACTTACATAATGTATCTGTAAACTAGTGTCTTCGTTTTCGTTTGGTGTATGTACAATAAAGAATATAATAAATAAATAAATAAGTTTCTCTCGTATGCCGCAGTTACAGACACTATTAAAATATCATTATGTTTCGCGTGGATCTGCGTTGGAGGGGTTAAAACAGTTGTGAAAAATTAGGACACAATCAGTTTGCAAACTGCAAGAAAATTTTCGAAAATTTTATCATCAAAAAGCCAAACATGCGCCATGTAATATAACTAAATGACCTAAAAAATGTCAAAAAATACCTGCGCACCAAAAATATTTTGTCTGATACAATAACTGACCGTTGTCAAAGTTAACAGGAGAATTTATGGTAGGTACCTTTCTATGGTCCGTGCGGCATGCTCCCCCGCACCCAGGGGGTTGCATTCAGTCCACTTCCCCACGTAGATAGAGTACTCCGAGTCATTTGTCGACGGTTCTGTAAAAGAAAAAAAAAAGAATTAAAAAATGTTTTTGAAACAAAACAATTTGAATTTCAACCCGTGGTAGGATTGCTTTTCATTTTGACTGTACATTTTTGAAACAGTAAGCAGTAAAGTTGAATAAAATTTTGACCTGTACCGCTTGTATGGATTTTTACGAGTTTAATTAATATCTGAGTTACACAATCAAATGTCAAAAAAACAAAAGAATCAATAGTGTATTGTTTATTTCATAATGGCTTTAATGTCCATTTAAGCGAAGCGGCCAGTATTGTGTTTGTTATTTTGCTTTGTAATTTTAAATCGCTTCAATAAAACCTTTTTAGAATTCTTTTTCATTAAAATATGCAGTAGAAATGGCATTTACATTACCGTGAGCTAATCACAAGTGAATTCATGTAAGTGGGATTCAAACAAAAATACACATCCAGCTAAAATTGTAGGGTGCATTGAATATTATGTGAAGGTGAAATTTAATGTATGAAGCAGCTGGTGAGCTTTGTGAGGCTAGCGCGAGAATTGACACACGGTGTGCCAACAATACCTACTGCCGTGTTCATACGGAAATATAGGTAATAGTGAATTCATGAAGTTTTTTGTGTGTTTTGTTAGACGTTTCGCGTTTAGTTAAGTGGATATGAAACTTGAACACTTTTAGTTGTTTGATTATATTTTAAAGATAAAGGTATTTATCAGATAGTGACTTTGCAGAATTTGGTTTGATTTCGTGTCAATGAACTACATTGTTGAATATGCTAGTCAAAGAAAAATAACACGCGATCTCATATAAGCAGCATGTTCCAAATTCAGTTGACGCAACCGTTGATAAAATTTACGTGTGTTCGCGAGACAGCTGTCAAGTGAACTAATGACAGATGACAGTGTGGTTCCGGAACCACAACTTTGTGTAACCATGTTGTTCTTTTGAACAGCACATCTAGTAGTACATATATATAGATGTTATCATTTCATCATTTCAGCCGAAAGACGTCCACTACTGGACATAGGCCTCCCCCAATTATGCCATAATCGCCACGCTTGGCAGGCGGGTTGGCGATCGCAGTTGGTTGGTTAAATACTCAGAGAACGCTGCTGCCCATCCTCTGGTGAATCCCTTAGTCGCCTTTTACGACACCCATGAGAAGAGATAAGGGTGGTGCTATTCTTTAAGTCCGGCACCACACGGAATGTATAGATGTTAAACACGCTGAAAATATTTATTCCTAGCCTGTGCCCGCGGTTTCACCCGCGTGATTGTTGTTTATCGCGCATCCCTCGGGAGTAGGAAGTAGGACAGGATTATTATATTACTCTATATCGAGTTGAAATATTTCGTTTTCAAATAATTAAAATTATAGGATATATAGATAGTGTTAATTTGAAAAAAATTAAAATACCAATATTGTTTGTAGCGAAGTTTCTATTGCATAATTGCGTGCTCGGCCGCGGTGGAGTAAACCGAGAAAAAACGACACCATTACTATATATACTATATATATAATACGTGTTCTATTCGCGCTTGGAAATGTGTAGAAGCTTCGCTTCTGTCAAACGTCCACCAACGCCACCCGTTTTAACTCGCCAGAAGTGAAAATTTCATCGAGTTAAATGGTAATAATTCTAAATTTTGCGAATGAAAAACATTGTTACAAAACGACAATACCAATGGATTCTGTAATCAGTATAGAATATATATTTTCGTTTTCAAACGACAAAAATTTCAGCGTAAATAATTAATTTTAATAAAGTTATGTAGGTAGTTATAAATGTTTTAGCATCAATGATGAACACTTTGAACAAATCCTATGATAAAAGGACACAAAAATAATTCAAAAATATTAATTACGTTACAGAAATGTTGTTTCATAAAGTTGCCTAATTTCCCCGCGTTTCTGAAACCACTTGACGTAATAAGACATTACATAATACATAATAAAGCTGGGAGCACATTAATCATGGGACCAAGTAAGCTTGCCTCTTTGCTTGCCTTTATAATGCAGGAGTTTAAACGCAACGGTATTACTAAGCACCGTACCGCGGGAACAGCTGCGTAAAATTTTGATGGTTGTTTGAGTAAAGTTTTTAGATAAATGCCTAAGTAGTGTATTTAGCGTTAATTTATTTAAGGACCAAATTGTACATTGTGCAACTTGCCCGAGGCATTTTCCACCAGTCAGCTTTCGGGTAACGCAGAAAGAAAAAAACGCGGTTTCACTTTTTATATGTCTGTGGGTTTGTTTCTGGTTTGTTTGATTACGGAACTCTTTTGAGGTTTAACTTACATAAATTAATTTCAAGTTATTAATAAATAATGCCTCATTAATATTGCTTGAAGTTATTAAATGTAGTTAAATTAATACTAACAATAAATCTATAAGCCTACATAAATACAATACTTACTACACAAATACAAAATATAAGTACAAAATAAAATGAGATAAAAATCAATATTAATTAGGCATTATTAATTAATAACTTTATTTACCCATATTTTTACAAATGAATAAATCAATCAATTAATTATGATTTTATTTTTTATCACACAGGCCATTCAAAGTTGCCTACTACACATATTTTACTCGTCAAACTGCTGATGCCGTTTGTAGATGTTTTTTTGTCATTAATTATTTATTTTCTAGCATATGGTACTTGAAAAAGATGTTTAAGGAATTTAATGTTCTAACATATCCTGTCACGTATGACGTGCAAATATATTTGGGGTACTTTATTATGTAATGAAATGTAGTAAGTACAGTACTGTAGTTATAATGAAATATTGAGTAAAAAATTGCAACAGTAGGTACATACATAATTAATTAGACTTACATAATTACATAGCATTACAACAACAGGGTTTACTTTTAATGTTTTATTGTGTGTTTTTGTAACAAAAATAAAATAAGTCAACCATTACGTTTCTTACATAAACTAATTTGGTTTGCCAGTTCATTCCAGCTTGTCTACGCAAACAAATACAAAAACTTCACATTTTTCGATCCCATCCCATTTTAGTGCCCTATTTCGTAAAAAATGAAATTCAAACCAAAAGTCTGGTCTACAAAATAGCTGAGTAGATAAAAAATAAGCTAAAAATCCTTAGCAGACAGACAGACAGACAAACTTATTAAACACCTATATAATTACAGCAGACAGTGAAATACCTTTTTAAAAATCTGATTAGATGAGAGATGTAACAAACAGATGGGCACAGAAGGTTAACGAAAAAGATATATCTTTTGTGTAGAGCGTTTTTACATGTACTCACGATACAGAAAATAACCTAGTGTCATAGTGTCTTCGCGATTAATACCGTGAAATACGCAAATAAAGTCGTCAGCGAGGTAATACATATTATCAGGTGTAACATTTTGTGTCATCTGCGAACAAATTAGTTCAGCAATGGTGGTATGCGACTAGTGTGATAATAAGAATACTGGGGGTCTACTAACAAAATCGACAACGACATAATCGAAACAAAGCGATAGTGCTCTGGGGTCCTAGTACGAGTGTGACACTTACGAATACTTTCATCGTTTTCGTCGACTTTCATTCATAAATCAGTAGCGCCCCTGGCGGATACGAGGAGGAAATACTGATTTACGAATGAAAGTCGACGAAAACTATGAAATAATTCGTAAGCTTCAAACTCATACTAAGCCCCCTGAATACATCGATCGTACCCCACTCTAATAAACGTTCGGATTCATTATCGTTTATTGAATTCATAACATAACATAACATAACATAACATCACGCCTGTATTTCCCCTAAGGGGTAGGCAGAGGTGTATAGTACACCCAAATTTCGCCAGTTATGTTATAGTCCCATGTAATAGGGTTTATTGAATTCACAGACTAATATTATGTATTTTTACGACTTCATAGACAATGTTCGGAGCGAATGAGTCAAAAACAAAAGAAATACTGTCAATGACATGTACGGTCGACCGCACGTTAGTGGTAACAGTTTGACATTGACAGCGCCTTTATTTTGTAAGCAGTAAGGGCGGATGTATAACTAAGAGTAGGATTACGACCGAAAATTTACTATTAGTATTGCTCGTTGCTTCGTATAAACGACAGTTAAATTGACATGACGTAGAGTATGTTTTGACACAATAAATGTCACGATATATCAACGTTGAAAGCATAAGTTTGTTTGACGAAAAAGTTTAAACGAAATCTGTTTTAATCACCAAGCGTGCTTATACGATTTCTAGGAAAATTACTTTTTTATGCGCTTTTCATTTAAACGCCCACTTCTAATTACGACAGCCCTAGAAAAACCAGGGCTTGGCTTTAAAAGCGACTGTAATGGTTTGAAACTGAAGTTTTTTTGTTTTACCTGTACCAACCCTATCTTTTACGGGGCAAGGTTCAATTCATGCGTTATACTGAGTGAACCTTCTGTCTTTTTTACTTAGTGGTAAAGGGAGCAAGTAGTTCCCAGACGCGCCAGTTTTCACTCTGATTAATTAAGTGTACGATATCGAATTAGCCTGGGGAGAACGATTTGTTTGCTCCCTAACCTATAATGTAAGTGCTTTAACGTTTGAGTGGGGAGCCGGTGTATTTTGTAGCACACAGCTTGGAATATGAATTGGTTTGTATTTTGAAGGTTTAAAGTGTAGTACAGTTTTGTTGTGTGGTGTGTGAAATTGTTGACAAAATGTCTTTTAATAATTATTGTTGACGAATTGCATTAAAAAGACATGCCAAGATTGTTTACTAAATAAGACAAGTAAGAAAAAACAGAGATTACGCATTAAAATTTACGCTGTGGCATAGCGTTACGGAACAAAGCAGCAGCGCGCGTAGCACGTAGAGTGGTGTAGCGAAACTACGTAGAGCTACGCAGTGGCGTAGCAGTCCTACATTGCTCCGCGTAGGCGTAGCGTTTTTACGAAGCTTCGACTACTTCAGTGTGCAATAGCAGCATAATTCCTTTTTAATGGTTTAATTTCACAATTGTTTGCAAAAAACAGCCAGGATTTAAAACAAAGACCTGTAATTACTTTCAAGAACCGTCCAACATTCTCGTAAAAAGGTAAAGAAATGGTACTTATCATAATAACATCAGCCAACAAAACGGACAGGTATGTTCTCTATTGCTATGATCAAAAGCATTTTGAATGACCTACTTTTTCGCAATATTTATATTCTGGGGCGAAGGGCGAGGGGCGAAGGGCGATAGCATCTATTTATGCAGCTTGTTATCTTTGTCGTTGTTACATTGACACAGAAGTGACTGTTGCCAGAAGCTTGTTATTTTTTATTTTTTGTTCGCCATATGTTATTAGGGCAACTTCGGTTATTGCGGGTGGCACTATTATGTGAAGTTGTGAAAAAACCTTAGTCGTGATAAGAGTTGTCATATATCATATCAAAGTTTGTGAATTGTGATGATTCCTTGATTGATTCAAATAAATAGTAGGCGTCATAGAACTTGCGAGAGAAGACAACCCCACCTCCATTTGAGACTAAGCTAGAAAGAGAGAGAGTGTTGAAGTCATAGAAATTAACGGATACAATCTCAAATCACTTTGCAGGTTTACCATTCTTAGTTTAAAGTTCTAGTACGACCCATTGCAAAATGTCTATCAATCTATCGTTTGCACAATTGACCAATACACTGAATGACCAATCCAAAATACTTATGTTGACCTATACGCAAAACGTCCAATACGCATAGCGACGATTCGTAATTTTGACTAAAGAAACTGAACTACTTAGGCCCTCGATTTTCACAGAGATTTATTTTTTCTTTGAAAATCTGTTTCAGTGAGTGAATAATTATCTTGATGTTGTTCTAACTTAAACTTAGATAACTCGTTCGCAACTTTTTCGTTGAACAACCGAAGTTGGTAGCGTGATAAATTAAATTATTCGTAACTTGGCTAACTGATTGTAATTTCTATTGTCAGTGGGGTTATTCAGCCTCTGTAGAATTGAAATAATCTTCGAAGTTCACTTTAATATGTCAAACTTTGTTTTAGTTTAGAATTCTGTGTGACTTAGTACTTGTAGATTGAAACATGAAATATTTAATTACATAATGGTAACGTTATGTAATTGAATATAATTGTTATATAATTCTATGTCCAGCAGTGGACTGCGATAGGCTGAGTTGATGATGATGAACGTTAGTTCATAATTTCGAAATAAATGTTTGAGATATGATATAAATATTATTTGGCGTTGGCACCTTATCGTAAATATAGGATGACATAATTGAAAAAAATAAACGCTAATTTACCAAAAGGGCCGAAAATTCCAAAAATAAATTATGGAAAGTGTCCGTGGGGCGGTTCTAAGGAAATTAACGAGTAAACTCATTTGTCGAGTTCCGTTTGGGTTTCATCAAATTAAAGCGAGCGCCCGCGCCGCCTCGTCGATAAAGTAATTTATTATAAGTGCTTGTTGATTGAAAACACTCATTTTCGAATATATTTGATCAAGTTCGTGTATTTAATTTGTAATTTAATTAAAGAAAATGACTGATGTTTATATTTCAGTGAGAGTAGAGAAGTAATTATATAATATGTTCATTTATTTACAATACGCGCTGAATATGTGAGTAATTACTGAGTTAATGTTTTCCTATTAATTCATCATCATCATCAACTCAGCCTATAGCAGTCCACTGCTGAACATAGGCTCTCCCTTTGCTATTAATTATTATATGAAAATTGTAATTATAATATAGCACTGCCGTTCGGTGTAGTTGAACTCACTGTAATAAAAATATATAATTTAGAAACATTATTCCCTAAAGCGATATAACGAAAAAGATACCGCGTAAAAAGAGAGACTAAATTTAATACTTATCAAGATGACAAATCGGCCCCAAAGTCTTCAAGACGTCAAGACATTGGTAGACCCGCTCGTACTAAGTTAGGTCTCAGACTTGTAGCTTTGGGGACACTTGGCGGTTCTTATAATCCAGTGTTTCGCAGTCTGGGACCGCCATAACCCCCATCGGAGGAAATTTGCATGAAGATACTGTGCTCAATCCACGCCCGGTAATGTAATTTCTCGACTAGATAACATTTTGAATATCCCCGCAATATGTAAGATTTACATTTCCTCGTGGAATATAATTTTAGAACTGTCGTGTGGTGTTGATAGTTTGGCTTGTTATTTCGTATAAGATCTTGAATATGTTGGATTGTTTTGTTATATTTATTTCTATTCTAGAAATGTGAATTAGTAGCATTAAATGGTAATATGTTGCGTCAAAAATGTTATTATAGTGTATCAGATTTTTTAGCAGATAAACTTTTAACATCATTTGTAATTATTAAATTTTTTGGACTCGAATTTACCTTTGCTCAATATTATTTATAAATCAATTTTGTCATCATCATCATCATCATCATCATTTCAGGCGAAAGACGTCCACTGCTGGACATAGGCCTCCCCCAAGCATCGCCACAACGACCGGTCCTGTGCCTTCCGCATCCAGCGGATTCCCGCGACCTTCAACAGGTCGTCGGTCCACCTTCAATCAATTTTGTAATATATTTTATTTTAAATGAATGATTATAATTTATCTTATTGTAATTTGAATCTTTGACATATATGAAATAATTTAGTTACAGAAAATAATTGAATTTATTACAGTATTATTATATCATAGTCATGATTTAAATTGTGGAAAGAAAAAATCGCTCACGAGCAGGATTCGAACCTGCGACTCCTGGCTCAGTACCTCATTGTTTTAGCCACAAAGCTACCGTGAACACTGCTCGTGATATCGAAATTAACCTCCACTTTTTGTACGTCTTATACGTACGTTTTATAGTCATGCTTTATTTTTGTACGTCTTATACGTACGTTTTATAGTCATGCTTTATTTTTGTCACCTTTTGATGTCTTTAATTGGCTGATCATAAAGCACTTAAAACTTTATTATGTACTACCAACCATTTTACCTATGTATCACAAATAAAATTCTGATTCTGATAAGAGTTACAATAACTTGACGACAACCTGTAGAAATACATTCCTTTGTTTGCTGCAACGTTTTACTACAGTGAACTGCATATTAATGGTAACAAAACCAGTACAAGCAGAACCTGTCTTGTCTGAAACTTACATACGAAGCCTTATATAAATAATGGTTTTGTTACCATTGATTATGCGATTGACTGTACCTATGTATGTATGTCGTTTTAGGTGCGGTCAGACGCACGTCATTGGTGATAGTTTGACGTTGGCAGCGCCTTTATTTCGTAAACAGTAAGGGCGGTTTTCTGACTCAGGTGTTACCACTGTCATGCGGTCGACTGTACTTTCTTTATATTTTATGTGTCTTTTTGTTTTACTATTTTTGTATACCCACCTGTTAGTGTTTCTGTTGCTTTGTTATTTAAATGTTGCGCGCCGTTAACTGGGACAATAAACCATTTTTCTTTCTTTATTTCTTTTCTTTCTCTATGTCTTTACTAATGTCTTCATGTAATTTATTTATGTTTTATTAGGTAAAAATCAGTACATCAATTTGGTAGTTACCCATGAAAATGTAGCCAACAGATTTAATTTCCATGATTGAAGAAGACGGTTTCCTTGATGGAGAAAATGTTAATTCTTCAAATTCAAAGCATTTTTTTTGCATTATCTCAATCTTGAAAAGTTTGTTTGCTTAGTCTGTAATAGAATAAGTATTCTTCATGAAAAAGAAGGTAGCCTCGTTCATATGAAGGTAAATGGAGCATTAGGGAAACGACCTGAAGCGTCAACCGGACATCATAACAGATAGGAAGGTTGAAAGACCCTTGAATTAGGATAAGTACAGTATTATGTGGTATGAGAGTGTATGGCTGTGTGTCATATATCTTCGGTGATACTGCAATAGCACGTAACTAGCGCTGGTAAATACCGCGTATCCAATAAAACTCACTGAATCAAATTTATCTTTTGTGGGTTTCTAAATGTAGCTGGCACGCGTCAATCCTGACTGAGTGAAGCGAGGTCTCTGAGTTAACTAGCTTGCTCAGCACTTTGCCAGTCTGTCTGTCAGATTCTTATATTTTTTATAACTTTTAATCCAAACAATGCAGTTACTTCAAAATCTCACATAATACGTAAAAGTTTAGGTCAAAGCCGAATATGATTGACATGCAAAGAGGGGCAATTTTTTTTCCTTCTCGGCTTGTCTAATGCATGTGGGATATCGTAAAACATAACATATTTAACAAAGTATAAAACTGTTTTTAGAAATATTCTATGCCTTAAATTATCATTTTGGTGGTTTTCCGCACATCAAATCTTTATTCGGATTTCCACCTAAGTTGCAGACTTGCGCGAAACAAACACTCACTCAGTTCTCCTATGTCTCAGAAATTGCCTCCAATGTCTACCATTTGTTAAGATTAGCTCTATTTCAACAATTGAAATCACAATTTATCATGAAAAAAAAAGTACTATAAAAAAGCTGAAGAGATTTATATAATAAAGCTGGAGAGGTTTTATAATTGCTTGTTTGCTTGTTTAAAAACGCCTATCTCTGAAACTACCAGTTGGATTCTAAAAATTCTTTTTGTATGTGATAGCCAGATTTATAAAAAAATAGTATATAACACGCTACGACCCTCAGGAGCCGAGCAAAAAGAAAAACGTCAAAAAGAACGCTAAGCGAAAACGAAGCAATAGCGCGAGCGGGCGATGCGACGCACGGTGGGTGAAACCGCGGGGCACAAGCTAGTAGACTATAATGATAATGTAGCAGAGTATTTAAACAAACTGTCATGTTTGCTGAAAGCTGACCTGATAAAGTATCGATCATTTTAACAAGGGCTATTGTAGCCCGACACGCACACCGCATTCATGTGTTTACATATTTGTACATGTATGTGTACATGTGTATCCACGTAATTTATATAAAATCGCCTCGTTGCAATTTACATGTAAAAGCTTGGCGGAGATTGACGTATTGTGCATTGGTAGGATTTTAGTTTATTATTGAGTCCGTCGAACCGGAAGTACCGGGACTAGTTGCCTAGTGATTCTACCTTTTTCCACCTATTCCAACTATTTTGATTTATTGACCGTGAATATTTAGTTGATTCAGAATATAATTTATTGAGTCACTGAAAATTAACGCGGAGTGCTGCTTTCGGAATGGCTTTGAAATTGTAATCATATGCATATCTATACAGATACGTGATACATATGTGACACCAACACACATGGTATAAAGCATATAATAATATGTATAAGCATAGAACAAATAATAGTACAAGTACAAGTATAAGCAACAGATGAATTGAACATTTCAAAACCAATCGCGACGTGCAGAAGCAAAGAAAATTAACATAACATGTACAGGGATTAACTTCGTATGTAATTGCAAAGTGCTAGACAATGCGAGGGAAAACTTTTGGGTTGTTCGAGAGTTCTATAAAAACGGTCATCGTATTTTGCCGGTTTTGGTACCGGTTTTCAGCAGGATGAGCATTTTATTTGGATGACTTATTTTTGATTACGCGTTGGTCCTTTTTAAATTTTTTATCGGAAATAAGCTCCGATTATCCGTTTAATCTGGACTTATGTAAAAGAAAAACAATGAGTGTTTTTGAGAAAAATATGTGGTACAAAATCTTGATCGTTTTAATAAATAATTCTGTTCTATAGCCACATGTTTTTTAACAAAGAGTAGGCCTGCCCAGTCCGTGTGGTGCCGGACTTAAAGAATAGCACCACCCTTATCTCTTCTCATGGGTGTCGTAAAAGGTGACTAAGGGATTCACCAGAGGATGGGCAGCAGCGTTCTCTGAGTATTTAACCAACCAACTGCGATCGCCAACCCGCCTGCCAAGCGTGGCGATTATGGCATATCCCCTCCTTAATTGGGGGAGGCCTATGTCCAGTAGTGGACGTCTTTCGGCTGAAATGATGATGATGATGAGGCCTGCCCATATCTCTTTACACCCACGTTGTGTTTTAAAAGGCGCTTAAGGATAATGTCAAGCAGAGCAGTAGCATCTTTATTATTATTATGGAAATTTTATATCCCTACAGTTTGCTATAGTACCTCTTGTTCAACAGTGGTCTATAAACTATACAAAGAAGGCAAGTTTTCAAGTCATCAAATAAATACAAGTATAATTTTAAAATAAAACGTTCGATTCAAAACTCAATTTGCTAAACTCATTGGCCAAGATTTACAACCCTATTACAAATATTCAATGGGCATCCAATATGGTAGATAGGCCGATCGACCTCTTAGTTCAATGAACTGGTTACATTAAGACAATTGTGGCCCTAATGAGGCACAAAAGGGGATTATTGGGGTACAACTGGTCCGTGTGGGTACGTTAGGATCCCGTAAAGCTGTGGGCTTAGCGTATTGTTCGGGTACCGGTAATTTAATACCGATAAGACACTTAAATTATGTTGCTTAGGCTTACCGTTTACGGCTGTGTTTACATTTTGTACGAAATTGCGCTGATGCAGGGCCGGCTCTAAGGGTACAGCAAGAGGAGCGATCGCTCTAGGTGCCAGGTGGGCACCAAAATCATAAAGGGACTCGCGAGTGAAAGAAAATGTTAGCTCATTAGGTAAGTAATAAAATAAGCGCCCTGATGACTGTCGATTCGATTCTAAAAAAACAGATTTTATATTGTCTTTTATTATTTATGCCGCTTGAATAGATGAATTAATTTTTATTTTAAATGCGTATTTTATGCAAAAAATAGTCAAAATTTTATTTTTAAGAATTTAGGACAGAGGGCGCTGTGAGACAATCTCGCTCTACCCAGTTAAAGTAGTTTGGCCGCCGCTGTGGTTATATATTTTTGCGTTAAGTGCTGGATTTCTAGCCATGCTCGTTCCTTTCGTTGTCCACTTTGCGACTTCTCAGTGAGAGTTGCAACAATCGCATGCTAACTTTGAGTAAAGCGAATTCAAATTGGCCTTAAAAGGCTACGTTCAGGATATTTTACGCTTGCCTGAATGTATGTAGGTGAATATTTTTCGTGCCGCTTGCACAACGACACACATCACACATCGACACATCACACACACACACACACACACATGACATCGATTGTTTTTGTGCGGAATATTGAATGAAATTATCACTATGTCTTATTACTCTAAGGTTGCTCCTAATCCTGGTACTCATAAATTATTGGTTAGGATCTTTTGATCGGGTTTATTTTTGATGACTTGGAAGAATCCTAGTCATCTAAAAATAAACCCAAGCTGCTAAGTTTCTGAAACATTTGGTTGGGTATCTAAACAGTGTCTAACAAAGAGCGAGATAGTCAGGTTTCTTCGTTTTAAATATCTCTTTTATCTCGAAGTAACTATGCCCTATACGTCTGAAAACGAGTAAAGAGTACGCCCGTATCAAATTGAGGCCGAGTACCTTCGTCAAACTATCGCATCTACCTACCATTTTTTCTATCGGAAAAATTTACTATAAATACCGTTTGAGATCAAAGATCAGTCAACAAAAGTATCCATTTCAAAACTGAGATACATTTCAACACTCAAGTATTTTCCCGATAATTTTAAAATGCAGCAACATCCCTGTCTAATAAGAGGCCCGGGGCTGTGTGGAATACGTAAAGCGTTCAGAGCAGAGCGGCTGAGCTGTGACTGACCGATGCTAATGCAATCGTCGGTTCCACACCTGCCCTGCATTTAGCTGCCACAACTAGAGTCCGTTGAGTTGTTATGATGGTTAATGGATACTATACTAAATATATGTAGAGGGGTCAGTAAAATTACAGACACAGACAGTTTATATATGCGTTCTTTTTCTGCAATAACTGTTGGATACAAAACAATCTCAATAGGCATATCGAACACCTAGTGCAACAAAGACGTAAGTCATCATCGTCATCATCATTTCAGCCAAAAGACGTCCACTGCTGGACATAGGCCTCCTCCAAAAAGGGGGAATATGCCATAATAATAGACGTAAGTACTGATTGGTAATTATAATTTTTTGCTCAATTTTCATCATGATAGTTTGACGTAAAATTGAGGTTTTATTTAAAAAAAAAAAATCGTCGTGTCACACAATAATATAACTGGATTTACAGTTTTTTGTTCCCCTGTAAAGTTAGCATATTCGTCTTACGCCTTTACTGGGCTAAGTGTGCTATATATTTTTAATTAATTATGATGTTAAAAAAAGACTTAAAAAAACAAAAAGACTAAATTTATTAACGTTCGATTCGCTTTCATAATGCTCTTAATAGACAAACATAACTTTCTACTTCACTATAATAATTGTATTGTTTTATTATAACTGCCTTTGAATACGAATAAAGATTTATGCCACAAGTTATTTTAATCACTGAGAGGATAAAGTTAAATTGAAAACGGAAAGAAAGGGAATTATCTTTCATTTTCCAATAAAGGTGGAAGCTCGTTATTTTAAGTTCACTGAGTTACTGCGTAGTAGATATTGCGATTTGTTACAAGATTGTCTGAATATTTCACTTCTTATTTATAAATGAAATTAAAATTGACGTTTAAAATACTTATTGCAGATTGAGGCTGGAGATAATATACTCGAGTCAAAGATACTAGCGCAGAATAATTACCACGAAGTAGCCATGTGTATAATCTATGGTAGCCATTCACGATAATACTAGAAAACAAATCGTAGAGTGTATGAAAGTTCTTAGGAATGTAATATTTATGAATACCTACAATATATAAATGTTTTTCAAGCAATTCGAACTTTTTCCGAAAAAATATCTCATAAAGAATTTGAAACTGTCATGTATTGTGTCCGTAGTCGAGCAACGGGTCGCCAAGACGACAGCTCCCGTAGCAACTTCTTTATACCACCACATAACTACGAAATGGGAAGCCAATGATGTAAGCCTATTGTGGGAAGTTATAAAATATAGTTACTTACCTAAAGTATTTTTTCCTTTAACACATTTTCCACGTAATACGGACGGCTATTGGCAGTGTTAACCTATAAAACCTGACAAAATGAGTTAAAGAACTTTTTTTTGAAGCGCCCATAAATGAATTTTTTAAAATAAGTGTGATATAAACTTTAAAGCAATGTTTTTAAACGTTTTTCATAGCGACTCAGGAAAGAGCGCAGAACGCCTCTTAACCAGAGTTGATATGTATATATATTGTTTGGGTGTGCTTTGAACTCTTGTTTAATTGTAGATGAAAATTGGACAACATTATTTAGGAATTGGTACATAATTTTTTAGCTAAGAGTATGGAAGGCAGGACCCATCCAATGCTGGCAAGCTCGGGCCCCCCCCCTTTTTTCCCGGGATACAACCATGTCTATTCAATAATACCCCACATGAGTGAATGCAGCAAAAAAAAATTTCATCGCCCCTAAAATCCAGAAAATTTTAAAATTTAGACCATTATCTATTTTATTTTGAGCAAAATTTCATGTACGTTTATAACTGTAGAAGTTATAAAGTTGTAAAAGACTAGGATAGACGGACGGAAGGAACGAGCTTATAAGGTTTTCTTGTAGTACTACGGAACTCTGAAAAACAGCTAAGTAATTTTTAACAAATTAATCTTTTAGAATTTTACATTGTGGTTACAAATTAAAAGTAACATATTATGTTGTTTATTACCGTCTATAAACCTACATTTTTTTCTTCCTTTCTCGTTATAATATAAAACCAATGGTCGTAAAAACTCGCCGCAATACGATCTTTAGGCGTCCATTGCGAGTCCATTAAAACTTCACCAAGCATTTCTATGATTTCTCGCGAGAGAACGCTTACTAGAACACAAACTTTTCTAATTTAGGGTCACTACCCCAAAATAGAGGTCAGTCACCTTTGCGAAAGAGGATTTATTTACAAAGAACTGTCGTCAAATAAGCAAAATTTATCTTGCAGCTTGGATCAATGTTTGGACCAATGTTTGTCGGGGAAGTTTATTTATAAGATAAAGGATTATTTAAATTGGGCTTTGAAGCCAGGACGATGCAAATATTTTTGACGGAGTTTCCGTTATAAACGGTAATTTATTTAACACGGCTGGAATGATCAAATTTTCACCTCAAGTTCGGAGCCGAATTTGATGATATTTGTATTATAATTTAAATATTATAATTATGCCGAGATGGGGGCTTTTTTTAGTCTTATACAGGCATGTTATTTTTAATTTTATTGTCATGTGTTATTTTTATACTCACTTCATTATTAATATTTTGGTAAAAGACAAGCACATATCCCTAGGTCGTTAAACCGAAGTTTGGCCCAACAATCCCAACATCCAGGCCAACACTATCGCACAGAACACACACGTAGATAACGGGTCATTAATACCTGACTCCCGTAAAGTAACAGGGCCCAACTGTATTCGCACAGTTCAGTAAAAAATTACCGAGGCACGCACCCGATTTATTATGCCTCCGCCATTTTAGTTTTCAACGTTACGTGAAAAAGAAAAATCGGGTGTAAAGTGTGCGATATATCAGAAGGATATGTTTAAACCCTTGCCGGGTATATACACTGGTATTTTTATAGCATTATTTAATTTGGGTATGCTTTAGATTTTGACGACGTCTGTGGTCTAGTGGTTCGAGTGTCGGACTGCTGATCAAGAGGTCGTGGGTTCGATTCCCACAGAACACAAATATTTGTGTGATGAACATAAGTGTTTGTGTTGGTCTGGGGGTTTCTTATGTATTATAAGTATGTATTTACAAAAAAATAAATATATAAGTATTATAATCCATTGTCTAGTACCCATAGCGCAAGCTCTGCTTAGTTTGGGACTTGATGGTGCCGTGTAAACATGTCCCAAAAATGTTTATTTATATACATAATATAGGTATACTGGCAACATCTACTTCGTTCGTAAATTTTATACTTAGTTATTTTGTGGTTTTGTTGAATCTCCACTCTCTATTCTTAATTTATACTAAACCTCTTAAGGGGTCATTGAACTCATAATTGTGAACAACTTTTACTATGTATGGGACCAATCCTGAAATCGTGAAAAAGAAACTGCTGATCCTTATATTTCTGTTCACATACATCGACGATTTCAGGGTTGGTCTCATAGTAAAAGTTGTTAATAATGACGAGGACAATAACCCCTTAAGAGGTTTAGTATAAACTAAGAATAAGGTTGCATATAGTCGCTGGAAAAGGCACCAAAGGCGTTTAAGTCGCCACGCATTTCCGGCGATGCGTCGGTTTATTTTGACGAGTAAAGAGTTTAAAACTAAAGTTGTATCATTATTTCATAATAATTTTTCACAGAGCAGTTACAGTTATCCATTTTCTATGTATAAATCTATCTATGAATAGGCAACATTCGTCCAAATTGTTCGTTATTTTATCCAAATAATGGCTAGCGAGCAAATAGGAGAAATTCTCGTAAATGGATAAAACATGTTTCCAATCAGTCAACATGGCGGAAGCTTGCATTGTTTGCCAGTTATTTCTGTAAACTTTTAGGTTTTATCAGAAATGATGAACGAATTCTGGGCAGCGATATTGCGAATAACATTATAGTAAAACAAATTAGTTCTGAGTTAAGCTCGCCGATGTACATAAACTTTCCTACTGTAATATAAATGTATATTTTTTTATAGTATAGGATGGCGAAACGAGCAAAAGGCCCACCTGATGCTAAGCGGTTACCTTTGCCCATAACAACTGCAATACAACCTAGGCTGTTACCTAAATGGTACCGCAAGTCGGTTCGCTAAACTGAGACATGAAGATGGACAATCATGTGATTGTAATTGTATATATATATGTGTATACAATAAAGAATAATAATGGTTTGGATTTTGACTGAATTAGAGGGAGCAAGATAAATGTGTTTTCATTCAAATCCTACTAATATTATAAATGCGAATATTTGGTTCTTTGTTTGTTCGTCATTCAATCAAGCTAAAACGGCTAAAACGGATTTATTATTATTATTTATTTATTCGTATAAGTATAAGTTCCACAATATGAGTACAGTACAGTGAGAGTGTGAGTGTTCTATAGTATTTTGGAGGACACACGAACAGATCATATCCTGGATTAACATAAAGGATACTTTTTATCAACATACCATCCTGAAATCGCCAAAAAAATATCAGCTGTTCCCTACTAAATCACCGATGTCGCTCGACGTTCGACGAAATGTAAGGATCAGCTGATATTTTTTTCGTGATTTCAGGGTTGTTCCTATAGTAAAAGTTGTTCAGTAGCATCCTCTGAATAAGCTCTTCAAATATGACCACGCATTTCTGATACACGTTGTATAATACTTCGACCAACACAAACACTTATGTTCATCACATAAATATTGTGTCCTGTGGAAATCGAACCCTCGTGATCAGCAGTCTGACACTCGAACCAAAATTACAATCACATGAGACTTTCCATCTTCATGTCTCAGTTTGGCGAACCGACTTGCGGTACCATTTAGGCAACAGTCTAGGTGGTATTGCAGTTGTTATGGGCAAAGGTAACCGCTTAACATCAGGTGGGCCTTTTGCTCGTTTCGCCATCCTATAATAAAAAATAAACCACTAGACCACAGACGTAGTACTACTGTTATGTGTTTAGTTAAAATAAAAACTTTAAAATAAAATTATAAGTATAATGAAAACTTCCTGCAGTCTATCCGTTTTGCACATTTCTTAAAGCTGTTTTGATAAAGAAAATATAAACCATATTAAGCATGCGCCCATCGCATCATACCGACACATTACCATTATTGCCTCATAGAATGACAATTGAAACACAAATGTCTTTCTGCCGTGTTTTACCGCCAACGATTCGGCATGATTTATTCATTTGTCCATAAATTCGGTCATAAGCCGGACATATTTATTTTGTATGAAATATCGGTTTTACCCTTGGCCGGTAATGCGATATTTTCCCCATTGTTATCCTCCATTCGGACTGACCCTTGATATTTTCAGCTATTATATTTCGGCTTTTTTCAGCTATTTCGGCTCTCGGAACGTTTCATAGCCTCACTCGAATGTACAAACATATACGTCCATATACGGAAATCCATGGAGTAGTCTTTTCTGTGCATTTTTCCGGCAGTCGTATAAATAGGGCAAAGATCTTTTTGTTAACGAAATCTTTTCAATGTTTTTAATTTGTACTTTTCCCGGAACATGGAACTACGTAGTCAGGGAGATTTCCTTTTAATTTATTATAGATGTTGCGAATAAAATGGGAAAAAAATCTGAAAGTAGATTTAAATGTGTGCAAGATTTTTTTGGCTTTATATTACTTGCGGAGTTATCCGTCTTTTTAAATACATTTGGGAAGTTTACACTCAATTCGGCTGGTAGCTGCTAGAGCCCCCACAGATTATGGATCAAATTGTCGGCCGATAGTAGGGTGATATAATTTTTGTGTGGAAAATCGGGTCTGCCGGTGTGCGCACTCCCGTATGTCCTCGTATTGATTATTAGAGCTCCTACACACTAGCGTTTCTCTAGCGTAGGTGTTCGTTCGTTAACGCGACGCAGACGCCGCGTTAGCGTCGCGCATGAATGATAATACAAAAATGACGCGGCTTCTGCGCTACGCGAACGCCTGAGAAACGCTAGTTTCACGTTTCACAGCATCTCAGCGTTTCAGACATCTTGGTCTAATTTTAGCTCTTTTAAAGATTTTAAGAGAAATTGAAAAAGGTATTATATAAACATCCTTCAACTTCAAGATAACATTATTTGTAACCGACGAAAAAAAAGGAGTAGGTTCTCAATTCGACGGGTATGTATTTTTTTTTTCTTTTTTTATGTATGACCAAGCGATACAAGCGATAACATCGAAGCGATATTCGGAACGATTTAAGTAGTAACTTTGTGTGATAATTAGCGATTCAGTGTAATTGTTCTGTAATAAAGTGTTCTCTACGCAGTTACGCGGCTTTCTATCCACGAACCCCCAGCTCGTAACACTATATAAATCATGTATAGAAATTAATTAAATTAAATATTTGTGAAAACACTGAAGGATGTTTATCATCATCATCAATTTCTATTTATATTTCAATGTTTTTTATCATCATCATTTCAGCCGAAAGACGTCCACTGCTGGACATAGGCCTCCCCCAAAAAGGGAGCCATATATGCCATAATCGCCACGCTTGGCAGGCGGGTTGGCGATCGCAGTTGGTTGGTTAAAATACTTAGAGAACGCTGCTGCCCATCATCCTCTGGTGAATGCCTTACGGCCAAAATTAATATCCAATCTATCCACGATTTGCCCTACTAGAGATAGGAATTTGACATAAGCTTCATACAAAATATGTCACATTTCTATCTCTAGTAGGGTATATCATGGATAGATTGGATATTAATTTTAGCCGTAAGTCGCCTTTTACGACACCTATGAGAAGAGATAGGGTGGTGCAATTCTTTACCACACGGAACGAAGGAAGGATGTTTAAAGAATAATTTTATTTTTTTGCTCTTAAATCTTTTAAATAAAAAAAGGCTAAAATTATAGCGAGACAGCAGTGAAAGCTGCCTGGCGTAGCCTGCATGGGTGATGTTGCTGGCGTGGTTGGCGTGGCTTGCGTGGTTCCCGTGGTTGGGGTAGCAGGCGTGGCTGGCTTGGCCGTGATATCGGCGTGTCAGCTGCATCATGGTGGGGTCCGTGAGTTGGCGCGCAGAATTCCAAATGCGCCGCCGGGAAGGGTGCGACCGACGTTAGGTCGCACAGGGAGAAGGGGCTCGCCTACTTGTGGCGGGACCTGTCGTGGGTGGTTGTGCGACTAGAGGTTTTCCCAAAGACTTTGTATATACTGACGTAAGTATAATACCTTTATGGATTTTCCACGCTCCCGGACAATGGTAGTTGGGGGAACACCGTGGTGGTTTTAGTCGCCCGGAGTGCGTCCATGAGGATTTCCCCAAAGGATATAAAATGGTCCAATATAGATTGACGGTTATTATTTTTAATTTAATTTATCTTGCTTTTCTCCCATTACGCATAAAATACTCTGCAACACGTACGGCATGAAATAAAAGTCTGAATGTCAATCATTCGATCTATTTCTGGAATAAGCCGCTTACTTGTACATCGACAATTCAGCGGCTTTCTAATAATTTGCAAAATCATTTTACACTTCACGGGCTTCCTTTTAAGGCTGGAAATAGCGTGCCAACAAGATATTTATGTTCGTTATTTTATCTTTTTTTCAATTGTACTAAGTGAATGGGCTTTACACAATATCCTCGACTTTGAGATACACGTGTCGCGTTTTAAATTGAATCCCATGTCAATTTACATCAAATTGATGTTCGTAAATTATTATAACACGTTCGATTTTGAAGCGATCCGACCGTTGCCGAGCGCAAAGCGCAAAGATTCTGAAATGATAAACTACCTTTTTTTCGAGGAAAATTACTGGGTTCAGTTCGCGCGCAGTTGGTACACACCAGTTTTTTCAAAATCCTTGAATCCAGTTTTTCATTACTTTAAAATGAACGAACGTTGTGGTTCCTCAGAACAAAATTCTCTAGCTCTCATAGCTTAATATTTTTCCCCACTCGCCCAATCTCTCGCGAAATGAATCAGCCTGTGGATACCGTCACACGTGGAGGCTTTAATGCACCCCAATTACGTTGTTTAGTCGTACCACCCTATAAACTTTCAGTGTACTGGCCACTTAAAGACCGTTTCAAAAGTCAAGAAGAATCTAGAAGATAAAATGACCGTCCGGCGCACCCTGGACGAGGATCTTTGTACCATGGCATGCTTGTGTAGCAGACGTCGACCCGGTAAAAGAACCAAACAGGCCATTAAACATTATTAACCAAGGTAACATTTCTCAAAATATCCATAAATAGTCACAAGGTTTCCCTTAAGTGGAAAATACTGTGAGGCCGTCGCCATAGAGATTACTCTCATAAATCAGAGCGAGTCGCACTCATGCATACATCAGCAGTGGGTATGTACGTGACTGGCGAAGTAATGGCGGTGTATGTATAGGTCCTATTATAACAGTAACTATTCTTCCTTGTGACTTTGTGCTTGGTAATCGAAATACGGAAAGACTGGTTTCAGGATTTTTTTAGGATTGTGAAGAAAAATTATAAAATATTCTCGTACATAAAAGTTTTCTTTCAGTTATCAGTTGAATTTTACTAAAGTTTTTACGGGAGTTTGGCGGGAAAATGTAGATGTTATGGATTTTTATAATTTTTCAAAACTTCTGTTTCTTCGAGTGTTAATGTGGAATTAATAAATGTTAAGTGCTCGTTAACGTACCTGGGTACACAAGTGTGGGTTAATAGCACAAAGTTGAAAAACGTGACATAGTATTTTCTCATCAATCCCTCAGAAACAGCTAAGTAGTTTAGTTTCCATTACTTTATTAGCGTGTGTTTTATTAAGAAGGTCGTGGCTAAAAGCTCCTAGCAACCAGGCCATAAAACTAAAAAAATAAGTGTACGGCGGGAAAAATGTGTTCTTGCGTTTGAAATTACTTCGCGCCCTTTAATCACATAAAGGAAATATAAAAATAAATTGCACAAGATTTTTTTTTATTGTTATCTAGATTCACGTTAGGTCCGCTAAAAACTTATTCAACGTATTTGATCATTTCATTAGTTGCCTCATACCCACAGGACTTAAGGGTTATCCCTATTCCTAGTTATAGATTAGGAATCTTCGACGTAAACGACCCTTTTGAAGTTAAAAGCCCTTTTATATAAATCGTTTCAGCCAGTTCAGACTAGACTAATAAATTAACTATCTAGACTTGTTCGCCGTCTTGCCAGGATTTAGTTAGGTACGTTATTTTAAAGGCTTTTGCAGGGTGTTTCTTTAAAGCAACAACGGTGAAAAAGGCTTGTCTTTTCGATTTTATTTTAGCGGTTAAAAGCTTGCCTTCCACATGGAAGTGGTGTGGATTTTTTTGTTTGTTGTTGTGTACAGTTAAGAAAAAAATCAACCATAAACATGCTGTCAAAAGTACAGTAATTTTATTTTTTAGGGTAAACGGTAATTTTTGCATGGTGGTCGTGTTCACCCGCATCTTGTTTGTGAGTTGTGTCCTATTTTGTATCTGCCATATAATATTTTTTTTTGGAAATTAAATAAATCAATGAGTATAAGCCTTCTTTCTTCTTCAGTAAATTATTTAGTAGTCACTATTTCTGACTGATCTACTATGTAATTTGATATTCAAAGATCTATAGGACTACATACTTTTATCATCCGTGCGATCGTTTGAATAATGTAAAAGAGATAGAATAGATACGAGACAATTGTTCCGCCGCCTTTGTTGAAACTCCCCTATATACTGATCAACTGTATTGATAGGCTAACTTATTCCACCAAACGTACATCGTATATCTAAGAGAAGATTATTTATAAAAGAGATAGCTTAGGTATACAAAAGATACATACATATTATCGTGTGATATCATGTAAATAGCAGGACACCACTCACGCATATATGTTTACAAAAGGAAAGTATGGGTTATTTCACATTTACTTTTAAGCTTTCGCGATGGATTATCTATATATTATTATGTGAATATAAAAAAACGTGGTATTTTTTAGTATTTAATATAAAAGGAGGGGAATGAAACATGTGTTTCGAAAGGCCATTGAATTGCGCCATTGTTAATGAAAAAAAGAGTATCCATGTAGTTTCTTGCCGGTTCTTCTCCATAGCACCTCCCATTTGGAACCGTGCTACTACAGCCTGAAGTTTCACAAGTGCCTATAATTAGGCTATTGGGACACCAATGTACAAAATTACTTCATTATACGTGACTGGCCACAAATTAACTATTACACCCACGGATAGCGTGCGGTAGCCTGTGGGCACTTCCACCTTATTTTCTATTCCTTGATTACACCTTCTAAACTATGTAAAACTTGTGAATATAGAGGACATACTGTTATATTCAACGGAAGCTGTTTGATATTCTATTGATAGATCCAAAACGGAAAAGTAGTACGGAACCAAACTCTTTACATTACTATAAATTCAAAACGCGTAGAAGAGTGTTAGCAATAAGTAGATCCACATGTCAGCCAGAGTACTCGCTTTTATGATGACTGGCATTTATTCAAAAATTACTCGCCTTTTTCTTTATCGATACATTCTCCCTTTATGCGATTTTATTGAAGGAGTAACGATTTGATGAACGTCCTTGATATTTTTTCATTTACGTACGCATATTTTTCGCTTCAGGGGTTATGTATGTCGCTTCGAATTAGACCTTGCCGACTCCGCATCCGGATGCCTTGCGGTTGAATGTTTTTCTTCCATGTATAATATAAAATTAAATTAGTTGGCGAAACTTCAAAGACGTGATGGGTATCCATATCTAATGACAATGCAACAAGAACTAATATGATTTTGAGAACTCGCAAATTCAACTACAGCCAGCTGATCACGGGGTCAACGACCGTGCGATGCGCGAATATTATTTTTTACGTATTAAAAAACAATTGTAGTGTTATGGTATCTGATATTTCTTTAATAATACTATGTAAACTTACAAGGTCACGTGTCCCGTGAAGAAAGAAAACCCCGTGTAAAGTTTCACCAACTAATTTGATTTAAACTTATAGAGACGTCTGAGTTTATATATGTACTTATTATAATGATTGCACTTGCTTTATAGGTGAAGGAAAATGTCACAAGAAAAAAACGAATAAATAGTGATGCTTGCATTGCTGTGTTTCGGTCTGAAGGATACGGGTGCCGGAGAAATTACAATCACATGAGACTTTCCATCTTCATGTCTCAGTTTGGCGAACCGACTTGCGGTACCATTTAGGCAACAGCCTAGGTGGTATTGCAGTTGTTATGGGCAAAGGTAACCGCTTAACATCAGGTGAGCCTTTAGCTCGTTTCGCCATCCTATAATAAAAATTAAAAAAAGTCTGCTCGTGACCACGGCCAATGCAACTTGGCCGAAACGTCGAGGTTAGTCAAAATGTTTGTTATGTTTTGATTTTATTGTGCGCGACAAGTCCCGTAAACATGGTTCAAAATGAATGCAAAGATTGTCTGGAAGATATCGCTAGAGATAAGACCGCCAATGTATCCTTAATTTAGGTACATTTTGATCCTATTTTTGCTGCTGGTTTGATGTACAATAAAGCATAATATATGTATTTATGTTATGTTTTATGTTATGTTATGTATTTATCTCAATTAAACACTCTCGTATTATTTTACACGAAAACCTTTCTAACAGACATGGATGAATAAAAAAGTGGACGGAATCTTGCTAAACAATAAGTGAAGCACCCAATAGTAAGTCAGCTCGCTTGAAATTACGGGCTGGCAAGCACACATTCACACCCATAGTAAGTCTAATAGCTGCGATTACGAAACAAATCTTGTGTGACGGAAGTTCTTGTCTTCATCAACTCAGCCTATCGCAGTCCACTGCTGGACATAGGCCTCTCCCAAGCTGCGTCACAACACTCGGTCCTCTGCCTTCCGCATCCAGGCGCCCTACGCTACGTTTGCCGATTCGCGGTCTCCACTCAAGGACTCGTCATGTCTTAGCATCACAAATAAAATAACAATAAGTGGCTCTGGCGTATTACTGTCGAAATTATAGTAGGACAAAAAATGAAGTGCTTCAATCTTTTCTTAGCGAGATTCTGTCCGCCTTTTTTTATTCATCCGTGGTAACAGATAGTTTTAAGTAGATCACACGAACTTCCAAAATTCTATCTAGAGCACCTAATTCAACGAATTGAGGTCAAGGTGGTCTAACGGCTTTCGAAGCAACTTAACCCCGCTATCTTCGGATACGTCACCTGAATGTAGATTCAGTATACCCGGGACACAGATCCAGCTAATGAATTCCGACGATTTACCTCGCCCGGAATTAATCTCATCTTTAAGCCCCCGTTGTTACTTACCGGGGAGTTTTATTCCCCGGATTATGCGTTCTTGGGAAGCTGAAAAAAAGGTTAAAGGCTCATGTTTATTTGATTAGTTATTACGTAGATTTGTTAGTCAGGTGACCCACATGCTCGTTTGCCCTCCTATGTTATAAAAATAAAAAAAACTTTTAGTTGGGAATATTAAAAAAATGTGTCTAGGCTGAACTTATGGAATACCATAAATAAATATATTGCCAAGTGAACTTATGGAATACCATAAATAAATATATTGGTTATTAAGTATTTTTTTCAGATTCGTGATTAAAAAATTACGCAGAAATTACTTTGATTCTAATAAAAATTCTATATATTATTATATGAAAAAAATAGACATCTTGGTCTATTGGCTAATGCAAAATGAATTCATGAAAATGTCACGGGCCTTATTTATAGTATCATAGATATTTGGACAGAAAGATCTCTCTAATATTACAAAATCATCGATTCGTAGGCTGGCTATTCAGAATGCAGAATATCTTTAGGCAGACGTGACATTTCACCTTTTTATTATGTAAATAAAACGTGGGTAAACGTCTTTTATGTCAGTGAGTTGACCTCGCCTCTTTACATTTGGGACGACGACAAAGGACTATCAGCTCGAAGCATTGACCTTTAGGAGACATAGTTTTAAAATAAATTTTCAACGGTATCAAAATGCTTACTTTGACTTTTTTGAAAGCTCAGAACTTGAATGGTTAAGGAAATAGCAAAACATATCTCAGAAGAATATCTATTTACAGGCTTTTTTAGTCATAGTTTACAGGTATGTAAGCAGAAGAGTCTACACACCAGTTTACTTTTAATATTGAATCAGAAATGAGTTTTTATACGAAAATTCAATAATTTTCTGTTTCTATTTTGACTAAATGATGCTATTATGACATATTTTCACGTGAGCAAGGCCACGGGCACAGCTAGTATGAAAATTAAGTTATTGTCTTCGTAAGTTCGTACCCTCACAAATAAGTAGATAAGTTTTAATTGGTGATAAAGTAATAATTTTTAATTCTTACTTTTCAGTAATATTTTAGGTATAGAAACAAAGGAGTAGATCCTATCCACTAACACTTATTCGCATTCCTGGAAGGAGGCGGGCACGACACAAACCAAAATAAATACATGCCATTAAAGTCAACCTTCACTAAAATGTTTCTATTACTAAACAAACAGTTGGGTTGGAACGATATTGACCTAGTAATACTTGACAAATGGTTGCTTGGTTCTGTTCACATTCGATCACGAACGCTTGTGTATTGCTTCTTTTTGTCCAGAAATAAATAGAAATGTGACGAGATTTGTGTTGCAATAAATGTCGTATTACATTTTTGTAGAGCTTACAAGTTATCCCGATCTATTTAAATGATATAGTATAGTAAAGTATAGACAGGCTGGTTTCCGCAACTCCACGTCTAAGCGCGTTTTTTTGCGTACAGGTGGGAACTTACTCGATCCCTAGGAGGTCTTTATTCCTCCTAGCTCGATCCACCCAAACTCCTCAAAAAAGGCGCAACGCCTTGGTGTTATGCCATATGCCCAAAATGGGCTGATTGATGTATCTAACACTATCATATATGTATAACAACATTAACCACGCAAGCCCTTTCCCGGTAAGTGCTCATCACAATAATGTATAATACTATACATTATTCTTAAATCATCAAAGTTTTTAAAATATTTCTCTTAAATCAATAATAAACTAAAAAAAACGTCTCCGGTAAAATTTGGTCAATGGTCGGTTGGACATTCAAGCACTGAGGTGACGATATGCCATAATCTCCACGCTTGGCAGGCGGTAAGTGGTAACATTGTTTAAATCATAAAGGTATTATACAGTATATACAAAGTCTTTGGTTTAAATATGATGTGATGTTATTATTTTTTACATACGCACAAAAACTAACAAGGATAACTATTTGTAGCAGAAACACGTGATCGCTATTCCTATCTCTTATTTTAGGTTTTTGTTACCCACCATACGCCACTAAAGTTACCACATCATTAATTTTAATCTCATAAATCATTATTAAATTCTTACCATTCTTTATAACGTAACATCCTGTGTAAACGTCTACAGTTATATTATTATATGTTTTAATCGGATTCTGCGTGACACGAAGTTATTCGAGCGGAGACTTGACTTCAACTTAAGGAGGATATACATCAAAGACTTGAAGAAATTAAAGTTGCAACTTTTAAAATAGCTTAAATCGAATTTACGAAGAATTTTCTAAAGAATAAATTTAAACAAAATAATAAATGGTTTATTATGTTGAAGTTAAATTATTGAGTGAAGCTGAAGCTACCTTAACTAAAGATGATATAAAAATATTTTTTTCTTAGCATCTTGTAATAAAAGCGAAAATTATAGCCAAATATTTGTTTTTAAAAGGTTTTTGTGGTTTTAATTCAGAAGTTTCTTTTGGCTCTTGAGCTTTGAGGTAAAGATTTCACAATGTTTATGAACCTTATTTACATTAGACTGATATTAAAATGTTCTGATTTATTCAGAACTAAGATCTTATTAATAATAATAATATTTTTGACTGCCTCATTGGTCTGGTGGTCGCAAGCGCGACTGCTGATTGTGGGGTCCTGGGTTCGATTCCCGGGTCGGGCAAAGTGATATTGGGTTTTTTCTTTAGGAAATTCTCAGTAGCAGCCCGAAGTCTGGATTTGTGCCCGGTTAATGGCAATAGGCTCGCCCCCTATTACATGGCATTATAACATAACTGGCGAAATGTGGGTGTACTATACACCTCTGCCTACTCCTTCGGGAATACAGGCGTGATGTTATGTTATGTTGTGTTGTTAATATTTTTGGGACATTTTACTTATCACCATCTAGTCCCAAACTAAGCAGAGCTTGTACTATGGGTACCAGAGAATGGATATAATATTTATATACTCTTTTTTCTTAAATACATACTTATAATACATAAGGGGCTCGTAGCGATGCAACTACTGCGCGGATTGTACGATCTGCAAGGTTAAGCTGCACTTGCCGCGGTCAGTCTGTGGATGGGTGACCGTTTCGTTACACATCGAGACCTCTCCGTGCCTCGGAGAGCACGTTAAGCTGTCGGTCCCGGTTGTCATACGAATATCTATGGCAGTCGTTACGGGTAGTCAGAAGCCTGAAAGTCTGACAACTGGTCTCACCTCCGAATGTCAGTATTACCCAGTAACTGGGTTGCGGGGGTCTGATGGCAGTCGCTCCGTGTAAAAAGCTGATGTTCAGCCGCATCTGGCTAGACTGGAAGCCGACCCCAATATAATTGGGAAAAGGCTCGGAGGATGATGATGACATACTTATAATACATAAGAAACACCCAGACCAACACAAACACTCATGTTCATCACACGAATATTTGTGTCCTGTGGGAATCGAACCCACAACCTCGTGATCAGCAGTCCGAGACTCGAACCACTAGACCACAGACGTCGTCGAATCTAGTCTGAAAAGTGCAAATATTTTATGGAAAAACACTTCATTGATAAAATTTATTTTAGTTTCATTTTAAAACCATAGAATTTTATCATTCATGTGTCGGTTTCTACCAAGTTTTCCATTAATGCCAATAAAAATCCCTCACGTCAATTCGAATACATTTATTTTTAAACAGTCTCCACGTCTCCTTAACACTGTATCCGGCACGTAGAGTCGATCGATTATACAGGGTGATATGGGGGCGAGTGGAATACCCTCAGGGGGTAACTCGGGGTTGGCCGGAGGGGTAGGGGGGTTATATCTGCTGTTTCACAGGCGTGAGAGTCCACGATGCGAACGATAAAATGCTTAGACTGTTTTTGCAGCAATACGTGGGGATGACTGTAAATAGAAGGAGCTGAATGGTGTTGGGTTTATTATTTAAACTTGAAATTGTTCTATACAACTTTTTTTATGAGATTATAGATCTGCTCTTGACCGCAATCTAGACAGCTTTGTCAAGATGTGGTCGACGATGGAGCGAGCAGACCTATTTGGTTTTTTCCCAAACACCACAAAAATATTTCTATCAGAAATATGTCTGAGAATATATTATTTTTAAACCAAATTACATGTTTTTAGAGTTACCGTAAGTTTCCCGTAAGAGTAGAAAGTGGAGAAAGTGAATTAAACGATGCACGGAAACACATCAAACTGAAATTCCTGTGCCTTAAGGACCTATTCATGATCCGCTGTATTTAACCATAATAACAAAGATAAAGATCATTTATTTGTCAAACATGCGTTTACATACAAATTAAAGCATGCAAGATATAAAATAAATTGAAGCACCTACATGTTTTGCCTATCAAGGCGTACATTATTATTATTATACTTTATTGTACACACAAATACACATTAATATTACAATAGGAAAGCTTACATTCGTAGGTTAGGTAGGTTTTTTTTTTGGTTTATAACCATAATTACAAAATGGTTTAATTTTTTTTGGTCATGGTATAAGAACTGTCGCAGTCGATTCTTTAAGTATTGTATTTCTGAACAAATACTTTCAGGTTTGGACTATACGATAAATAACGTTGCATGTATAGGTTTTTTTGGTGCCAAATAATGATATAGGTACCTACGAATTTTGTTTTGACTCATTAGTCTTGTAAACATGATGTATAACAAGCTTTTCGCCCGTGACTTTGTTCACGTGAATTCCCGTTTTCCCGTTTCCGTGGGAATTTTGGCAATAAAATATAGCCTATGATACTTCTGGTTAAAATAACTTTCTAATGATGAAATAATTATTAAAATCGGTTGAGTAATTTCAGAGTTTACTGATTACAAACAAACAAACAAATCTTTCCTCTTTCTAATATTAGTATAGATAGGTATATAAATATAATTATATTCACCATTTCAGACACAAGGTTTCAAATTCCCCGCTACTCATCCGCGTATATACACACATTTAAAAGAGTTGTATTCAAACACTAAATTCCAATTTAAAAAAAAGTCAGACTACAATATACATAAAGCCGGAACATCCGGCAAGCGTACACACCTGCTGCCGAATTACGTAACTCACTCGCGATCGCAATCAATAGGATTTCAATGTTCATTGCTCCGTGTGTTTTCACAATTCGCCTTATCGGCAACTATGTACCACGCAATGAATATTGTTGTCATTTCATAATGAAAGCTAATATCAATGTGAATGCGTTACACAATTACCCCATTGGTCACAATACTGAAGCCGGTCACAGTTGGCCACGTTACTGAAGCCAGTCTGTTGAGCGGACGCGGTAAATACGTGAAACCTTTCCACAATTTAATTTTATGTCTACGTAAGCGTAAAAATTCTCATCAGTCTCGTAATGGATTTTTGTAAAAGGTTAAACGTTTGACATCTTATTTCTTGCTAGTATTATGAATTTTAATGTGTTTTGATGTTTATCACCCAATTCATGCCTTGAAACTTAGCACAAAAAGCTTATTACAACCTAGAAAGAACTGAAAATACTTTTCATCGACATATAAGAAAGAAAGAAAGAAATGAAAGAAAAATGATTTAGTAAGATTGATAGATTTTTCATATCATAAGTCATACTAGCCTATTCCCGCGGCTTTGCTCGCGTATAAATCGGTATATCACAGAAAGACGTTATTGCATAGGTATCCATCGGAAACTGTTTATCTTCTCAAGATAAAAAGTAGACTATATGTGAACCCAGGTTATGGTCTATCTAAATGCTAAGTTTCATCATAATCGGTTCTGCTGCTTCAGCGTAATTGAAAGGCAAACAAACATCTACGCTTTCGTATTTATAATGTTGGTAGGATAAGTAGGATGAGTGAAGCCACGAATACACGGTGAGGTTTGAAAATAGTGCTGGAGGACAAAAAGAAAATCGCCAAAGGAGTCATGAGCTTGATTTTGAAGAAAACAAACTACATATTTAGATTTTTGAAAAAGCAGCTGGTTCGGCGAGGAATCGTACCCAACATTTTTTGCAGAAAATATCATCCTATATTATTGCACCAATTGATAAGGTTACTGCCCCTATATGCTCTATATGTATGGGAATGACATATCTCAACGAAAAAGTCATTCGTTGAAATATGTCATTCCCATACATTTTGATTGTTTTATATAGCGTTGACTATTGTAGATTGTCAACTTGGTTAGGGGGGCTGATAATAAACAAATCTTGCAAAGAAATATTATGTGGGAAAACAAATACAAATAGCAAAAACAGTTTTTGTTTTTTCCAAAATCCAGCTCACTACTTCTTTAACGACTTTTCTGTATACCTTATCTTATAGTTTCGGTTTTCGACCTCTAGCACTATTTTTAAAAGTCAACCTGTATATGACTGCCTCGTTGGTCTAGTGGTTGCAAGCGTGACTGCTGAGCGCGGGGTCCTGGGTTCGATTCCCGGGTCGGGCAAAGTGTTATTGAGTTTTCTCATTAGGAAATTCTCAGTAGCAGCCCGGAGTCTGGATTTGTGCCCGGTTAATGGCAATAGGCTCGCCCCCTACAATACAATGATTTGACGATTAAAACTGTTCGCTTTGGTATCCAATAAAGTTTTGAATAATTTCGCAAAAAGGTCGGCTGTTGAAAACGGGCTGAAATTAGTGGTCTGCGCGGTAATATTAGCTGTGCAGATTAATAAAGTTGTGTTGATCCCTGGCGACTGGCAAATATAAAGCTTTGTCTTTTATTCTAAAGCCTAGAGATTGTGGATGAACACATACATACATACATTGTGGAGAAACGAAAGATATTGAAACGAAGTTCCTTATCGCGGCCTGCGGTGGTGTGTGTGATTCGGGAGACTTCATCAAGTATGTACAATTATATGAAATTACTTATTTAAAAATAAAAAAACCTTAAATAAAACTATGCTTAAAGCTAAAAACCTAAAAGGAGCATCAAAATATTCCTCTGCGGCGCTTTCAACTGGTAACGTGCTCAGAAAACTGGCAGCATTGCCACGTTGTATGGCAATGCTTAATCTTTGACCAAAGTAAAGGCTAGCCTTCTGGTCACGTGAAGTGTTGACTAACCGCATAGAAATATTTCTAAATAAAAGGCGGGCACTCGGATCCCACGACCCGAGGGTTTCTACCCCAAACGGCTCGAAAATATAATTATTTTAATTTTAACTAATAAATAAAACATGCAAAAAGTTGTATTACTGGTGGTATCTCAGTCTGACGATTGATGTTCTTTGACATCTATGCTTTTATTATAGTTGCGTGGCATTATAATGAACCGGTCAAACAATATGAATTTTAGGGATAACGTTTTTTATATTCCTCCAACAGAAAGGAAGAATCCTCCAACCAGGCGGTGTCTTTTTGCCAGATGAAGGTACCCGATGAAGCCAAGAATGCTGGCTGGCTGAGTGACTGCCTGCTTGCTGCTCGATCGGATGTTGGATGCTGAAGGGTGATGAAGGAAGGCGATGATGATGACGTCGCTTCTGAGTTGAAGGGAGCAATGATGTTCATACTGGCATCACCCCAGTGGGAATTACTGGATGTGACGATTAAATCGGGGGGCTTTTTGCAATGACCTCAGTTACATGAAAGCTGAACGGGTTTTCGCAATTTTCCTCGTGGTAAGTATTATTGTAATGTTTATCCACACTAATTTAACACTACAGTATGACTGTCTGTTACTTACGTGTTTACGCATAAATTATTACACCAATTTTGATGGTTTTGACGTGAGACGTAATTTGTAGCAAAAAGTACATAGGGTACTTTACATCCCGTTAAATTAAAAAGCTGTAGACGCGGGCACAACTAAGTCCTTTATAACAGCCATTACACGTATCACCTAGATAAGCACAGACGTCTATTTCAGAGACAGTTAACTGAAACTTGAGCAAACACAAACATGCTATCTCTCGCTTCAAACACGAAGATATGCATATTCACATGTGCTACATGTAGGGCTACCAAATGCGGTAAAAAAAAACCCGAAGATATTTCCAGACATTTTATTCAAAATTAAATCTCATAATAAATCAATTTCTTATAGATCATCTGAAATAATAAATAACTAAATAAATATTTTTGGGACATTTTTACTAGTCCCAAAGCCTGTGCTACCAGACAATGGATATAATACTTATATACTCACTTACTTTTTTTTTGTAAATACATAATTATAATACAAAAAAACACCCAAACCAACACAAACACTTATACACACACACACTTACACTTACTTAAATAGCACACATTTTTACGACATGCTTAGAAATTCTGGAGGTTTCAATATTTCCCTCGCATTTTGGACAGTGTTAAAATTCCGGGCTTGTCCAAAACACTCCGGTCGCATGGCAACCCTAACCATATGTAGCTTGTCTTGACGAGATCGAACGCCTGTTTGTATCTCGTTAGAGGCAACTAAGGAATTATGCCAGGCGGATGGGCAGACCCATCAAGCCGATATTAACAGTCGATATTATATTGAACGGTAAATGGTTATTGTATTTCGATTATGTGTTTACTAAGAAGTTTAATAAGCGTGGTTAGTATGCTAATGGTAGCAATACTGTAAGGAAAATAAACAAGTTGGTTTAAGGAATGTGAACTTTGTATCGTGTTTTTACGATAGAATTTTCAACATTTGTGGCCATCTCCGCCCCGTTTACCATTCATTGTAGACGCGTTGCCAACACATCGGCCACGCGTCGACAACGCGCTTACGTATACAATTGCATTTCCCACTCGTTGACTACGCGTTGCCCACTTGTGACCGATGAGTTGATCGCGTAGTCAACGACTCGTTGATACTGAAACGAAAGTGAGGAGTTGGAACGGTGTTGGATTGGTGTTGAGTCTGTGCAATGTGCAAGCTCCTTTAACCTGTTGATTACCGGAATACCAGACACAATTAAAAATCCCTTATATGTCACCACATTGGAACCAGCCGCACCCGAGTGGGTGGCTTTGTTCCTAGCTTTCTACACTAAATTGCAGGCTGGAAGCCACAATGAGATGACGATATTTTGCAGTCTGCCTCCAGGAATTTGTTTTATACATGTGAGATTTGATGTTGTGGAAATCGAGATTAGGAGAAATCCTATTTAGGGCTATCAATTAACATTTAACTTACCGAAAAGATGGAAATTTCATACAAAATAAAATGATTTGATTTTCAAAGTCAAAAGATTTTATTTCGAATAAGTATTTGCATGCACTTTCAAAACGTTAATATGAATCTAGTTGCACGGTTCCAAAAAGTTGATCCTATGGAGAAGAGCCGGCAAGAAACTATATAGGTACTCTTTTCAAACAATATGTGGTACAATGTTTATTGTTACAAAATTTGGAATGATTGATTGAAAAAACAATGTAGGCAGCAGTTAAGGACTAAGGCTTGGATTCTTCTCATAAGAGGCCCATGTCCAGCAGTTGGATAGTAATGGGCTGATGATGATGATGTACAGCATTGGACTGTTATTGACTGATGAAGCTGTAGTATTGAATAATTATATATCAAGCTGAGTCCCTATCCCTAGTGGAGTTCCTCAAGGTTCATTGCTCGGTCCCTTGCTATTCATAGTTTATGTCAACGATATCGAGTCTTGCCTGATTTCATCCAAACTACTGTGTTTCGCTGATGATATGAAAATTTACACTACAATATCATCACCTGAGGATATGTCAGCACTTCAGATTGACCTACAACGTCTAGAGGAGTACTGTCTAAAAAGTAAACTTGATCTTAATCCCGCTAAATGCTCAATCAACTCAGCCTATCGCAGTCCACTGCTGGACATAGGCCTCTCCCAAATTGCGCCACAACGCTCGGTCCTCTGCCTTCCGCATCCAGTCCCCCCCAGCCACGTTCTTTAGGTCGTCGGTCCACCTGGCAGGGGGGCGCCCTACGCTGCGTTTGCCGATACGCGGTCTCCACTCAAGGACTCGTCTGCTCCAACGGCCATCGGTCCTTCGACAGACATGGCCAGCCCACTGCCACTTCAGCTTACTGATCCTACAAGCTATGTCGGTCACTCCGGTTCTTCTCCGGATAATCTCGTTACGGATTTTATCCTTCAAAGAAACTCCAAGCATAGCTCGCTCCATAGCTCGCTGAGCGACTTTAAATTTGTGGACTAGCCCAACTGTCAGTGTCCACGTCTCGGCACCGTAAGTCATGACTGGCAGGACGCACTGGTTGAAGACCTTTGTCTTCAAACTTTGCGGTATAGGCGACGAGAAGACTCGGCGAAGTTTGCCAAATGCTGCCCAGCCCAGACGGATCCTTCTGTTGGCTTCTTTCTCGAAGTTGTGTCTACCAAGCTGAATTGCCTGCCCTAGGTAGACGTATTCCGTTACAACTTCGAGTGCCGACCCTTCGACGAATATTGGCCTCGGCATGACATGCATATTGAACATGACTTTAGTCTTGTCCAGATTCATGCCGAGACCGACACGTCGAGAGGCTCCGTTTAAGCTGTGCAGCATTTCGCACAGTTGTTCCAGCGACTCAGCTATTACAACGATGTCATCGGCAAAACGGAGATGTGAGATGTTCTCGCCGTTAACGTTGATACCCTGTCCAGTCCAGTCCAGCGTCTTGAAGACGTCCTCCAACGCGTTAGTGAACAATTTCGGGGATATTACATCCCCTTGTCTCACCCCTCTGCGCAGTTGGATTGGCTTCGTCTTTTGGTCCTGAAGCTGAACAGTCATGGTAGCAGCATTGTATAGGCATCTCAGCATCTCTATATACCGCTCATCAATGTGACATCGCTGAAGAGCATCCAGAACTGCCCAAGTTTCGATAGAGTCGAAGGCCTTCTCGTAGTCCACGAATGCCATACACAGCGGCTGATTGTACTCTTCAGACTTCTGTATGATCTGCCGAACAGTATGGATGTGGTCTACGGTGCTATAGCCTTTTCGAAACCCAGCTTGCTCTGGTGGCTGGAATTCGTCGAGTCTTCCGGCGAGACGATTCGTGATGACCCTCGAGAACAGCTTGTACACATGACTCAGAAAAATAAAATGTCGCTAAATGCTCGGTTATTACATATTCTCGAAAGCGCTCAATCATAGCTACAACTTACATCCTTGGTAATCAAGTTCTACCTAGATGCAATTCCATCCGTGATCTAGGGGTGCATCACGATACCAAACTCAGTTTTGAAACGCATGTTGAGGCAATTGTCGCTAAAGCATCTAAATCACTGGGTTTCATAATGCGACTATCCAAGTGGTTCACTCAAGCCAAAACTTTAAAAATTCTATACTGTACTTTTGTTAGAAGCCACTTGGAGTATGCGTCTGAAATATGGAATCCATGCTACCATAAATATATTGACCGTATTGAAAGAATTCAAAAAAGATTTATTAAATACTTATGTTTTCATCAAAAAGTGCCGTATCAGTCTGAAAATTACCTTAGCCTGTGTAAGAAATATTTATTTATTTATTTAAACTTCATGCAACATGTGTACATAGGCGGACTTAATGCCTTAGGCATTCTCTCCCAGTCAACCTTAGGGTGATACAGAGATGACAAGGCAGGTGCAATATTGATTCACGACACAAAACAAGATGAGAAATAAATTACCACTAAAACAATAGATAAACATACATAGGTATATATATATAACATACAATAAGTACTAAATATATATAATAATATACTATCATAGTCATAGATAAAATACTAATGAGATGATTCTGCCAAAATTTTATCTAGAAAGAACTTCCGAACTTTCCTTTTAAAAGAGTCCCGACTGGTGGCCATCCTAAGCTCGAGAGGTAGCTCATTCCAAAGAAGAATTGATTGAATATGAAAGGATGAGTGAACAAAATTAGAGCTATGATAAGGGCAATGTAGAAGACGATTATTAGAAGACCGTAGGTTTCTTGTGTGTGTAGAGCATAAATATTGAAAGTGGGGAGTTAAGTAAAGAGGGGGGAAAGGAGAATTAAGTAAAGAAAAAAGCGTAGTCAAAGCACGTACTTGTCTCCGCTGATGAATGGGCAACCATTTAAGTTCAGACCTATATGAAGAAACATGATCATACTTTCTCAGGTTGTAAATGAACCTGATACAATTGTTAAGCAGCCGGTCGAGCTTACTGAGTAAGACTGAAATCAAATCGTAGTAGCACATGTCACCATAGTCGATTATAGGAAGGACTAGAGACTCCACAAGCATTATTTTGGTCTTGTCGGGTAAAAAGTTCCTCAGGCGGTAGAGGGAACGCAACGCAAATATCATATATTGCCATTAATAAATCGTCGTGAGATTTCAGACTGCGTTTTTATATTAAAGACCCTCAACAATTACACTAACAGCTCTGAAATTTTATCAAAATTTAACTTCAACGTCCCGTGCAAGTCTAAACGGTTTAATCCACCGTTATGTGTGCCATTTGCTTCGACAAATTACAGAAAAAATTCAATTATTGTGCGTGCAAGCAGTAACTTCAATAAGCTTTGTAAACAGCATGATTTTGACATTTTTAATACAAGTGTGACGACGGCTAGAAAGTGCTTAAGCCTTAACTATTTTAATTAATACGTTAATTTTTTTTTTAAATTGTTTAAATGTAGACATTCTATGTTTTTCTATGTTTTTGTATCGTTTTAGTCATAGTTAGCATAGTATATTAGTAATAGATAATTTTGTTTGTATTCTTTTTCCCCTTTGATGTTCTCCATGTTCTTGTCGGCAGTACTTTGTCCACAGATTATTTTTGTTTTACTCTATTTTTATACGTGGAGACTTGTTATTGGCTGTCAGTCTAGCATATTGTTCTTATTCTGTTTTCTTTAGCTGTAAGTCTTCCATAAAAAATAAATAAAAATAAATAAATAAATAAATGATGATAAAAGCAAATATAAAATCAAACTCACATAAACTGGGTCCTTTAGTCCAAATAAATGTGACATACTTATTACACAACGCTTTCAATCAACTTAGCCTATCGCAGTCCACTGTTGGACTGCGATATGCGATAGACTCTCCCAAGTTGCGCCAAAATACTCGGTCCTATGCATTCCGCATCCAGTCCCCCCCAGCCACGTTCTTCAGGTCGTCGGTCCACACAACGCTTTGATTTCCACGAAATATATTCTCATTTTACACCGCACAATCTAACTGTTATTAATGAAAACGTTAATTAACTATTTGTGCATGTGTTTTGTATCATTAAGAGCTTCATTAGACGAATCAGTAATATTTAATTATCCAAAATAATAATGTCATACAAGAAATCATCTGTATTTCATTAAACGCAGCATTCTGAAAGCTCTCTCAGTGCAAAAGAATTATGGAATGATTTGTGCACAAAAATAAAGATTTTTAAAGAATTTGGAATAATTTTAGTAGGTACGGTATGGTATGGTATGGTAGGTAGGTAAATGTCCCAAAAATATTTATTTATTTATTTATCGATCTTTCGCCCCAAAGAAAAAGTTTTGGCATTTAAAATATTTTTAGAAGTCTAGAAAACATTTTATTACAATATTTCTAAGTGAATAATTTGGAATCAACCTTTGACTATATACCTCAACACCAAATGTCACGAACAAAAAGTTGATGCATTCAAAAACCTTGCCGATTTGAGTAGTACAGTCGACTGCATGACAGTGATAAAAAAACCGCCCTTACTGCTTACGAAATAAAGATGCTGCTAATGTCAAAGTGTTACCACCGACGTGCGGTCGACCGTACACGCGAATTACGCACACACTCACATCCGAACCTTGCCGATTTGTTTATTGTATTTCGAACCACCGAACGTGTCATCGCGACATTGTACAGTCAAAGCGCTTTGAAAAAAGAATCAAAATTTATGTGTTGTAAAATGGTGCAAAAATAATTCTACAATTTTTTGAAAGTCAGATAGAATTACAGCCGTACAGCCAGCTGCGCGTCATACAGCCAGCTGCGCGTCGTACAGCCAGCTGCGCGTCGTACAGCCAGCTGCGCGTCGTACAGCCAGCTGCGCGTCGTACAGCCAGCTGCGCGTCGTACAGCCAGCTGCGCGTCGTACAGCCAGCTGCGCGTCGTACAGCCAGCTGCGCGTCGTACAGCCAGCTGCGCGTCGTACAGCCAGCTGCGCGTCGTACAGCCAGCTGTGCGTCGTACAGCCAGCTGCGCGTCGTACAGCCAGCTGCGCGTCGTACAGCCAGCTGTCAATTTGTCACGTTCATAAATTAGCTTACTTAATGATAACTAAATTATTATACTACGCCTCAGAATACAGAATTAACATACTACTCCTACACTATGGATGATAACAATGGAATGATAAATTACATTTATTTTTTCAGGGTTTCAAAAATATTTTATGTTTTAATTGATCTTTAGTCACCATTGATCAATTAAAACGACATTCTAAATGCTCTAAAAATCTTGTTTTTTTACAAATCAGTGTATAGGACTCGCCATGTTTCTTTTTGTATTTTATAATAATGGTCTTAATATAAGCCGTACAATTTCAACGTTGTTGAATGTTCACGTCTGTTTACTAACAATAATTGCAATTAAAATCGGCTTATTTATTAAACATTCCCAGTAATTTCCAGACGAAAATAGAATATCTTTTGTTTCCATAACAACAATAACGATTGCTACATTGAAGCACTCTGGATACTCAAGTAGAAAGCGAAGCAAGTGCTTCGCTCGGGCGTTTCGCCGGCCGCATTTGCACCGTCATGTAACGATGTTATCTCGGATCTATTGTGAAGACATGGTTCGCTTTGCGAGGAATGTTCAGTTTTCTATAGATTGACAACTGAATAAATGGTACGGATAGAAAGTTTTTGTTCATTGTCTGAACAATCTGATGAATATTTCCGAGTTGAAGCAGGCTATGTAATTTTCACAGACTACAAACTTAATGTTTAGGATTATTTACGGATTTACTCACGTCTATTTAATTGAGTGAAGCCGTACTTAATCTTTTACATGAATTTAATTCACAAAAGTAATTACATAAAAATATAAAGTAAATGTAAAAGATGGAAATAAAGCAATAGATGGAAGAGTTGGAGGGGGGGGACCTTGGCGAACGTATCGCAATCATATCGCGGACGTTATAAAAAAATACCAAGTTAAGAGTACTCCCGACGCATTCATGAGTCCTTGAGTGGAGACCGCGTATCGGCAAACGCAGCGTAGGGCGCCCCCCTGCCAGTTGGACCGATGACCTAAAGAACGTGGCTGGGGGGGACTGGATGCGGAAGACAGAGGACCGAGCGTTTTGGCGCAACTTGGGAGAGGCCTATGTCCAGCAGTGGACTGCGATAGGCTGAGTTGATTGATTGATTGATTCATGACGAGGTTTGTAAACGTAGATGAAGCGAAAGAGATGTGTCAGGATCGTAGCAGGTGGAAAACCATAGTCTCTGCCGACCCCAATGGGAAACCGGCGTGATAATATGTATGTATGTACGTATAAATTAAAGGAATGTTAAAGGTATAATTTTTTGTAAAAACGACAAATTAAATAAATGGAATATTCTAACCTATACATGATAATTATAAAACGATTTTTTTTACCGCGAGCAGGAATCAAACATGCACCTTATCAGTAGTTTATTACAGATATAGAAATATTAAAAACCTATTAGAATGTAAGGTATGGAGTTTCTCCTAATTAAAGAAAAAGAAAGAAAGAAAAAATATTGATTTGCTTCAAAAGTGACGCACAAAATTACCAAAACATTCAATTAAATAAAAAATGTATTCATTAAACATTGTCAACTCTATTAGCTAATGGTGTAGTAATAACAAATTAAGTTTTCAGTGTACTCGATTGGTATGCCACTTTATGTACGGGGAGGACTGGAGTGATGTCACTTAACTGGAGTGCCTGGCATCTTTTTTTTTTGCCGTACCAACAAGACCAGTTGACAGTTCGTACGTGAGAAAATGAATAATTGTGAACTCTGTGTGTCATCGGGTGCCATTTTTATACCCTAGTTTTATGTTCAACAGTCTAACTACATATAAAATACTATTGCTAGTTTAATTAAGAGCTGCAGGTCGTTTCACAAAAGCAGTGATAGCTTAGCTGTATGTTTTGTTTATTCGACCTTATACCAGCCGTCTTCTCAAATCCAAATTCCGCCGTCACCATCACCGAAGTGTTGCCGCGATGGGACAGAAATCTTTTTTTAGAGTTTCTTACCTCAAAACGAAAAAAACGGAACCCTTGAAAATCAAATGTCTGATGAGACAGTAGAGTTTGGAAATTGACATCTAGAAAAAAGTTGAGCATGGTCCAAGTTCACTTTGATTGGACACAGACGTCCAAGTGAGCTTTGATCATTGTTGCCACTATTCAAGCAACGTCCAAATCAAACTTTGATTTGTCCAAACGGACTTTGATCGTGTTAACGTGGCTATAGTGCTTAAAGCCACGTTGATACGATCAAAGTTACCACAAAGCCACACATTTTTAAAGATTATGGGCCGATTTTTCAATCACCGTTTAACTTTTATCGTCTTTAAGCATTATCAAAAATCTTTTGTTCAACAACTGAATTACACTACGGTGTGACAAAACTTGATTCAATTTATTTCATCATGTTGTTCGGTTCTGTAATACAGCTTATTTATTTCGTTCTCTATTATTTTGCTGTCAGGAACATGGGCGCAGTAACTCAGCCCGCTGAACGCATATAAGTCACATTTAGCTAACCGACACAATACACCGAACGTTATGTCAAATGGTACAACATTATATGAGACTGTAATTTACGTCGCTGTCGTCGTTGTGTTGACCTAAAAATTTGTTTATTTTGAGGTTCAAATGTAACCTAATAGCTACTTAAGGGATTTAATTTTTGCATACATATTATCACTATTACCAAATAATGCAGTACAGTACTGAAGTAATTATTCGGATGATGAGATTAGTACAATTAACCGTTTGTTAGTAGAAAAGATTTGGTAGTCAATTATCCTTTATTTATACATATATAATACTAGCTGTGCCCGCGACTCCGTCCGCGTGGATGTCGGAACATAACATCATGTCATTTATGAACACAATGTCTTCTTTCTTCTTATCTACATAAATGCCTACACAGACAATTACACTATTTACCTACCATACTATTTTTTGTTTATACAACCAGTTGGCCAAGGTGATGGAATTAGCCCTAAACTCTTCTCATTCTGAGGAGACGCTTGTGCCCTGCTGTGGGACAGTAATTGGGCTGATTATGTTATGTTATTCTATAAAACTAACCACATCCAGTTCTTTAACTCTTCTCATTCTGAGAAGAGGCCCGTGCCCAGCAGTGGGACAGTAATAGGCTGATAATTTTATGTTATTCTGTAACACTAATAACATCCAGTTCATTAACTCTTCTCATTTTGATAAGAGGCCCATACCCAGCAGTGGGACAGTAATGGGCTAACTTTCTCAACTCTTCTCGTTGTGAGAAGAGGTCCATGCCCAGCAGTGGGACAGTTATGGGCTGATTATGTTAAGATAATCTATTAGGTACACTAACAAATCACTAAAACAATGAGTATAAGGCTAATGGTTATTGGTATTCGATTGTGTTTAGGCAGTATAATAATAGCCTTACAGTTTCGGGAGCGTTTCCCTGACACCCAGTATACATTTTATAAATGTGTTGTAATTTATTTATGCTAGAATTTTTTTGTGAACTATCATTTTGTCTTGCTACGTATACGTAGCTGCCGTAGCAGTGCTACGGCGTAGACGTTACGTAGTCCATTGTGTACAGTTTTTAAGTTAAATTAATAATTATCACTTGTCTTCTATTGTAGAACCTTGTTAATACATGTCGTCCAAGCATGGTAGTAAATAAACAGCGATTTAACGAAGTCTAGGTAAATATTCACAAAATTATACCACGAATTTCTTCAAAATTATAAAAATCCTTCCTGAACAACGCACAAAGCAATTTATTTAACATCAGACTGATCCATTAAAGCTTTTTATGCACACTCTCTTAACCTTTTAGGCCAATGATGGTGAAACGAGATTATCTTCGTGGCTCCTCGGGAAATCCATTCTTTTTTAAACACCAGTCGTGTACAAAGGCCTTTAACAGGTAAAGAGATTAATGTTTTACCTCTCTGCCTTAAACAACTTGAACAAAGAAACCCTCTAGGTGTTAATATTTTTTTATTCGAAGTTAGAACTATGTACACGACCTTCTTTGACCGAAGTCCCGTCTACAGGTTACATAAAATATCTATTTTTGGAGACATTATTGGCTTGAGAACGAATGTTATGTTAACATAATTTAGAAAAATTTGCATTTGCTCACTCAATGTGTTTGATAAGATCTCTGTGTTATTAGTCTAGGGCAATCATGTTACTACTTATTATGTAAAAGGCATAATCGCTTTATTGAAAGAAGGGGATTATTTTTTTGAATAATTTAGTTTTGATTAATTTCGTAAGCGTGTCTCGTACAACAACAACCTTTTAACCCCATTGTCCTGTAGGCTTTTTAATCCTAATCTTTTTTGAGACCATTATTATGATTCGATTTGACTTAGGTGGAGGTCACGATTCGGTCTTTATATTATTGAATCTACGTTAAAGACCTCTAGAAAGCTCTTGAATAAAAAAATAACATGAAAAAGCTTGCTCCCCAAGGGTTATACCTAATCAAAATTATTTAAAAATGTTAACATCGTGCTCTTCAATATTAAAGCTGAATTTTTTTTATTTTTTTTAACTAAAATGAAATTTATCCCGCAGCCAATATAATTTGCGATGCAAATATGTATTAAATATTTAAAACAAGAACACATTTTCAAGTTAATTTGTGTAGGTACTCGTAGATTCAGTTTTAAATATTAAATACAAAAATCTTCTATAAAAGGGCTCAGAACATCACCCATTTTGAGACAAGGTTATTTATTTACATTACAGACTTAAATTAACAGTAATACATAATAAAATAATAATAGTATTACATAATATAGAAATGCGTACATAATATGTATTTGTAAGAGTTGCAGCTGTTAAAACAAGAAGATAACAACAAAAAAATCTACTAGTTAAATGGATGACTACTGATGAATGGTGAATAATCCAATAGATCAATTAATTAACGTTAATTATGTGTGTAATTCCAAGACCAATGGTAACGTATTTAACGGACTATACTAATGCATACTAACAAACAAGCCGTTTTGCTTAAGAAAGAAGGCCTTCTTTAATTGTAAAGATCGAAAAGTTAAAAGTCTTAGTTCGCGAAAAAACACCTGACCATGACCATGTTTTTTTACTATTTTCTAATCTGTGCAAGTCAGAATATAAAAATCTTTCTGAAAAATAAAGACTCGTATTTAACCACTACACAAATTCTCATTAAAAACACTTTTGAAGTGTAAGATCCGAACCTAAACCATAAAAGACGTGGCTAAAAGGTCTTACCTGCCAGGCCATAAAACTAAAAAAAATTTTTTTTTTTTTTTTTTTTTAATATTCGTTATCCTGTCAGGATTTTATCGACCATATCAGTTTTATATTTATGTACATATGTACAAGTCCTTTGTAACTTGTTGATACACATTGCTGCGTAGTTTGTTGACCTTTCTATCCACTCTGGTCTAATTTAACCTGACCTATCGCATGAAACGCTAGGTCGCGGCGACCGTACCTTTGATATCACCTTATATTTATAAGCCTAGGTCTGATGTTCAATAAGAGTTTGGACTCATTTGGGATCGCTCTTTGTTTAGGTAAAGTTTATTGTATTTTGTTTGTGAATTGTGTAAATGATAAGTACTTTTAGAATAGCTGGTAATTTTAGATTACATTTTATGAGTTGTCATTTTCAGCTGTAGTTTATTGAATAAAATATACATTAAAACGTTGCTGGTGAAGATTAGATAATGAGCTTCTAGATTAAACAGGTCGGTTTAATTACCTACTTCTCTTTTTATGTACAAATTAATACTAAACTAACATTAGCTCTTAAGATCATCGACTGATTATCTTTTTGTATTTGCAATTTTCAAGTTTCTCATGTTAAGAGGCATGAAGCAGCCAAGTGGCGCCCCCATCAGTAAAATATTATTACTCGCTGAATACATATCGTAAATTAGTTTTTAACAATTGAAGTACAGGTAGTTAAATCAGAAACTGTTAACTCTGTAAATTATAGTTCGCTGTAGTTGTAGATAGAAAAATGGCCAAAAGTGGCTGTTTTTCGCACTTTTGAATCTTTTGACGACCTCTGTGGTCTAGTGGTTCGAGTGTCGGACTGCTGATAACGAGGTCGTGGGTTCGATTCCCACAAGACACAAATATTTGTGTGATGAACATAAGTGTTTGTGTTGGTCTGGGTGTTGCTTATGTATTATAAGTATGTATTTACAAAAAAAAAAAAGTATGTAAGTATTATATCCATTGTCTAGTACCCATAACACAAGCTCTGCTTAGTTTGGGACTAGATGGTGCTGTGTAAAAATGTCCCAAAGATATCTATCTATCTATCTATCTATTCATCACGAATCATTTTATAGGAATAAGTTTAAAAGGTTTTTTCAATATCGTTATCTAACTTATTTATTCACAATTCGTAGAACACTAGCCTACTATAGGATTTTCATGTTCTACTAAGTATTTATTAATAAACTCGAACTTTTTATCCTTAACTTCAGAAGCAGAAATTTTATCTGCCCCATTTCCAGTAGCTTATGTTATGTACCTATCTAAATATGGCACCGTCCGTGGGAGTAAATACTTTGAACTAATAAAGCGTATGAAATTCATTATCGACTATTCAAATTTATTATGTACGTGTGGTTTTCCTATATAAACTGTGATAGCGTACGTACATATGATGTACACATCGTGTGTACGCTTGTGTACAAATAAACGTCGCTTAGTACGGTTTGGAGTTATTTACTTACCATGTATTTCCTAGATGCGAGTACATATTAAAAGGCATGGGATACATTTAACCCGTAGAGTTTCAAATTACGAATGTGACGTCAAAGATACGTACACACGACACGGTTCAGCAGATATGTACCTTATTATTCCGGTTGAATGACGTTCGGAATTTCAGTAAGCTGTTTTGAAATTGCGTTTTGTGACACTTTACCGAACTGCTGCCTTCCGATGCGTGTTTCAGTAAAGTTGAAAAACGTCGTATAAAACGCATGAGCTGTGGTCATTATACTCTAGGCTTTATTAAGCAATCAATCAGCCTCGAGTACAATGACCAACTTAGCTAACTTGTATCATAATATACTATTCTGTAATCTGTGATTAAAAGAAATAAATAAAAATTGATTATTGTCCCAGTTAACAGCGTGCAACTTTTAATTTAAATAAATACAGAAAAACAGATTTATTACAGAAAATTGTTTAGGTATTTGGATGATAATTGTATGCTAAATCATAATTTTAGTTTGCTTTAATAATTTCAGTCTCCTTAAAATATAGATAGAAGCAATAATTAAGAGGTCCTTTGTTACTCGGGATTATATCGACACCATATTTTGTGTGCTAAACTTTATTCAAACATTTGGTTAGGTACTACGAAGGGTTAAAATTAAACTGGCATTGCTATAATGATTACATATTAAACATAGTATTTTAACCTCAATTTTATAAGTTCATCTACCTCTTTTTATCTCTGCATCGCCCAAGGTTGTCTGTCTGAGCATTTAATAAATAAATACTTCAATACTATGCTTAACACTTCACATTTATTTTATCGGAGTCGTGTATAAAGATCTGTTGCATAAAGTTCAAAGAATTTTTTATGCACAAACGATTGTTTTTTTTTTTTTTTTGTTTTTTTTTTGCAGATATTTTTTTTTTTGTTCACAGCTAATTTTTTTACCGTCTACGATCAACATTAAATCGTTCCTCGGGCGACGGCCATATCTTATTTTAACGAATCGCGTGGTATTTATATTATAGTTCACTGTAGTTGTAGATAGAAAATGTGCCAAAAGTGGCAGTTTTTCACACTTTTTCTATCTACAACTAATGCGACTTGACTGCTACATACGCCTTAAGGTAAAAGTGTACTATAATATTGGTAATAGAAAAACGTTTCAAGACAGACTTAAGGCTGATTTACACGTCAGTTTCGTGAGGTAATACTCGTTTTGTCTTTGTCTTTCTCGGCAAGAAAAAAAGAGACAAAATGGCACTTGCCTGGTGAAACTCTGTCCGTGTTACTCATTAACTCTGTTGCCTGAAAGTTATGAGAACATTGTCGGTAATAAAAAAATGCTTTCAAGATTTGTAGTAGACAGACAGTAATATGAGCAGTCCATTATTGTTACGAGCCTCTTCTCAGAATGAAAAGATTAAGGCTTTAGTCCACTACGCTGGCCTAGTGCAGTTTGATGGATTACCCACACTATCGAGAACTGTATGGAGCACTCTCAGATGTACAGGTTTCCTCACGACGTTTTCCTTCACCGCACGCACATGAATTAAAAAAGTCAGACGTGGGGGCCGGGTTCGAACTCAGACTCACCTGCACGGAAGGCAAGCGTTCAATTACTGGTATATGACTTCAATTATTGATCGCTTAGCAAACATAAAATCAAGCTGATATAAACTGGGTCCTTTAGTCCTTTTGTAGGTATACCATCGAGGTATACCTAAATAGAATGTACTAATTACACAGCGCTTCGATGCCTATAAATTATTTTCTAATTTTGCATCACACAACGTAGTAAACAGACAGAATTTATATTTTCCACAATTTATATACAGAATTTATTGTTTCCACAATTTATATCTTTTGAACTGAGGTATCGTCAAAAAAAAAAAAATGAAATATGTGTTATTTGTAGGTTGACTGCCTCGTTGGTTTAGTGGTCGCAAGCGCGAGCACTATGCGTGGGGCCTGGGTTTGATTCCCAGGTCAGGCAAAAGGTGTTATTGGGATTGATAGAGTAACAGCCTGGAGTCAGAAAGTTGGCGAAGCTACACCGTCGTGCCTCGGAGAGAACGTTGAGATTGGCTGTCGAGACCGAAATTCGGCCGGGAGAACATTACTATTATATGATTAAAAGATGACCAAAGTATGATTTAATAAGTTTTAAACACAAAACGTATCTACATTAATAGATATGTTAGTAAATAGATAAACGTGAATACGATTTCCTGCTTCCATTCTCTTGGTTGAACAATATAATCAACATAACTCAGGTCCCGGGCGGCGCAGACGGCCGCAATTTCCAACGAGAATCTGGAACCCGGTGGCATTTACACCAGTATCAACTATACGTGGCTGCACGGATTTTCTATCTCATAATAACGTGAGATGCCCATGGTAAGGTGCTGGTTTTACTATACTCTTTGTAAGGTACTCAACACACAGAAAATAAATAATTAAGAAAACATTTCGTTTAAAAGCTTCTACTTGAGATATTCTTATGTATCTGTCTATATCTAAAATGTTCAATTCAATTCAATTTATTTATTTTTCGTGAATATAGGTACAATGGTTCTTATGTCAGAAGTATTATTAGCGCCTCTATATCCTGCCACTAATATAGTGTACAAAATTACAATTATAATAATATTATGCAAACAAAAATAAGAAAATAGCTTTAAAATCACAATACAAGTCATGATTAAACTGGAATAAAAATAAATTTTAATAGAAAACATGTAAAAATCATTTAGATAAAATGTGTAATTGTATAGAAAAAACAATATTTTATGGAGATAAAAAAACATTGATTATGTGATCAGTCAATGTAGGTAATCGTGACTCTTGAGTTATTTATTTATTTTACTTTAATTAAAACGGCTGGATGCCAATTACAAAAATTAAAGACAAAAATTAAATTAATTAACATAACATTAAAAAAAAATTAAATAATTAAATAAAATATTAATAATACATACTTTCATACACTCATCTGATCGCCAACCCGCCTGCCAAGCGTGCCGATTATGGCATAAACCCCCAACATTTGCTAGGGGGAGGCCTATGTCCAGCAGTGGACGTCTTAAGGCTGAAATGATGATGATGATGATGATACACTCATCTCGCAGCACTCCAGACATACATACCAGGCCCCTCAGAAAGTATTGCGAAAAAAAGTTTTTATATATGGGAGACTGGCCAGTTATAATGTTTTTCGAAAATATGATTATTTATAAGTAAAAATAAGTAAGTTCCAATTTAAAAATTTCCCTCCACATTTTTTGCGAGTTAATTCAAAGTATTGTGTCTCACTGAAATATGGATCTGCGCCGGGAACATTTTAGAGCTATGATTTTATACGATTTCAAGTGTCGCCTGAAACCGGATGAATCGTACGATAGACTTCAAATGGCATTCATGGATGAAGGCCCTTCCAAGGCAACCGTGTATCGTTGGTATAACGAATTCAAGCGCGGTCGACCAACTTTGGGGGATGACGAAAGAAGCGGTCGCCCTTTGACGGCTGTTACCGAAGAAAACGTGCTAGCAGTGAAAAATTTAATCCAAGACAATAGGCGAATTACATATCAGGAGATTCAACACATATTGAAGATTGGATCGGGAAGCGTTCACGAGATTCTACACAGCCATCTTCGCGTGAGGAGGATAGTATCACGCTGGGTGCCGCACAACCTCACCGATGCTCAGAAGCAGGCCCGGGTGGAATGGTGCCGTGATATGCTTAACAAATTTGAAGCAGGCTCGTCTCGGCGTGTTTACGACATCGTTACAGGTGATGAGTCCTGGATTTATCAATACGACCCAGAAACCAAGCGCCAGTCGACTGTTTGGGTGTTTCAAAATGAGCCAACGCCTACCAAAGTGAAGCGATCTAGAAGCGGGGGTAAGATTTTGATCGCTAGCTTTTTTAATTTGACTGGCCACTTGGTATCAATTCCCTTACGGGATCAAAGAAGCATTAATGCCGAATGGTATACTACCAAATGTTTGCCAGAAGTTTTCTCTGTTATAAGCAACAAGCGACCAAACACAGGGCTCCGCGGGCTACTGCTCCACCACGACAATGCACCTGCGCACACCGCACTCAAAACGAGGGACTTCCTGGACAGCACGCCAGTCAAACTCCTGGGTCACCCTCCTTACAGCCCTGATCTAGCACCGTGTGACTTCTTTTTATTCCCAAAAATAAAAAATCAGCTCAAAGGGATACAGTTTTCGTCGCCGGAAGATGCGCTGGCTGCGTTCGAGCAGGCTGTAAACGAGGTGTCTGCGGCGGACTGGAAAAAGTGTTTTGAAAACTGGTTTAGGCGCATGAATCTTTGTATAGAGGCTGGTGGAAAGTACTTTGAAAAGATTTGATAAAAATATATGTACGTATAGAACAATTTTTTTTAGTTTCGCAAAACTTTCTGAGTGTCCCACGTACATATATAGAAGCTTATAAAACACAAGCGGTGTCCTTCCTGCAGCATCAAAGTACAATGTTCATAGTATAGTCGAGGAACGAAAAGGTTCATCAATTCTCAAATTGATTACTTAAATGTGTCGACAGTACAGGATGTACTGTACTGTGTGTCCTTTTCAAACTGCGAACGAGAGATAATTAATTAGGCGGATGTACGTACAACTGTCATTATTGTTATCTGCCAGTACAAGCAAAAATAGACCTTAATGTGACGAACCCTTTCTTTCCTCGACTGTACAAACAGATATAAAACGTATAGGATAATATAATTAGTTAAAAAACTTATTTCCGTTCCACAATTACACGGTACACCACAAACCAACCTGTATACACAGACAGTGCCTGTATACTGTATACGACAAAACATTGACGCCAGACGGGCCGCTCTTAAACACTTTCCATAACCGTCGGTCCCAGTTGTGTCTCGGGCTTGCTGCGCCCCTTAATGCACGCTAATGGAACCAATTTGCCGTGTTTTGCCAAACTACAGAGTGGGGAAGTAACAGGCTTGAGGCAGCAAGCAGACAGGGAGAGAAGGACCACTATACAGAGTAAGTTCTTGTTGTAGGATTGCAGGGAGAAAATCGAATCTATTTGAAATCAAGAAACGACCATCAAATGAGACATTATCTATCATAAGCTCAATTTTGGGAGAAAACAAAATCTTTATTTAAAAAAAACTTGGCTGGACACACTATCTACATCCTTCACATGTACATAACTCATATTCTTCTTTTAAACGACTTTTTTTCGCACTTGCCGCGGTCAGTCTGTGGATGGGTGACCGCGTTACACATCGAGATCCCTCCGTGCCTCGAAGAGCACGTTAAGCTGTCTCGGTCCCGGTTGTCATACGAATATCTATGGCAGTCGTTACGGGTAGTCAGAAGCCTGAACGTCTGACAACTGGTCTAGCCTCCGAATGTCGGTATTAGTAACTGGGTAGCGGGGGTCTGATAGCAGTCGCTCCGTGTAAAACACCTACCGTATGTCGTCTTGTTGTGGCAATAAATAATTTTTCTTTCTTTTTTTCTATAAGCCCTTATTAGTTCACTTCTGGACATTGGCCTCTCCAACGGCACGCCACTGACATCGATTCTCGGCCACTCGCATCCAGTTGCTACCAGCCACCTTGCCAATATCATCGCTCCACCGAGCCTGAGGGAGTCCTACCCTACGTTTACCAATCCGCGGTCTCCACCGTGTGTGTCGACAGCGGGCACCGGTAGGCTCATGACCAGTAATGACCGCTTGAGGCTGATTTGAAGCATAAAGTATAATTTTACGTTAGAAACTGTCTCTCATTAATTTCCATGTGCTGTGTAGATAACAGGTCAAAAGGTCATAAAAAATTATGATAGGAAAAAGGGTTAGGCGTGATAGTGGCTGATGGTAGAATAGGGTTAAAGAGCTGATTCCAGCGAATACGGCTACAAGGGATAATGTAATAGGTAGCGAACTCGGCCATTACCATTCGCATGGCGATATTACGTGCGCGGGAAAGGTAACATTTTGTAGTCAACGTTTTCCGGATTACATAGTTTCTTTTTGGAATGTTAGCCGTATTATTTTTCGGTATTGACCATACAGCCCAATAGACGCCTAATATTGAATATAATGCGTACAGTCTAACAAAGCAATTAGTATACAGGGCCAGATATAGTAGATGAAGATTTCTCAGGAAGTTGTTATAGAATGATTTGATAAGGGTTTTGTATCAATACAGGTTAACTTTGTCCGTTATTAAAATGATATTTCACTCGAAAACATCCATAATCTTCTGAGAAAACTTCATTTATATCTCTCTACCCTGTATACCAATTGCTTTGTTAGACTGTACAATAAATTCTGCCACTAGCTGAGGCGGGGTACTGCAACCCAATTGGCCCTACCGAGGCGGCTGTTGGCTAATCACTAACGCGGCAGTTACGACGGCTCATAAAAGTGGTCAAAACTGATTTGAAGATTTCTAGTGGCGACCTACTTTAGTGAAATTTCATAGATGTGTTGAGACATCGGTCGCCTGTTATGAGGCGTCTATGGGGTGTGTGGTCGATGTTTCTCGGAAATGATATTGTGACTTATCGTTATATTTTTTTAAACCCAATTCATGTATAAAAAAGCAATCCTACCTCTTATCCAGACGCTTATTTGATATGTCGACTGCTTCGTTCGTCTAGTGTTTGCAAGGGCGACTGCTAAGCTTGGGGTCGGGTTCACTTAAATCGATAAAATTTAGGGACCACCTGATATTTTTTCGCGATTTCAGGGTTGGTCCCATAGTAAAAGTTGTTCATAATGATGAGTACAATGACCCCTTTTCGGGAAAGAAGCCATTACAATTTCAACATGTATACATGACATTTTAAACTCGCACAACAAAAACTGCGTATGAATCCCTTCTTTTGAAAAACTATCCCAACCTAAATATTCAGAACCCCAAAGATATCCTCAACCTCATCAATATCGCTTAACCCGTAACAATAGACGTGGTTAATACCCGGACCCACGTTCGATCCGCGCGCGCCTCGCTAAGTAGAATTGGCAGGTGCTGTGTTATATGCTTATACCTACAGGCTGTAGGTATAACTGCAACCTGTATACCTGTACGGTGCGAGCCAATCAGATTACCGGTTTATACGGGCGTGGATACATGAGGCTGGCGTTATTATTTATTAAAATAATAACTTATACACAACTCATAACTGTAACAAAAACCCGCAATTATGTCTTATTGTGCAGTTTCTAACTGCAGAAACAAAAGCTGTAAAGTACATTTGATAGCAATTTTTTTTTAAATAATGGCGTCAAATTGTAAGGCGTAGTTTGTTCGGAAAGTTGCCACGCATGAATCGTAAGTAAAATTGTGATTACAACCATTCTATGTATTTCTGTGTTCGCTACGCATCCTTCACCGCGCAATCTCCTCGCACAGCTATGGTGGAAACCATCACTCCGTTTCACAGCACCGCTACACATCCTCGCACCGCCTAGCTACCTCGCACATCTCTGGTGGAAAAATGAACAAAGTGTGCTGGATTCACCTGAATTTTTGTTTCGACCGGTTTTTGCTGCTGTCAGACAGATTGGGCGGTTTGTTTGACTGAAAACTGCCAATGCATCATTTAGTACAATCTGTCGATGTGAACACAATATAACTGCTTGAAGACAGTTTTTTTTTTGGATTAATTCTTAAATATCCACATCTATGTCTATGTTTACTTTAGCAGTTATCAGGTTTTTATTAGTATGCCCATTTTTTGCAGTATTTAACAGGTATACCTAATACTGAGAGTGTAAAATAAAACTATTATGATTAAAATATGTTAATGTCCATAGAAATCTAAATAATAAGGTAATAGAAATGTTATCTACTGTATTTTACTACCGGAACGCATGTCGCGGGTTTTCCGCTACCAACACATAAATACGCAATTACGCCCACCATGTTTCTGGCATTCAATACAAAATAAATTTAGCCTAAAAAAATCCGCTGTAGATATGCTGCAAAATACAATTTTAGTGACTCCGCGTCAAAAACAGCACTGATGAGTACAAGTAAACGATTCGCGCACTGGTGTCCTATGAGACACCTGTACGCGGCGACAAGTTCACACGGCTTTACCACTTCTATTACCTCCTTTATTTAGTTATTACCTTATAAATTACATTTTGAGAACTGGGTCGGGCGCATAACTGTAGTACGGTACCTCTGACTCCACAAGGTTATATTGTAAAGCAAGCTGCTGATGAATAATCTTGGCCACTTGGTTATGCCTGTGCAAGTATTCGCCGTTAGCTAGACGAGAACACCCGGAAATAATGTGCCGAGTGACTCTCCTGGACAGTGGCATGCCCGACATATGTCAACCATCCCGTCCTTCACAATATACTTTCGGTAGTTATTCGTCATGATAACTTCGTCCATAATTGCACAGACAAAACCTTCGGTTTCCCCAAATAGGTCACCGAACCGTAGCCAAGACACGGACGCTAAGAAGTCTACGTTACCTTATTATTAAGATTTCTATGTCAATGTCTCACGTAGTTAAATAATTCAAAATATCAACCTCAATAAACTCATTACAAAATAAACAAAATTTGGTCTATCTTTCTACTAAATAGCAAACTTGGTTACAATACTTAACTTCTACTAATGTTGAAGAGCTTCCCCAAGATTTTAATTTACTTTTACTTAACATTTACTTCTGAAGTATTCCTTGAAAGTAAAACTACTCGAGCAGAGAAATCCTGGCTCTTTGACGTTAGCTAGACTGAATACTAAACATCTGTTTGTTTAACAGACACTTAATCTTAGTAAGCGTATTTTCAGACGTTCCACAGCCACGTCTACACCACAGCAGAAAAATATCGTATGGCACAAAATTGTATAAAAAGCGTAGAATGCGTTCGATAAACACGCGTTCAAAGGTTTTTGTTAATGTGTGATTACACATTAACAAATACCGATGACTTCACGGCCACAAACGTAACCACTATGGCCACAAAAATAAATAGAATGGCCAAGTGGGAAGGGCGCGCGTGCCAACACTCTACATCATAGTGCAGTGCATTTCAAAGCCTTTCTCAGTACGCCTTATGACTTGTTTCTGTAAATACTGTAACAAAAACCCGCAAAAATGCCTTATTGTGCTGTTTCTAACTGCAGAAACAAAAGCTGTAAAGTACATTTGATTAAAGTTAATTTAAAAAAATTAATGACGTCAATCTGGGAGGCGTAGTTTGTTCGAAAAGTTGCCACGCATGAATCGCAAGTAAAATTGTGATTACAACCATTCTATTTCTGTGACTATGGCACTGCAAGTACCTGACCATCCCGCGACCACTGTGCGCGTACCGTACGCAATACATGTATTTTGTCGCTGGACAAACCCGACTACATCGCAACCACACGTTATTTGTGGCAACGCAACTTCAGGCAGCAGTAGCGAGACCATTCACACACACAAGGCTGTTGACTGACGTCATTTTTGCCGCTGTGATGTGGTTGTGGTGAGGTATGCCTCAATACGCTTTACACAAAATCTTGTGGCGTCATTTAAATCGGAGTTACTATTCTGAATTTGTTTTTAGCGTAGATATTTTGAATTCTGTCATTTAAATATAATTATTTTTTATATCTATCTTCTATACATATAAAAGGCTTTGTCCTGAATGACTGACGGATCAACGCACAGCCTAAACCGCTGATCGTAGAGACCTGAAACTGGGAGGGTGTGTTCTTTGTATGACGTAGGAATCTGATAAGAAAGGATTTTCCGAAATTCTATCCCTAAGGAGGTGAAAAAGGGGGGGCAAAGTTTGTATGGCACAACGTGATTCCTTGGTCCAATCTACTTCAAATTTTGCATGAACCTTTTTTAACAGAATTGATGGAAGACCTGTTTCGTATTTTATTGAAATTCATCTCCTAACGGGGTTAAAAAGGGGTAAAAAGTTATTTTGGCGGTGATTTGCTTCGAAGTTGATATAAATAAATAAATAAAATTATTAATAATTAATTTATTTATTTATTTAAATACAAAAAATATATTTTACAAAGAAATACTGCGGTAGGTGTGTAGTATTTCAATTTCGTTGTAAAAAGATAATACCCCCGTGTAACTTTCACCAAATCAAAGGCCGAGCTTCGTGCTCACAAAATATAACGAATTTTTATTTTATTTTTATTTAACCTTTAAATCCCTACACCATAATAAAGATTGTTATATTTTATAAGTATTTGAACATAATAATTGCAAAATTAATAACGTATAAAACCAACAAAAAATCCTATTAGAACCATTTTCGACTTCTACGCGGACGAAGTCGTGGGCAAAAGCTAGTTACTCATATTACTATTTTCTGTGTCCGTATTCGGACGGAGTTCTGTGTTAAGTTTACCACATGTTTGGACATTGTTCTTCAAAAAGCGTTACGTGGGGAATCCTTATGAACAAAATCCGCCCGGGGAAGCCGGACCCTTACCGACTAAAGCAATCACGGTATTCCTTCAACTACTTGAGATAATTATATTGTAATTATTTTTATATTGAAATTATTAACATAATATATTAGGCAATAATGCTATGCCTGCGGGTTGCATTGCCCGAGCCTATAGGAGCCCGATAAGCCTATAGTTGAATATTGGCAGAATTTATTTCAAACAAATCAGATGTGATTTCCGAAGTCTCTATAAGGTTTAATGTTCGATGCATCAAGGTAATCAAACAATAACCTCCTCCTTTTTTTGAAGTCGGTTAAAAAGATTTTCCAGTCATGTACAAATAAATAAATAGTTTTTCTATTTTTTTTTGTAATAGCCAACCAACAAAAGGCCACTTGAAAACATTTTTAATACACACGTCGTTTTAATTTCTCTTTCCATTTCAAACAGTCTGTCTGAGACAGGACAAACATATCTGGTTATGACATGTTCAGCCATTACGCCATTCCAAATGTTGGCAGCATTTGGAGCCGATATCCGGCGGATGCGGTAGGTGTCGCGGTGGTCGAAGGCACGTCTTCATTTCCTCTGTTTCCGGTGAGACCGCCTCCGGAAGCGAACGTCTAACCGCGTAACCTAGTTTTTACGAGTATGTGACATATTTGTAAGTATTTTTTTTCTACCAAATGTGTTGTTATAAAAATATTTTTAAATTGATTATATTTTCTTATTCATGTAGACGTCTGTATATCACTTTCAATCCTATTAACTATTATTATAAATGCGATTATGATTTATTTATGAATGAAATTTGGCATACATATAGACTACTATCGGTGCTCTTGCGGCTTTGCCCGCGTGAAGTTTTAGAATGCCCCGTATAATGTTTTCCGTCGTAGTTTTGGGACAAGAAAAATACGCAATTCTTCATTATTAATTATTTATTATTTTAACGCATTTTACGCATGCGAAACGAAATCTAACGATTTAAATTGTGGAAAGAAAAAACCGCTCACGAGCAGGATTCGAACCTGCGACTCCTGGCTCAGTACGCCAGTGCTTTAGCTACTAAGCTACCGTGAACACTGCTCGTGGTAACGAAATTCTCATCCACTTGGTACGGTCGACCGCAAGTCAGTGGTAACACTTTGACATTAGCAGCATCTTTATTTCGTAAGCAGTAAGGGTGATTTTCGAATTGACGTGTTACCACTGTCATGCAGGCGACTGTACATCTTTGGGTGACGTCAGCGATATCTTATTAGGAAACAGTGTTTCTTAACCGACTCGACTAACTTTGCAGTTAATTCAAAGTCGTATAGATATGCCTACCCTTACTAATTATTTATTATTTTATCGCATCGCATTTTTTTAATTTAAATCGTTAGATTTCGTTTCGCATGCGTAAAATGCGTTGCGTGCTCCCGACACAGTAGTGTCGAGAGCGTCGTACGTTCGAGATTGAATCTAGCGCTATGAATCGATTTGAGTAACCATGATACCAAAAATTACAAATATCTTCTACAATAATAAATGAAAATTAATAATTACTTTCCATATCAATTTATAATAATAAAAATTAGTTGGGGAGTCTGAGGTTTTGAGTCATTCTAATAACACGTTATACATATCGTTCGTAAAATAGAATAGAAACTATAGCGTCCATTGACCGAAATGGTTAATGATTTATTTAATCTAATGTAAGATTCTATAATGCATAGTTTGTTAATAAAAAAAAAATGCACGCGGAAATTACAGGCAGAGACAGATTTTATTGTTTGTTTGTTTCATACAATTAGCAGTGGAACAGTAATAGGTTGGTTATATATGTCTTTGCTATGTCGACATTGCCAGTGGATAAAGGCTAGAATATTCAAACAATATTCAAACAAACTTCAATTATTCTGTCATGGTTCTTCTAATTTCAGAACCGAACCAAACCGAACCGAACCGAATTCAAATACTTTCTACCCACATCGAGTTAATAATTAGTACTTTTATTTATTCATATTGAACTATGTTTACGGGACTTGTCGCGCACAATTGTGTGTCGTGATTCAGCATATCTTGTTACGGACAGCGACGTTACGAAAAACCAACCGCGGGTAGTTCGAGTAAACACCCGCCGCTCAAGACGATGACTCCCACATACTTCAGTCTGCTCGTGACCACGGTCAATGCTACTTGACCAAAACGTCGAGGTTAGTCAAAATGTTTGTTACGTATTTTTATTTATTTATTTATTGTTCTCATGTAAGTGACGATTGTCTTAAGTGAGAAATACATTTCTTTAAACCGAACCATATCACTTTTTTGTAGTCGTCTTATAGGCCAAAACGATGCTCATGCATGAATCTACCTTCAAGAGGTACTGTACTGAAGTACACTATTCTCTCCCTAGTCTATTTATACAGTATCTACAGACAGATTCCGCTAATTACTTGTGTACATCGACGGAATACATTATAACTTGTGACGGCTTACAGTCGGCTTATACACTCTACGGTATTGCATTTCCAATAACAAAACAATAGGAGGTAGTAGGAAGCCTCTCCAATAGCAGTAACTTTATGAAAATGCTTTCATGATCGTGGGTCGTATTCCAATAAGATGAAATTACAATGCTTTGTGTTAAGCATATATTTTTAGGTTTTCTTGTAATAATGTTTGTGGGGTTTGCGGTATTAAATAACTTTGTGGGGTTACCTGGTGCAGAAATGAATTCACTGATTAAATCCATTGATAAATCGGCCGCGCGACGCGTAACTGCTATATAAATACTTAGTATTTTTACCAGTGAAGGCAAATAACATTATTATACATACACATAAGGTATGCATATAAATAATAGGTTATTTGCTTTCACTGATTTTTACACATTTAAAAAGTTGATTCCGTGGTCAGCTGACTTGAAATGATGAGTTTAGAAAATCATATTATCATTAGATATCGATCTCACGTCTGTATAGTTTCACCAACTAATTTGAGTTAACCTTTACCCACCAGTGTTGCCAGCAGTTGTCAAAAATTACCAGACAGTGATCAAAAAGTAACCTTTTATTAAGAAAAGTTACCTTTTATATTTTTTCGCAGTTATATGAGGTATTTTAATGCCCTTTTAAATAAATGAGGTATTTTTTGTTGACAGAAAGTTGTTGAGTATTTTTGAGTAAATTATAAAGCACAGAACGTTGAGATATTTCAGAAATGTGAGACTACGTTAAGAAATAGCTGGTACTCGTACAGTAGCAAGAGCAAATATTTTTTAGCGTTTGATACATTTTAATATCACACCATTTTAGCGCATTTATAAAGCAGTTTTTAGCTTTGTGCCATTTTAGCCTCCTTGAACAGTGCTTGAACACACGGCTGCACATCAAGCTATACTATTCCAGTATAAGCTGACCTCTCATTATACGGAAAGCCTATACAATGTGAGGTCAGCTTATACTAGAAATGTATAGCTTGATGTGTAGCCGTGTAAACAAAGTTGCTGTCGAATAACCCAAAAATCAATAAATTATTTTGAAAGTCACTAGATCACTACCTGTAGGTTAAACACTTTAGAAGAAACACCAAAATAATCTCAGTTTTAATATTTAAATGATTTTGTTTAGTTAGTATTCATTATTGCCAGAAAGAATGAGGTTACGTTACTCATTTTATAGCAGTCTTTGGTTCTGCTTTTGCATGTAAGAATCGATTTAGAAATGTTACCTAAAAGTTACCTTTTGAAAAGTTACCTGAAAGGTATCAAAAGTAACCTTCTGGCAATGCTGTTACACACTCCAGGATTAGGCAAAAACTTCATGACTTTTCTACCTATTAAAATAAAACCGCTAATTGTTAGTACAGTCGCCTGCATGACAGTGGTAACACGTTTATTCGAAAACCGCCCTTACTGCTTACGAAATAAAGATGCTGCTAATGTCAAAGTGTTACCACCGACGTGCGGTCGACCGTACTGTGCTCATATTTGAATTAGTATTATTTAGTATTAGTTTAATGGTGTGCAAACAATAAAGTATACTCTATCCATCTTTGCAGCTCGGCTCTAAAGCAACTAAACTAAAACGCATTTTTTTCAGTTTATCTCTCAAAATACTTGTCAACAGTTGTGGCTTTTCTTCATAAGAGAGCATAAAATAATAACATGGGGTGTTCGACACTGCGGCTTATCGTGTGTCAGCAGGCGTTCTGTGTAATGCACGTTCATATACCGACGGGTATTATTTCGTGTGTCGGTGATACAAATATTCCTGAGAGACTCGTGTAACTGAGTATTAAATTATGAGTGAGCCTATGGGTAGACTGTGAGGTTCATTTCTTGTAATTTTTTTCAGAGATATGGTTTCGTGTTTGCTCTCATTTTCTTATTTGAATATTCAGTTAAATGTAGTATTTTGTTAGTAGAAATCTTGACACTTAGGTCCTTACAGAAATTCTACTCAGATAGAGAAAATTAAAAATTAAACTATAAAGAATTAAAGTCTTTTTAACACTAAAGCTCTTTCTTTAGTACCTACGTAAAAATGTTATTAGAACATTTTTATTTTGATATTTTTTAAGCTTTTATTTTACATTACCTAAATATATGTGAAGTTAAAAAAAAGCTTGTAATGTTTGTATGTATGTATGTGAAGTTCAAATCTTGCAAGTCACTTTAGAACCACTTCCTCTTTGAAATTTTGCATGCTTGTTCAGTTCTGAAGATAAAATATTAAAATGACTGAAGTAACCTGATGCTATAGCCAGGATTGTCTCCAAGAGGGCACTCCTCAATGATTAGTAGCAGAGATACGAAACTTTGCATATGGGTTTAATTTTGATAGCCAAACATGAATTTCACCATGAACAGATGCAAAAAAAATGAACTTTTTAAGACAAGCTTTTAATGAACCAAAAAGTACGATTTTCATCTTACAGAAAAGGGCTATAAATAAATAAATAAATATCTTTGGGACATTTTTTTACACAGCACCATCTAGTCCTAAACTAAGCAGAGCTTGTATTATGGGTACTAGACTATGGATATGATACTTATATACTTTTTTTTGTAAATACATACTTATAATACATGAGCAACACCCAGACCAACACAAACACTCATGTTCATCACACAAATATTTGTGTCCTGTGGGAATCGAACCCACGACCTCGTTATCAGCAGTCCGACACCCGAACCACTAGACCAAAGAGGTCCGCGTTATCTATGGCATGGGCCCCCGCGAATCTCTAAGAGAAGTTTTCAAAGACATCAACATACTAACGAAGCCGTCACTTTACGTCTTTGAAAATATTATGTACGTTCGTAAAAATCTCAAAAAGTTTAACATCAATAGCGATTTTCAAGACATAAACACTAGAAATAAGCACAAAATAGTAGTACCTAAGACTATCGAAATCTAACAATTCGTTTTTACGGAATTCTGTACGCTTTTATAACAAGCTATCAAAAACTGTAACTGAACTTACTGGAAAGAAATTTAAAGCATATGTAAAATCCGTTCTTTTGAAAAAAGCTCATTATAAAACCAAAGACTATGTAGCAGACAAGAATGTATGGCAGTAAATACTTTCTGCACATGTGACTTTCCTGGCAGACGTTGTTATTTTCACGAGTCATTCCCGAAACTCGCGTCTCATTAATAGATCACAATGTTTTATTGACTTTAGCTAGCTACTAATATAGTAATCTGTGATTGACTTGTCTTGATATATGTACCGTTCATTTTAAAATTAGTTTTTTTTTTTTTTTACATTGTGATTTTATTTAAATTTTTACTTTTTTGGACTTTTTTATTAAACCTACTCTATTGAAATTGTATTTAAAGACATCAGTATTTTTAATCACTGTAAATGTGAGCGTAATGTAGCCATAGATGGCATAGTGTCAGATCGATGGGTTCCCTTATATTATGGTTGAGCCAAAACTTAAATAATTATCATTATTAGTTAGTTAAATTTAGTGAATTTGTGTCACTCACTAACCTACATTGTTCTCACGCAATTGTTAGCAAATCATGAGAGGACGCTCCCAAAACGTAATTCCCGCCCTCGCACTCCCCTTACACACCGCAACTGCGGGCCGCTTTCGTCAATTTTATGCAAGTTGCAATAGAACTCATTTTCGAGAAAATTATTCTCGCGTGTTTTACCACGGAAGTAAATGTCGTAAATCAATTTATACAAATTTCCTCTAGCTAGTATTTAATAAACTTTATTATCTTTCTATTTGCATATATTTTATATAGCTAAGGGCTAGTTTTTCAATAGTCTGATAACTTTTAAATGAGGAATAAATGTGACGTTTTGACAGATTTTCTATACTACAACTGTCAAAACGTCACATTTATTCCTCGGTTAAAAGTTATCTGACTATTGAAAAACTAGCCCTAAGTTAAATAATAAAGGATAAATATTCGAAAAATCTCTAAAAACGCATGATTTTCAAAAAATAAAAGTATCGAACAAAAATCAACTAATTATCTAACTGTCTAGTCAAACGATGGACAAAGGTTCAAAAAAACATACATCTAAATTTGACATTCATCAAGCATGTGTTCCACTCAGCATATGTTTTCAAAAAGTCACCTCATTTTGGGAGCCTAGCTTTAATATGAAAAGAGTATTTACATGGAGTTTCTTGCCGGCTCTTCTCCATAGGACCAACATTTTGGAACCATACAACTAGATTCTTAATGTTTTGATAGTGCATGTAAATGCTTATTCCAAATAAAAACTTTTGAATTTTGAATTTTGACTAAATAAAATTTACAAAGCACATAAACAACGAACTTTAATCTATTTTTTAAAAGCTTGATGCGTGAAACATCCTTCATAAATAAGTATATGTGTTGTAAGTTTTATTTAGTACTTTTTGGTTCATTAAAAACTTTTCTTTAAAAAGTTGTTTATTTATATTTTTCAAGGAGACTTTACTTAAATCACATGTAGATTTTTTTTAAACGACATCATATGTTTATACATATGATGTCGTTTAAAAAAAATGAAATGAATACACATGTTCATCCCAATCCAAATTAAAACTGTAAAAATAACGACAAAATACCAAGAACAGTTAGTTTTAAGTTCCTGCATTTGCTGAAAAGTGCTGAAATACACTGTCAGCTGTCAGAGTAAGACTCCTCGTAGACCCGATCCATTTTCCCGTTCGCGACTAGTTTGTAGTGCAAACATGTCTGTGAATGCTTTAACAGCTATTTCTTAGATATATGTGGCGCATTCAGCAATGTATTGTGACAGGTTGGACATTGCGGAACAGCGATAGAAAATGTATACTTAGGAGCTTTATTAATGTTTTATGTAATCATAAAATATGAAAACGGATAGTTTTTACTACAAAAAATTAGTTTTTTGTACTTGTTAAAAACTGTGTCTAACGTTGAAGAACTCCACTCATCCTTAAACATATTTTTATGCAGTTTTTGGTACTTGGAATATTAAATTTAAATACTGATATTTTCCTATTAAATTGGTTGTAAAGAATCTTACTCAAGGCAAACCTGTATAAGTATGATTAGCTTTTAACTGACTTTATTAGATTTTATTTTGCCGTTTATGATTAACTAGAGCTTGGCAGTTTCCATTACTATTAATCGCGGTCCTTACAAACATTCCCCATGTTTGTAAGGACTGCGAATAATCGTCCGAGTATGTGTTTGTGTTCGTTGATGTTTACATAATTTTGAGATTCATATTACTCGAAATAATTTATATAACTCCTTACGCCATACCACTATAAACAAAGAAAAAACTTATTGTACCTAATTATTTTATTATTTTTAACGCGTTTACGCATGCGAAGCGAAATCTTACGATTTAAATTGTGGAAAGAAAAAATCGCTCACGAGCAGGATTCGAACCTGTGACTCCTGGCTCAGTACGCCAGTGCTTTTAGCCACTAAGCTACCGTGAACACCGTGTTTTATTGTACCTAATTATATAAAATATTTGGGGAGTTTAGAGTAATTTTCTATTCTGTGGTTTGGCTAAGAATATGAAACAGTACCTCAATGTTTATTTAAGTCAAGATCCCATGTGAGAACTATTTACACAAGTTTGAGATAGATATTAGTAGAAAAAAATTATGTAACTCCTAACGCCATATCACTATTAAGAAAAAATGTATTGTACCTATAACTATAATATAATATTTGGGGAGTTTAGCTAAGTATTTGAAACAGTACCTCAATGTTTATTTAGGTCAGAGATCCCATGTGAGAAGTATCTACACACGTTTAGTTATCTAAGGTTGCCGCCAATTTTTTAGACACCATGTTGGATAAAATATATTTCATGTTTATAGATATTATATTCTTTGGGGAAATTTGCGCTTTCATCTATCGTTTTTATCTCCTTCAGTTTCGCCTTGGGGTGGGTTTTGTTAAGGTGGAATTAATATTGGAACGAAATAAGGGTATACATTTGATCCTGTTTTTGTTTCAGATTTCGCAATTTTCGATCGGAGGGAAGTATAAGTACGTGCCGTTCCTTACCCAGAAAATAACTTCGCTTTAGATTGTAAGTTTTATGATAATATTCCCCTATGTTATGTGATGTGGCTTATAAAGAAAGGTTACCTGGTTTCTTCTCATGTTTGAGTCATAAGGCACTAAATCAGGAAAAAGTACTGAATTGGTATCAATTCCAAAGTATTGTGTCTTAGCATTTTATCACTAAGTTGTAGGTACACCAACAACAATCAAGAACTATCAATAATAAGCAGTACCTCTGTACTTAATACTTTTGATGTTGTCTCCTTTCATGTGTTGTTGTGTGTACATAAATTATGAATAAAGAAATAAATAACCGAGCAACAAAACTTGCAATAATTCCTGCCTATTTTTATCAATCCATCAAAACCGCTCTGGTCAACTAAAACGATCCACTCCACCATGATCCTTTTTAAACTAAGAATAAGAATTATACTAAACCGGAGCAAATTATAAAATAAAAGAAAACAGATTGTTTAAATAAGCTCTCAAAATCGTTCACTATAATAGGCAGAATGAAACAGGAACATTTCAGAATATCCTGGTTGTAATTCCTGCTGCATCGCTGAAAACGTGTTAATATTGATTTAACGAAGTTAAACCCAGCTGCGGGTATGTGCCTATGTACGTCCATTGGTAAGTTCTACAGAAGAGCTAGTAAATGGAGTGTTTATAACATATACAGCAGCTACAAGAACCTGACTCACCAATTTGTGAGATATATTCCATCCGCTCAAATTGTGGCGCCCAATGATTACAAGGACACGTCCATCGATTAAGAATAAGGTTTAATTTCATGTTTTTATTAATAAAATATAAAGATAAACGAAGTTCCTTAACTTCGTTCCAAAAGTGTGGCAGTTTCAAGCATTTTAGTTTTATCGCGGCTTGCGGTAGGTGTGATTCGGGAGAAAACGTAACGTCAAGTCAGATTTTAACTATTAAATAAAATACATGTTTTACTGGGGACCGAACCTGGGCACTGTGGTATCTCAGTCCGGCGCTTGATTTTCCCTGCCATTTATGCTTGTATAATATCTGTTAAATTTAGCGTTATAATGAACCAGTCAAAAATATGAATTTTTAAGATAACTTCGTTCCTGAACGTTTTTTTTCTGTCTCTTTTTATTTTTCATTAAATTCCTGCTCGCCGCTTGGGTATAACACTACTATTCAAGTGGATGGACTATACATGTTGAATGAAAAATAAAATTGGCCGGGCATTGAACGGCTGACTGGGTAATCTTTTCCCACGGCATGAGCTACTATCATTATGTAGCTCATGTCGACACGATAGAAGAAAAATTATTAACTTATTACAGATTTACATAAACTCGACAGCAATGTCGCTTAAGCTTGTACTCTGAGGCTGAGACAGAGTTTTTCCAATAAAAATACCTGCCCGGTGGTATCATATGCGATAGCAATTTTCTCCCCTAAATTCAATATATTTATATCATGTCTGTAATTAAAAAATTCTTAAACATGAATTACGCGAAGTTATAGCGAATGCTGCGATATGAAATTAGATCTTTTGGCATATTTTCAATTGGCGGCAGTCTAGGCGTTAGTGCTGGTAGTCGTAGTCGCCCGCGAATTGTTGTCATTCCATCTGTGTATTACTCTGTGGAACATCTGAACTACGCACGTAAGCTTGTTTGTAATGCTCGGGATCTGTTTACCGGACTGTTTATGTAGCAGCACGCGTGTTTGTACTATGGGTACTATAAAATTCGATGTTACTTTTACGTGTACAATTTATTTTTAATAAGAATTTCTAATGTCTGCTGAACTAGGCCTTTACTAGAGCCTGTCTTCACCGTTATGAGAATTCGTTAAATGGTTTTGTCCACAGAAATAGACAGAGTAGAATGGTTGTAATCACTGTTTTACCTATCTACCTACGGAAGAAATGGTAACTTAAGGTGGTAAGAAGCGTATATACAACTTATATAATGAGGCACTTGAAATTGCACAATTGAGATACCCACAGAAATACATAGAGTAGAATGGTTGTAATCACAATTTTACTTGCGATTCATGCGTGGCAACTTCCGAACAAACTACGCTTTACATATTGACGTCATTAATTTAAAAAAAATAACTTTAATCAAATGTACTTTACAGGTTTTGTTTCTGCAGTTAGAAACAGCACAATAAGGCATTTTTGGTTTTTCTTACAGTATTTACAGAAACAAGTCATAAGGCGTACTGAGAAAGGCTTTGAATTGCCCTGCACTATGGTGCAGAGTGTTGGCACGCGCGCCCTGCCCACTTTTCCATTCTATCTATTTCTGTGGTTTCGTCACATCATCGCTTTTATCATTTTACACACAACAATATGGGAAAGGAATCGAAATTAAAGGCGTTTAATAGCCAAAAAAGTTCAATTTAATTCGCCGAGAAGTTATTATTTTAATCTTCTTCATTTTATAATGAACTAATTTTGTAATGGCCAGGTTTGGCCAACAGCTGATTTTCACTGAATTGCAACAATACATTACCTCTCTTCAGTACCATGATCATCCAATTATTAAATTATTTATTATTTTTGTATTATAATATATAACATGTTAAATTTTTAACATATATGTAGGTATGTAAGTATTATTATTATTTTTGTGTTTATACATATTTAGTTCCTAGTTTTAATGCATTCTTATTTTTGTTCTATATGTTTTATTTTTATTATTTTATCCTGTCGTATCGCCGCTGGAAGAAATTTATTTTAGAAACTAGCAGTGCCCGCGACTTCGTCCGCGTGGATGTCGGAAAGTAACACTATGTCGTATTCATATAAACATTGTCGTAATTTTCTATAATTATCTACTGATGTCTTCTAGTTCTTTTTTAGAAAACTTTTGTAGTAAAGTAGCATAGTCATTCTTTATTAGTAGGTATACGGAGAAGGCTTATGTCCAGCAGTGGACTGCGATAGGCTGAGTTGATTGATTGATACGGAATAATATAACACTATAATATTATTTACACTTTGTTTACTGGGAAAACATTTTAGCAACTAATAAATGTTTCCTTTGTATTGGAAATGATTTAATTCCTTCTCTTTTACATTTAACTTGTTCAAATGATGAAAAGGGAAAAAAACTGTTTGTACTTGCCACTGAAGGCAAGTTCGATTCCAGGATAAAACGTAGTGCCTGTAAACGCACGCACATTACAGGAGAAATTCTATTGTGCAGACAACGTTACAAAAAAATCGAACTAAGGACGTAAAAAACTACAACACCTAATATCTGATATGTAATGTCATACTCATACCTAATGGCGATGGCCGTTTTGCGCGGATGTGACGCATATCTTACCACTTGAATATTTCTACCTGTATTTGTTTTCTTTTTTTTTTCTTTATATTTTTGGTAAGTTTGTGCGTCACTCTAGACGCAAATAAATATATTTTCTTTCTTTCTTTCTAATTGAAAAATGCTGTTCCAAATAAAAACCCTAAATAATGAAACCGGTGACAAAATTGAACATCTATCAATCTTTATATTTTTGCTAAGTTTGTGCGTCACTCTAGACGCAAATAAATATATTTTCTTTCTTTATTTCTAATTGAAAAATGCTGTTCCAATTAAAAACCCTAAATAATGAAACCGGTGACAAACTTGTACATCCATCAAACTAACCCGCGTTCAATGCGTATTCATGTCCTAGCCAGATGATGGTTGACTGTTACATACACATCGATATCTCCCTGAATCCAGAAACGTATGTTAAACTGTCAGTCCCGGTAGTCATAAGAATTAATCGACAGGTATTTCTTTAAACTCACAATATTGGTTTCCCCAAGTAATCGAATTGTAGGAGGTAAGACAGTAAGTCGCGCCACATAAAATAGTTTTTTTCAACCTGTTAGGAAAAGGCGGGGTTAATGATGATCTATTTCGGCTTGTTTGTGTTGTTTTTGTGTTTGTATGTTTTTCATGAAACTATTATCCATTTGATGTGATTTTTTTATTCTAACAATAGATACGACAGTGGCGTGCATTGCATATAGGCAATTAGGCAATACCTACTGCCTTCCTCATTCAAATTCAATAGTGGTGTAAGTTATTATCTTTTTTTCAGAGTACGATAATTATTTATCTTAAAATAGACCTATTAATGCTTAATTAATCTTCCTACATCAAAAAATCAATAACTTACACCACAATTAAATTCAAGTGAAGTAGGCCAATGCACGCCACTGAGATACGACATCTTTACGCATTGCTATGAAGTTTTGGTCGATTTAGGCGCGGGTTTCGTGATAGATTTTTTTATACTTCCTCGGCATGTCGTTGACTTCACTTTTTTTGTGACGGGTGCTGTTCTACAAATTATAACTTCAATGCATCGGCAAACATAGCGCCAGACCATCGTCATTATTTCAGCCGAAAAACGTCCACTGCTGGACATGGGCCTCCCCCAAGCATATGTTGGGGGGATATGCCATATAATCGAAATAAATAGAGCTAGACAGCTCATTTTATTCCAAATAAAACAATATATTCGTTTCGCATGCGTAAAATGCGTTAAAATAATAAAATAAATATATCAATTGTTACGATATTTTTTGAAATCGATTATTTCACATTTTTCCGAACAACTCGTCTTAATTTGCTCAAAAACTCGTCTAACTTTGATGACTTTTATTATGATTGTGTTTGGAATACCTTCTTTACTTTGATGATACATGTGTTTTGTTTGTACGGTGTTTAGATACTGAGCATCGTAATTTTTTTCGGAACATGTTTTCGTGTCTATGACTATAGCCTACATACCACCTTGTACCATATGAGTAAACGTGATTATACGTTAAAAAATGATAAAAACCTGCATATCTGAGAGTATGTGCACTTGTGCAGTCTGCCAAATCAGGCCAGCGTGTTGGATTAAGTTACCTCGTTCTCATTCTGAGAAGAAGGAAGACCGTGCGTCATAAAATATTGATAATGACTACACTAACAATAGACAAAATCATCATCATCATCATCATTTTAGCCGTAAGACGTCCACTGCTGGACACAGGCCTCCCCCAAGCATATATTGGGGGATATGCCATAATCGCCACGCTTGGCAGGCGGGTTGGCGATCGCAGTTGGTTGGTTAAATACTCAGAGAACGCTGCTGCCCATCCTCTGGTGAATCTCAAAAATGGACAAAATAATTTAAAAAATATTCTAAAACATAACTTAACAAACCCAAAAACTAAAACGGAGGCTGGGATTCGATCTCAGAATAAAACATTTGCAGGACATCCGTGAGGACGCTAGGCAAATTAGTAATTACCTATGAAATACGCGTTCTGGTTTCTAAAAACTGTTGGTTAGCTCCCTTGAGATATAGCGTGACGGTCGATTAAAAAAATGGTTCTTTTAACATAATGGTGACAATTATGGGTATATAAATTGAAACATATCATAATATTTGCTGTAAGACATAGCTTTATAGACATAATGTTGTATAAATCACCTCCCATGCAAAAAGCGTGATGATTTGCAGGCTCTAAATAACCTGAGCCGGTGTGTAACGGTAATTTTTGCCAAATTTCAACTAATTCACCAGTAGTTTTGGCGTTTATCTATTAAAAACAGGCAGCAACTCTAAAAATTGCAATTTATTGTTCCTAGTAAGCGAAGCAATTATCATTTAAAAAAAACCACTTTTCAGTTTTTTCTTCATAGCGATTTTGTTATATGTATAGATAAGTAAAGTAGTCATTGTTTTATGCACTCAAAAGTACCGACTTAATTTATGACCGTACCCACTCATCTAAAACAATGGAGGTCCAACTGAATTTCGGCTTTTGTTTCCTTGCAGGTGTGCGCAAAAGTTATATTTTTTTTGTAAATAATAATTGTGATGTTACTAAGTCGTTGGCACATACCTGCCTGGTATTACTGTAACCTCAAAATATGCCCAATAATTTTGTTACAAATTATTTCAAACAAATCCAGTAGTTTTAACGTGATGCGCGTTCAAACAAACAGACAAACAGACAAACATTAAAAAAAATGTCGAAATTTATTTTATTACTTATTCTTATTCCTCCCTAATTTTTTTTTTGCAAAAATATACAATGTATAGACACGTCAGACTTACATTCTTATTATATGTATAGATAAGCAGTATTTTTGTGCTCAACGACCACACAGACCATAGACACCTCATAACAGGCGACTAATGTCTGCAACACATATATGAAATGTAACTAATGTAGGTCGCCACTATTCGCCACATGAAATCTTTAAATCAGTTTCGACCACTTACATGAGCCGTCAAAACTGCCGCGTTAGTGATTAGCCAATAGCCGCCTTGGTAGGGCCAATCGGATTGCAGTACCCCACCTCGGCTAGTGGCAGAATTTATTGTACGCATCATATTCTTCATAGGGCGTCTATTGAGCTGTATAGTCGTTGTTTGTGCTGTACCTAGTATTATTATAATTCTTTGATTTAAAGTAACTGCATATTACATTTTATTGCACATATCCCTAAAGCTTCGTACATCGTAACGACAGAGTTTCATTTTTATTTTCGTCGTAACATGTCGTGACAGAGGCAAGGGATCGTTCACATTCCGCCTCTATGCCTCGGATCAAGGGAAGATTGAATTTACGTATAAACTCTTTGTATATTACTTCCATAGACAATATATGTTATGTAATGTAGATTTTATCGACCTCCTTTTATTGGTGTTACGTTTTGGTTCTGATAAATTGGTTTATTTATATGTTTTGGGCCTTATTTATATCGTTATCCTAAATATCATGGGCCGATTTTTCGAATATCAGTAAACTATCCATTTTGTATCAGTGGAATTAATTTGACCTATTCATAGAACGTGGCTGGGGGGGACTGGATGCGGAAGGCAGAGAACCGAGTGTTGTGGCGCAACTTGGGAGTGGCCTATGTCCAGCATATGACTGCGATAGGCTGAGTTGATAGCTCTCGTAGAGATCTGCGAGGTTAAGCTACACTTGCCACAGTCAGTACGTGGATGGGTGACCATTTCGTTGCACATCGAGACCCCTACGTACCTCGGAGAGCACGTTAAGCTGTCGGTCCCGGTTGTCATACAAATATATATGGCAGTCGTTATGGTAAATCAGAAGCCCGAAAGTCTGACAACTGGTCTAACCTCCGAATTTCGGTATTACCCAGGGCGGTAGATGTCAAATCTGTGGTATTACCCAATAACTGTATTGCGGGGGTCTGATGACAGTCGCTCCATGTAAAATACTGATGTTCAGCCGCATCTGGTTAGACTGGAAGCCGACCCCAACATAGTTGGGAAAAGGCGAGGAGGATTATAGTTCTTGTAAAGAAAATCTGTCAAAACGTCAACGTTATTCCTCAGACAAAAGACTATTGTTTTAAAACGGATTAATCCCAACGGCCACCACGAAATCGACCACCACTGGTGGCCATTGTGACAATGTATTTTTAACTAATAGCCACCATGGGTGGCGGCTGGGAATAAAAAAAATATTACGGATTATTTCAACGGCCACCACTGAACGGCTACCAGTGGTGGCCATTGCGACAGTCTTATTATTCATTATCAAGAGCTACCAGTGGTGGCGGTAAGGAACAAAAAAAAAATTACGGACTATATTCCCAATGACAACCTTGAAACTTTACTCATTAAACAACATGTAACAAAAACCCTGTTGTTCCTGTGAGCTAAGTTATCGGAATCGATATTCATACGTAAGGACACAACTCATTTGGAAAAACTCTTTAATAAAATAAAAAATATTAAATCATTATTAATTGTGAATTGAAAGTGATTATATCGCTCAAAACTCACTCAATCAGTGATTATATCAATAAAAATAATGTAATTTAATGTTAAATCAATATTAATCTTAAATTTAAAGTATTATAAATACTTTTAATATTGATTTAATATTTAATTTTATTATTTTTATTGATATAATCACCGAGTGAGTGAGTTTTGAGCGATATTATTTTATTATTATTTTATTTATTTATTTAATCAGACAACTTCAGTCCACAATAGTGTTAGTAATACTTAAAATACTATGTTAGTACGAAATTTTTTATTAAAAAATTTACATCAGCATAGATTAAATTACAAATTGAACGATAAAATTAAAACCAATTATCAAAATAATGAATTAAATTAACTAAAATTACAATAAAATTGAATAAATTAAATAAATTAAATTAAATTAATGTCATTAAACCAAATTAAAATCAATAAATTAAAATCAATAAATTAAAATCAATAAATTAAAATGTCATTCAATTAAAATAATCAATTTCAAAATTTAATTCAAATTATAGTTCAAAAATAAAATCAAAAATCATAACTCCTAAGACTCAAACAAGAGGATGTCCAGTACTTCAAAAAAGGGCTGTCCCACTTCTCCGCTAATATATTCAGGATGATATTTGAGCTACCCTGCATTCTGCTTTTAATTGATGCGTTTTTTTTGCGTATTATGGCGTGAAATCCATCGACACGGGCATCCGCAAACATACCGGATGCACTACAGTGTCTAGGCAGTCCCAACATCATCCTAAATATATTATTATATTGCACGCGTAGGGCGTTGAAGGTCTTCTTTGTGAAGTCCACCCACAAGCCGCTCGTGTAAAAAGACTGACAAAAAGATTTAAATAATGTTATTTTACTATTAACTGAGCAACGAGCAAACCTGCGGGCCAACATATTTCCTCTTATTGCCAACGCCCTACGCTCCCTTTCTATATCACAGTCATCTTTCAAATCAGCCGTGACAATATGTCCTAGGTACCTGAACTGTTCCACTCTTCTAAGTTCCGCGCCATTCAACCTTATTGGAGGTACAACGGCCGGAGAGATGCCCCTCGATGCGAAAACCATAACCTCGCTTTTTTTAAAGTTATATTTTAACCCATGCTTTTCGGCGTAGGTTTCGCAGACGAGGAGCAGTTTTCTCAGCGCACAGACCGACGGGCTCAGCAGCACCACATCATCCGCGTAACTGATGTTATTAACCATTTGGTTATCTATCGAACAACCCGCATGTAGGCTGCTAAGCTCGACGATCATCTCGTTCACGTACAGGCTGAAAAGCTTTGGAGAACTGAGTCCACCTTGCCTTACTCCGCATTCCAGCCTGTACGTGTCCGAGTACTCGCCTGCCCATCGTACACAATTTTCTTGGCGCGCGTACCAGTGTCTAAAGATATTAATAAGTTCCTCTGGCATACCTGTCCCCCTAAGTTTATCCCACAGGATCTGATAAGAAACTAGGTCGAAAGCCTTTGAAAGATCAAGAAAACACGCGTATATTGGTGTTTTTCGGCTCGTGTAATACTTGACGGTTTGCTTCAAGGTCAATATGGCACTCTCAGTCGACAGTCCAGCGCGAAATCCAAACTGTGCATCGTGCAAATCTAAAAATTGATCCAGTTGCCTATTTAACAAACCATCAAGCACCTTTGCCGCTACTGTAGCTAGTGATATCGGCCTGTAGTTGCTCCTATCAGACACATCCCCGGTCTTATCTTTCACAATGGGAACCACTATCGTTCTCATCAGATCCCGCGGCAGATATGAGTGACTAATGCATAAGTTATAAAACATACAAAGTACCCTAGGCATGTGCACACCGGCGTGTTTGAGGTGCTCAATGCTAAGCCCATCGTGTCCCGGTGATTTTCCACGCGTCATTGAGTTTATAATCTGTTTAACGTCGCTGGTTTTTATAAATAAGGGCACGAGTCCACTTTCAATTGAATTGATATAATCACTTTCAATTCACAATTAATAATGATTTAATATTTTTTATTTTATTAAAGGGTTTTTCCAAATGAGTTGTGTCCTTACGCATGAATATTGATTCCGATAACGTAGCTCACAGGAACAACAGGGTTTTTGTTACATATTGTTTTGTTGATATAGACCACCACATGATGATGACGTTGGACGACGACGGAAAAAGTATATAAATTGGTCGCGACTGCCACCAGTGGTGGAGGATTTGGTGGCAGCCGTTGGGTATAATCCTAGTAAAACCAGCCTTTTATCTGAAAAATTGCTTGTGTACATACATCGAATTTTTAATCAATTGTCTTAATGTAACTTTTGTGTAGGTACAATAAAGTATTAAGAATAAAACAGTTTTCTGAAAAAATCATTCCATTCCTTTTTTTTTTCATTGTTTATGATTACTGTTAATATTTACGGAATAAATCCCCATGAGTTCCCCTTTTAATGGATATCGTATTTTTGTAATGGTTGTGAGCGCTGAAATTGAATTATTACTGACAGCAACATAAAATTCTTGGTTTTTATATTTTTGTTAATGCTTGATTCATGGCGAGTAGCTAAATTTTAATGTTTATGCTCTTCAGTTGCATTTTACTGTATATTAACATTACGTTTTACCTACGTACATCTTTGGATTCATCAAAGGTTCGCGAAAGAAACAACAGGTATAGATTCGCAGCCTCCGGCGGTCTTGCGGCCTCTGCAAGGTTTCTTATTTCAATAACATTAACTGAATTATTATCAATACGTTTAATCATATATGCAGTTTATACTTTCTAATTTCCTATTACTATTAGCCGTACCATTTATCTGCTTGGATAATGTATTCAAATAATTTTATTTATGTGATTTTTGAATAATTAATGGCATCTATGAAGGTTCTACGAATAATTTTTACAATAAAAGTGAAAACAAAAAAGTCAAAAACAAAGTATAACAAGAAAGGAAGTAAAGAACACGTTATTGTAATTAATGGCGTAAATAAGCATGCATGTGGACGTAAAGAATAGCACCACCCTCTCTCTTCTCATGGGTGTCGTAAAAGGCGACTAAGGGCTTCACCAGAGGAAGGACAGCAGCGTTCTCTGTGTATTTAAAAACAACCAACTGCGATCGCCAACCCGCCTGCCAAGCGTGGCGATTATGTCATATCCCCCCCTCTGGGGGAGGCCTTTGTCCAGCAGTGGACGTCTTTCGGCTGAAATGATGATGATGATGAAGCATGCCGTGACCCGTAATATTTTATCGTTATACAATTATATTTTGTTTTTCTCTCAGTACAAATACAATTGTATAACAATTTAAAAAAAGAAGGAAAGATCTTGTGGCCCCGTTAGTCCCTGCTAACTCATCGTACGCTAAAAGACAGTACCTCAGACAATCTGCTTTTCTATACAATAAAATCAATAAGCAATTAAATTTTTACCCCATGACTTATAAGGAGTGTAAAGTCTTTAATAAGCTGGCTCAAAGCTAGGACCTATGATGAGACTGAAACTCTCTTACAAACATACATAAGCTAAACGTGAGAATTCATCTCGTTTTGTATCGCCTTCTAAACATATAAACTCGTAAAGTTAAATTACATCATCACACACACAAAACACCACTCCAACATACATCTCTAGACTTCACACACATTTGCACTACCCTAATGGCCTCGGGTCATTATACCCCACACATACACCACCCCCAGTACATCCCCCTCACATATACACATCTCACTCATGAGCCCTACACAAAAATACCTCACTCACACGCCCTACACGAACAAACACCTTACACACACACGCCACACATTCACACAACCGAACTCCTTTTTAGGGTTCCGTACCCGAAGGGTGCCAAACGGGACCCTATTACTCTCGCTACGCTGTCCGTCCGTCCGTCCGTCCGTCCGTCCGTCCATCCGTCCGTCCATCCGTCTGTCTGTCACAGGGCTGTATCTTTTGAACGGTAATAGTTAACCGGTTGAAATTTTCTCAGAACATGTGTTGCTATGAGGTGTATCACGACAAATACAAAAAAAAAAAAAAAGTCTAAATCCAAAGGGGGTCCCCATACAAGAAACCTCAAAAAACATGCATGTAGTGCTAAACTACATAATATGTAGTTTAGCAACAAATAATAAAAATAGGGTAAACAATAAACATAGACATATGTGGTGGTACCTGCGTAAGAAAGAGATGCAAAATTTCATATTTCGCTCACGGTGCGTTGATATCTTTTGATGAACTCTCGTGAATTGAATCAGTTTTTATGGGGTATCAGGTCGATGGGTGGTACGGTACCCTTACTGCGTGAGCCCGACTCGCACTTGGCCGGTTTTTTTTCCTGTATATTCAGATTGGTAGGAGAGGCCATTGAGATTTTCAAATATAAACATTTCAACCACGAGGACGGATTTCAACCGTCGAGAGCATGGAATCCAGTGGTTAAATTGTGCTAAATCCGGAAAAGTACCGAAAAAAGTTCGCGGCTTGATACGAAGTTTCGTATGTCGGGAACAGGGGGTCTACTCCCGTTCGACGATATTCGATAAATCGTACGATTCATCGCACAATTTGCTAATCCGGTCAACCATCGTTCCCTTATCGCATGCGATGATCGTGTTTTGACGTTTGTTTTTCTCATCTCCGGTAAATTGTATACGACTATGAACCGTAGTCTATCTTAATTGTGCCTTTTTTATGTGCCTATCTTTATTATGTAAGTATCAGTCGGAGCGAAAGTTCGTACTTCGTTTGTCGTTCGTAAATCGCGAGTAGACCTACAGAATCGAGTTGCGAGTGATACATGTGATAGTGGTAGCGGCACCCAGCGCACAAAACGAAAAAGGAAGTAGGTAGATCGGTTTATCTGCTCATAAACATTCACCCGCAATTAATACTTCAGTTTACCCGTGACCATAGTGCTTGTAACAGTGCCAAAATATCGTCATTTCATCATCATTATTTCAGCCGAAAGGAAAGACATCCACTGCTGGACATAGGCCTCCCCCAAGCATCGCCACAGCACCGGTGCTGCGCCTTCCACATCTAGCGGATTCCAGTGACCTTCACCGGGTCGTCGGTCCACCTTGTGGGGGGCCTACCCACGCTGCGCCTTCCAGCACGCAGTCGCCATTCCAGAACTTTACTGCCCCATCGGCCATCTGTTCTGCGAGCAATGTGCCCCGCCCACTGCCACTTAAGTTTAGTAATTCTTCGGGCTATGTCGGTTACCTTCGTTCTTCTATGAATCTCCTCATTGCTGATTCTATCACGCAGGGACACTCCAAGCATACTTAGTACGTCAAAATAAAACGATTTACATGTAAAATATTTGTTTCTCAGATTTTTAGTATGTAATGTTTATATTCCATTTTAATCTCTCAATTTTGTATTGAAATGAATAAATAGAACACAAGTTTTCCTGACCAACAATTTCTCCCTTTATCTTCTTGTAAAAAACTGCAGAAATTTTTCTTCCGAACACGCAGCGGTAACCTTCCACTTTTCTCTAGAACAAAGAAGCTTTTAAACTTTAATCATTTCATAACAAAATTAATCTAAATCTAAGCAAGAATGTTTAAGTAGAATAACTTGAGAAAGCTGCCAAGAATGGCGTGTTTTTTACGAAGAATATTAAACAGTTTGTTAATTAAAAATAGTTTTATCGCTGGACCCGAGCCGGACGGTCAGCCGGCGCGTCGGCATCCGGGAGAAAAAGTTATGAATTATAAAACATTTACTTACTAAGGTAGGATTTATATGATTATAAGTTTTGATAAGTAGAACATGTTATGTATGTAGTTATGTACCAAGAATATATTATATGTTAGCTACGCGCTCATATGGTTTAATTAATTCTTAAATTAATAAAACAAACTGTTATGAAATAATGTGTCTTTAAATGTTTAGTCTTACTGTCGAGAATGTATGTCATGTATTAAATTAAATTATACTTAATAAAATAACCTTCTATTTTTACTGCATTGGCAACACTTTAGTTATTATTTATTTTGATCCACAACCGTACAGTTTTTGTTAAGAAAATTGAGAAATAATAGTACATGTAATTTCTATTTATAATTTAATACTGTATTTTTTTGGTGTAAAAAAAGAAAGAATAAGACTAAATATTTGTAAATCATTGTGATCTATTGTATGTTGGAAACAAATATTGGAAATCATCGCAGCATGTTTGATTGCCTCCCGAACCATACCACTCCTCAACAATAGTCATCAATTCAGCCTGTCGCAGTCCACTGCTGGACACAGGCCTCTCTCAAGTTGCGCCACAACACTCGGTCCTCTGCCTTCCGCATCCAGTCCTCCTCAGCCACCTTCTTCAGGTCATCGTTCTACTTGTCGGAAGCTGCCCTACCCTGTGTTTGCAGATTCACGGTTTCCACTCAAGGACTCGTCTGCTCGAACTGCCATCGGTCCTTCGACAGACATGGCCAGGCCACTGTCTCTTCAGTTTACTGATCCTACAAGCTATGTCGGTCACTCCGGTTCTTCTCCGGATAATCTTGTTACGGATTTTATCCTTCAAAGAAACCCCAAACATAGCTCGCTGAGTGACTTTGAATTTGTGTCTCAACAATAGTGTTTGTGTTAAAAGATAACATACTGGAATTCACCTCATTAAATACACAAGAAGAGACTTATTATCCAAGATTTTACGTATAAACTAAAACAGCGGATAACGAATACAACAAGTAAACGTGTACTAAACAGATTACTATGATGAACTAAGGCACCTAATTAAAAACTATCATACTATAATGAATAACCCAAGGGGCAGAACTGTAACTAATCTTATGACTTAAGGTGTTATTGTCATGTACATCAGACTAGTTACAGATTAGTTAAGAGTATAGTGATTATTTTAATGTACGTGATGTGGCTGTACTTCTATAAATAAATAAATAAAAGGTGAATGCTACAGGGTAGCCGGCGAAATTCAAAATTTCTTGCGTTTTTTGCAAATTGTAGCTGTATTTCGTGTTGTATATAGATCAAAATATGATTCGCGGCAGTAATAACAATTTATCTACTAAATAATATTCACAAAAAATATTAACCTAGCCCTATAAGCTGTACAAACTCGATAATATTAATTTACGATTAAATTATTGATTTTCGAGCTTGTAGAGCTTATAGAGCTAGGATTATATTTTTTACGAGTATTATTCAGTAGGTATATTGTTATTACTGCCGCGAATCATATTTTGATTGATGTACAACGCGAAACAGAGATACAATTTGCAAAAAATGCAAGAAATTTTGAATTTCGCGGGCTACCCTGTAGCATTCACCTTAAACACCTGTTACAATATCATATTTTGACAAATAAAAATAATATTATTTTTTACTTGAGGACACTTCCTTTATCATTATTGGTCAAATGGATTTGTACTTAATAAGCATTTTGTCATAAAGTCACTACTGCTTCCCACGACAGTCTCGTAAATAAATTATCTCTTATACACCATAAACAACACATTTTTAATAACGTATAAGACGATAAAGCGATATAATATATTTACATTAAGATTATTAATGCCTTATCTTGTAACATTTTTACCTTTTTTAAATATGGCCGTACTGTCAGCTTAACTGCGTTATCAGACTACATAATAACCAGAATAATGGGTCTGTACAAGAGAATTATGTGCTACGTGCTACGAGCGCTCTTAGGCAGCTACGTAACTGCTACGAGCGCTCGTAGGCAGCTACGTAACTGCTACGAAGCTACGACCAGTAATTAAGCTGGGTTTATTGAGGAAGTAATCTTCGGACAGCATTTTCTTACGAGTTCCTTTTCTCGTTTGGTAGAAGTTATCGAATTTTCATGTCTTCGAAATAGTTTGTGTTTATATTGCTATTTAATGCCACAGTAGGCTATTGTCACGTTAATAAAATGTGTGACTTCTTATTTGTTTTATATTATGTAAATATTTATGCACAGGGCCATCTTAACCAAGTGAGGGCCTTGGGCACTTTAGGATAAATGTAAACATTTAACAGAAAGTTCATGAACCGGACTGAACAACAAAAGTAATTTAATGCGAACATACTTATAGTAAAAAATCTAAACTGATACAAAAGTACTTTCCTCGATGTTTTACTTGCAAAATCTTTAACTGTTTAATCTTACTGGTTAAAAATTGTTCATCGCAAGGTCTGCTCTTGCAGAAGCTAGATGCCCCATGGAACACGGGCCCTGGGCTTAAGTCCAGCGAGCCTATGTGTAAATACGGGACTGCTGTTTACGTAAAAATCTATTTTTAGTTTTGTAAAGGCTGATGCTGCGAACAACCATAGTGAAGCCAACAAAAACCGTGCTCCTTCATGTACAACCAGTGCTCACGTACACACCATGCACCTGAAGGATATTTGTTTTCGCGATGCTTACTGGAAGATACCGCGACATGTGAACTGAGAGGGTGAGCACGATTTAAGGTGCATGTATGTGCGTGAGCACTGGTTGTACATGAAGCAGCACGGATTTTGTTGGCTTCACTATGGTTGTTCGCAGCACTTAGTCTATATTTTTTACTATGTCTGTGTTTCATTTAGGATAGTCATCAAGCAGAAATGTTAACAAAGTGTAGGAAGTAAATTATTGAATTTTATACGAGAAACTAAAACAGCTGCCTAATTGCGTAACTCTCTCGCGATCGCATTCAATAGGATTTCAATGTTCATTGCTCAGTGTATTTTGACAATTCGTCTTATTGGCAACTATGTACCACGCAATGAATAACGCTGTCATTTCAAAATGAAAGCTAATGTCAATGAGAATGCATTACACAATTACCCCACTGTTCGCATTCTTTTCAGACTTGCGATCTATCAGGTTATATAAATAATAATTTTACATGAAAAATTTGTGACGTAGTGAACGTGAAGTGAACGTAATGTACTTGAGTAAAATGTGAGAGGATTTGTGGGGGTGTAAGTTTGTGTGTTTATGTGGGGTGTGGTGTGGGGGGTGCGTATGATAACGTGTGATGTGTGTTGGGTGGGAGCTAGGTGTAAATATGTGCACGTTTTGTTTATTTACAATCTAACGAGGTATAGTGATCACTGAGGTATAATTATGTAGTAGAAGTTCAATCACCTCGTGAGTTTTTGTAAGAATGCGCATACTTATTTCTTACATTGTGTTTTAGTGTGTATATGTTTATAGCTCTGTGTTATTTTATTGTACACATAAGGTCCCATAAAGTTTGTAAACCTCGAACTAAACTTTGTATTACTATTATTATTACTAATAATTGATATTATCGATAGCTCAAAAAGAGCGTCGTCTGCTCGGCGACTTAATATTTTGAGTTGTTACATAACTTTATCACTGTGACATCTAAATTCAAGTATTATCGCACATATTATTCGTGAGTCCACTTACCAGCAACAGGTTCGAGCAGGCCTTCAGGGTCGGAAGCCTCATCAGCAGCGGCGAAGGCCAGCACAGCTGCCACCACCAGCAACCAGATGCAACTCATTGTATCTGTAACAAGGATAACATACCACAATTAGATTGGTATGTCTAATTTAGATTAGAGGACGTAAGTATAGTAAAAGCCCCAGTTACCGACAGTGCCCCATTGTTCGACAAAAAAACCTTCAGAAAATAAGAAAAAAATAATAATTTGGTATACGGTTAAATATTATCTAATAAACATTGAACTGTTACATAGTGCACCACAAGTACGTAAAATCATCATAAAACCAAATATGTATTTTTTTTTAAACTTGTGATCGTCCCTTAAAGTGTTGATAATTGGAGATGTTACGTTACGTTGTTTGTCTCGACTGTTCTATTTAACGACCAAACATCCCATAGACGCCTCATAACAGGCGATCGATGTCTGCAACACATAAAAAAAAACACTAATGTAGGTTGCCACTATTCGCCACATGAAAACTTCAAATAGTTTCGACCACTTATGTGAGTCAAAAGCACCACCCTTATCTCTTCTCATGGTTGTCGTAAAAGGCGACTAAGGGATTCACCAGAGAATGGGCAGCAGCGTTCTCTGAGTATTTAACCAACCAACTGCGAACGCCAACCCGCCTGCCAAGCGTGGCGATTATGGCATATCCCCCCCTTAATTGGGGGAGGCCTATGTCCAGTAGTGGACGTCTTTCGGCTGAAATGATGATATGAGTCAAAATCCCAGACAAATTCAGATGACGTCATCAGGTTCGGTGCGGACAACGCGGATGGAGCTGCTGGTGCGCCCGCATTCTGCCAGTTGCGTTTACGTTACAAGTAGGTATCGGCCACATAAATAGGTAGAATGGTTGTAATCACAATTTTACTTGCGATTCATGCGTGGCAACTTTCCGAACAAACTACGCCTTACATTTTGACGTCATTATTTTTCAAAATATTTAATATTTATTTTTCTATGCTCGGAGTGTCCCTGCGTGATCGAATCAGAAATGCGGAGATTCGCAGGAGAACGAAAGTAACTGACATAGCCCGAAGAATTGCCAAACTTAAGTGGCAGTGGGTGGGGCACATTGCTCGCAGAACGGATGGCCGATGGGGCACTAAAGTTCTGGAGTGGCGACCGCGTGCTGGAAGGCGCAGCGTGGGTAGGCCCCCCACAAGGTGGACCGACGACCTGGTGAAGGTCGCGGGAATCCGCTGGATGCGGAAGGCACAGGACCGGTCGTTGTGGCGATGCTTGGGGGAGGCCTATGTCCAGCAGTGGATGTCTTTCGGCTGAAATGATGATGATGATGATGATTTTTCAAAAATTAATTTTAATCTTATGTACTTTACAGATTTTGTTTCTGCTGTTAGAAACAGCACAATAAGGCATTTGTGCGGGTTTTTGTTACAGTATTTATAGAAACAAGTCATAAGGCGTGCTGAGAAACGCTTTGAAATATCCTGCACTATGGTGCATGGTGCTGCCACGCGAGCCCTGCCCACATGGCCATTCTATCAATTTCTGTGGTAATGGCAATGCACGTGTACATCTATGTACTACGTATTTACCTAATGCCTTCTTTCGGCGCGGTCGAAACATTTGGCGCGGTTGATTTTTTCCGTGCACCCAAATGTCCGTTCACCTTATATGTATGGTGTTTGGGTTAGGGATTAACTTTTCGCCCTCTCCCGCTAAACAAGGGATTCGTAGAAAATTAAACTCTCATCAGCGAAATTCAAATATACTGGGGTTCGTTTTTTTTCGCTATTTTACATAATATACAGTATTTTAGAATGTTAAAATATGTACCTGCTGTGCTTTGTTCTTTATATTATTTACCAATATTTTACTGACAAGATTTATTGATATATCAAAATTTAAACCAGCAAAACAACTATGATTCCCAGTGACCGCAAACAATAGGTCTTCTACTGTCTCTACTTTACACCTCTTGAACAGAGAAGTATAAGAATAATCGTGATAAGTATATACACAAGATACTTGCTAGCTCTGCAATTGTGCAATTGGCCAAATTTCGTAAGAATTAACGGAGATTTATTTTATTTTTATTAAGTCGTTTTAGGTGCGGTCGACCACACGTCAGTGGTAACAGTTTGACGTTAACAGCGCCTTTATTTCGTAAGCAGTAAGGGTGGTTGTCTGACTCAGGTGTTGCCACTGTCATGCGGTCAACTGTACTTTCTTTACATTTTACGTGTTTTTTTGTTTTGCTTTCTCTGTATACCCTACCTGTAAGTTACCCGTTTGTGTTTCTGTTGCACTGTTATTTAAATGTTAAACCATTTTCTTTCTTTTCTCTATAGTGACACACGATTTCTCTAGGAAATCCACCTTCTGTCAATTTTCTTGAAGAATTCCTGAAGTTTTCCTGTAACTACAGGAAATCTTTACGTCTGCAATTTACTCCTACGACTATAGTCGTTATGTGAACATAAAGTGATATAGATAGAAAATATCTTCTATCTATGTCATTTTAGAGTCATTGCATTAACTTGAGTAAATATATTTGGAGGAAAGTACCAGTAAAATTGCGCCCAAAATAACATAAAATATACGCTTCTATCAGAAATGTAATTTTACGCCAAAGTTTCCCATGTGTTCGGTAGAAGCAGATGGATTTTACGGACAATTATTTACACATTTACAGGCTAACTTGGAAATAACTTAATCAAACGTTGTAGCTTTACGTTTCAACTTAACCGAGGGAGTAAAGTTGGGTGCAGTGACAACCGCGCCAAGGTCGCCATTTTGGTTAACATTAGGGTTGACCTCACCGTAAATCTTGGACGGCTTAAGTAAATAGGTAAACTAAAATCATTGAGGTCATATGTACTACGTACTGGAGCAGACATCGGGAACAAAAAATTTTGCACATCTTGCTGGCCGCGGAGCACTCGCGGCGCGAGCGTGGCTAAGAGAGTGAGAGTGCAGGAGCTCTAAAACGTGCTACAAACATTTTGTACGAGGTGTCTTCTCTTTAAAATAGTTGTTATGCAATACAACACTAGGGTGTGCAATTGGGACTATATAATCTGTGGGGCAATTGTGTAATGCATTCACTTTGACATTAGCTTTCATTTTGAAATTAAAGCAATATTCATTGCGTGGTACGCAGTTGCCGATAACACGGATTGTCAAAACACACCAAGCAATGCACAATGAACAGTGAAATCCAGATGATTGTGATCGCGAGTGAGTTACGCAGTTCGGCAGCTGTTCTTCATTTTTATCCGTAAACTTGAAAGTTACAAAACTTGGTATAGTTACGGTCAAAGAATGTTATGGTATAGTTATCGACATATAACTTGAACATGCGCATTTTTATGTCATTACAGTAACATGTGCAGTCCCGCCATCTTTGCTTAAGTAATTTGCCAGCAAATATACTTAGTTGAAAGTAAGTTGAAGTGAACTTCAGAACATTAACTAAATACACATCATGAATATTGCGTCAATTTGTCGGTTTTAAAGTAGAAATCTTTGATAATTTATTCAGTCTGTATTTATATACCTATGTATTTATGTAGGTATTAGTAGGCTCGTAAAGGATGCGTTAACAACACCTGTTTTAGAAGACCGAGACGATATTTTTGGTATAAAAAAAAGAAAACAGTTTATTTAGGAAGTCGGTGCCAATTTTTTCTTAAATCAAACCGATTCAAAGGCACCTACTTTCTAAACTGATTTTCACGAAGTATTTTTTTTGCCGTTTAGAATTAAAAACCAAGAATCCAAAACTCATTTGCCATTAGATTACTTATTCCGCTCTGCGCTAACTCCAACTACATTAATACAATACCAACATTTCCGAATTACTCTGCGGTTTATTTTACATCCACAACACGTTTTTAAAGTCAGGAAAAACAAGAAAATCTTTATTAAAACGACCGGCCTGCAGATGGCGTTCATTTAACATGAAAATAAGCAGAGCAAATGTCATGTGAAACAATGTCGGCTCGGTCGACGTAAGTTGAATGTAACTCTTTTAACGGTACCCTACTTTTAAACAACGCCTCTCATTGTGCCAGGAGGGCAGGGGGTTAGGGGGGTTGTATCTCAAAGGGAGGTCACCTTTTATGCCCCAAGATGAGACGCTTTCATCCGGCCCCATGGCTTTACACAAAAAATGTTTGGATGTAAATACGTAATCGTTGAATTCCTGGAAGGTTTTATCGCTAGAAGTGATTTTCGTGAAACGGGTAAAAATGTGACGCTTAATTTTCTTGTGAATTCATGTCTTTCGTGATCTCTCTTGTACAGGTGATTCATTTGAATAGGGTCAATAGGAAGAAAACTTAATCGAGAGCAGAGAATTTTGTTCTGGAACCATGTCGACAATTTTAGAGTACCTAAGTAATAAAGCAGTACCTTTGTACATAAATAGTCAGTAAATACTTTTAATGCTGTCTCCTTTCATATGTTATTCTGTGTATATAAATTATAAATAAAAAAAAAACTGCATTTAAGGATTTTCAAAAAACTGATACGGAAGTGAGGTTACTTAGTAAGATTTATTCATAGTTTCATACTAACTGTAATTACCGCGATAAAACGGTTATCGCGGCGGTTGGGTTTTATTACCGTGCTCCGTATATTAGTTTTTTGAAAATTTTCGTATGCAATATCTACCTATACCTACATAGGCATAAACGAATAATAAATATAAAAATGCTAATAAAGGATTGAATTGAATTGAGTAGTCCGAATCATTTGAATATATAATTATTAAGGCGTCGTTTTCTCATTCTTCATTCCTAAAATTCACAAAAAAATTATCCCTTTTAAAATGCAAGAGGCGCAAAATTTTAAATTTATTTCGTGTAAAAAAGGAAGCGGCCGACGTCCTCGCCACGCCATCCAATTCAGTGGCCACACCAACTCACTGACTCGACGAAATTTTCAATTCAACAGTTTTTCTGGCCTTCATTAATTAATTTGTATCTTCTCATGGGTTTCGTAAAAGGCGACTAAGGGATTCACCAGAGGATGGGCAGCAGCGTTCTCTGAGTATTTAACCAACCAACTGCGATCACCAACCAACTGCGATCGCCAACCCGCCTGCCCTCATTGGGGGAGGCCTTTGTCCAGCAGTGAACGTCTTTAGGCTGAAATGATATTATGATGATACAGCCCACAGACGCCTGACCGATGTCTGCAACACTTCTATGAAATTTCACTAATGTAGGTCGCCACTATAGTATAGTATAACGGGCTGGTTTCCGCAACTACACGTCTAAGTGCGTTTTTTGCGTACGAAAGGTCACCAGTATTTGCCACTTGAAATCTTCAAATCATTTTCGACCACTTATGTGAGCCGTCAAAACTCCCGCGTTAGTGATTAGCCAATAGCCGCCTTGGTAGGGCCAATCGGACTGCAGTACCCTGCCTCAGCTGGTGGCAGAATTTATTGTACGCATTATATTCAACATTAGGCGTCTATTGGACTGTATGATCGATGTTAATTTATAACGATGAATTCATCTTGTAAAAGTGAGCTATAGTTTTGCAGCGAAAGGAAAAGATTTGCATGTGCCGCCCAGACGAAGCTACCGGCTAGGATATCTGCTTTGATATTTTTTTATTTGAGTTGGAAACTTGGCGGTAAATAGGTACAGGCTTTAGTGTCTGAGAAAACTTTAATTAAGAGAACGAGCCGGAATCTTAAGTATTAATTAATCCTACTAATATTATAAATGAGAAAGTGTGTTTGTTGGTTTGTCCTTCTTTCACGCAGCAACGGAGAAACATCAATGTGATATTTGCAGAGGAATATTTTATGGGTCAGATTATTAACAAAGGTAACTTTTTATCCCGAAATAATCACAGACACGCCGAAAATAATCATAGACAAAATGTTGCGAGCAACATATAATTCAATGGTTTCGAGTGTGTTGTTTAACTGGCTCTTGGACTAATGTTTTTATTCTTTGGATGAATTCTTATCAACTCAGCCTATCGCAGTCCACTGCTGGACATAGGCCTCTCCCAAGTTGCGCCACAACACCCGGTCCTCTGCCTTCCGCATCCAGTCCCCCCAAGCCACGTTTTTCAGGCATTCTTAGATTATTGATTCTGACAAAATCGATGATGTCGAAATGAATTATTTTAATAAAATTATACATTTATCACAGATTTATTATGTTTCAAGTTAGGAATCTTGCCATACATGTGTCATTACACTCATTAGGGGCAGAATATGCTGAAACTAATCATAAGTCACCTACATCTGTAATAATACCATATTCTAGTAAATAAATAATTTGAATTTGAATTATTTTTTAAATGGTTAGGGGTAGAATGACAAATAAATATTTCCACGCCTATTGTCGGTAGAATAGGTGTGACTATTATAATTTATAACATTAAGACCTCGATGTACTCGATGATGGAGGGGCTCGTAGCTAAGCAACGACTGCGCGGATTGTACGATCTACAAGGTTAAGCTGCACTTGCCGCGGTCAGTCTGTGGATGGGTGACCGTTTCGTTACACCTCGAAACCCCTCCGTGCTTCGGAGAGCACGTTAAGCTGTCGGTCCCGGTTGTCATACGAATATCTATGGCAGTCGTTACGGGTAGTCAGAAGCCTGAAAGTCTGACAACTGGTCTAACCTCCGAATGTCAGTATTACCCAGTAACTGGGTTGCGGGGGTCTGATGGCAGTCGCTCCGTGTAAAATACTGATGTTCAGCCGCATCTGGCTAGACTGGAAGCCGACCCCAATATAATTGGGAAAAGGCTCGGAGGATGATGAAGACCTCGATGTACCGTGTTCTTGGAAATAAATAAACAATCACAGTGAATTCAACAAAACCGTACTCCTCCGTGTACATACCAGCGCCGACGCACACACTTGCACCTGAAAGATATTCTTTTTTGCGACGATGCTGCGATATGTGTACTGCGAGCGGTGAGCACGGTTTACTGTGCATGTGTGTGGGTGAGCGCTGGTTTGTACACGGCGGAGCACGGTTTTGCTGGCTTCACTAAGATTGTCCGCAGCACTTCGTCTATATTATTTACTGTGTCTGTGAAACAATACACATTCTCTGTGGGATAAGAAACCACGGGAGCGAAGCCGCGGGTAAAAGCTAGTAATATTATAAACTTGTTTAAGCAGCCATTTTATTTACAGAAATTTAGACGCTATCGCGCGTCCCTCAGGAATAGTTTACTGTCCCGGCATGAAAAGAAGAAATCCATTCAGCCGTTTTAGCGTGACTAGGGGACAAACAAACATACATATTTTCGCATCATAATATTAGTACGACGAGACAGTATAGAACAGGACAGTTTGTTTGTTTGTCTTTTAATCACGCTCAAACAGCTGAGTGGATTTGATTGTTTGGCAACAGATACTAACACATGGGATTATTTTTATCTACATTATAGTTACTACGGGAACCAAGCTGTAGGTCTCAGCTAGTATTGTTATAATTCAAGAAGATTTTATTTCCGACGCCTTTTAAAAGAGCTTAAATTTAAAACTTGAAGTAACATTATCGCTATACACCATTTTAGAGGACGCTCTAAGTGAATTCTTTTCTTCACGAGGCAGTCCCATTAAACTTGCAAATGCTTTCCCTACTAAAGGACACCATGAAAGGCACTAACGGAAATAGGTGACTAAAGTGAAAAGGACAGAAAGCTGACGTGTTCTCTTTTCTTTATATTTTTTGTACTACCTTTCTGTCTGGTAATGCATCACTCTTTTTGCCTGCTTCAAGAATCTCAGACACAATTGCTCACATAAATTGTGGCCGTTCATGTCTCCAAGCTTTTATTATTTCGTTGAAAAAGTAAATATTCTGAAGGTTTATAAAAGGAAAATTTACATTTTACAAGTTTGTCTTTGCTTAAATCTGGAACACGAACAGATGTTGCACTGTTTGAAGGATAGCCTGTACAGTTTGTTTGAAGGTAGGTTGTTTTATTTTATTTTATTTCAAAATAAAACATTAAAAGATATACTGGGTGTCAGGGAAACGCTTCCGAAAACGAAGATAGGTGATAGTGCTGGTGATTACTGATACGAAACCACAAAAAAAAGCGATTCTTTTTTAAGATTTTTTTCATATTTTTTTTTGTATTTTTCATACATAACCAGCTTTGGGCAGTTAAATAAAACTGATTTGCAAAAAAACCCCATTTATTTACTTAATTTTTTCAAGTTCGCAATGTAATTCTAATAAAATATCAGCTGGCGCTAGGGGTAACGACATCCGCTCGCATACGCAGGCCGTGTCGTAGCGAGCGTAGGTAGTTTAGATACGCGCGGCTTTGACCCCGAGTTTTGTACGCTTTACATTGCGGGTTTGCAAAATACCAAATCACTAAAACAATGAGTATAAGGCTAATGGTTATTGGTATTCGATTGTGTTTGGGTAGTATAATAATAGCCTTTCAGTTTCTGGAGCGTTTCCCTGACACCCAGTATTAAAACAGAATAATGTCATTTTCCTATAAAAAAATGTTTATGGCAAATAAAAATAATGATTTTAAGATGTTTTGTTTTTGTTTTTTCTGAATTATTGTATCTAATTTGTTATAAGCACAGAAATCTAAAATAATATAAGGTAATAGGAGTTGCAAAGGCATGTGAAAGTGTCGCCGCGTACAGGTGTCTCGTAGAACACCAGTGCGAGAACCGTTTGTTTGATCATCAGTGCTTTGTTGGACGCCGAGTCACTAAAATTGTATTTTTCAACATATTATCGAACAAAAGATTTCTTTTTAGGCATAATTTATTTTGCATTGAATGCTAGGGGGGCGTAATTGTGTATTTGTGTGTTGGTGGTGGAAAACCGGCGACACGTGTTCCGCTACTAAAAGACAGATGGCATTTCTATTCCCTTGATATTAAGATTTTTATAGTTATAAGTACACTTATCGCAAAAATCATCAAAAATAATAAACCACTTTATTATTATTATTTTCAGCCTATATTGACCCACTGCAGGGCAAAGGCCTCCCTTTCCTTATTCCACTCTTTCCGGTCAAGTGCAATTGTGAACCAGTCTTTTCTATACGAGTCCAGCTCGTCCCGCCATCTTCGCCTGGGTCTGCCGCGATGCCGTTGCACGTTTTTCGGGACCCACTCGGTACAAATTCTAGCCCAAAAATTGACCGACATTTGGCAAACGGTCCCCAGTCCCACTTAAGCTTGGCAGCTTTTTGAGTGACTTAGGTATTATCATCCATTTATTTATAGAAGTTTAAAGTATGATATTCAAAAACTACATCAAATTCTTATTCTTATTCTTTATTGTACACACAAATATACATTTAGATTACAGTAGGAAAGTTTATGTACATCGGAAAATATTGTAGAAATTAACCTTTATTTTTATCTACAATTATTTTCCGTACTTCTTTAAAGAACAATCGAATATAACTTCCCCGCTCTTTGTGGTGCAAGTTCCGAGGTTTGTTGAAATAAAACCGCAAGTTCTTTGAAAAGTTTTCGTTTTTCGTCGGTTCCTTGCAAGTACAGTGCAGCTTACAAAGGCGGTGTTGAAGCCAGTCAAGTGTTCAGACGGTTAAGCAATTCTGTTTTGATGTGGTTAGTAATACTAAGCCGTGGGCACCGAGTGTGTTAGACTGGATTATTTGAATGGTTACGTAGAGGAATTTGATTACGTGTGTGTTTGTGGCTACGCTTTTCCGATTATTTTCTTGATAATGAGTGTACAACTGAGATTCCTGGTTTATTATTATTGCATTAGCCTATGCCCGCAGCGTCACCCGCGTGGACGTCCTTTATCGCGCATCCCTTGGGAACTGTTCTTGTTTCCGGAATAAAGTAGTCTGTTCCGGGTTATATTTTATGTGTATGCCAAATTTCATTCAAATCCGTTCAGCCCTTAGAGCGTGATTGAGTAACAAACATCCAAACGTCTTCACGAACTCTCACACTTATAATATTAGTAGGATATTAGTAGGATACCTAAATAATACTTATTTTCTTACAGTAACTCTTGACTCTTTTCATGTAGATATAAATTATAGATCAGTCTGTAATAAGGCCAGTAACTGAAACAAACAAACACTGCAGTATACCATGGAGACATTGTCATAATAGCTGACCATAAGGTATCGCAGAATGGTGTTATGGTGTGGTGAAGTTGTGTTTTTACGCATGAATATCGATTCTGATAACGTAGCTCACAGGAACAACAGGGTTTTTGTTGCATACTGTATACTGTGGCAGCATAATATGCTGAGATGTCTGGGCTTTTTTTGGCGTTGTAATGATGATTTTACACTTAAGATAATCTGCTTGTTTTAATTTTATTATAATTGTATACAAGTCTGTGTAAGTACTTGCAGTGTCTCTAAGCCTCGGAGAGCATGTAAAGCTGTCGGCTGTTCGGTTGTCATACGAATATATTTGGCAGTCTTAACGGGTAATCAGAAGCCTGAAATTCTGATAACTAGTCTAACCTCCGTTGTGGGGGTCTGATGGCAGTCGCTCCTTGTAAAATACTGATGTTCAGCCGCATCTGGTTAGCCTGGAAGCCGACTCCAAAATAATTGGGAAAAGTCTGTGTAAGTACGAAATAAATATTTTTCTTTCTTTCTTTTTATTAGTTGGTACATAAGTAAAAAACGATACCCAAATATTATACAAAGAAAATATTTTATCAAGATAGAAAGGGAAAAGTAAGTTCTCCAGGGATTTAGGAAAACTTATTCACGCAAAGGCTAGCCTCGGGCAAAAACTAGAAAAAGTTTTTTTACATACAAGATGACTCTTATTTGCCTTTCTATCCCATTTCGAGTTTCCTACCTTAAACGAACGGAGTTCATTTATTATTATTACTATCGGTAAGTTTTATTATTTATTATGGTGCAAATTGTACATGATCCGGGCAACACTGGGAGGCACTTATTAACAGTTTGACGAGGGTCTGACCACACTGTCCTGCGCTAATGTACGCAGTTGTGATATATCGCTGGTTCTGATCGTAATGACTTTATACTTTGTTTTTTGTTTGGTAAATATTTTGATTTATTATAAATTGATGTTTGGGTAATGTGTGTATGGAATTGGTTTTGCAGACGGATACCAAATACATTTAGTGCCTAATCAGGTAATAAATTTATATAAATACTTTGAGACATTTTTACACAACACAATCTAGTCCCAAACTAAGCAGAGCTTGTACTATGGGTACTAGACAATGGACATAATACTTATATACTTTTTTTTTTGTAAATACATACTTATAAGACATAAGAAACACCCAGACCAACACAAACACGTATGTTCATCACACAAATATTTTTGTCCTGTGGGAATCGAACCCACGACCTCGTGATCAGCAGTCCAACACTCGAACCACTAGACCACAGACGTCGTCATGTAGTGGATATGCTTAGAATTATTTTATTAGTTCGTGTTTAAAAATGTTGTGAGACCACTATTATAGTAATAAAAAATTGTGATGAGTGAAATAGGCTGTGCAAAAAGTAATTATATTGTTCTACAAAATATGAAGTTAAAATATTGAGTGTTAATTCCGCGAAATAAGTCGGTCGTCAAGCTTGAATGCAACATGCAGCACCGCCCTCCCGCCCACAAATAAATGCACATATAGACGGTGCGATTATTGTATTTTGCAATATGCAAACGAAACCAATACTCCATAGTTTGATTTGCAAATTGCACAATACAATAATCGCACCTTCTGCATTTAAATTTATTTGTGGCCTGTTGCATTCAAGCTTGACAACCTACTTATTTCGCGGAATTAACACTCAATATTTTAACTTCATATTTCGTATGACATGGATTTCCGCAAAGTAACGCCCGATTCCATTATTTAATTATATTGTTTTAAAATAATGAAACTGTTTTCATCAGGAAGGATTCTTTAGGCGCTCCCATTACATCGAGCATTCGTGTGTAATGTAACAAATTCTTCGGAACAAAACAATAATGTACCGATTTAAATTGTGGAAAGAAAAAATCGCTCACGAGCAGGATTCGAACCTGCGACTCCTGGCTCAGTACGCCAGTGCTAATAAAAGTAGTAAATAAAAAATAAAAAAAAAGTAAAGTAAAAAAAAAAGAGTCAGTAAGTAAAGTAGTATATAAGTAGTGTTAATAAAGTACCGGTTAATTTGTTATATTATACACGAATGCTCGCGGTGTTTGAGTTCATACATACAGTTGAATAATTTGAACCAGTTTTCACAAAGATAAACTTATCTTTTACTGATAACACTGCTTTATATAAATAAAAAATAAATAAAGTACAAGCCGTACTTGTCGGAAGTTTGTTCTTAAGGTGAAAGCTACAGGGTAGCCCGTGAAATCCAAAATTTTTGGCGTTTTTTGCAAATTGTAGCTTTGTTTTGCGTTTTATATCGGTTAAAATATGATTGGCGGAAATAATAACAATATATCTACTGAATAATACTCATAAAAAATATTGACCTAGCTCTATAAGCTGTACAAGCTCGATAATATTAATTTACGATCAAAATATCGATTTTCAAGCTTGTACAGATTATAGAGCTAGGTTAATATTTTTTATGAGTATTATTCAGTAGATATATTGTTATTATTTCCGCCAATCATGTTTTAACCGATATAAAACACAAAATAAAGCTACAATTTGCAAAACACTTCAAAAAATTTGAATTTCGCGGGCTACCCTGTAGCATTCACCTTAAGGCGATCAGTTTCAATTTACAAATCAAGTCTCGTGTCACGCTAAGCTCTGCCAATCCTTAGGAACTGAACACATTGGCGCATTTTTTTGATTCACGCGCGGCGCTGCGCAAACACAAAATATTTTGTACAAATGTTTCCATAAAAAGTATACCTACATGAAAAAGGCGTGCTACCATGAAAATGGGTGTGTCGACATGACCATTAATATGGAAACCGTGTTAAAAGCGCCGGAACAGTGTGAATCATAATTGATTTATAATGCATTATATTCACGTGTAAATTTCCGCTGCCGACTGGTCTGTATCGTTCACGTGTAATTTAACGTATAACAAAGTGAATATAACAGTAGTCAGAGTGCCTAGTGCAAGTTTGACACTTACCGCATACTCCCGTCGACTTTCATTCATAAATCAGAGCCCCCAGCAGTGGCGTAGCTACCGTAGGGCTAGGCGGGGCAGTGCCCTGGGGCTCCCAAGCTCAAGGGGCCCCTCGGCCTCCATGAACGATGTTCGAAAAAGTATGTGGTATTAATTTCAACTTGATACCTTTACCCGTTCCTGAGATAAAAAATCTTGACAGACGGACTGACAGACAGACAGCCAGCCAGCCAGACAGACAGACAGACGGACAACAAAGTGATCCTATAAGGGTTCCTTTTTTCCTTTTGAGGTACGGAACCCTAAAAATTACAATTTTGAGTGTACTAGTCAAATACCAGGCCCCTCAGAAAGTATTGCGAAAAAAAGTTTTTATATATGGGAGACTGGCCAGTTATAATGTTTTTCGAAAATATGATTATTTATAAGTAAAAATAAGTAAGTTCCAATTTCAAAATTTCCCTCCACATTTTTTGCGAGTTAATTCAAAGTATTGTGTCTCACTGAAATATGGATCTGCGCCGGGAACATTTTAGAGCTATGATTTTATACGATTTCAAGTGTCGCCTGAAACCGGATGAATCGTACGATAGACTTCAAATGGCATTCATGGATGAAGGCCCTTCCAAGGCAACCGTGTATCGTTGGTATAACGAATTCAAGCGCGGTCGACCAACTTTGGGGGATGACGAAAGAAGCGGTCGCCCTTTGACGGCTGTTACCAAAGAAAACGTGCTAGCAGTGAAAAATTTAATCCAAGACAATAGGCGAATTACATATCAGGAGATTCAACACATATTGAAGATTGGATCGGGAAGCGTTCACGAGATTCTACACAGCCATCTTCGCGTGAGGAGGATAGTATCACGCTGGGTGCCGCACAACCTCACCGATGCTCAGAAGCAGGCCCGGGTGGAATGGTGCCGTGATATGCTTAACAAATTTGAAGCAGGCTCGTCTCGGCGTGTTTACGACATCGTTACAGGTGATGAGTCCTGGATTTATCAATACGACCCAGAAACCAAGCGCCAGTCGACTGTTTGGGTGTTTCAAAATGAGCCAACGCCTACCAAAGTGAAGCGATCTAGAAGCGGGGGTAAGATTTTGATCGCTAGCTTTTTTAATTTGACTGGCCACTTGGTATCAATTCCCTTACGGGATCAAAGAAGCATTAATGCCGAATGGTATACTACCAAATGTTTGCCAGAAGTTTTCTCTGTTATAAGCAACAAGCGACCAAACACAGGGCTCCGCGGGCTACTGCTCCACCACGACAATGCACCTGCGCACACCGCACTCAAAACGAGGGACTTCCTGGACAGCACGCCAGTCAAACTCCTGGGTCACCCTCCTTACAGCCCTGATCTAGCACCGTGTGACTTCTTTTTATTCCCAAAAATAAAAAATCAGCTCAAAGGGATACAATTTTCGTCGCCGGAAGATGCGCTGGCTGCGTTCGAGCAGGCTGTAAACGAGGTGTCTGCGGCGGACTGGAAAAAGTGTTTTGAAAACTGGTTTAGGCGCATGAATCTTTGTATAGAGGCTGGTGGAAAGTACTTTGAAAAGATTTGATAAAAATATATGTACGTATAGAACAATTTTTTTTAGTTTCGCAAAACTTTCTGAGTGTCCCACGTATTACTTATTATAGATTAAACATCGAACTTAAATATTATATTTTAGATTAAACGAACTTTACGTTACAGTTAGTATATATTCTATGTTACAGTCAAAACTGTGTCTCTGCTTTTAGTCACGCGTTCGCCAGTGTTAACGTACCCTTATGTGCAGCGTGGCTCATTCAGTGAATCTCGGCCAAGTCTCTCTGCCAATTTTTACTACCCTCGACCTATTTGGCTGTGGTTCTTGTAATATTACGCCCCTTTGAGTCGTAATGTGCCTATTACTGGTGACATGACAATAAGTTTATGAAGGAAATTAGCGTTTTAATAGAACTGTCGAAATGTGGGTGTACTATACACCTCTGTTTACCCTTTCGCGGAATACAGACGTGATTTTACGTATGTATTATTACTATTAGCCTGACCATAATATTATGATGAAAATGTTTAAAATTTATGTGATTTAGCTCGTTTCCTAACATAGAGAAAAGGAATATAATTTATTCTGTCTCCTACATTACCAAGACACCTTATAGGTACAATCACGATACATCGCGGTGGTACATTTTGTCGACAAAATCCCTTGAACGAATCCTGTTACATTACACGTACCTTCCGCTACCATCGAAAATTGAGTGCAAGCGATTTTAGCCTTAGTGGTGGTTCACCGGAAATATTTCTGACTGTATCTACGGCAAAGGTGAACGGTAAAACCCTTTCAGGAATTTCGTGTTGAATTTGACGTATATTCAACACATATTGAACTATGTTTACGGGACTTGTCGCGCACAATTAAATCAAAATAATAAATAATAATAATTTAATTGTGCGCGACAAGTCCCGTAAACATAGTTCAATATGAGTGAAATTCGCGAAAGTTTAAGAACTTCTATATTTAATACATAATTATGAGGAGATACCTATACATAAACGTAGAAGTCCTAGATTCCTACAACCGTACACTTTACAACTAAAACATTATGTTTGTTTATCTTTCGTACCCAAATCGGGATCAAAACAATGGGTATTATGTTGTCAAAACATCCGTTGTCCTATCACAACAAGTTTATATTAATAGAGAGGATGATATGAACTTGGTTAACTGCACTGTATAGAATACATATTTCATAAATAATGTAATAGTTGTACGTTGCTTTGGACATGTGCCAAGACTTCACTGAAATCTAGCCCTTGACAATGACAGGCCTTTATTTTGTTTTACAGTTATTTTATATAATCGACGTCTATGTTTCCCGTATCTTATCTTTTGTACCCAAATCGTTCAAAACAATGGGTTTTATGTTGTCAAAACATCCGTTGACACCTTGACACATCAAAATATAGAAAGGATGATGTGAACTGTAGTAGTTGGAAGTTGCTTTGGACATGTGCCAAGACTACTAAGGTCTAGCCTGGGTCTAGCCCTTGAATGTGACTTAGGGATTTACTTTTTTACAGGAAAATTTAATTAAACTATTCCAAAAGACTAATTGAATTACAAACTCTGCCGTTGGTTTGTACTGTATTAATATCTGTGTTTAATTAAGCTTAGAACTTTCTGTTCAATAATACCCACATCAATGAATTTGGAAAGCGCATGAAAAGATTTTAATAATTTCGTATTCAGAACAACTTTTTAAATACGAAACTCAATCTCAAATTATACTTGCTTCATCTCGGATACGTGCAACCTCATTACACTTACCTAGCTTCGCATCTTTCGGAGTAAATTATCCGTAAGTAGATAGGAAATCCCACGAGCAGATATATACGTAGCCAACACTCAGCAATGGTTGAAAGTAGGTGCTAGAGAGGGATACAAAGAGGTTGGTCTCGACGATGTCCCGATAATAATAACTTGGCACGGTATCAAGCAGAACAAGTTTAATTAAACAAGCATTAGGAACTTCCTGAGATAAGTCCGGAGTTTGCAGCTGACCGCTGTGTAAATACGGCGGCTAAACTGATAGTAATTAATCATATTAATTAACGGAATGGCAGGATATTATGAGATTATATTTGGAAGAAAAGGTTTTAACTAGATTAATGGTTTTACTAATCCTTCACTACATTTGTATTAGTAAAAACGTACGGTCGACCGCACGTCAGTGGAAACAGTTTGACATTGACAGCACCTTTATTTCGTAAGCGGTAAGGCAATTTTCTAATTCAAGTGTTACCACTGTCATGCAGTCGACTGTACTTCGATCAACAAACCGTGATTTCAGCAGTATTTGTTATTGTTGCGTACGTTCTAAGACAATAAGGACCATGTTTAACAGTCTATCTATTTCTGTGGTGGACGCTATTAACATAGGTACTGATCCTGCTAATATTGTAAATGAGAAAGTATATATGTTTGTTTGTTTGTCCATTTAGATGAAAGACACACAGACCATCCCTGATTTGACGACCTCTGTGGTCTAGTGGTTCGAGTGTAGGACTGCTGATAACGAGGTCGTGGGTTTGATTCCCACAGGACACAAATATTTGTGTGATGAACATAAGTGTTTGTGTTGGTCTGGGTGTTGCTTATGTATTATAAGTATGTATTTACAAAAAAAAAAGTATATGTAGTATATTTATGACGGTATGTCTAATACCAATTGTTACTGTACTTGAGGGTATATTAAAATAAATCAGTATTTAACCAACCTATGGGTGTTTTACTACATGGTGGCAGCAGTAAGTATAAGTATTATATCCATTGTCTAGTACCCATAGCAAGCTCTGCTTAGTTTGGTGCTGTGTAAAAATGTCCTAAAGATATTTATTTATTTATTATAGGTTATATCGATATACTATAGTGAGACCGAAACTATATGGGCGTCAGTTAGTAGGTAGGTAACCCATTACCTCGGTAAAAAAAACGCGTATAATTGGGTTTATCACAGAAATATTTTATCCCGCATCCTTCAGGAACTGTTTATCACCCCGGGTTAAAAAGTATCCTGTATATATTAATCCGGGTTATGGTCTATCTGTGTGCCAAATTTCATCCAAATCCGTTCAGCAGTTTCGGCGTGATTGAAGGACAAACAAACATCCATACTTTCGCATTTACAATATTAAGGATATTTCTTATTGATACAGGCAGTCGGACAGCTTTTACAATAATTATGAACCAATTTAAAAAGTAAAGGACAAATCAAAACGAGAAATTCTCACATTTATGTATGACAGCAACCTCAAATGCAGAGTTTTGAGTTTTACACGAGCATTCCATTCACACAATTTTGTACATTTAACTGAAAGCGGAATGTCACAGCACAGGTGCAGTTAGCAAAAATCTAGTTTATTTGAGAACTTTACTGTGCAATGTTGAAATTAAATACAAAGGCTTGGAGAGTTTTAAAGCTGGAATTTCAAGCAGTGCAATTAAATTATAAACATTTTTAGTTATGTACGTTTCTCTACTTAGGTACAATCACAATTTAAACTTTATAACTCATTGTATGCAGCCGTGATTCGAACACAGAATAATAATGTCAATAAATACGAATTTTGGCGAAATAATGCGTTTTCTATGCTTGTATTGCTGATGAATTTTAGTACTGAGACTGACATTGACTTATTTTACGATTTTAACGCATTTACGCATGCGAAGCAATCGAATCCTGCTCGTGAGCGATTTTTTCTTTCCACAATTTAAATTGTGTCATTAACTTTTTCCATAAATAAGTAGAACTTATCGTTAAATGTGTTCTTTCTTGTGAACCAATGTCACTATGAACCCTCAGAGATTATTCCAAGATAAATAACACGTAATCAACAAAGTAATCGTAACTTTCCGCACTCGTTAACATAACATAAAACATAATTACTCATCTAGCAAGCGTCCTTTAATTTAACAAACGCTTTAAGACCTAACGCGAATATCCAGAGAATTCTCATTAAATGAAATCGTTAAAAAACTCCACTGTTTTGTGCTAGTGATCTTAGTCCTTAGTCCTTTGTCCCAGCAGTGTTTGCTTTTAATTAAAATCTCTTGTCTGCCTGGGACGCCGTAATTAATGAAACTTCGGTTAATGTATAAAGGACAGTTTTGTTATGACAACTTATTGTTTGTTTGGGTCGGTTGGTAGTCCTGATTGCTGAATGGGTTAGTAAGTAAGCCAGTAAGGTAGTGGGGATGAGTTGGTAAATAAATGACGGAGCTTTTCTACAGTAGAACTGATTAATTAGCGAGATCTCTTAAAACAGTATAAAAGAATAATCACACGATGTGCAGGTATGCCAAAATTTCCATTTTAACATCCACGTTCCGTTTTTCTTTCCCCAATTTCCTCCCTCCGTTGGGCATAAAGAAGAGATATTCTCGTGTTTAATTAAAAAGGCGGTGATTAAGATCCAAGGACCAACAAAGACAAAAGATAGAATGATGGATAAACGGTCGGGGCAAGCGACCGAACTGAACAGGATGGAATTATGTTTGTATAGGTCTCGCTGTCTTATAAATCTTGATAAATAAATTACCCTGAAAAAAATTGAATACAAAACAAGGACAGAGATTTTTAAAAGAAAGAAAATTATGGTATCCTCACTCATATTTTCAGTTGATCTAAAATGGTGGCATAATAATTTCTGACTAAAAATTAACACATGTTTTTTTTTTTCCAATTTACTACAACATATCATAACATCACGCCTGTATTTCCCAGAAGGGGTAGGCAGAGGTGTATAGTACACCCACATGTCGTCAGTTATGTTATAGTCCCATGTAATAGGGGGCGAGCCTATTGCCATTGACCGGGCACAAATCCAGACTCCGGGCTGCTACTGAGAATTTCCTAATGAAAAAACCCAATAACACTTTGCCCGACCCGGGAATCGAACCCAGAATCGAACATACTACAAAGTTGGTACTATTTTCGATACTTAACGACATAGACATAGTTCTATTCTTAACGAACTTTTTTTCTACAGCAGAAACTTGCTTACTGCTTAGTCAATAAAAACGTCACTTCTTACATATCATAACGCAAATAATGACGCAGACAGGCCTAAAGGGAGCAGTTATAATAAATCAAGGACGACGTAAGGACCTCTAGGGTGGACATTAGGACCAGCTACAAGGATAGTAGGTATAGGTACTCGGGTTCGTACAGAAGCTTCGCTAAACTAAGTTGTAGTTACCTACTGCTAACGTTGTGAGAACAGGCTAATAACTATGTTAGGTTGGTACTCTTCGGACTTGTTTGTTGAAGAAAGTACCAACGTAATAATGTACGACGTACACTGTACGTGACCGTTGGACGGGAAAAACGTGGAAAGATTCTCCAAGAGGAATTTAATTTAATTTTTTATTATTTTGTTTTTGCTTTGGTTTCTCATTGCTAAGGTATCTTATAAATCTATAAATTCAACGCGTTTTTGTAATATTAATTTCATGATATTAAACTATACTGTGATATTGTGACAGGAATAACTTATAACCCCACGGATGCACCACGGGTACATTTTTCAAAATTTCAAATTAAAGGGCATGTTATTAGATCTGTCGTTTTGTATGGATCAGAATGCTGGACCATGAAGAAGACGGATGAAAGGAGATTGCATGTAACAGAGATGAGAATGTTGAAATAGATGTTAGTGACAAGAATAGATAAAGTAAGAAATTAATATAAGATGAAGGAGCTTGAAAGTGGCGCCAGTAATAGAAAAGTTGAAAAGAAATCGTTTGGGTTGGTATGAGCAATAATGGGCATGTGATGAGGAGGGATGAAACGAATGTTACTAAGAGAGTGATAAATATGAATGTTCATGGAAGGAGAGGGATAGAGACCAAAGAAAAGATGAATGGATTCTGTGAAGAATGTTATGAATTTACTCCCTGTAAATGATGACATGATGGCTGATAGAGGGAAATGGAAAAAGAAGACGTATTGTGCCGACTCCAAGTAATTTGGGAGCGGAATATGATGATACTATATTGTGATATTAATACAGGAAAAAAAAATAACCAGTGCGCAAATTTTTTTGATGGTTCAGTATGAGTAATAGGGTCGATTTCACATAAAATTGGGTACCACGAATGATTTTACACTAATGAGATCATGACACAAATGAAATCTAAATCACGCTAATGGCATGCATATTTTTATTGGTTTACAAAGTTAGTTTAGCCTTATTTATATTGTTTACAATGTTAACAAATTGTAAAAAAGTTTATCAATTGATTTTTCGATGTCAAAGGTTTTAATATTGTTCATAAGAAGACTTAATTAACATTTTTAATCCAATAAAAATATGTACATCATTAGTGTGAATTGGATATCATCTGTGTCACGATCTCATTATCGTAACTTCATTCGTAGGCTGTGAAATCGACCCAATAGAACACATTTACAATAATTGTTCAATATTTTTTTTTATATTTTTATCCGACCTAAAATCAGCAAAATATGGACATAATCTGTTCGTAATAACATAAAATGAAAGCGCGCGACGGCTGGCTCATGCGGCTGCGGGTTTGCTTCGGGGGTACAAGGTACAACCCCCTCCCGGACGGCCGCGTGAATGCACGTAGATGAAGCGAAAGAGGTGTGTCAGGATCGTAGCAGGTGGAAATCCATAGTCTCTGCCTACCCCAATGGGAAACGGGCGTGATAATATGTATGTATGTATGTATGTTTGCTGATTTTAAGTCGGATGAAAAAAAAAAGTATTGAACAATTAATGAAAATGTGTTCTATTACTCCACCAAAAAAAAATTGCGCAAATTTTCCTGTATAATACATTTTTAAAGAAGATATAAGAGTGACGTTTATATGATTTGGAAGTTAGAAGACTACTTACAGAAAAAAATATCCTCAAAAATAATACTTCAGCTCCAAAGCTCCAGTCACCACAAATCGAGACCCCGGAAATATTCCATATTTATATAACACAAATCTGCCACACCCGCGGCTGTTCGCCAATCGAATCAAAAATACATGAGCTTCTAAACCAGGTGAATCCGAGATAGTTTGCTATCCAAATATAAAGTTGCTGAAGTCAGTAAGTTGTTGAGTTAAGTTGTGAACAAGTTGGCTTGTCGCTTCCTTTCAAGACGGGCCGTAATTATCTGATGTTATATCTCAAGTTGAGCGTGAGTGTTGAGTAACTTGGATGCTGGTGCCAAGTGCTAAGTTTCAGGTATAGTTAATTCAGTGACAAAATTAGTAGTTGTGAATGTGTAAGTAACAGTACTTGGTAGTGTTACTGAAATTATAAGGTTCTGACTTTAGGCACCGAACAGACGGCATTCTTTTTACAGACTTCAAAAAAAGGAGAAGGTTCGAATAAAAATTCGATTGTTTATTTTTATTTTTCATGTTTGTTACCTTGAAGCTCCGTCATTTTTGAAAGGATTAGTCCCATTTTTATTAAAATCCAGTTCTGATACTGGGATTCATGTGGAATTGAGGGAACTCTTCCAATATTATAGGCATACATATAGCGATTTCGGCATTTTCATCAACAAGTCAAGCAGTATCATTTGGTGAAGATCTGATGAAGATCTTCGGAGATAATCAAAGGAACTCTTCCATGGATGACAGCAAATCACCCGGGATTGCAGAAATCGTTTGTCTTTCTATTGTTGATTCCACTCGAAAAAATAAACTTATAAAAAAAGTAGAAACCAATTTTTTCTTAAATCAAACCGAATCACCCACTTCCTAAACTGTTTCACACAAATTATTTTATTCTTTTTGAAGTCGGTTTTTACTTTTTTGAGCGATCGACTACGTCGTTTAGTTGACATTCCTTTAGCATAGTAAACGTAACATACAGTACGGAAACTACGTCCGGATTGAATCACTCACGCAGACGCACGCCTCAACAGTGAGACCGGACACCATGCTCTTTAGTAATAACACCTTTTAACCACTGTCTCACAATAAAATACTTTGACTTTGACTTTGAACAAGAACCTAAGCAGACGTCGCAGTGCTGTCAGTGAAAACACCCGCTTAGGAGCCTTGTTGAGGCGTGCGTCTGTGTGAGTGCGTCATTTCGAGCGTTTGTACGTAGTTTCCGTACTGCATGTTATGTTTACTGTGCCTTTAGCGCCGTATTACAATTAAGGTTCTCGATCGCTCTAAAAGAACATCGTCTGTAAAACTTTACAATTTCAGCAACACCACCAAGTTATGTTATTTAATAAATAATGTCCTCCCGGCCGAATTTCGGTCAGGGCGGCCAATCTCAACGCATATAAGTGCACAAGTGTGTGCGCAAACACAGGTACACTCTCTTTTCCCTCACTCTCTTAATTCGATGGGACGGCAATTCGACACGAATGGAGAGAGATGGTCTAGTGGTCGCAAGCGTGACTGCTGAGGGTGAGGTCCTAGGTTGGATTCCCAGGTTGGGCAAAAAGTGTTATTGGGCATTTTAGAAGCCTATTGATGATAAAAAAGGCAGACAGACGGACAACAGCGGCGTAGGCTTAGTAATAGGGTTCCATTGGTACCCTTTGGATATGGAACCCGAAAAAAGGAATAATCATTTAGATAAAAAAAGAGATTTGCTTCCTAGTTATAATCAAGCGGCTACTTCTGAAGTTACACATCTCGTGTGAACAGCATTCCAGCAAGTTAATCTCTGTTCTCATGAAATTTTGCCTCCCAGTGACTTCATCACTTGAGTGAACTTAGCTTGCACTTACCGTGTTCAAGTAAGTTCATAGTTTTACTACAGTCTTATAAAGTTGCGCTTAACTATGTTAATTTAGATCATCATCCTCATCCTCCGAGCCTTTTCCCAATTATATTGGGGTCGGCTTCCAGTCTAGCCAGATGCGGCTGAACATCAGTATTTTACACGAAGCGACTGCCATCAGACCCCCGCAACCCAGTTACTGGGTAATACTGACATTCGGAGGTTATACCAGTTGTCAGACTTTCAGGCTTCTGACTACCCGTAACGACTGCCATAGATATTCGTATGACAAACCGGGACTGACAGCTTAACGTGCTCTCCGAGGCACGGAGGGGTTTCGAGGTATAACGAAACGGTCACCCATCCACAGACTGACCGCGGCAAGTGCAGCTTAACCTTGCAGATCGTACAATCTGCGCAGTCGTTGCTTAGCTACGAGCCCCTCAACTATGTTAATTCAGATATTAAATCAAAACATCAAGTTTAAGAGCGTTTCGTCTCGCGCAAGATTGAACTTTCATGGTGGCTTTCATTTAAAATATATTTTAAAATTTTTTTTTAAATGACAGCTACATAATGGCGTATAAGGTACGAGAAATACCAGTGAAAGTCAAAATTAAAAACATTAAAATGCGTTAAAATAACAAAATAACTCGTTCTATCTCTGCCAAAAACACGAAAAAAAAATCTTCTAAAAATTATTTGAATAAATAATCTTAATAATTTCTAAGGTTTTCGTGATCACTACACATTATAATAAAACAAGTTTAACCGGATTATATCGCGTATATTATTTAAATTGGTTTTCCTGACGTTTCTAAAGCTTTGCAGCGTTCGTGGTCGCGTCTAGATATTTCTAAATAAATATTTTAATCTACCGTACACAAAATCGTTTCGATGCACACAGTAAACACTCACAATGTCATTATCTTTTACAGTGATGCGTGTTGTTTGGGACTTGATTATTTTTAGAACTAGGTTCCAAACAGGTGGTAGCTGTCAACCATCTTCTCTATTAAAATTAGGATGTAAATAATCTTAAATTACATCTAAGCGACATTCTACAAACAAAGTACCTACCTATGCATTTGCATCTGGGACACATGATTAGCATTTCCATTTACCGTGGCAAATGCAGCCAACCTTTTTGGAACCAACCTCCAAGGTTTTGGCACATGTACTGGAGGCACAAGCCAAATCGCTCAAACAAATATTATTATAATAAGCAGGCTACCTCGTGTTTTGTCAAAATATAAGGTTTTACTTTAATAATGGCAAACATTTAAAATGGTGCACATGTACTCGTCATAACGGACTACATTAACTATGGGAGCAACCTTGAAACCGAGAAAAAAATATCAGCTAATCCCTACGTGTTGTCGATTTTTATGTGAACATAAATGTAGGGAACAGCAGATTTTTTCGATTTCTAGGGTTTTGGAACACATGGTAATTTTTGTTCGTTATAATGAGTCGACTGGTGAGTCTTACTTTAATAATAGCAAATATTTGAAGTAAGAAAATATTATTAAAATAAGATCTAATATGTGCTTAATATATCTACACAAAAGTTCACGTAAAACAGAAAGATAATAAGTACCTTCTACTTGATAGTTAGTACCTTGTATAACTTAGTACCTAGATAGGTACTAAGTTATACAAGGTACTATTAAATTTTCTCTGGACCTATGTCAAAATAAGTCGATGACCAAGTTCATTGTGGCAGAAAAACCAGGACAAGGTTGGTATAATATATCAGGGATAAATTGCGTAAAAGAGAAGAGGCATGATGATGACACTGATGGGGTTATAAAATAAATGAGTTAGACGACACTTAAAAGTGTGTTAATTAAAACTATGTAGTGACATCTATCGCGCTACATGCGAACTTTCACTGACGTACTGTCACTTGTGCAATTCCTAAAGGGAAGCCGATGGGAATCGTGTTATATGGACCCTTCGCCACTGATACCTATCTAGCTACATATTACAATAGTTATAGAACGCAATCTATCATCACATCAGTATCGACGGTCGCAAAGCTAGTTGCCGCATATAGTGTCTCATTACAGTGGCGTGCATTGGCCTACTTCACTTGAATTTAATTGTGGTATAAGTTATTGATTTTTTTTTGTATGAAGATTAATTTAGCATTAATAGGTCTATTTTAAGATAAATAATCATCGTACTCTGAAAAAAGGATAATAATTTACACCACTATTGAATTTGAATGAGGAAGGCACTAGGTATTGCCTAATTGCCTATATGCAATGCACGCGCCTGCTCATTAGCCTTTCTTTGATGAAGCAACCATCAATTCACAATTTTGACATACACATAAAGCCTACAAAAATAATAATTGATTGATACAGATCTAAATTAACCTGTCAAAACATCTATCACTGAACAACACACACAATTTTTCCCCTTTACCTACAAAAATATACATAAATCATTAACTGCCTACATTGCGTGTAACATATCTCAATCAAAAAGCCTTTTACTTGTATAATCGTCAATAATGCCAGTTATCGCAGGATCACTTTTAATATCTATTAGGGCGTGAATCAATATCGTCAGCTCAGGTTCCCGGGTTCCGCCTTGGCCTGGGTATCGACACATTTTAATATTGCTCAATCGATACCCCACTTCTCAAGGGTTCGCGACGCGACTGCTAAGGGGTGTAATGTATACGTTATTTCCTTTTCCTTTGGTGAGTAAGGTATAAATGTAAATTGATTTATGGACGGCATGTTAGGCGCAAAACACATTATATCTCTTTCTTGCAAACGTTTTTTTAAAGTATAGGATGGCGAAACAAGCTAAAGGCCCACCTGATGTTAAGCTGTTAGCTCTAGGCTTTTGTCAAAATGGTACCACAAGTCAGTTCGCCAAACTGAGACATGAAGATGGAAAGTCTCATGTGATTGTAATTTCACCGGCACCCGTACCCTTCAGACCGAAACACAGAAATACAAGCATCACTATTTGGCGGAGAAATAGATACGGTGGTAGTACTTCCCCGGACGAGCTCTTTCACAAAGGAGCACTACTGTTATTGTTATTTATTATGATTATTTTATTTGTGTTGCGGGGCACACAATTATACTTTTAGGAGTCTATTATAGGGTTTCGTAAGATGGTTAAAATTGTATATTATTGTTATTGCGTGCCTCTGGCTGTAGTAAATAAACCATTATTCTTCTTCTTCTTCTTATTAAAATTACGTAATTGCAAAAGGAGAGAAAATATTAAGAACTGTAAATTTAGTCTATATTCCACAGACCTATTATAGTTCTGTGCTATATCCTTGTTATCACCTTTTAATAGAGGGGAAAATATTTGTGATCAATTATGACGATGGCGACTAAATTCAAGTTTGTGGGCTAATTTAACAGGACTAAAATCTTCTTTCCTTTTCTAACGGGTTTTGTAAGAAAGAGACTTAAGTGCCAATTCTCGTGTTAACCTTCTAACCCAATTTTAATCACGCTGTCTCTCTTTTCTCAAACATCATAGAAAAAGAATAGAAAATATTAGCAACAGACTGAAAATAGTCTAAATATGGCAACTAAATTCACGAAAAAACTAGCAAGTGGACTAAATTAGACAAGATTAAAATATTCTATCCTTTTCTAATGTTTTAGTCTGAAAGAAACATTATCATCATCATAATTTCAGCCGAAAGACGTCCACTGCTGGAAAGAGACATGACATTAAATTAGTTTAGTACAGTGAACAAGAGAATCAACACTAAATTAGTTTAGTTTGTAAACCATAGAATCAGCACCATATAAGCTACTTTTATCCCGGTATAGATTATATATTTATATGTATAGTTATACTACTGATATGGAAAAAATACATGATTACTTACAACATTATTAACTCACACTCAGGAATCTAATTAACAGTACCCTCACTTATTACACACACTAACACACCCCCACCTCACTCACACGTACACACCATTATACTAATCTTACTAACACTATATAGAAATAAAATGTACGAAATTTTTAATGATGGAGACCTGGTGTCCTGAAATACAGGCCTCGAGCCTAGTTTAGGCACCAGTCTCCCACAATATATGACCTAAATATGTACTTATATAAGAAATGTTATTTTAAATGTAATATTGTAGCGAGAAAATAAATATTTATCTTATCTTATCTTAGTTTATCTTATCTTATCTTATATCTCATTGATTTAAAATATTATTTATATTTGCGGACACTTATAATATTCTCAACTACCCGAAGGATTGATAATATAAACAGAAGAATATGTTAAAAAATCGGCCAAGTGTGAGTCGGACTCACGCAGTAAGGGTTACGTACCACCCATCGACACCGATACCCCATAGAAACTGATTTAATTTACAAGAGTTTATCAAAAGACATCAACGACGTACGCGAAATGTGAATTTTTGCATCTCTTTCTTACGTAGGTACCACCACATGTATCTAAGTTTGTTTTGTTTTTAGTATTTTTTGCAAAACTACATAGTATGATTAGTATGCACTATAATATGTGTGTGTAGTGAGTGACGCTGGTATGTATTACCGTTTTGAAGATAGAATAGAAACAAAAACGTTGAAAAAAATACATGTTTTTCGAGGTTTCTTGTATGCGGGTCCTTTAGTTATTATTATTTATTTATTAATTTTTAGTATTTGTCGTGATAAGCACCATAGTAACACATATTCTGTGAAAATTTCAACTGGTTATCTATTACCGTTACAAAGATACAGCCCTGTGACAGACAGACGGACGGACGGACAGCGTAGGGAGAGTAATAAGGTCCCGTTTGCACCCTTTGAGTACGGAACCCTAAAAAAATATTGCAAGTTTCTGATAATAACCTTAGATCACCTCATGAAAGCCTCATTAATTTGCCCGAACATTAATTAACCTTTTAATTATACCTAACCTCATTTCAACAGTTATTTCAAAGTGATAAACGACAACAACCCACATGTCGCAAATTAAGACTATAAAGTTGTTTTTTTTATTAGATTTTGAACTATATCTAAAGGCAGTTCTTCAAAGCTCGTAAATCCGTAAAGAGAGTAAGAAACTTTTCTATTTTCGCACATTTCCAAGCTTGAAACTGGGACATATTCGAGGTGGAGCCCTATTCGAGCCAGTGGTGTTTAAAGAGTGCTTCAGCCTCGTATAGCGAGGCAAAATTCCGTATAATGAACGGCGCAGTCGATGACTCTCGATCGTGCAGGATGTTGGCGCAACAATGACGCGGCGACGCCATATTGTGTGCTCGGGAACGTTCGAGAATCATACAGTTTTGTGTTTTTTATTATTAAGTATTTATTGCAGTGTTAGTTATGGTTTGAGATAGTTAAAAGGGACGGTTATATTATAGTTACGCTGGTTTTAAAGTGTTTACGAAGATGTGTAAAATTTTTGACAACAGTTGGAGAGTCATGCTTTTGATGGAAATGCTTTTTCTCTGCCTACGCTGTTTGTCTATCCGTCCGTCTGTAGGTAACCAGTTGATCACAGAATATGTGTTACTATGGCATTTAATAATACATCATCGAAAATACTAAAAATATTGCATAAGAAATAAATATGCATTTTTTCAATGGTCTTTGTAGGAACAAGTTGTTCCGTGTGGTGCCGGACATAAATAATTGTACCACCCTATTTCTTCTCATGGGTGTCGTAAAAGGCGACTAAGGGATTCACCAGAGGATGGGCAGCGTTCTCTGAGTATTTAACCAACCAACTGCGATCGCCAACCCGCTTGCCAAGCGTGGCGATTATTGCATATTCCCCCCTTTTGGGGGAGGCCTATGTCCAGCAGTGGACGTCTTTGGGCTGAAATTATTGTAGGAACAAAGACCATTGTAGGAAAAAATGCATATTTATTTCTTTGATAAAAAATAAATAAATAAATATTTTGGGACATTTTACACATCACCATCTAGTCCCAAACTAAGCAGGGCTTGTAATATGGGTACTAGACAATGGATATAATACTTATATACTTTTTTTTTTTGTAAATATATACTTACAATACATAAGAAACACCCAGACCAACACAAACACTTATGTTCATCACACAAATATTTGTGTTCTGTGGGAATCGAACCCACGACCTCATGATCAGCAGATGGTACGGAACTCTTACTGCACGAGTCCGACTCTCACTTGGCCTGTTTTTACTTTGTCCTATGCAGCACATCGAGATGCAATTATATCGGTGAATCCTTAGACCAAAATAATAAGATAGACGGAGCGCGTAGAACTAGCAAATGAAGACAAAAAAAACACCCAGTGTTCGCGAGCCGTGGTCGGAAACACGGTTGTTGCGAATATCAGCATCAACATCAGCATCCGCTGATCATCAGCATTATTTTCAACATCAGCATCAGCATCAGCATCCGCATTAATTTTTGCTGACATTTGATGCTGATGTTCGTGTCGTAACGTGACCGAAGGGGGCTTATGGCACATTTTTGTTTCGCTTGTGAGTTTTGACCGCTTGTATAATAAAATTAGTTTATGGTTTTGACCAATCATAGTAAAGATTATTGCACTTCGGTGTGTTTTAGCAAAACCAAAACAAACTTGTCTATTACGACAAATGTCAACAGCAGACAGTACAGTTGTAAGAGGCGTTCTAACAAAAAGGGTAAAGTGGAGCTATGATAGTCAGGTCATAAAAAGCCAAGGATGAAAATAATTTATGCTGGATTGCCTTTTATTTTTATCAAGCTCTTCATTAACGAATGCAAATCATAACAGAAGCGTTAAAATAGAAAGGGAAGCTCTACATTTTTAAAAACAAAGAAATATTGGCGTTTGCGTTCGCGCTGCTCGTGCGCTCAAAGTAGGTCCAGTTTAAATAATTTCACTTACAAAAGGTTTCTTTCTTTTTATGCAAAAACTTTGTATACTTAGATGATTCTTTGTATATTTATCTCTCGTTTGTTTAAGTACAGTGAAAGAAGGCTTAAAAGCTTTTATATGAAAAGAAAAAAGTTAAAACTCCTTTTAAAATGCGCCTAAAATGTAGTAAAGTTTTCGGTAATCCAAAAAAATTATTACGCTCGCTTCGCTCGCGCTAGTGTGCAGGTTTTTTTCCGGCTTTGTGGCGTGTCGATTTTCGAAGTTCATGTTACGTTTTTCCTAATTGACCAGATTTTAATTAATAATTCGTAAATAAAACTGTAGAGTCGCGATTTTTTTTCTTAGGGCTCTATAAAAACATGAAGAACTTTCGTTTGTTATATTATTTGGCATTAATTTTAAAATTTGATTAATCACCGTAAATTTTTTTAAAGGCACTATTTTTAGCCTTTACCAATATCGGATTTTTATAAAAAGATACATTATATAAGTAAATTCAAATAACATTTTTATATTCAAATAGCAATTTAGGTTAAAATTAAATAACTTATTGGCCTCATGGCTAGATTTTAATTCAAATAAATGTTCTTTTAGTTTGAGGATTAGACGTACGCCGTTGCGGGAGGATATATCTGAGGGAACAGATGTACATACATACATAGCCTGCTAAATCATAATCCTCCTTTTGGCTTTGCCGTAGTCTAGTAAATATTTACTCAGAAGCACTCATTCCCATTAATTCGTTCACATCCTTTCTAGTCACGTTCAGAGGTCCAAAATAGTACATAATACAAACACACAAGTGTAGGAAACTTAACAATAACCAGTGCGACAACAATTTCTAGCACTCAGCATTTAATGTCCACGAAATGTCGACAAAATGTAAATGTACTTACTAGCAGTGCTCAAAACAGTAGTTTGAGCTATGTAAATAAATTCTTTATCTGTACACTGAATAGGGATGTCACATAGAACAATGTGAAGTTGTATAAACTTGGTCAAACTTGCTTGCCCATTTAAATCCACGAGGGAATTGGGGAATCTACATATATTTTCTTTGGAACAGACACTCAGACAGTGTCAAGCGATGTGTTAATATAATATGAATGAGTAGGATAGAGCAAATCTGACTAAATAAGCTCCGCCTATTTAGGGTAGTCTTACTTCTAAGTATAAGTTGGTTTACCTAGTTACTTTTTGTACGAAGCCAAACTATTATAATGCCTTTCACGTAAATATTTTAATTAAAAATCCGTGTAGAGTTACGTGAGTATTTTAAATACTTGTTTTTAGTTAAACATTGTAGGCGCTAGGTGGTCTATCTACTCACTATAACAGAATCCAACAAAAGTTGACATAAAGGGCTAAAAAGTCTGGAGTATCGTCTAGTTTTATCTGACCAAAGATAAATGTCTAGGCAAAGTCGTACTTTTAGCAACCCTAGCTCGCCAGTTGAAAATAATTGCCGTTCCAAATAAAAGAATGTTACAATGGGGAACCGCGGAGACTTTTCACTTTGGGCTTTTTAGTGCTAGCTTTTTTGTTCCTTTAATTTTTATGCGATAGCTTTACACGCGAATTTAATGGCTTACAGTGTAGTCTGGGGCATTTAGTTCGCAACAATGAGTGCTCAGATGAACTGGTCTTTGGGGAACTAGTTCGGTGTTCCTGTTCGTCAGGCGTAAATGGTGGGAAAGTTGTGTACATTTTCATATATTTTTGTTAGTTCAAAGAGAAAAAAAGAGAGTTTGGTGCATAGGGAACACTGAACGGGAAATCATTTTGCACTGCACGTATTTTTGTTCCGAGTCTTGTAAGTGATTTTATCATATACTAGCCCATGCCAGCGGCCTCACTCGCGCTGTGTGAAAACTAAAAGAAAGTATTCTGTACTAGACTTTGCCCACGGCTTCGCCTGCGTGTTATTCGTCTTATCACAGAAAAAAATTAGGTATCGTGCATCCAACGGGAACAATTTCTTTTCCCAAAAAAGAAAGTAGTTTTTATGTTAATCCTGGTTATGGTGTGCCAAATTTCATCCAAATCCGTTTAGCCGTTTCATCGTGATTGAGAAACAAACATCCAAACATGTTCAGAAACTTTCACATTTATGATATTAGTAGGATTCGAATCCAGGATTTGTCTATCTGTGCGTCAAATTTCATCCAAATCAGTCTTGAAATTTTTTGCGTGATGCTCGAACAAACAGACAATTACAATTTTATTATAGTATCCACAGGTAATTTATGCAACTCTTAAAAAAAATTAGATGTAACAGTCTACGAGTTAACCCAGAGACATGGCATAGGCGGTAAATGTCATGTCTCTGAGTTAACCTTAATATAATATAGGTATAGATTAGATTTAAAATTTTATGAACTATTTTGTTCGTTCACAACACTAGTTCTGTGAAAAGTCGATAACTTTAGTCTAGTTTTGTTTTCAAGGTCAGGTAACTTCGCATAAATTGTAGGCGGTGTAAAAACTATAAGGGTGAAGTTTGAAAGGCTTGTTAAAGTCGCATTATCGTGTTTAACGCGTGGATGTGTAACTTTTATATCTTTTGTAGTTATCAGCACTATAAAGGGTGGTTAGTTTTACAGCTTATGTGGTCATCTAGCTTCATATAAAATTACAATGACTAAGAATGTCTCTTTGGTTTTTAATATATTTTAGACTTGCATTATATCCAAAATACCAGAGCGGTATTGCCGATGTAGGCAACAAGTCTGCCAGGTTAAAATGGGAGTGGGCTCTCTTGGGATCTCTTTTACACGTTGGGTGTTACAAGACTGAATTCTTTACCGAGGTTGGCCGAGGAGATGTTGGCGGGACGATCTAGATATTTTCCTCAATAATTGGACTGAAAAAGCAACTGAAAGCAAGTGAAAGAACATGTGGGAGACCTTTTCCCAGCAGTGAGAAAACTACTAGGAACAGGTTACTGAAAACGGACTTGCAAAATTGCGATGTACTTTATGATACACTTGCATATTACACAAATAAATAAAAGGGTTTTTTTATAATATAGGAGGGCAAACGAGCAAGCGGGTCACCTGATGGCAAGTAAAATCCGTAACACCAGGCAGTCACCGATGCACTGCTGTAAAAAGACGTATGCTCTTTTCTTGAAGGCTCCCATGTCGAATTTGTTCGGGAAAACCGCTGACAGAAGTTGGTTCCACAGTTTTGCTGTACGAGGCAAAAATGGCGTGTGAAATGCACAGTATTATAGTTGACCGCCAACCATCAAGATGGTAAGGATGGAATTTAGATTTATGGTAGGTGAATAGAACAGAATCTTTATTGGTGTGATTTTGGCATAAATACATATTTTATGGTCCACAAAATCTGTCAGTTGGTTGGTGGTACGATGGATACATTGAAAATTGTGTCAACGACGCAATGAGCCAATTTGATATTGCAATATTATTTTACTAGCTTATGCCCGCGGAATGGATGCGGAAGGCAGAGGACCGAGCGTTGTGGCGCAACTTGGGAGAGGCCTATGTCCAGCAGTGGACTGCGATAGGCTGAGTTGATTGATGCCCGCGGCTTCGCCCGCGTGGGTGTCGTTTATCACACATCCCTCGGGAACTATTTATCTTCCCGAAATAAAAAGTAGCCTGTATGTTAATCCGAGTTATGTTCTATATGTCTACCAAATTTCATATAGATACGTGCAGTCATTACTTGAGTAACAAGCATGCAAATATCTTCACAAAGTTTCACATTTAATTAAGTTAGGATTTCAGTAAAGTGTACCTAAACATAGGTACAACTGAGTAACTAAACATAGTATTATATGTATAAACACGTATACACCTGATACAGTAAGGGGCAAGTTCACCCAGAAGATAACAGATTTTTATGTAAAAACCAGATGTTTAACCCGAACTTTGGTGTTCACCAACGATAACCAACCGTTATATCACAGATATCAATCGATTTTTCTAACCGAAGTCGGGGACGTCGTTTAAGTACTAACCGGGTATTTAAACATGACATTTTTGACGTTTGATGGTTGAAATTGTTGAGGTTATTCATTGACATTGTTTTTCGTAATTTTAGAAGAGTCTATGCTGTATAAAATATTAATATTAGGATTATTACTCTCCAATATAACAAAACAATTGTATTTTATCATATTCGTAAAATTTACAATAAAAACCGAATAAAATAAGGGCTGGAACACGTTGCCGTTTTTCGAGCGTGCATTTTTCTTTTACGTACATAAACAAAGAAACATATTGCTTATGCTTTGAGAAAACTTATGAAAGATGTGTAAACATAACTGTTTTTGTCGTATTGAGGTAGTACGTAATTTTTTTTATTTATAATTTTTTGTATAATTAATAAAAATAAAAATGAATGCGGCTGATAAACGATGCTCGCACGAAACCTGCACAATGTTACCGCTACTTTTGGGTAAGCACAACTATCAGAATTTTAACATGTTTCAAGAAACGCGCCTGCCCGATACACTTCGAGTTTGTAGCGGCCTAATATTCAAACATCAAAATGGCGTATTTAATTGGTTGCTATGGCAACCAAGACCGCTTATCCTGCCAAATTAAAAAGATATGTCAAATGTATAGAGTAGCATTATACCAGGATTTTTAATTTTGGAAGAGTTACCTGATATGCAACCGTTTTATATTGTCGTTCTTTTCATAGTGTTGTTGCCATTTAGTTACCATTTTGATTAATCGTGTTACATCATTCGTTCTTTCATTCCCAGAACGCTCGGTTTCAGAATCAATGATCGGATAGGAGTCGTGAACACGAAAATTCCCGCGTCCCGGTTAAACATCTGTTGTTGAATAACAGGTTGATTTTGCAAACAATGGTTATTTCACTGTCCGCGAACTCGGCCCTAAAAAGCGAAGTCACACGAGGCTGACAAACAGAGTAAATGTTAGCAGCACGCGAGCATTCCCGCTGATGTTTACCCTTAAACTGTAGTAATCTAGATAGGTACGTATATATACAGGTACCTACACTTTTATTTACTTTGTCTAATAGCTAGTGATATTGCTTTTATTTAAATTATGTGTAATTTTGTAATTTAATATGAAGCTTGGCAGTGAAGTCACAAGTGGCTCTTTTTCAAAGGTTTTATTTATTTATTTGAACTTTTTTTAAACATAAATACAATGTGCGGACATCGACCATACAGCCCAATAGACGCCTTATGTTGAATATAATGCGTACAATAAATTCTGTCAACTAGCTGCGGCGGGGTACTGCAAGCAATCCGATGGGCACTACCAAAGCGGCTATTGGCTAATCACTAACGCGGCAGTTTTGACTGCTAACATTTGAAGTTTTCAAGTCGGTCGGAACTGATTTGAAGTTTTCAAGTGGCGAATAGTGGTGACCTACATTAGTGTAATTTCATAGGTAGAAAGAAAGAAAAAAGATTTATTGCACAACATGACTTTAGTCTATTTTAAACCAGCTGCCGAATTAAATAACAGCCTAGGTGGTATTGAAGTTGTTATGGGCTAAGGTTACCGCTTAACATCAGGTGGGCCTTTAGCTCGTTTCATCATGCTATACTACTTATAAAAAAATGAAAAAAAAATGATTAAAACTCACTCGCAATAGTGATCATGTTGATTTCAATGTTTATTGCTTCAGTAGGCTTTGACAACATGATAGAGGATATGAATTGTAGGTAAAATAAATATCTTTTTTTGTTTTGTTTTCGGATGGAAATCCTCATGGATACCCTCCGTCTGGGGACGGCGGAGGGGTATGTCGGACTCTTACCGACTAAAACCACACGGTGACCATCCTCTGCCCAAAATAGAGGAGCTCCGGGAACTCCATTGGACCGCGCCGGTGCTCCTCTAGTGCTATGCCCTTGGCACATCCCGGGAAAACAATATTGTTTCCCCAAACAATATTGTTTCCCCAGGTAACATGAATACCTACACTACTTTAACAGCACGAAATATGGAATCGTGCTCACATTTGACATGCACACGCATAGATCTGCGGTTCAGATCGCATCGCGCGGAAATTCGGAAAATAAATGACTTGGCATTCGATTAAATTTTTTGAGTATCTAGCTGCTGCCCCCCACCCTTTGGCGACGCCCTTGCGATAAACAGAATAATACTTGTAACAAACACAAATGCACAATCAAATCGAGAACTTATCTCAACAAACAAATAGTAAGTAGTATGACCTAAAAGTTTTACTTGTCCTTGTTACTATGTCAACTGCACTAGAACATTTCGGTGGCAAGTTACGAGCCAACCCTATCTTCCCGGTATAAAAATTCTTTATGCTTCGGATGCTATCGGGTACAATTTATTCGGTACTAACTTGTTACTGTTTAACCGTTGTATGGATAAAGGCAGTAAGGTGACACAATTCTCTTTATTTTAAGGGACAGGGTTAAATATTACAGCTTTTGTTATAAAGCTAAGGTCAGTGCAAATCATTTACTGAACTGGTGTATTATTTACCATTTATGAAAAAAATGCAGAATAAGCCGCGTTGACACGATCAGAGTCTGCTTTGACAAAATTAACTTTGATGACTACTTGGACGTAACTTTGACCGTGGCAGCAGTAATCAAAGTGAACTTGGACGTAGGTGTCTAATCAAAGAAAACTTGGACCATGCTCTACTTTTCAACACATTTCAATGAAGTCAATAGATGTCAATTTCTACACGGGCAAGCAATAAATTGACATATACCAATCCTTCAATCAAATTTGATGACTTTCATTTGTAAATCCAAGCGCCCCTGGTGGATACGAGGAGAAACTACTAATTTATGAAAGAAAGTCAACGAAAACGATGAAAATATTTTTGTGTCAAACTCGTACTTGCCCCTATTCGCGGTTGATGAACGACAAACGAAATACGAACTTTCGTTCCTACTGATGCCTACACAATAAAGATGGCGCATAAAAAAGGCACAATAAAGATAGACTACTTACTGTTCATAGTCTTATGAAATCGACCGGAGATCAGATAAACTAATGTCAAAACACAATCATCGCATGTGGTATGGTGGAACGATGATTAATCGAATATCTTCAAACGCGAGTAGACACCCTGTCTGGTCAGACATTTTTCGATATTGAAAAAATACACAATTATCGCGAACACGTGTCAATTAGTGTCATGGCGTCACGTGTCATACGTGTCAATTGGTATCTAAGTGTACTTTTATCAAACCTATTTTGTCGAGTCTTGTTTTTTAAAGTGGACTTTGATCGTGTCAACGCGGTTTTAATGGTAGTTTTGCTTGCAAAGGCCATTTAATAATTAATTACTGAACATTTAAAATAACTACCTATTCATTTTTTTCCGATTGCTATATAATGAATAAATTATTTTGGTAGGTATATTATTTTGACCTTCTTTAAATACTGTCGCACCAGCAGCTATCAAACTTTTTTAATTTAAATATTTTAAATGTCTCTCCTTTCTGTCAACACTTTACGGCCACATTAAAGTTATGAAGTATGTGCTAACGAATAAATTATAAATGCTTATGTGGCCCTGACATAGTTTCGCTTTCAGTAAAATTTCACATGTTTTGTTTGACATCAGTGAAGTTATATTTTGGGTAAACCGTCAATGAATATCGTCATATCTTCTGGAAAAACTTTTGGTAAAGTCTCAACAGAAAAACAATCTACCAATACATAAATACATGTGTATTTATGTATTGGTGTCTCCAAGTTCATATATGAATACCAAGCATACATCCAAAATGATTAATAACACTAGTTTAAGTATATCTGTTGCCGGGTTTTTTTTTGCTGTTGCTGAGTACATATATATATATAAATATATATATAACATATATATACTAAGTTCAAAGATATATCTACTTTAAATTTTTTGATCAGATCTGGTTTTTGAGTTTTAGATTTTTAAATTCTTAATTCAATGTATCTTGTAAAATTTGATAGTTACATGAAAATATTGCCATTACCCAAATATTTGCATGCCTAATGGTAGAATATAGAGGACTGTATTCAATGTGAATTATAACACCAATGTTTTAACCTTCAGTGAATAAAGAATTGTATTGTATTGTATTGTTGATACCTAAATTCAAAACAGAAAAAAATGTCTTAACTAAGAAAAAAATTGTTAATAATATACACATATGTAGCAAAAATGATTAGGATTGTTTAAAAAACTTCTCCTAGATGTACTCATGTCACAAAAACTTCAGATATTAATTTTAACAAAGTGAAACACGTACGTTATCAACGGACAAATACGCATAAGTAATTTAAGCTGCACAAAAATTTCTGAGGGTAGATTTGAAAATAATATGTCATAAGGAAACGGTATCAACCATCAAGTTCGCGGCAACAGACAAAAATGAAAATTTTGTAAACTAGTGTAATAGTTACTACTAATATTCGTTGCTATAACATCAAACTCACGTTCCGGTACCTAAATTTTAACGATGTGTACTAATGAATATGTGATGATGGAGCCGGAAGATATGAACTGGAACTTCATGATGGAAAATCGTATCATAGCTGTTTTGGATTTCTTAGAAAAGTCTTGTAATGAACTTTGACCACCATTAGGTTTCAAGGTCTGATTATGAAGCCGGAAGATAGGCACTGGCATTCCATGATGGAATATCGTATCATAGTCGTGTTTGCACTTGTGAGAAAGGCCACGTAATCGACTTTGTACAAGATCAGGTTTCAAGGTTATAAGCGTGTTTTTCAAGGGTTTTTTAAACTATTACTTAATTTATTATTGTAGCAACTAGTTTATCGAAAATTGTTTTCGGTACCAATGTGCTTATTAACAAAAAAATACATGTTTTTGTATGTTAAAGTGGTTGCACTCTCATTCAATTAAAATTCATCAAATGAAGCTGATTTAAGTTTTGTCGCTTGCATAGGCCACAGAGAACTTTCATAACGGTTAAAATAATGTTATGTAAGTTGATTAGTTATTGTTATACATGCGTGTTAATGCGTGTTGCATTTCTGTCAATTTATGACGTCACAAAAGAACATGAACTTCATTTAACTAGCAAGAACACACTGAAGATAAGTTAGAGCTCTTGCCCTTCTTCTGTCGTGTCAACATGAGCTACATAATGATAATAGCTTATGTCGTCGGAAAAAGATTAGCCAGTCAGCAGGTTGGTAACAGAGCTAACTGCCCAGGGTGCGCCGGTCGATCATTTTATTTAATCGTATGGAATCTTTATAGGCTATCTATATATCTATATTATTTTATAATTCACAATGATAAATTGAGATTCTTCAATCAAATGGTGGCGTCAGGTGTAGGGTATGACAATGAAGGACATCGTAGAATTATATGGTCTACAGTCTGGCCTTCTCAATCAATCAAATAAAATCAATTAAAACCGTAACCACCCACGATCGGTTCCCATTCTTCTAGTCCATCCTAAGGTTTTCTGGAAGAAATTGCCTTGTGTAATAACACCGTCCATTTTACTTACTTAATGTATCTCTAAAGTACTGTCTTTGTTTTCGTTTGGTGTATGTACAATAAAGAATATAATAAATAAATATCGTCACTCGTAGAGGCTTTTTTAATGCAACGCTCTTGCCCTACATTAGGAAAACCAAAGTTTTCTAAGTTATGCCAAAGGAAAATACCGGAACTAATTTTAATATTGCCGTCCCTTTGTTCTACATAATCTATATTCTTTGTTCCACTTCCTTGCATTGCCCGGGATATTAATACCGCGGTACACGGTCGATAGTCAGCGGGTTGGTGTAGCACAACACGTCGGCTGACAGAGGGCCCTTAGTTTATTGTTGTGCCCTTACAGCCCTCAGTGTGCACAAGGGCTATCGATTGGAAATGCAACGGAGCATATGAAATGTCAGGTTGGAATATTATATAGAAGTAACTGATATAAATAAACATATTATTGTAGCGTTCAGACACTGTTACTGCCTGCGCTTTTAGCGCCTTAAGTGGAAACACTAGTACAATAGTAAATAAATAATAATAAATAAAATAACGTTTATTAGCAACCAAATATGTTTCATAACAATGGAGCTCTGTCTCCTGAACTAGGTGACAACCTGTATCTCAGGAAACAGTGCCTTCCCTAAAACTAAGCTCTAAGTTTTATATTCGGTAAGAAGTAGGTACATTGCTTTTCATTGTTCCTTAACACGCTGACAACAGCCAAATACCCCAAATAGGCTTCTTTTAAAAATATTTTTAGCTGTATCTATTCGGTTTGTGGTAGTGAAAAAAATATATGTTAATCTTGATCGTATTTTCTGAAACTGTATTGTGCCCAAAACACGTTTTCTTAAAGTTTTCTCGATAGAAAAGAATTGTAAACTAACCTCTTAAAACATGCTTTAAAGCAAACAATCTATATTGTTTACTAAATATTATAAATAAAATTCAGAAAACATTTGAGAAAGACAATAATCTAAACATTTGTTGTTTCTGTTTTTCAAATAAGCTTTTAGTTTTTTATTAAAAAAATAAATTGTTAATTTTCATTCAAGTTGAGCGGCGTATCCGACGTCCCTCGGCTCGTTGCCTCTCTTTCAGTTCTGTACGAAAAGACAGTGACCGCAGAGGTCTGATTTTTTAGGTGTTGTCAGCCTCTTAATAATTGTTGTTAGAAGTAAGTAAATAATAAAAAAAAGTAAAAAAAAAAGAATTTTAATTGGTGGCGGTTACTACTAAGCCATGAGTGTATGTGTATTGTGTAGTTGATGTAAGAGTGTATTGTGTGGGTGAATAGTGTGCTATTGATTTTGTGTAGGTATATAATATGTGTGTATGTTTTTGTGGATAGGATTCGTATTTTATTGGCATGTTTTTATTATTTATTTATTTTAAAATTGTAAACAGATCTTCAGTCAACAGACTAACGTAGCAAACACGTCAGTTGAGAAACGTTGCTAGACGGTTCCGTGTGGTGCCAGACGTAAAGAATTGCACCACCCTATCATGGTGATCTTCTCATCGGTGACGTAAAAGGCGACTAAGGGATTCACCAGAGGATGGGCAGCAGCGTTCTCTGAGTATTTAACCAAGCAACTACGATCGCCAACCCGCCTGCCAAGCGTGGCGATTATGGCATATCCCCCCCATTGGGGGAGGCCTGTATCCAGCAGTGAACGTCTTTCGGCTGAAATGATGATGATGATAATTAGACGCACTGTTGTGTCCTTACAGCCCACAGTGTGGACAACGGTTATCGATTGAGATTGCAGTGGAGAATGGGAAAAGGTATAAAGGGTAGAAATGTTTTTATAGTAACTAATACATGCTGAAATGTAATGGCTTCTTTCCCGAAAAGGGTTCATTATTGTACTCGTCATTATGAACAACTTTTACCATGGAACCAACCCCGAAATTGCGAAATAATAATCAGTTGGTCCCTTCATTTCATCATCATCATCATCATTTCAGCCGAAAGACGTCCACTGCTGGACATAGGCCTCACCCAAGCATCGCCACAACGACCGGTCCCTACATTTGTGTTTACTTAAATCGATAAAATGTAGGGACCACCTGATTTTTTTTTTGCGTTTTCATGGTTGATCCCATAGTAAAAGTTGTTCATAATGATGAGTACAATGACCCCTTTTCGGGAAAGAACCCATTAAAATTTCAGCATGTATAATGATACTATTGTAGTTTTTTGACACAAAATTAAATGGAAATACTAACTTTTTAATAACGTGGTTCACGGTCGATATTCAGCGGGCTAACGTAGCACAACACGTCGGCTGACAGAGGGCCCTTGGTTCACAGTTCTCTTGTGCCCTTATAGCCCTCAGTGTGCACAAGGGCTATCGATTGAGACTGGAGTGAAAAATGGGAAAAGGTATAAACAGGGTAGAAATGTTATTGTATAGTAACTAATATAGTGATACTATTGTAGTGTTTAGACACTGTTACTGTTTGAGTTTTTTTCAATCAATCAATCAACTCAGCCTATCGCAGTCCACTGCTGGACATAGGCCTCTCCCAAGTTGCGCCACAACGCTCGGTCCTCTGCCTTCCGCATCCAGTCCCCCTCAGCCATGTTCTTTAGGTCGTCGGTCCACCTGGCAGGGGGGCGCCCTACGCTGCGTTTGCCGATTCGCGGTCTCCACTCAAGGACTCGTCTGCTCCAGCGGCCATCGGTCATTCGACAGACATGGCCAGCCCACTGCCACTTCAGCTTACTGATTCTACAAGCTATGTCGGTCACTCCGGTTCTTCACCGGATAGTCTCGTTTCGGATTATATCCTTCAAAGAAACTCCAAGCATAGCTCGCTCCATAGCTCGCTGAGCGACTTTAAACTTGTGGGTGAGTTTTTTTAATTAATTGGAAATACTAACTTTTTAATACCGTGGTACACGGTCGATATTCAGCGGGCTAACGTAGCACGACACGTCGACTGACAGAGGGCCCTTGGTTCACAGTTCTCTTGTACCCTTACAGCCCTCAGTGTGCACAAGGGCTATCGATTGTGAATGCAGTGGAGAATGGGAGATGTCAGGTTGGGTTTTGTTCGTATTATACACCTATGCAAATAGTTAATGTTTCGGAATACTATTATATTTTTTTTGTTTTGTGGTTGCTTCCATGTTGCTCTACTACTTTCGGCAACAGTCGCCTGGCAAGTGCTTTTTTTTGTTTTTTTTTTTTTTATTCCTAATTGGCTTGCGTTTGACCGCCACCTCACCTGATTTCCTAAATAACCGTGTAACCGTACCTTTACGAAAATGGGCTGTCACGGGACACCCGGGCGACAAATAAGAGAGCGCCACGCTATGCCGGTTGCCGTCACGGTGTCACAGCATACGAATCGGTCTTACCCTTAAGGCGCGCCTATAGATGTTTCTCATCAAAAAGAAAATCGTAAATAGTACCTATCTAGGTATATCAGGTAGTATCTACTCAATGGCAATAACTAGGCAGACTTACACCCATATTCTAAGTTGTATTTTACATAAAATAAGAACTACACTTAGTTGAAAATAAATTATTTGAATTTGAATTTTGGTTCTTCAAACGTTCCTATAGACTCCACTGAACCGCACTCAATACATTATATCCTCCATGGTATTCACAGTTGCAAAAAAACTCCGTCACTTGATAGTTTTCCTTATTCTAGGTGAGGGAGAACTCAAGGTAAATCGCGACCAACCTTAAGGCTTCCTCAAGACAGGAAGTGTAATTTGCGACGTGATTATTGTTGTTTCTATTCTGATTTTTTTCCGATTTCAACGAATTTATGGAACACCGTTCTTGTCTACCCGTGGCCGCACTGTCGGGTCCCATCAGAAAATCAACGCTGCAACATTTCGGTGTTATATGCTGGGATGGGGCCTTTTTTGTTCTTGAATAGACTTCTTTTTTTTTTTCGCCTGCAACGAGACTAAAATAAATTATTTCTTTCATTCTTTGAATATATACACCTACACCATATCCAATTCATCCATCCATCGTGGCGTTATTTATTTCCTCAAGATACATTAAGAAAATGTCTAAGAATAACGATTTAGATATTATTTGAGGAAACCTTGAAGGCAGCCTTGACTGAGTTTCGAGTCAAAAAAACGTATGAGGAAACAACTAAGAATCATCATCTTCCTACCCTGGTCCCAAATTACATGGGGTCGGCGCATTACGTCTTCTTCAATTTTTGTCTATTGCCGTCATGTCATGATTTACTCCCTTTTCATTCATACCATTCTTCACGCAATCCATCCATCTTTTCTTTGGTATCCCTCTCCCTCTCCATCCATGAACATTCATATTCATCACTCTCTGGAAACAACTAATATGGGTGTTTAATTAATTCAAACAACATGAGTAGATAAAGTATGTACCAGAATGTACCTAACTACGTATTCCTAAAAGAGACAATTTCATTTAGCAGTGTTGTGCTTACGACCCTCGGTTATACGAGAGCGGCTATCAGTTGATCTCCCACAAAGGCTAAGTTATCGAAAGCAAATAGTGCACGATTTGTATTGAGAGATTCTTTGTTTTCGTACTGAACAATAGGAAATGTTCCGAGGGCTTTGTTCAGTAGATCTACGTCCCTTTTGATGCTTTCTGTGTTTATAGGAAAGGTAATTTATTTAATGGTTGTTTGTTGTGTTTGGATGAGAAGCAGTCGATGATAATTGTACATTACTGTCGAGGCCTGAAATAAAGCAATTGACGAGGCGAAGCCGAGTACTTCCGAAGCCATTTTAAAAGGATGAGGCGTTAGCCTAAACGAGGCTGCTATTTCAGCCGAGACTTGTATTGTACTTTTCTCTCATTTGTGAGGAAACAATACACAAATGAATTCAACAGTATCTAATTTTCATTTGCGCCAATTCATCCGCGTGCAGTTACTGTTCTATTTTCAAAGTTTTGAAAAAAAAAAGCGCATTCCGTCTTTATGATGATAAAATATCGTGTACCTAAAAACATGTAATTTATGTAAGTGTGTACTTAAAAAACCTCGCTAGCATAATAAAAAAAAAATACTGAACAGCAATTTATATTATTGTCAGTTGGAAATTGTTGCGTACGGAAAAGAGCCGATTGACATATTCTTTTTTTTAAACAAAGTGGGAGAAAAGTTTATTGTTGTTTTATTAATCATTAAAATTGCATTGCATTAGTTTAATAAGTAAATGCAAAACATACACGCGTATTTTGCGTAGGCTAAACTTCAATAATTAGTGTCTACAGCTTGATCAATTTAAGACGATAACATAACACACACAAATCACGCCTGTATTCTTTGAAGGGGTAGGCAGAGGTGTATAGTACAGTACATTTGGACAGTATGTTATAAGTCCCATGTACAGTCGACTGCATAACGGTGGTAATACTTGAATTAGAAAACCGCTTATTGCTTACGAAATAAAGGCGCTGTCAATGTCAAACTGTTACCGCTGACGTGCGGTCGACCGTACTAGGGGGAGAACTTATTGCCACTAACCGGGCACAAATCCAAACTCCGGGCTGCTACTGAGAATTTCCTAATGAAAAAACCCAAAGGCCCAACCCAAAAATCGAACCTAGGACCCCGCACTTGGCAGTCGCGACATTAACTAGACCAACGAGGTAGTATTATTTTTAATTACCACCTATCAAAAAACAGAATTTCATGTTGTTATTTGTTAAATTGCGAACAAGGACATTGAGCCTTTCTAAAAATAGCAAACGGGAACGTTGTTTTTACCACAACGCCGCGCTGCCTCTCAACGCGTTACGAAAGCGTGAATTGACTGAAAGTAATTCCGTCTCTTGTTTGCAGAGAGGTACCGCTATAAAAACAGTCTTCTATTAAAACGCTTTTAATATTCGTCATCGATTCGCGAGGCGAAGGCGGAGCAAGGGCGAGAATAGCTGTTAGGTGCCCGGAACCACCATAACTCAATTATTTCCCGCGCCATAACTAACTTAACAGCTGGTTTCATTTGTGTGCAAATTGCGAATACACGAATTGTTTATCAGGAGTAAAATTTCCCGTGTATTTGGGCTTTCGTTACCTCCACCTCCACAAGTTTAGGGATCCTGTAACTTTGGCGTCGGTTTCGCAGAAAAACGAGCATGACATATAATATTACTTGGTAACTTCGCTGACAGCAAGAGATATGGGATTCTTTTGACTTCGTCGAAATGTTTTTTGTTCGTTTAAATTACATATTTATTTATGAGTTACACATGTAAAAGTTAGACCTTATATGCGTCTAATCAAACTATTTATAGAAATTTATGTCCACAATATCATTGCGTTATTCATGGGGTGTAAGCATAGAAATCAATTTAGATTTTTATGGGTGTAAGTAGCTGGGGGGGGACTGTATGCGGAAGGCAGAGGATAGAGTGTTGTGGCGCAATTTGGGAGAGGCCTATGTCAAGCAGTGGGCTGCAATAGGCTGAGTTGATAGTTGATGAAGCAAGGAAATTATTTATTACTAGCTGATGCTCGCGCCCTTGACTTCGCTTCTGTGTTTTCTTCATCAACTCAGCCTATCGTAGTCCACTGCTGGACATAGGCCTCTCCCAAGTTGCACCACAACGCTCGGTCCTCTGCCTTCCGCATCCAGTCCCCCCCAGCCACGTTCTTTAGGTCGTCGGTCCACCTGGCATGGGGGCGACCTACGCTGCGTTTGCCGATTCTCGGTCTCCACTCAAGGACTCGTCTGCTCCAACGGCCATCGGTCCTTCGACAGACATGGGCAGCCCACTGCAGCTTACTGATCCTACAAGCTATGTCGGTCACTCCGGTTCTTCTCCGGATAATCTCGTTACGAATTTTATCCTTCAAAGAAACTCCAAGCATAGCTCGCTCCATAGCTCGCTGAGCGACTTTGAATTTGTGGACTAGCCCAACTGTCAGTGTCCACGTCTCGGCACCGTAAGTCATGACTGGCAGGACGCACTGGTTGAAGACCTTTGTCTTCAAACTTTGCGGTATAGGCGACGAGAAGACTCGGCGAAGTTTGCCAAATGCTGCCCAGCCCAGACGGATCCTTCTGTTGGCTTCTTTCTCGAAGTTGTGTCTACCAAGCTGAATTGCTTTCTTCATACAAACTTTCAACTCCTATTTAACCCACTTAGGGGAAGAACTTTCAAAAATCCTTAGTTAGTGCTCACCTGCGTCATCTAAAGAACTCCTGTGCAAAATTTCATCCTTCTAGACCTAGGTTTAGGCTGTGCGTTTTCCGTCAGTCAGTTTTAAGAATTTTATTAAGTAGATATTAAAGGCCCTTCAAGGCGAATTACAATAGATCCTACTAATATTTCCTATTAATATTATAAACGTGAAAGTTCGTGAGAATGTATGGATGTTTGTTACTCTTTCACTCAAAAACTAATACATGGATTTTAATGAAATTTGGCATACAGATAGAACATAACCGGGATTAACATATAGGCTACTTTTTATCCCGGGCAAATTAACAGTTCCTGAGGGATGCGCCATAAACGACATCCATGCGGGTGAAGCCGTGGGCATAGGCTAATCTACAATATTCCCCCAAATAATAAAACACGAACTTACCTCATAATTAATTACACCCGAACTATCATCTAATCAACAACATCATTCTTTTGCGAGTGAGGTCAAGTACCGCAACAACGGACGAGGGCCGTTCGAAATGAAAGGCCCTGAAAAGGGCTGTAGCCTGTAGGGCTCCCGCATGTTTAAGGGCCCTCCACATCGCTCGCTCACTTCCCGCATTCATGTCATTTCTAACTGCGAAATTGTGGCGGGCGTTTCAATTTCGCCGAACATGCAAGTTCCGAAAAAGTCGAGTGAAATAATGCCGGCTGGCCGAAATCAACGGGCAGATGACGACAGCTTGGGTTTATAAAGTTTCAGATTCCATTTGAAATATCATTTTAGATGTTCTCTTACGTAATGTTAGGAAGTTCGTAATAGATTATTTACTATATTCATTCACGAAATTTGTGTATGAAGCCGTCATAAACCACAACTCTAGTCAAAAATTTAGACTAAGAATATTGAAGTACTTGAGTGTCAAGAAATTACTCTAGATTTAAATAGATGGTGATGGATGCTGTGTATTAGGTTTTTACGAGTATTATTTTTTAATTAGCAATAATTTGTCTTGGTTAGCCAATGTTGTGTTAACCCGTAATTGGCGTACCTACATATAAGGACAATACTGTACTTTATTGTTTGGTAATAGTGATACACTTTTTTTTAGCTTAACCACCCCTTTTCATTACTTTAGAGATGTAATTAAACAAAGTCCTTTTGAATGCACCTCGGGTTCATGGAATATTTCCTCCAATTTTCTAATCTCCGCTCCGGTGCCTAGCCCATTAGAGCTACACGCCCCCTGCTCTGTCGATAGGATAGGACAGGTGTGCGGGGGCCTCTAAGGTCACGGGCGTCCAGAGTGGGGACTTTCGGCGTCCACTGGGTGACCTCAGAGATAACGGTGGCACACTGTAGTCCCGTGTCGCCTTATGCTTTCGCATCGAGAAGATTTGCAGAGAGACAAAAGTCTCCCCTGGGACCAGGCATACCACAGGGGGCACCGGTAGCATACCCATTCCCGGAGTCCCCCCTCTATTGTGCTGAAGATGGTCACCAAGCAGGTTTTAGTGCGGCAAAAATCCCATACACCCCAGCCTCTCCGCCACGAGGCTGGTAGCCTTTTGAAGGTTTCCTCCTGGAAAAAAGGTCCACTGATTTTGATTGTGCAACACCAACGAGACATAATAGAAGTTTTGTTGTCATCACGTCTTATAGGCGGGCTGTGTCCCGGTAATTTAAGAAGATAGTACTAAGAAAAATGTAGGTGCTTTTTTATCTTTCAAGTAGAACTAAACTGGTTTTCCTGACGTTTCGAAAGCTTTGCAGCGTTTCGTGGTCGCAGGTAGACTAAGATGACAAGCGTCTTTACAGATATTAAAAAAAAAAAAAAATATCTACCGTACAATTTTCAATATAATCACTCACAATATCATTATCTTTTACAGTGTTGCGTGCTGTTTGAAAATTGTACGGTAGATTAAAATATATTTTTAGAAATATCTGTAAAGACGCTTGTCATCTTAGTCTAGCTGCGACCACGAAACGCTGCAAAGCTTTCGAAACGTGTGGAAAACCAATTTAAATAATATACTCGTTATAATCCGGTTATATTTTGTTTTAATATAATGTGTAGGCATATGTAGTGATCGCGAAAACTTAAGAAATTAATATTAGAACTAAACTGATATTTTCTCAAGCTATCTAGTACAAATAACCTAGGGAACGAAAGTCGACTAAATTATTACAGAGCTGCGCGCAGGCTCCCAAATTGGACGGACAGCTGTCGGCAGCTGGGCTTCGTAGATCAAGTTTGAGACTAGATTCCGCTTGGGACGTGTAAGAAATGTTCTTCAGTGCGATCTTGAAAGTTCCTTGCAAAGTACCTAACATAGTAAAAAGGTTATTTTTGTGATGGTATTAATACAAGAACATAGATATAATGATTTATGTACCAGGCCCCTCAGAAAGTATTGCGAAAAAAAGTTTTTATATATGGGAGACTGGCCAGTTATAATGTTTTTCGAAAATATGATTATTTATAAGTAAAAATAAGTAAGTTCCAATTTCAAAATTTCCCTCCACATTTTTTGCGAGTTAATTCAAAGTATTGTGTCTCACTGAAATATGGATCTGCGCCGGGAACATTTTAGAGCTATGATTTTATACGATTTCAAGTGTCGCCTGAAACCGGATGAATCGTACGATAGACTTCAAATGGCATTCATGGATGAAGGCCCTTCCAAGGCAACCGTGTATCGTTGGTATAAAGAATTCAAGCGCGGTCGACCAACTTTGGGGGATGACGAAAGAAGCGGTCGCCCTTTGACGGCTGTTACCGAAGAAAACGTGCTAGCAGTGAAAAATTTAATCCAAGACAATAGGCGAATTACATATCAGGAGATTCAACACATATTGAAGATTGGATCGGGAAGCGTTCACGAGATTCTACACAGCCATCTTCGCGTGAGGAGGATAGTATCACGCTGGGTGCCGCACAACCTCACCGATGCTCAGAAGCAGGCCCGGGTGGAATGGTGCCGTGATATGCTTAACAAATTTGAAGCAGGCTCGTCTCGGCGTGTTTACGACATCGTTACAGGTGATGAGTCCTGGATTTATCAATACGACCCAGAAACCAAGCGCCAGTCGACTGTTTGGGTGTTTCAAAATGAGCCAACGCCTACCAAAGTGAAGCGATCTAGAAGCGGGGGTAAGATTTTGATCGCTAGCTTTTTTAATTTGACTGGCCACTTGGTATCAATTCCCTTACGGGATCAAAGAAGCATTAATGCCGAATGGTATACTACCAAATGTTTGCCAGAAGTTTTCTCTGTTATAAGCAACAAGCGACCAAACACAGGGCTCCGCGGGCTACTGCTCCACCACGACAATGCACCTGCGCACACCGCACTCAAAACGAGGGACTTCCTGGACAGCACGCCAGTCAAACTCCTGGGTCACCCTCCTTACAGCCCTGATCTAGCACCGTGTGACTTCTTTTTATTCCCAAAAATAAAAAATCAGCTCAAAGGGATACAATTTTCGTCGCCGGAAGATGCGCTGGCTGCGTTCGAGCAGGCTGTAAACGAGGTGTCTGCGGCGGACTGGAAAAAGTGTTTTGAAAACTGGTTTAGGCGCATGAATCTTTGTATAGAGGCTGGTGGAAAGTACTTTGAAAAGATTTGATAAAAATATATGTACGTATAGAACAATTTTTTTTAGTTTCGCAAAACTTTCTGAGTGTCCCACGTATCTGTATACGAAAACTACCTACGACATTTTTCAGAATGCTGACAGGATAAAAAAAAACTTTTATCGGTAGATATGTAGATGCGTTGGAGTTGCCCGAAAATGTTTTTGGAACCTGGGGGTCTACTTCCGTTCGACGATATTCGATAAATCGTACGATTCATCGCACAATTTGCTACTCCGGTCAACCATCGTTCCCTTATCGCATGCGATGATCGTGTTTTGACGTTTGTTTTTCTCATCTCCGGTAAATTGTATACGACTATAAACCGTAGTCTATCTTAATTGTGCCTTTTTTATGTGCCTATCTTTATTATGTAAGTATCAGTCGGAACGAAAGTTCGTACTTCGTTTGTCGTTCGTAAAACGCGAGTAGACCTACTGTATATACGACTGAATCGTTCGCGGAAAAGGTTAATTGAACAGACAAATTTTGACAGCCTAAAAAAGATAAGATAATATAAGTTAAGATATTAACATTTGAGTGATTTCGAAAATTCTAATCTTGCGTGGTAATTTTTTTTTTTTTATGTTGACCAAACGAGCTGAAGGCTCACTTGATATTAAGCGGTTACCTTTGTCCATAACAACTGCAATACCATCTAGACTGTTGCCTAAATACCGCAAGTCGGTTCGCCAAACTGAGACATGAAGATGGCAAGTCTCATGTAATTGTAATTTCACCGGCACCCGTAACCTTCAGACCGAAACAGAAATGCAAGCATCACTATTTGGCGGCGAAGTAGATACGGTGGTAGTACTTCCCCGGACGAGCACTTTTACAAAAGAGCTCTACTACTACAAAAAATAAAATAGATATATATAAATATATTTTTTTAAATATTTGTAAAGACGCTTGTCATCTTAGTCTACCTGCGACCACGAAATGCTACAAAGCTTTCGAAACGTCAGGGAAACCAATTTAAATAATATACGCGATTTAATCCGGTTAAACTTTGTTTTATTATAATGTGTAGTGATCGCGAAAACCTAAGAAGTTATTAGATATATATAAATCAAATTGTTCAAAATAGTTGGTACCGTCGTTAGTAAAGTATCTCTTGTATAATTTTAGAATTAGCTAACAAGGTGTGCTATTCAAAACAAACCCAAAACTATTCCTTAAATTGAACGCTACACAAACTGAATAGTTAACTACTGACTAATTAAGTTCAAAACAACTCTCTGTATATTATATATCTCTAAATATATCTTAATGTACACAATTGCGCGTGGTGTTTGTGCAGGCCCCTACCCAATATTAAAAGGTACTTATGGGGTTTCGCCCCTGTGCAACTTCCCAAGGATTTGTCCCAGTTTCGCCAATGTTACGTCCACGTGTTTTTCTTCGGTTTGGATAACAAACTTTGCGATATACAATTTTGGTTGTGCATTGTGATAGTTTCAGATTGTTTTGTTGAGGCCTATGTCCAGCAGTGGACTGCGATAGGCTGAGTTGATTGATTGGTTCATTGATTGGTTGATTGATTGTGATTGTTTGGTTATGCCCAAATCGTAGCACCTAGGGAAAAAAAGTTACATGAAAAATTTCACTAGTTTTAAATTTCAATTCATTCAAACTGAAGTATTGATCCTACAATAAAAATCAATGTACTTTATTTGTAGCAAATGTAATGTAGTTTATTTTCATAGGAGTAATTGATCGTATAAAAGGTTTCCGAGCGAGATATGAGCAAATAACTGAATAAAGTTACATTAGAACCGCTCCCCCTCCTCCGGCTCACCCTCAACAATCGGGGATTTTTAGTATTTCATCAGGACACTTCAAGGAAAAACAGTACCAATTTATAAAACTACACGCATTGTTTTGGCTGATTGCCCAATTTTCGGCTAATTTCCATAAACTAATGGGTGAGTTAAAAACCAATACTTAGAGGTTTCTTTCATGAAAACATTGAAATTTATTTTTTGAATAATCTATTGGTTTGTAATAGATATGGTATTAAATAGAAATCATATTAAATAATAGTACTCAAAAGTTGACGTATGTCTACTGAGATATAATTTGTAGTAGCTTCTTAAATCGTTGGATATAACCAATAAAAAAAATTTGCTCTGTACGTAAAAAGCGTGCAAACGAGAACTATTCACAGCGTTGATAATCACACTATATTTTATTATAACCTTTAACACTGGAAATATTTACAAAGCGAACGAACCAGCCGGTCAAAAGCCGACGTTTATAGGAACGAATAAAACCTTCATAAATGGCCAATTAATTGAATATCAGTCAGACACGCACGGCTGAAAAAAAAAGTTCAGTTTTTGAAACTATCGTACCTATTTTATTTACTTTAAAAAACGCAGATTGAATCTTAAATGATAAAAGGCCGCGTGGTGTATCCCCCTCACTAATTGGTCGGCGCCCCCTCTAATACTGTTACTGGCTAATGGCTGCCTCTCGGTCTGTGTACTAACAATTACGCTGTATTACAGGCTTTTGTGTCATATCTGCGTATTGTCTTGGGAGTTTATTTTGTTTTATGTAGGTACGGTTAGAATGGTTTATGTGAGATATTTTTGGGACATACATGCTGAAATTTTAATCGCTTAATTCCCGAAAAGGGGTCATTGTACTCATCATTATGAACAACTTTTACTATGGGACCAACCTTGAATACACGAAAAAAAATACAGGTGGTCCCTACATTTTATCGATTTAAGTTAACACAAATGTAGGGACCAACTGATTTTTTTTTCGCCATTTCAGGTTTGGTCCCATAGTAAAAGTTGTTCATAATGATGAGTACAATGACCCCTTTTTGGGAATTATTTTTTGGTCAGATTATAGTGCATATTATGTAGTTTAGCAACAAATACTAAAAATAAGACAAACATAGACATATCCGGTGGTACCAGCGTAAGAAAGACTTCTTCGTACACTGTCCGTTGATGTCTTTTGGTAAACTCTCGTAAATTAAATTAGTTTTTATGGGGTATCAGGTTGTTGAGAGGTACGGAACCCTTACTGCGCGAGTCCGACTCGCACTTGGCCGGTTTTTATTAACATTGCCTCACGGTAGAATTTCTCCTGCATGGTGGTATGAAGGCACAAATCTTTACACACTCAATTATCGCTCCCCCATGGGGACGCTCTCACCGTGTTGTCACCAGAGATAAAGACCGATGATGCTCCAGAATAGGTGATAATGATAATCTTTTTCATTTACTAAAAACTAAAATTTGTTCCGAAACTCTACTACAACAAAAATCGGAAATTGCCATCTTCGGTCGTGTCGAAATGAACTACATAATTACAATAGCTCATGCCGTGGTGTAAAGATTAGCCAGTCAGCAGGACAGTAGCGCGGCTAACGTCCCAGGGTGCATCGGACCAATCAATCAAATATCGCCACTCGTGGAGGCTCTTTATATGCACTCCAAGTTACCATACGAATATCTATGGCAGTCGTTACGGGCTGTCGGAAGCCTAAAAGTCTGACAACTAGTAAAACTTTAGGATCTCGGTATTACCCAGTAACTGGGTTGCGGCGGACTTGCGGGGGTCTGATGGCAGTAGCTCCGTGTAAAATATTGATATTCAGCCGCAACAGCGGTGCTATTTACAAACGTTCGAAGAGTTTCCGTTTCCGAAGTGAAATTTGTCCGTCAAACGAAACAAAACGACCACTTCCTGAAACCACGAACCCTGCAAGCATTCGAAACTTCAAGAAAACCAATGTTAATAATAATACGCGATATAATCTGATTAAACTTGTTTTATTATGAAACAAAACGATTTGAGAATCGAACGGATTCCGAAACGCTATTCATAATATTCTTTAATTTTACATCCAGTGCTTTTCGACAACAAATGGCTCTCGGAAGATTTTCCGTAAACGCGTTGCGTTTCCGAATCCGTTCGTTTCTCAAATCGTTTTGTTTCTTAATACAAGAAGTTTAACTGGATTACATCGTGTATTATTATTAAAATTGGGATTCCTGACTTTTCGAATGCTTTGCAGCGTTCGTGGTCGCAGGAAGTGGTCGTTTTGTTTCATTTGCCGGTCAAATTTCACTTCAAAAATGGAAACTTTTCAAACGTTTGTGAATAGCACCGTTGGTTAGGCTGAAAGTTGACCCCAAAATAATTAGGAAAAGGCTCGAAGAAGGAAGACACTAATTAGTTTAGTCATCAATGAAAATGAACCATTATATTATTAACGATTTGTTTTAGTCACGCTTCAATATGGTAGCCGAAATAGTAAAGTCGTAAATTGTCTTCCAAATTGATTTCCGTGTATGAGAACTCATGAAATTTTTTTAATAAGCCTATGTTCACAAATGACACCACAAAATGAATGCTCACTCCGATAAATAATAAATGTATACATGAAAGAGTCATTAGTGTGTAGCCATCGAATAACTAACGAGACTACTCCTTTACAAATTATCTTCCTTGAATATTTTATGAGCTTACTCCTATACCGACATTCGTTGACTACTTACTAAAAACCAACATATCTAGGCATACGGCAATTTAGAGAACGTACTGAATGTAAAATATTGTTGCTTCTTGGTTCAGCAAGTAGCGCACCATAAGGGCTCAAAATATACTGGTAGTTCAGTTCATATTTTGTGTACCCGTTAAAAGCATTTCCTTGTTAAGGTATTAAGCAAAATATATCAGAATTGCGGTCTTTCATACAGAAATAAGTTATGCATTATTCAGTTTTCTTCGGAGAATTCATCTTTATGTGAAGGAGATTTATTTCATAACTAGCCTATGCCCGCGGCTCCGCTCCCGTTGTACGAATAGAAAAAAAAGAATCATTTATTTTATTTAATCCAGGACATTGTCTATTCGTGTGTAAAATTTTATCTAAACTGGTGTAGTAGTTTTTGCGTTATGTTCGAACAAACAAACAGAGTTGGAGTGCCGTTGTAGCCAAAAGGGATTTGTCTTTAGTAGTTTCAAACTTATGTATGTCAAAAAATGTCTTTATAGATTTTAATACCTAGCCCTTCTATAACTTATTTTGCGATGAACTAAAATGTCATGTTTTATTATGGTATAAAGTTTTGAGTATTCTTTTCAAACATATCTTTTATTAGGAGTCATTGATTTACGTATTGCTTATATTTTAGGTTTTTATGGTGACAGCTATAATGTATGTAAGATGTTTGTATCATCTGTGAACGTATTGATTTTTTTTCTGTTCCTCACAAAACTAATCATCATTCCCGTCGAATACAAAGTAAAGATATATAATAACATTAATTTTATTCAAAGCAATCGCGAGAAAAAAAATTGAAGGACGCGTCTCATGAAGATCTCATTTTTAATTAAAGAGAAAAATCTCGTCCTATTACTTTATTAGCAAAGTAATCAAATCATCCCAACGAGTATAATAAGTTTCTAAACCCTCACGAGCCTCTTTAGAAATACGTCAAATTAAGAATATTCAAAGAAAATTAAATTTTTTTGTTCTATTGTCTCTTTATTTTTCACAACATATTTTGAAAGACACCAAACATATTTTGATGAAACATTCATTGTTTGAAAATTTACGGCGCATTTCGTTTACAGGCCCTAATAAGGCACGAGCAATGGCCCCTCAACTTTATTAATTAAATATTCCTAAACAAAACGCGAGAATTCAGGCCATAACCCTCCCGTGTCTCAAAATTCGAATGAAACAAACAACCCCGGTCATTAAAATGGTAACAGTAGAACTACACTCGACGTTTTACGGGTTAACATTTTGGAACATAAAAACTCTGGTCTACGAGACCTCTGGGAGGCAAATAATAAAAAAATTCTCGGCTATAAAAGATAATTAAACTTGTATTATGAAAATGTATTAACCATCTAAGTTATGTAGATTATTTGTTGGCTAATTATACTAAAACTGTAACTTTCTGTTTAATTGTTTGTTTGATGAAACTTTTTGTATTTAAAAGCTTATGATTAGTCTTAAAAACATGTATTTTATGGAAAATAAAAACTCGGATTTGAAAAATCACGGGAGCAAAGCCGCGGGTAAAAGCTCGTTTATTAATATTTATTCAATTAGTCATTATGTTACATCTAAATATATAAAACAAAGTCGGGATGATTACAGCATTTATAACTCAAGAACAGCTGAACTGATTTTAATGAAATTTGGCAAACAGATAGAACATCATCAACTCAGCCTATCGCAGAACATAACATAGATATAACATAACCCGGATCAAAATATAGACTACTTTTTATTCCGGGAAAATTAACAGTTCCCTGCGCGTTAAACGACATTCACGCGTGCGAAGTCGCGGGCTTAGGCTAGTTATGTATAAAATAGTAGCATTATTTATTAATTTGGCAAACATAACACTATATTATGATTTAGGAAGTATGTTCAAATTACCAGTTGCTTATTTGTCTCAAGTTAAAAAGATAGAAGTTATTTTCTTCGTCGCACAAGCAACCAGAGTATTGTAGTTAAAGTCATCCTAGCCCAATACATTTTAGGATTTTTCTTCTAACCATCAGTCATACCACATCAGTTACTAATGTATGTACCTACTCAAGGAACCGTATAAAAACTTACATAATACATAAATATTTGTAATAAATAAATAAATGAATATCTTTGGGACATTTTTTTACACAGCACCATCTAGTCCCAAACTAAGCAGAGCTTGTATTATGGGTACTAGACAATGGATATAATACTTATATACATTTTTTTGTAAATACATACTTATAATACATAAGCAACACCCAGACCAACACAAACACTTATGTTCATCACACAAATATTTGTGTCCTGTGGGAATCGAACCCACGACCTCGTTATCAGCAGTCCGACACCCGAACCACTAGACCACAGAGGTCGTAATATTATAATTGAAACTGTTGCCGACGACGCCGACGTCATTATGAGTGCTACGATTCAAATTGCTACGAACGACGTAGACCGCGTAGCGCGTAGCTCCGTCTACGCTTGGAATAATAAAGTTTATTGTGCCCGACCATACGAAGAATTAAAACCATGACTTTGCAAAACTTTACATGTACATATTCGTAACTACTAGATGGTAAAGGCTATATTTTAGAAGTTCCACTTGTTTAGACCTTCTGTGCTTCACAAGGACAGTGTAAGAGTGGTACGTTGACCCTTAGTTTTTCTTTGTGATAGGTGAAAATATGATTCCAGATAATTGCTTTGTGCAAAAAACGTAAATTGTTTTGCTTTGATGTTTTTATTATGTTATTTTTGGATACAAATTCTTGAGAAAGTAGGTATCTATATTACAAAAATATTTTATAACTTAGGATTTATTGAAAATGTATGTATGTACGCCTCCATTATTCACTTTTGTTTCCGACATTATAAAATAAACAGTACAGATTGCACTGTCTGTAGTGTCTGTTGATGTTACTAATAAGAAAAAAACCAACGCCTATGTCCAGCAGTGGACGTCTTTCGGCTGAAATGATGATGATGATGACATAGAATAAATACTTATTTTCATTGAACCAAAATACCCATAAAAAACCATAACACCTAACTATTAGTACCCATAAGTTATTTACTCATAAAAACGGTGCAAAAGTAGAACGAAAACATGTGAAGAAGACGTTATACTTTCTTACGTATAGACAACCTTATAAAAGTAAATTTAAGACAAGCACAAAAAAACCTGCCATTAACCGTTGCCGTTACATTAAATAAATAATTTCAGACAACATTTTGCTGAAGCAAAAACACGTGCCGATCCTCCCTGAAACATATTATAATATATTTCTTACCTTCAAACGCGCCTCCTTACTCTGACCTCCACATGCTTGACAATAACACTGGTCGAAAAAGGAAAAATTTATAAAACGTTGCAATTTTTTAAAAATGCTTGTGAAGAAAATGCTTGAGATGTGGCGAAGTGTGACTCGGGTACGCGTATTGTAGGGTACGCGGCGCGCGGGGCACTGACCAAGACTGGCTGCGCCGCGCCGCCCGCTGTGAACAACGCGCGAAAACCTGAACGATTGAGAAGGGAAGAAGGGCGATTAGGCAGAATATCCCCCTGCTTTTGCTTTTAATTTTTTTATAAGGATTTTATCCTTGGGTTGAGATGAAAAATAATTACGATAGGTATTTGGGTAAGGACCAATTTTTTTGCGCTGTCACATTAAAATACAGCTCTTCTCTTTCAACTTTTCGATACTGCTGAGTGGAAAGTATCACAACCGTAAAGATTTTTCTTATTGAATGAAAAAAAAAAGAAATAAATAAATGATTTACCCACAACAAGACATGCGGTAGGTGAACATCAAAAATAACTTCTTACATTTTAGGAATATAGTGATACATAGTTGTAACATCATTAGAAAAGTAACATTGCATGTCGTAGCTGCGGCAAAGAGGTTGACACTCAGCATGATGATGTGTTGTAGCGTGAACCAAAACACAGCGTTGATTTTCAGTGTCAACCCCAAGTGAAAGCGGGTGCCAAGCCAGTAAAATAAACCAATGATTATACACCCAAAAAAAATGGGCTTATTGATAATGGACTTGCGTTTGACCGCCACCTCACCTGCGGTAAAGGGATGGTGCGATCGAAGTACACGCTTGCCCAGCAAAAACCTATTCACTCTAGCCTTGAAGACTACCATATTATCTTAAAGATGAGAGCGAAAATCTGTAATTTCTATGTGCGATAACACAAAAAATTCAGTCCTTATCCTATCGTACTTATTTTGCATTTCAACCCTTTCAAGACCTTTCGAGACGGGCCTCTGTTTAAATAGTCAGAAGCCCGAAAATCTGTCAACTGGTCAAACCTTAGGATGTCGGTATTACCCAGTAACTGGGTGCGGGGGTCTGATGGCAACTTAAAAGCTCATTCAGGATATAGCATAGAACAACTTTTACTATGGGACCAACCCTGAAATTGCAAAAAAATATCAGCTGTTCCCTACTAAATCATCGCGATGTCTATCTAAGCTAGCCAGAAAGGTTAAAACAAACCATCTGCACGTCCACATAATCTTTGCCCCCGCTCGTCTGGGCGGGTACTCGATACGTAGCCAGCACCCGGAAGCTCGCTCGCCCTTTACCGACCTTTGTTCCACCAGCCTCAGCCAATTATACCTCTCCATCATTCAACCCTTCACAAAGTTCATTTTTTAATTTCCTTTCGCAATAATAAGGGTTTATTTTAAATATATCAAATAAAATTATGTTAGTCATTTATTTAAAACAGAGTTTTTTTTGTTTTGTTTTTATTCTGGTAGGAAAGCGTATTCTAGTACTAAAGTAATTTGTGTTTAATAAGAATTTTTGGCTTTTTGATACTAATAATAATAATAAAAGCCTTTAGTTCGGAAATTTACAAAATTCGCTTTATCTATACTGCTTAACTAATTATTTCAAGTCCGTTCGTCCAGTGACGAAGGCCTCCTCTAACTTTTTGATACTAATTATTTGTAAAAGTATTTCTTAAATAACAAGTGATTTCCGAAATTATTTTCACAATTTTTTATTAGCAGTGAGACAATTTCAAGCTAATTACGTTATGCAACAAAAACCAAAAAAATATCACTATCATAACATATTTATATATCTAAAAGAGCATCCAGCGCGACTGCTGAGCGTGGGGTCCTGGGTTCGATTCCCGGGTCGGGCAAAGTGTTATTGGGTTTTCCCATTAGGAAATTCTCAGTAGCAGCCCGGAGTATGGATTTGTGCCCGGTTAATGGCAATAGGCTCGCCCCCTATTACATGGGACTATAATATAACTGGCGAAATGTGGGTGTACCATACACCTCTGCCTACCCCTTCGGGGAAATACAGGCGTGATTTTATGTTATGTTATGTTAAAAGAGCATCCACGAGTAGCGATATTTTATTGATCGTCCGGCGCACCCTGGGCAGTCAGCCTCGCTACCAGTCTGCTGACAGGCTAATCTTTTCTCACGGCACGAGCTTTTAACATCGTATAGCTCATGTGGACACTTTAGCAGAGAAGAACATACAATCTTCAATCTTAAAAAATCCGGCTTTTTCTCACAAAAAAGTTAAACTAATTTCCTAAAAGGTTACTTTACCTATATCTTAAACCTTCTTTCATTCTCTTTTCCTAAGTTGTAAGAAATTTTATTTGTATAACGGGAACAACATAAACCTATTAAAACTTTTAGAATGTCAAGCACTTTTTAATACAATCTAACATAACAGGAAAAACAACAAAGAATATTAACTTTTTGCTTACAATATTTCTGTAAGCAGCACCAATCAGGAAACCGTCAGAGATGGTAGAATATCTCGGAATAGTTTTTCGATCTCTATCATTTATCACCTAGCACATACTGCCAGACTCTATAAATTCGACGCTTGAAACGACTTTATGATAACAGATAGCGACTTGACCAATCAGACTTACAGCTTCCCGTAATCTTTTCCACCTGTACCATCTCCATCCCTTTCATACACGGCCTGAGCAAGTGGGACAGGTACACTTCTGTTGAATGGAAGGTTTATACCGATTGAGGTGGGGATAAAAGGCTTTTGGGCGAAATCAAAGCCTCGTCGGCTGTGAAAGTTTCAACAATAACTGTCATGGCATAATAACCAAGCCAAACGGGGGGAAAGTTGGACCGTTAATGTTGCCAGCAGTGAAAATGTTAAATTTATGTAGGTCCCTAATAAATCTTTGGAGTCATTAATATAGATGTACTGGGTTTGCATGGAGGGATCTCATTGATGAATGTCGAACACTGTGTGTGATTAATATCTGGTTTTATATTATAACACTGCTGAGGCTGCCGTGGCAGTGTAGTGCGTCAGGGATGTTTGCCGAGTCAAATCAAACCAAACCAATTTGTCAGCTATTGTCATAAATTTTTAAGTGATGAGATTTATAAGAATTATATGTACCTATTTATACGCTAAATTATAACTTGGCCTACTCACAGAGTAAGGATGTATCTCTATACTGTGGCCTACTGTACGTGATGAGCAACTGTGATTACAGTAGGCAGCTGTTAAAACTAAACGCATACACCTTATCCGTTCCGTCGTGGGGTAATAAAATAACTAAATATTTATAGTTTCGCCGCTATCATTAGAAAATATGTGCCTCCCTGATTATACGTATCCGCAGCAGTAACAACACTATCCTCAGTGTGTTCGCAGTTCGGTGCGATTCTCCGATGATGTGGACATGGATGCAGCTCCACACTGTTATTTAAATCGTGTACCTGATTTTTTACTTAATAACAGTTACTAACACTACTATGGACTCTGTCTGAAATGAACTTTTTTCAAGGCAAACCAATAAGTCTTAGTTTGTTTGTTGTTTCCATTCTATTTCCTAAGAACAAACATTAAACAAAGTTATTTTTTTTCTATTTATCATCCATAGGATGCTATCTTTCCGCAGGACGTAAGGTCTGGTGCACTAGATTGTTAGTTGTAGTTAATTAAAACAGGATGGCGTCTTAACGCCAATAAAATTATTTGTTCTGGTTTATTTTTATGTATGTATATAAACCAAACCAATTTAAATAATATACGCGATATAATCCGGTTAAACTTGTTGTATTATAAGGATTTATCCATTTACCCTGATTGTCTTTCTGTTTTTTTTAAATATTGCTTATATTATCATGACGTATTATTAAATCATATAATGATGTGGAATTAATTATTTTTTCTATTAATTTTCAAACGCCTCTTCGGGCAGATTTTGGTGGCACAAATACATTAATATACCCTGTGATCATATTATACCCAAAATCCAATGAATGAATAAACTATTTGAATTGATTTAAATATGTCACTAACATAACACTGGCATTTACCGAGTCTACATTGGGTGTCTTCATTATTACATAACATATATAACATCACGCCTGTATTTCCCCGAAGGGGTAGGCAAAGGTGTACCTATAGTACCATTTCGCTAGATAAGTACCATTAACCGGGCACAAATCCAGACTCCGGGCTGCTTCTGAGAATTTCTTAATTAAATAACCTAATAACACTTAGCCCGACCCGGGAATTGAACCCAGGACCTCACGCTTAGTAGCAGTCGCGCTAAACCAATCAGGCAGTTAAAATTACAAATAAAATGAAATTACAAAAGCATAACATTTTATTTGTTTATCTATCTTACAACTAAAAAGCAAATAGTTCTGGGAGTTTTTATCGATTTAAAAAAAGCGTTTGATACAGTGAGTCAGAAACTGCTATTGGACAAACTTGAAAGCATCGGGATCAAAAGTAGTACTCTTAAAATATTCGAATCATACCTATCAAATAGATCGCAAGTAGTGAAAATAGATAATTTCCAAAGTAGTGCCTCACCTGTCACGCATGGTGTGCTGCAGGGATCCATATTGGGGCCACTCCTGTTTCTAATCTATGTAAACAATATCGCAGAGTTAGGGCTACATGTTCATGTAATTTTATACGCGGACGATACATGTCTATTCTATTTTGGATCTAATATACATGATATTATATCGCAAGCGCAAGAAGATCTAAAAATATTGTTTGAGTGGTATGTAATTTGCTAACGGTAAACACTTCTAAAACGTGTTACATAATTTTCAAAGCAAAAAACAAACCTGTACCATTATATGACCCACTGACAATCGATAACATCCCCTTAGAACAAAAAACCTGCGAAAAATACCTTGGTTTAAGAATGGACAACTACTTGACATGGCATACGCAAATAGATCACATCAAAAATAAACTTTCAGCACTTACTGGATCACTTCGCAATATTTCCCACTGTCTACCTAGAAAAATGCGGTACACTATCTATAACTCATTAGTCAAATCGCAGTTACTTTATCTCATAGAAATTTGGCGCAACGCTGCTAAAACTAAATTACAGGCACTTCAAAGAATACAAAATAAAATCATAAAAATACTTTTTCACTATCCATATTTAACACCAACCATTAAAATTTTTAATGAAACAAAACTAATGAATATTAAACAACTATACATGTATAATAATTGCAACTTTTTTTTTTTTTTTTTTCTTATTTTAAGGGCTTTGTCGCACATGCGATTATGCCGCCCTGATAAACTAAACGGAAAATTCTTAACTAAACCTAATCATAGCTAGTTTGTAAAGTGTCCTAGATGCGTCAGAAACTGGCACAGCTAGAACACTGTTACAGTAACCTACTTCGATAAACTTACATGCTAAACTACTTCTAAAATCACTATTGAGGACACATTCCATCAATATGTGGTATACATCATCAATGTGAGAATTACATAAAAGACAATTGGGCGTAACAGATTTTGCCATCAAATAAAGAAACTTATTACACGGTATGTGGCCGGAGCGAAGTCTAAGCGCGATCACGGTTTCCCGTCTGCTTAATTGCATCTTAAGGAAAATAATCGATAAACCCATCCATACCAACTTGTCTTTTGTAAAAATATCACAAATTAGTAAACGAAGTCTTCGACGACCTAGCTTACTTGTACTGCCAAAGGTAAGAACGAACTACGCAAAAAAAAGTATTACCTATGAAGGAGCACAGCTTTTTAATAAATTGCCATCCAATATAAAAAATGTGTGCTCATTTAGAGGTTTTAAGTCTAAACTGTCTCAATATATAATGGAATATTTTTCACCGTCCTATTGAGGCTATGAAACTATTGACTGAATGTTCGGCGACCATTAGAATAAGTTTACTAAAATGTCAAAACTATTTTCATGTAAGTGGCATATTTTGTCTTTTTGAAAATAAATTTCTTTAAACCGAACTACCATTACAGGTTTTTTTTTTAACACAATGCGATAGTATACGAAGTTACCTAATTACATGAACATTATTAAACATTAAATTGTAATTGTAAATGTAATTGATTGTATCTTATGTATCATTGTTATTCTAATGTAATTGCTGTTGGTCTTCCAAAAAATAAATAAATTAATTAATTACAAACAACGCCGTTCTTGTGAATATCTTTATATAATCATCTCACTTACTCATATGTGTCTTCTTTTTCTTTTCTTTCTTGGACATTGCTCGAAGTAATCTTCTGAGTCACTGAACCGATTTTGAAAGTTCCTTCCTCTAAACAGAGATGACACTTCGGATGGACATGGGTTACATTTTAACCATGCCGACGAATCTCAAGAGACGCTCTAAGAGGTAAAAGGTATTTATCATTCTTCGTGCGTAGTACTTGGACCTGGAGTATAAGTAGTTTGCTTTAAAATATTGTGTGTATTTTCTATAAGGAAATTCTCAGTAAATAAAAGCAAGTAGGAAAACGTTCGGTAAACTATCTGAACACATTTCTTTATAGCTATTATATGAGTGTTTTTTTCATAGGATGATGAAACGTGCTAAAAGCTGCCATTGCCAATAACAACTGCAATATTATCACCTAAGCCGTTGCCTAAATGGTATTGCTGGTCGCGTTCCCCAATCAGACGGAAAGTCTCATGTGATTTCACCAACACCCATACCTTTCACATCGGAACGCAACAATGCAAGCATCACTGTTTGGCGGTAGAGCAATAGAATTTTGCAATTTTTACACTTCTATTCTAGGTAATGTTAACACATGCAAATAACACCTGTCTAAAGAGGTAATGGCAATTTAACGCATACACTCCAACTGTTATGTTCAACTTTTAAATCGTTTTTATTTTTGTCTCTATAGAAAATGTATTCATCACTGTAGCTCCGAGTAAAATATTCGACAAGTACGAGTAGTAGAAATTCGAAGTTAAATTGGATGCATGGAGCGGCGAACAAGTTGTGCGAACAGTACCATGTACAGTCACGATCCTTCCCGGTAATACATATTGTCGACAAAGTCCCTTGAACGAATCCTGCTACATTACACGTACTTACGGCTGCCGTCGAACACTGAGCGCAAACGAATTTAGCCTTAGTGGTGGTTCACCGGAAAGTTAGCTGATAGTACCCTCGGATGAAGCCTTTGAGTACCCCATACGGAGCGGTGAGTTTCCCGCCTTGTTGGGTACCTGTTTTTGTATTTTCCAATCTGTTGCCTGGTTTTGAGTTTTAATAGGCTTGTTGGGGGTGTGGAGTTGAGTGTGTGTGTTTTGATGGAGTTAGTTTCACAAGGTGGACCGACGACCTGGTGAAGGTCGGATGCGGAAAGCGCAGGACCGGTCGTTGTGGCGATGCTAGGGGCCTATGACCAGCAGTGGACGTCTTTCGGCTGAAATGATGATGATGATTTGTGTTTCGATGTGGAGATTTTTTTAAGATTCTACTAAAAGCTTTAATTTAACACATTTCATTTTCTGTCTGTCCGTGTACTACAAATATTGCAAGTAAATTTTTAGCAAATTCTCCTTATCCGAACTAGCTGGGCATATGTATTCCCGATGACAATACCAATTGACAAAATTGATTTGTCCAAGCCAAAAATAGTTTATCCTAACATGTTTAAGCAGAACTAGTGGTAGCCCAACTTACTAAGAAAAAATGCACACAAAAAGGTAAAAAGTGGGTTAGTTAGGTTGAACTGTGATCTCACACAGTTTTGCCCAGGCAATACTAGTCCTGCTTAAACAGAAGTTCCTTGCTTGCTGCTTTTTCTTGTTTTAATTTTTTATGATTTTGTTTTAATTTTATATTTTTAACTGTTAATTTAATTTTGTATGACACGATGTTTTGTATGATATGGGTTAAACCTGCAACAAATATTTTTAAACGTGCTTAAAATAAACTAATTTTGCCTAAAGAGTGTCAGACAAAACTAGTGATGCCTGGAAATCGGGTTTTCCCTGTAACATATACATATACAACTTGCTTTGATGAAAGCTGCTAGTATAAGTTTAGTAGGTATATCAAATCTAAGCAAATCGACAGGCATCCGATCTAAACTGCAACAGACACCACAAGATGCACGGTAAATTGAATGCACAACGCAGCTCTAGCTTATATAGCTAAACTTGGGCGCTCCCGTCACTCCCGTCTACCTACAAAGCCTTTCAGATGCTCGTTTTATACTCCATGGTATCGGGTTGTTTGGCAGACTGCTTCTTTTGTTCTTTTAATTTCTTAGCTTTAAAATAGTAGTTAGAAGTCTGGATGAGTTTTAAAATACTTACTTTTTTATGTAAAAAAGTTAGGTAGTTATTTTTGGGATGGTGACAAAATTAATAGGTTACCGTTGTCGCGCATAATGGGTAATGTGCATTGTGCATAGTCAATTCTAAAATGGGTGACTATTATTTAACACATACGGATGTACCAGGGATGATCCGGAGCCCCTGTAGACCATAGACCATAATCTTCATACGTGGTCAGAAGCTTGATAAATATCTGTATTGTGATAAAAAAATAACATAGTTAATACGAAAAATTTGGATGGTTCTTTATCTCATGTATTTTATGGCATTTCATATGCATTTTGCAGAAGGCATTTTAATGACACACAAAGTGTAGTACTTTGTTGCGTAAAGTACACACAGGCAACTTTTAATAACACACAACACTACTTTTTCCCATTTGTAACAAAACACGTCTTCATCCCTCGCATGGAGCAGACCATTTCCTGCTGCTAGAAACAAACATAGACAGAAATATAGCATAAATCAGTAACAATTAAAATGGGAACAAAAAGGCGCACCGCACGACGACGCGACATTGCATGAAGGAGTCTAGTGAAGTGCGCTCGATTTTAACGATGCACCATCGAGAGCTCTCGGTGAAAGCTGGGCGACAACGCACCTGTTAAATAGAGGACATAGTTTTTAACAAAGGCAAGTTTACTAGTGTGTTTACTGGTAAATGTTATTATCATAATCAAGTGTGTGGTTTCTTGTAGAAAGTAAGCCATCAGATGTAACTACGTCTACGTTGGTGTGTGCATATTTTGGTGGTGTAAGAAATTAACCACTTCCAATCTTTATAATATTAAGCTTAGTAATTATGGTACATATTTTAATAGGTGGCACTAGATGTTTTAGCACCCTATTTCTTCTCATGGGTGTCGTAAAAGGCGACTAAACCACTAAGGGATTCACCAAAGGATGGGCAGCAGCGTTCTCTGAATATTTAACTATCCAACTGCGATCGCCAACCCGCCTGCCAAGCGTGGTGATTATGGCATATCACCCCCCCTTTTGGGGGAGGGCTATATCCAGCAGTGGACGTCTTTCAGCTGAAATGATGATGATGAAATGTTTTAGTGCTTAAACATCCTCTTTTAAACTAATATGATTTCGGTCGTGGGACTGTGTTATCTTATAGCAACTAAGAAAGAGATCGTGGTTCATTCTGAAAAGACCGAATACTGAATTATACCGTAACCATACACTGCTTCGAAGTGAACTCGTCAAAAAATAAAGCTCAAGTTTTTTTCTATTCGACGAGTTCCCTATCCGTAGCAATCTGTAGTATACATATCGTGCACAGCGGTATTGGGAGCACCCTGCCGGCTTCTATTCTAGGTCCTTCCGTTCACAGGCTACCGGTGAAATTGGATGCACGGTTCACGTAAAACCATTACTACGAGAACTCACACTTTTCACTCGATATTCACTAGTATTTTTTTTACGATGTTATAAGAAAACAAATGTTTCGTATGCCATAGGTACAATATATTATTATTATATAAAACTATTCCCATTCAGTCCATGGCCCATTTGCTCACTTGTCCCTTGTGCCCTACTACCTGCACAAGAGACGATTTAAACAAAGCCACAAACAACGCCATAGAGGTGGCCAAATACCACATGAATACAGTGTGAAGTAAATAAGAACCATTGACACGAAGAAGAAGATATAAAACTAAATGTGAAAATATGGAAGTTTGTTTGTCTTTTCTTCAATCACCCTGAAACGGCTGAACGGATTCAAATGAAAGGACAATGCCCACGGATGGGCCCATTTTTGGCGCCATGTCAAAACTGTATGTTATTCAAAAATTATGTCTTATTTTTTCATGTTTATTTGTTATTTATCAACATTTTTTTCACCCTAGCATTAAAAAACATAATAAATATGTAATAAACTGAATCGTAAGTATATCCTCCATTCAAAGGGAATGAAAATGTTGCCAGATATCAGACTATTTCCACAAATAATCGGAATCGATTCTAAATAGCGATACTTCTATGAATTCACTTTTACTGTGTTTCAGATGCTATTATACTAGACTTAACTTGATTGATTGATTTCTTATTTTTTCTTTCCGCAATTTATACCTTTAGATTTCGGGTCGCATGCGTAAATCCGTTAAAAATTATAAAAAATCCCTCATATGACGTCAAATCAAAAGAAATTGCAAAACATATTTTTGAAATCTTTTTGTACAGAAAAATAAGATGATTCTTTGCTTTAAAATACCTATGCATTTATTGTAAATATTGTTATAATCATTTTAAATTAGCTGAAATATTACTTATAAAATCGATATTAATTAATACACCCAAAAACTTAAAGCTTGTAATGTCATTATTTAAAAATACTACTAAATCGATTTCAAAAATCGATTAACAAAATAATTATATCTTGCAACACCATACATGGTGTCTCTGGATGCCCTTATGGGTGCGTTCAGTTATATCGCCCAACGATGCACGGAGCGTACTTATCAATCAGTTAAGGAGTTGGAAAAAATTAGATTTCTCTTAAACCAGGGTGAAAAAATTAAAATCGTTTGCAGAATAATAAAAGATAATTCTTGCTCTACAAAATAAGACTAAAACTGGCGTGACATAGCAATTATTTTTGAGGGGCCTAAAGCTCCTAAGAGAATGGGCAATGTCCTTTGGCACACAGATAGACCATGTCCTGGATTAACACGTAGGATACTTTTTATTGACATACCACCAGAGCGAAGCCGCGGGTGTCATTTAGTATACACATAATTCTTGCTTATGAGAATTGAAACCAGTCGAGTTAAATGTTGAAAAATATAGTATTGGAAAAAATGGTTTTAATACATGTTATACAGTGTGTTACATGTATTACAATGGGGCTATATTGAAAAAACAGTGACAAGGTGTGGTTGTGGCACTGACCCCCAATCGATGAGTCACCTCTTATACTGCCCTTTGTGTCCCGGCCACCTGTAGCCTGGGCGACCTTTGCACTGCCACTGATAATGCCGTTGAAGTGGCGAAGTTTTGGGCTTGCCAAGTCTGACCCAAGAGATTACTCTTACATACTATACCATCGACACAAAAAAGAAGAGAATACATGTTAATGGTGTTGTTGTTTACTTGTGCAAGAGTTTTTTGCCAGTCTCATTCTAGAGTTGATCTGAAAACACAACCCAGGTGTGAGGGTAAACCCCAATATAATATCGCTACGATGACTTCTTCATAAACGTTTGACGACCATATCTGACTAGCATGATATGTGTTGGTATAATTTCAGTCAATGAAAGAATGGGATTGAAAATGGCGGCACTTCTATTTGCCTCCCGCCATTGCCTCCCGCTTAATCCGTAAGCGGGAGTTGCGTTGGTGTTGAATGGTTGAATGGTTTAATTGACTATATACATCTTTTTCATTCGCAGAAATCTGCTGGATGCGGAAAGCGCAGGACCGGTCTTTGTGCTTTATGTATGGGGGAGGCCTATATCCAGCACTGGACGTCTTTTGGCTGATGAAATAATGATGATGATAATCTTTTTCATTCCCATTACAAGGTGGACCGACGACCTGGTGGAGGTCGCGGGAATCCGCTGGATGCGGGAAGCGCAGGACCGCTCGTTGTGGCGATGCTTGGAGGAGGCTTATGTCCAGCATTTCACGACTTTCTGCTGAAATGATGATGATGGTCTTTTTCATTTACTAAAAACTATAAGATATACTTTGACTTATGTGATACCTTTGTACAGTCAAAAACAACAAAACCAGTATAAACAGAGCCCATGTTGCATTTACCATTGATTGACTGTACTACGTATACATTTTTGAAGCAAAGCTTCTATAGCGTCGATGCGCGCTCATCCGCCGGGGGAGTAAACCGAGAAAAAAATCCATCCGCGCTTGCGAATCATCATCATCATTATTTCAGCCAAAAGACGTCCACTGCTGGACATAGGCCTCCCCCAAGCAGTTTGGGGGGATATGCCATCATCGCCACGCTTGGCAGGCGGGTAGGTGATCGCAGTCGGTTGGTTAAATACTCAGAGAACGCTGCTGCCCATCCTCTGGTGAATCCCTTAGTCGCCTTTTACGACACCCATGAGAAGATATAGGGTGGTGCAATTCTTTACGTACGGCACTACACGGAACACGCACGTACGTACGCTTACACTTACTTAAGCTTACTTTTTCGCGTACGCTCGCGAATTCGTAGAGGCTACGCTGTCGGGCGTCCCCTGCCCTACCCATTTTTAAAACCCTCTTAATTAGTCACACCACTTATGGAAGAAGCCTTACAACTTACATACCCGATCATATAACCTGCTGGGACTCATAAGGCTTTGTTTATTAATCGTGTATATTACAACTAAACTATAATCAAACATTCCAGCTTCTATTTATATCTATTAATAGATAAGAGTCCCTATTTCCCTCAGAAATTCGTGCGGTATCTATAATTGTATACCCGCTTAGCTATATAATACGGGTTCGCTCGGATCCGGTTGTGTATCAGAATCTGTTATTTATATACATAGTATGAAACTGATTTCAACAAAATGTAAAGACTTTACCATAATATATTACACAGATATTGACGAAGTTGTCTAGATTGCGGTCAAGAGCAAATCTATATCTATATCTCATAAAAAAGAGAAGTTGCCTATTTTGATCTTGTACAGTCGACCAGCTGCCGAATTGCGTAACTCACTCGCGATAGCAATCATCTGGATTACAATGTTCATTGCTCCGTGTGTTTTTAAAATTCGTGTTATCGGCAATTAGATACCACCCAATTAATGTTGCTTTAATTTAAAAATGAAAGCTATTGTCAAAGTGAATGCATTACACAATTGCCCCACTGAGTCGACCGCATGCAAAGAGATTTATCACTAGTAAATATTATAATGTTCTTGACCGCACGTCAGTTTTAACAATTTTATATTGACAGCGTTTTTATTTCGTAAGCAGTAAGGTCAGTTTTCGTAATTCAAGTGTTACGACTGAAGTACGGTTGACTGTACGAAATAAATAAAAATCAATGGCATCAAGTTCAGTACCTTATTTTTAAAACTGAATTCTTAACTGACAGAAGATATCCTTACATTCCGCAATTCACATAATTATCCTTTACAAGATCTTTCGAGAACCAGTAGTTATATTATAGTATCTACAACACTAGGAAGCGACCGCGATTGCCTGTAAAAAAAAAGACATCACTGGAAATTATCTCTTTGACGTAGCACGGACTGCCAGGGAAATGTTTGGTCAGAAATAATAAAAAAATCCTTGTGTTTATTTTAAGCGTGGCTATTATAGCACATCCCCCCTTTTCGGGGAAGCATATGTCCAGCAGTGGACTTCTTTCGGCTGAAATGATGATGATGATGATGTGTTTGTTTACATACCTGACCAGAACAAAATGTGTGCGTGTAAGCTTAATTTTAAAAGTTACGAAAGAGACAACAATACTAAAAGTGAAAGATATAAGGCCTTCACACACGGGAGTGCTGGAACAGAAAACCTCCTCATATGCCTGATGGCTGCTTGTCCTTCTCGATACGTTTGGAAGGAACCGAAGTCTGTTGTGCACCCTAAGCCGGGAATTAACTCTTCTTCGGGGGACCTTATTGTTCGTAGCGAATATTCTGGTACAGAAGAGGCCCGATCTGAGTCAATGGGCGTTCCTCCGCGTGTCCCTCTGATTTTAGCAGAAGGTACAGTGGAAGAGCAGGGACTGGTCCCGGTATTAACTTACCCTGCCACTGGGCAGGCAGCGAGGGTACTGTGTCCTTCCTTGCCCCGTTGATGTCGTAACCCCAGAAGGAGTGCTGCGGTTGTGTTCTCGCGCTTTTTTTTGGGACTGAGGGTCTTGGTTTCACCGCCCAGACCGCGAGGAAGAAAACCTCAATAAAAAATTACGTGTGGATGGATAAATTCGCTTTTCGACAGATGGCAGGTTTTACATTTCTCGATTTATCACATCCCTAAAATTGCTTTCAAGTTGACGTAACCTTGTAAAGAGGTAATGCTTTTGTATGGAATATAATTTGCTACACGCTAGTACAAAGTTACGTCGTCGGGTCTAGCATGTAAAATCCAAAGACTTTGTATAACTGACGTAAGTATAACTGACGTAAGTAAAATCGAATCGACATAGTACATAGACCACAGAAATAGATAGAATGGTTGTAATCACAATTTTACTTGCGATTTATGCGTGGCAACTTTCCGAAAAACTACGCCTTACATTTTGAGGTCATTATTTAAAAAAAAAAAACAGCTTTTGTTTCTGCAGTTACAAACAGCACAATAAGGTATTTTTGTGGGTTTTTGTTACAGTATTTATAGAAACAAGTCATAAGGCGTGCTGAGAAAGGCTTTGAAATATCCTGCAGTATGGTCACAGAGTAAGGATGTTAATATCTCTTTATACTGTGCTATGGTGCATGGTGCTGCCACGCGCACCCTGCCACATGCAGGGTGCGCGTGGCAGCACCATGCACTATCTACTACATTCTATCTATTTCTGTGATATAGACCATGGTTCTAGATACGCGTCACATATTAATTAGTGTTTGTAGTGCATTAATTATCATGTGACGCGTGTTAGCCTGGCTATTGACAAGATAGTGGTGACTGGCAAATCTTTTCACTACAAATTAGGAGTTATTCTCGTGAAGTCTTGCCGACACGATAAGAAACCAAGATTTAATAGTAATTTGAAGTATACATTACAAACGCTTAAAAACTTATCGGGTTAATTAATCGACTGCAATTAATAATTCATAAAAACATCGTTAGATCACAATCTAAAAATCTCAGCAGAAGATTTAACGCAAATAAAAAACATTATTGTCTGGTAATTACTTTTCAAAACGTGGGTTTTTGTAAAGAAATCTCGGTCAGATGTCGTCTTACGATTTGCAAGCGGTTCAGAGTACAATGCACAGCGCCGGGAAGCCAGCGAGCTGCGGTGATATTAAAAAGTGGGGGTGAACGAGAATTGATTAGCTGTCAGCGACGAACGACCACTCGTGGGGCGATGAAACACGCGGATATACAGGATGGAAAAAACGAACGGGACATGCAGGAAAAGTACATTCAATATAGGTAGCAATTTTTACTCGAAGGTAACATTATTTTGTTTTAAAGAAAAGAATAACTGCATTCACAGATTTCTGAAAACTTTGTTACCTGAATCGGGAATCTAACTAAAACCAATATAAAAAGTACAATCCTGTATTTTATGGCTTATGTTGATACGGCAAATCATCATCATCATCATCATTTCAGCCGAAAGACGTCCACTACTGGACATAGGCCTCCCCCAATTAAAGGGGGATATGCCATAATCGCCACGCTTGGCAGGCGGGTTGGCGATCGCAGTTGGTTGGTTAAATACTCAGAGAACGCTGCTGCCCATCCTCTGGTGAATGCCTTAGTCGCCTTTTACGACACCCATGAGAAGAGATAAGGGTGGTGCTATTCTTTAAGTCCGGCACCACACGGACTAATACACGGAAAATAATAAGGATCAAATGTTCAATAAACATAATGTCCTAAATTAAAGGAAATTGAAATGTAATTAAACTATGTTAGATTTCATGGTATTTCTTCAATCCAGGACATAATGTTTGTTGGAGTGGTTTGATCGTTATAGTCGACATTATCAATTAGTGGCTTTAAAAATACAGAGAGATATTTTTTTGCATTATTGAAGGTTCGATTTCCGGCTGAGACTAGCGAGTTTTCAAAAACCTTTAAATGTATTCATACCTATTTTTAAATATAACGGTATGTTTCCTTTGAGTAAAATTTGCTATCTTCAATGTTTAATGTACTTTTCCTCCATGTCACATTCGTTTTTTCCACCCGGTGTCTTATGCGTTTTTAAATTTTTTAATGTTGAAGTTGAAGTAATGTGCCCACGGATGCCCTTCAAACAAAAGGTCAAAATTTACAAATCCATTAAACGACCTGTCAAACTGTATTAATCGGAATGCTGAGCCATGAAGAAGACTGATGAAAGTAGATTCTTAGCAGACGAACTTTTTAAGCTATTGCATAGCTTCTATCGCGGGCCTTGAGCGTGGAGACCGAATCAAGAAATTCCGTAACAAAAATAACCTAACACCCCCCACTCCGACCGGCACAGCGGTGATACTTTTTAGTTTTGCCATCTATCGATGAATGGCAGAACTTTTAATGACTTTTTGAAATATACCGCTTGTCTCTTTAGTTCTGCAAATCGCCTCTAGGTGGCATTGGTTGTATCGGCGTTACTGCGCATGCGTAATCCGCCTCTTCGCCCCGCAATCTGGTGACTCATGCCTGCTTAAAGTTTCGGCGTTAGGGCACCTCCTCTTTGTATTTACATAAAAAATGCTATGCAATAGCTTTACCGCGGCAGTCTCCGAGTGCCACACGTCTTTTTTTTATATGAATGAAAAACGAGTAAATGATGAGATGACCACTAACAGAGGAGAATCATTACAGCCGAAAGACGTCCACTACTGGACAATGAGGAGAATGGTAAAAGAAAATATAATATATTGCAAAGTATCCGTTTTATGGGTCAGTTTTCACATATGGGCAGTTACTTCATTGAAAATGTAAGATTTCATGTAGTATCTACTCCAGAATAAAATAAATGCCACTTAAATTAAGTTTTGCGAACACTACTATACTTTTAGATCGTGAACGGGTGCCGTCTGTCGGGACAGGTCAGCTCCTACATACTATGGCAACTCTTTTTACATTTATTTCTAAAGGCAATATTCTCACTTTTAAACTCTTGTTTATTTTTGGCATTAACCTACATTATACTCACATTATTTGAATAAATTTGATGAAATGAACAATAACATATTTTAAAAAGAGTTTATCCATGAAGTTTCATCCCGGTTCTTCTCCATAGGACCCACAATTTGGAACCGTGCAACTAGATAGAGCCTGACGTTTCAAAAGTGCCTGTAATTAGGTTTATTTGAATTAAAAAAACATTTGATTTTGATCCCTATGTAAGTACCATAAAAATGTAACAGCAATGTTTAAGTTAATCAATCGGAATTATTTTCAAGACTAACTCTTTTTTACGTGGGGAAATCCTCATGGATGCACTCTGCACGGGAAAGACGGAACCAGTGCCGCCGAATTATACCGACTAAAATCACCACGTTGTTCCTCTTACTACCTCTGGCCGGGGGTGTTGGAGGCGCCCTGCATTCTACTCCCACCCGGGGGTGGGTATTAGTAGCGTATAACAGATATGATAAGTCTGTAACAGAGCTCTACGCAGAAAGCTACGCTCGTAGACGGTCTACGCTCGTAGCAGCTACGCCCATTTTCTGGCTCCAGCTTAAGATTTTGTTGTGAGAACACTTTAACTAACGAGTCCTGACGCTTCGTCAATCTGGCGCAGCTTTGTTTGTTTGAATATGTACTATGACGACGGTTTTCTTAAGGTAATTAAGAAAACTGTCAATAATAATAAAAAAATAGGTAATCTGTTTTAATTACATAGAAAAAAACAAAAGGTAAACCAATTAACTACTACTTACTTTACAATTATCGCTTTTATCATGTCTAGCAGTATGAGTCTGTCATGCTCACTTAAATGTCATGCTGATGGTGGCGTTAGTGTCGGGTCGTTAAGTTCCCTTCAATATGGTTGAGTTAAGCGATGGCTGATGCTCGCGTCATGCTCGTGAACGGGTGCCGTCTGTCGGGACAGGTCAGCTTCTACATACTATGGCAACTCTTTTTACGTTTATTTCTAAAGGCAATATACTCACTTTTAAACTCTTGTTTATTTCTGACATTAACCTACATTATACTCACATTATTTGAATAAATTTGATGTAATAAACAATAACCTATTTAAAAAAAAGTTTATCCATGGAGTTTCTTGCCGGTTCTTCTCCATAGGACCCACAATTTGGAACCGTGCAACTAGAGCTTGACCTTTCAAAAGTGCCTGTAATTAGGTTTATTTGAAATAAAAAACATTGAAATTGAAATTGAAATTATATTTCACGTTATTGGGTTATTGATACCTTCAAACAAAATATACTATATATTATTATAATATTTCAAAATGGGACAAAGGAATTGTTTCAAAGTAGACAAGTATCAGTTGGTTCACCTGTTGTATTTTGCTTCCTTGGAACACAGTACTTACAGATCACAAAAATGCCGACTACTATTACACAATCTTTATATATAGAATTCTTCTGTGCGTGTGTATGTGACTGAACTCCTCCTATACGGCTAAACAGATTTGCGGAAATAACTACTGATAAAATATATTTACTAGTTCTGCACATGTAAGTAGATTTAATAAAAATGTGTGTTAAATTGTTAACATAATGTCATTTTATAATTATTATTGACTAATTGCATTAAAAAGACATGCCAAGATTGTTTACTAAATAAGACAAGTAAGAAAAAACAGAGCTTAGACTTTGTTACTATTATAGAAAATATAAAATAACATAATATAGTCAGCCAGTTACTATCCCACTGCTGGGAGTGGGCCTCTTCTCGGAATGAGAAGAGTTAATTAACTGAATATTGTTAGTATTATAGAATAACGTAACATAATCAGCCCAATTATACTGTCCCACTGCTGGGTACAAGCGTCTTCTCAGAATGAGAAGAGTTTAGGGCTAATTCCATCACCTTGGCCGGTTGGTTGTAAAAACAAAATATAGTATGGTAGGTAAATAGTGTAATCGTCTGTGTAGGCGCTTATGTACAACATGTAACAAAAACCCTGTTGTTCCTGTGAGTTACGTTATCAGAATCGATATTCATACGTAAGGACAAAAGTCATTTGAAAAAACTCTTCAATATTAATAATCAAATTAAATATTAATTCATTATTAAATGTGATTATATCACTTTCAATTTACAATTAATAATGATTTAATATTTAATTTGATTATTTTTATTGATATAATCACTGAGTGATTAATAGAGTTTTGAGTGATATAATCACTTTCAATTTACAATTAATAATGATTTAATTTGATTATTTTTATTGAAGAGTTTTCCCAAATGAGTTGTGTCCTTACGAATGAATATCGATTCTGATAACGTACCTTACTGGAACAACAAGGTTTTTGTTACATACCTTATATTAGAAGACATTGTGTTCATAAATACGACATGATTTTATTTTACGACATCCACGCGGACGGAGTCGCGGGCACAGCTTGTACATTACTATTATAATGTCACGGTGAAATTGCTATTAGGTATCACATCGCTTGGCAGTCGGGTCTGTAATTGCAGTGTGTTGTTATACAATGTGTTACAGAAACGCGAAATAATACTTTAGGGGATAAAATCACTCGTCAATAAGAAGAACTTTAGGTATGGCAGCAATTTTTGAATTCGTGAAAAAACAACATCTGTTCTATAAAACATTAAAAATAAATACGACATTTCGATCCGAATTAGTTTAGTTTAATATAGAGTCAAATACCCTACTATGATTTTAGTTATGAAACCCGATTTCAAGTAATATTTGCTTTTCTAAAAAAGGTAAATGATTGAATTTTCTACAATGTTAATTATCAACGAAGGTTAGTTTTATATGTGACATTTCGTTGTCCTCTTTCTCTAAGGTTATTGAAACTAGTCGTTAGTGAATCACGATAACCTTGTAGTCTTTGACATAGCTACCTTTCTGTTGTGCCTATCTATATAATTTATCTATGTTCCTGAAGCTCAAAGCCTTTGTGACGGCACGGTTACTTTGAGTCACAGTATAACGAGTTAGTTCGAGGAAACAGCTATCATGAAATTATTTGCTTGAAAACGTCGAATGATTCACCGTGGCTCAGTTAATATGTAATATAATTCAGTTGATTTTATTTCACTGTAGTAATACACTTTAGTTACCTATTTATTCATATTGGAATATCATGAGCAGTATATTTTTTTATGAGAGTTGCCCGAAAAATTCTGACGACTTATCTGACCTTATAGGTCTATACAATATTTTGCTAACAGAGGTTATACGAAAGTGGCATGCCCATATAGAAACTTCTATCCAATATAGTTAAAGATGGAATGTCAGTGAGGTAGCCTTTTTTAGTGTTCCGTACCCAAAGAGTGCAAAACGGGACCCTATTACTCTCGCTACGCTGTCCATCCGTCCGTCCGCCCGTCCGTCCGTCCATCTTTTGAATGTTAATAGGTAGCTGGTTTAAATTTTCTGAGATTATGTGTTGCTATCACGACAAATACTAAAAATAAAAAAAAAACAAAAACCAAAGGGTACTAGAAAAATGTGCATTTTTTAACGTTTTTGTTCCTGCTCTATCTTCAAAAGGATATTACAAACTAGCGTCAAACTTGGTCTGATTATAGTGCATACTATGTAATTTAGTAATAAATACTAAAAATACGACCTCTGTGGTCTAGTGGTTCGAGAGTCGGACTGCTGATCACGAGGTCGTGGGTTCGATTCCCACAGGACACAAATATTTGTGTGATGAACATAAGTGTTTGTGTTGGTCTGGGTGTTTCTTATGTATTATAAGTATGTATTTACGAAAAAAAAGTATGTAAGTATTATATCCATTGTCTAGTACCCATAGCACAAGCTCTGCTTAGTTTGGGACTAGATGGTGCTGTGTAAAAATGTCCCAAAGATATTTATATTTATTTATTTTATTTTATTTAATACATAGGGCCACACAATAGGGCCAACATACACATATGTGGTGTTACCTACGTAAGAAAGAGATGCAAAAATTCATATTTCGCGCACGATGCGTTGAAGTCTTTTGATGAACTGTCGTAAATTAAATCAGTTTCTATGGGGTATCAAGTCAATGGGTGGTACGGAACCCTTACTGAGTGAGTCTGACTCACACTTGGCCGTTTATTCTATTCGTTTATTATTAACATTGTCTCAGGCTAGAATTCCTCCTGCATCGTGGGTATAAAGGCACAAATCTTCAAACACACAATTAACTGCTCCGCTCACGGTGTCGCCACGGGAGATAAAGACCGATGATGCTCTAGAGTAGTACCTACGAGCAGGTTTAACCACCACTCAGTTAGGATTAGGTAGGTCGTTCGCCCTCGCCGGCAAGGCTTCGCGCGAACCGCGATCCGTGAAACGAGTTACCCTCCATTGGGTGTATCGACACCGAAAGTCCGCGACATTCGAAAAAACCCTTCCCGATGCAGCAACAGCTGCCTAGGGAACCAGTGGCAGGGCCCTTCAGCAATGCCCTGAGTTGAGGTCCGAGTCCATCCCTGGAGGACGCCCTTATGCGGTTATTGCAATCAGTTTTACTTTTTAAAGTAGCATTAGGGAAATATTTTCGGTGGATGGAGTCCTTAGCGGGACTTTCCGCCAAACCTGTCCGTCTAAGCAGTCAGGGTACCTAAGTACCAACTGCGAATAGCCCATTCAAAAAAGGAGAAAGCACACTATTGTCCAAGCCCGGAGTTATTTATCTGTATGTCATACTTACAAATACTTTTCCCGTGCTGGAATCGAACCTGTGACACGTTGCACAACAGTCAAGTGCTCACCCACTGTGCCTATCGTATCGTTATTCTAAATACTCATCATCATATATTACATTTAAAGCAGTCACTTACCCGCTGCGTTGCAATGAACGGCCAGGAGTATTTCTAAAATAGAGCAGTTGATTATTTTATTTCAAATCTTAAAACTATTCATCATCATCATCATAATTTCAGCCAAACGACGTCCACTGCTGGACATAGGCCTACCCAATCAGTTTGGGGGGATATGCCATAATCACCACGCTTGGCAGGCGGGTTACCGACCGCAGTTGGTTAGTTAAATACTCAGAGAACGTTGCTGCCCATTCTCTGGTGAATCCCTTAGTCGCTTTTTACGACACCCATGAGAAGTTATAGGATGGTATAATTCTTTATGTCCGGTACCACACGCTACTAAAACTAATGAACTTAAAACTATTAGTTTAGAATAAAAAATATTTTTAAAAACAAGCTTTTATTTATAAACTTTTGAATGAACTAAACAGGTAACAATAATGTTCAGTATGTTCAGCAAAGTTAAATAGTTAGGTAAACAAAGAATTTAAAAACATATTTCTTAAAAGCTTGAGGCAATATTTTTAAAGGAATGACACTGGTTTGGCCTTCCCCGGGTGGAGTGTGTCCATGAGGATTTCCCCAAGGCAAAAAGGTAGAGCCGCGATCACAGCTAGTTAATGTTTATAAAAATAATAAGCTGTTTATTGTTTCATTTGCCACATTAATTTCATTGTTTATTTATATATTGTTTTGATGGACTTCTTTAACACAAAAGAGTATTTAAGGTAAAAGGACTGTGAAAAAACAATATTGTTTATTTAGTATGCCGAGTTCTTAAGACCAAAAACTAATCATTCTGCATGGCAACTATAGTATTATTTGTTACCAAACTAGGTATAATAAAAATAAACATAAGAATCATAAAGTAATTTTATTTGAAATTCGTTTTAGCTTTTCTATGCAGAAATATGAAGTCATAGCCCACAAGTTCAACTTAAAAATGAAGTTGCAAATATTTTAAATATAAAAGGTTCATTGACTTAGTGCCAGTGTCCTTGCCAAAAGTTACCTATTGTCACGGAAAATCAATACTGTGGCTCTATGGCTCAGTGTCCAAACGTGTCAAGTGCGAAAAGTAAGGTGTCACGATCTGGGATCAGCAGGGGGCATAGTGAATTATTCAATTCGCACCATTTGGGAGACGAAAGGTGTTATTTAGATAAAGGTGTTATTTTGATACAAGAACAACTATTCCGCCGCCCAATTGTGCAACTCACTCGCGATCGCAATCATGTTGATTTCAATGTTCTTTGCTACGTTGTTTAGTCAGTCTGTCTTATCGGCAACTATACTATACACCACGCAATGAATTGCTGTAGGTAATATCAAAATTAATGTCTTACTAGTAATGCAACGAATACCATTAGGTAAATTACCGAATACTCGTATTCCCCTGATATTTTCATGACATTCGTAAAAAAATGGGTTTTTGTATTCGTTGCATCACTAGTCTTTATAAGTCATCTATGACTTTACTAATATAATAAAATAAACGTGGTAAAAATGGGCAAAGTAAGCCCTACTTTGTGCGCAAAGTTGGAGCATTTTACGATATATGTATACAAATGCCTATAGCTCTTAAGTCCTATTATTTAGCAGATGATCAACGGTTTCCCTGTGAAACCGCCGTTCAATTAGAGCTTAATTAAACCGGCTCCAGAGAGATAAGCATGAGTTATTGTGGTTATATTAATGCCAACTACTCACACTAACATAGAAACACAGATATAATTAGGCTGAAGGTCCAAGTAAAGATATGTATTTCAAAAATCTTGTCGTATTTTTGTTCAGGAGTTGAATTAGACCATAGTGAACTGCACATTCACTCAACATCTTGCAATGTATATTTATGTACCTACTTTGTTCAGCAATAAAGTTTTGAATTGAATTGAATTAAGTACCATCTATATTTGAAATGTATGTAAAAATCTCGGCGAACGTATCGCGATCAAATCGCGGATGTTCTCAAAAAATGCCAGGTTAAGAGTTTCCTAAACCGACGAGCATACATGACGAGGTTAATGGACGTAGATGAAGCGAAAGAGGTGTGTCAGGATCGTAGCAGGTGGAAATTCATAGTCTCTGCCTACCCCAATGGGAAACAGGCGTGATAATATGTATGTATGTAAAAATCTTTACGTGTTTTTGCCAGACTGTTCACTAAATACGATTTTAAAAATCTGCTATATTTCAAACGAATTAACGTTTTGTGAATTTTAAGTGTAGGTAGTAATATTTGCATATTATAATAAATTGCATTTTAACATTTTATACAAACGTATTTAGATAAGGGGATAAATACAATAACCACCAAAAAGAATTTTGCTACCATATCCTCTATTATATTATACCTAAAATATATAGATAGATAGAATATTCTTTATTGTACACCATTAACATTATTAAACTTAGGACTAACACGTAAAATAAGGGTACATTTGCGGTCTAATCGCTAATATCGATATCTTCCAGACAACCTTTGGATGGACAAGGAAGACGTGAAAAATAGATGGGGGCAGTATGTGGTGCACTTTCATTAAGTTTACTAATCTTAACTATTATAAAATTGTAAACGTCTGTTTGTTTGTTTGTTCCAGCATCACGCTAAAACTACTGGACCGATTTTGATGATTTTTTTTTTTGTTTGAAAGCTGATGATCTGACTTAAAAACTGGTATGGGTTTTGAGAAAGAAAGAAAGAAAGAAAAAAAGAAAAAAATTAATTCGTGGGTTGCGTACTCACCCGACAGATCGAAGCTTCTATGCATTTGCACGAGCGGATAGTAATGTACGATGGAGTGGAGTGGAGTGGAGTGGACAGGGGATGGGACTGGGGATGGGACTGGGGACGGGACAGGGGACGGGACTGGGGACGGGACAGTGGACGGAACAGGGGACGGAAAATGGGACGGGACTTGAGACGGGACATGGGACAGGACAGTGGGACGGCACATTGGACTGGACATAGGATGGGACATAGGACAGGACATGGGACATGGGACATGGGACAGGACATGGGACATGGGACGGGACGATAGTGATATAGTGAGATAGTGGGACAGTGGGATAGTGGGACAGTGGGACAGTAGGACAGTGGCAGTGGGACAGCGGGACGCTGGGACAGTGGGGCAGTGGGGCAGTGGGGCAGTGGGGCAGCGGGGCAGCGGGGCAGTGGGCCAGTGGGGCAGTGGGATAGTGGGCCAGTGGGGTAAAGGTGTAGCGGGGCAGTGGGGCAGTCGGGCAGCGGGACAGCGAGGTAGCGTGGCAGTGGGGCAGCGGGGCGGGGAAGCGGGGCAGCGTGCCAGCGGGGCAGCGGCGCAGTGGGGTAACGGGGCAGCGGGGCAGTGGGGCAGTTGGGTAGCGGGGCAGTGAGTCAGCGGGGCAGCGGGGCAGTGGGTTAGCGGGGCAGCGGGGCAGTAGGGGAGTGGGGCAGTGGGGCCGGCACTGGGATAGTGGGGCAGCGGGGCAGTGGGGTAGCGGGGCAGCGGGGCAGCGGGGCAGTAGGATACCGGGGCAGCGGGGCAGTCGGGCAGTGGGAGAGTGGCGTAGCGGGGCAGTGGGGCAGCGGGGCAGTGGGGCAGTGGGGTACTGGGGCAGGGGGCAGCGGGGCAGTGGGTTACTGGGGCAGCGGGGCAGTGGGGCAGCGGGACAGTTGTGCAGCGGGGCAGCGGGGCAGTGGGGAAGCTGGGCTGGCTGTGGGGCAGTGGGATCGTTGGGCAGCGGGGCAGCGGGGACGTGGGGTGGCAGGGCAGTAGGGCAGCGGGACAGCGGGGCAGTGGGGCAGCGGGGCAGTGGGTTACCGGGGTAGCGGGGCAGCGGGGCAGTGGGGCAGTGGGATAGTGGGGCAGCGGGACAGCGGGGCAGTAGGGCGGCGGGGCAGTGGGGCAGAGGTGCAGCGGTGCAGTGAGGCAGCGGGGCAGTGGGGAAGCGGGGCAGTGGGGCAGCGGGGCAGGCTGTGGGGCAGTGGGATAGTGGGGCAGCGGGGCAGTGGGGTAGTGGGGCACTGGGATAGTGGAGCAGCGGGGCTGTGCGGCAGGGGGGCAGTGGGGTAGCGGGGCAGCGGGGAAATGGGGGTCAGTGGGGCAGGCAGTGGGGCATTGGGGTAGCGGGGCAGTGGAGCAGTGGGGCAGCGGGGTTGCGGCCAGTGGGGCAATGGGGTAGCGGGGCAGCGGGGCAGTGGGGCAGTGGGGTACTGGGGCAGCGGGGCAGTGGAGCAGCGGGGTAGCGGGACAGTGGGCAGCGGGGCAGTGGGGCAGAGGGGTAGTGGGGCAGCGGGGCAGTGGGGAAGTGTGGTAGCGGGGCAGTGGGGCAGCCGGGCAGCTGGGCAGTGGGGCAGCGGGGCTGTGGGGCTGCGGTACAGTGGGGCAGCGGGGCAGTGGGGCAGTGGGATAGTGGGATAGTGGGGCAGCGGGGCAGCGGGGCAGTGGGGTAACGGCGCAGTCGGGCAGCGGGGCAGTGGGGCAGCAGGGCAGCGGGACAGTGGGACAGTGGACTGGACTGGAAGGACTGGACTGGACTGGACTGACGTGGGTTAGCAAAATTTAACGCGAGCGGAGCCGCGGGTAAAAGCTAGTATATAATATAATAAATAAATAAATATTTACCTACTATAGAAAATATTACATGTATAAATATAGAAAAAAAATCTAATATATATCCATAAATACATACCAAATATATACAATATATACAAATCTAACAACAAATAGTATTCTTAAATAAATAACAAAATAAAATACGTGTATATACCAGTGTAGCGACATCTCAATAAAATAACAATTTATACAGAGAGGTAATGTTCCTTTACAAGTTTTTTAAAAGAAGCTAGCGACTGAGCACTTCTTATAGGCACAGGTAACGCATTCCATAAACGAGCAGCTTGAACTGTGAAAGATTTGTCATAGAATACATACATACTTACCAATCACCAAATTTTAGTGACAAAACTTGGGGCACCTCGACTCGGACCGGTTAGGTTCGTTGGTTTAGTTAGTTCGCTCACTAGACCCCGCCATCCCCTTCGTGGTTATTTTTTTTATTCTTCAAAGTTTCATACAAAAGTCCACTTTATACACCCACATTGCACAAGTATTTTTTTGTTATTGGAGACAAGTAAAATCCATTTACTCGAAAAAAGAGAAATAAAATAAAAATAAATAAAAATACGTTTTTACGTTTTTGCAAGTATTACTCATATTTTTTGCATAATTTCTTGCAGGACACCTATATCGGCTTCTGTAATGTCCTGGCCGTCAGCCAAACGTTTCGAGTTCATAACTTTCTCGTGTTCGAGATTAATATTATAAATGAACTTATGTTTTCAAATGATAGCATGCGTTCTTTTTTCGAAAAATAATATTAAAAATTTATGAAAATAACCGGCACAAAATTATTATGTCATGATAGGCACAATGGTTGAACGACCGTCTTTTGCGCTAAGTTACGCGGGTTCTATTCCCGCACGCAACAAATATTTGTGTGATCCACAGACAGTTGTTCCGGGTCTGGGTGTTTAAGCATCTGAGATTTTCGTGTTGAGAAATCATAGTGTGTGGGGCAGCAATTTAAAAAAAAAGAAGATATTATTACTTCTTCTGACTTATTATTTAATGATCTTGTCATCAATATTTTCTGACTTGTGATCATTACTGAAACATTTCATAAATAAATGTTTATCAATAGTATTGAACAATATTGGTGGTAGAAAGAGTTATCACAGAATAAATAAAAATCGAGATTCTTTAATCTCAATCTGTCAAACTAAGCAAAAAATATATCCAATCAAAACTTTATTATGAGTTACTTAGACAGACAAGACACTTTCACAACAATATTTATACAATTGTACCTATGTATAAATATTAGAATTAAGTTATCACTGATAAATAATTTAATTCAATTGTAGGTAAACGCACCTAAGTTGAAGATTTTTCAGAATAATATAGGTTTTTTTAATTGTGACAACTACTTTTTAGACATAGGTACATAGGTAAATTACAAAAGACGTTTTCATCGGTGCTCTGTTCTAAGAGAATATTCTTGAAGCTCCGTGAAGTCGTAGGTAATCAAGCTTACCAAGCTGCTATAATCCACCTGAAGCGTTCATACTCATTGTAGATGCTGCCATTGTGTCCCCAAAGTAATCTGTCTCCATACGAGTCCACATTTACATCCAGTTTGAGTCCTTGTTGGTACTGACAGTTTATTATAAAGAACACCAGAGTTCCATTCTTAACCAAAGGTTCCAAATAATATCTGTGCCTGTCTTCGTTAGAATTACTCGAGCCCCAGACTTGTCTGTCTCCAATGTTGTCCACATGTACATCTAATTTTAAATACATATCGCAATCAACATTATATAATTTGAATGTGACGGCATTACTTCCCCACACGGGGACAATCTTCCAGTTCACCCTGCCACTAGTTCTGTCATTTTTGTCACCCCAAGCTAGTCTATCATTGTAAGAATCAGTGTTCGCGTCCAGTTTCAAAGCCTGTTGGTATTGCTTGTTTATTATTGTCACTTTGTCTTCGTTAAAGATGAGTCGGAATGACACTGGGAAATGATCATGGACAATATCTTTAGCTCCGCCATTCCACAGCTTATAAGCGTAGGCCATGACATTTCGCGGACTGCTGCTGATGAGCTGCGTGACTATCTCGTCAATAACTGCACCACTATTCGCGCGTTTCAGATTTTTACTCAGATTCACTGCATTATCATAGTTAGCGTTAGAGACATTGTTGTACAATTCATCTTTGAGCGTACGTACATTCACAAAAGCCACGTGTTTGTCATACAATGTCAACCCTTGTAGTTCGCTGGGCAGGGTGAAACTAGGACAAGGGTACAGACCTTTTTTCTCCAATTCTGTGACGAGACTGTGTGATTCTTGTGAGTTTCTGTCAAACCCGTACACGACGACTTTGCCGAGATCGATGTTCACCATTCGTGCAATGTCCTTAGCACAGCTGCTGTTTATATTGCCTGCCTTAGCGGTGACGGTGATGACAGAGTTGTCCTTGATGTAGGCGCTAGTGTCGCAGTTGGTGTAGCTGATGACAGGTATCCTGTTTGGTATTTTCCTGTCCCGGTCCGGGCCGCTGCTCACGAGTCGGTACTGATGATTGACGTTGTAACAGTTTGAGAAGCCACTGATGCCTTCTCCGGAGACAATCCTGCCTTCGCCCCAGTAATCGACATGCTGGATCAAGTCGTTGAGGGATAGAGGTATTTTGATAAGGTTGTACTCTCCCAGGTAAGGAACCTCGGAGTATGGATACACTTTGTCTATGTTGGTGTTGTAGTTCGGTCGCTGTGCAAGCTTCCAGACAGTTACGGAAAGCATTTTGAATTTCTGTGCTTCGTTACTTAGGATTTTCTGAAACAGGGAAATAGCAATATTTAGGCCCGTATCACAGAAAGTTCCTCAAGCGTTGATCACTGTTTAAAACTAGTTTTTAGTTGGGATTTAATTTTAGAACATTTCCCAAGCATAGATTCATTGATCAAAGTTCAGCTGAGTTTATCTTTATTTTATACTGTCACCTGTTTCGGTATTTGAGCAGAGATTTGATCCGTAATCACTAAATTGTGGTCAACACCACGCTTGAGTAGAGATTTCTTTCCCATTTCAGGTTATATTCGTGTGCTATGTTGTTGATTTGATGTTTATAATTACCGTATTGGAATAAGACCGATGCTCATGTAACGATTCTATCCTTAAGTAGTGATCAGTTGATTGTAGATCAAACTGTACTTGAGGAACATTCTGTAACACGGACCTTATAAATTAATTAATTAAGTATTTATTAAACAACTTCATTTATATACGAGTCATTATGGTGACATGCAAAAGTAGCGCAAATACAACAGAGAATCAAAATAACTTCATATCCGGTATTTCTAAAGGCAGCCCTTATTTGGCCCATGTACTCTAAAGTCTGTATTTTTTCTCTTGTCTTATTTAGTAAACAATCTTGGCATGTCTCTTTATTCAAATAACTACTGATAAAATATAATAACTAGTTCTGCACGTGTAATTAGGTTAAAAAAATTATTTAGTGCATGGAATTGTTAACATGATGTCGTTTAATAATTATTATTGATGAATTGCATTAAAAAGACATGCCAAGTTTGTTTACTAAATAAGACAAGTAAGAAAAAACAGAGTGTATGTTTACTATTGCATCATGTTTACCAAAATAAAATAAACTTAATATGCAGACCTTATCAAAATAAAGGAACATACCGACTTGAAGTATACCGATGTACGTATAGTGTGTCATATATGAAGCGGGCCCTTATATACAACTGTTTTCGACATAGGTATATAATTATCAGCCATAGTTATAACCGCAAAAATATTATGGGAATGCGAGCCGCAAAACGATAAGTTGTGTGCCTAAATTAAAACTTGATAAGCATACCTACAATTCTACATATTAACTTTGTATATATGGGCGCGCTAGTGTTGCCATCAATTTGTTTACACTTTTTTGACAGAACTTGTCAGTATTGAATGTTTCTTCCTGGCGTTGGTTGAACATTACGCCCTCTAGTGTAATTTGAGAGTAATATAGCTTTCTATAGCTTATAACATTAAAATATTAATTTATACTCGGACTCAGACCAATTAATGTCTATGCTATATCGAATAATTACTTTTAGATTATGAAGTATTTTGAAACAAATATCCTTTATTTCTAGAATTTGCTATGTAGTTTGCTGTTGTATTTGTTGTACTTTGCAAAGATCATCAAAGATCAAAGAAGATACCTTTTTGTTTAGCAAAGTTTAATATTTGATGATCCGTATTAATTAAATTAATGTTGTAAATAATGTTACTATTATGATAATTGTAATTCGAATATTCTAATTAGATTAATGAAATGATTAATTTAAATGTTGGTAATTTAATTTACTCTTATGTAATAATAATATAATATAAATAATGTTATTTAATAAAATAAAAATATGTAAGTATTGATGTTATGTTGTTGATGCTATGGTTTGTTGTAATGATATACAAAATTATAGTAAATTCTAATAATATACCAGGCCCCTCAGAAAGTATTGCGAAAAAAAGTTTTTATATATGGGAGACTGGCCAGTTATAATGTTTTTCGAAAATATGATTATTTATAAGTAAAAATAAGTAAGTTCCAATTTCAAAATTTCCCTCCACATTTTTTGCGAGTTAATTCAAAGTATTGTGTCTCACTGAAATATGGATCTGCGCCGGGAACATTTTAGAGCTATGATTTTATACGATTTCAAGTGTCGCCTGAAACCGGATGAATCGTACGATAGACTTCAAATGGCATTCATGGATGAAGGCCCTTCCAAGGCAACCGTGTATCGTTGGTATAACGAATTCAAGCGCGGTCGACCAACTTTGGGGGATGACGAAAGAAGCGGTCGCCCTTTGACGGCTGTTACCGAAGAAAACGTGCTAGCAGTGAAAAATTTAATCCAAGACAATAGGCGAATTACATATCAGGAGATTCAACACATATTGAAGATTGGATCGGGAAGCGTTCACGAGATTCTACACAGCCATCTTCGCGTGAGGAGGATAGTATCACGCTGGGTGCCGCACAACCTCACCGATGCTCAGAAGCAGGCCCGGGTGGAATGGTGCCGTGATATGCTTAACAAATTTGAAGCAGGCTCGTCTCGGCGTGTTTACGACATCGTTACAGGTGATGAGTCCTGGATTTATCAATACGACCCAGAAACCAAGCGCCAGTCGACTGTTTGGGTGTTTCAAAATGAGCCAACGCCTACCAAAGTGAAGCGATCTAGAAGCGGGGGTAAGATTTTGATCGCTAGCTTTTTTAATTTGACTGGCCACTTGGTATCAATTCCCTTACGGGATCAAAGAAGCATTAATGCCGAATGGTATACTACCAAATGTTTGCCAGAAGTTTTCTCTGTTATAAGCAACAAGCGACCAAACACAGGGCTCCGCGGGCTACTGCTCCACCACGACAATGCACCTGCGCACACCGCACTCAAAACGAGGGACTTCCTGGACAGCACGCCAGTCAAACTCCTGGGTCACCCTCCTTACAGCCCTGATCTAGCACCGTGTGACTTCTTTTTATTCCCAAAAATAAAAAATCAGCTCAAAGGGATACAATTTTCGTCGCCGGAAGATGCGCTGGCTGCGTTCGAGCAGGCTGTAAACGAGGTGTCTGCGGCGGACTGGAAAAAGTGTTTTGAAAACTGGTTTAGGCGCATGAATCTTTGTATAGAGGCTGGTGGAAAGTACTTTGAAAAGATTTGATAAAAATATATGTACGTATAGAACAATTTTTTTTAGTTTCGCAAAACTTTCTGAGTGTCCCACGTACATAGAAAATAATTCTAATTGTTCTAGTAATAATTATTACATATTGTAAAAGTGTATTGAATGTTATTTTGTGTTTGATGTTGATAGAAATTAATTATGATTATTTTGGGAAATAAAGGCTTACTATACTATACTATAATTTAATTTTGTGGTTCTGATAATTCCGCTTTATATTGTTTCATATTTTAATATCTGGCATGATTTGTTAGTTTATATAATGTTTAGAGATTATCTAAATTAATATTAGTTTTATCACGACGACTGGTTAATTATTTTAGTGTTCATGTATAAATTAAAATGTATTTAGTGACTCCGTTGGGTCTATTTGATTGTAGTAATATAAAGATGGAGACACTGTGCTTTGCGCGGGCTGTCATTCTTGTTGTAAGACTTCTTTTTCTGGTTAGTTCATGTAATAATCGGGAAAATACATGATTTAGAGTAATGAAAAATTTATTTCGTGATGAATCCTGATGAAACCTTGAGCTACGCGCGGACATATACCTCGGCCATCGGCCCGTTATTACAATTATTTTCTCTATGGTATAGATCGGTTGAAACTCATATCATTGTTGAAACTGCATTCATTTTACTATAAAATACTTTGATAGCCAGTCACGTTGATTGTTAAGATTTTTTTATATGTTCGAAATGTATAGGTAATCAAGTGAATTAACTAAAGATATTAAACAGTCTGTAAAGTTCTGGAGTAGTGACCGCGTACTGGAAGGCGCAGCGTGGGTAGGTTCCCCTCAAGGTGGATCGATGACCTGGTAGCGGGAATCCGCTGGATGCGGAAAGTGCAGGACCGGTCATTGTGGCGATGCTTTGGGGAGACCTATGTACAACAGTGGACGTCTTTCAGCTGAAATGATGATGATGATTTTATTGCCATACCCTTCTATTAACTCAAAAGCCTTAGCAGTCAGCCCCGCTACCAACCTGCTGACTGGCTAATCATTTCCCTACGGCATGAGCTGTTATCATTATGTAGCTCATGTCGACACGATAGAAGAAGAAGAACTCAAAAGCCCTCACTCCAGCCATATAATTTGTAACTCTTGGGCACAGTTTAGACTCGAACTCGTTCCGTCCTAATAAGAGAATACAATGGAACTTTTGACCGTACCCCCAACTTGTTCCAATTGTTCTAACTAACTTACTGGGACATAAAACCACATGCCTAGACTTGTAGTGCACATAAATCTAGTCTATCTAGAATTCTAGACAACGAACAATAAAGACAGGAAGACGGTAGTTTTATGCTGAAACTTGGTTTATGGCTGGTTTTAGAGTGGTAGTGTTGGAGCGGTAGTTTAGAATAAACTCTATATGAAAGCAGAATGGACATAAATTGACCTACCTAATGTTTGGACGTAGTCTGCATTCATATAGCTATTAATTTTACCACATTAAACATCTTTAAAATACATGGCCTCTAGCTTATACTATTATTTGTTCTATGCCTCTAGCAAGATTATTTCATGCTTGAATTGTCTTCGTTTTTCCCCCATTTTTTTTCCGTGGGGAAATCCTCGTGGACGCCCTCCGCCCGGGCAAGGCGAAGAGCCATGAAGTGTTGGACTCTTACCGAATAAAACCACTATGGTGTTTCTCCAACTACCTTTGGTCGGGGGCGTGGGACAGACTCTGTAGTGGTTGGGCACTGCCGACAGGACCCGACTCGTCCCCCCCCTTCCCTCCGAGCGGCTTTACGTCAGCCGGACCCTCCTTGCCACCTCCTCGCCTTGCCACCGTCACGGACCTTGACTAGGCAAGCGGCGGACTACCCTGAGTCTGCCACCCGCAGTCCTTATCCTCCCGTATTCTTTATAGAGGTTTTCTTCCTCGTGGTCGGAGTGATGAAGCCAAGATCCTCGGTGCAAAAGGAGTTGCGAAAACGAGAACACAACCGCATCAGTCCTGGGATTACGAGATCGACAGGGGTAGGGAAGGACACGCTCCCACTGCTACCTGCCCAGTGGCAGGGTGCGTGTACAGCGGTCTCGTCCCTGCTCCTCCACTGTGCCCTCTGCTAACATCAGAGAGATATGCGGAGCAATGCCCCATTGGCCCAGATCAGGGCCGGGGCCCTCCCGTGCTAGAAAATTTGCCACAGACAATAAGGTCCCCGAAGAGTTATTGCCCGTGTCCAGGGTGCACCAGCCCATGAAACTGTTGTTCATTTCAGACGTATCAAAAAGGACCATGCAGCAGCCAACACACGAGGAGGTTTTCTGGCCCGGCACCCCGTGATCATCTCCCTTGCCCAGTGTTGCAGCTACAGGGTACGTCTCTTTTTGTAAGAGGCCTGTATCTAACACTGGTATATGTATGACAATATTTTAAGCGTACAATAAATAACTTGTATTCTAGACATTGATTTTATTATCTCTTAGGAGTATTGCAGACACTATGTCACAATAAAAAAATTTGCAGTGAACCACTCAAACTGAAGAACGGAAGCCAGTTCCGTTCACCTTAAAACTCGCTCATTTACGACAATCACGTCGTTAACGAGAGTGCTCCCAAATCATCCGGGTGAGCGCACACGGTCCAAGTAGTTTCTCATTCACTCACATAATAGTCAAATTGTCGTCTGGACTGAAACATTTGTGCCTAATGGATTGATGACGGCGGCTCGTCGGAAGACGTTTTCAGACGATTATGGAGCGAGTTTTGTAACTGCCGTTCGCTTTTGATATTGCAATGCGTTCTATTTAACTGGAATTGGTGGCATTTTTGCTGTTTTATTTACGATAGCGGCCCATCCTGGCTTCGCACGGGTGGACGTAAAAATATAGCCTATGTTACTCAGGGTGAATGTAGCTTTCTAATGGTGATTATTTTTTTGAAATCGGCACAGTAGTTTTTGAGTTTATTCATTACAAACATACACACAAAAATACAAATCTTTCCTATTTATAATATTAGTATAGATGAAAGTGGTAAAGGTGGTTTTCCACCAGAGCTATGCGAGAAAACTGAGTGATAAGGGAGGAAAAAATCGACCAATATGATTGCTTCATTTTGCTAGCCTGGCACAAAACAGCTTCGCTATTGGGTGATTTTTTTTGGTTAGTTTTGGTAATGGAAAGCCTCAGACTATTCATTGTACGTAACAATTTGATATGAGCATCGTTTTATGTTTTGACTATAAACCTACAGAAAAAATAAAAAAATAAAATGGTAACTTAAGGTGGTAAGAAGTGTTTATAAAACTTATATACATTATTACTTGAAATTGAACGATTGAGATACCTTTAAGGTATCTTATAGATCTTTGGAATATAAGCATAATAATATCTTCTATTTATGGAGGCAATGCCTCTTATCACTTTCGCTATGAAATACCAGCACTACGTGCATACATCAGATGCCAAACATTCCCAATTATGGCCATACATCGACATCAATGTGATATTCGGTATGTGGTAACTATATATACGAGGGTGATACAATGGAATAATCTCTGCTTAGAAGATCGTGAGCTCATAGACCTAAACTTATGTAGTGTTGCACGAGTTATTGATAACAAAAAAGCTTGGTAAAAGTTATCAACGGTATGTGGAAGTGTGGTGAGTGGTGGTGCAGTGTGGTGCGGGTCGGAATTTATTTATTATTTATTATTAATAATACACCAACAGTTATAAACATCAGACATTATCTTATTCTAATATTACAGGTACATTATCCGATGCTTAAACAAATTAAAGGCGTACATAACATTCATAGGAGCTGTTTTATCATTATGCTTACCCGGTCAAAAATAAAAATAAAGTTTTTAAAAGAAGTACAAAAATAAACGGAACCTTGTTATAAAAACTAAAAATACGACAACGTTTTCTGCAAAATAAAACTAAACAATAATTTATAAGACTATTAAGTAAAACTTACAAGCAGGATGTTATACAATAAAAATAAATAAAATAAAAATAAAGAGAAACAATGTCATGAAGTTACACGAAAATTTTCAAATATGATTTTTCGAATGCCACCCAAGGTGTCATGAAATATATCTAATTTAGAACTATGATGATGATTGAGTGTGTTAAATTGACTGAAAATTCGATTAAGAGGACCGTGTGTACCAATATTTGTGCGACAGAATGGAAGGCAAAAAGTTTTGGTTACGGCGGAACGGGGTACATTACGGGGAACTGTTAAGGGAATTTGTGCTAAAAGTTGGCTGCAGTCGATTTTACCATTGAGAATTTTATACAAAAATATAGTATCATGCATTATGCGACGGTTACGCAGCGATGTCATTTTAAAGAACGATAGCCGGTGGTCGTAAGGACATCTGTGGGATATACCATGGGTATTAAAAGCCAGGGCGCGTGTGAATGAACGTTGTATACGTTCAATACGCTGAGAATGAACGGTATAGGAAGGACTCCACACTGTACAAGCATATTCTAAATTGCTTCTAACCAATGTTTTGTATAGAAGTAGCTTGGTTTGAGGTCGCTTAAAACCGTTAGAGTTGCGTTTAAGAAAGCCGAGCATCTGAGCTGACTTTTTTACTATTGAGTCAATATGGGATGTGAACCGCAGTTTGCTATCAATGATAATTCCTAGGTCTTTAACTTCACAAAGTGATTCCAATTTTTTACCCTGCAGCTTGAAGTCAAATGTTAAGGGATTTTTTTTCCTAGTAAATGTAATGTGATTACATTTGGAGACGTTAAGGATCATACCATTATTAATACACCAGAGGTTAATATTCTTTAGGTCGTTTTGAATGTGTGTCATATCTTCGTAAGTTTCGACAGTTCTATAGATTTTAAGATCATCAGCGTACATGGAGAACTTGCAGTATTGAATATTAGAGGTGAGGTCATTGATAAATATGAGAAAAAGTATGGGACCAAGATGAGACCCTTGCGGAACTCCTGAAGTAGCATAATAAGAGCGAGATTCAAATCCTCCCACTGCAACCAACTGAGATCGTTTTGACAGATAAGACTCCAGCCATCGCAACAAAGCTCCACCAATACCAATTAGTTCCAGTTTTCTTACTAACAGAGAGTGATCAACTTTATCAAAAGCACTGCTTAGATCTATATAAATGGCATCCACCTGACGTCCACTATCAAGTTCTCGTGAAAGATCGTTTAAGTATGTTACCAAGTTAGTTTCAGTGGAGCGACCATACATGAACCCATGTTGATGTGTTGAGATACATGAATTAGCGTGGAGCGAAATAGCTGGACATACAAGGGATTCAAATATCTTAGGGAAACAGGAAAGAATTGATATCGGTCGATAGTTTTTAACATCTGAATTGTCACCTTTCTTATGCACGGGGACAATCCTGGCTTTTTTCCATTCTTCTGGAAAAACACCCCATTTTAAAGAGCAGTTAAATAAAATACGTAAGGGTAGTGATAGCACGGGCCCACAACGTTTTATAAAAACTGGGGGAATATTGTCAGGACCAGCACCCTTAAATATATCAAGCTTTTTTTTTTTATTACATATGTCTATTTCATTAAAATGAAGTAGAGAGATATATGAGTTATAATTAGTAATGGAAGTTTCAACTGGTGTCAATTGTTGGCTATTACTAGAGAAAACCGATGAAAAATGGGTGGCAAAGGTATCTGCAATTTGAGCCCCAGTAGCGCCAACGGTATTTTTAAGATGGACTGATGATGGGATAGTAGTTCTACCTTTTCGTTTATCTTTAATATAACGCCAGAACTGCTTAGGGTTTTTCGATATATTAGATTCTATCCTTGTTTTGTACTCACTAAGATTTTTCTGTAATAATAATTGACAATGGCCTCTCAAGACTTCAAATTCATATTTATCCCTAGGATTATGAATTTTTTTATATCTTATTCTACATTTGTTTTTTTCTGACAAAAGTTTTATAAGTGTAAAACTAAACCAAGGGGGGTATTTGGACCTTTTGGGCACGTGTTTAGGGACGAATTTTACAACAATATTAGTAAGAATCTCATAAAATTTAGATACCATTATATTTATATCTTTCATATCACTGAACAACTCTAACCAGTTCGTATTTTTTAGCTCTAAAATTATGTTTTTATAGTCTGCTATAAAAAAATTAAAGTCAGCTCTGTGTTTAGGGCGTAGGTATTTAGTATCAACAAAGGGTACATTTAAGAGCAACGAAGGATGTTTTCGATCAAGTCGACTCAGTAATTGGGGAGCATTTTCTACGTAACATAGTGGCAGATTACTTAAAATTAAGTCTAATATTTTGTCATCCTCATTAAGAATACTATTAAACTGAGAGAGGTTATTCAGTGACATAAAGTCAACTAAGGAATGTCCCAAATTGTTGTGGTAATTTACAGGAAGAGTATAAGAACCGTCGCCTTGTTTAAGCCATCCTATAGAACTCAAGTTAAAGTCGCCTAATATAATAACATCGTCCTCAAAGTTTACAATATGGTTAACATTGTCAAGAAATTTAATTAAGGATTCTTGTTTGACTGGCGGTGGTAGGTAAACGACACATAAAGCAATAGTTTTAACAACATTATTCAGACTGATTTCGATTTTGATCCACATGTCTTCTAAGTCACTTTCCCAATTAAATACCCTTACTGATGGCAAGTTAGAAGAAACCGCAATTAAAACACCACCGCCATCCAATTTGGAACCCTTAGAACATAAACGGTCTCTTCTATAAACATTGTATCGAGAGTCAATGAATTCACTATTATGTATATTAGAATTTAGCCAAGTTTCAGTAAAAACGATAATATTGTAATTACATAATAATATATTAGAGTATACATCATTAGTTTTAGTTCGTATACCACGAATATTTTGATAATATACCAGGCCCCTCAGAAAGTATTGCGAAAAAAAGTTTTTATATATGGGAGACTGGCCAGTTATAATGTTTTTCGAAAATATGATTATTTATAAGTAAAAATAAGTAAGTTCCAATTTCAAAATTTCCCTCCACATTTTTTGCGAGTTAATACAAAGTACCAGGCCCCTCAGAAAGTATTGCGAAAAAAAGTTTTTATATATGGGAGACTGGCCAGTTATAATGTTTTTCGAAAATATGATTATTTATAAGTAAAAATAAGTAAGTTCCAATTTCAAAATTTCCCTCCACATTTTTTGCGAGTTAATTCAAAGTATTGTGTCTCACTGAAATATGGATCTGCGCCGGGAACATTTTAGAGCTATGATTTTATACGATTTCAAGTGTCGCCTGAAACCGGATGAATCGTACGATAGACTTCAAATGGCATTCATGGATGAAGGCCCTTCCAAGGCAACCGTGTATCGTTGGTATAACGAACAACTTTGGGGGATGACGAAAGAAGCGGTCGCCCTTTGACGGCTGTTACCGAAGAAAACGTGCTAGCAGTGAAAAATTTAATCCAAGACAATAGGCGAATTACATATCAGGAGATTCAACACATATTGAAGATTGGATCGGGAAGCGTTCACGAGATTCTACACAGCCATCTTCGCGTGAGGAGGATAGTATCACGCTGGGTGCCGCACAACCTCACCGATGCTCAGAAGCAGGCCCGGGTGGAATGGTGCCGTGATATGCTTAACAAATTTGAAGCAGGCTCGTCTCGGCGTGTTTACGACATCGTTACAGGTGATGAGTCCTGGATTTATCAATACGACCCAGAAACCAAGCGCCAGTCGACTGTTTGGGTGTTTCAAAATGAGCCAACGCCTACCAAAGTGAAGCGATCTAGAAGCGGGGGTAAGATTTTGATCGCTAGCTTTTTTAATTTGACTGGCCACTTGGTATCAATTCCCTTATGGGATCAAAGAAGCATTAATGCCGAATGGTATACTACCAAATGTTTGCCAGAAGTTTTCTCTGTTATAAGCAACAAGCGACCAAACACAGGGCTCCGCGGGCTACTGCTCCACCACGACAATGCACCTGCGCACACCGCACTCAAAACGAGGGACTTCCTGGACAGCACGCCAGTCAAACTCCTGGGTCACCCTCCTTACAGCCCTGATCTAGCACCGTGTGACTTCTTTTTATTCCCAAAAATAAAAAATCAGCTCAAAGGGATACAATTTTCGTCGCCGGAAGATGCGCTGGCTGCGTTCGAGCAGGCTGTAAACGAGGTGTCTGCGGCGGACTGGAAAAAGTGTTTTGAAAACTGGTTTAGGCGCATGAATCTTTGTATAGAGGCTGGTGGAAAGTACTTTGAAAAGATTTGATAAAAATATATGTACGTATAGAACAATTTTTTTTAGTTTCGCAAAACTTTCTGAGTGTCCCACGTATGTCTAGCATTATGAATTAAAATTAAGTAAAAATAGTTGCTAGGACACTAAATAAAACTACAAAACTATTTAGTCAAGAGGTCTAGACTATTATTGTTTCGAATAAAAATGGATTGTCCGTATTCGTCCTTTTTAACATATATACGTCCATTTCGAATCCAAACGAACTTGTATGATAAGTCTTTAGCTTTTTTACGAGTAGCTGCGTGCAAAGCTTTGCCAGACGGTGTCAAATGTTCAGCTACGTAGACGGGGGTGTTAGGACCAGAGAAGCCAAGATGGAGAGAGCCTAGTTTGTCATTAGGGGTTTTCCTGTTGTATGTTGCCACAGCAGCCAGTAAAGCATCACGTAATCGCGGTGTACGCATTTTCACTATGACAGTACGAGGTCTGTTGCTAACGTTATTTAATTTTGCAACTCTGGTGACGTGCAAAATGAAGCCCTTTTTATTTTGTGAAGAGGGTCGTGGTCATTAGTGGGATAATAATCAAATATTCTTTAAATTGTATTAAATAAACATTGATTTTCTTAATAACACCTAACCAAGGCACACAATCATAAACATAATACGTTACAGACGAGACTGTAACAAATATATTATCGGAGCCGGAGAGCAGCAATGAATAGCGCCACATTTGGCATAAACTGCCAGTTTATCAAGTAGATGGAATATAATGGCGGCAATACAATATTGAGTATCTGCGCTCAACAAGTAGAAGAACTTGATCATCGCTTGCATTAACGGTAAAGGAAAACATTGTAAGTAAACATGCATACCTGGGCAGGCTTACAAAAAGTTCTCGACGGTGTGAGTATTCCGCCAACCTTTTTTTTTTTTTTGAGACCGAGAAAATGCCTACCGCATGCCACACCACCCGGGGAGGCAGCGTAGTTATGTGGGGCTCGCACCCACTAAAAACTCCGCCGTGTACCTACTCTCACTTTGGTGGATGAGCCGCGAAAACTGCAATGCATGGCATTCGCGACCCATCCAGCGCGACCCATTTCCAGGTCCCTCTTCCTGTACAGAATCTTCTTTGGCGATGTCCAGGTATATACACTTGGGATAACACCACAACTCGACGGCCGTGAAATGCGGACGATAGACTCCCCAGTCTATCGCCCGCTGGCCTCTGTTAGGGCGGCATCAGCTCGGCGTAACGTCGCCTGCGCCGACCCGTTCTCCTGCGGCGGATTGGATCAGCGAGGGAGTCTTCCTACCTGACCCGCTCCGCCGCTTCCTTCTGCGAGATAACCTCCTCACAGAAGGATACTACCGCCTCCCACGCCTCCACACTGTCAGTCATAGCCTTAACCACGGCTGGCAGCGAAAGGTCTTCCCCGATTGCTGCAGTGAGAGCACGGCGCTGCATCACCCAAGCAGGACAGTATGCAAGGGTGTGGAGTGAGTATTCCACCAACCTGAGCCAGGCTAGCGTGGATTAAGGCCTACACTCTTCTCATTCTGAGAAGGCGCTTGTACTGAGAAGTGGGACAGTAATAAGCTAATTATAAAACAGAGCAACATACAGAAGAGGGAATAATGCATCACGAAACTCTATGCAAAAAAAACCTTTTTAGGCATACAATCGCTTTAAACAAAAGCATAGTTAAAAACGGTTGCTGATCAAACGTCCATTTTCAAAGACCCGAGCTGAATGCTGAAAGTTTGCTAGGAAAATTCCCCCAAAAGTTACGGGATCCGGGTCGGGGTGAGCACAGGATCGTTTTATTTCATAGCCCGGGAACTTTACAATCATTATTTTACGTTTGGCAAACTAATTGGTATGCTACCGCCGTCGCCAGCTTTGTGGGTACTTAATTCACGCGTGTTTTACTACCTGTGAAGACTTTCGTAATATTTTGAATGTGGATGTTAAAGTGTAATGATCTTAATTTATTCTAAGGTAATAATATAAAATTAAACTATGTTTGCGGGATTTGTCGCGCACAATTAAATAAAAATATAACGAACATTTTGACTAACCTCGACGTTTCGCTCAAGTTGCATTCAATCAATCGGGAAGATGGATATAGGTTGTCATCCTCGTGGAATCCGGTAATCGAGAAGTGTTCGCGTCGTGGTATGTCTACATGTATGTCCGCCGAAACTGTCAGCATTGTGTGTCGTGATTCAGCTTATCTTGTTACGGACAGCGACGTTACGAAAAACCAACCACGGGTAGTTCGAGAAAACACCCGCCGCTCAAGACGATGACACCCACATACTTCAGTCTGCCCGTGACCACGGCCAATGCAACTTGACCGAAACGTCGAGGTTAGTCAAAATGTTCGTTATATTTTGATTTAATTGTGCGCGACAAGTCCCGTAAACATAGTTCAATATGAGTGAAATTCGCAAAAGTTTAAAAACTTCTAATATAAAATTAAACACCTTGTTTTCCGTCACTGTCGCTTGATGTAATTATAACAAAGCGAGTCTCAAAAATGATTCAATTTTGATGTTATGACAATCTAATTCTTTATTTATTCGCTTTTTCATTACATATTTAGATTATTATCATCAGTGGACTATTACTATATGGCTATTTGCTTTGTGGGCAAAGTGTTATTGGGTTTTTTCATTAGGAAATTCTCAGTAGCAGCCCGGAGTCTGGATTTGTACCCGGTTAATGGCAATAGGCTCGCCCCCTATTACATGGGACTTACAACATAACTGGCGAAATGTGGGTGTACTATACACCTCTGCCTACCCCTTAGGGGAAATACAGGCGTGATGTTATGTTATGTTATGTGTGGACTATTGTCCTCTGCTGGAATGGTATATATATATTGTAATATAATTTACTTGGAATTTTTTAAACTTTCGAATTTCACTCATATTGAACTATGTTTACGGGACTTGTCGAGCACAATTAAATCAAAATATAACGAACATTTTGCCTAACCTCGACGTATCGGCCAAGTTGCATTGGCCGTGGTCACGAGCAGACTCAACATGAGTTGACGTCGAGGTTAGTCAAAATGTTCGTTATATTTTGATTTAATTGTGCGCGACAAGTCCCGTAAACATAGTTCAATATAATTTACTTATATAATTAAATATAAGATAAATATAGAATACTAGACTTTGCCCGCGGCTTCGCCCGCATGTTTTTTTTATATTCTTTATGGGCTTGCGTTTAATATAATTCGGCTTATCACAGAAAGGCTTGTCGCGCATACCTCGGGAATTATTTATTGTCCGGGATAAAAACTAACCCACATTTTAACCCTGGTTATGGTCTATTTGTGTGCCAAATTTCATCCAAATCCGTTCTGAAGATTCAGCGTCAGACTCTATACCACCCTTAATCTTTATTATAATAAAATAACACATCTCAAATGTCCTCGAGATCGTTAGGTACCATTCACACTTTACTACCACCGTCTTCAACGGCCATAACTAGTCGCCAGACCATAAAGTCGACGTGAAAACTTTTAACGATGCCAGCACACATATTGGAAATGCTTCTGAAAAACGAAATAAGCATTTTATAGATTTCCTTTTAAAAGCAGATACGAGTAAAGTAAAGATTTAAATTGTGGAAAGAAAAATTTTTTCTTTCCACAATTTAAATCTTTAGATTTCGCTTCGCATGCGTAAAATGCGTTATAAATAATAAAATAATTAGTAAGGGTAGGCATATCTATACGACTTTGATTTAACTGCAAAGTTAGTCGAGTCGGTTAAGAAACAATGTTTCTTAATAAGATATCGCTGACGTCACCCAAAGACGTATAGTGGAGGATAATTTCGATACCACGAGCAGTGTTCACGGTAGCTTAGTGGCTAAAGCACTGGCGTACTGAGCCAGGAGTCGCAGGTTCGAATCCTGCTCGTGAGCGATTTTTTCTTTCCACAATTTAATTCTTTAGATTTCGCTTCGCATGCGTAAAATGCGTTAAAAATAATAAAATAACGAGTAAAGTAGTAAATTTTGGTGTTTGTAGTAGACTTATTTTTCAATAGTCTTTAATTCTTCAGGCATTGCTTAAAGAATCTGAAAATATAACAGCTAAACAAAACGAGCACCTTCAATGATGAGCTATGATAGTCTGAATATCCGCCAGGATTCCGAACCTTTATGGAAACCACTTGCAGTACCTACACAGTCTAACATCGTCAGTATACAGGTAGGTGCAGTCGGTATATCCAACTGGAATAATTTAACTTATCTTTCTATATAATAAGTAGGCAAAAACATATTTTTGTATGATATAAAAATCTAAGTAAATCATTTTAATTACAATTCAAATCGATACAATAGTTTTTTTTTTCTATATTAATATTAAAAAGAGGAAAGATTTATTTATTTGTTTGTAATCCTCCTACTTACCTCTTTATATATGGTTAATATTTATTTTACTGGCTTGGCTTCCGCTTATCAATTCGGGTTGACACTGATACAACCAGCGCTGTGTTGTGGCTCACATTACAACACAGTATCATGCTGAGTGTCAACCTCTTTGCCGCAGCTACGACATGCAAAGTTACTTTACTTATGATGTTACAACTATCACTATAAATCCTAAAATGAAAGAAGGTATTTTTTATGTATACCTACCGTCTTATCGTGGCAAAAAATCATTTTGCTTTTAGCGATAAGACTGCCAATTGTTAGTACTGTGGTCATGTTTGTTATAACTTTATTTTTATGGTGTGAAAACAATAAAGTATCTATCGATCTCGATCTTTCTTTCTTTCTAATAGATAAACTCTGAAACTACTGAACCGATTTTAGTAATTTAATACTTTATCCAGAAGTAACATATATACAGGATATATTTTATTTCAGTCAGCGGGCGAAGCCGCAGGTAAAGTCTAGCTATTCCATAATAAACAAACCTGCATTAAAATTTCATTTTCAGTGCTAATCCCCAATATTCTGTTCATAATTATTTTAAGCTTAGACGAATAAGATTTCCGTTGAGGGAATTATTCAAAACATTCACAGGATTACAAGCCAACGAAATTAAATTCCGACATGGCGGTGTCTCGGACGAGGCTGAATAAAAAAATACCTTTGCTAAATCCTGTTAAATTAAATCAAAATTTGACATCTTTTGGTACACCTTTCCGGTTAGTTACCCCAAAAAGGAATTATGGAAAGTTTTTTATCGTGAATGTAAGAAGTGGGGTGATATCAGTTAAACGCACAGAAATAGATAGAATGGCCATAAGGGCAGGGCGCGCGTGGCAGCACCATGCACCATAGTACAGGATATTTCAAAGCCTTTCTCAGCACGCCATAAAACAACAAGTCATAAACTTGTTTATATAAATACTGTAAAAAAAACCGTTAAAATTCCTTATTGTGCTGTTTCCTTACTGGTCTATGGCTGTTTCTAACTGCAGAAACAAAAGCTGTAAAGTACATTTGATTAAAAATATTTTTTTAATAATGACGTCAAAATGTAATGCATAATTTGTTTGGAAAGTTGCCACGCATGAATCGCAAGTAAAATTGTGATTACAACCATTCTATCTATTTCTGTGGTTAAACGGCTTTGCTTCCTTATTGTATTAAAAGTGTACCCATGTAAATTACATTTAAAATAGCATAGCACTACAGAACATGTTTCTTCTCGTAGGGTTGGATGTGGGCGAAACAACATTTGCAATGCTTTTCATTCATTTTCTTTTAAATTAAGAACAACTGTTTATCTTAACTCGGTCTGTGCCAGACGTTGTTGAACGGAGTGCTTTGGCTCTGATTGCAATTCTGCTTAATCTGTTTGTGGTCTAAAGACATAAGATAATGTTAACGTTTTTTTACAAATGCAAATGGTATACCTACACAACGTGTTATTGAAATAACTTAAAACCTCTTAAGGGGTCAATGTACTTATCAGTATGAACAACTTTTGCTATGGGATCAACCCTGAAAAAAATATCAGCTGATCCCTACATTTTGTCGATTCATATGAACAAAAATGAGCGGATTTTTTTTCGCGATTTCAGGGTTAGTCCCATAGTAAAAGTTGTTCATACTGATAAGTAAATAGACCCCTTAAGAGATTTTCAGTTATTTCTATAACACGGTGTATACAAACAAAAACCCATTGCCACAGGGTTTTTCATAACAACTTAGCAAAGTCTGGTTACCAAAAAAATATGTTTTCGATTGCATTCATAACTTCCCTTTCCTTCCCCTCCCCCTCCCTTTTCCCTTCCCTTTCTTTCTTTCTTCTCCTTTACTTTTCTTCTGCTGAATTTAACAAATAGTCATACGAGGCTGTGTCGTGAACACTGCAAGACGTATCCGGCGTCGATACGTAGGTACTTACCTGCTCCATTATTCTATAAAAATAAATAACACCGTCCCTAAAACCCAAAAGTCAACTCACAAAGACAAGTTTTACAACGGCCTTCTTGACCTAAAAGAAGAGAATGCAAAACCGAGGCTTAATATTTTAATTTCGAAATCTAAAATTGGCCAAAAACACAAAACTTTGTTGAAAACTAACTGCAGTTCTATCTACCTATTAAAGCTCCATTGAAACAACGATATAGACAGTAGCCAAGATACAGAGCATTAGAAACCTCCCTTGATTCGCTCTACCCAGTCCAACAAAGCCTTATTAGGTTGTGTTGTGCACGCTGCAAGATGCGCCCAGCGTCAATCGATGTGGGTAGCCATGGCAACGGTCGCCAGCCCACAACCAGACAAGGCGTTTACACTTTACGATTTGGCGACAATGGGTTAGAATTTGTTGATACGATTTCTGCGGGTTTATTGTGTTTTTTAATAAGATTAATAATAACGGACCCTGTTCCTGTGGGTTAATACTTTAATATTTTTAAATGTAAATTAACCCCCCTCCCAACCTTCTGGGGCCCCCTTTCGGCGTTGCAACCGGGGAGCCTAACGAGCTTGTTATATGACACAACGCCACTGCACCACCACCATGTAGGACTATCGTCCACGTCGTCACCGGCGAGGCTCGTCACTCGTCACGATTGACGAACCGCAATTTCCATTCGATGCTGAAAGTTCGACTGTCGAGAAAACCTTCCCGATGCAGCAGCGGCTGCCAGGAGGACCGATGGCGGGGTCCCCCAGCAACGCCCTAGGCTGAGGTTCGAGGCTCTGAGTCCTTACCCTGGGGACGTACTTACGGTTGTTGCAACTGGTGCTTGTAGGAGCTAGCAACGTATTCGTTTAGGTTAGGATTAGGCTAGGTTAGTTTGAGAGGAGACCTCGGGAACTCTTCATCAATATAACTAGTCCGATTAAGCAAAATAGTTACCTAGGTGCTAGGTGGTGGTGGTGGTGGTTTGACGACGTCTGTGGTCTAGTGGTTCGAGTGTCGGACTGTTGATCACGAGGTCGTGGGTTCGATTCCCACAGAACACAAATATTTGTGTGATGAACATAAGTGTTTGTGTTGGTCTGGGTGTTTCTTATGTATTATAAGTATGTATTTACAAAAGAAAAGTATATAAGTATTTTCATCAATTATCTAGTACCCATATTACAAGCTCTGCTTAGTTTGGGACTAGATGGTGCTGTGTAAAAATGTCCCAAAATATTTATTTATTTTATTTATTTATTTAACTGCGAGAGCCCATTCGAAAAAAAACGCTGTCATAGATTGACCATCCATACAAATATTTGCGGGGATCGAAACCGTGACCCTGCGCCTGCGCCTTCTTAGATATAGAGGGGGCATTTGACAACACCTCAACAAATGTCATACTAAAAAGTATGGAGCAACGCAACATTGACCGAACGACCATCTACTGGATCGAAGCAATGTTGCGTAACAGAGTAGTGTCAACATCTCTCTTAGACACAACCATAAGGATGAGACTAAACAGGGGTTGCCCACAAGGGGGCGTCCTGTCTCCCCTAGAATGGTCTTTAGTTGTTGACAGCTTACTGAGCGAGCTCAATAGGGCTGGCTATTACACGCAAGGTTACGCGGACGATCTGGTAGTGATTACCGTTGGCAAATGCCAATCAGTCATCTCCGATCTGATGCAAAAAAAAATGCCTGTAGAATAATCGAAAAATGGTGCAAAGACTCCCAACTCTCGGTCAATGCAGACAAAACTGTCATTGTACCTTTTACAAAGAAAAGGAAGTTGGATGGCTTAAAACCACCAACCCTCTTCGGTAAAACGGTCAACTTTTCGGATGAGGTCAAATATCTAGGCATTATCCTAGACCAAAAACTCACGTGGAATGCACACATTAAACATGTGACAAGGAAAGCAAAAATTGCTTTGGGAACTTCCTGCCGACTGGTCAACTCGAAATGGGGCCTTAGACCATGGGCAACGCTGTGGCTGTACACTGCTATAGTAAGGCCCATGATAACCTATGGCTGTGTCGTATGGCATGGAAAAACCCATCAGACTATCTGCAGGGATGCTCTCTCAAGCCTCCAGAGACTCGCGTGTCTCATAATAACAGGAGCAATTGCATCGACTCCGACCGCTGCACTTGAGGCTCTGCTTAATCTCGTTCCTTTGCATGTGCAGGTGCAAATGGACGCTAGGGCAGCAATGATAAGGGCCAGAATAGTGGGAAGGACAAGATGGAAGTAGACTGCCATGAGGGCACTGCAAGAGAACCTTATGAAGAAAGACATCATTGCCATGCCCACTGATGCAATGTTAAAATAATACAGCTTTGATAGGCTGTTTAGGGTATTCATACCTCAGAGGACTGAGTGGAAGGACGAAACGCCAGGCCAGCCTCAGTCCACTGATGTTGTTTGGTTCACCGACGGATCAAAAAAGAGGGTCTAGCAGGAGCCGGATTCCACGGTGGGCGGCCAAAGGTAAAAAAATTCGCCAACCTAGGCCAGCACACCACTGTGTTTCAAGCGGAATTATTTGCCTTATTGGATGTGTCCGTTTAAGTCTGCAGAGGACCTATATTAATAGGTGAATCTTCATCTTCTCTGACAGCCAGGCTGCTTTAAAAGCCTTAAATTCAGAGGAAATTGACTCCAAACTTGTAAAGGAGTGTGTCCAGCTATTAAACTCACTAGGAGCGGCAAACTCGGTGGCACTAGGATGGGTACCTGGACACTGTGGCATTAGGGGCAACGAAGCCGCTAATGAACTGGCTAGAGCTGGTGCTGAAAGCCCCAATGTGGGCCCGGAGCCAATCTGTGGCATTCCTAAATGCACCACTACAGCCTACCTTAAAAACTGGGGAACTGACCAAAGTATTAGCCTTTGGGAAAAATCCCCAGGCCAAGAACACTCGAAAGCGCTACTTGTGGGCTTCAAAAAAAGGTTTACGAAAGAAGCGCTTTCGTTGAACAAAAATCAGATAAGAATCCTGACAAGAACCCTTACTGGGCACTGTAAGCTGAACAAACACCTTCACAGGATGGGCCTCAGTAATACCACAGTTTGCAGGTTTTGTCGCGAAAAGGATGAGACGCCCATCCATATCCTATGCGAATGTGATTCAGTGCACCACATCAGAAGCCAGCATCTTGGAGGCCACGTCATCTCAATACATAAATAAATAAATATCTTTGGGACATTTTTACACAGCACCATCTAGTCCCAAACTAAGCAGAGCTTGTGGTATGGGTACTAGACAATGGATATAATACGTATATACTTTTTTTTTTTTGTAAATACATACTTATAATACATAAGCAACACACCCAGACCAACACAAACACTTATGTTCATCACACAAATATTTGTGTCCTGTGGGAATCGAACCCACGACCTCGTTATCAGCAGTCCGACACTCGAACCACTAGACCACAGAGGTCGTCAATGCAGGAGATCAAATCCTCCTCCCCCGAGGTCATAGTCGACTTTATGATTTACTTGCAGCTTGGGGAAGTGCTGTAATGCTGCAAGAGGCGTCACAATAGATCTTTTAGGTCGCAGTGGCTTAGGGGCGTTCAAGACCCTACCTCTTTCCTCAAATAAAAAAAAACCGTGACCCAATCCGTGGGCGCAAGCGCAACTGAAGTCAGTAGCTGCGCTGCTAAGTAAGTATGCCAAACGTCTCATCAAATTAATCTCTACTATAACAATGGGTGGGGTATGGTCTGGGGTGCATTAAAAGAGCTTCCACGAGTGACGATATTTAATTGATAGTTCGGCGCACCCTGGGCAGTCAGCCCCGCTACCAACCTGCTAACTGGCTAATCTTTTTCCCACGACATGAGCTATTATCATTTGAATAGGCTATTGACACTATATTAGAAGAAGAAAACTATAATAATAAATAAATAATAATAAAAATTAATAAGAAATGAATATTTTTGAGACATTTTTACACAGCACCATCTAGTCCCAAATAAGCAGAACTTGTACAATGGGTAGACAATCGATATAATACTAATATACTTATAATACATAAGAGACACCTAGACCAACACAAACACTTATGTTCATCACACAAATATTTGTGTCCTGTGGGAATCGAACCCGTGATCAGCAGTCCGACACTCGAACCACTAGACCACAGACGTCGTCGAATAATACGAGTGTCTACTCTACTTTCTCCACAAACCATTATCACTTGAACATACGCCACATATTTCAAATACAGTACAGATCGTACAGTATAAAAAGCTCACGTCCCCACGCAAAATTGGCAAACTGTACACAGATGAATGGGATCCTCGCCATCAAAGTTTTGCCCTGGCGGTGACGGCTTTGTTTATTTGACACGTTTCTGTATGAGTTTCACAGTGAAATATATGCAGTCAATCATAGTTAGGGAAATATGCAGCAGAATAGCTGAATAGAATTGATTGAACATTTTTATTTGAGGTATGAAATAGACAACCGATTTGAATTTTATATGCGAGCTTCAGTCCAATTTGAGAGAAAGTACAAAGAAGAGGGTATAATCAAAATGTGCATCAAGAACTCTACTATGACAAGTAAGGAATTTTAGTGTTTAACTCAACTAAACGCGGCGCTGCGATCTCGCGGATAATAATATTAAACTAATCATAGAACAGTTACATCATTATTACTCATAGAAATCTAAATAAAGGTAATAGAAGTGACAAAGGCGCGTGAACTTGCCGCTGCGTACAGGTGTACTTTAGGACACCAGTGCGCGAACCGTTTGCTTGATCATCAGTGCTGTTTTGGACGCGGAGTCACTAAAATTGTATTTTACAGCATATCTAGCAGCGGATTATTTTACGCTTAATTTATTTTGCATTGAATGCTAGAAACATGGTAGGCTTAATTGCGTATTTATGTGTTGGTATTGGAAAACCGGCGACATGCGTTCCGGGATTAAAATAAAAACCGGCCAAGAGCATGTCGGGCCATGCTCAGTATTATAGGGTTCCTTAAGTAGGTCTAATTACAAACGAATCAAATCGAATATTAATCATTGCTATTTTAGTTTTTGCAAACAGCGCCACCTAGTGCTAAATTTAAGAAGCTAAATTTAAGAAGTGTGTCATATAAATATAACACGAAGTTTCTTTTTGTGATTTTTTTAATTAAAAAGTAACTAAAGGAGAATTATTTGCATTTTTCTCTAAGGTCAATGACCTATGAACTAGGACGTCTTAAGTATTTTTCAGTTTTCTCACTATAACTAAAAAATGTATAATCACATTATACTCGAAATAATTTTAAAACAGAGATTTTATTAAGGTCTATCAATGTGGAAGACTATAAGTTTCTACGTTGCATGGTTTAGAAATGGCAGGGGGGGGGACACATTGCAAGCCACTTTGGCGAACTGTATTTCGCAGATGGTATACCTGATAAAAAAGTTATGTATGAAACATTACCTTTATTTTAGTAGACCTATTCAATGATATCCCACAAGAGGGGGAGCAGCGAAAAAAAAAATGTCATCCCCATTTCACATGTATACCACCCCTAAAATACGTTATTTTTTTATTCTTTTAAAATTGATTTAATTTACCTATGTTTAAAACTGTAGAAGTTATTAAGCTGTAAAGGATTAGGATAGACGGACAGACGGACAGACGGACAGACGGACGGACATGATGAAACTATAAGGGATCCTTGTAGGACTACGGAACCCTAAAAAATTGTAGATAACATTTCTATTTCCTTATTGTTTAGATTTCTATGGTTTATAAATAAATATTTTTGGGACATTTTACGCATCACCATCTAGTCCCAAACTAAGCAGAGCTTGTACTTTATGGGTACTAGACAATGGATATAATACTTAGATACTTATTTTTTGTAAATAGGTACGTACTTATAATACATAAGAAACACCCAGACTAACACAAACACTCATGTTAATCACACAAATATTTGTGTCCTGTGAGAATCGAACCCACGACCTCCAGCAGTCCGACACTCGAACTACTAGACCATAGAGGATATTACTAAACCTGAAAAGGGGTCATCGACCATCGTAGTCATCATTAGGAACAACTTTTACTATGGGACCAACCCTGAAATCGCAAAACAAAAATCTGCTGATCTCTAAAAAATCATCGATCTTTTAGTAAGTTTGTCGATAGAATTCCCTGAATGAGCTCTTAAAATATTATGTTTCTAGCATTAAATTCAAAATAAATTAAGCCCAAATACAATTTTGCTGTTAGATATGCTGCAAAATACAACTTTATCGGCCCATAGCCATTATTATAATATCCTAATGTTATGTCGTAAATGAATATTAAAATATATTATAATATAAAAGAACTTTATCCATGCTCTGTAGTCAAATACTCGCTTCCTGTTTCCACTCCAGTTATCTCAAATCCCAAGATTCCCAAGACGGTTCCTATTTTCAATAGAATATTCAGTAAAATCTAAAACAATAGCTTCCTCGATCGTGAGCATATCTGGAATAATCTAATTTGCAATAAGAATTTTAGAATCTTCGGAAAACGGGCACAAGAGTGTACTTCGAATAAAATGTAATTTTTGGAATGTTGATTTTCTTCAAAAATGGGAACATATGTATTCAGTAATAGTAGTTTATGAATCTGTTGCATACAGGGGCACACATGGGTTATTTAAACACGAGTGTGAGCATAGACATATAACACATAGACCGATAGTTCCCTTTAACAGATCAGCTTATAGCGACGCACAAAAAAGATCTATGTGTGTTTAAGCGAGCTCACCAACAGGCACACAAGCGCACAAATAATGTTGCAAGTAAATTTCATTTTCCCGAAAAAGTAGGGAAAAATTGGTTGCGTTCAGAATTTTGCAGCCAGTGAATAGTAAGATATTCATTTAGCTGTCTGATATTTTTTATTAGATACCTACCTAGTCATTTAGTTATTTATTAAGGCTAAGTTCAGAAAACGTCAACTGAATGATTAAACGATTAAGAACAGGTTTTTGCATTACGACGGTAATACGGGTGGTTTGGCAGCAGCCGCGGCCCCACCTTGGGCACCAACCGCTTAAAGTGCGGCCCAAAGTCCCATCGGCTGTCGAGGACGAGTAGGTACTTGATCGTCGACTCGATGCCGCCATACGGCAGATTCGAATCCTGCTCGTTAGCGATTTTTTCTTTCCACAATTCTGTCTTTAGATTTCGCTTCGCATATTTACGCATGTGAAGCGTTAAAAATAATGAAATAAAACACGATTTAGCTAATGGCAGCCCTTAAATAATAATTATTTGGCAAATGCAAAATACGTGATTCAAAATTATTTAGCATAAAAAAGAAAAGGGTACTCATTTTATTTATCCTAAAACACTACTAATAAAAGTACAGCTTGGCATAAAATTACATAAAATGGGGGCGCCACTAGTCATACATTGATAAATGTACAACTTTTAAAATCGCGTTTTTGGCAGAATTTTTTAAAGCCCTAATCATATAAATTCAATTTAAGTGTTTACAGACACATCTCTTGCAAGATAAAACAAAGATTGATTCAATACTCAAAGAAAAAAAAAAAAAAAAAAACTCTCTCTTATTTAATTGAATTGAAAATATCAATCAATCAATCAATCAACTCAGCCTATCGCAGTCCACTGCTGGACATAGGCCTCTCCCAAGTTGCGCCACAACGCTCGGTCCTCTGCCTTCCGCATCCAGTCCCCCAAATGGTTATGAACGCACAACCAATTGAAAATATACAAAAATTATATTATTACATGGAAAATTAGTTCTGATTTTAGACGTTTTTGTCAAACTGTATTTACGAAAAAACAAATATGGGGTAAAATATTTTCCCATACCTAGCAACATTTTCATTGTTATGGCGTCTGTCAAGTTTATGAATTATTTTTGTGTTTTGACTAAAGATTATAACATGCCAGGTTGTACTTACCCGTGAAATAAGATCTATAAATGTTTTTTGTTATTATGTGACGAGTTGTGACACCCTTTCACTGTACAGTAAGTCATTATTTTAATAAATTGCGGGAGCGGTTCGCACTAAGACTTGTCCTTGAGCAATGACGTACTGATAGGCTTGGTTAGCCTTTTAAGGCTAACCTGGATTTGCGTCGCTCTGCGTGCGTCTACTGGGTTTCTATGTGTTATATTTCTATGAGTGTGAGTTTAAAAACCGAGCCGTAGCTTAGGCGAGGTTTTTAATAGTATCACACGAGTGTTTAAATACCTAGTTATGTCAGTTTTCTTACACTACTTTATCTAAACTCATACAATTTTAAATAAAATACCAAAGTCAAAATCTTGGTAACGCTGTCGTTAGTTTTTCTTAATTTTTAGGGTTCCGTAGTCCTACAAGGAACCCTTATAGTTTCGTCATGTCCGTCCGTCTGGCCGTCTGTCCGTCTATCCGTCTGTTCGTCTGTCTTAATCCTTTACAGCTTAATAACTTCTACAGTTATAAACATAAGTAAATGAAATTTTGTTAAAAATGATTTAGATATAGATCTCAATTTGAAAAGAATAAAAAAATCTTGATAACGTATTTTAGGGGTGGCGTCCATACCTACATGTGAAATGGGAAATGAAATCGTGAGGTGTAACATAGAATAGGTCTACTAAAATGAAGGTAATGTTTCATACATAACTTTTTTATCAGATATACCATCTGCGAAATACAGTTCACCAAAGTGGCTTGCAATGTGTCCCCCCCCCCTGCCATGTCTAAACTATGCAACGTAGAAACTTAGTCTTCCAGAATGATAGAACTTTGTAAAAACTCTCTTTTAAAATTATTTTGAGTATAATGTGATTATAAATTGAGTTATAGTGAGAAAACTGAAAAATACTTAAGACGTCCTAGTTCATAGGTCATTGACCTTAGAGAAAAATAATCTTAGCAAATAATGCTCCTTTAATTACTTTCTATTTAAAAAAATCACAAAAAGAAACTTTGTGTTATATTGATATGACACACTTCTTAATTTAGCGCTAGGTGGCGCTGTTTGCAAAAACTAAAATAGCAATTATTAATATTCGATTTGATTCGTTTGTAATTAGACCTACTTAAGGAACCCTATAATACTGAGCATGGCCCAACATGCTCTTGGCCAGTTTTTTTATTCTGGTAAAAGATTATTTCGACATTTACGTTGCTGAGAAATTCATCATATATCATCATCATATCACTGCTGTTTTCAGATATTTTTGCCCAGAATAAAACTTTAGGCTAACAAAAAAAAAAAATTGCGTAAACCATCACAATAAATTCACAAGTTATGACGACCAAATCCAGTAGGCCATGGCGCGCGGCCACGCACGCGCCCTAGCGCGCGTCAACACAGATAATAAATATTTTATCTGGCGATAGTCTGGCGAAAACATTATAATCGGAACTAATTTTCTATCCTTGTAAGGATTCCGTCAATCTCTGTTTTATCATACAAAAAATATGCCTTTAAACACTTACATATAATTAAAAGCAATATGACAATCCAAAGTTCTGCCAAAAACGCGATTTTAAACGATATTTTTTTTCAATGTATGACTATTGGCGCCACCTGAATTTTGTGTACTCTTAGGTGCCAAACTGTACGACTGCAAAAAAAAAAGGATTGAAAACTTCTTGGTTGGGTCGAAATGGCATTAAAAACTCCTTAGTTTTTCTGAAGTGTGCGGTTATAGAAAATAAATAAATTACAGCATTGTTCTGTTCAGCAAACTGTATCGTAATGAATTTTATCTACACTCGTATCGTAAAATTTGAATTATGAACTCGAAAGTAATGTCATAATGACATACTTTACGCACATGCACCTGTAATGAATTTAAAAAGTTTCATTACGATACAGTTTGCTGAACAAAACAATGCGGTAATTTAATTTTTTTTCCATAACCGCACACTTCAGCCCAACTAAGAAGTTTTTAATGCCACTTCGACCTAACCAAGGAGTTTTCAAACTTTTTTTTAGCAGTCGTGCAGTTTGGCACCAATGAATACACAAAATTCAGGGTGGCGCCACTTGTCATACATTGAAAATTTTTATCGTTTAAAATCGCGTTTTTGGCAGAACTTTTGATTGTCATATTGCTTTTAATTATATTTAAGTGTTTACAGGCATATTTTTTGTATGATAAAACAGAGATTGACGGAATCCTGACAAGGATAGAAAATTAGTTCCGATTATAATGTTTTCGCCAGACCATATTTTATTATCTGTGAAGGCGCGCACCAGCGCGCGTGCGCGGCCGCGCGCCACGGCCTACTGGATTTGGTCACCCTAACTTGTAAATTTATTGTTATTGTTTACGTTATTATTATGGTTTTGTATGTCGAAAGTTTTATTCTGGGCAAAAATATCTGACTACAGCAGTGATACTGAACTGAGGAGAATATGACCCCGCCTGAATTTCTGGATGCAGCAACGTAAATTACGAACAATGTTTTACCAGAGAAATCAAGAAAAACAACGACAATGTTATTTTTAATTATGCAACAGTTTCATAAACTACTATTTTTATAGTAGTTTATGAAACTGTTGCATAACAGGGGTTATTAAAACACGAGTGTGAGTTTAAAAACCGAGCCGTAGGCGAGGTTTTTAATAGTATCACACGAGTGTTTTAATACCTAGTTATGTCAGTTTGATACACTAAACTCATACAATTTTAAATAAAACACCAAAGTCAAAATCTTGGTAACATTTTCGTAGTTTTTCTTGATTTTTCTGGTAAAAGATTGTTCGTCATTTACGTTGCTGTATCCAGAAATTCAGGTGAGGTCATATTCTCCTCACTTCAGTATCACTGCTGTAGTCAGATATTTTTGCCCAGAATAAAACTTTAGACATACAAAACTATAATAATAACGTAAACAATTACAATAAATTTACAAGTAACGATGACCAAATCCAGTAAGTAGGTCATGGCGCGCGGCCGCGCACGCGCCCGCGCGCTCCTACACAGATAATAAAATATAGTCTGGCGAAATCATTATAATCGGAACTAATTTTCTATCCTTGTCAGGATTCCGTCAATCTCTGTTTTATCATACAAAAAATATGCCTGTAAACACTTAAATATTAAAAAAATAATTAAATACATAATACACACACACACACACACTTAATTATTTAAAGCAATATGACAATCCAAAGTTCTACCGAAAACGCGATTTTAAACGATAAAATTTTTCAATGTATTACTAGTGGCACCACCCTGAATTTTGTGTACTCATTGGTGCCAAACTGTACGACTGCTAAAAAAAAGGTTTGAAAACTCCTTAGTTGGGCTGAAGTGTGCGGTTATGGAAAAAAAATTAAATTACCGCATTGTTTTGTTCAGCAAACTGTATCGTAATGAAACTTTTTAAATTCATTACAGGTGCATGTGCGTAAAGTATGTCATTTTGACACTACTTTCGAGTTCATAATTCGAATATTACGATACGGGTGTAGATAAAATTCATTACAGGTACATGTGCGTAAATTATGTCATTATGACATTACTTTCGAGTTCATAATTCGAATACGATATAGTTACGATACGAGTGTAGATAAATAAATATACAACACGATTTAAAACTAGCTGTGCCCCGCGGTGAATACACCCGCCGTGCGTCGCATCGCTCGATGTACCTACTTCGTATTCGCTTAGCTTTCTTTCAGAATTTTTTTCTTTTTGCTTGGCTTTTAAGCGTCTGTTAAATAGCCTATAGTGCCTATACTATTCCTGATGAATCTTTAAATAGCCTATAGTGCCTATACTATTCCTGATGAATCTTGCTACCATATATACAAAAATATTTTTTCAAATCCGACTTGTACTTCCAGACTTTTAGTACCTACTAATTAGCGCGTTTAAACAAACAAACAATCAAACGACAAAAACCTTTAGCTTTATTATATTACACAGATCATATCAGGTATTATATTTTCGAATTCGACTGGTAGTTCCAAAACTTCCAAAGATTAGCGCGTTAGTCTACCTGCGACCACGAACGCTGCAAAGCTTTCGAAACATCAGGAAAACCAATTTAAATAATATACGCGATTTAATCCGGTTAAACTTTGTTTTATTATAATATGTAGTGATCGCGAAAACCTAAGAAATTATTATTATATTCGTAAGACTGCAGTGTTTTAAACTTGTTCAAGAATCTTACAAGCCTAGTAGTCTTGCCCAAGATCGCTAAAAGACAGAAATTACTTATAAGAGTTGACGAATGTATTAACAAGTAGATGTCAGCCATTTGGGGGGAGCGGCATTACTTTATTAACTAGCTAAAAGAAAACACGGATTGAAGCAAATTAAATATTTTTGTATATGAGTTGTGATTGATTATAGAAGAAAAAAATTCAAAACATATCAGGAAATAATCAAATTATTCAACATGGTGCCGAATGATCCATCTTGTTTATTTTTATAAGCCTTGCTGTGCTTATAGATAGCCTTACCAAAGCCCTAAAAGAATAACTAAACAAAATGGTGAGATCGAATCTTGTAGATTGATCTTATTTGACGACGTCTGTGTTCTAGTGGTTCGAGTTTCGGACTGCTGATCACAAGGTCGTGGGTTCGATTACCACAGAACATAAATATTTGTGTGATGAACATAAGTGTTTGTGTTGGTCTGGGTGTTTCTTATATATTATAAGTATGTATTTACAAAAGTTTGTATTTCTCAGTTATAATAATGTACTCTGTGAGTAGTACATAATAATGCAATGATCGTGTGTTATTCTGTGATTTCTGTGTGACACACGCACCCAACACCCAAGAAAAAATCCTTTCCGCTTGGCCGCGTTCACTCATATCGCACGACGTCGTCGGATGACGCTGGGAGCGTTCCTTGGGCGTTCGTTTGTATGATCGCTCTGAGTAACTGAACAACCAAAGTACGTTCCGGGCGTCGTCGGACGATAATACTGAATGCGGCCCTTCACTTAAATCGCCGATCTCAGATCTCAGAATAGAATATAGTTCTTCTAAATTCTATGCCTCGTTGGTCTAGTGGTTGCAAGCGCGACTGCTGAGCGTGGGGTCCAGGGTTCGATTCCCGGGTCGGGCAAAGTGTTATTGGGTTTTTTCATTAGGAAATTCTCAGTAGCAGCCCGGAGTCTGGATTTGTGCCCGGTCAATGGCAATAGGCTCGCCCCCTATTACATGGGACTATAACATAACTGGCGAAATGTGGGTGTACTATACAGCTCTGACTTCCCCTTCGGGGAAATACAGGCGTGATGTTATGTTATGTTATGTTAAATTCTATGGAGCGATAAAAAAACGCCCAAACAACGCTCCGAGCGTCGTCCGACGACGTCGGGCGATATAAGTGAACGCAGCCAAGGACGGATAGAGGATTTTTTCGCGGCAAGAACTAGGGTTGCACTCCTAATCATTATAACAGTTTAGTTTACATATATTTCGGCCCGGCGGCGTACTATATGTAGGTATATTGTTGGAAATTGGACTACATTTCGGCCGGACATTACGATGTGCTTTTGATTTTCCTGCAGGAAGATGATAGTTTTTAGCTTTCTCGTAGGTAAGTTTCACTTCATGTATCATTGAATTTCCATAATAGGCCTCTTTGTATTTACTTTGAGAACCCTGAGTGCATTTTTATTAGCCAGTTCTACTACCTATATTAGTTTTCTTTCAGTTTTATTAAAACTGCAACACCGCTCAGCAAAATTAATAACTGCAACTTACTTTATAAACATGTACCTTAACTTAGGTACATTTTAACGTTAACTTCATGTACAAACCTTAAACTCTCTGAAATTGGTCATCAAGTTATCGCAAATACCTGAAAAAACATTTGACGTTTTTCGAATAAATATTATATTTTATTCTAGTAGGTATACTATATTTTACATGTCTTGTCCTGAAAAATACTATATTTTACCGAAAAACAGTTGGCAACCCTAGCATGAACCCTTATCGAATAATTCTGGGCTCATAACTATTATGTCCTTCTATTGTTATTCCTATCTCCAATACTTGCTAGATCTACTATCATAGGGCTATTGTTATTTACCTGTACGGTACGGTCGGAATAACGTCCTTCATAAATAATTAATATGATCAAGAACAAACCCAACCTGAAACGAGGACACGAAATATTCAAATGCATGGACGAAACTGAGCGAAACAGACTTAATTTTAAACCCAGTATTATGTTAAATATTGGTTAATATGCGTTGAATACTTTTTTTATGATAAATGTTATTATAGGATGGCGACAACGCGACGCCGTGGAAGTTTTCCGCCACCTGGCTGTCGACAGTCCAGAGGGACTAGAAGGAGAGCGAAATTGAAGCCACGAACGCGTGGGATAGAAATAAATGAAGAAGGCAGACAAGGATCCAGCCTTTGTGTCAGCGGGGGGTCGCGTACCTACTTATATCCAGCCCCGGATCTAAGTATAATTTTTTTTTTTGGTGCAGAGTTAGTCGCCGCCCTTTAGGAAAAAACTTTCGACCAATAAAATTCTAGGATTTTCGTAATTTTTGCTAAAACATGAATTTTAGATCTTTGAATTTTCCATTTGTAGATTAATATAATGTAGGTAACGGAATAACGGAACACCAAAAAAGACGAAACGTCAAAATACACAGGCGCGAGCGAAGCGAGCGCAAACTTTTTTCCAATTTCGGTTTTGTTCCTATTAACATACCTAATAGAATAGTTGCTTAAAACATACGTCTAGTACGCAGAAAAAGGAATGATAGAAAGACAAGCGCGAGCGTAGCGAGCGCGAAATTCTTTGGACTTTTCTTGAACAAACTGATTAGCTCTTCAGAAAAACTGTGAAAACATGGACATTCTGTGACAAAAGAGTACGTATTTATTTGAGCACAGCCCATTCTTGCGGCGCCTAGAGCGGCTAATAGTGGACACCATAGCGTAAATAAGTTAATATAGATTCACGCTATGGCAGTCCTACACCTGTAACATAACATTACATAACAACACGCCTGTTTCCCCGAAGGGGTAGGCAGAGGTGTATTCGTACACCCACATTTCGCCAGTTATGTAATAGTCCCATGTAATAGGTGGCGAGCCTATTGCCATTGACCGGGCACAAATCCAGACTCCGGGCTGCTACTGAGAATTTCCTATTGAAAAAACCCAATAACACTTTACCCGACCCAGGACCCCACGCTCAGCAGTCGCGCTTGCAACCACTAGACCAACGAGGCACACACACCTACACGCGCCTACACCTGTATGGGCAATGAAATAGTGCCTAAGTGCTAAATTTTTTGGTACTTTTTTGCAAACAACCGTTTTAAGAGCTCCGATTTTCAAAAAACAAATTACTTATCATCTAATATCGATGTTAGTATAGTATAGTATAGTATAACGGGCTGGTTTCCGCAACTCCACGATCAAGCGTGTATTTTGCGTACGGGTGGGAACTTACTCGATCCACCCTAACTCCTCGAAAAAGGCCAGCAACGCCTTGGTGTTGCTGGTGATCTCTCTGAGGGTACCTGGGTTACCGAAGTACTTGGCCCTGTATGTGGTGACCTCAGGGCAGTCTAGAAGCACATGGGCTGCTGTCTCGTCTTCCACCATGCAGGCTCTGCACAGTGGGCTGTCCGTGACACCTATGACAAAAAGATGTTTGTTAAAGGACCCGTGGCCAGTAATAGCAGCTGTGAATGTACGCAGCTGTTGTTTTGACAATCGGAGGGCCTGTTTCGTAAACCGGCCGTCGATTGTGGGAAGTGCCTCCTTGGCCTGCCTGCACTCACCATGGTCTTTCCATAGTTTGTAGTGTTTGTCCTTGGTGCGTTTCCTTACCAAGTTGCGTAGGTATCCAAAGGGGAGTGGCACTATGGGTTCAGGTCCCACGACTACCATACTCGATCCCCTTCTGGCCAGTTCATCCGCTGCGTCATTGCCTCGGGAACTGCTGTGTCCTTTGATCCATTGAATGGTTATGTTATTGAGATTACCTACCTGGTTGAGGTTTTGCTGGCACTCGTGTATCAGCCCCGAGTTTACCGTATGGCTGCTTAGTGCTTGTAGTACGGACATGCTGTCCGAGAGTATACGAATTGAGTGGTCTTTAACCTTCCTGGCTAAAATCGCCGAAGCTGCCAGGGAAATGCCCATGCACTCGGCCTGGAACACCGTGTTATGGACCCCCAATGGTGTGGCTATGTGTATATTGAGGTCTTCCGAGAAGATCCCGGCACCCGTACCTGTGCCTGTTTTGGATCCATCCGTGAAGATTCGCACCTCTGCAGGGCACAGCCCTTCGCATCGGTGATCCTCATACAGCTGGATTTTGTACTTCTTGTCGAAAATAAATTGCTTGGGAATCCGGTCGTTAATGGATTTCAACAGAGGGAATTCATTGCTGAGTTCCTCTATCAACGCGGTGTGTTGTGTACTACTCTTACTCCATAGATTTAGTGTTTTTAGACGTACTGCCGCCATCGCCGCCTCCTGTTGTATAAAAAGGTGGAGCGGTGGAATTCCCAGCATGGCTTCGAGTGCTGCAGTCGGGGTAGTCCTCATGCAGCCTGTAATCGCCACACAAGTCTTTGCATGCGCTGTAGTTTGTTTGAAGCTGTAATCAGCTTGGTTCTAGGCCACCAAACTACGGCCCCATAGGCAATCATGGGGCGGATTACCGCGCTGTATAGCCATAGTATAATTTTAGGGGATAGGCCCCACTTCTTACCTATCATTTTCCTGCATTGCCAGAAGGTGATGCAGGCCCTGTTTAGTTTGTTTTCTAGGTGATTACTCCAACTTAGCTTACTGTCTAAGATGACACCGAGGTACTTGACTTCGTTGGCCAGCTGGAGTTCAGTACTGAACAGTTTCGGTAAGCAATAGGGTCCTAATGCTCGCTTTTGGGTGAACATGACTAACTCAGTTTTGGTGGGATTCACTGAAAGATCAAATTCTCTGCACCAGCGTTCTATAATACGAAGCGCTTGTTGGGTGAGGTTGCAGATGGTCCCAGTCACCTTACCCGATACGAGGATGGCGAGGTCATCTGCATATCCTATTGTGTAGTAGTGGTTGTCGTTGAGTTTGGTAATGAGATCATTAATTACCAGATTCCACAGAAGGGGAGACAGCACCCCTCCCTGGGGGCAGCCTCTAGCTATCATGGCCATCTGTTGCTCTCCTTCAAGACGAACCACCCGTTTACTTAACATGTTTGCAATCCAGTCAGTTAGTACCTGCTCCACTCCGTGCTTGGAGAGGGCTGTTCTTATGCTGGAGAAGTTTGTTTTGTCGAATGCTCCTTCGATGTCTATAAAAGTTCCCAGGCAAGTACCTTTGTTGTGTATCGCTCTCTCTATCTGACTAACCACCAAATGGAGAGCAGATTCTGTGGACTTACCTGAGCTGTATGCGTGTTGGTTGCCGTGCAGTGGTATAGTTTTAAGCGCGCCGTCCCTCAGCTCCCTTTCGCAGAGCCTCTCCAAGGTCTTTAGCAAAAAGGAGGTCAGGCTGATTGGTCGGTGGGATTTGGCGTTTGTGTAATCGCCCTTACCTGGCTTTGGGATGAATATAACTTTCACTTCCCTCCATCCTTTGGGAACGTATCTATAGGCCAGGCACGCTCTCATTAGGGGCACCAGTCGTCTGGCAACGGACGTTCCACCCCACTGTAGTAGAGCAGGGAACACTCCGTCCGGGCCCGCTGCTTTGAAAGGATGGAAGCTCCGGATGGCCCATTGGAGTTTTTCCAAATTTACCATCTTGTGCGCGCAGAGCCAGTCGCCATCCGATGGTGTTTGAGGTACATCTTGCCAATCAATTGCATGAGTAAATACGCACCCTGGGAAGTGAGTTTCAATGAGGACGCATCTTACTTCTTCTGGTGATGTTGTCAGCGTGTTGTCAGGCTTGCGGAGAGTGTCAGGCACAGATGAACTCTGTTGCGCCAGAACCTTCCTTACCCTGTTGGCTTGTTGGCAGGATTCAATGTTACCACAGAATTTACGCCATCCCATGGTACTCCTGAATCTGATGCATTTTTTGTAGCTGAGTTTGGCTGCGTAGTAGACATCCCAGTCTTCGTCCGCACAAGTATTTATGGCTCTGTTCAGAGCTCTTCTAACCTTTACACGTTTGCGCTCCAGCTCCGCGCCCCACCAGGGCTGTTTGCCCGGTGTTTTGGGCAGGATGGTCTTTGGGCAGGCAGTGTGGTAGCTGCTTATCATTGATTCCGTGAGGTGACTTACTTGCTCATCGATATGTGTCGTGTGCACGAAAGTCAGCGAATCGTTTAACGGTGCAAGTCTAGATTCAAGTGTGCACGTGTAAGTAGTTTTGTCCGTATTGCGTGGATTCCGACGAGGTTTTGTTGGTGTTATACAGACCTGGATGTCAAAGCGGATCCACCTATGATCGGAGCATGAGGCCTCCTTGGAGACCTGCCACCCCGTGGTGATTTCCGCTGCACCCTCTGATGCCAGAGTGAGGTCTATGATTGTGCGGCTACACCTGGTTACAAAAGTTGGTCCAGAACCAGTGTTTGGTAAGGATAGGTTAGTAGTAAAAAGATAGTCAACTAAAGCTTTACCTCTATCGTTTTGCGTTTCCATGCCCCATAAAGGGTGATGAGCGTTGGCGTCGGCCCCAATTACAACCTCTATCCTAATATCGATGTTTTAAGGTTCTTGAATTATTTTTACTTCGGCTAGGTTTTGTAAGGCTAACATCGTTGTTAAGTAGTTATTTCTGTTGTTGATGGTAAGCTAAGTATTCAATCGATTCGTTATCGATATTCAGGCGATCGGACGTAACGGAGTGATTTAAGAAGAGATGCTGCAAAATCAAACTTTGAATCACGCGAATATTATTCACAATGAACGAAAGGATTCGGGTGCGACGTCAATTCAGTAATTTTTACGTGTGTATCTTGTTACATTAGTATGTACCTACTCGTAACACATACAAACATTCATTAATTCATTGTATATTCATTTAGTAAATTATGTAGGTACACAGTAAAAAAACTGTGGTTGACCTAGGCCCAGGGGGGTCATGACCCCCATGACCCCCCCCCTGGATCCGCCCTTGCTGCTGCCTCTGCTGGGCCGTTGTCGTACGGTGGCAGTTTCTAATTGCAGACTAAAGAGTCGCAAAAGCTTCCTTAAGGCAACCAAACCACTAACAGGCAGCAGCCCTAATAAGGCACGAAAGGAACTGTGGCTGCAGAACACCTTCTACCAGCTGACTATATTAAGCCTGCAGAAGAACCCCCAGCACGGCAGTAATTACCATAACCCATCTGGAAATCCCCGTATCGTGTCTGAAACAAGGAGGGCTGCTGTAATCTAGTTAGAAGGGGATATACGGATGAGTTACAATGTGACTGTGGGTGGAGTCACTCCACAGACGATACCACACCTCCTATCCTGCTTTCTGTGCAATACTACCTGCACAATCAAAGACCTGTGCGAGGCTACTGATAATGCTGCTGACGTTGCTAAATTGTGGTCCTCAATAGTATAATAAACACTTATTCAAAAGAATAATCAAAACGAAGAAAAAATAAGTTTTTAATTGTTTTTCAAGGAAAGGTTAATTGGAAAGAGTTTTTTTGTGGCTCCTAATAAACAGATACGAATACCTATCATGACTGTTAGGAGGGTGTAGACCAAAGACTTTGTATATATATTGTGTAGACAGAGTGCTCTCTGAGACACAGAGGGGTCTCGGTGTGGGTCTTGGTGAGGGTCCTACTTAGCCACGAGTCCCTCCGCCCCTCATGCATTTACTACTATACTTACTACTCATCAGAATAGCATTCATTTTAGCAGCCTGGTCTCTGGATTTAGTACACTGCTGGACATAGGCCTCTCCAATGGCACGCCACTGACATCGTTCCTCGGCCACTCACATCCAGTTGCTACCAGCCACCTTGCCAATATCAACGCTCCACGGAGTCTGAGGGCGTCCTACCCTACGTTTACCGATTAGCGGTCTACCCCAACGGCCATCGGTTCTTCGGCTAATGTGGCCGGCCCACTGCCACTTTAGCTTGCTAATCCTGTAGGCTATGCCGACAACTTTGGTTCTCTTTCAGATCACCTCGTTTCTGATTCGATCCTTCAGAGAAACTCCAAGCTTAGCCTTTTCCATAGCACGCTTGAGCTACTTTAATTTTATGGACCAACCGTACCGTGAGTGGCCACGTTTCGGCTCCGTAAGTATTTGAGTCTGTGGGGATTTGTGCCCGGTTAGTGGGAATAGGCTCGCCCTTTATAACATGGGACTGATAACATAACTGGTGAAATGTGGGTGTACTGTACACCTCTGTCTTTCCCTTCAAGAAAATACAGGCGTGATGTTATGTTGTGTTATACTACTCATATTTTTATGAATATAGGTACTTAACTACATAGAGCCAAAATATATTTTTTTACTTAGGAAGCCCTCAAAAGGCAACAATACGTAGCAGACAATAAATAAGAAAAAAAAGTTCACCCACCCCCCGATATTTGCGAAGGGTGGCCACCACAGACTTAATAGGGCGTATTACGCCGGCTGCCATCGATTGCTAGTACTACTAGTACCAACTGAGTACATGTGACAAGAAAGACCTCTCTGATTCCTCCTTTTTCTCAAGTATAAAATGAGTGTAACATCTTTAGAAGAACAGCAATCGGTGCGTTTGACTAAAAAATTGTTACTTTCATGCTTTTTGCAAACATATTTGGTTATAAAATGTTGTGATGTTCGTACACCATGAGAACTGCAATATGTGCAAGTGTGAGTGGAATTAAAATGTGAATGACCCACAACCACATTGGATTTGTATAAATTGTTATGGATACTTTAAAATATTATTTTGTTTTGTGTGAAAAAGCGCCTGCTATAAAAATAAAAGCTATGTGTCACGGTTCATCACACTGTTGTTATTATTCATCACACCGCTTTGAAGCTTTCTTTTAATTTATCGCATAACATTTCACAAATTACTTAGCTTAGCACTAAGCTTAAAAATCATCGTTATATAATTTTTTGAAAATCTTGTTCTTTAAAAACACTACCATTATTTTGATATTTTTGAGTAGCAATACAGAACATTGCGTAATCTGTGGTGTGAATCATTCAAATAAAAAATCATCAGTAAAATTAATTAACATTTTTATTCAAAACATTTTATTTATTGTAATATTGTAATCGAGACTTCAAATAACTAATGAAGAGTTAAATATTACAATTGTAAAAAAACGACACACCACAGACATTACAAATATCTTCATCCAGGTTTTTGAACGCACCTTAAGAAAATGTTGCAAGTGTAAAAGAAGAAGGCAACAAATAGGGTTTATTCTATTTCAAATTATTAGTCGAGTTGAAATTAAAAATAAAGATAAATTGATTTATAAAACATGAGTATACATCACAAAATATAGATGTAATGTAAGGTGTTATTAATAAAATAATTATGACCGGCATGGTTTGCTGTATGTTACGGCATTTTTTTAGATAGTACCTCTTAAAATTAATCACCTACACGCTGACGTGTAGGTGATTAATTTGAATCATGAAACATTTTTTAATTAATATTAAAATTATAATATAAATAATTGGATAAAATTGAAAATAACTTAACATCATAGTATTAACAATAGCCATAATTATCATCATGGGCCTATTTATTTATATAACATTGAGAGCATTGACCGTTGCTTAAATTCATTCCAACATTTATTTTATAGTTGTCACACGTAACATTGACTTATTAGACTCAAGTCTATAGTCCGAACGGTCTGAAGTGCAAACTTAAGACTTTGAATACATGTAGTGAATGACAAAAAATGCATCAATCTAAAACCTACAACCAGCCAAACATTCCCGCAATTTTTTGAAAGTTTTCATTATTTTATTTTATTAGAATGCTTTAGGGAAACTCATTGACTTATATCTAAACTCACTGAGGGAAACTGAATGTAGTTTATGGCAACACATAAAACCAGTCACGTCACTTCTTGACATTAGTGTGGGTGCGTTGTGCGTGCGTGAGTTCATGAATTTGTGAGTGCTTTTTTTATGTTTGTGTGTATTTCTGACGCCGTTTGTGACTTGTCTGTCATCTCTCTAATTTTGGATTTTATCACTAAAACCCTTCAAACTGTCGTCTTTGGGTATGTAAGCTTTGTTTATCTGCTGACGCTCATTCTTGGGTTACCCAAAACATTGTATTATTGTTATACGTGTAACCTGTCGGACAGGCGTTGTCTCCGATCAGTGGCCATAATTCTAAATTAAGTTAGAGACGGTTTTAATTTGGTGTTTTTCGGTATATTCGGTTATCGATCGTGTTATCTGCGAGCCGGTTATCTTGCGATTCCAAGTGTTACTCGTGTTATTATCTCGGTGCCGGGGCTAGGCGATTGTATCGGCGGGTATGAGCTAACAGGCTACAAAACTCAGTCGGCTTTTCGATGCCGGTCGGTGTACTAGTGTCCGCGCGACTAAGCATGAAATTATAATGGTGGGGGTAGTGTGTTGTCTGTCTGTTTGTTTTTGTGTTGTGTGTGAAGTGAGCTAAGTGCTTGTTTTGTTGCAGGCCGGCAGGATGCTAAAGTTCATACGCGGCAAGGGCCAGCAGCCCTCTGCTGAGAGGCAGAAACTTCAGAATGAACTGTTTGCCTTCCGCAAGGTATGTACCTAGCATGTAGTCATTTGTTTATGCACAGAGAGGCTTGCACTTTAGAAAGTTTAATTCAAAAGTTGGTTCAACTCTACCAAACTTTCTATCTGTGAGCAGACATACCAACTTATTGTTTTGAATATTAAAATCTCATGAAATAAAGTTTGTTGTGGGTTATCTCTTATTACTTCAGTAATGCATTGTACCATTAGTCTGATAACAATGCACTTTCAAAGCTTATCAGTCTGCACAGGAATGCCAAGCTAAGGCGACACTGACCAAGAATGTGTTCAAAACACTCTTGAGTTTTTAAGTTCTTCGAAATAACTATCTGCCATTCTTATCAGCGCCAGTGCCCTTTTTTTTTCAGATTGTAAACTTAGTACAACTCGCATAAGTGGAAACTAAATCTTTTAAAACTCTTAATAAAAAGTAGTAGGTAAGCCACATATACAATTTAAGCTAATATTTATATTACCATTTTTTTTTATTATTATTGTTTACAATACTAATATTATGAATAGATGAGTATAAACTTTACAGGTGCGTTAATAAATAAATCAATCATTTCACATGCTTGTGAATTTTGGTTTCATTAAGAGTTAATGATGAACAGGGCACTAGTTTTGATACTTGTGATGGTGTCCTTATAAATACTATTGTTTTATAGAATATAGTGAGATAACATTAGGGTGACCAGGCGAGATTTCACATTTTATGGGGCATCAGCATTTAAAATATGGGATTCAGGATTAAATAAGTGTCAACCTTCATAGAAATAAACTTGAACTAAAACAACCAAAAATGTGTCAAAATCGACAAACTAAAAACAAACAAATCTGGTGTCCCTAATAAATAAAATACAATATAATTGTTGTCCCATATTAGTTTAGGGTCATGGCAAAATTCTCAGCTGAAAACGGGATGTCCCATATTTTATGGAACTTCTGGCCACCCTAGATAGCATGGATAGTTAATCGAAGGCATTCTCTAAAATCTAATTGTACACTTAACAAACATTATTACAGTTTAATTAGTTCATATTCATATTGATTGGTTTTATCATTTTAAATAGTATCTATAATACTGAATTAAACATAAACAAAACAATTCTAGAATAAGTTAACTGAAGTGTAATTGACATAATTAAAACATTCCCTAACACTTTAATCACTTGAAATTCTTCCTAAAATTATCCTAAAATTAGGAATAAGATATGAAGGTATTATTTATGGTTTCTGCTTCTATTGTACTACAGTTTTCAGTTTCTTTACTATTTTCATATTTAGTAAACAATCTTGGCATGTCCTTTTAATGCAATTTATCATCTTCTTCTTCTATCGTGTCGACATGAGCTACATAATGATAATGGCTCATGCTGTGGGCAAACTATTAGCCAGTCAGCAGGTTGGTAGCGGGGCTGACTGCCCAGTGCCCAGGGTATGCCGGACGATCAATTATCGATCAATTAAATATTGTCACTCGTGGAGGCTCTTTTAATGCACCCTAATCATAATTAATAATTATTAAAAGAAAAAAAAAGGTGTTTAAAGTGTTATTTACATACTTAATAACACTTTTTAACCTAATTATGTGTGTGGAGGAACTAGCAATCATATTTTCTCAGTATTAATTTTAAAATTCGACATTAAAGGAACCTATCAAGATTGTTTACTAAATATAAAAATTCTAAAAAAATGGACTACAACTAAAAACTCAAAAAATACTTATTATAAATATTCAATGACAAACATTTGAATATTTTCCTCCATTTTATTTACGTTAGCCACAGCAAGAGTTGACAAAAACTAGTGTGTACTCTATGACATAATTACTGTGTACTGTGAGAATTCACCACAATACTACAATGACTAATTATGACGCATTTCTTCACATTAAATAAATGCTAACTCTGTCCCTATTATTATTAGCTTTGAATATCTTATTTTTCTTCCATGGATATTCTTTTTATGAGTTTCATGCATTACTAATTGTTGTAGCCAATCAAATGTAAGCATGTCTGATAAATATTGTTTGGGCTTGCAACAATTATTCAGCAAGGTCAGATTATAATTCTTACGACCTTCCGGAGTCCACACCCTAAGTACTGGGCTATAAAAGGTAATGCGTTGATGATTTTTTTCTTAATATACCTACTGTGGCTATGTATGTATGTAGCTTTTTCATGTATTAGCTAATGTTTTTCATTTGTGGACAGTTTCGTTATTATTTCTTCAACTTTTCTTTAAAAAAAAAATTAATCTACCATACAATTTTCTATTAATTAAAATCATTCCGATGCACACAATAGTCCCAGTTCCTCAAAATATCAAATTATGATCAGGTATTCAATTTACACCATGGTGAACTACAGTCTGTTTTTCTATCTTGATACGGTAAACCGGACGTCGGTCGTAACAGTTTCACGTCAACAGCGTCTTTATTTTGTAAGCAGTAAGGGCAGTTTTCTAATTCAAGTGTTACCACTTATGTACAGTCGACTGTACCTTACCTACCTAGGTCTCTTTAGTGTAGATTTTTTAAATAACTTGTGAGAAAATATAATTTATAATAACTTGTGAGCAAATATGAAAATATTTTTTTACTGATTGCGTGTTTATTTTTTTTACTAATATTAAGTTTGTAAAATTATTAATATAATGTCGGAATTGCATTAAAAGGACATGCTAAGATTGTTTACTAATCAGACAAGTATAGAAAAACCGGCCAAGAGCATGTCGGGCCATGCTCAGTATTATAGGGTTCCTTAAGTAGGTGTAATTACAAACGAATCAAATCGAATATTAATCATGGCTATGCTTTTTTAGTTTTTGCAATAATCGGCAGCATTCGCGACTCAGAGCGTGTTGTTAGTAGCGCCATCTAGCGATAGTTTCAAGAAGCCAAATTGAAGAAGTGTGTTCAACATAACACAAAGTTACTTTATGTGATTTTTTCAAATAGAAAGTAACTAAAGGAGCATTATTTGCTAACATCATTTTTCTCTAAGGTCAATGACCTTTGAACTAGGACGTTTTAAGTATTTTTCAGTTTTCTCTCTATAACTCAAAAAATTATAATCACATTATACTCGAAATAATTTTAAAAGAGAGTTTTTACAAAGGTCTATCAATGTGGAAGATTATAACTTTCTACGTTGCATAGTTTAGAAATGGCAGGGGGGGGGGACACATTGCAAGCCACTTTGGCGCGCTATATTTCGCAGATGGTACACCTGATAAAAAAGTGGTGTATGAAACATTACCTTCATTTTAGTAGACCTATTCATTGATATGCCACACGAGGGGGTGCAGCGAAAAAATTTTTTTCATCTCTATTTCACATGTATGGACGCCACCCCTAAAATACGTAAAAACGATTTTTTTGTTCTTTTAAAATTAAGATCTATAAGCAGACTATTTTTTAACAAAATTTCATTTACTTATGTTTATAACTGTAGAAGTTATTAAGCTGTAAAGGATTAGGACAGACGGACGGACATGACGAAACTATAAGGGTTCCTTGTAGGACTTCGGAACCCTAAAAACGGACTGTAGGCACCTATTATTAGGAGTCTCACATACACATTTTACACAAATATAACATATAGGTTTTAGGTACCACTCTTATCATTCTATATTCTTGAAAAAATTGTATGTATAAACAGTAGGTAGGTACAAAGATAACCTGTCTACCTAGATTACGAAACTCTTTGCTTACGTTATCGCCCTTCATTATTTGTTTTCAGATTAGATGTAGCACTTAATTTTTATAGTACTTAACTGAATTTTCAGCGTTTAAAACGGGCCATGGTCGTAGTTACGACATGGAATTATCTTGATTCATTACATTTGTGCAGAATCGTGTTGATTTAAGGAGCTATGTGACAAACAGTTTAAACTTATGGCTGGAATACACATGCCCTCAAAATGGAGCAAATAGCTGGCCTGCCAGCTAAAGGCATAACAAAGTAACTGGCACACTGTGTATACATTTGCAAGAAAACTTGCATGCAATTCGCTTACTTGCATGCTCGTAACTTGCAAGATGGATACTGCCAGTACGCCACGCTACCGACGTCTTGACAGCACATTTTCTAGTTTTTGCATCAACGCAGCATTCGAAGTGCATTAAATAGTGTAATATTGTTACTAGCAGAAGAATGTGTATCTAAATTAATGAGACAAAAAAAAGGGAAGACGAAGACGGATTTGGGTGACACTGGCATGCCTGTAGCTGGCGCGTACGTTATCACGTGCCGGGTTGCAGCCCCCGCGTCGCCTCTCTCATATTGCATGCCAGTTAACGTATACAAATGAAAGTAGCTGGCACGTGCAAGGAGCTGGTATGCAAGCGTTCAAGTTACAGGCATGTGTATCAGAGGCTTTATATTAGCTATGCCATGTACGTATGTACTAAGGACATCCATGCCATTATAATAACCGCAAGCTGGTTTGACTTACCAAGTCCGTGGTTGATGAATAGACCCGCTAAAATGCAGCACAGCTCTCAAGAAACCTCAAACGTTCGAAATATTAAGATTAAAACCAAAGCCTTTCTCATTCAAATACTACAATGACGAGCAATTCATGGAAAACATCACCATTAATAAACTCTATTGATCGTCATTCACAAGTAGTATACCGCCTACTTATTGGATTCTATTGACGATGACGTTCCCAATTGTGCGATGACACCAAGTAGATTGGAATCAAGGTCATGATATTGTTTCAAATCAACATTCAAGTGTTATGACGGTCGATCGCATCTATAAGCTAAACGGGTTCCATGTTATGTTATTGACCTCTGAAATTCTTCGATCATGTTATAATGGTAGAAAGTTTTATATCTGTTTCTAGTTTATTTTTAAAGTCTAGAGCCTATAAATGAGAAGAAGTATTTGATGTAGAGTTTATTTATTTGGATTTATAAAAGGTCATTAGTCCTGCAGCTCATTCATCTTTCGAGATGCAGCAACGGTTGCCAGGGGGACGTAGCGGCGGGGCCCCCCTGCAATGCCATAATAAACCGAGGTCCGGCCTTTCCCTGGGGGGCGACCTTATGCGGTATTGTAACCGGGATTTAAGTATGTAAGTTAGGGAAACTTTTATGGCGTATGGAGAACCTGACGGGACTTTCCGCCACACTAGTCTGGTTAAGCAGCAATAAAACCTAGGTACTACTAGTATGCGAGATGGCCATTAGAAAAAAAAGAAGCTCATTCGATTTACAGTTTGAAATCTGTATGTTTTTCTCTTAGAAAGGTTTATTAAAGTTAGCTACTTCGATAACTGTTTTTAGCTCTCCACTATGGACTCAATACTTCATCCAATTTCATATTAAACCCTTGAGACGTAACGAGAAACAATCCAGACTTCATCGTTTTCATTTCGAAACAAGATGCCATCGAGCTAGCCTTGTCGAAATGTTTGTGTCTTCTTTCAGTCTATTCAATACGAATGAATATAATATCAACTTAGCTAATGTAAACCTTTGTTGATTTTATGACATTGAAAGCCATCATTTAGAATTATCAATACAATTATGATACACCCAAAAGAGTTTCCAAATATTTTCCTTCGAGTAAAATGTTTGTAGTTATTAGTACATGGTTCAAACAGTGTCGCGGGTGCGTTATCGTACTCTATCCGATAACGCACAGATAACACTACACAATCAATATCTGTTTGTCGCCAATGCTATAGACCGGTCGAGGCATAGCACTTGTTGGTATTGTGTTTTGTCAATAATTTTAGGAGTTGGGCCTGTATACTGATGAAGATATTAGTCCTCATTTCAACTCCACCACCCTTTGCTAAAGTGCTAACAGTAGTCCTATTTTCTGATGCCACTTTATTTGACAGTATTCCTATTCCTTAGTTTCTCAACGAGATTTATTTAACTACATTATAGAATAACAGAATAGGTTCTCCATAAGCCCTGCATGCATGCAAGTCTGTGCTTCAAGCACAACTTAGTTTTAATAATCAATTTTATTGCAATCGCTATCGTTCGTTTATCCACAAGACTGTAGATTTGAAAAAGAGAACAACCGAGCGGAAAATTTACTACCTCTACTCGTAACGTAAGTACTGTTTGTAAACGAAGGAATGAAAATCTGTCACTGTCTAGGTATGTTTTATGTACACCTAGTTTTCGTTGCCAAGAATGGAATGGTACATGTTTTCCATATTGAAGCCTTCGGGCATAGAAGCGTGTGCTTAACGAGTTGCGTCTAATTGTTGTAAAAAATTTATTGCCTTTGTAATACTAGTATCAAGCTTTGGACAAGTTTTCCGAACACCTGGCCAATTTGGACCAGTATCGATAAACAGCTGAGCAAAACAAGCAGTTAAATTGTTGTTCAGTTTGTTTCATTGTTTGGTTTGCTGAATTTTGATTAGTTAAAGCTATTGAGGATTAAACCTTGATTTGAACCGATTCAAGACTTCTTTGAACAACAACACTTTACTTTTAAATAAATTGTAGCAATTCTTTGCCAGAACCAAGATCTAACCTACCTTTAAAGATGTTCGAAGTTCAGTTGAGCCTCGAAAACGATTCATAATTAAATAAAGCTGAGCAAACTGTTGAAATTATGTCTTGTCCGATTTCAAAAATTCAAATCAAATTAACTTTATTTGCTTAAAATATAGTACAGTCACAGTCGTCCTTCCCGGTGGTACATTTTGTCGACAAAATCCCTTGAACGAATCCTGCTACATTACACGTACCTATGGCTGCCATCGAACATTGAGTGCAACCGATTTTAGCCTTAGTGGTGGTTCACCGGAAAGTTTTCTTACTTTACAGAAGATGGTACATTTTCTTCTGATCCTACATTTAAATTAAAACTATAATAACCACTAGAAACCGCTCTATTGTTCCAATAATATTCGTTATTTGTCCAAGTACTTGCTGTAGTAGTGTGTGTTAGTCACAATCTGGATCGAGGTGCAATAAACGCCACACCCCGCCCTGCCTGGCCGTTAATTTTTATCTAACTGATAGGAAATATTTATCACCTTTCTACGAACTAAAATGAATATTAGGTATGGCCTGTGATATATTTGCTGTAGGGTTTTGACATCAATTAATTTAGGTCTCTGCAGGAAATTCAGTTTTATGTTGCCAATTCATCTAATATAAAACTTGAGACTAAATAGATCTCAGATCCCCGCCAGGTGGACCGACGACCTGAAGAACGTGGCTGGGGGGACTGGATGCGGAAAGCAGAGGACCGAGTGTTTTGGCGCAAATTGGGAGAGGCCTATGTCCAGCAGTGGACTGCGATAGGCCGAGTTGATGATGATTGATGAGATCTTAGAATTCTCATAAGATTGAGTCTACATATGCAATCAAATTAATGAGACATGAATTTACTAGCTATTTTATTAATGTGTCATAGATTTTATACGGTCACAACTCGGACGTGTACTGGGCCCGAGGCCTTATACTGGGGCCATACTCCCGACTGAATCGAGTGCTGTATCAATCGAATTTGTAGTCGAGTTAGTGTCAAATCGAACTGCATTTTTCTAGGAATTGACATTAGCTCGATTTGGTTCAGAGCTCGAACCAGTCGGTAGTAAGGCCCCAGGTTGTCCCATGTCCTGTCTCGTGGGAACGTTTAGAAAGTCCATGAAATTCCGCTTCCATGTAAACATTCGCACCCTTATCGGCAAAATAACAAGGTCTTGCAGAAGTTTCCTCACAATCTCTGAAGGAGAACATTTTAAGTGAATTTCTTTGTACCCAAAGTTCTCTGCAACACCGTGTCCAAGTTTGTTATCAGTTTCCGCGCCAGTTTACTTAAACTTGGATGCTAACTTGTAGACTTGCATTCACTAAATATAATGCTGAGAAGTTTACGATAAGGTTTTTAACTTGTAATGCAGTTAGGGAGTTTCTAGACTTCATAGTGTGTTGTTTGTTTGCTTGAATCAAAATACATTACAGCTTATTTCAGCTTTTGCCCGAGTCCATTGCTTGACTTTTTCCTTTCCTTCTACTTCTTTATTTGTTCGGTCTTTATTTCCTCTATAATAACACCGTCATACTGTGTCGGAAACGAAATGCCTATAACTTTGTGGCAGTGATGAACCTAAATAAATTAACTGTAAAATTGTGGTTTTAATTAATTGCCGAAATACCGGCCACGGGTATTAATAAAGTGCAGTTGCCAGAAACGCCAGCAGAGCAACCGCAAACGATTTGCGGCCAGACGAAATTATTGACTGTACCTCTCCAATTCTGTTCATGCCATATAATTAGAGCGATGTTGGATGCAGTACACTCAGATGTGATTCAGCTTGTCTCAGTGTCTTCAGCCTGTGTTGTGTATAATCTGAGTAATCTTGTACTAACAGGGCTTAATCTTTTAATCCTATTACTGACATCGTTGACGCTAATAGATATATATCTGATGCGAAGATAACGGCTGAACTACTATATACAAAACGACAACAGAGTACAGACTTTGTGGTACAGACATATTGAATTGTTGAATCAATCCTAATTCATATCATATGACGTCATTTAGACCCAATTGAACCATTTAAACTTGAAATACGTTGTGTACTTCAGCTATGACATAAGATGGTACCCAAATTACTTTTCGCAAGGATATTAAAACGTTATTTAGTGTTATTACACAAAATGTTAGTTTATTTAAATTGAGGAATCCTATAAAATTCATTCGATACTCGTGCAAAAACAAACAGTACTGGCCACATTTAAACACTTGCTTGCAGGTTAGCAACGCCATTTTTTCCTCTATTAATGTATCTTTCATTACAATATACTGGTAACAATTTAGATTTTTTGTTCACTTGTTATAGATTGAAAGCGTTGATTTGTAGTGCTGATATTGACTCACTGTGGGAACTGGTTTTTCATGCCCTGTGGTTGTCGAAACTCGGTAATAAAGGATTATATAATCGATTGGTTATCATAAGTACTTTTCTGGTTTTCTGAGCACCATATTAACATCGGTTAAGTAGAAGATACTAGTCAAAGTACTTATACATATATCAATGATACTAGACGGACCACGAATAGATAATAATATCGTTTACGAAATCCGACTATGTATTTTGATGTCCTATAAATGCCTTCTAGGTATTATATTTTTAATTTAATACCCAATGCAATCTTTAAATTGCACCGTTACGAAGCTGCCGTTACGTATGTTGTTCTACCAAGCCACTTTATGGCGTCATCAAAAAAGGAATTTATAGCATTATTGTTGTAATCATATGTATTATATATATATACGTATTTTATATATATATATGTATGTATTTTATGTACATATGTATGTACCTATTTATGTATATAAGTATATATATCTTAATATAATTATTTTACTTGTAAATAGTTTAATTTTGTTAGATAAGTTATGTAGTCAAAATTTTTGTTATTCTGTTGTACACTTGTTTTTATCCTCTATTAATATATCAACATCTCTCTATCGCTCTAAGGTTTGCTGTAAGAAAACTCATTTTTGAGTTAAGCTCGCCGATGTACATAAGCTTTCCTATTGTAATATTAATGTGTATTTGTGTGTACAATAAAGTATAATAATAATATTGTCATTTGTCATCGGACTTCCCCGTTCTTTCGAACCTTTTGGTTTTCCTTGTTGTTTACGTACTTTAATTAATTATGCTTTGATATAAGGGCTAGTTTTTTGGTTTCCAAAAATATTCTGACTCGATGAAAAATGTTCTTGTTCTCTCATTCTCAACGAAGGTGAGCTACTTGCTCCTGGGAGTGAGTTACAAGACTGTAGCTGTAATTTCGTGTGTAAAGGGCCAGTTTACAAACGACAACTCACATTGAGGTTCAAATTCCAGAAAGAGAATGAAGCATGAATGTAAATCTAGATTGTTGTAACTGTTATTTCATACATTTCGTTTTACGTATATGCCTTATAACTCATATAAAGCTCCCTTAGACACAATAATCAGTTTGAACTCATTACGGATCCCTTACATTTTCTTTCCTATGGTTTGAGTCTCCATCCGTACCTAATCCAGGTTCTATCATTCGTTAATATTAGCTAACGTTTAGTCATCACTGCATATATAAGAAATAAGAAAGCATTATTCCGACTAAGCGGGCGCCAGACTACACACACCAGACAGTTAGCAACAAATCCGAAGTAAATGCCGCACCCTGAGAACGCGGGGAACAAGGGCGTTGTAACTATGTATATTTTATAACTAGCTAGTCGCATACTTCTAACATAACGTAGTCATCACGTTGCATGTATAAGTAATAAGAAAGCATTATTCCGACTAAGCGGGCGCCAGACTACACACACCAGACAGTTAGCAACAAATCCGAAGTAAATGCCGCACCCTGAGAACGCGGGGAACAAGGGCGTTGTAACTATGTATATTCTATAACTAGCTAGTCGCATACTTCTAACATAACGTAGTCATCACGTTGCATGTATAAGAAATTAGAAAGCATTATTCCGACTAAGCGGGCGCCAGACTACACACACCAGACAGTTAGCAACAAATCCGAAGTAAATGCCGCACCCTGAGAACGCGGGGAACAAGGGCGTTGTAACTATGTATATTTTATAACTAGCTAGTCGCATACTTCTAACATAACGTAGTCATCACGTTGCATGTATAAGAAATTAGAAAGCATTATTCCGACTAAGCGGGCGCCAGACTACACACACCAGACAGTTAGCAACAAATCCGAAGTAAATGCCGCACCCTGAGAACGCGGGGAACAAGGGCGTTGTAACTATGTATATTTTATAACTTGCTAGTCGCATACTTCTATCAGAATACACGTTTTAGGTAGAAGAAAAAAGTTGCATGTTTTTTTTTTTTTCTTTATTCATGAACAATTTTCAATTGTATTTGAATGTGGTAGTTACTACATAATTAGATTATAATTCAGAAATTAAATGAGATTTTAGACAATTCAAGGTCAAAGATTATTAAAAATGTCATAAGTTAGTTACAGTATTTAAAAGACTTTCGACTAAGAATGTGCTCTTCAGCTAAGAAGTCTCGCACGAAAACTACTTGTAAACCAATATTTTTAACTTATCAAAAGGCGTTATAAAAATACCCTTCGCTGCTGCTGGTTTTTCCTGTATATCCAAAAAGTATGGATTTTTCTAGAGTTTATGCATGTGGTAACGTGTGAATGTTGTTTCTCGACTCTACAACTAATTGTTTACTCATGGCTAAAGTTAACATCATAATAATTATGTAACCATTCAAATGCAATGGGTGTTTTTGCTTATTTTTCACAGGCGTCTTTACCATGCAAAATGTATTTATTGCACTTCGTGTTGCGTATTTGCATAATATAACTGCGCAAAACCTCGTGTTAGCACGCCTAATGCTCCACGGTCGGTGTTATTCACATTAAGACAAGTGCCAAAATCATAATCGAAAATTGTTCTGATTCGACTCAAAAACCATACATAACTCTACAAAAAAAAATTACATAGAGACAACAGACTGATAGCTGGGAACTTAGGGTTGTTACAAATTCTTTTCTATATAACCATACGTTATACTTCGCCAAATAATATTTCCATAAATATCGGTGTCTGTACAGAAAGCTTTTGGCTTAAACAGGCCGCCGTATTCAAGTCAGGCAGGATTCACGCCCCTTTCTTGGAAGAACCGTGGCGACCTTAGGCGAATCCTAAATAACCCAGGTAGACCCGTTTTGGTAAATCCTGCGATCAATATCGCTATTCCTTTTATTTTAGTTCGCTAATGCCTTCTCCTGGCTCTACTAATTTTAGACAAGGTTAAACGCTAGCAGATCTACCTGTCGAAAGGATTGACTTTTATTTTTGGAGTTCAGAAAATGTCGTTATTTTCTTCTAAATTATGGCAAAGCTCAATACTGACAAACATTAATTCATCGCCGCAATCTTTGATGGACGAGTTCGATGAAAAGTCGCAGTTTTGTTGTATATTTACTCCTTAACGGTCTGGCAAACAAAATTATTCCGAGAAACACTGTTTTGGTACCTACCTTTATACCTACCTAAGTAATATTTTTATGAAAACTTGTGTTTGTAAGTTTGGTTGCTCGTAGAATATTATTTCACATGATTTCTTGCTCCATCTCTTGAATTTTTACCATCAGCAGTAAACTTAATATCATCTACAAATCTTATAGAGTGTACTATATCCTGTACCAAAAATCCTATTCTAATGGGTTCAATTATGTTGAACTGACGAAACCGCATTCCACGTGCCAGCACAGTTGTTAGCCGATCGGCCACATCGTGGTTCTTTTGTATTGTCTGTATGTACTCGCTACTCACTAAATACATGCGCCAGAGTTGCCCCGCGACTTACTATAATACAAAAACTGTTCATACAAAACGCTCTTCACTATTTTAGGATGCAGCAATCAATATTAGAAATAATTATCTTGTTGTTTCAAAGACATTCAAGTCATTCAACAATATTCCAAAATAAAATTATTTTTGAACCTTTTTTGAACCCATTGAAGCGATCAGAAAGCATACATAATTCAAGATGGAAGATTTATTCACCAACCTAAATATTGGACACAAATTGTTTACAATCAAATATCGATAGCAACAGCAGTCAACAAACGACTGATGAAAATATCCATTCACCAACAACCGGCGGCCAAGCTGGCTTCGGCCGATGATCTGTTCACTTTTCTTAAAGCCACAAATATATTTTTAATAACCTCCTCCTTTTTTGAAGTCGGTTAAAAATAATGCCACGTATGCTATTGTGTACTTTAGTATCATTTTATAGCTAACTATACACTAGTGATGTTGTCCAGAGACCAGACACCTTATACCATTTGATTATAGCTTTTGGTATTTTAATTTGATGATATAAAAACTTCGGAGCGAGACACATGCTCGGTAGGAGCGCGCGTGATTGAGTAACAGCTTCACGTCATTACCTACGTTATTTTGTAAACTATCTCCCGTATGCATCGTTTAATATATTTATTCCATGTTTTTATCTTCGAACGCTTTCACGTGCATTGTATTACGTATTACTTAATGCATTGTGATATCAAACTGTTTTCCATTTAATTTCTGACATCACGTTTGGAATCAGAGGCAAGCTTCATATTAATGTGATGGAATTCATTTCGATCTCTCTTCTCCCTAGAATTCCATTGAGTATTCATGTGATCACACAAGCAACTCATCCAATTTGACTGTATATAGTTGCGTCCAACAAGACGCGGTGCTCGTTACATGGGGGCACACATCTTAACCTCCATTAAGCCGCGTCATTGCCTGAACTGCGCGCCTCCCACGGTTTCCTACTTGCTACAGACATCACCAATTCAGGCTAACTATTATAACACACATTTGGAGATATTCCTACGACCCGTCCAATTCCCGAGGGTGGCATTTCCTATTTCGGGCTCCCGTCCTGTTTCTTGATTGGCTTCCCGCTCGCAAGATATTTCGCCAATTCAATCTAGTAGTCACGAGTTATCTATGCCACTTCTTTGTTGTTTTTAACCGACTATAAAAAAAGGAGGAGGTTATGTATTCCGCGGGGTTTTTTTTTTTTTTTTTTTTTTTTCATGTATGTACACCGATTACTCCGCGATTTATGGGCCGATTTACGTGGTTGTTTTTTTATTTGGTAGAGGAAGCCCGCGCGGTGGTCCCATAGAAATTTTATCGACTTAGGTTAAGTAGTTTTTTAACCAGCTTCAATAAATCAGTTTAATTTAGCTTCGCCTATCTAGATGATCTGCTCATTGGTTCGTTTTTCTGAGAATTCTTGGCCGATTTGCGTGTTTTTTTTTACGACAATGATTGGAACAACAACAATAACAACAACAACCACAACAACAACAACTAAAAAGTATGAAATAAAAACTTTTTAACAAAAAAAAAAAACCGACTTCAAAAACCTTAACTAAAAAAGTCAAAAATTATCCTTGTATGTATTTCAAAATCTTTTCATAAACCAAAATTTTGAAGGCGGTGCGTGATTTTCATGTACGTTCACTTATACTGTTTATTACTATAGATAATGAGCTCGACTGTACGGTCGACCGCACGTCGGTGGTAACACTTTGACATTAGCAGCATCTTTATTTCGTAAGCAGTAAGGGTGGATTTTGAATTGAAGTGTAACCACTGTCATGCAGTCGACTGTACATTATCACGCAAAGGGTCAATCACGCGCCGCCTTCAAAATTTTGGTTTATGAAAAGATTTTGAAATACATACAAGGATCATTTTTTACTTTTTTAGTTAAGGTTTTTGAAGTCGGTTTTTTTTTTTTTGTTAAAAAGTTTTTTTGTGAAATGTTTAAATGCGTTTGGCAGTAACTATTAGTCCTACAAATGGATAAAAAATATAATTATCACTTTGTGTCTTGTATGCGGCTTTACGCTTTAAATATTTTGTTGCTAAAACTGGACATGGTTTTACGAGTTTTTTTTTACAATTGGCTTCTGAGGATCTGCTGCTTGGTGGACTAATTTTGTCTTTTTATTCATTCTCAAAACATTGAAAAAGAAAAAGAGCATCCACAGAAACTACTAAATACAAATCCCTAACGTGTAAATGTATGTGTTGACAGAGATTACACGTACACACGGCTACACATCAAGCTGTACATTTCCAGTATAAGCTGACCTCGCATTGTATAGGTTTTCTTTACAACGCGAGGACAGCCTTTACTGGTTTTGTACAGCTTGATGTGTAGCCGTGTGTACGTGTACATATTTGCATTGAGGACCATTTCCGCGGGCAAGTCGGCGTACGATAAGCACAGGTTTTAGGTTCATTCACCGGTCCTAACCGACAGCGATTGACATTATTATATTTTAATCGCGATTCCTTATCATAATTTAAATACATATTTAAAAGCAAACATTACTTTGCTACATATAAGTAGGTATGTGCAAAATCGAGAGCGTTACAAATGATACAACTGCTATTGAAATCAATAGGTATCTGAATTTTCAATTCAAAATCTGGAGAGATCTGCCATAAATACGTTTTGCATAAAATAAACAAAGTAAATTGGAAAAAATAATTTTACACTTCGCGCCGATGTAGCTCTATGTATTCAAATTGAATAAAATACTGAATTCTTTTATATTTTAGATCCTTTGCTGGCATTTTGAATGTCATCAACTACTACTATACATGTGTACTTGGATAGGAAAATGTTACTATGCCCCTCAAAGGTAAATTAAATAGTGATTGTATGTTGAATGAACTAAAATAAAGCAACAGTAACTGTCAAATAATTATGACAGCTGTCATTGTTATAGGCCTATGCACAGTCTGTTATTTTGCCTTAGTTGCGGCCATGTCCATTTTATGTTTTTATTCGATAGCTATAGTAACGATAAAGGTTTGGCAGAAATACCTATAGTGTTTTTTTTTATAATTATAAAGTTATTAAGGTTTCATTGAAAAGTGAGAAAAACAAAATTAATTTTTATTTTCGAAAATTGTTGTAATACATATTTAGTTAGTCCTTTAAATAAAGTAACAGCATAATATATATTTAGATAAAAAAATGGGGCATCGTACCTTTGATATATTAGGAGATTTTTTACTTTTACCGATTAACACAAAACATATTTTTTTCATGTTTTCTTATCACGGTCGCATCTTATTTTCATTTAAATATATGCGTAATGTTATTGTCAATAATACACTAAAATATGACATGCGTCAATAGCAGGAATACGAAGATAGAGAGTTTCTAAATATTTTTGAAATTTCTATGGAAATAGGGTTGTCGCAATTGAATAAATAAAAAAATAAAATAAAAGTGCCAGATATTTCCCAAGTATTTAACTAAAAAAAAAACAAAAAAAACATAACATAACATCACGCCTGTATTTCCCCGAAGGGGTAGGCAGAGGTGTGTAGTGTGTTAGTATTTAACTAACTTTGAGTAAACTCTTTCTCGTGTCTTTCTGTGTCTCTTTCTGGGTTTCTGTTGTCTGAAAACAATTACTATAATGTTCTCAATGCTCTAAGACTACAACGATACGTGACGCTAACCTAGCAGTCATCATCGGAGTTTGTCAAAACTTCTTGTGATGATAATACGAGTATATTATCATCAGAAGCGTCTGTTACCAATTCAGTATTAGGAATATCAGCAAAACTTTGCGGTAATGGATCATGGGTAATAATACACGCACACCGTAATTGTGAGCTGGTATTTGTGATGACATTAAAGACTTTTCCGTCAATTATGGTGAGGTATAATTTTGGATCTCCGACAACGACATATCCAGCAAAAATTTCCGAATAAATTAGTGAAAGATTTTCAATTTCTTCTTCTACCCAGTTCCTTTCTTCCAGAATCAGATCTTTTGATTCTGATCTGTATTGTATTTTTATTGGTTGGCAAAATCTAAAAGATTGTGGATTTGGGTTTGACCATAAGACAAAACCATCAAGACTTTTTATGCGCAACGGAATGTAGGTAGTAGCAAAGAGGCAGTGTTCGTCATCAATTTTATCAGAAAACGTTTGCTTATATGTTGACTGTCCTGTGCTACCATCAAAACCCCATGAACCCTCAAAAACGCAGTGAAGTGTATCTAACTGTTTTTGATTGCAATATTCCGAAACCCTTTGGTCGCAAGAGTCAATGATTCGTCGAAACGTGTGCATAAGTAAATCATTTAAAGGTACTTTGGCTTCTCGTTCTGATATTTCAATTTCAACATCAAGATAACAATGTTTTTTAGCTTTTTGTATCTTATAATAGGCAGGGTAAATATTAAATCATCGAGATTTGGCACCTTGTTGCATGTAGATATAGTCCTCCACTGATAGTTTTATATCAATCATTAAACAAAGAGCTTCATCAGGAGAATAGGGTTTGGGTTCCGATTTTGACTTTATGGTTCCTGCGATTTTTTTAGGCCGAGTTGGACTTTTCAAGCATTCCTTTATTATAAACTCAAACTCCTGAGTAGAACTTTTATTTAGTTTTTCGCCGGTTTCGTCTGTTACTATTCTCGACATAACTTTAATTAGTTTTGAATGAGGTTTTCCGTCAAGCGATTCCTAAAGATCTTTACGTGCACGGCGCTTTTGGCGATCACTTAAATTTTCATAAAATGTAGATGTGGAACTGGATGAAGCATCAAAATTAGTTTCAGGTTTCGGATCTATTGAAGGTTAGTCAAAGCTACTAGTTCCCGAAGTCGAAGGATTACTTTGTAATAAATGTGTATTTGATGTGAAACTGGAATGAGCGCCAAAAGAAGTTTCAGGTATCGGGTCTTCCAAGTTCTTGGGGTCTTAAAGTTTTTTGTAAGGCATAGCTACTACTTCTCGAAGTTGAAGGATTATTTTGTAATAAAAAATGTGCCTCATCCAATTCTATAATATTTTGTTGTGGTAAAGGACTTTCCTCGATATTCACTTTTGGTATTTCAATATCAAAAATAGTGGAAAGCCAGTGTTTGTTTTTATTACAAAATCGTTTGAAATTCCGTTTACTACTGCAATATAAAGTTCCACATTTACTTAAAAAATTTGAAAGATTGTAATTAAATTCATTGTTTTGGCTATCGATATTGTTCGGAATTCCATTTGGATATAAAGCGTTTAACACGATTAGGCATCGTTCCTCTGAATTGAGATCCAAAGGTCTTTTATGAACCCCGTGCAAATGTGCCTTATCTACCAAAATTTTATAAATTCCCAATTTCGTGAGTGATTTCTTCAGATCCGTGTTCGTGCTTTCGTTGTTAGTCGTTGGAGTTGCCACTCGCTGACCAGCATGAGGGTTGGCGCCCTCATGCCCCCCTTGCATTAAGTCCTCTGGTCGGGGCCCAGAAGGACATCCCCCAGCAGGACGGGTCAGTACCTGCTGAGGCAAAGCAGTGCCATGGGTCTTTGACGGCTCCATGACACCTCACCCTCGCTTCTCCAGATATTATGTATGGAAATTGGGTTTTGACATTCTATCTAACGAGGGCGGACCCCTTCCCAATTCCACATAATATCCTTCATCGAAGATTCATTTTGATGTAAGTGCATGCACTTACAAAACAAAAAAGAATAATAAACAAGATTTGTTACATGATTTGTTAGTTACAGGTGAATCTAATAAAATCGTGTTTGTGAAGACATGATTAGACCAAGGATAATGCTTCAGAAATAGTAATAGGAAATTATAATAATTGAAGAAGCAAATTTATTCCGAGCGAAATTGGTCGTTTGTTAAAGGCGCCTACATTAGTTGACAACCCTAAATTAAAACTTTAAAAATGAATATCTCCGAGTTCCTGTGTTCGTTGCTTCTTATTTTTTTTGTGGTTATACTTAGTAGTGTACTAAACATTTACACACAAAAATAAAATGCGACCATGTTAAGAATGACCATAAATAAAATTATTATGAAATCATGGAAAAAATAAAATTGACGCCTAGGAGAACGCATTTTTTTATGATAAAATAGATGTAATGATGCATTAAGTTAATGGCTAGCGTGCCATGAAACATTTATTGTAAAATGTTCATTATGAAAGCCTAAAACACGTTTCTATGGTTTCTATGGATTTTTCTCGATTTTCGAAATATTTTGAAAACTATGACACTTAAAACCACGGGGGTTTTAATAGAAGTTTTGTTTGGTTATTATCTTTCTAAAAGCCTCAAAAAATAAGGATGGCCGCAACTAAGGCAAAATAACAGACTGTGCTATGGTAGGTTAGATACCTATTGGTTATGTCATGTTTTCGGTAGCATTATTTGCAAGCATTCGCATTCTTTAAATTTTTATGGTGGGATCCGGAGTCGTTGCGGAATGCCGTACATGTGGCCTTACCTTTAAAAAAATTAAAATTGTTTTGATGTTATCTTAACATAACTAGCCTATTACTGTCCCACTGCTGGGCACGGGCCTCTTCTCAGTACGAGAAGGCTAAGGCCTTAGATGTTATCTTAACTTTGATTATTAAAATAGAAAGATAAGATACAAAAGATTTTGAAAAAACGAGAATGTCCTTCAATAAAATAAATCTAGTTGAATATTTCCCATGAACTGTAGAAATTAACATAATGGGTGCAATAAGAGGTCCTTTGGAGTTGGAATCCGGTGCAGTGCACAGAGTATTAAGTAAACGATGACAATTACTGTGAGATGATCCCACAATGGCGAGGTTTCGCATTGTGCTAAAGTATTAATGATACGAGCGATTCTCGTATTGCCTCTGCCTCTCCATTTTCTCTTGTTTTCAAATTTTTGTGGCGAATGTATAAGATTAAATTGTTTGTCCATATAGTCAAATGGACCATATCAATGGCTTAGTTATCAGACTACGTAATTGCGTTTTGACAAATTTCACAGGAGGAAGAAAAATTGTCTAATATGAAGGTACTATTTCTATGTATTTGATTGAATATCATAATATTATTTAAATCTTTTTTATTATATTGTAATAAGATTCAATGAATAACTTAAGAAAAAGTTACCTATTATGGAAACAGTGCCTTAATTAGACTATTTTTTTCTTGTAAAATTGCTCAAAACGGAGTTACGAAGTCTAAAAACTAAAGTCCATATGTAAAATAAGTTATTAGTCTAATTGTTTTTTCAGTGAACTCATAATGAAAAAAAAAAATTTGGTCGGGTAGCACAAATTTTAGCTGCTAGTAACATAAAGGCGACTAATAAACTAACGCTACTAGTAGCTAATCAGCAAATCAGTTCAGCAATTTTAACAAAAATTTGGTTTCTACTGATTAACATCTGGCTATTTTTAAAGAAGCTAAACTAGTCAGCATTTTTTTTTTTCAGGGTTATTGGTCACTGGTTCGTTTGGTTTGTTTGGTTTTAGATGAAACTTCCCACCGATTAAACAATAACAATAGTAGGTAAACCCATAGCTATTGGTGTATTTATATAAGTGCATAATAAATGTATGGTCATTAGTCATTACAGTAACGCGACTGATCAATGCAGGGACACGCACCGACGTGCGACTGTTTGAATTATAGAAATCAAACATCCCTGTGAATTGAAGTTTTATTAATTTTGGTCATAGACGAATAAAAAAGGCAGACAAGATCTCGCTAAACAATAAGTGAAGCATCCATAGTAAGACGGCTCGATTAAAAGTACGGGCTGGCACGCCCACATTCACAACCATAGTAAGACAAACAGCCGCGATTACGCAACAAATCTCGTGTAACGGTAGTCGCTGTCGTAGTGTCACAAATAAAATAACAATATGATTCTGGTGTGTCTATGCTGTCGAAATTATAGTGGGTTTAGGAAAACATTAAGTGCTTCAATCTTTTCTTAGCGAGATTCCGTCCGCCTTTTTTATTCGTCCGTGATTTTGGTTGATTGATATTCTCGCTACCCTAACAACCCTATAGATAATTAGATACGTTGTAGAATGGATGGCGAAGTTTCATGTTTGTATAAAAATAAAAATAATTAATTAATTTAAAAAGCATGTGGGTGCGTTGTTACAAATGGATTCAACACACATTTTTGTCGTACAAGCACATAAATACCGTCTCATTTAAATTCATGTCTTCTGAACTGAATAACTTTTTTTATATAATGCTCAAAATAAAAGAAATACCATCCATAGCATTTATTATTCTCCATAACTAACAAAAAAGCCAATATCAACTTCACAAAATGGATTCTGAATCACATTGTCATCATTTTACTTACAAAACACCGTTAGTTTTTTTTACTTTTTTTTTAAGTCTACATTTGTTTTTTGTTTTTTTTTTGTTTTTTGTATGAATGATTAATATAAGATAGGTTAGAGTACCAGCTAGGCCTTTGTAGCCGGACGATCACCTCGACGAAGGTCGAGGTTTTATTTATAGCTGAACAATGACATGCTCATCCTTAAACCTGTACGAGTGTACGCACGCACGAACCTTCGATTTGTATCATGTTGTAAAAAAGTATTTGGTATTAACTAAGCATAACTAGCAGTGACAGCCTAGCAGTTTAGTGCTTGCCTTCCACGCAGACCCCCCGACCTGAGTTCGAACTCGGCCTGCTTCTATCTTCGAATTCATGTGCAGATCAGAATTTGATAATCACTTGCTTTAACGGTGAAGGAAAACATCGTGAGGAAACTTTCACACCTGAGAGTGCTCCATACAGTTCTCGATGGTGTGTGCAGTCCGCCAATCCGCAATAAGCCAGCGTGGTGGACTAAGGCCTTAACCTTCTCATTCGGGGAAGAGGCTGGTGTCCAGCAGTGGGACAATAATGAGCTGCTTAAGTGCTTATGTTTTATGTAGTAAATCTACCTTACCTTTGCATCTTGAAAGGCTCGATTATTATCTACGAACATATTTTTTTTCAATTTCAGCACAGCCCAGATTTATTAAACCTTTGTTTACTAATTGTGACATAATAAACACAAATTCAATAAGAAGATTCTGCCTAAACAAATACTGCATTCCTGAAATAACCAATGTGACGCCAATCTGGTTCAAAAAATTATTGAATCGATATTGTCATTAACGTCCTATATTTCTTTACATAGAGAGCATTCAGTAAAAACCTTTTTTTTACAATTCCTGTTCTAACCAAATTGAATCATGCAAAATTACAACATCGGCTTGCATAAGTTGCACAATCAGGAAGCCATAACAGTTGACTGGATATCAGAACTCACCTGCAGGGGCTTTAGAAACCTTACGCCAGGTTCAACAGACTCAGTATCGATTTTGCTAATTTACAACAATGTATGACCCCACTATTCAGCTCACAGTAGTCTAGGGCTGGCCTACTGGCCACTAAAACTACTTTCAAGAATGAAAAAAAAACCAATTTGAAAAGTTTAAATTTCGAAGGAATACAGTGTAGGTGGCCAGCATATATCACGCTAAAGTAATTACACTACAGGGTAACCGCTCCATTCGCTCGATATTTACGACACAAAACATACAATGTTTTTCTTTACTCCCAGAAGAATACAGAAGTAACTTCTATGAATAGAAATTAAAAGAATACATAGTTTCTTTTTTTATGTACAAGTTGTAAATAACACTTAGGAATGGGCTTTGTGAAAGCAATTTAGTTGCAGACGACGGCCAGGAGTCTAGTTTTACTTCAGACAATACATTAGTACAGGGGCTGTAATAAGCCACGTAGATCTGTCTGGAGTGTCTGGGAAAGATAGACCATCAACATAAGTAAGACTAGCTTTACTTATACGGTCTGGAATAGAGCATTTTATTTTATGCTTCATCTGAATAGTCTTGGGGCAAATGTTTTGTTTTGTCTAGCAAATATAGCTACAGGTTTTACAGTAACAGGTTTTAAAGATGTATTTTATTTAGTTTCCCTGTTCGGAGCAGTTGTGTAGAACTTGAGTTGTTATAATGTCAAATAGAGTCGCGTTGAACTGTTCCCTATGGAATCTGTTCCTATTCATCTATATCATCATCATCCTCCTGCCCTTATCCCAATTTATTTGGGGTCGGCGCAGCATGTATTTTTCTTCCATACATCTCAATCAGCCGTCATCTCCATGTTCATCTTCTTTCTATTCATATCATCTTTCACACAATCCATCCATGCTTTCTTCAGTCTGCCTCTTCTCTTATATCTATTATATCTTCCTGTTCATCTATATGAACTCTGCTAATTAACCCCTTGCAAATCCGCTCTTCAATTTAATTTAACTTGAATTTAACACATTTTAGATGTTAGCTCCTTATTATTTCTTCCTCTATCTCCACTGCACCCACTGCCCACACTTAAATCTTCAATGTAATAACCAATTAATAAACAAACTCTTATGTAAACATTATTGTTTGCTTACATATCCAATTTTACATAGTTTACCGTCACGTGCCTCGCTTTGCTGACTAGCGGTCTTTAACTGGCGTGCATTTGTTTATATGCATAAAAATTTATAACGGTCTTGCATGTAGTTAAGAATAAGGAAAGTGTTCAGTTTTTGCAGCTAACGGTGTTGGATGTAAATTTTAAATGCAATATCGTTGAAGAAAGTTGTTGCGACAGTGTCTGTCGAACCGATGCTAATAATTACACTTTTAGCTGTTCAAAAGTAGTACATAGTATATATCGACGGAAAATGTGTATTTTTTTTTATAACATTTGAGACAAGAACTTTTTTGGCAAACGGTTTAGGCGTTTTGAATCCTCGTTATGTAAACCAGTGACGAGACCCTTTGATTTTACCTATACCGTTTCTATTAAAATAAGCAGCAGTTGTAAATATTTACACACCCACGAAAAAAATACCGTGATCCACTAGCTATAGTCGCATCCTTTTTATTCTAAGCTAGGATACGTTTGAAACACGCGCTTACAACCCAAAGGCTCGTAGTACTATACCATCAGGTCAAATTCCTTCCATTTACGATTGTTTTATGGTTCTGCTATTAGCTAATACGAGAATACACCTTGTCTGCCATTAAACTTTTATCTGTGACGTAACTCAGCATAATGAATGATGGCATTTCGTGCTTCTTTTATTACGCTATTATTATGTTCGTCCCTATATCGATTCCTCAATGGAGTATTGCGTGTTGCAACCCTGTGTTATTGTTTGTTTACAGATAATTATGTATTTAATGTTGGAAATATTTATTAGCTTGACTTCGTTTAGTGAATACTGTACCCTTGGATATGTTTTGATCATGCTTCTGATCACTCTGACAAGATCCCAAGACGATGCTCGCTAAAATAATCATCAAATACGATTTACATACACGCTGAAACAGCATGTATACCGCTGGACTGTCTGGCTGTCATGTCTTGTTGTCGGGGGCTGCTGTAGCTTGTCTCACGGTGCCTCGCACTCTTCTCTGCTTTCCGTTAAGGCCGGCGCACATATCCGCGTTACGTTGTTTATTTATTTGTATGTAGGACTCCCCGCCGATTTCGGCGATGCAGCGCCGCAACGTGGTTATGTGCGTTGGCCCTTAGTCTGGTGTATTCATATGGGAAGCCTTCCACTCATTTTTGGTCCATCTATTTGCCCTGCATGACAATGTCCTACCGGAGCCAGTGTCCTAGGCTAGTTGGAGGTCATTGTACGCCGTCCTGTGGCTCCTGGTCCATCTTCTGCGGAATGGGAGAGAAGTGTTCGCCTCTCGCTCTCTCCGTCGCCTCCTTTGCGAGCATCGGCTCATCGCAGGAGACGACGTATTCCCAAGCACTCGCTCCCAACCATGGATTGAACCAAAGGCGGAAGCGAGAGATCGCTGCCACCTAATGCATTGATGATATCACGGCACTGCGCGGCCAAATCCGGGCACTCTTCCAGTGTGTGGTGCCGCGCCGTGACCTCAAGGCAGCTCCCGCAGACTGCGTGACATGCGCTAGACATAGGCCTATTAATTCCCTCTTCGAATTTATTTTTGCAGTTTGCATCCTACGGAATTTTGTGTAACTTTTTATTATTTCTATACCTAACGTAAAGTTATAGCCTTGGAATCCTTGACGGAACGTTATCGTTTACAACATCCATGAATCATTTAGCTAGAACAAGTGATACGGTTTATACCAGTACATACGTACTTCTGAAATTATTGATTGATTCGTTGTACTCGCATCGGAATAGTGATAACATTATCAGCGCTTAGTATCATTGATTACGCGCCCTTCTTGAAGGAGACCTGAATTAACTGGATAAAGGATACTATCAACATACTTTCCGGTGAACCACCACTAAGTCTAAAATCGCTTGCGCTCAGTGTTCAACGGCAGCCGTAGGTACGTGTAATGTAGCGGGATTCGTTCAAGGGACTTTGTCGACAAAATGTATCACGCGGGAAGGATAGTGACTGTTACCAACCGTTATTTTACAACTGTACTGTTCTGCCATAATTTTAAGTTTTACCCTTACCTACCTATTCTTACTTACTGACAAATCATGCCCTATATGTACGGTCACGATACTTCCCGGTGGTACATTTTGTCGACAAAATCCCTTGAATGAATCCTGCTACATTACACGTAGCTACCGCTGCCATCGAACATTGAGTGTAAGCGAGTTTAGCATTAGTGGTGGTACTGGTGGTTCACCGGAATGAGTTCTGTCTGTACCTACATATCCACACTCCGATCAACAAACTTTGTGATTAAAGGGTGCTACTGACGATGCATCCAACAGTCCGAATGACGTGGCCGCATTCCAAAATCTGTCCGTGAATGTTAAAAACGTATGTTATTTTCAGAACAAGTCAAGCTTTATTGGGTGTAGCCATTAAAACGGCGTCCGAATGTATGCATCGTCAGTGCCCACCTTAAAAATACCTCATACGTTGACCACCCTAGAACGTCGGAGCACTCTCGAAGGTTCCGTCCTCGTAGAACAAAGAGAACCCCAACTTGTTTCAGACTTCACTAAAGCCTTTGCTGTGATCTCCACGCGACAAAACAACAAACCGATCTCTAGTATTTAGTTAAACCAGCAACTGCCTATGTCTTAAATTACAATCAAGATTGTGAACATCAAGTATAACGAAGCTTGTATAGGATCGTGAATATAAGTGAAATGATATTCTTCAAATATTAGCCATGTAAAGCGTGAAGCTAAAGAGGTAATTTAAGGGTCCATAAACAGTGACAAAGTGTTCCTTTAGAAGATTATTTCTTTGAGTGAGCCCTTTATCCATCCCAATTTAAATTACTCTTTATAAACCTGTTTTTACTTCAACGGATACTACATTAAGCTAATCTTAACGGCATTGGCCCTTATATTAATATGCAAATTATTGTAGAGACGCTAAGAAAATCTACTTGAAACTATTTTATTAAAATATAATTGCGAGAGGAGACGGCGGCACTCCCAAAGATTTAATAAATTCATATAAAATTCTACCATGATGAAAAAATACTCATAGGATTAAAGTATGTAATTAGCAAACTGCTATGGTATAATTGCTTCTCTTAAAAGCCCCGAAATCGTTATTTAATACTTTTCCGAGTTTACAAAGGCGGGCCGAGAAACTTCTTTTGGAAAGAAAATGGATCTGCAAGTATTCCTGAAAGTTGTATACCTATGTATGAGTATTTCTCACACCCCTAGCATAAGCATACATTGCACCCTCGCGTAAGCAGTCTAATAAAAAAAGTTTGTATTGCGTAAAATGTGTACATGCAAACTGGTTTGGGTTTCGTCTATTTCAATCTTGTACCCAATACATCTTAGAGATACATTTGACAGCACATTGGCCTGTTCACAAAAGTAAATATTATTCAATACAAATATTTGTACTACATGAAAAAGGTGTTGAACAGACGCATACAAGTTCGAGGTATCTACTCGTGCAACGGCCAATAAACTAAACGAATTTTGTCCGTTAGACTTTTACTATTTTGGATTTTAACATTTCTATGAAAGAGACTTCATAGTTATTTAAATCCATACCAAATCATAAATTCTTTAAATAGGTACCCATTTTTTAGCTTTTCGAAACAGCACTATCTATAAAACAAGCTACCAGAGTATTTGCTTGTACAACAGAAACCCTTTTCCTGAGTCAACTTATTTTATCTACTACGACTTGCTCTGGGTGTTGAAGAGTGATTCTGGCAGGTTTTTCTTTTACTCCAAGATTCACTAGATATTCTTATTTAAACTTCTCTACTTTTGTACTAAGTCCAATCTGAAATGTATCTTCGTAAATTCGCGCAGAAAGTTAAAGTCTTCAATAAGAAATCTAGTTCAACTAAACTTCGAACAGGCCAGACATTTCAGAATTATCTAGGTCTTTATTTATTGACTTATCTTGAGTTTCTTAAGTGGAAAGTCGACTTATAATCCTTAAATATCGACTTTTGAAGGTAATGGATTTTGTTTGTTGAATTATAATTATGTAATCATCAGGCTACCAGCATGTAGAGACCGGGATAGAGATATTTGAATTAAGACATACCAGAGAGGGAGGGAAGAAACCCTTTACCTATCCCACAGACTTTCCATGTAGATGCGTACCAAATGCGTACACAATCATTCACCTCACGTTGGACCCAATATTAAAATTCAATTCGTCGTTCAAGTGTTTGCACCCTCGATAGTTATTTACAAGTAACTATTTACATTACGTCAGCACCAGACGAAGGTCGGCTCAGGTATGTTATCGTAACTTATAGCTGACAACGACCCGTGCCCTTATCTGCATGAAGATTTATGCCGGTTGCTATGCACCGTTTGGGGAATATGCATGCCGTGTTGGTTATAATTTTTTGTTTGTATGTTATGTTAAAAATAGACTTGATGAAAGGCACGCATTTTTGTAGGTAACATAAAATCTCCCATTATAATTCCTTAAACATACAGTTAGGGCGGGTATTTCAATAGTCCGATAACTTTTAACTGAGGAATAAATGTGACGTCTTGACAGATTTTCTATACTACAACTGTCAAAATGTCAAACTTATTCCTCAGTTAAAAGTTAACTGACTATTGAAAGACCGACCCTAAGGTCCGTATTCCAGAACGATACTCAAGCGTTGATCACTGTTTAAAACTAGTTTTGAGTTGAGCTTTGATTTTAGAACGTCCCTCAAGCAGAGATTTGTTGATCACAGTTCAGCTGAGTTTAGTTTCGTTTTATATTGTCACCTGTTTCGGTATTTGGGCAGAGATTTGACCTGTAATCACTCAAGTGTGGTCCAGACTACGTTTGAGTAGAGATTTCTATTATATTTCAGGTCAAATTCGTGTGTTATGTTGTTGAATTAAAGTTTATAATTACCGTTCTGGAATAAGACCGATACTCAAGTAACGATTCTATCCTTAAGTAGTGATCAGGTGATTGGAGTTTAAACTGTACTTGAGGAAGCTTCTGTAATACGGGCCTTAGACTTGTAAATAACGTTTGATTCTTTAGGATATTATTCAGTGAGCTCTACTTTATTGCACACTTACCAACAATTTTAGATAAATAAATAAATATTTTTGGGACATTTTTCACAGCACCATCTAGTCCCAAACTAAGAAGAGCTTGTACTATGGGTACTGGACAATGGATATGAAACACTTTTTTTGTAAATACATACTTATAATACATAAGGAAACACCCAGACTAACACAAACACTTATGTTCATCACACAAATATTTGTGTCATGTGGGAATCGAACCCACGACCTCGTGATCTGCAGTCCGACACTCGAACCACTAGACCACAGACGTCGTCGTCAGATGTTACACATAAGGGCTAATTATCTTTATTATTTCCTTGATGTAGCCACCTATGACTCCAGTTCACATTATATGTGCAATTGTGCAGTATTCTTGATGACAACCGCGCCTATCGTTCCGCCAGCCGCATCGAGATCATGCGGCGTGCTCCATTTCCTACCCATTGCATAATTCAATCGCATTGCATACAAGAATCGATTTTCACTTTCGCGTGCATTTGTTTCCATAGAAATGTTTATTTTTAATGCTTACCCGAGATTGAAACTGACAGTAGGCAAGTGTTTATACTTTGTTTTGTTGATTACATTGTATTTGGTTTCTGTGAATATACGCGTGTTGTGCTACACAGCAGATTTTATAATAATCATGACGTTATTTACAGTCTCAAATCATCAGTGTATTTTCGTCCAGGTTGATTTTAAACTCAAAACTATTAAGACCTCATTATAGTTTTCGCGCTGTATCAATTACGTTTCCCATTCATTGACCCTTTGAGTAGGATGAGACAGAACAGCTGTCATCTTAAGAATTAATTAAACATACAATACTGTTCCGTTAAGTCACATACGTTAAGTATTCATTAGCTTATTAAACCGTCAAGTCTTTATTTAGATACAGACGCAAACTTATTTACTGCATGCTGTGAGCTTTACCGTTTCAATTTAAAGCTTAAGAGTGAAGGAATAAGGTGTACTGTAACTGCATGTAATATTGGTATATGTAAAAAGAGGTTGTGATCGGATGTAGGTTCAAATGTTAAGAGCAACGGTACTCCGCCTCCTTGCTGCACGAACTCACGAAGTTTCACCGTATTGAGATCGTTGCATTGTTGCTCACCTTATACGGCTGGTGTCATCTTTAATGTTCTTATAGGTTTACAAGTACGGTCGACCGCAGATCAGTGGTAATAGTTTGACATTGGCAGCGTCTTTATTGCGTAAGCAATAAGGGCAGTTTTCTAATTCGAGCGTTACCACTGTCATGCAGTCTACTGTACTTGCAAGTTAAGTATTGTAGAATTTTTATGCTCTACCATTATGACATTGCTTCACAAAACTCATCCCTTCGCTGATTAGGACTGTCTTCTGAGTCCTGATCTATATATCTTCTAAATTGATCCACAATGCCATTTATGTTAGAAAAATATTAGATCAAACATGATGGCAAGAAATTAGAAAATAAAAAATATTTTTTAATACAAAAAAACCCTCAGCTCAGCATGGTTGAAGAATTTACAATCAACCGATCAACGATGTCGTCATGCGACCTTGGATAACGAGCGCATCAGACCCGCACGATTGTAAATGGTGAATAGTTTGGTTCATAGTTATCATGATGCAGGATTTATATAGTGCCATAAAATTAATTTCTTGGCAACAAATAACCTGAGAAAGGCAAGAAGTCTTAGGTCGTAAGTGACGAAAGGCGCATGTTAGGAGACAGGCAGTAGCATCTTGGAGGTAGGATAATAATAAAATACCAAATTTTTCAGGGTTTAAATGTGTCAAGAATCTGAGAGACCCATAAGTATGTTGGGTAAAATGAACGATTTGGAAGAAGTTAAGGGCTGTGAAGAAATGGTCTGATATAATCAGTGGAAAGTGAATAAGAATTTGATAAGAGTTTTGTGCAAAAGCTAGGCTCCTCTTCGTGTTTCTAAAACATTATTTTTTTCAATATGTACCTAATTGCAAATGCACAGAATGTTTATTTCAAGGTAGATTATGACAGGAGCGAAAATATACCATGTTTATTTATTACATTACAATACTTGTAATTCAATGTCACTCACAACAAAACAGTACGTCACAATAATAAACCTAAAATACTTTATTTAAAATACTAAATGAAACAAAAATTCGTTCCAAAGGTTCAATTAGGACTTTTTTTCCTCAACCAACGTCGCAAGTGAAGGAAACACTGCAGTAAGCCGCGCATTCGTTCTGAATGTCAATAGGTGTCTGACTCATGCATGCCTCAATCACCTGCATGTTTCTCTATGGTATTTATTTATGACTGTTTTACCACCACAAACTATTTATATCGAAAATTTTGTTTAGACGGAAAAGTCAATCATTCCTATCTAACCGGAGATGTATATTGAAGAATTTGATTAATTCGTTACTGTTCCAATATTTGTTTTATGATAGCGGTGTTTGTGTTGATTCAATGTTTTATTAAACATTGATAATGTTAGACAGGTTATCTTATCCGTAACTTGATTCATATTTCCAAGTTATCCGTGTTGTATCATGAAATCCTGGAAATATGTTTGCGATACCATATTTTTTTCTTCTGAGAATATGTTGAAAACGTAGGTCTAAGAACAATTTGTTGTTAATCGCATAATTCCCGCGTTTAGGATGAGTTGGCAAACCTATCGATTTCTGATACTTCAATTACCTATCTACCTGTTAACAGAGCTTCAATTACAATCATTTTCTAAGAAAATGTGAAACACTATAATTGTGATTGGATAATTCTGAGACATTCGTCAAGTTTCCGTTGTCGTCACTAAATACAACACGCAGTTTCTTACCTTTTGTTTCTCTTTCTAGTATCAGAAGGTAACAGATTTATTTTTTCTTTTGAGAAATAATACGATTCAAAACTTTGATTACAAAATAAATTAAGGAAAATGTATGCTCATGTTATTTTCTAATATTAATTCTATATTTGTGTTTTGCGTCATATCGTTATCAATGACTTTGGTTTACCTTATAAATCAGTGTTCACTTCAATTTATTTTGTATACAAGCTACCATTTCCCTCTATTTTCCAATAAGACTACACATCAAATCATTATATCATATGAATGACATTTTACGAAGCGCCGCGCCGACCGCCGCCGGCGCAACCGAATGGGGCAATCACCGGCGCATGCGGCCCTCCGAGTATAGTCACCGATAGAGGAAATCACTCCAACCATATAAGGGTCGACGCCTATTACTAGTATTACTTAAGCTAATTGAACCTGTCCAGACCCAGTCCAGCTTGATTGGCATTAATCGCTATTTATTTATGGTAAACAGAATTCATGAATGAATCTTTACAAGCCCTAAACACCCTAAACATCTAAAGGGTTTACCGACTGCCTGAGTGCCTACTTTTTTTACTTGTCGATCCCAACTTCTGAATAGGAACTTGGATTTCAATGCAGCGTTCGTATTTATTGCGGTATAATGTGGTTGAGAATTTCCCCACTAAATGTCTCAATAAAATCTCTAATTTCGTTCAGGATTATAAATGTACGTTTAGTTTAGCACCGAGTGCAACAAATACAAGTTTAAACACGATTAGTCTCCGTGCATTTATAAAGTCGATAGTCAACTGGCAGCGTAGACAAGTTATAAAATCCGCCATAGCGTGCAGTTATCACGTACAATCGATTACTCACACTGCGCCCGCGCCGCTGGCAACAACAATGGCGACGCCCGCGCATTGTGGCTGCGGAAGTTGTGCAGGAAGCCGGCCAGTGACTGGTGACATCGAGACGTAACCTGTGCTACGTAGCCCGGGTGACGTCACACTCATTCATTAGGTACACGCTAATTTGGTAATGAGCAGAATACAGAATATACATGGTAGTTTTCCGGCGGAACAAGCTGTACCTGGTGGTAGTTAATGAATGTTCACTGTCCATCATCATTTTAAAACTTCATTAATTAGTTGATTACGCATCATACTGTGAAAGCAACCATTAAAACTTGCAATTTAATCTAATACCTAACCAAGTTAATCTATACTATCGAGTACTAATATATATCGATTCTGATTCATTGATGTTCATGGAAGGTTGGTGAACTCGCATTGATCGATATTTTCCACTAGCGAACCGAAAAATTACATGCCAACAATACGCAAAGCTCTCAGAATACGTACCTGGTACTGGTAACATCCTATTTATACGTATTACAACATCGCCCACATGCCAGACAACCTTTACATTATAGCCCCCAGTTTACTTCTCAAGTGGTTTTAGTATAAGAAACATCAAACCTCTCGAAGTCTCGATAGCTTAACAGGCGGTCGGTTGTTTATTGGCATACTGACAAATCGCTGTAATAATACCACGGCAGCTTATTAAAAAGTAATCTGGTGGCTGAGCGAAGCACTTACACGTGCCAGTCTGAGATCTGTTTTGATTGGTACACTAACACGTGTCCATCAAAACGCTTCTTTTTCTTTGCTTTCGCAATTTCCCGTTACTCGGGTTAGCCGGTTTCCCAATCTTGATCTCTACAGGTTCCGTTAGCTAACGTTAACATTCATCCTTTCATTATTATTTCTAGTTTCTAGTATTCATCATTATCATCATCTTAGCCTTTGCCAGTCCTTTGCAAACTGAACATAGCCTCTCTCAAGCTGCACCAAATACTTGGCCCTCTGCCTTTCTCATGCACTCCAGCTAGCTTGTTCAGGTCGTTGGTCCATTCCATTCTAGCCAATGCTGTGCTTTTTTCCAAGATAGTCATATGATCTTCGCACTACATATCTACACCTGCAACTTTGGCTCCATCAGTTTTAACAACTATTATACTACTTCAGTTTATCAAAATGCTTTTCGTTAAACACAAATTGGCCGTCTCGTTAACCGCTGCAATATTTTTGACCTGGGCCCTAATTCACGTAATATCATGACGCGCCGATCAAGTTGTAGTGACGCTGTAGTTCGTTTCTGACAGCGATCGCCGTAGATAAGAGAATACGAAAAGCATTGTTATGATCGAAACTTAACTGCAACTGTACTGCAACTGCACTGCTTTAGTTACGTGAATTGGCCTACTGTTTAAATATCAATCTTCTTTCACGAGATTTGATCACCTTCGTCTGTTATTAAGATCGTAGACATGAAAGTGCCTAAAGATTTTTTTAAAGAGCTTAATAGAGCATAAACATGAAGACTTTCTGGACCGCATTTTTTTTTGTACGCCTGGATTATGGTTCTAAAATCCATAAGATGACTTCCACAAATCGTCTTGAAATGTGGTGAAATGAAAAGCTATAATTATAACAATTTCATAATGTTACAGTAAAAAGAGTTTCTCTAAAGTTATTATAAGTCGTTGACATTATAATGTGTACGCATGAATTCGCACTGCGTCGTCGACAAGGTTTCCGTTTCCTCCACGAAGCCATATAAGTACCGTGTGAAGTTTTACAATAACTTGTAATATTATTGAGAATGCAAGTCCCGAATTTGATAGCTTCCTTCGAAATCCTAGCAGAATATCAAAATTTTGTAAATTTGGGGTGTTTTAATCAGAAGGGTTTTTTGGATCTCTTCAGTTCTGCTATGGTTTTTATGATTACCACTGAACTACACATTTCGTTCCCTATTTGAAACGGACAGGAGCCTTCTTACTCCCGACTGGATCGAGTCCTGTATCAATCAAATTTGAATTCGAGTTAGTATCAATTCATACTGCATTTCTCTAGGAATTGACATTAGCTCGATTTGGTTCAGAGCTCGAATCAGTCGGGAGTAGGGCCCCGGGACATTACGATCACAAACGAATATGAATGAAAAATCACGGCACATCTTGTAATTATGGTATTATGAGAGTTTAATTGAGTAGCTGTTTATTGAGGATGTTACAAAATTAGGAAGACCAACTGACAAAGACAACGATTAATCACGCAAAACAGACGAACAGTCCGAACTCCAAAATTACATTCATTTTACACAGCTTACACAATATTGGTATCTATAAATTCGGCCATTCAGTTACGTACTTTTACGTCTGAGTATCATCACTCGCATTACACACATATCTAAATAAATTAACTTTTCTGTTATCCGGAACAGAATGATTCACGCGACATATAAATATTCCGGGCGCGTTAATTATAATTTACGCTATCGCCACTCCCGCGGTAATGGTCAAGGGCACTACCAGGGTCAGCACCTTTGACTATTGATTAATCACTGCACAATTATATTGGCAGGTTACCTTAAAGATTAGGGTGGTAAATCGGATTGTTGATATACATCTACGGCCAAAATTAATATCCAATCTATCCACGATTTGCCCTGCTAGAGAGATAGAGATAGGAATTTGACATAAGCTCCATACAAAATGTGTCAAATTTCTATCTCTAGTAGGGTAAATCGTGGATAGATTGGATATTAATTTTGGCCGCGAGTCGTTTTCTGGGATACTTTTTTCTTAAACTAAAGTTTTCAAAATGTCGGACGTGATTTTTTGAGTTCCTTTCCCGATGTTCGAGCCAGTAGAGCAAATTACTTCATTTTGTGCCCAACTATTCTTGAAGTACAGACGCGTACAAACATTAATGTTTGTAAGCCTTTATGTAATGGTCATTGAATGAGCAATTAGGAATACTCTTGGGACAATTGCTGCCCCTTATCCGGTCGTTTTAAGTACCCATCTCTCCGAATTACCCCTTTGTTCTTTGTCCATTTTTTGTTTGCCTGCTAACCAAGTTAACTGTGGTCGGTGCTCTATCTGTAATTATCGCGGTATACACTAATATCGTGTACAAACTATCGCTGTATTCCATGTGATAATTGAAAGAACGAAACATTCTGGAATTTCGTACTTAATGTCACTTTTTACAGCTTTTGCAGATTTTTTGTATGCGTATCTATGAATAAATTTATCACAAAATCAAAACCAGACCAAGACCAACCAACCAAGACCAAGACCAGTTTTTGTTTTGCGCGAAAAGATTCAAACCCCCTTGTTACAAAAACAGACGCTTGTTTAAACCGGGTTAAACGTCAAACTCCATACATAAAAAGCTGTTTCAAAACCTGTTATTAAACCCGATTTTGTAATAAGGTGGAATGAGTCATAATAAATATTTGTAAAATAAAATAAACAAGACGTCAATTGTATTCAAGTGAATGGTTCTGTCCCTGGGTTAGACAACAAAAGTGCAAAGGGACGAGAAAAAGGGGGGCGATCACTGAAAGACCAAAATTAGCACAACCACCCAAAAAAAGATCAGCTCGAAAACTTTTCAACACAAGTGTTAAATCGCCCTCATAAAATGACGTCACTTGGCACGAAAGCCGCAGCTGTTATAATGGCACAGTGACATCATTGCAAGGTGCGTAGGCATATCAGTGCAGTTTTATGAGAACAATCGTATTACTTCCAGTTAACCGCGGCTAATGTGATAAGTTTACGACTGATCGTTAGGCATATACTGAGTACCTACTTGATGACGATCGATGCAGGTTCACCTAGATGTAAGTGTTCGACTACCTTTGATTAGCAGCGAAGCAAATATTGAAAATGCCATTCGGGTTGGTAAAATAAGGATCATTCGTATCAAAGCAACAGCACAGAACAATTAATTGTAAAAGTAGCTTATGTACAATCTTAACTTCCCAGAGTTACGACTCCACCGTATATCCTTTTGATTCACAATGTGGACTATCCATTACTAGGCCTGCCAATGCTGCCATCCGTCCAGGTTTCCCCGGATTTGTCTTAGTTTGGGAGGCGTCCGGGCGAGTTCGGGGTGTCCTCAAGAAGTGACACTCGCCGCTTTCGTAGACTTATTAAATAAAATACTTAACATTTAATTGATATTTTATTATGTCCGGGGGAAAACCTTGGTTTCGCTCAAATGACCTGGGTTTTGGAAGTCTTTGTCCGACATTAGTAATTTAGGTCATAGCAGCCCTATCCATTACGTACCTAATACCTTACGCATTTATTTGTATTATATAATTCCCAATTAAACTAATGGGAGAAGACACTAACTTCTGTAACACAGGTTTGCACCTAGCTCAGAAGTCAGGGACTTTACAGATATATTATGTAAAAACTTTTATGAATAAAATAATGATTTATTTAATTAATAAAAAAATAACATTAAAATCATTTTTTTAGGCAGTCGTGTTAAATAAGAATACTCTAGTGCTCGTAGAGTCTACCCAATTGCACCCAATGGCTAACATTACCTATAGCCTGAGTGTCGCATAATGACCACAGATACGCAAACACCGACACTAATTGCCCATGTGGTTAGCGCATTGATTAAATTCCTCATCCATCATGAATATGAATGAACAATGTCATTTACATTCAAGCTATTACCCGTAATTGATGGACATGTGACGTTCGTAATAAATTTATAGGCGCATCAGTTTGTATTATATCATTATAGCAATCATTTTGTCCCCGTAGGGCGAGGGTGTGGGCTCCAGAAGGTAAAGCTCAATTTATTCCTGGTAAACAATTAGCTCCTTAATAGGACATGTGATGACATGTCCCTAAAGGATTGAAGGTGGTTCACGGAAAGCAATGGAAATGACTTTTTACTCTGCTATTGATTTGTGTTCTATGAAGCTCTTATTCTAAGTTGTTTTAGGTTGTGTACTCTTATTCTAAGTATTTTATACTTCTACAACCACTTTATGCATAATAATGAACAACTTTTACTATGGGACCTACCCTAAAATGGTGAAAAAAATATCAGCTGGTCTGGTCACTCACTACATTTTATCGATTTAAGGGAACACAAATATAGGAACCGGCTGTTTTTTTTCTCGTGATTTCAGGGTAGGTCCCATAGTAAAAGTTGTTCATAATGATTAGTATAATGACCCCTTTTCAGGAAAACAGCCATTAAAATTTCAGCGCCCTTTTTACAAAAGGATTGAATAATTCTTTAAGAAAACTGACAATCGTGCTTTAAACCCGCAAAGTAGCAGAGTTCGAGTTCTGTGTAATTTTTTTTATAGTATAGTATGGCGAAACGAGCTAAATGCCCACCTTGGAACCGGTTATCTTTGCTCATTTCAACTGGAATACTAACTAGGTTGTTGCCTAAATGGTACCGCTAGTCGGTTCGCCAAACTGAGACATGAAGATGAAAAGTTTCATGTGATTGTAATTTCACCGGCACCCGTACCTTTCAGACCGAAAAACAGCAATGCAAGCATCACTGTTTGGCGGCAGAAGTTGGTACGGTGGTTGTACTACCCCAGATGAGCTCCTTCACAAGGAGCTCTACTATTACTAAAAACCACAATTTCATACCAGTTTCAAAAACCACATCGTAATAACAATTTCGCTCAAGTTAAGATTATCAAAACTCCTTCTAAGGTTATAAGAAACAAATAAAGCGAATCTCGAATCTCAGGCCATCTAAAACAACATCACGTTCTTAGGGCGTTGCACCGCACCAAAAAAGCAAGATTTGAGCCATCATGTCTGGCACAAAATCTTCAACAGAATATGGTCTTTCTTACTTTGTAATAATGCTCATGGGTTTAGCTTTGTATCCTTTGAGTTGGCGTATGACAGGCTAGACCCCATAACGGTGAGGACTGCGATACTCAACATTTTATTTCTCGATAAGCAAAGGCCTATGTCCAGCAGTGGACGACATTCGGTTGAAATGAAAAAAAAAATTTAAGCAAAAGAGAGGACAATCCTTTTAGGAAGCTTCTTTTGATCTTCGGTGTGATTGTCGTTATATTCCAAAAAAATACTCAATATTTTACAAATAATTTGGTTTAACTTATTACCCGGAAAAACCTGATTATGTAGGTTTATGAAGCTTTTTAAATTCTATTCTACATTTTAACTATTATATTAATCTGTGCCTGCACGCACTTTTGGAGAAGAACGGCAAAGGAATTCGCTAAAATACAAGCCTGCTCCGGCGATTCCTGCTACACATTTCAATTTATTATTATGGACCTCAAGGAAAGGCTCAGCGCCACAGGCCACAGTTTGAGTAGCGCTGTTGTTAAAGAACCGGTCCAGCAAAGCATAAAGCTATCTATCGAACTTTGTAGGCGAGTGCACGTGTACTCAAGTAGGTACTGTTGCACAATCGTGGTCAAAGTTGGACAATGGCTGCTAGAGGCTGTTGTTGAGGCCATCTCGTTTGTTGTTGTACAATGTATGCTGTACGGGTAAAGGTACCGTTATGTGTTATGATGATGATGTTGAAGTATATTTTCTTTAAAGATATGCCTAAGCAAAGATTGCAGACCCGATTCTTGGTTTCTACGACATCAGTGTTTGAACTTTGAACCAAAACTTCTAACGTACATTGCATTTTATTTTAGCATTGCAAAAAGTTTGTAACTGGCAAAGTCCAATCTGCCAAATCAGGCCGGCATGATGGACTGAAGCCTTAATTCATCTAAGCCTTAACCATTAATTAGAATAGGCTGGATACGTACCGGTGTGAGATCGTAATAGGTTGATTAAACTTATGTTTAACTCCACATCGTCAGTGAAAACCTCGTAAAGCACAATTCGATGTTTTATCTTTGTATCATCAATCGTAGGATATTCAATCTATGTGAGACAAAGTAACTTCTCTTTAGACTTCACCTTTTCCGGATAAGGGTAGTTCTTTTCTCGTCTTGTAAAATTACGTTCTGTGCAAATATTATGAGGTTTTCACTGCTGAGCGACGATATGAGGATTGACAACCACTAATTAGTCCGTGTGGTGCCGGACTTAAAGAATAGCACCACCCTTATCTCTTCTTCTGGGTGTCGTAAAAGGCGACTAAGGGATTCACCAGAGGATGGGCAGCAGCGTTCTCTGAGTATTTAACCAACCAACTGCGATCGCCAACCCGCCTGCCAAGCGTGGTGATTATGGCATATCCCCCCCTTAATTGGGAGAGGCCTATGTCCAGTAGTGGACGTCTTTCGGCTGAAATGATGAACCACTAATTTCAATTTCTTACGCAAATCAGATTAATAGCTCCATTAAAAGAACTGGGAAAATTTCCATGGTAACATGAAAACTGTTCTAGTCACAAACAACGCTGTCTGTTCTAAGAAATACCATATGTTTTAAACGAAGATGACACAATACTGTGTGATAAGCTCATCAGCATAGTTTTGAGGTCGTCGGTCACGCCGGCTGCCATCAAGAATGCGACAGCATTCTGAATCGGCACCCATCGAACTGTGAACTTTTATGTCTTATCTAGAATGCGAAACTGCACCTTAATTTCAAAGGAATAAAGTGCGAGATTATGTAAAGCGTGTCTTAGCTAAAAATAGAAAATATGTAATAAGAACTCGCTCTACTATTAATATTCCACGTTTTGTTTATTTATTGTTTTTGCTGATTCATACTATGATGTGAACTTCCTAACGATCTTAATTGGTTTGGCTAATGTTCTGCGATTGTGAGTCAGCGCAATTAATATTTTTACGTCAAAATGTTTGACAGGTACGTCAGAAGGCGTCTACTAGGCACATCGTTGGAATACCTTCACTATTGTATTCAATTGGGCTGGCTTTCACGTTGGCCCGAATAACGTTTAATGATATGGTGCTACCATGATGTACTGTCAAATATCGGCCAACAAAAGCGGTAATTACAGCTCTATATTTCCATTTGAGTGAATTGAGTATGTTGTGAGTACATTAAGAGCCAAACATTCACCGTAATGCCTCTCAGTTATTAAAGCAGATCTACCTACACTGTGTGTTAACTCTTAACCGATATTTAGGCGCGATGATATGATCAAAATACTGAATGAAACTGCAAAATATCAATAAAGTATAAATAATATTCACGTCAACAGTATGAAATCATTTTTATTTCAACTTTGTTATTTCAAAACAGAATTATGAAATTGGATGCACAGAATAGTAAAAAACTGGATCACAGGTTTTTTTAAAATCCCATCAGCTTTAAAAATAAGTACAAACAGTACACTCAAATTTGTCTGCAAGAGGCGTCACAATAGATCTTAACAGGTTGCAGTGGCTTAGGGGGCGTTCAAGACCCCCTACCTCTTTCCTCAAAATAATAATAAAAAACACTCAAATTATAAAAAAATTAAACAGTTCAGTTAGGCCATAAACTAATATTTACCGAAATAATCTAAAGAAAGAAAAGTGATTTATTGCCACAACAAGATATGCGGTAGCTGTACACATAACACATAACGCTCCTTCTGGCGCAGTCGAGTAAAATAACTAAATATCTTACATTTTAGGAAAGCTTGTACTAATAGTTGTTACATCATAAGAAAACTGCGTACTTATTTACCCGTCTTACTGGTTCTGGTTTAATGTTAATAATATCCAAGTCAAACTAAAAGGATTTAAATAAAAAAATTAATTAACAAAAACAAAAAACCCGACTGCGTGTAAAAATAACAGAAAAGATATAAACAAGACTTATCAACACGCAGTCGGAGGCTACGTATGTTTTTGGTCATGAATTACATAATAGTTCCTATGTAGCCTCCGCCTGCGTGTTGATAAGTCTTGTTTATATCTTTTCTGTTATTTTTACACGCAGTCGGGTTTTTTGTTTTTGTTAATTATTTTTTTTATTTGAAATTTTTTAGTTTTGTTATCATGTTTTATTTATCATACCATTAATGTTTTTTTTGAAAAGTCAAATTCATTTTTAACGTTGAATATTTTGTTGTTTTTTAGCATTTCTCATTCTAAATTACATTTAAACATATAGTTTGTATATATTTTTGAAAATCATTTATAAAACCCTTTATTTTGATACCCCACTCGATAGGTTTCGAGGGAAAACATTTTTTTTTAAGCCGTAATTTGGCGCCAAAAAGCGGCCATTTTAATTTTTATAATTTTGATATACCCAGTGTCACTCTCACAATTAAGACGAATCTAACGACACCCCACAAGTTAAAATCCATCAAGCCGTTTAGGCTGCAGAGCGTGCCAAAGAAATATACAAACATACATACATACATACACTCGAAAAACATTACCCTCCGTCTGGCGCAGTCGGGTAAAAAACCTAACAACCCAGTATGCTCTTTTGATATTTACTATTTTCGGGGGAGAAATGTACGGAACAGCAAAACTGCTTTGCGACACTATGAGAACCATGTAGTTAAGGATAAGTATAACCATGTAGATAAGGATAGTTAAGGATTGTAGCTAAGCAAAGCATACAACAGCGCATACGCAGTAGTATCGGATACCTACCTATATAATTTCACTAACAGTGCTAACACGAAACACGTTTGTCCATACATGTAAGTTCTCACGTCCTTTCCCAAGCCAATAACTAAGCGTCATTAATTTTTATTGTAATCGCCTGTTAATAGACAAGTGCCAGATAACTAATTGTTATGAGTTTGGACATAAACCTATGAATAACACAGAACGCACGCGATGTTTAAAAAAATATGTGATCCCTAAAAGGATTTAATGAGGTTGACCTTTTTTTATCTAAAACAGATGTTTTGGTTGACGTTTTGTAAGATACGAGGCAGTAATTAAAGTTTCAGTTATCTTATAATATAGGTAGTTTAATAACAACGTAAATAGATGTGGCCCTTTTCTAGTAAGCTAGGATGATCTCGCTCAATAGGTTGGTTTTGATAATACCAATACGACAATACGTAAAGAAGATTTTAAATAATGGATAAGCATTGTTTGATGCATCTCCTGCTCCACATAAATACCAGGTGGAAGCAAACGGCATCTATAGATAATAATTAAGTAAAGTATGTAGGTATTCTTTTGTTGCTGAGATTACAAAAATATGCTAACAAATATTCAACGCCTCGTAAAAGCTAACAGAACTACAAAGTATAGTTCCATTGTGTAACAGCGCCTTTTTTCAAAAAACCTTTTCTCTGCAAACTGCTTCCCATTCCCAGGAGCTAGTACTAACTACTACGACAAGTACTAGTATGAGTCAGACATCTTTGCACGTTTCGTGACGTCATGCCATTGTATCCGAGGTGTCAAATCCACAACAAAAACCCTATTCTATCACTTAATTACCTGCTTATTCACATTTGTCGGATGTAATCGTCCTATAAATAGGCATTCCTTGTGATAACATGCGCTATATTTCTTTTGGGTGCTTTTTTGTTTCTACTGAAGGTATTTATGTTATGGCAATTAAAAGCGGTGTTTAAAAAAAATTTAAACACAGTATAATAATACCAATTTAAACAACATAAGATACAACATAACATATCTAAGCACACTAGTTATGTCTCTGTGAACACTAGGCACACTATTATATTCCATTAATACATGAACGTTAGTGCAATAATCAAAGGATATGTACTCATTACCTAGTCTGCAAAGAATTAAGAAAATACCACATTCAACCGTAGCGTGCTCATTTTTGCATGATAATATTATGCACGACTGTACACGTAAAGGTTACATAATGCTGCCCAAGAAAAAATACTAATGTCTCTTCGCAGACAGTAAAAAATATAGACGAAGTGCTGCGAAAAATCATAGTGAAGCCAACAAAATCTTGCTCCTCCGTGTACAAACCAGCGCTCACGCACATACCATACAACTGAAGGATATTTGTTTTCGCAATGCTAACTGAACGATGTCGCGACATGTGTACTAAGAGCGGTAAACACGGTTTGAGGTGCATGTGTGCCCGTGAGTGATGGTTTGTACACTGAGGAGCATAGTTTTGTTGGCTTCACTATGATTGTTCGCAGCACTTCATTTATATTTTTACTGTATGTGTGTCTCCTGCACAAAATGTACTAGAAAACAAGAATGTACCTCTTTGAAAACTCAAAGATAAATCTCCTGATAAATTTCAATAATTCAATTAAATCTAACAAATCCATTATTTTGTCCACAGACAGTACAGCACGGCTTCCCACACAGAGCATCCGCACTAGCATGGGACCCGCTCCTCCGAGTGGTGGCCCTGGGCACGGCCACCGGTGCCCTCAAGGTGTACGGCAGACCCGGCGTCGAGCTGTATGGACAGCACCCCAATTCAGAGACCAGCGTCACACAGATACACTTTATACCTGGTAAGAAATAGCAATCTAGAACAAGATATCTGAATGCACTTTGCTATTTCATCATCATCATCATCATTTCAGCCAAAAGACGTCCACTGCTGGACATAGGCCTCCCCCAATTAAGGGGGGATATGCCATAATCACCACGCTTGGCAGGCGGGTTGGCGATCGCAGTTGGTTGGTTAATTACTCAGAGAACGCTGCTGCCCATCCTCTAGTGAATCCCTTAGTCGCCTTTTACGACACCCATGAGAAGAGATAAGGGTGGTGCAATTCTTTATGTCCGGCACCACACGGAACGCTATTTAATAAAAGCAAAAACAGGCTTCAAAATGGATACAATAATTTATGTGAAACGGTTTAGGAAGTAGCTGCCTTTTATTCAGTTTGATTTAAGAAAAATTGGCACTGACTTCCTAAACTGTTTCACACAAATTATTTTTGAAGTCGGATTTTAGTTTTTTTTAAGTTTTTTTTATTTTGAGTGGCATTAACAATAGAAAGACAAACGATTGCTGCAATCCCGGATGATTTACCGTCATCCATTGAAGAGTTCCTTTCTTTATCTCCAAAAATCTTCATCAAATCTTCACCAAATGTTACTTTCTGAATGCAAATGCTTGACTTTGTTGATGAAAATGCCAAAATCGCTAAATGTATGCCTATAATATTTAAAGAGTTCCCTCAATTCCACATGGATCCAATTATCAGAACTGGATTTTGATAAAAATGGGACCAATCTGGAAGTATATCTTTACAAATAAAATAAAATCAATCCAAATCGGTTTATAAATGACGGAGTTCTAAGCTTCGATCAATGATTTATCGAAGGTTCTAAGGTAACAAATAATTTCGGTCCTTATTTTGAAGTCGGTTGAAAATAGCAAATGAGAGACTCGTGGCGAAGTAATTACCGCGCGGATTGTATGATCTGTGAGGTTACGCTATACTTGCCGCGGTTAGTCCGTAGATGGGTGACCGTTTCGTTACACATCGAGACCCCTCCGTACCTCGGAGAGAACGTTAAGCTGTCGGTCCCGGTCGTCATACGAATATCTATGATAGTCGTTACGGGTAGACAGCCTTAAAGTCTGGCAACTGGTCTAACCTACGAATGTCAGTATTACCCAGTAACTGGGGTGCGGGGGTCTGATGGCAGTCGCTCCGTGTAAAATACTGTTGTTCAGCCGTACCTGATTAGACTGGAAGCCGAAAGGCGCGGAGGATGATGACTTCGCTACAGATATATGCAAAAATAATAATTGGTCTATTAGTCGAATAGTTCTGGATCCGATCCCGAGGTCTTGCAAGAGGTTGTTGAGTTTTCCTATTATGAAGTAGCTGTCATGAGTTCGGATAAGGAGCCCTTTTAAAGAGGAGTCTTTCTCTGTCATCGAAGAGCTGCGATACCCCCTAATGTATGCATGACTTTACACCCTTCTCACGTAAATCCCAAAATTTAACGAAGCCTGGCCTGGCCTGAGACTGAGTTTGTTTGTTTCGTTTCTTCTCAAGTAGTCAGCTAGCTAGGAAATGTCGAAGCCATCTAGCATAGTGACATGTAAAAGTTTGAAGACAACCTACTACAGTAAAAACATTAATTTTGAATATTTTCAGTCGCATCTGATAAGACTGTAACCTTACCCATATTAAAAAGGATGCGATAATAATTGAAGAATGGGAAGTAATAAGCGCTCTTACCCTGCCAAATAAAAACTGTCCAACAGTGATGCGACTATTCTATTGCTAAAATATTACCACCTTCTATTTTAAAATAAGGCTCAGTAACAGACTAGGAAATGTGGTATCTTGAGAATTTGTGGGTGGGCCGTTATTGTATTGGATTAGATTTGATTGTGACTGATGACTAAGGACTGTGTTACATACACATACATTTTGCTTCAAACTGATTACAGATTAAGACATCAACAATCTGATAAGTATTTATAAAGAATAAAATCTCAGATCCAATGAAAAACAATATTTTTCAGCGTCGAAACCACAAGAAGGCCTCAAATTACGTTGTATTCGTCTTAAAATATAACCAGATACGAATAAAACACATATTTCGTTAGGGATTCGCAGCAGTGAAGCACGCCTGCGCCCACGCATTCAGTTTATTATGAAACGTTTAGTCACGCCGAATGACTTTGATAAGAAATTATTTTAGGACATTGTTCATATGTGTCACACTCACGCGGTACTTACGCCCTTTTTTAGATACCACGTATAACTGGCGAGTTGGCGAATAAACAGATCTAACACACCGTTTTTACAGGAGGAGCCAAAATACTGAATGACATCCTTAATACCAGGCCCCTCAGAAAGTATTGCGAAAAAAAGTTTTTATATATGGGAGACTGGCCAGTTATAATGTTTTTCGAAAATATGATTATTTATAAGTAAAAATAAGTAAGTTCCAATTTCAAAATTTCCCTCCACATTTTTTGCGAGTTAATTCAAAGTATTGTGTCTCACTGAAATATGGATCTGCGCCGGGAACATTTTAGAGCTATGATTTTATACGATTTCAAGTGTCGCCTGAAACCGGATGAATCGTACGATAGACTTCAAATGGCATTCATGGATGAAAGCCCTTCCAAGGCAACCGTGTATCGTTGGTATAACGAATTCAAGCGCGGTCGACCAACTTTGGGGGATGACGAAAGAAGCGGTCGCCCTTTGACGGCTGTTACCGAAGAAAACGTGCTAGCAGTGAAAAATTTAATCCAAGACAATAGGCGAATTACATATCAGGAGATTCAACACATATTGAAGATTGGATCGGGAAGCGTTCACGAGATTCTACACAGCCATCTTCGCGTGAGGAGGATAGTATCACGCTGGGTGCCGCACAACCTCACCGATGCTCAGAAGCAGGCCCGGGTGGAATGGTGCCGTGATATGCTTAACAAATTTGAAGCAGGCTCGTCTCGGCGTGTTTACGACATCGTTACAGGTGATGAGTCCTGGATTTATCAATACGACCCAGAAACCAAGCGCCAGTCGACTGTTTGGGTGTTTCAAAATGAGCCAACGCCTACCAAAGTGAAGCGATCTAGAAGCGGGGGTAAGATTTTGATCGCTAGCTTTTTTAATTTGACTGGCCACTTGGTATCAATTCCCTTACGGGATCAAAGAAGCATTAATGCCGAATGGTATACTACCAAATGTTTGCCAGAAGTTTTCTCTGTTATAAGCAACAAGCGACCAAACACAGGGCTCCGCGGGCTACTGCTCCACCACGACAATGCACCTGCGCACACCGCACTCAAAACGAGGGACTTCCTGGACAGCACGCCAGTCAAACTCCTGGGTCACCCTCCTTACAGCCCTGGTCTAGCACCGTGTGACTTCTTTTTATTCCCAAAAATAAAAAATCAGCTCAAAGGGATACAATTTTCGTCGCCGGAAGATGCGCTGGCTGCGTTCGAGCAGGCTGTAAACGAGGTGTCTGCGGCGGACTGGAAAAAGTGTTTTGAAAACTGGTTTAGGCGCATGAATCTTTGTATAGAGGCTGGTGGAAAGTACTTTGAAAAGATTTGATAAAAATATATGTACGTATAGAACAATTTTTTTTAGTTTCGCAAAACTTTCTGAGTGTCCCACGTACATACATACATAATCAGCCCATTACTGTCCCACTGCTGGGCACGGGCGTCTTCTCAGTATGAGAAGGCCTTAGTCCACCACGCTGGCCTAGTGCGGGTTGGTGGACTACACACACCATCGAGAACTGTCAGAAAACACATGATATTTGCAGTGTGCATTTCGGCTGTTTTGGTTGAAAATTAACACGGTTCTATTACCAGTTCAGTATCAAAACGCAAGCCCCCATTAGGTTTTTTTTTTTAAAGATTTTGGACCTTATATGTACGGGATATTATTCATTTTTGAAGTTATTGAATTTCTAAAAATTCTTTGCATCATCATCATCATTCGCAGCTTTTATCAACCATCTACTGCAGGTCAAAAGCCTCCTGCCTTTTACGCCATTCTAACAACTATGAAATTTTCCTTTCAGGCACTGGCCGGCTAGTTTCACTTTCAGACGACAACAGCCTCCACCTATGGGAGATAAACGAAAAATCCCTGGTGGAGCTGAAGACATACATATTTGAGGGCAAAAACAAGAAGATCTCGGCACTATGCATCGAGTCCACCGGCAAAAATCTACTGATCGGCACCGAAAGCGGGAATGTATACAATCTGGACCTTAACACGTTCGCCGTCACCGAAGATGTGATATATCAGGATGTTGTTATGCAGAAGTGAGTATTATTTATTGAAATTCAAATAGTTTTTGTTCCAAAAAGGTCTTAGTAGAAAACTCGATTCTAGTTGCTAGATTTTAAATGGTAGGTCCTATGGAGAAGAACCGGCAAGTAACTTCATGGATATAATAATAATAATAATTCCTTCTTATTCCTCAATTTAAATAAAAACAAAGTATGTATTAGATTTAGTAATTCGTAGGTGGATTAATTAAGAACCTCTGGGTAAAGGCCTACTCCTTTTTGCCACTCTTGGTCAAAATTGGCTCACAACAGCACAAGACCGGTCTCGTGCTGTTGTAAGCCTATTTTGGCCCTACGTTTTTTTCATCTCATCGGCCCATCTTTCTTGGGGCCGTCTTTGACTTCTTTTGTCTTTTGGGGCCTGTACACATGGTTGGTCTTTTACCCCTTTTTTGTCAGCGGAACGTGCATACCCTGCCCATTAAACTTCGTGGACATACTGTTTCAAAATGATTGTTCGATACAATAATCCTACTCATATTATAAAATATGCAAAAGTATGGATATGTGTTTGTTTGTTCTTCAATCACGCTGACAGTACGGAATAGGATGAAATTTGGCACACAGATGGTATAACCGGATTAACATATAGGTTACTTTTTATCCCGGGAAGATAAGCAGTTTCCGCGGGATACGCGATAACGTCTTTCTATGATAACTGAATTATACGCGAGCAGAAGCTAGTATAAATATAAACTAAGTTTTGGATTGGAAACAAAACTCTATTTCGCGGCAGTAGCTTTTTCTTTAAGTCAGATAACGCGTAACTCTCATAAGAGCAGCAATAGGTGTTCCGAAGATAAGTCCGTTCGAATTATACAATCCCACTGAGGCCATTAATCAATTGCTGCTATTTGGCTTGAAAGCACTGCAGTGTCTGCCAGCTATACTGTTTCACCAAATAGGCTGTATGCACTTTAATTATTTTATTCTTATACTAGCTGACACCAATGTTTTCTTCATACAAACATTCAACCCCTATTTAACCCCCTTAAAATTCCTTCTAATTTTCAAAAATCCTTACATAGTGCTCACCTACGTTCTCTAAGTAAGTCCTGTGCTAAATTTCATCCTCCTAGACCCACTGGTTTAAGGTGAATGCTACAGGGTAGCCCGCGAAATTCAAAATTTCTTGTGTTTATTGCAAATTGTAGTTGTATTTCCCGTTGTGTACAAATCGAAATATAATTTGCGGTAGTAATAACAATATATCTATTGAATGATACTCATAAAAAACATAAAACTAGCTATATAAACTCTACAAGCTTGAAAATCGATAACTTGATCGTAAATTAATATTAACGAGCTCGTACAGCTTATAGAGCTTAGTTAATATTTTTTAAGAGTATTATTCAGTAGATATATTATTATTATTTCCGCCAATCATATTTCGACCGATATACAACAAGAAATAAAGCTACAATTCGCAAAAAACGCCAGAAATTTTGAATTTCGCGGGCTACCCTGTAGCATTCACCTTAAGCTGTGCATTGTCTGTCAAACAGTTTTAAGAATTTTATAAAAGTAGATTCCCGAATGCAAACAGATCAGCTAGTAAAATCTTAAAATAAATAATTCCTCCTCCTCTTCCCCCGGACTGCCAATTGGTATAGACGTGCTCACAATACGTACAGTTTATTTTTAACATTAATAAATTAAAAATTCAATCCAATTTAATTCGTCACAATAATAGGATCGCATAAAATAAGTGGTGGTATAAAATTGAAGCAGCGACCGCAACGCCCGCAACGTGCCGGACAAGGTGAAACGAATCCAACCTCCACGAATTATCTTACACCCTGGTACCTACAAGTCAATTGGCCGCTAGCAAGGTAATATATTATCTGTCTTCTACAAAGCGCGTGCGCATGCGCCTACGCGACGTCAACACTACGAACCTAGTACAAACACCACGCGCTTCACGTGCCATCCTTCTTACGCACCTGAATACGCGCGCCGCCCGCACCCCACCTCTGGATTGCTGCTGTGTGCGTTAGCCGCGATAACACCACACCGTCGCGCTCCGCGCTGCATCGTGCGCCGACCAGAATCACTACACCTTGATTTATTTTATCCTGGTACCTAGAACTACTAATGGTCATTCGATAACTCTGTGCATGGGCTAATACTGCGAGTTATTTTGTGTAGCTAGTACTACCGCAACCGTGCTGTAACTCGATATTACTACTACCTTTCCTTCATTATCTCTTGGTACTTGATATGGAAGACACGAGTTGCAAATCTCTATCGGATTCAAATATTTTTGAACAAACTGAACAGCGCACTCCGCCAAACTTTGTTTTCCAACGTACCAAACGAGCACGAGAACACGATTTTGACACCGATTTCATAGCCTTCAAAGAAGAAGTAAAAACATTAATATCAACCCTAATAAAAACTCAAAATGACGAAATTAAGAAAATTTATCCTACCCTCATGGAGATTAAAAACACAAATAGTAACATAGAAATCTCTATGGCTTCTCTGTCAGCGCAAAACGATGAGTTGAAAAAGAAAATCGAACAGCTCGATGTTCAGTCAAGGAAAGACAAAGATTACATAACAATATTGGAAGACAAACTTGAAGATTTGCAGAGGAGCAGTCGAAAGTCTAGCATTGAAATAAAAAATGTCCCAATGGCCACAAAGGAAACCAAGGAGGACTTAATGAAATTAGCTTTAAACTTATCCAAGTCAATAGACTGTAATCTCCAAAGAAGCGATATTTATGACATATTTCGTGTGCAGAATAGAAGAGGTAACACAAAAAACAGCCCAATAATAGTTGAGATGTCATCAACCATCCTTAAAACAGATTTCTTAAAGATGACCAAAAACTTCAACAGGAAACATAACGAAAAGCTATGTGCTAAACATCTCGGATTTAAGACAGATGAATATTCCCCAATTTATATATCTGAGCATCTGACTACAAAAGGGGCCCGTTTACACTTTCTAGCTCGAGATCTGGTCAAATCTAAGGAGTATAAATTCTGCTGGACTAGCTACGGTAAAGTTCACGTCAAGAAAGACGAGAACTCACCAACTATTATTATAAAAACTGAATCACAAGTGAACAGTCTTATGCAACTTAATTGACTAGAAATTACCGCACCTATTAATTTGCGTTATATAAAACTGGTTCTTTGTTCACATATTCAACAGAGTTATATAATTTTTTACTTAATATTTTTTATTTTTATGTTAATACATGTTAATCAAACGCGCGTACACAACATTCAAATCACATATATTAATACAATCATACCAAAATCCACTTTCTGTAACACTCATACCTCACATTCACTCACTCATATTTATTCTCTATACCCACTAACAAACAAAACTTCTTACACACCTAATATTCTTATGGCTACCTCCTACTACTATTATAAATCATTCGATTATGGATAGCACCTTAAAGATTATAAGCGACATAGATAACTTGCAAATAGCTCAGGTTTACGAATGCACGACCGACAATTTCTCAAAGAAACTACAGGTTAAGGATACCGACTTTACAATAATTTCACAGAATATTAGAAGTGTATACTTAAATTTTGATGATTTGCAGTTAAACCTAATAAGTCTTAAATTAGATGTTGACTTAATCATTTTAGGTGAATGTCGACTTAATTCTCATAAGCAAATACCTCAATTAAGGAACTATACGTCATACCAAACTACTTATCATTTAAACAAAGCAGATGGAGTAGTAGTCTATATCAAAAATAAGTACAAAACAAAAATAAGCGAAATAAAGCTGACACATGCATCCTGTCTACAGATTAGCATTATACCTGACCTCATAGTCCTAGGTATTTATCGATCGCCATCAATCACTAACTCGGAGGAGTTTACAAGTTCCCTAAGCAGCCACTTAGCCACTATTAACTCAAGTAAAAATTTAATTATCACCGGGGATTTAAACATAAATTTAATTTACAGGCAAGAAGAGCTCTCTCATGAGCGTAGAAATAGACTATCCTATTTAAATATGTTGGCTATGCATGGACTACTCCCAGGGCACTCACTACCCACGAGGGACAAAAATTGTCTTGACCATTTTATTTTAAAACTTAAGCCTAAAATTAAAACGGCTACTATTGCTGTTATTAAAACATCTATCACTGATCATTTCACTATCTTTTTAAAAATATCGAACCATCAATACATAAATAAATGTCCTAAAACTAAAACGACAATTAATCTTGAAAAAGCACTTGAAGCCCTAAAGGCTAACAACATACAGGAGTTACTACAGTTAACTAACCCTAACATTCTTGCAGATAGTCTAATAAACATACTGCAAAAGTGTCTTACAGCAAATACTCTTACCACCATGATTCCTTTTAAAAGCAGAATAATCAAACCCTGGATGACCATCGGCCTACTGCGTTGTATCTTTAACCGGAACAATATGCAAAAAAAGCTAAGACTAGATCCCTATAACGAAATATTGAAGATAACCTACAAGAGATATCGTAATTATTGCAATTGCGTTATCAAAAAACAAAAACGTAAATATGATCGAGACCAACTATCAAAAATACATAAAAATCCAAAAAAGTTGTGGGACACAATAAACAATATTACGCAACGAAAACCCATTAAAACACAGAACTCTGAGCTCTTAGAGGTGGCGACCACATCTTGGGAGTCGGTAAACAAGGTGAACGAATACTTCTCCAACATAGGCAAACACCTAGCTGATTCAATAATAACTAATCAAACCGGATTACAGAACACTAATGTACCAAAACAACTATCGTCATTCGTTCTCTTGGATACCGACCCTCTTGAAGTTCGATCAGTACTGATGAGTTTAAAATCTGATAGCGCCCCAGGATGGGATAATATACCGGTTAGCTTTCTTAAAGCTGCAAATAAACTTCTAGCTCCAATTTTATCCTACTTAACTAACCTATGCTTTGAACAAGGGAAGTTCCCGAACGCTTTGAAACTAGCTTTAATAACTCCTGTGTACAAGAGTGGTGACAGGACCGATCCGTCAAACTATAGGCCAATATCAGTTCTTCCGTCTATATCCAAAATTCTTGAAAAATTAATTAACTCTCGATTAATCAATTACCTAACCAAATTCAAAATTCTTTCATCCTCTCAGTTTGGCTTCAGACAAGGAATGTCCACAGAAGAAGCAGTCTTGGCACTTACGTCTATCGTAACTGAAAAAGTTGACAAAGGAGAAAAGTGTCTAGCAGTTTTTCTTGATCTTAAAAAAGCCTTTGACACCGTTTCTGTCACCATTCTCATTCACAGGCTCGAAGAAATTGGCATAAGAGGTCCACCTTTGGAGCTATTTAGGAATTATCTATGTGATCGCAAACAAAAGGTTAAAATAGGGGATATTGTAAGTTCAGATCGGGTAGTTACTTACGGGGTGGGTCAGGGTAGCGTCCTTGGCCCCACATTGTTCCTCGCTTACATTAATACCCTTTGTGGTATGAGAATTGACGGGGGTCACATATTTTCTTACGCAGATGATACTGCCATAGTCTTCGCTGGCAAAACTTGGGACGCTGTTCGGAGTTCCGCTGAGTATGGTTTAGCGAAAGTCGCCGCCTGGCTTGACGACAGCCTTCTAACATTAAACGCTACTAAATCTAACTACGTTTGTTTTACAATGTATGACCGTACTCAACCATCAGTCGGATTCCAAATAAAGGTCCATAAATGCTCAAACCTGTCTAATCCCAACTGCTCTTGTATAAAACTAGATAAGTTACAGCATATAAAATACCTAGGCATAATAATTGACCAACGACTCTCATGGCACATACACACGGAGCTTATTATGAAGAGGATCAGGAACCTTATATGGACCTTCAAAACTTTACGTCACGTGGCCACCAAACCTCTATTACAGCAAATTTACGTCTCGCTAGCTCAGTCGATCCTAACGTACTGCTTACCTGTTTGGGGCGGTGCAACAAAAATAAAATTCCTCGGACTAGAAAGAGCTCAAAGGTCATTGATAAAGGTGATGCTTTTTAAACCGTACAGATTTCCTACAGAAAACCTCTACTTAACATCCGACCTTCTGACAGTAAGAAAACTGTATGTGCTTCACCTCATTCTGAAAAAGCACAAATCTCTCCCTTATATTCCATCATACGCTAAGAAAAGAAGACAGCACAATGTAGCTCCCACTGTCATTGTGAAATCTACTTTTGCTAAAAGGCAGTACCAATGGCAATCTTATCACTTGTACAATCATCTCAATAAGGAGTTAGTTATGTATCCCCTGACATTCTCTGACTGCAAAAAGAAAGTGACTCAATGGCTTAAGAGTAAAAATTACGACGAAATTGAGAACATAGTACAAGCTATACTTTAATAACTGTACATGCAGGTTAATAATCATTATTACGGTTAGTGGAACACGCTGTGAACAGCGTCTTCCGACCCCAAGATAAGCTCGTAGGGCTAACCAAAACCAAAACCACACTCGTAGATCATATCTCATTTATATTCACATAAATTCACACAGACACCTGAGGCATATAACACACCCCAACTCACATCCAACTCACTACACACATACAGAAAAACACATACAAAAATTACACACAAACATACACACACTTCGCGCAATCTTAATGACTTTCTTTTCTCTCAAGCTTTATTTTATCATGCCAGAAGACAGCCTTCTTCTAAGGCTGTACAGAACTGTATCTAATTAAAACTTCAGTGCCTTATATTATATTAGAAGATAAATCTACGGAAGAGTGGTTTCTTCCAAAACAAGCATATTGTTGCTTAAAGGAAGACTCCTAATATTGTAAAGCAAAATATTTATAAGTTACTGAAATAAACATTTTGATTTGATTTTTTTTTTTTGAATAATTAACTCTTTAAAAATTTCTAAGAAAAATAAAATTGACTGATTTATTTGTAATTCAGGTGTCTGTTGAGTTTGTTGAACGTAAGAGATTTTATGAATTTAGTTTCCGGGGCAGATTTAATTCCTTCATTTTATTCCCAAACTTATCAGTTAGAGTAAAATTTACGGTACATAAAATTTAAAAGTGGTATTTAAACCAATGTAGGATGCATGTAAATATTGTTAGTAATATGGAAAAATACCGATATCCAGCCGTATCTAGTAAGAATAGTAGGTTTAGTCAACATATAAAAGGAAGGAAGGAAATTGTTACAATGTTGATACCTGCTATTCAGCGACAACACAGCCCCTAGACGGATATTGTTGAATTTAATGCGTACAAACAATTCTGCCACTAGCTGAGGTATGAGGAAGCGGGGTACAGCGATCCGGTTGGCCCTGACAATGTCATTATGTCATAGAAACTTCAAACTTTGTAGGGTTAGAGACGAGACAGATTTAGATTCAACACAATATAATATCGATAAAATATTATTTTATCGATATTATTTTTATGTAATACTTAGTATTAATTATAAGGATTTTAGCTTCTTATTTCTTTTAATATTATTTAATAATAAAGTAATTAATATACTAATAATAATAGTAAGTATTACAAGTAGGGAGGGAGTCTTTCAAAATTATCTTAATTTTGAAAGTAAGACGGGTGCTCTGTACTTTCAGAATTAAGATAATTATATCTTTAAAAATATCTTTATGTATTTATTTGGTGTTGAATATGGAGTTATTATTTTGTAAAGCGGATATTTTAAAAGAGGTAATTGTCCGTTTACATAGTAAATAAATATTAAATAATAAAATAATTAATTTAGTAGTAGTATTATATTATTTATTTTACCCAGCAATATTACACAAAATGTTACATTAACATACTAGGTACTACGTCTAGGTATAAATATTATTGGACCTACTTAACATTTAAAAGTGAACACAGCATGGAACAAAAACAAATATTATTGCAAACTATAACAGCTAATTAGTACGTAAATAAAACGTTATTCAAAAGAAAAGAACCTACTCAAAAATAACTTAAATTTAAAGGAAAAAAAAAAAAAAAACTAATCACCACTAATCATTTTTTAAATAAATTAATTTTATATATGTATAGCCTTCGAATAGTGCATTTGTAACTTTGAGCTTTTATAATAAAGCCATTATAAATACCATTCGATATAATCAAATAAAACAAATTTTGTGACTAATGAATATAACAACTAATAACTGTAATTTGTTTCTAGTACTCGCTAGCAGCTACCGCGGCACCACTCACTTCGCTCGCTCACAGTTCTAACCTTACCTAACCTATTTGATATATTTCTGATTGTTTTTATATAAACAATGTTGAATTAGACAGTAAACTGTACAATTGTCGTTAATGTAACCTCAAATTATGCGACTGCTCAAGAGGTCTCTTTTGGATATTGAAATCTTTTTTATTATTTTATTTTAGTAGTAATTGAAAGCGAAATTCTGATAGTACTAAGTAATTTTTTCAGTGTTTACGTGTCAAACCGCGTTTGACAGTATTATTGTGATATTTAATAGGTTTTAACAAAACCAAACATTTTCAGGGATGTAATAGTGCGATTGATTTTAATTGAGGATTTTTCTCGCAAAGAGGCCTTCGAAAGAAGTAAAAGACCAAGTAGCTTCATGGAGAAATATTACACATCCGTGCAAATCTTAAATAAAATCGAATGTGACACAAAAGTTGTTATTTTACTAAATTATTCATTCCTAGCTGTGCTTGTGACCCTGTCCGTGTGGAAGTTGTAAATTAACATCGTGGGCCTTACTCCCGACTGGTTCAAGCTCTGAACCAAATCGAGCTAATTTCAATTCCTAGAAAAAAGCAGTACGATTTGACACTAACTCGAATTCAAATTCGATTGATACAGCACTCGATCCAGGCGGGGTCAGGAGTAAGGCTTAGAAGTGGGTAGCTACTCTAATAACTAGCTAAATAGCGGCTATTCAACAAATAGCCATGGCTACTTCGATCAATGGCTACGATATCTGTCTACACGATAGCTAGCTATTGGCTACTGCTTCGAATAACCAACAAGTTTACGGTGTAGCGGGCAGCCGCCGCGCTGCCGTGAGCTGACCAAGTAAAATAGCTATTGGCTATTGGTAGCTAGCTAGCGACTTTCTTTATTTTTACGATTTCTAACTTAACTTAGTAGTCAATTAGGTTTAAAATCGTTTGAGATCTATAATTTTGTTTGTACAACAAAAGAAGGGTCTTTTGTTGTAGTTTTTACTGTAATTTTATTAGTTAATTTTAAATTTTCAATGTTTTCGACAGTTAAATATGTAGTAATTAGTAATACGTAATAAATGTAAAAATACGTACGTACGAAGGAAAGTCATTTTTTTTCAACAATACAATACAAATACTATTGTACACAAAAGAAGATAGCAACATATATGACTTATATAGAACACATGTACAATGGGCGGTCTTATCGCTCAAGGCGAATTCTTCCAGACAACCTTAGGATGGACAATATGGGCAAGTAAAGAGAGGGGTAGTACGCAGTGTAACAACATAATAGAATACATATACTACATAACATAAATACTATACATATATCTATAACAAAACTACATAAATATAAGATACAATAAACATAATAAATACAATATGTCTAAATATTACATAATGTACCTGCCGGAAATTACAGTGATGATAGGTAGCGATCATTTACCAGTTTTTTGAATATAGGCAAAGATTGAGCACGCCTCACTTGTACTGGCAAAGCATTCCACAGGCGAGCAGCCTGAACTGTAAAAGAATTACCAAAGAAATTTGTGGAATGCGATGGTATCGCCAACGTGAGGTTTTCTGATGACCTTAAAAGCCTCGAATGTGTGTCACGAAGGAACACTAACTAACTAAAGGACTAACTAAAGGAACTAACTAAAGGACTAACTAAAGGAGCATTCTTTGCTAAGATCATTTTTCTCTAAGGTCAATGACCTTTGAACTAGGACGTCTTAAGTATTTTTCAGTTTTCTCTCTATAACTCAAAAATTTATAATCACATTATACTCAAAATAATTTTAAAAGAGAGTTTTTACAAAGGTCTATCAACGTGGAGAATTATAAATATCTACGTTACATAGTTTAGAGATGGCAGGGGGGGGGGACACATTGCAAGTCACTTTAGCTGGCTATATTTCGCAGATGGTACACCTGATAAAAAAGTGCTGTATGAAACATTACCTTCATTTTAGTAGACCTATTCAATGATACCACACACGAGGGGGTGGAGCGAAAAAAATATTTTCATCCCCATTTCACATGTATGGGCGCCACCCCTAAAATACATAATCACGCATTTTTTATTCTTTTAAAATTGAGATCTATATTTAAACTATCTTTTAACAAAATTACATGTACTTATATTTATAACTGTAGAAGTTATTAAGCTGTAAAGGATTAGGACAGACGGACAGATGGGTATACGGACAGACGGACGGACATGACGAAACTGTAAGGGTTCCTTGTAGGACTACGGAACCCTAAAAAAGGTACATATATCATTTATCGTGTACGTATCGGTCGGAACAAAAGTTCGTTTATCGTTGAACGGGAGTAGACTCCCTGGCTGTTATAGGTATATAAAGATTGAATGTTTGAAATCGTAGTTTTTTTTTTTTTTTGTAGATTGCAAAATATTCTACTACCTATATTTTTCAATTTCGTTGATAGTATGGAGAACTTTGTTTCATCGATAACAGATTTAGTACATCACTAGTTACATTGACAATTAAATAGAGGGAAAGAGATAGTGTATTAAGTGCTTGCGTAAGAAAGAGATGTTTTGTAAAAGACATCAACGTGCCGTCTGCACCTTTGGTGTCCGTTGCGAATTAACCAGTATAAGATGAACTCTCATTAAATATTAAATCAGTTGAAAAATCTAATTGGATAATGACATTATTAACTTAACGATGAAATGTTATGCCGTCTTTCTGGACACTCAAAGTCTTGCTGTTTTTACAACACAATCGTACTGTGCAAGAAGTCATTATAACATTTATTTGTAAATTTTGTGTTCACTAACACGGAAGTGTCAACGGCTCACAGCAGTGGTCATAACTGATTCAAATTGTTTGAGTGGCGGCTTACATACAGGATTTTTCCCTTATGTGTGATAGAAATCGGTCGCCTGTTATGTGGCGTCTAGGGGCTGTGTCGTCGCTGCTGCTATTCATTGCCCTTTAGGCTCAAAACCCATATAAGTCATAAATGACGACGGTAGAACCATAAGTACTCCGAGTCGCATTTCCATCTTTGTGAGACTGTTTGAATTTGTTGTACAAAATACCTGCTATTCATTGCCCTATAGGCTCAAAACCTATATAAATCATAAATGACGATGGTAGAACCAAAGTGCTCCAAGTCGCATTTCCATCTTTGAGAGACTGTTTAAGTTTGTTGTACAAAGTACCTGCTATTTATTGGTCTATAGGCTCAAAACCCATATAAATCATAAAAAACGACGGTAGAACCATAGTGCTCCAAGTCGCATTTCCATCTTCATGAGACTGTTTGAGTTTGTTGTACGAAATTCCTGCTATTCATTGGTATATAGGCTCGAAACCTATATAAATCATAAATGACGACGGTAGAACCAAAGTGCTCCAAGTAGCATTTTCATCTTTGTGAGACTGTTTGAGTTTGTTGTACAAAATACCTGCTATTTATTGGTCTATATGCTCGAAACCTATATAAATCATAAATGACGTTGATAGAACCATAGTGCTCCATGTCGCATTTCCATCTTTGTGAGACTGTTTGAGTTTGGTGTACAAAAACAAATGAGTAGTCATGACAAGATTGGGACTTTCTAAGGAAAATGGTACTAAATAATACTTGGATCAGTGTGGCATGGAAGAATTTTCTTTTTATTTATTTAATTCTTTATGCACAACTGGGTACAAAGGCGGCCTTAACGCCATAGGCGTTCTCTACCAGCTAACCTTAGGGTAATGCAGAGACAAAGAATAAGGTAGATGCACCAGTAAAGTAGTAAAATATGTTTCGTACTACGGACTTATAATTACATATAATAAAAATAGATAAATACAAACAAAAACAACATTATACATATAATAAAATATACATATTATACCTACCTACATATATAACTATAAATATATAACATCAAGATAAATCAAAGTTGAGCTGAATCTGCTAAATTGTTTTCACGGAAATATTTCCTTAACTTAATTTTAAAGGCGAGCCGACTGTTAGCCATCCTGATTTCATGAGGAAGCGCATTCCATAATAGGATAGATTATTTTTGTGCTTCTATATCAAAATAAACATTAAATGAACAACCAATATTTGGATCACTATGGTTAGAACCATTGCCATATATATCTTGGCATTAAATCTTCTTAATGATACAGGACATAAATGTATTCAGCTAATTTCTCCAACGTTTCTATTCCAGTTGTCCAGAAGACTTCAAAGTGAACCCAGGCGCGGTGGAAGCCATCTGCGAGCACCCGAAGGTCCCGTCCCGACTGCTGATCGGATACAACAGAGGACTCGTGGTGTTATGGGACCGAGTCTCCGCCGCCCCCACACACACCTTCGTGTCCAATCAACAGCTCGAGAGCTTGTGTTGGAATGACGAGGGTACGTTTGAGCTTTAGATAAGCCTTATTACAGTTTGCCTAACAAAGAATCAACTATGACAAAAATCAGTAGAACTAACTTGCAAACCAAAATACTCCCGCCAGAAAGAGCGACTCCAAAAGAGAGTATAGGTGGCTATGCGACTCTGCGTCAACAAGCCAAGTGGCTCGCGTGTTGACTACACCTCACCGGCCTTTTAATGACGGGGTTGTGGAAGGAAAGGCTCCCACCATCGCCTGATTTTGTAGCGCCGCAAGAACACCTGCCCCCAGGTCACGATTTCCCGTGGCCAGCCTAGAAATCCCTCAAACTGCTCCACAGTAAAGTTGGTCGTAGCAGAGAAAATTTTGCAAATGGAGAATGGGCAATTCAGTCCATCACTCATTTGCTTACCCTTTGCCCTATCACCTGCACAAGAGCAGACTTAAACTAAGCCACGAGCAAAGCCATTGAAGTGGCCAAATACTACATGAAAAATGTGTAAACCTCTTGAGGTTGTACCTTTTGTGTATAACTCTTACCATAGATGCTGTTATCCCACGTTCTGATAGTATATTAAGACTAGGCTCCCAAATTGAGGTGACTTTTTCAAAACATATGCTGAATCCAACACATGCTTGATGAATGTCATATTTAGATACATGTTTTCTTGAACTTTTATCTATCGTTTGACTAGACAGTTACTTAATTAGTAGATTTTTGTTCGATACTTTTATTTTTTGAAAATCATGCGTTTTTAGAGATTTTTTGAATATTTCTCCTTTATTATTTAAGTGAGCTATATAAAATATATGCAGATAGGAAGATAATCAAGTTTATTAAATACTGGCTTGAGGAAATTTGTATAGATTGTTTAGTATTCTTGTAGTAAACCGAAAACTGTTTTGAGACTTACGTCATTTATTTCCGTGGTAAAACGCGCGAGAATGATTTTCTCGAAAATGAGTTATATTGCAACTGCATAAAATTGACGAGAGCGGCCCGCAGTTGCTGTGTGTAAGGGGAGTGCGAGGGTGGAAATTACGTTTTGGGAGCGTCCTCTTAATATCTGAAATAAAATTAGAAGAAGCGACGCGTTGTATTAACTGACACCCTGAAGGTTCACGTACCTATTCCAAGTCCAGCGCATCGATTTATACAACGTGTTATTGAAATAACCGAAAACTTCTTCAGGGGTCATTGTACTCATCAGTATGAACAACTTTTACTATAGGACCAACCCTGAAATCGCGAAAAAAATATCTGCTGATCCCTACATTTTGTCGATTCATTTGAACACAAATGTATAGTAATAAATAGCGGAAGACGTAGCCAGACTGCAGCTGACTGACAGCAGACTTTCGGCAACATTGTCCCAAAATTCCTTCGCAAAACGTTTTCTTCAAAACGATACTATTTAATTCATTACAACTATCTAATTAGTTCTAAACCTTTATTCGTCAGGTGAGCACTTCACGTCATCCCACAACGACGGCTCCTACGTGACGTGGGAGGTGGCGGGCGCCGCCAGTGACCGGCCGCTCAAGGAGCCCATCACGCCGTACGGACCGTACCCCTGCAAGGCCATCAACAAGATACTGAACAGGACCAGCGTGGATGGCGATGAGATCACTATTTATGCTGGTAAGTAAACAAAATTAAGTTTTTGATGGTATTACTACGTGTAACTGCCTCGTTGGTCTAGTGGTCGCAAGCGCGACTGCTGAGCGTGGGGTCCTGGGTTCGATTCCCGGGTCGGGCAAAGTGTTATTGGGTTTTTTCATTAGGAAATTCTCAGTAGCAGCCTGGAGTCTGGATTTGTGCCCGGTTAATGGCAATAGGCTCACCCCCTATTACATGGGACTACAACATAACTGGCGAAATGTGGGTGTACTATACACCTCTGCCTACCCCTTCGGGGAAATACAGGCGTGATGTTATGTTGTTTTTGTTGTTGTTGTTACTACGTGTAACTAAGTTCTGGCTCTATCAAGCTTTTGTTACCTTAAGACAATTTCATTCAGCGGGTCAAACAATACTGGAAGGGTAAAGAAAAAGCTTCTAGTTGTACAGAACGCACCAATCTTTATGGCGGCTGTGAAGTTAGCGCAGTGCCCCGCACCCCGATTGACACCCGCGCTCTCTAAATTTTGCTACTTCGCCAAAAAGTTTTCATAGAAGTAAATAAGCGCTTAAAAAAGATACTGTTTTCTCCAACAACACAGATTTCTAACCAGTTTTCTATATACCTCTGATTTTTTTATCTCCAACTCGCAGTTAGGATGTAAACTAAATAATACTATCTTTATTTCAGGTGGTATGCCACGAGCTTCTTACTCCGACAAATATACAGTCACAGTACAACAGGGAGAGAAACACGTTGCTTTCGATTTTACTAGCAGAGTAAGTATTAGAAATTAAACTATGAGAATATTAAAAAAACTCATTACCAGCCAAGCAGGCTGTTGTTTCAATATAGCGATGGATAAATGTAGTCCATTACACATATCTCTATCTTTCTACTCTCTCTTTATATATCTCTCTCTCCTTGTAATTCTCTTGGAGGAATTAACGAGCCTGGAGTCGTAGTAATAAATGTAATGAACATTTCTCATAAAGCTGCAATATTTTGTCTTACACAGGCAGCATTGTGAAAGAAAGAGATAGCTATCTACAATCGGCATGGTCTTCAAATACCAATGTAACCGTTTTTTCGCTAACAAGTCAACAAACTGGAGACTACAGCCAAAATGACTTCATTTCGATTTTTTCCACTTAATGACAGTACAGACAATATATCTTTGTCTTTTTCTACCACTCTGTGACGTTTATAGAATAGATAAGTCCCGCTAATACAGGGGCAGTTCAAATCATTAGTACGACTCCAGGCTAGTTAATTCCTCCGAGGTAGCTTTAGTACATGCTGGTTGGGTACGCTTTTCTTGTTTTCTCTCCACTTTACCTCTTCACTTCATCTTCGGAGACTGCATTATATGAGGTATTTCTTGACCACGTTCATCCAGTCCATTACATAGCTGAAAATACATGTTTAATTTAATAATATGTTTGGTAGGTAATCGACTTCTTCACAACGACGCCAGTGCCGCCGGACGGCGTGCCACTACAAGAGGACAGACCCGACACTCCCGCGCACATACAAGTACAAACCGTCAACCAAGTCGCCGCTGCTTTGGTAAGTAACATTTTATAATTAAAACAATGCATAAGTGCATTAAAAATCTAATATTATTTAATAACAATTGTCGTGGATGCACCACTTTTTGACAAGTATCTGATAAGGAAACGTCACAAAAATTACCTAAATTAACACAAGAAGTAAACTCTCTAACAGCAAGGCCGAAACTGTAGCCCTGAGGCAACGATTGGTCAGGGTCACGAATATAAATCTTTACCTCAGGCGACCGATGTCTGTCAACAATAGGTCTGATGTAGGTCGCCACTATTCGCCACTTTAAAACTTCAAATCAGTTTCGACCACTTATGTGAGTCGTCAAAACTTCCGCGTTACTAATTAGCCAATAACCGCCTTAGTAGGGCCAATCGGATTACAGTACCCTGCCTCTGCTAGTTGACAGAATTTATTGTAGGATGCAGGAGGCATAGGACCGAGTGTTGTGGCGCAATTTGAGAGGCCTATGTGCAACAGTGGACTGCGATAGGCGGAGTTGATGATTGATGATTATATTTAACAATAGGCGTCTATCGAGATTTATAGTCGATGCCTCAATGGGATAAAATGCTTATCAGAATGACAGTTGGTGCGTACTGTGTTTATTCTAAAACGCCCTTTTAGTTAAATTTTTTGTATTTGTTTAGATAATTTTGAAATTTGTTCGTCGAAACTTTGCGTAGTCCTCGCTACTTGCGAGCTGTGCAGTTAGCAGATAACATAACGTCACACCTGTATTTCCCCGAAGGGGTAGACAGAGGTGTATAGTACACCCACATTTCGCCAGTTATGTTATAGTCCCATGTAATACGTAGTAATAATAGTAGGAGCGAGCCTATTTCCATTGACCGGGCACAAATCCAGACTCCGGGCTGCTACTGAGAATTTCCTAATGAAAAAACCCAATAACACTGCCCGACCCGGGAATCGGACCCAGGACCCCACGCTCAGCAGTCGCGCTTGCAACCACTACACCAACGAGGCAGTTAGCAGATGTAAGGGACAATTTACAGCACGAAACAACCATTCACACCTATTCTTTTTCCAGGTGGTGTTAGCAGAAGAAGAATTAGTCGTAATAGACCTATGTGACGACCGTTGGCGGCCACTCCGCCTTCCCTACTTAGTGTCAATCCATGCTTCAGCTGTCACGACCGCGCAGCTGGTTGATAATGTTGCCTCCAATGTATATGAGAATATTATTGCTGCTGGTAAGTTTACTGCATTATTCAGCCGCTTCTAATCTAAAGAGTGAAAGGCCGGAACAAAGCTTGTTAATGCTACTAAACTTCATCCTGATGCGAAAGAGTATCTCATCTCTCGTTCCGAAACAATGATGGCCCTTACAATTTTTATTAAGGATGCGTTTCTACTGACATAGAGACGAGTAGAGCAAAGAAATATTGACAAGTAAAATCGCAAAGAAATTACGTCACCATTCTGCTAAGCATTTCTGGTGCAATTATATTGGTTAGTATTTCTCCGCTTCACTCTTCTCCGCTTTAGTGGAAACCCACCCTAATACGGCACCTGAGCTGCTTAGAGACTAAAAACTGGCTTAGATTTTATTTGAAATAAAAAAATACCCATTAAACCCCATTTACCAATAACACCCATTTAACCCCAAGCATCGCCACAACCGGTTGTTGTGGCGATCCTTGGGGGGCCTATGTCCAGCAGTGGACGTCGTTCGGCTGAAATGACGATGATGATGATGATGAAACCCCATTTTCTGTCCGGTTCATTCTTGTCCATCCTATGGTTGCCTGGAAGAAATCCCTGATTGCAATAAGGCCGCCATTTGTACAATAGTTTAAATGCATATTCAATGTAATGTATTTTGTGGTGTACATTAAAGCATATATAAATTTTAATAAATAACGCTCATAATTATCGCATCGACCGAGGCTTCACATACTGGGTGTCAGGGAAACGCTCCCGAAACTGAAAGGCTATTTATTAGACCACCTAAACACAATCGAATACCAATAACCATTAGCCTTATACTAATTGTTTTAGTAATTTAAATCACAAAACAAAAACTCGGGATCAATGCCGCGCTTACCTAACCTACCTACGCTCGCTGCGACACGGACTGCGCATGCGAGCGGAAGTCGTTCACCCCTAGCGCCAGCTGATATTTTATTTGAAAAACATTGCGAACTTTAAAAAATGTAGTAAATGAATGGGGTTTTTTTTGCAAATCACTTTTATTTAACTGCCCAAAGCTATGTATGTATGAAAAATGCAAAAAAAACTTTTTTTGTAGTTTCGTATCAGTAATGACCAGCACTATCACCTATCTTCGTTTTCGGAAGCGTTTCCCTGACACCCAGTATATTATTATGGAAACCTCAAAAAATGTGTAATTTTACATTATCATACCCTAAAATTACTTCGTCGTACATTTCCACGACACGACATCGCAACGTGCCACGATGCGTCGTATAATTTTTTGGCCCTAAGCCTTCCTACTTTGCACAGTTTAGTGCACTTTTGACAATTATAATGTCCGCAGGTCAACAGCAAAGCGACAGCGTGTACTCTGAATCCGCGTGGCCCATCTCCGGCGGCTGCGCGGACTGCCCCGAGCAGGCGGAGCGGCAGCTGCTGCTGACGGGCCACGAGGATGGCTCCGTGCGCTTCTGGGACGTCACCGGCGTCGCCATGACGCCGCTGTACAAGTACACCACCGCGCAGCTCTTCAGGTAAGGAGGGAATATATGGGAGATTTTGTAGGCCTGTTTTGATAGACAGTTCACGCCATTGGGTTTAAGGATCTCTAGGTTATCTCTAGTTTCGTTTTAATACTGAAAAAGTATGTGCCGGTCTCTGTTTGGATAAAATTTTATTGTAAATGTGGAATAATATTATTATGTCCTTGATTGAAAAATATATTAATTGACAGCCGCTCCTGGAATGCTGCTATAAGGCAGCTATTTCAAGTCATTTATTAATGCGGGCCTTACTGTACATCACGCCTGTATTTCCCCGAAGGGGTAGGCAGAGGTGTAATAGTACACCCACATTTCGCCAGTACTTTACTGAACCGTTAAGTTGTTATAAAAAAAACAATGTTGGAAATAGGGGTAGCCAATAAAAAAATACTGGGTGTCAGGGAAACACTCCAGAAACTGTAAGGCTATTATTATTATACTACCTAAACACAATCGAATACCAATAACCATTAGCCTTATACTCATCGTTTTAGTGATTTGGTATTTTGCAAACCCGCAATGTAAAGCGTACCTAACTCGGGATCAACGCCACGCGTACCTAACCTACGCTCGCTACGACACTGTCTGCGTATGCAGCGGAAGTCGTTCACCCCTAGCGACAGCTGATATTTTATTTGAATTCAATCAATCAAAATCTAAACAAAGAATCGCATTTTTTTTGTGGTTTCGTATCAGTAATCACCAGCACTATCACCTATCTTCGTTTTCGGAAGCGTTTCCCTTACAGCCAGTATACAGTTACAATAACTTAGTTATTGAATAGATGTACTTACAAATTGTATAAACTAATAACTGAACCACAGATAATATAATACTGAACTGTACCAAAATTAATAAATATGATGTTTTAATAGCCTAAAAATATTCTACAAATTAAATGCTTACTTTTTGTTTCAAATAGAATCTTAAACAAAAATCTAGTTTATTTAAAGACAATAATGATTTACATAGCCTGCTAAAGTCACTTATAGCTTGCAGTGAAGGCCTCGGCACACAGCCGGCGTGGTGGGGGCAAAGCTGTCATGATAGTGTATTCTTGGCATTTCACACAAAGATAAAAAAACCCGTAGTTACCGTATGAAAGTCTGATTTGGCGAAATATAAAAAAAACAGCCACGAATATCACTTTCAACTCAGCCTATCGCAGTCCACTGCTGGACATAGTCCAATATCACTTTATATAATTTAAATTCGAGTCCAGACTATACTCGTTTCTTCTGAGAGACGTAATTTAATCTAATCTTTTGTCAAATATCATGTCAACTGTTGTGATTAGTAATCGAGCATTAAACCCTAGAAAAACGTAATCACATCTGCTTTATTTAAAATCAATTGCGTCTATTATCGACTAGACATAACGTGATCCTATTGGCAATCGCGCTCGTGGCATGATATTTATCCGTGCATATTAATATAACAGTTTTGGAATTGGACAAACTGTTATTCATCTCTATAGAATATCTGGGCTTCTTCTATCGTGTCGACATGAGCTACATAATGATAATAGCTCATGCCGTGGGGAAAAGATTAGCCAGTCAGCAGGTTGGTAGCGGGGCTGACTGCCCAGGGTGCGCCGGACGATCAATTAAATATCGCCACTCGTAGAGGCTCTTTTAATGCACCCCAATCTGGGCTTAATATTCGATGTGATAAGTTGAATAAAATACCGTCTCATGCATGACTTAACTGGAAATTCGGCAATTTTTTTCAAAATTTAGATCCTTTCTAGTCTCAATGTTGTAAATGTCAATCTCATGACAATAAATGTTCCTGTTGACGTTTATTTTTGACATTTCGGACATCGAGACTGGATCGGAACTAACAATGAACAACAACAACAAACAACTAACTATGTTTTGAACATTTTAAATTATGAGAATAGAGCCCATTCTATCTATTGCATTGGTCAGACTTTCAGAACTAAGGTTAGGGGTTTATATTTAACTAGGATTCTACCTTGTTGTCATCCTAAGGCACCCCACTGATACATAGGGCCTTCACAAGCTGTCGCCACTTCCCGCTGACCTACGCCGTTTCTATCTTACATAGGTCAAACTCATATTATTCGAATCCTAAATTTAAAAACAACAAAATGGTATTCCGGCTGTGTCATATGCATAAAAGAATATCATAATATAGTGATACGTGCCAAGAAAACGACATCTTTAATCGGAACCCCGCTATGCCCCCGGTGTGAAGACGCCTTCAACGTTAGCTAATGATTTGTTCTCTGCTTATTGCTTGCTCATACGAAGTGGGCTCAAACGGTCGACCACAAGGTAACAGTTAATGTTGTAAGCATGAAAAATTATTTTATTGCCAGCCGCATGCTTAAATTATTTCTATTCTTTCTGTTGAATTTGGCATATTTTTCCCTTTATATTGATGAAATTATGCACGCAGTATCAAGGAAGATATTAGTCGAATTATCTACGAATATTATATTTTTTCAGTCACTTATTAGTTGATTTAATTTTCGTTCTTACATAAAGGTTCTCCTACATCACTGTTCACAAACATTCGACAACGTTTAGAAACATCTGGTGTGGGAGAGCTCCCACACCAGATGTTTCGATGTTTAATGAACTATTGACAAACGTTTGTGAACTGTTACGTGTATTTTAATTTTCTTCCTTCTCATCTAATTTTGTGGATAAAACAATATTGCAGTTACAGTACAGTTACAGCAGCACCATTATAAAAAAGTCTGTCCAATGAAACCTGAAATTATTACATAAATAAAAGTAGCCTTGAGCAGCATTTATTTAGCTCGATTCAGCTTTTGTCCATATAAAACACCATTTTTGTAAGGAGATCGTACGCATTTTTTCAGCGGCGTTCAGCTGACAGCCGCTGAACGGATGCCATACAAAAATTGTGGTTTCTATACTAAAGCTAAATCGAGCTGAATAAATGTAGTTACTCCGTTATTAAACTCATGTTTTTAAGTGCAATATTACTTGAAATATATTACTTTATCAGGTTTCGTGCGACAGACTAGTATTGCGAAATCCCTTCATGAATCATTGTGTATCCTTGTGTGCCATGTGGTCTCCGGATTTGGTTCTCTTTTCCGCTGAATATCACAAAAGACAGCAATAAAGACAACTACAAACATATTATTCTTTTCTCTCTGACTTTATTAACCACGGCTTTATAAGGGTCCGATATATCCTTCCTTTACTTACCGTATCAATGTTCTTTACTACGTAGTGGTGAAGAAATAGGCGAGAACAACGACAGTCAGACTGACGAGGAAGAATGGCCACCGTTCAGACGAGTCGGGACCTTCGACCCTTATAGCGACGACCCACGGCTTGCTGTCAAACGGGTAAGAAAACTTTTATTGACACATTAGGTCCTAAATATAAACAATCGGCCAAATTTGAATAATGTATTTATAGACATGATTAAATAGTAGTGCTGGTTCTCTTGTAAGCCACACTTAACTAGTTTTATTGACACTATATCTCTATCTTACAAACTTCATTGAAAAAGGACAGAAAATGTTATGAAATGTCAAATAAGTCTATGCCCTTGTAATTTAAAGGAAAGTAGTCGCGATTTATAAAGATGGTGACTAAAATCACATAGAAAACTAGGAAGTGGTCTGAATTTAACAGGACTATAATCTTCTATCCTTTTCTAACGTTTTTAGTTATAAAGAGACATATGAGACTAAATTAGTTTAGTTTGTGAACAACAGAATTAGCACCAGTATATGCTATATGTGTAAAAATGCCCTCAGTGAGGACATATCTTGGACTACGCACATTTTTTTACCACATTTTGAGGACCTTACTTAACTGTAACATAATTTAATTCCATGTTTTTACTAGGTTATCCTGTGCCCTCTATCTGGGATGCTGACAATCGGTGGCGCGGCAGGTCACATAGTTATTGCTAGCCTCAAAACGTCATCCAATACAGCTGAAGTTAAAGTAAGCATTATAAGTTTCTGTATTCATCCTGGAATTTTCGAAAAAACAATTTTTGTAATGTTTTTTTTTTGATATAATTAATGTTATTTTATTCTTTTTAACGCATTTACGCAAGCGGAGCGAAATCTAAAAAAAAAACGCTCACGAGCAGGATCCTGCGCGATTTTTTCTTTCCACAATTTAAATCGTTAAAATTTATGTTGTTTTGTTATATCTAAGTTTTGTTTTTGTTTCCCAGTCAGTGACAGTGAATATAGTATCAGATCGCGACGGCTTTGTATGGAAGGGTCACGATCAGCTGACCCTAAGGTCAGGATCACTCACATTCCCACAAGGATACCAGGTGAGTGACTTAACATTATTTAATACAACTGTTCAGTCCAAATATCTGTAAATTATTGTTGAGATAATGTTAAGAATGTCAAAACGCCAACATTTGCGACGTCGTTCTGTATTAGCTCAGCATACCCGAAAACTATGAAAATTTGTGTTAGTTACTTGGTTTATAATTTTTTGATGTGCCGAATCATTTGAACTTTACTCGATATTCTACATTATCACACCTGCAAATTATAGAAATTAATGATACCCCTGATGAATAATAAGTTACGCAAAAGTCGACCAACATGTGTTGCTCCTTGAAAGATGGCGTCGAGCTTTAGAGCTATTTAAATGTTGTTGATGTTTACAAATACAGGGTGTCAGGGAAACGCTTCCGAAAACGAAGATAGGTGCTGGTGATTACTGATACGAAACCACGAAAAAAATGCGATTCTTTTTTTTAGATTTTTTCATTTATTTTTGCATTTTTCATTATGTATGAGTTTTATTTAACTGCCCAAAGCTGGTTATGTATCAAAAATGCAAAAAAAAATATATGAAAAAAAGCTAAAAAAAGAATCGCATTTTTTTTCGTGGTTTCGTATCAGTAATCACCAGCACCTATCTTCGTTTTCGGAAGCGTTCCCCTTACACCCAGTATACAATATGCATGTGTAAAAAAGATAACAGGACAAATTACAAAGAACACAACATTTATACTACATAATATGTGTAGCAAGTGATCCAGCTCAGTATTGTCAGCTGATCCGTACCAAATGGTACGGATTTTTTTCTTTTGGCCAAATGGCCAAAAGAAAAAAGAGTAAATTAATAAATAAATATAAATGAAAAAATTACTTTATTATTTAGTCCAATTTTAACAAATTAGTATAGCCCTGGCTTCTAAACTAGGGTGACCTGTACGTCCGAAGCCAGTTCCTTTCCTGTATACAATGTAAACATAAAAGAACGAAAGACATTTAACATCAAATTACACAATATTATTATTTTAGAATTTAACTTTTGCCATCAACTCGAGCTTGATGCACAGACAATAAATAATAAATAAATATTTTTGGGACATTTTACACATCACCATCTAGTTCCAAACTAAGCAGAGCTTGTACTATGGGTACTAGACAATGGATATAATTCTTAGATACTTTTTTTTTTTTGTAAATACATACTTATAATATATAGAAACACCCAGACCAATACAAACACATGTTTTTTTTTTTCTTTATTTTTTTTAGGGACTTCCAATCATTTAATGATTATGCCAGTCAACACTCATGTTCATCACACAAATATTTGTGTCCTGTGGGAATTGAACCCACGACCTCATGGTCAACAGTCAGACACTCGAACCACTAGACCACAGACGTCGTCTCTTAAAAAACAGCAGATAAAATACAGCAGCTATTGTTTATGGTCCGCAGGCCAGTTCCGTGGTGCAGTTGGTACCACCAGCGGCGGTGACGGCGCTGGGCGCGCAGTGGGAGTGGGGGCTGGTGTGCGGCGGCACTGCGCACGGGCTCGCGCTGGTGGACGCACTGGCGCCCGCTGCCCTCCTGCACAAGTGCACTCTCAACCCGCACGGTGAGCACGGGACATCCGCCTAACACAAAGCAACTGTTTCAATAATACTCATACAGACACAGAACAGTAAGCCTCTAGACGCCTATTAGCCGGATACCCCCGGTCACAAAGCATATGCAGTAGCACTGCATATCTTACGCCCAGCTACCAATCGGGACGTCACTCCGTCAGCGAGAGGCACCAATAATATCACCGAACATTTGAACCGACCAATCATAACGCGCTGTCCACCCCCCGGTCCCCGCCAACATTTTACGACTGTGTTCTCATGCAAAACTTTGTTTATGTGGCGTCTTGAGGCTTACTGGTCTGTGTTTACAGGCAATTTTCTAGGTCGACCGATGACCTGGTGAAGGTCGCGGGAATCCGCTGGATGCCAGGAACATCATTGTGTGTTTCTCGATCAGATTTACAGAGCAAGGAAACCAAACTAATTTATTTTTCTCATTTCAATACAAATGTTGCTGTCCAAAGTCTCTGATTATGTTGGAGGTTGTTGAGTTGTTTTTTTGTTACTTGTAACTTCTGCGGGCGTATCCGCAGAAGTTACAAGTAACAAAAAAAAACCGGTTGTTGTGGCGATGCTTGGGGGAGGCCTATGCCGCAGTGGACGTCTGTCTGCTGAAATGATGATGATGACAGGCACTTTTGAATCATCATCAAGAAACTACTGCCACGTTCCAAAATGTAGATTATAACTGAAAATAATGGACAAATATAACTCCACAGTTTTTACTCTTAGTTTATATTTATCATGTTTTTATGTTGTGCAATAAAAAGGGTTTGTATTTTATTTTATTGTATTGGACTCTTTTCCCAAACAACTCAAGATTAAATAACAATAATAATAATAAGAGAATAGACTGTAACTTAAGATGTCTCAGAAAATAATCGCAGTCTTTCTATATCTTACTCAAAACAGTCAATTAATGCGAACGCTTTCGCAAAATATACAAAACTTTGCTTGCGATTGCAGGTGGACCCTAGATCCCTAGTTGCCTTATTTATTGGGCTAGCAGACGTATAATTTTGAATACAGACTAACCTAATTTAACAAAAACTCCCATCTTTCGAAATCCTTGAAACACGAAACAAAATAGTTTCGAAATCGCTCACTCGTTTTCCGACAGATAATTTTTCAAAAGTACCATACGTCCAGATCATGGTATAATAAGATGTTTCACCAGGTATTCTCTTCCCGCAATGACAGCGCGATGCCTCCAAGCTACGTCACGATCAGTGTTGCCGTTGATTGATATCTTCAATATACTTGAGGAGATTTTCGTTCATAATGAATATAAAATAAATTCCTAACTAGCCTAACTATTTGTTATCTCGTGTTATTCATCTAATTAGTTAATAAAGGAAACTATATTAAATTACTAGTTAAAAAGCGATTCTTTATAGAAGAAAGTAAATGAAAAAATGCATTTTGCTCGGGTAATTTATTTTCACAAAGTGGCAGCACATCAAACTGACAAGTGTCACGCTAACAGCCCGCTATTGGCTCCACGGCCGATGACGTAGTACGGAGGCAATCACGTGACCTAGCTGTCACGGGAAGAGACTACCTGGTGTTATTATACCATGGTCCAGGTCAAGTCTATTTCTTTCAGTTTACAAATTGTCACAACAAATATTTCTATGTTCAGATCATTCCGGTGCTGGCGATACGCCAATCTCTAGAAGAAAGTCCTTCAAGAAGTCGCTGAGGGAATCGTTCAGAAGACTGCGGAAAGGAAGATCACAACGGCGTCAGACTACCACATCGAGCCCCACCTCACCCACACAAGTGAGTATACAGGATTGGAATATTTATTCAATTTCCGTTACAAATAAAATTATTGAAAGTATAGATTCCTATCACCTGACTCACAATAACATAGGAATTTTTTGCACAGTTTTAGCACAAACGAAAAAAATCGTATCAAATACTAATTAATATAAACGATATTATTCAAATCTTTTATTTGTAGAACATAGGTAGGTAGTTACAGGTAGTATCATTTTAATATTAACGCTATGTCTAGCCGTAATCGGCGTACAAATACTTTAAAAAACAGATTATAATTATTATCAAAGTTTGAATTAAAATTATCAAACAGTTAAAGGATTATTATATCGATAAGCTAGTTAACATCCATACATTTCAGTATTTTATGAATTTCAGAAATTTTGAGAAATCGATATTTTGTAACGCCCAGAACGCACTGCGGTTTTTTTGGCAGTTTTGATGGCAGGAAATGTAGCCAATGGATTTTCTCAATTCAGCCGCATTTTTTTCCCCGCAGCTTAATTGAGAAACCCAATTGGCAAATTTCTTTTTGGAGAGTTAAAAAAACTGCTACTGCAATGCGTGCGACCTAGCGGCTGTTTGGCTCTTGGAGGAGCTAAAACTGCTACTGCAATGCGTGCGACCTAGCGGCTATTTGGCTCTTGGAGGAGCTAAAACTAAAAACTGCTACTGCAATGCGTGCGACCTAGCGGCTGTTTGGCTCTTGGAGGAGCTAAAACTAAAAACTGCTACTGCAATGCCTGCGACCTAGCGGCTGTTTGGCTCTTGGAGGAGCTAAAACTAAAAACTGCTACTGCAATGCGTGCGACCTAGCGGCTGTTTGGCTCTTGGAGGAGCTAAAACTGCTACTGCAATGCGTGCGACCTAGCGGCTGTTTGGCTCTTGGAGGAGCTAAAACTAAAAACTGCTACTGCAATGCGTGCGACCTAGCGGCTGTTTGGCTCTTGGAGGAGCTAAAACTAAAAACTGCTACTGCAATGCGTGCGACCTAGCGGCTGTTTGGCTCTTGGAGGAGCTAAAACTAAAAACTGCTACTGCAATGCGTGCGACCTAGCGGCTGTTTGGCTCTTGGAGGAGCTAAAACTAAAAACTGCTACTGCAATGCGTGCGACCTAGCGGCTGTTTGGCTCTTGGAGGAGCTAAAACTGCTACTGCAATGCGTGCGACCTAGCGGCTGTTTGGCTCTTGGAGGAGCTAAAACTGCTACTGCAATGCGTGCGACCTAGCGGCTGTTTGGCTCATGGAGGAGCTAAAACTGCTACTGCAATGCGTGCGACCTAGCGGCTGTTTGGCTCTTGGAGGAGCTAAAACTGCTACTGCAATGCGTGCGACCTTGCGGCTGTTTGGCTCTTGGAGGAGCTAAAACTGCTACTGCAATGCGTGCGACCTAGCGGCTGTTTGGCTCTTGGAGGAGCTAAAACTAAAAACTGCTACTGCAATGCGTGCGACCTAGCGGCTGTTTGGCTCTTGGAGGAGCTAAAACTAAAAACTGCTACTGCAATGCGTGCGACCTAGCGGCTGTTTGGCTCTTGGAGGAGCTAAAACTAAAAACTGCTACTGCAATGCGTGCGACCTAGCGGCTGTTTGGCTCTTGGAGGAGCTAAAACTAAAAACTGCTACTGCAATGCGTGCGACCTAGCGGCTGTTTGGCTCTTGGAGGAGCTAAAACTAAAAACTGCTACTGCAATGCGTGCGACCTAGCGGCTGTTTGGCTCTTGGAGGAGCTAAAACTAAAAACTGCTACTGCAATGCGTGCGACCTAGCGGCTGTTTGGCTCTTGGAGGAGCTAAAACTAAAAACTGCTACTGCAATGCGTGCGACCTAGCGGCTGTTTGGCTCTTGGAGGAGCTAAAACTAAAAACCGCGTTGCGATCCGAATTCGCAAAGTCACAGAAACAGTCAAAAACATCGTCAAAATAACATACATCGCTAACAAGTGTGACGTACGGTCACGATACTTCGCGATGGTACATTTTGTCGACAAAATCCCCTGAACGAATCCTGCTACATTACGCGTACCTACCGCTACCATCGAACATTGAGTGCAAGCGATTTTAGCCTTCGTGGTGGTTCACCGGAAAGATTTCTGATTGTACATCGCAGAAATGTGCGACGAAAATTATGTCTCGAGTTTTCGCGAAGCGTCCAGCAAGCTCGCAAGATAGGAAATATTCAGAAAATTGTTGGCAACCCCTATGTAAAAACTCGTTTGAAAATCAAACTGTCACCAAGAAGATCCGCCGCGCTAGCCAACCATGGCGCAGTGTTGCCAAGTTATATACTTCCAAAGAAGACCTTAGCGAGATATCTCCCTCAAGTAGCAGTATATGACCAGACTTTCTGAAAGATAAGCCTTCCAAGAATTCTAGAAAACGCTGTTGTTGTTACCATAAGAAAGCGGTGAATCCGATGTTGAAAATAGCTCAGTATATAGATAGCATATTAAAGGACATTGAAGAGTCTAAGCATGATATGTGAAATTGTTGTTACACATTAAATAATAATAATAATAATTAGACTATGAGATGTTGCATCGCGATTTTGAGTATCGAGCGCTAAATGCTCTTCAAGACTGAACTCTTGGCTTCTAATCAAATACATACTTCCTTTACAGCCGATCCCGAAAAAGCCAACAGACAAAGCGGCTTCAGATACAGACGCGGAGCTAAAGCCGGTGGAACGCGCCATCGAGGCCCGCCCCGCCGACGACGGCTTCGGATCCATGGTGCGCTGTCTGTACTTCGCGAGGACATTCCTTATCAATAGTACGTAGTTTAATGTAGTACTTGCTTATCCCAAGAAGCCGGCGGACACTGCGGCGTCGGGTGCACCGGTGAAGCCGCCGCGAGCCTTGCCAACCAGTTTTACTGATGCCGGGTTCCTTTCCATGGTGCGCTGTGTGTACTTCGCGAGGACATTCCTTGATAACAGTATGTTATATTGTTTAGTAGAAATGTGTATTTGTCTATTATGTATGAAGACCGGGTTTGGTGGCATTAGCTTTCTGCGGATCGCTGGTTTGACTTCAATGGTACATTTGTTTGTATGCCTTACAGATAGCTGTTCCAGGTCTATGTGATTTGAATTGAGGTTTGTGTTTGAAAAAGCTCTGTGTTGTTTTACGGATACACGGAGACTTATTCGCGTTTATATTTTAATTCAAGCAAGAGACAAAAAAATTGCGGGTTTACTATTTTGTGTCGTTTTTTTTCTTGTGCCTTTCTATGATGCCTTCATTTTTGTCCAGACTTTGCTTTCAGGGTTCAAAATTGCTTTTAATGTCATAATGAACTGTCTCTTCAAACTTCTACTTATTTTGTTTTCTGTGTTACAGCACAAAACTCGACGCCGACTCTGTGGGCGGGCACAAACAACGGCACAGTGTACGCGTTCACGATAACCGTACCAAACACGAACAAGAGGAAAGACGAGCCAGTCACCTGCCAGCTCGCGAAGGAGATACAACTGAAGCACAGGGCTCCGGTCATAGGCATCACAGTGTTGGACGGAGCCGCCGTGCCGCTGCCTGACCCACTGGAGGTACGTTATTAGTATTAGCCATCGAGCATTAAACCCTATAGAGATGAAATACGTAAAGTCATATTCCGAAACTGTTCAATTTATTCACACAGATAAATAACAAGCCACGAGTGCAACTTGCCGATATAAGCGCTCAGAGCACACCAACGGAGTGGTGGGGAAGTGGTTTATTTAGTAATATTGAAATTCAACCTTAAGTACTGCATTATAGGACTGAAATTAGAATAGCAAAATAAAATAATACTAGGAGGCTCAAAGCGCCGGGAAAAGCGGTGGAGTGACCACAATCGTCCATAACAACCGGTCAATAAGATTCGGTTTACCTTTAACCAGTGAACCGCTCTTGGCCGCCACTCCGTCGGTGTTCGCTGACCCATAAGTGAGCTAGGGCGCGCTCCTATTGGCTATAAGTCTGTATGTCTAGTCGTGGAATTGATTTCAAACAAAGCAGATGTGATTACGTCTCTATAGGGCCTAACGCTCGATGGTTATAGTTACTAGGTCACCAGCACGCTAAGGAAATACAGCTAAAGGAACTATCCAGCATTTATAAAATTTTCGTCATTCAGCTAGTGGAAAACGGTTTGGGAGGTACGATGGTGTCCAGTCACGGACATGTCGTTCACAGTTAGGCCTACGTTAGTCTTCTTGCAACTTAAATAAAATTGGTAATTTGCCATCTAACATAGGAGAGTAACTAATATAATCTAATCCTTTACGTTTTCTAGGCACCAACTTTCATGACGACATTCATATTGTAGAACAATCACGTCAAGACTAATATGAACTTTCCTCTATCCAGGTGGAGCGTGGCGTGTCTCCGCTGCCGGAGAGCGGCACACACCGCGTGGTGATCACGTCAGAGGAGCAATTCAAGATCTTCTCGCTGCCGTCGCTGAAGCCACACAACAAGTACAAGCTCACCGCGCATGAGGGCGCCAGGGTATGTACTGAAGATCTGTCTCTTGATGTCTCACTCTCGTACACTGACATATGAAACTTATGGACTAGAAATACCTATGAAATACGCGTGGCATACAACAGACGTCTGTGTGCTATACTTACAATAGCCGGGCCCGTAAAATGGCGGCCATTGCAAGGGATGTAAGTAATCGAAACTTATCATATCCATGGTGCTATAGCTTAGAACATTTGTGACGGAATATTGCCCGGCTGATTTATGTAGGCATCCGAAAGCCAGAGATACATATCAACAAGACAGCTTTTCAAATAAGTCGTATTAAAATCTTACAAGTTGTATTCAGATGTTGATAGATGGCAGTTTCTTAAAATAATGAAGGTCTGTGGAGGAAAATGAATTTCATTCCACGCAAAATATCCCCGTGTCTAAAAACGATTAATAAATTTTATTTTCAATAATTTACATATAAAATTTATTTTTATACGACTTTAAAATAAAATACTAAATGAAGAACTATATTCTAAGATGCAATAATCACAAATATTCATATTTTTTTTAAACATACGTATCAACGTTAATTTTGTTGCATGATAAGGAACGCAACTTGAATATTGATAGTGATGCGACTCGATTCCGATGTAAACCACTCGTCATTTTACAATTATACTCAAGTAATAATCGAGTGGTTCACGATTCACAACACTCGCTTCATTGGAGTCGCCTGTCACGATCCTTGAATTTGTTATTATCTATTTATTACTTTGTCTATATGCTGATTTTGTAAGCTTGTCGTTATCAGAGTCGTACAAAATCACCATTTATAACCATTAAAAGAATCGATGTTAAAATATGATTAAGCAAATATTGTCTATTCATAAAACCAAATTTCTGACATAAAATAAAATGGAACATTTTTATAGGAACTACAAACATGGCTGCATTATTTATATTAATTTATGGATAATAATAATGGTAATAATTGAAGAATGAACTAATTTCCTTCTAGTAAGATTTTTAAAGCTTGCTCTAGAATGAAAATACCTTCAGGGTTTTGATTAATTAACCTCAGTCAGAGTAAAATAAATTCTAATAGTTAGTCAACTCGGCCGCCAGACAGAGCAACGATGGGGTGCGGTATGATAGAGAGATGAAATTGACTAGCATAGATTTTCGTGTCCAACTGCAGTCGGGATGTTGTTTTCCGATTACCTTTGATGTGCAAGCCTCTTCAATATCACTTTACCATTTCCCCCGTGTCCAGGTGCGGCGCACGGCATTCGCATGGTTCTCGTGCGGCGCGGGCGCGGAGCGGCACCGCGAGTGGTGCCTGCTGTGCCTCACCAACCTGGGCGACTGCCTCGTGCTCAGCCCCGAGCTGCGCCGCCAGCTCAACGCTGCTGCTGTACGCAAGGAGGACATCAAGTGAGTCATGCCTGTATATATGTGTTCTCGTCGGCACCGCGAGTGGTGCCTGCTGTGCCTCACCAACCTGGGCGACTGCCTCGTGCTCAGCCCCGAGCTGCGCCGCCAGCTCAACGCTGCTGCTGTACGCAAGGAGGACATCAAGTGAGTCATGCCTGTATATATGTGTTCTCGTCGGCACCGCGAGTGGTGCCTGCTGTGCCTCACCAACCTGGGCGACTGCCTCGTGCTCAGCCCCGAGCTGCGCCGCCAGCTCAACGCTGCTGCTGTACGCAAGGAGGACATCAAGTGAGTCATGCCTGTATATATGTGTTCTCGTCGGCACCGCGAGTGGTGCCTGCTGTGCCTCACCAACCTGGGCGACTGCCTCGTGCTCAGCCCCGAGCTGCGCCGCCAGCTCAACGCTGCTGCTGTACGCAAGGAGGACATCAAGTGAGTCATGCCTGTATATATGTGTTCTCGTCGGCACCGCGAGTGGTGCCTGCTGTGCCTCACCAACCTGGGCGACTGCCTCGTGCTCAGCCCCGAGCTGCGCTGCCAGCTCAACGCTGCTGCTGTACGCAAGGAGGACATCAAGTGAGTCATGCCTGTATATATGTGTTCTCGTCGGCACCGCGAGTGGTGCCTGCTGTGCCTCACCAACCTGGGCGACTGCCTCGTGCTCAGCCCCGAGCTGCGCCGCCAGCTCAACGCTGCTGCTGTACGCAAGGAGGACATCAAGTGAGTCATGCCTGTATATATGTGTTCTCGTCGGCACCGCGAGTGGTGCCTGCTGTGCCTCACCAACCTGGGCGACTGCCTCGTGCTCAGCCCCGAGCTGCGCCGCCAGCTCAACGCTGCTGCTGTACGCAAGGAGGACATCAAGTGAGTCATGCCTGTATATATGTGTTCTCGTCGGCACCGCGAGTGGTGCCTGCTGTGCCTCACCAACCTGGGCGACTGCCTCGTGCTCAGCCCCGAGCTGCGCCGCCAGCTCAACGCTGCTGCTGTACGCAAGGAGGACATCAAGTGAGTCATGCCTGTATATATGTGTTCTCGTCGGCACCGCGAGTGGTGCCTGCTGTGCCTCACCAACCTGGGCGACTGCCTCGTGCTCAGCCCCGAGCTGCGCCGCCAGCTCAACGCTGCTGCTGTACGCAAGGAGGACATCAAGTGAGTCATGCCTGTATATATGTGTTCTCGTCGGCACCGCGAGTGGTGCCTGCTGTGCCTCACCAACCTGGGCGACTGCCTCGTGCTCAGCCCCGAGCTGCGCCGCCAGCTCAACGCTGCTGCTGTACGCAAGGAGGACATCAAGTGAGTCATGCCTGTATATATGTGTTCTCGTCGGCACCGCGAGTGGTGCCTGCTGTGCCTCACCAACCTGGGCGACTGCCTCGTGCTCAGCCCCGAGCTGCGCCGCCAGCTCAACGCTGCTGCTGTACGCAAGGAGGACATCAAGTGAGTCATGCCTGTATATATGTGTTCTCGTCGGCACCGCGAGTGGTGCCTGCTGTGCCTCACCAACCTGGGCGACTGCCTCGTGCTCAGCCCCGAGCTGCGCCGCCAGCTCAACGCTGCTGCTGTACGCAAGGAGGACATCAAGTGAGTCATGCCTGTATATATGTGTTCTCGTCGGCACCGCGAGTGGTGCCTGCTGTGCCTCACCAACCTGGGCGACTGCCTCGTGCTCAGCCCCGAGCTGCGCCGCCAGCTCAACGCTGCTGCTGTACGCAAGGAGGACATCAAGTGAGTCATGCCTGTATATATGTGTTCTCGTCGGCACCGCGAGTGGTGCCTGCTGTGCCTCACCAACCTGGGCGACTGCCTCGTGCTCAGCCCCGAGCTGCGCCGCCAGCTCAACGCTGCTGCTGTACGCAAGGAGGACATCAAGTGAGTCATGCCTGTATATATGTGTTCTCGTCGGCACCGCGAGTGGTGCCTGCTGTGCCTCACCAACCTGGGCGACTGCCTCGTGCTCAGCCCCGAGCTGCGCCGCCAGCTCAACGCTGCTGCTGTACGCAAGGAGGACATCAAGTGAGTCATGCCTGTATATATGTGTTCTCGTCGGCCCCGCGAGTGGTGCCTGCTGTGCCTCACCAACCTGGGCGACTGCCTCGTGCTCAGCCCCGAGCTGCGCCGCCAGCTCAACGCTGCTGCTGTACGCAAGGAGGACATCAAGTGAGTCATGCCTGTATATATGTGTTCTCGTCGGCACCGCGAGTGGTGCCTGCTGTGCCTCACCAACCTGGGCGACTGCCTCGTGCTCAGCCCCGAGCTGCGCCGCCAGCTCAACGCTGCTGCTGTACGCAAGGAGGACATCAAGTGAGTCATGCCTGTATATATGTGTTCTCGTCGGTACCCTCCTTCTGGCGCAGTCGGGTAAAAAATAAAGGTCTCATCAGGAATCGCTTGCCAGCACATCGTGTACTATAAATTTGTCCATCCCTCATTACTGCCCCGTACAGTACAAGGCAACGCAACCAAGCAGTTTAGTCTTGACGTTGTTTCGCAAAGAACGAACTCCGAGTGCGCTGTGATTGTGATATTGTTTTGACCTGGCTCAAAATAAATTTATTTATACGACTCGCACTTGACTATATTGTTTTCTATAATTATTTGAAATGTGTCACATCACTATTGAAATATGTCAAAAACGCCATCATAGTGTACCGCTACAATAGTGGCCGCAAAAAATAGGTCTTCTATTGTGTCTACTCAATGCCGCTTCAGAACTTAAATAATATTAAATATCCCATTGAACAAGAACCACATTGTAGAGGCTGCTTTAACATAAACATTTCCCATAATACAGTCGAGTTAGTGGTAACAGTTTGCCCTTCACAGTGTATTTATTTCGCTAGCAGTAAGAACGGTTTTCCTTTATTTAAGCGTCACAACTGACGTGCGGTCGACTGTATAATGGTGAGTCTAAACTCTCGTGAGGTTGTTAACGATGAAGCTCGACTCAGGAAACATCATGAAATTATTGTTTTCGTGAAGTACACACGGCTACACATCAACCTGTACATTTTCGGTATAAGCTGATCTCGCACTATATGGAAAGCCTAAACAATGCAAGGTCAGCTTATACTGGAACCGTACAGCTTGATATGTAGCCGTGTGTACCTAACAAAATTTTACTTTTACGCCGAACGTTTTACTATAAAGCGTTGAAATATTTTATTGTATTCAAAATACGTAAATAATAATACTACTATCCTTTTTTAAGGTTTTTGACACTATTTTGTTTCAGTGGTATTTCAAGTTTATGCTTCTCGAAACGAGGCGAAGCTCTCTACTTGCACTCCTCGTCCGAATTGCAACGGATTACACTTTCGGCCACCAAGGTAAATAATATATTTGTATCTTTATTATCAATTTCAAACTTATAGTTTTTCTGATATGAATTACATGGAAGGTGCATACAACGTGTATCAGAAATGCTTGGTCATATTTGAAGAGCTCATTCGAAGAGCTCATCGAACAACTTTTACTATGGCACCAACCCTGAAATCGCGAAAAAAATATCAGCTGTCCTTACATTTAGTCGAGCGACATCGATGATTTAGTAGGGAGCAGCTGATGATTTTTTCACGGTTTCAGGGCTGGTACCATAGTAAAAGTTGTTCTATGCTATGCCCTGAATGAGCTCTTCAAATATGTCCACGCATTTCTGATACACGTTGTATATTCAATATGAACCTTATGTCATTAGCATAAGACTCACAACATTATCGTTAAATGTACTTTCTAACGCACCTTGTTCTCTTTTATTGGACGTCCTATAAGCGTTTGTGCGAAGAAAGCCTAAAATGGTCAAGAAATTAGCGATTATTCGTTATTTTATTTAGTGACCCATCATTTTAAAACCATGCCACAGAATAAGTAATAATTACAGCCGTAACAGAAGAATCACTCCCTTACAAATCGGTTACAGCACTAAAAAACACTTTGTTTTTTCTTACTTGTATTATTTAGTAAACAATCTTGGCATTTCTTTTTAATGTTGATTTTTTAAATAACTACTGATAAAATACAATATGTTACAAAATCCCTGTAATTCCTGTGAGGTACGTTATTAGAATCGATATTCATACATTAAGGAATCAACTCATTTGGAAAAACTCTTCAATAAAAATAATCAAATTAAATCATTATTAATTGTAAATTGAAAGTGATGTTATCACTTTTAATAAAGATTTAATAAGTAATTTGATTATTTTTATTAAAGAGTTTTTCCAAATGACTTGTGTCCTTACGTATGAATCTCGATTCTGATAACGTACCTCACAGGAACAACAGGGATTTTGTTACATGTTTTTTTTATAGTATTGGATGGCGAAACGAGTTAAAGGCCCACCTGATGTTACCTTTGCCCATAACAACTTCAATACCACCCAGGCTGTTGCCTAAATGGTACTGTAAGTTGGTTCGCCAAACTGAGACATGAAGATGGAAAGTCTCATGTGATTGTAACTTAGCCGGCACCCGTACCCTTCAGACCGAAACAGCAATGCAAGCATCACTATTTGGCGGAGAAGTAGGTACGGTGGTAGTACATGTTGTATAATAACTAGTTCTGCACAATGTAATTAGGTTAAAAAAATGATTTACTTTGTAAAATTATAAATAAATAAATCTTTATTTCACTAAATGGAACAACTTACAATTTTTTTTTTAATCACAGTACTTTTTTGTGTAGGTATTAGTGAATGTTTACAACAGAAGATATAATAAATTAGTACCATAAAACATAATTATCACTTACGAGCGTAGCAAGTTGTATCAAGTCCGATTAGCACTATCCCCCGTACTAGTTAAAACTGTATTACGGAAAGAATAGGTCTTCTCCTTCTCGAACAAAAATTGTTATTATAATATCTTTTAATAATTATGATGATGAATTGCATTAAAAAGACATGCCAAGATTGTTTTACTAAAGAAGACAAGTATGAAAAAACAGAGTATACCTACAAACATCTACGCAAGCCATTTTGTACCTTGTATGCATCGATAAGTGGTTATATTACACTGAACGACTGAGCGAATGATTTACGTTAACCTGCTTCGACTGCGAGTGCCGAGTACGGGAGCGTGCCGCGTAGTCCATGTTTCGTGGGTCACGTGACCAAGTAAGCCAGGCCTGCGCTGAGTTTGTGACACTTGTGTAGGTAACGATCGCGCAGTGCCACATTATCCTGTCGCCGTGGGCGGCCGCGCTCCGTGGAGCCGTAGAAGAAGCCCCACTAACCAATGGAGAACATAAGGTCAGTGTAAATGTAACAAACAATTTGATTATTTTTTTGTAGAATTAAACTTGTAATATGTACCATTCTTAAAACAGGATAGCTCACATTGAACTCGAAAACAGATTTACAACAGACAGGAACGACGCTTATGCTCAGACAGATCGTCGATCGCTTATGACAGATCGTCTTGTGGGCCTCGCAGATGTTTGCTAAACCCACAGACCAGTAAACCTCTAGACGCCAATTAGCCGGACATCCCCGGTCACCACGCATATGCAGTAGCACTGCATATCATACGCCCGGCCACCAATCAGGAATCAGTCCGTCAGCGAGCGGCACCAATCATACGGAATCACACAACCGAACTTTTGAGCCGACCAATCATAACGCGTCGTCCGCCCTCCGGTCTCCGCCAACATTTTACGACTGCGTTCTCATGTAAAACTTTGTTAATGCGGCGTCTTGATGCTTACTGGTCTGTGGCTAAACCGTACAAAAGCGGCTAAAGGACGGTTATATAACTACTGAGACCCTTTCGATGACATTTATTCTCAAAGATGTCTTTTAAAAACAATCATTTTTATCTCTACATTGGTGTCGATTCTCTTGTTCACGAACTAAACTTACTTTAAACTATCGCTCTCTTTTACTAATAGTAGAAACAAGAAAGTGATGGCAACAATTTTTGAACTGTCAAATTAGTCGGAATTTAGATTTCCATACAAGTTTAGTCGTGATCTCGGAACGTGCCCACCAAAATACAAAGAAATGGAACACTTATACTAATTTGACAGTTCTAACATTGTTGCCATCCCTTTCTTGTATCTACTATTAGTAAAAGAGAGCGATAGTTTAAAATAAGTTTAGTTTGTGAACAAGAGAATCAACACCATTAACTTCTAGTAACATCTTACATAATTAAAGGAAGAGGCAACGGAAGCGCCTCATGACGTCACAGCGGTGTCTGCCGATATAACCGTAGATTCGGTGCGGGATCACACAAACGCCGCGCCCGACCAACAAGCTGCGCCTGAACTTAATATCAACTTGCAGGTGAGACTATATTAATTTGAACTGACAAAAGTGTTAAAAACTTTTTAACAAAAAATAAAACCGACTTCCTCCGACTGCCTCGTTGGTCTAGTGGTCGCAAGCGCGACTGCTGAGCATGGGGTCCTGGGTTCGATTCCCGGGTCGGGCAAAGTGTTATTGGGTTTTTTCATTATGAAATTCTCAGTAGCAGCCCGGAGTCTGGATTTGTGCCCGGTTAATGGCAATAGGCTCGCCCCCTATTACATGGGACTTATAACATTACTGGCGAAATGTGGGTGTACTATACACCTCTGCCTACCCCTTCGGGGAAATACAGGCGTGATGTTATGTTATGTTAAAACCGACTTCAAAAACCTTAACTAAAAAGTAAAAAATAATCATTGTATGTATTTTAAAATCTTAACATAAACCAACATTTTGAAGGCGGCGCGTGATTGACCCTTTGCGCCATAAGGTACAGTCGAGCACATATCTATGGTAAAAAACAGTTTATGTGAACGTACATGAAAATCATACATGATCTTGATCATCACTAAATACTGTTAATGAAATTCGTGACCTTGGTGTAATTATGGATGAGAAGCTAAACTTTAAAGCCCATATAGACAGCTGTGTGAAAAGATCTGCTCAAATGTTAGGATTTATTAAAAGAAATACGCGGGGTTTCCAGTCTAATAAAACTAAAACCGTCTTATACAATGCGCTCGTGCGAAGCCGACTGGAATACGCTAGCGTAGTTTGGAACCCCTTCTATACAGTACACTCACAACGTGTAGAGAGTATACAACGTGCCTTCACCAGACATCTAGCATTTATATCCCGTGACATATCCCACAGATCTCCATATGAACGACGTCTCAGCTTTTTTAAAATGATCTCCCTTCGTGACCGACGTACTATGCACAGCCTTATGTTCTTACATAAATTGATGAATGGCCAGATGGACTGTAGTGAGTTAGTATCCCACATATCCCTAAACGTTCCATACAGAATACCCCGATACCCCATAACCACAATAATCCAACTACCTAGAAATAAAACCAACATAGGCTTAAACTCTCCTCTCGTAAGAATGTGTAGTGATTTAAATTCATTCACAAAGTCTGTGCAAGAAGCTGACATAAACCACGACTCTAGAAAAAAATTTCGATCAAGAATATTGAAGTCCTTATGTATCAAAAAATCGCCCTAAATTTAATTAGCTTGTAGAAGTATATAAAAATAAAAAATAAATGTGTTTTTGGTTTTTTAGGAGTATTAATTTTTAATTTACTTTAAGTCGTCTTGTTTAGCCAATGTTGTGTTTACCCGTAATTGGCATACGTATAAGGACAATACTGTACTGTATTATTTGGTAATAGTGTTAATATGTATGCTGTGGGCGAACCTTATGCAATAAATAAATAAATAAATCATCATGATCTTCTGAGCCATGTCTACAAGCTGTTTTCGAGAGTCATTACGAACCGTCTTTCGCGCAGGTTTGACGACTTCCAGCCTCCCGAACAAGCCGGGTTCCGAAAAGGCTTTAGCACCGTAGACCACATACATACGCTGCGTCAGGTTATACAGAAGACCGAAGAGTATAACTTGCCTCTTTGTTTAGCGTTTGTGGACTACGAGAAAGCCTTCGATTCGATCGAGACTTGGGCGGCACTACAGTCTCTTCAACGGTGCCAGATTGACTATCGGTACATCGAAGTGTTAAAGTCTTTGTATGAAAACGCCACTATGTCAGTCCGATTACAGGACCAAGCCTCGAAACCTATCCTTCTGCAGCGAGGTGTGAGACAGGGAGATGTGATCTCTCCGAAACTGTTCACTGCTGCATTGGAGGATGTCTTCAAGGTTCTGGACTGGAAGGGGCTAGGCATTAACATAAACGGCGAGTACATCACTCACCTTCGGTTTGCTGACGACATAGTAGTCATGGCTGAGACCATGGAGGACCTCGGTACAATGCTCGATGACCTCAGTAGAGCTTCTGATAGAGTGGGTCTTAAGATGAATATGGACAAGACAAAGGTTATGTCGAATTCCCATATAGCACCCATTCCCGTAAACATCGGAGAATCTACACTCGAAGTTGTTGACGATTATGTATACCTAGGACAAACTGTCCAGCTAGGTAAGTCCAACTTCGAGAAAGAGGTCAATCGTCGAATCCGACTCGGTTGGGCAGCGTTCGGGAAGCTACGCAATATCTTCTCGTCCAAAATACCGCAGTGTCTCAAGACGAAAGTCTTTGACCAGTGTGTGTTGCCAGTAATTACTTACGGTACTGAAACGTGGTCGCTCACAATGGGCCTCATAAGAAGGCTCAAAGTCACTCAAAGGGCAATGGAGAGGGCTATGCTCGGAGTGTCCCTGCGTGATCGAATCAGAAATGAGGAGATTCGCAGGAGAACGAAAGTAACCGACATAGCCCGAAGAATTGCCAAACTTAAGTGGCAGTGGGCGGGGCACATTGCTCGCAGAACGGATGGCCGATGGGGCAGTAAAGTTCTGGAGTGGCGACCGCGTACTGGAAGGCGCAGCGTGGGTAGGCCCCCCACAAGGTGGACCGACGACCTGGTGAAGGTCGCGGGAATCCGCTGGATGCGGAAGGCACAGGACCGGTCGTTGTGGCGATGCTTGGGGGAGGCCTATGTCCAGCAGTGGACGTCTTTCGGCTGAAATGATGATGATGATGACATGAAAATCACGCGCCGCCTTCAAAATGTTGGTTTATGTTAAGATTTTAAAATACATACAATGATTGTTTTTTACTTTTTAGTTAATGTTTTTTAAGTCGGTTTTATTTTTTGTTAAAAAGTTTTTATTTCATTCTTTTTAGTTGATAATTGCGAGGGTTCATTCATAAATGTTTATATAACCAATTTGAGAATATATTTTTTATCAACCTTTGCTATCCCACTGCTGGGCAAAGTCTCGCTCATGTTCTTCCAAACGTCCAATCACTATCGTGAAAAAAAAACACACATCGGCCAAGAATTCTCAGAAAAACGAACCAATGAGCAGATCATCTAGACAGGCGAAGCTAAAATAATCTGATTTATTGAAGCTGGTTAAAAAACTACTCAACCTAAGTTAATAAAATTTATATGGGACCATCGCGCGGGCTTCCTCTACCAAATAAAAAACAACCACGTAAATCGGCCCACAAATCTCGGAGTAATCGGTGTAAATAGATGAAAAAAAAAAAAAAACGACGAATACATAACCTCCTCCTTTTTTTGAAGTTGGTTAAAAATACTCTAGACGCTTTCCAAAATACAAAGGTATGTGACGTGTTTTTTCAACACAGTCCCATTAGTCAACACCATAATTATGCCATATCGCGCCGGCCATAGACATTCCTAGTCACAAATTTCCACGTACAGTCTAACAAAGCAGGGTATACAGGGTCGCCAGATATAGATGAAGATTTCCCAGGAAATTATTACAGAACTGTTTGATTAGGTTTTTATATAAATACAGTTTAACTTTGTCCGTTATTAAAATGATATTTCACTGGAAAACATTCATAATCTTCTGAGAAAACTTCATTTATATCTGGCGACCCTGGATACTAATTGCTTTGTTAGACTGTACTATCAGCAAACTTTCCGGTGAACCACCACTAAGGCTAAAATCGCTTGCGCTTAGTGTTCAACGGCAGCCGTAGGTACGTGTAATGTAGCAGGATTCGTTCAAGGGACTTTGTCGACATGTATCACCGGGAAGGATTGTGACTGTACCAAGGGGTCTAATCGCGTTGGACGATATTCGATTAATCGTATCATTCATCGCACAATTTGATACTCTAGTCTCCCGTGGTTCCCATAAAGCATGCGATGGCCGTGTTTAAAATTTTGTTTCTGTGCTCTTCGATCAATTTGTTCATTCATTCATTTCATTTATTTATTGAGAAATAATTTTCATTGTGTTTGAAATTAAGATACTTATCTAAAAATAAAAAAATAAAAATACTAATAAACAATTCACATTATCCATTTCATTACATACAACATAACATACCTAATTATCTAAAAAAAAAAAAAAAAATTACATTTAATTTCATTATTACAATTCATCAATTGAATAAAAGCATTTCTCCAATAGAAAAGCCTTGAGCTATTTTTTAAATGTGCTCGAGTAAACTATACTTTTTAACTCTTTTGGCAGTCTATTAAATATCTGCACGGCTTGATACTGCTGTTAGGGCTATGAACCGCAGTCTATCTTTATTGTGTAGGTATCACTCAGAACGAAAGTTCTTACTCCGTTTGGCGTTCGTAAAACGCGAGTAGACCCCTGGTCTTCGAAATCTTAAAAACACCCCTATATGTATATACCCCCATACTTCGTTATCTAAAATATCCGAATCGCACAGAACTCGCAAGTGAACACGTCTTCCATGGTGGTGAAGACGACGACGCGCACCATGGTCAACGACAGCAATGGCGACGGTACCACCACCACTACCACCACCACCAACTCCACCAGCGAGAACAGTGAGTATGACGTCACAAACACCACCGATCACAATAATACGCACAGGACATGACCCTATCTGAAGTTCTAGTTGAGCAGATCGTTATTTTTAATGTGCCGTGATTTATAAAACGATGCGAACGGTCAACAAAAGAATTAAATAAATAGTCCATCCGTTCAATTAGTGGCGCTCGCTACACGATAATAGTATGTAGTCATTCCTAATTATATGTTTAGTAGCTCTCGCAATCGGAAGACTTGAAAACGTCCTAATTAGGACGTTTTTCTATTAATCGGCGTCAAGTAGGGCGCCGAGCGTGATCGGTGACAAAAACACTAAAATGCCGTCGTGTGTGTACAAGTGTCCCAATTATGACACGAAAGTAACTTGAAGTAACCAACTTACTTAATTTGTACTAGTTTATGTGTATTGTTCTGTCATGTCGCTTCGTACGGAACATTTTTAAGCTATTGCATAGCTTCTATCGCGGGCCTTGAGCGTGGAGACCGAATCCAGATATTCCGTAACGAAAACAACCTAACACCCCCCACTCCGACCGGCACAGCGGTGATACTTTTTAGTTTTGCCATCTATCGATGAATAGCAGAACTTTTAATGACTTTTTGAAATATCACGCTTGTCTCTTTAGTTCTGCAAATCGCCTCTAGGTGGCATTGGTTGTATCGGCGTTACTGCGCATGCGTAATCCCCCTCTTCGCCCCGCAATCTGGTGACTCATGCCTGCTTAGAGTTTCGGCGTTAGGGCACCTCCTCTTTGTATTTACATAAAAAATGCTATGCAATAGCTTTACCGCGGCAGTCTCCGAGTGCCACACGTCTTTTTTTTTTCATTTGTTTTGTTAGGGTATGACGTATCTAAATATCATTGGTACCAATATTTTGATGAACTATCTATATTTCTGAAATTTTAATCAACGCAAAAATAAATATTTCAAGTGATGTGATTTAATGTAATACGAAGGGTAAAAAAATCGGTTAATGATATGAAATGACAATATTTCTTGCGATAGTACGTCAGTGACTGCATCTTTTGTTTTCGAGGCGGCTTTCTTTGATGTTCGAAGGCATGCGCCTCGCAGTAGTTGTAAAGAGCGCCACTATTTGAGCGCATGGACTTTACTGTGCATTGGTATTCGTAGTTAGCCTGTATTTAGAGGCTAACTACATTCACTCCCAAATATTTACACGACACTTAAAGACTTTCGTAAAAGTCGTTCTGTCGCTTTAATACACCTTAGCGTGACAGTGACAGCATGACCCTTATGGCCACTTAAAATTGAATTGCATTTGAATATTTGGGGGTCAGACAAGCAATGGCAAAATAAAGCTAGGAGTTAAATCTATGTGACGACCCGCTCAGCTAGGAAAGAGCCTTAAAACAGATACTATAGACTCACCAGAACCTATTTACATGATTTTTAGTTCACTTTCTTAATGCAATAAAATCAATTATGTACAAGAAAAATATTCTGCTTACAAAATACAAACAGCGAAAATATTAAATTAGAAGACTATAAAATATAAACATCAAATCCATAGTAGATTTCAGACTCAGTACATATATTTCATACAATTTTTATTTACAGGAGGTAAATTTCCACACCAATAAAAATATAATTTGCATGAAAGCGAAATATATACGCTATGAATTGGCTTACTTTGTGTTTAAAAAAAATATCGTATATAAAGCAAGGCTTTTGCAATATACGCAAAGTAATATTTTTATTGTATAGATAATTAATTTTGTTATGGTTACAGAAAAGGAGCAATGTCATATTGTTACTAAAAACAGTTTTTATATTGAAACAGTTCTTTGAATTACTGACTGACAAACAAGGAATAGCCTTAATGGTCTATAGACAGGCCACGCCACAGCTGCTTTTTTGGCGATTTCAGGGTTGCTCCCATAGTACCCCTAAAAAGACCCACAGCTAATAAAGTTGTGGTGTAACTTATTATTTATTAAACATTGTTCCTTTTCTAATTATCATTGTGCTACTGTTAAAGATGATTTATAAAAATAAGACTTTAAATCGCTTCATACACCATTTTATATGTTTATGTTTCATGTTTATCCGTTTGTATGTTTGACGGGCGCTTTGTGTTTTGTTTGTAGTCCTAGAGCACAGTCGCGAGGAAGGAGTCATCACGCGCATCGAGGTACCCCACACTTTGCTTTTATAAGTACCTTACGTACATATAACTTCTACATACTACCTTGCATGAACGATCTTCTTTATTCCAAGTATTTTAGTATATTTCTATCAATTATTTAGCTTCATACGCCTCTATTAACAACCTCTAGATGAACTTTTCAGTTTCTCTCTTTACTAAAAATAACTAAACTTAAACTGTGTAATAACCAACTAACTCAAACTAAATAAACGCAATGTTGTGGCGTCCGTGTGTTGTTCGTACAGGGGTTCATTCACCATCATGTCTAAATTTTAATAAAAAGAATTAAAAGTTGTAAACAAGATCGTTTTGGAAATAATCTCCAGTAGACCCTGGTAAACACGCGCGGGCGCCACGAGTTGCCGAGAAGAACGTAAGGTGGTACTCATAAGGCGGTGTTCACACAGACGGGCACCGTGACGGTCCCAGCCGGCACCGATCCGAAGCTGATCCTCGAGATGTTTGACCGGCAGCGCTCCCCGCTGAGCGTGCCCGTGCCGCCGCAGCCCGCCGCCGCCGAGACTAACTAGCCGCCGCACTACACACCTCTCATGGTATAATACGTTTCACCAGGTGTTCTCTTCCCGTGACAGCTAGGTCACGTGATTGCTCCGAGACTACGTCATCGGCTATGGAGCCAATAGCGGGCTGTCAGCGTGACACTTGTCAGTTTGATGTGCTGCCAATATGTGTAAATAAATTACCCGAGCAAAATGCATTTTTTCACTTACTCGAACTAGTAATTTTATAAAGTTTCCTTTAATAACTTATTAGATGAATAACACGACATAACAAATAGGCTAGTTAGGAATTTATATTGTATTCATTATGAATAAAAATCTCCTTAATTCTATTGAAGATGTCAATCAATGGCAGCACTGGTCGTGACGTAGCCTTGGGGCATCGCGGGAAGAGAATACCTGGTGAGGCATATTATTATACCATGCTACCACCCACTTCGACCATTACTAACGCAACGACTCATTCGAAAACTTTCGCTACGCCACCGGTCCGATACTCCGCCACTTGTTAAAATTCCAATTTGTACTACTGCACCGTACAACCGGTATTCAGACCACCGATTCATGACGAAATACCGGTATTTTTTATCATTTTGACAACAATTGTATTTAGTTTTACAACTAGTATAAAATTTGTAAACGTATTTATAGCATAAATTTTTCTTCTATGCCTAGACAGCTAAAGGTACTGCCATGAATCATTTCTCTTTATTAATTAAAGTCAATTTGGTTACTCTAGGTATACAAAAATATCCAGTTAGGAGCATTTTCTGTACATTTATATATTAATTACTTCGTTTTTTAAGGTATTTTGCATTTTATTATGTTAACTTTAATATTATTTACTATTTGTGACTTGCATGTTTATATTATGGCGACTACTTTGGATGTAATTTTCTTTGAAATTGTGTGTATTAATTAGTTTAAAATATAAATAGATGCTTAATCTGTACTTAACAGTATCAAGAGAATTTTCTATTAAATGAGATTATCTTAAATACACATTATTTAATTGTTCTTAGTTCTATTTTAACATGGCAACCTTAAGTTGAAGCTTTCAAGCTCTTGTATGCTAACAATGATAGCTTACTTTTTAAATGACACAACCAATACTTCACAATCTGCAAAAATAATGATGAATGTGTATTTGAGTACAAAATCCGGAACGCCATAGCAACGTTTGTTGTAACCAGCAATACTACAATATGATTGTGGATTGTTTTAAGTAATTTATAATAAGTGAACAATGTGAAATTAATTAAATATTCTAATTTAGCTTGTTAAGTTAGTATTTCGAACATTCTGAGTGAATGTGATGTGCCTATTTATTTCTTTTTTATTATAATAAAGATTGTAACTAGGTGATAGCATTAGAAACATTTTTGACAATTAGTAATGACTAGAGTTTATTTTATTATGATAGCATTTAGATTTTCCACATCAAAGTTGGAGTAAACATTTTTTATTGCCAATTAATATTATAATGAAAAATTGTTGTATTACCTTGCAGTGTTTCACTTAAATTGAATTGTATATTCAGTAAATATTAATTTTAATAAATTATAATGTTGTACGAATGAAAAGTTTTATGCAATATTTTTTTAGCTTTTTAATACATTTATTTTATTTTATATAACCAGTTTGCATGTTTATTTTGGACCTTTATTGGAGTATTCCGTTATGTTTAAAAAATGGCAGCTAATAATATCCGATCCTATTCGTGCACATCTTACTATACATCACAATTTGTGATATAATGGGGATTGATTTATTGTTTTAGACATATATTTTATTCATAGATATAAGTTAATGTGCCTGTCTTTTTGTTAATAAACATTGAGTCCTTTGTGGACATAACGACATTATATGTAACATTTACTGTAGGAAGCGTCAAGGGTACTTGTATGACGTCCAGAATGCTTCTATTTATAGTATATACATTTTTTCTCCTTATACTGTGGCATTTTAATAAACATTTGATACGAATAGCAATTTGTATCCAACATTCTTACAAGAAAATAAAAGCTAAGACTATAATATTGTGTTTTTTATTAATTTCTTACTTAGAAGATGGTGTTCGTTCCAGCAAAGTTATGCCATTTATTTCATTAATAATTTTCCACTTAAACCGTTAACGACAACGCATACAGCTCAAACATGAATTGAATTATTTAAAGTAATAAAACAAATGAGATAAAAAAAAAACTGCCAGTAATCCACGAATAAAACCCTACCCTGGCGACAAAATTTTGCGAAGTTTTCAAAGTGCTATCCTACTCGATTGAATCTTTCGGTCAGCTTCATTCTCGAAGTGTTGTATCTACCATGCAGAATTGAATTGAAATGGCATTCCATAAGGGTTTTACTCATTCTAATAGGTTAATATTTTAACTGTACAAATATTTCAATTATTCATTAATTTTGACTTCTTGAGCTCATAGAAATGTTCAAGGCCTAAGCCTAAGCGTAAGGATATTTTTAAGGCTATAGAATATTTTTGACCTAGATTAAAGGCCCTCCTGACGGTGAGGCCCAGAGCCTACCGCCCCTGCCGCCCCCACTTAGTCCGCCACTGCCACAGAGAAAGATGATAATTAAGTACTGCGCGTCTCATTCATCGCAAAGTTGCGGTACGCTGGATGGTATACCCGTTACCCGTCTGCCACGTTTTAATTTGCCGCCACCTGAAGCTGGCGCCCGCCCGGAACACTGGCCCCGGCTTGCCCCTCCTCTAGATCTAGGGCTGATTTTGACAGGTGGAAGCATGAGTTCACGCTTATTTCGCCAGACGACACACGGAGCGTACTTTGATCGTTCAGTTACTCAGAACGATCATACAAACGAACGCCCAAACAACGCTCCAACGACATCGGGCAATATAAGGGCTGCGTTCAGTATTATAGTCCGTCGACGCCCGGAGCGTACGTTCAGTTAACTCGGAGCGATCATGCAAAGGAAAACTCCGAGTGTCATCCGACGACGTCGGACGATAATACTGAACGCAGCCCTAATGTGTCAAATTAGTGTCAATGTCAAACTGACTCTGACACCTGTTAGGGATGTTACTTAGCTGTACAAAAATCGATATATTAATAATCGTTCTTTTAAATTTAATTTAATCGATTTGATTGATAATAATAATCGTTTTTTTTTTTTCGTTTATATAAATGAAAAATATCAAGAACAGATTAAATCAACTTAACAAATTATTTTATGTTATTGGGTTTTTTCATTAGGAAATTCTCAGTAGCAGCCCGGAGTATGGATTTGTGGCCGGTTAGTGGCAATAGGCTCGCCCCCTATTACATGGGACTATAACATAACTGGCGAAATGTGGGTGTACTATACACCTCTGTCTACCCCTTTGGGGAAATACAGGCGTGATGTTATGTTATTTTTCAAATTATTACTTTAGAGCCAAAGCTGAAGCTATCGTTTCTATTCTTAATTTTTTACCACATATTACTTGATAAGGAATTCAAAAACAAAAGCTTCGGCAACCTATTTGGTTTGGTGCTAGACATTCTGTGCACAAAAAGAAGCGTCTGAACACATTTATTTTCGAAACAAAACAACCTGAACAAACGTGAAACGAGAACTTTGATTATACTGGAGATTGGAACAAAATTAATGAACCTAGTTAAAGTCAGTGTCAATAAAACAATGACTTTTGTTGTTTAACTTGACCTTGACGAAGATATAGTAGAAAAAAATCAAAACACACGACGCTTAAAATAAAAAATCGATTTCTGAATACTCGATTTTTCTAGAAATAATAATCGTCCCAAAAAAATCGATATAAGAATAAACAATTTTTTTTACATCCCTACTGTCACTGTCATCTAAGCTGATAAAAATTTGGATTTTGTGGATTTGCGGAGATATTTTTATTAATTATATTTTATTATTGTAGATAATTATGGACCTTTGTAGAATTTGTCTTACAAGTAACTCTGCAAAGGACATATTTCAGTTACAAACTGTTAGAAATGGCGCTAAACAAAGTTTTGTTGATGTTTTTATGTTTTGTTTGGACATACAAGTAAACAATGTCTTATTGGAATAATATCTTGTTGGTTCTCTTTCTCTCTTTATATTACAACAACAAATTTCTATTTCCATAGGTTGTGGAAGGTGCAAAAATGAGTACAAAACTATGTTCAAAATGTTTCAGAAAAGTACTTTCATTCCATAAGTTCAAATCTTTAGCTTTAAAAAACGATGCATATTTGAAATCATTACATGAAGAAACTGGTGTGAAAAATGAGGTATTTATTAGAGATGATATAAAAACGGAACCATTGACCTTGAGCGATGACTCGCAGGAAGCGAGTGTGAAGAATGAAGATGAACTTAAAGATCAACTGTATTTAAAAAATGAGGAAAGTATACATGAGTATGATACTGACGATGAGTTCCTTAGTGTAATTAAGAAGATTAAATATGAATATAATGAAAATGAAACTAAAGAAAATGGTATGTGAAAGTATTTTTTTTTTTTCTGAATAATTAAGTAACACATGTAACTAAGAAAATGTACACTGTAATCAAATCAGTTTCATCCATAGTTCCACTTGATAGAAAAAAATATTTTTTACTTATTGTGTTCAAGTGCCCGACTAAAAAAACATTTGATTCAGCAGAAGTATAACAATCTATTTGCCTGAAAACATTTTAATGGTTTTTACAGATTTTCACTATTACTAAAAAAATATTCTTATATTTACTTTTAAAACTGTTACTGCAGCACCACTCAAAAAAAGAAGAAAAAAGACAGAAGCTACCTCAAGAGTTGACATGGGCAGCAAAACACAAATGTGTGAAGAATGCGGTAAAACCGTGAAAGATCTTAAGACTCATGCATACCAACACTTGCCGGTGGCCTGCCGGAAACGCATTAAGTGTAATTTATGTGATAAGATGTTCTCCAGTCACAGTGCAAGATACAAGCATAACAAGATAAAACATTTGGGGGTAAAACATAAATGTTCGCTGTGTAATAAAGGTTAGTAATTGACATAGAGCAATAAACCCTATAGTGATGCAATCACATCTGATTTCTTTGAAATAAATTCTGTCAAATTTTAACTAGATATAATGTGCTCCTATTGGCTCGGGCATGCTCTTATTGGTAAGCAGACTTGGAGCCTGATATTTATATGTAAATAAATAGAATATATGTATTAAAATATAATAGATTCGGAATTGGAAAGCCTGTAACAAAAGCCATCTTCTATAGGATCTAATGCTCGATAGTAATAGATGACCACTCAATGTGCCATAGAGCTTAATACATGAAGTGCTTCCTATAAATTACAGCAATGTGTTTCCATGTGTTTGCGAAGTGCAAACCCTATAAAGGGGGGGGGTCATAGTCACTTTAAAAAAAACCAGACACCAAGGTGGTGTGTGTATAAAATGCCTTACATAAGCCTATGTCTAGCAAAGTGCGAGGAGGCTGTTGGCATTTTTTTGCCAATAGGGTTGCACCAGCGAACTATGTATGAATGATGAGTGAACGGGTATATGTATGGGGTGTGTTAGTGTACATATGTGTATTGTGTAGGGGTGTGAGGACATTTGACTTTAGCATACACACATAAAGTTTTTCCTTTCCTCTTGCTTATTCAGTAAGTGATTAAATACCATCTGATTTATTTCTCATTTCAAAAGATTACAAATTTCTTACACCAAGAAACAAAATTACAACTGAAGTAGTTATAGTAAAGGAACTTCTACAACCTATGCATACCTAGTTGTAGCTATTTGCGAGCTATGCAGTTGATCAGATGTAAGGGACAATCACACTACACAATATTAATAATAAATTGATATTATTATAATAAAACAAGTTTTTACAACAACCGGATTACATCGCGTATATCAGCCATTCCCAAAGTGGGCGATAACGCCCCCCTGTGGCCGCTGCAGGCCTAAAGGGGGCGGTAAGAGACCCATAAAAAAATGGGGGCGTTGTGTAAAGGCTTGGGGGGTGATTTGTAATTTAATCTAGCTAGGAGGACTCTTAGACACCGACTGAACTCTCGACTTTCCATTAGACAAAATAAGTTTGGGAACCACTGGCGTATATTATTTAAATAGGTTTCCCTGACGTTTCGAAAGCTTCGCAACATTCGTGGTCAAAGAGATGACAAGCGTCTTTACAGATATTTCAAAAAAAATATTTTAAACTACCATACAATTTTTAATAAATTATAATCGTTTCGATGCACGCAGTAATCACTCACCACGTCATTGTCCTATATTATTCGTTTTTTTTTTAGTGGTGACATGCATTAGACAACATCAGCGCTTGATGCACTACCAGTCGTCGTTGCCCTACGAGTGTGTGCCGTGCGGGCGCCGGTTCATCTCCAAGTCGACCCTAGACGTGCACATCCTGACCCACACCAAGGACCGGCCGCACCCCTGCCCCCAGTGTGACAAGAAGTTCCCGACCAAGTCACATATGCTTATTCATAAGTAAGCTCAAATATTATTTTATCACTATCGCAAACGGGGCGAAATCGCAAATAGGATTCGAACCTTTGACTCCTGGAGTCGCAGGTATGAATCCTGCTAGTGAGCGAATTTTTTTATCTTAAAGCTCATCAGCCGAAGACGAAAACGCTGTAGGCCCAGAAGAAGATGGCGGGATGAGCTGGATTCCTACTTAAAGGATTGGTCACAAATTGCCATAGACCGCGAAAAGTGGAAGAAAGAAAGGGAGGCCTTTGCCCTGCAGTGGGACAAAACAGGCTAGTAAAAAAAAAGGTCAATTATACCAAAATAAAAATTGACAACTTCAGCTATTGCCCCGCTTACAGACAATGCGATGGCGATGTAGCGTTATGACAGATTTTTAGGATAATAATAATACCAACACCAACTAATAATAATTATAATGATACCAAATGTCCTCAGTTGGTAATGGAGGAACTTAATTTTTATAAGTAAAAAGAGTTTTTGAGGCCCTTGTACACACGGCTACACATAAAGCTGAACATTTCCAGTAAAAGCTGACCTCGCATTGTATAGGCTTTCCGTACAATGCGAGATCAGCTTATACTGGAAATATACAGCTTAATGTGTAGCCGTGCGTACAAATGGGGAAAAATATCATTTTATGTATTAATCAAATTAAATAACCAAGTTATTACAGCGAACAGCGCCCTCTATCGATAATATTATCCCTAATAAGTTTTTACTATTTTCAGACGACAAGTACATGATAAAGAGAAAACTCATCTATGTCAATTATGTTCAAAAAGCTTCTTCAAGAAATACCATCTACAAGTACATTTAAGGTAAAATTATGAATTGAAAACCATATACTAAAGCCGAACTTATATTGACTTTTTTTTTTGAAATGTGAATTTTTGCATCTTTTTCTTACGCAGTTACCACCACATATGTTTATGTTTGCCCTATTTTTAGTATTTGTTGCTAAATTACATAGTATGCGCTATAATCAGACCAAGTTTGACGTTGGTATGTATTACCGGTTTGAAGATAGAGCATGAAGAAAAAACGTTAAGATAATAATTTTCTAGAGATTTCTTGTATGGGACCCTTTGGTATTGGTATAACGGGCCATTTTCCGCAACTCCACGCTTGGCGTGTATTTTGCGTGTGGGTGGGAATAACTTGTTTACTCGAGCCACCCCAGCTCCTCGAGGAAGGCCAGCAAACGCTTGATGTTGCTGACTGTCTCTCGGAGAGTACCCGGATCTCCGAAGTACTTAGCCCTGTATGAGGCGACCTCCGGGCAGTTGAGAAGCACGTGGGCCGCTGTTTCCTCTGTCTCCATGCAGGCTCTGCACAGAGGACTGTCAGTCACACTTATGACAAAGAGGCGTTTGTTAAATGAACCGTGTCCGGTGTAGGCGGCTGTCACCGTACGTAGATGTTGTTTTGACAGCCGGAGGAGCTGTTTGGTGATCTTACCGTCGATGACGGGGAGTGCTTCCTTAGCCTGTCTGCATACCTCGTGGTTTATCCAGGAGTAGTTGTGTTTGTCTCTAGTGCGTTTCCTTACCAGAGTACGAAAATGACCGAAGGGGAGAGGTATTATGGGTTCAGGTCCTACCGCGTCTGTACTCGATCCCCTCCTAGCGAGTTCATCCGCTGCGTCATTGCCTCTAGAGCCATGGGGACCCTTTTAGACTTTTTTTTAGTTTTTATTATTTGTCGTGTTAGGCACATATTCAACACATACAACAACCCAACACATATAAAACACATATTCTGAGAAAATTTCAACTGGTTATCTGTTACTGTTACAAATATACAGCCCTGACACAGACAGACGGACGGACGGACAGCGTAGCGAGAGTAATAGGGTCCCGTTGGCACCCTTTGGGTACGGAACCCTAAAAAAGGAAAAAGAAAATTAGAAAAAATAAAATAATTAGAAAAACGTAAAACGTCAATAAAATTTGATAGATTTTTGTACTAAAATAAAATTCTTCTAATTCTGTCCAGGAGTCATTCAAAAGAGAAGCCATACCCGTGTCCTGACTGCGGCAAGTGCTTCTCAACCACCACCATCATGAAGAGCCACCAGCTGATTCACGAGGAGAACAAGAACTATGCCTGCTCCCTGTGTGATATGACCTTCAAGAAGAATAAGTGAGTATCTTATTGATTTACTGGAACTATCTTATGATGATCTGCCACTCGTCAAATTTCTTTGTCCAATGTGACTTTGATCAAAGAAAGTTGATGATTTTCATCAAATGTTGTATGTATTTTAACACTGATCATCAAAGAAATTCGATTGTACAAAGAAATTTGACCAATGGCATACCACCCTTAGTAGCACTTCTTCGGCCGGCTCCACACGTTGGCCCCAACGTTGGTACGAGCGTTGGCCCGTAAATTATGCCTAGCGTCCACACGTTGGAGATAATCTCAGTTTAGTCCCGTCAGAGCCAATGTAATGACGTCTGAAATAGATGTTGCACTGCGCACTTTAAGATTATTGAGTGCTTAAGAGCTCAACTGTCAATTAAAATCACACAATAGGTAAACAATGGACTTTGTCTTTGAAAAATGTTTTGACGAACAAGAGAATATCATTATTATTTGTTAATAAACAAAGATTTTTTTATAGAAATTCTATAACTATTGCGTAATACACGGATAATATTTTCAAGACACGGTGACCGCAGGAAAAAGTTCATTCGATGCACCTTACTGCACGAGTGCTGCGGCAAGACTGAGCAAACCACCAACGTGTGGACGCATCGCCAACGTTGCTGCATAATTCCTTTGATAAAACTTACGCGCGACTGCCAACTGCCAACGCTCGCCCCAACGTTCGGCACAACGCCATTTTCCCGATCCACACGTTGGCGAATAGCGTTGGTGCCAACGTTCTGCCCAACGTGTGGAGCCGGGGTTAGTCTAAACGGACTGTACCTATTTATTTTTATCGAAATTGCATAGTGGCATAGGAGCGAAGCCGCAGTCGCCAGGTAGTCCTTCATATTCTTCATAAAATGCCTTTATGTTGGCGCGAAGAACCGAGGCTGAGTAAGCTGTAGTAATAATAATAATGTCCTCGCGACCGAATTTCGGTCACGGCGGCCATTCTCAACGGAGACTAGCCATCTGCGCGGGACATATTATAGTGCACAAGTGTGTGCGCAAACACAGGTGCACTCTATTCCCTCACTCTCATAATCCGATGGGACGGCAATTCGACACGACCGGAGAGAGATCAGGCGCAGGACCGACGGCTTTACGTTCTCTCCGAGGCACGAAGGGGTCTCGATGTGTAACGAAACGGTCATCCATCCACAGTCTGACCGCGGCTAGTGCAGCTTAACCTTGCAGATTGTACAATCGACACTGTCGCTACTTAGATAGATAAATAGATAGAATATTCTTTATTGTACACCAATAAAATTATTAAACTTAGGACTAACATGTAAAATAAGCGGCGGTCTTATCGCTAATAGCGATATCTTCCAGGCAACCTTTGGAGCCACGAGCCCTACGTAGTACGCACAGACCAGTAAGCCTCAAGACGCCGCATTAACAAAGTTTTGCATGAGAACGCAGTCGTAAAATGTTGGCGGGGACAGGGGGGCGGACGGCGCGTTATGATTGATTGGCTCAAAAGTTCGGTGGTGTGATTCCGTATGATTGGTGCCGCTCGCTGACGGACTGATTCCTGATTGGTGGCCGGGCGTATGATATGCAGTGCTACTGTACGAACGTGCGTGGTGACCGGCTAATTGGCGTCTAGAGGTTTACTGGTCTGTGGTAGTACGTAAGTCAGATGTGTTATTTGTCATCGGCAGCTACCTGCGAGTGCACATGACGACGCACACTAAGGAGAAGCGCTACCCGTGCCAGTACTGCGGCGTCAAGTTCGGGCGCTCCGACCACCGCCTGCGACACGAGCGGACTGCGCACGAGAAGCACCTCGTCACCGCGTCCCCGCCTCGCTTGCTGTAGCGACTCACCTGCCACAGGTAGCGTCGCCGACATTTCGGCGGCTGAACTATCGGTCGTAGTGTTGCCAACTCAAATCTTGAATGATAGCCATAGATCAGCAGCAAAAAATAGCTAAATTTTTATTTAAAAAAAAAGCAAAAAAGGTTAGATTTTTATTTAAAAAAAGCAAAAAGGGCTAGATTTTTATTTAAAAAAAAGCATAAAAATTGCTAGATTTTTATTTAAAAAAAAACTAAATTATTTGCTAGTTTGTTAGCCAAAAAACTACCAACTGCAACTGCAAACTGTTTGTTGTTTGTTAGCCAACTAACTGCGATCGCCAACCCGCCTGCCAAGCGTGGCGATTACGGCATATCCCCCCAACATATGCTTGAGGGAGGCCTATGTCCAGCAGTGGACGTCTTTCGGCTGAAATGATGATGATGATGATGATGATTAGCTAGTTTTAGGAAAGGGCGCGGGACCGCGGATTTTAACATTCTATGTATTATAACTCAGTTTGTATGTAAATACGCGTGTACAACACATTTAATACACGTTCCCGTCCGTGGCACGTGGCTCCATGTCCCACGCCCCATCGTCGTGGACCGTCATTTACTTCTTTGAGGAGCTCATAACCATCGCAGGATATTCTCATAATTCTTATTTCGGATCGGATTGTTAAAATATCATTTATCATTGGTACAGTCTAACATAGCAATTAGTATACAGGGTCGCCAGATATAGATGAAGTTTTCTCAGGAAGTTATTATAGAATGGTTTGATTAGGATTTTGTATAAATACAGTTTAACTTTGTCCGTTATTAAAATGATATTTTACTCGAAAACATCACAATCTTCTGAGAAAACTTCATTTATATCTCTCTACCCTGTATACCAATTGCTTTGTTAGACTGTACCCTCAATCTGTTTTTCGATTTAGTTTTCACTAAATTAATAAAGTATTTATACTGGATTTCTACTTTAGCTGCAAATTCTGCTCATTTAGCACCTAACACATTCCAACAACAAGTTTATAGTAGCTGGTCTGCTTTTAGCAAAACCTCGTAGTCAGTCGTAGTTATCAGATCGAGCAATCTGAGTTCCCTAGGCACACAATTCAGAATTCTCTTCCATTATCTGACCAGGAGCATGATATTATTAGTAACACCTTAGTTAAAAAAAGCTAAAATTGTTGATAAAAACCGGCCAAGAGCATGTCGGGCCATGCTCAGTATTATATGGTTCCTAATTACAAACGAATCAAATCGAATATTAATCATTGCTATTTTAGTTTTTGCAAACAGCGCCACCTAGCGCTGAATTTAAGAAGCTAAATTCAAGAAGAAGTGTGATGACACACTAATATCAATATAACACAAAGTTACTTTATGTGATTTTTTTAAATAGGAAGTAACTAAAGGAGCATTATTTGATAAGATATTTTTTCTCTAAAGTCAAACCTTTGAACTAGGACGTCTTAAGTATTTTGCAGTTTTCTCACTATAACTCAAAAAATTATTATCGCATTATACTCGAAATAATTTTAAAACAGAGTTTTGACAAAGGTCAATATAAAAAATTATCAATTTGGAAGATTATAAGTTTCTACGTTGCATAGTTTAGAAATGGCAGGGGGGGGACACAATGGGGGGCTATATTTCGCAGATGGTACACCTGATAAAAAAGTGATGTACAAAACATTACCTTCATTGTAGTAGACCTATTCAATGATACCCCAAAAGAGGGGGTGAAGCGAAAAAAAATATTTCATCCCCATTTCACATGTATGGGCGCCACCCCTAAAACACGTAATCACGATTTTTTTATTCTTTTAAAATTTAGATCTATATCTAGACTATTTTTTAACAAAATTTCATTTACTTATGTTTATAACTGTAGAAGTTATTAAGCTGTAAAGCATTAGGACAGACGGACAGACGGACGGACATGACGAAACTATAAGGGTTCCTTGTAGGACTACGGAACCCTAAAAAATAGCTGAATAGCTAAATCAATTATTTTGTAGCTGATGTTGATTTATAGCTAAATCTAGCTATAAAAACTCCGAGTTGGCGACACTGATCGGTCGTAGTATTCGGTTTGCATGACACACCTAACGCGCCGAACGTTCGGCAATACGCGGCGTCTTGTTCAGCGCGCTACGTGACGGAAAATTACGTGGCGGCGTCGTCGGTTGGTGTCGTCACTCGTCACTTAAAGGACGCGCCGAACTTAAGCTGGGCACTGACGATGTATCTATTCGGACGTCGTTTTAAGAGGCTGACAACGCCTAAAAAATCAGACCTCTGCAGTCACTGTCGTTTCGTACAGAACTGAAAGAGAGGCAAAGAGCCGAGGGACGTCGGATACGCCGCTCAACTTGATTTTTTTTTTTTTTTTTTTAAATAAAAAACTAAAAGCTTTTTTTTTTAAAAGAGAAACAACAAATGTTTAGATTATTGTCTTTCTCAAATGTTTTCTTAATTGTATTTATAATATTTAGTAAATAATAGAGATTGTTTGCTTTAAAGCATGTTTTAAGAGGTTAGTTTACAATTCCTTTCTATAGAGAAAACTTAAAGAAAACGTGTTTTGGGCACAATACAGTTTCAGAAAATACGATCAAGATTAACATTTTTTTTTCACTGCCACAAACTGAATAGATACAGCTAAAAATGGTTTTAAAAGAAGCCTGTTTGGGGTATTTGGCTGTTGTCAGCGTCTTAATGACGACATCCAAAAACGCTTGACTTGTTCTAAAAATAACATACGTTTTCAACATTCACGGACAGATTTTGGAATGCGGCCACGCCATTCACACGTGTGGAAGCATCGTCAGTGGCCACCTTTACGGTCGCGTAACGTATCGCGAGATGTGTCGCTTGCTATGCAAAATACATTGAATGCGTTCTCGCAGAAATAGACGCTCGACGAAAGGTTCAGCGCTACGCCGAACGCGAAATAATTTTGGCTGATGTGTCATAGGTTACTTAAAATATACTGCGAACGTATTGAGCCGAAAGCTCCGCGACGCTACTCGGCAGGTGTGTCGCTACACTTAGTTACAATACAGACTATTAGCAAATTCCCACGTTGGTTTCTGGATAGATGGTGAATGCCGTTTAGGGGTAAACTGGCACACAGAAACCCATTTCGCTGGTCTTCCTGGACCCCAAAGGACTGGGGTTCCGCTTATATACATATTTATCCTTTGTCTGCAAAAAGTATGGAAAAATGTAACATGGTATAAAAACCATACCAATCTCCTAGCAATTCTGAACAAACTGCTTTTAGGACTTGTGTTTAATCTGTTACACGTTGTATAATATCAACATAATTATCCTTTATTCTATGAGCAAGTTGTTTTCAAGTCGCTATAAAAAATGCGATTGGGACGTTGAAAGTATGCATCAGCTACAGACCAGTAAGCCTCAAGACGCCGCATAAACAAAGTTTTGCATGAGAACGCAGTCGTAAATTGTTGGTGGGCGGGGGGCGGACGGCGCGTTATGATTGGTCGGCTCAAAAGTTTGGTGCTATGATTCCGTATGATTGGTGCCGCTCGTGAAGGACTGACTTCCTGATTGGTGGAGAGGCGTATGATATGCAGTGCTACTGCATATGCGTTGTGACCGGGGGTGTCCGGCTAATCGGCGTCTAGAAGCTTACTGGTCTGTGGCATCAGCCAATTGAACTCGTAAACGCGCACAAGATATATGACTAACTCTGGAGTCAGTCGACCCGATGCTTCGTAATAGGCACAGAGGATTCAATAAGCTTTGATGCGGTAGTCAAACTTTGTTGCTAAAGGCGCAATAATATTAAAAATCGTGTTATGGTTCTGGCTGAAAATTGGTTACTCGAAATGAATATTATTCATTCTGAAGATAATGTGTAATATTTAGTTATTTACTATTGGTTTGGCTTAGCGGTGGGCATTGAATCAACGAACGGCTTTTTTTAACAGCTTTATCACTAGAAACGAAATAACTGTTTTCCATTGCTCAAAAAACAGGTTCAAAAAAATTTATGCATTTGACAAACGAACAGGTTACAAAAAATGTATGCATTGACAAACGAATTGTTTCCAAAAACCAACTCAATTTTATTTCAATACGAATAATGTTCATTAATATTAATTTTTAAAATGTTTTTTTTTTACGCTTAAACACTAATATTGAAAAAAATATTATAAATTCAACTGTTTTCAAACCTGTTAAAAAAATAACATCTTTTTCAACCTGTGATTTATTGAAAAAGAATTGTTACAATCATTACTTTGACACGAAAACCGTTAATGACCCATCGCTAGTTTGGCTTCTGTTATGTTTAATAGTAACTAAAATCAAAGAACTATTGAATAGTCTTCATAATGTATTACTCTGCGCCTCCAATACTACAACCAAAGGGGCCAAGCTATTATTAATTTTACTTTGTGAGTTGAGAAGGTCCATTAAAATTATTATGTTCTAAGGATTAATTCGTTGGAAAAAATATAATGGTAGGTATTATTGTAAGTTGAAATTTCTATGACGAAAAATATTGTAAGCCAAGGTGCTAATTTCTTTCTTTCGTCCTTATTGATTATTTGGGACGACTGTGTGAAAAAATATTTGTTAAGTTTAAACTACAGTATAAATATAATATATTTTTCGTTACAAACTCGTTTTATTCGTAAAAAAAAACATAAACAAACATCAAACACACGCAAATTCAATACAAAATAATAATTGTGAATTGTTATCACGAATCAAAAAAACAAATTAAGCAATACGTTTGTCGCAGACTGTTAATAAGCAGTTTGCGATTCAAAGTCGACTATTCATTTTTTTCCAAAGGAATCGGTAACGGTACCTCAGGAAACTGTGTCATGATGCCCAGTTTTTCTTTGGCTCTATCTATAATCTCTTGGTCTGTCATGGCGAACTGTCCACTCTTGAGTAAAGAGCACTTGCCCTCGTCGGTGATTCCCGGCGAGTCTTCCGGCGTAAATATATTGAGCGTGTTCCCTATAGACTCTAGTTTGTCTTCGAGATGCGGGTATTCGTTCTGTAGAGCCGCGACGACGTATCTGAGGCGTTCGTTCAAGAGCTTCGCTTGGCTGTGCTCCGCCAGGATGGATTCCTTGGGTTTCTTGGAGCGGACGGACTGGCGCTTGATGGCGACCGACAGCTCTTGCCCGAAGCGCTGGGCGCGGACGACACGCTCGAGGAGCTGCAGTATTAATAAATGTATGTAAGTATCCAGTAGCGGGTCCAGGCCCCCCCCTCTCAAAAGCATCTGGATCCACCCCTGACAAATCTAAAATTAAACTTGATATTGGTGTCGATTCTCTTGTTCACTGACTAAACTTATTTTAAACTATCGCTCTCTTTTACTAATAGTAGATACAAGAAAGGGATGGCAACAATTTTAGGACTGTCAAATTAGTAGGAATTAAAATTTCCGTACAAGTTATGTCGTGATCTCGGAATGTGCCCACGAGAGCACCAATATTCTTGCTATCCTTTTCTTGTATCTACTATTAGTAAAAGAGAGCGATAGTTTAAAATAAGTTTAGTTCGTGAACGAGAGAATCGATACCATTAACCTTACTACACTACCTACAGTAAAATTTTCATCACTTTTTTTTTTTTAATTCTTAACGGGCTTGCGTTTGACCGCCACCTCACCTGATGTTAAGCGATGGTGCGGTCGACGATGGTACACGCTTGCCCAGAAAAAATCTATTCACTCGAGTCTTGAAGACCACCAGATTATATTTCTCGGGAAACACTGACGCCGGCAAGGAATTCCACTCTTTGGCGGTACGCATGATAAAGCTATTAGCAAACCGGTTCGTGCGTAAGGGTGGAATATCTACCATATAACGGTGGCGCATCGCCGTGCGTCTGGTCGTCCGATAATGGAAAGGGCTTGGGGGAATTAAATTGTGCAATTCCAACGCACACTCGCCGAAATGCATTCGATAAAAAACCGATAGGCTAGCAACTCTGCGCCGATGCTCGAGACTTTGTAGTTTGGCATCGACCAGCGCATCGTTGCCAACGAGCCTCTTGGCGCGCCTCTCAATCGACTCGAGAGCCGCCAGTTGATATTTAGCCGAGCCATCACAGAGATGAGAGCAGTACTCCATACAGGACCGAACTTGTGCTTGGTACAAATTGAGCAGCTGTTCAGGTGTGAAGTACCGTCTCACCTTAGAGAGGATGCCCAGCTTTTTGGCAGCAAGTTGAGCCTTGGAATCTATGTATGAGCCGAAGTTTAGGGTGGATGTTAGTGACACGCCAAGAAGCTCAAGGTGGTCAGTTATCGGCACGGATGCATCACAGAAAGTTGGAGTAAGTTCAAATTCACTCCGTTTAGCAGAAAACAGGCACGCCTGGGTCTTAGCAGCATTGAACTTGACCAAGTGAGCATCACCCCATTCGGAGACAGCTTTCAGGGTCAAGTTCAAGCGTTCAACCATGGCCTCTCTAAGAGACTGGATTTGCGGCCGACTCGCTCGTGCATTGGATGTGTAACTCTCAACAACGGTGCTGTCGTCTGCGTACCCAAAGGTACCGGGTCTTAGCAGATTATTTATGTGGAGGAAAAACAAAGTTGCGGAGAGTACTGAGCCCTGAGGGACCCCGGCATTTATAGCCAATTGGTCGGACGTGCAGCCGTCAATGACAACTCGGATCGACCGATCCCTCAGGAAGTCTGAGATCCAATCACACAGATCAGTAGGCAGGCCGAATGAAGGAAGCTTGTTTATAAGGCTATCGTGCCAGACCCTGTCGAAGGCCTTCGAGATATCAAGAGAAACGGCAATCGCTTCTCCGTGTTTCTCGATGGCCTCGCTCCAAATGTGGGAGGCATACGCAAAAAGATCTCCGGTAGACCGGTTTCGGCGGAAACCGTATTGTCAGTCACTCAGAAGGTCATTAGCTTCAAGGTATCCTAGGAGCTTGTTATTAAGTACTCGTTACTGAGATGGGCCTGTAATTAGCAGGGTCAGCACGACTGCCCTTTTTGGGCACTGGTTGCACATTAGCCTGCTTCCAGGATTTCGGCACTTTACCAGTCACCATCGAGAGACGAAATAGGCGTGTCAGGATCGGAGAAAATTCCACACTTATCCATACTTAATCTAGTTCAGTTGTAGTTTACTGTTTATCTTGATAAAGCCTACCCTCAGCTGGGTCAACATAGCATAATCAGCCCATTACTGTCCCACTGCTGGGCACGGGCCTCTTCTCAGTATGAGAAGGTTAAGGCCTTAGTCCACGACGCTGGCCTAGTGCGGGTTGGTCGACTACACACACCGAGAACTGTATGGAGCACTCTCTGGTGTGCAGGTTTCCTCACGATGTTTTCCTTCACCGTTAAAGCAAGTGATTATCAAATTCTGATCCGCACATGAATCCGAAAAGTCAGAGGTGCGGGCCGGGATCGAACTCGCACCCTCCTGCATGGAAAGCAAGCGTTCAACTACTAGGCTGGGTCAAGCCCCTCACAAATCAAAATCCTGGATCCACTACTAAGTATCCAGGCTTTTCTCAAACATTAGTCTCGTAATTGGGTCATTAATTTGAATGCCAATTCTCGCAATAAAAAACGTTCAGCGTAACCAGCGCTGTGTCTCTGCTCCGTGCATGAGGCACAGCAATATGCTGAGCGGTGGCCGTTTTGCGCGGATGTGACGCATATCTTACGACACTTCTTGACTCTGTACCTGTATTTGTTCTGTGTTCTTGAATTTTTTGGTAATTTTGTGCGTCACTTTTGAAGCAAATAAATATTTTTTCTTTCTTTTTTTCTTTCAAAATATAGTTGTATACTAATCTCAATCTCGTGACAGTGGATGTCCCTGTTTTCCGTTTATTTGTGACACTTAGGTCATTAATGTCACCAATGAACAGCAATCAGAAATATCTACTGTCAGGAGATTGAGATTTAAGGTATTGAGATTCGTTTGGAACTATATTTTGAAAGTTTTTAATTACGAGAGACGTTTTTAATTGGTGCAGATCACAGTTGCCTTCCGCAGTACTGACCCAGTGTTTGGTGCGGTCGGTGAGGCGCGTTTCCCGGATGAGGTCAGCGACCTTCTCCTCGAGCTGTTGATTTGCGCTGCTGGTCTCCGTAAGCTCGCTGTCCAGATTCTCCTGTTCCTTCTGAAGCTTCTCCAGGTGAGCCTTCGCTTCTGCAATCTCCTGCAAAAATCGTCAAATGTTTGTTAGTTGCGGTGTGAATAAAACACGTTTTTCTGGATATAATTGAAAAAAATGCTTTTGTCACGGGTCTCCTGAGACGTAACGCGGCGGAATGAGTGGCTTCAGTTGCCCTTGTCTCGTCCATGGCAATGAAATCTTCTGTCAGCTCCTTGATATACCTGAACACTATACGTTTACCTTGGAAACTCTAACCACGTCTGCCTTTGCTAGCCTCAGTTTATGTTGGTAAGCGGTGAGCGAGGTGGTCGCGGGCACATGTGGCATCTTCACAGCGGCAATTGCCCTTGTCTCGTGCATGGTGGTGAAACTTCTGCCAGTTCCTTGCTAAACCTGAAAACTACACGTTTACCTTGGAAAATCTAGCCACGTCTGCCTTTGTCAGCCTCAGTTTGTGATGTTAAGCCGTCTGCGAGGTGGTCGCGGGCACATGAGATATCTCCACAACGGCAGCTGCCCTTGTCTCGTCCGTGGTGGTGAAACTTCTGCCAGTTCCTTGATAAACCTGTACACTACACGTTTACCTTTGTAACTCTCGCCACGTCTGCCTTTGCCAGCCTCAGTTTGTGATGGTAAGCGGTCTGCGAGGTGGTCGCGGGTCCATGAGACTTCTCAACCGCGGCAGCTGCTCTAGTCTTGTCCATGGCGGTGTCTCGACGCGTTACGTAAAGCGCTAAGTCGTCGGCTAGCTTCTCGCCCGTTCGACGGAGTTGTTCACGACGCACCTTCAAGTGGAAATATCCAATGAGAGAAGGATATACAAGAGGTAGGCTTATGCTGAAGGTGGATAGCAAAATACTGATATGGTGGACGACATCGTTACTCTCCATAGAGTTGGATTAGATCGATTTTTAAAACATTTTTTTTACGTTGAGCGAAATTATTGTGGTGCCTATCAATCAACTCGATCTATCGCAGTCTACTGCTGGACATAGGACTCTCCCAAGTTGCGTCACAACATTCGGTACTCTGCCTTCCGCATTCAGTCCCCCCCCCCCAGCTACTTTCTTCAGGTCGTCGGTCAACCTGGCTGGGGGGTGCCCTACGCTGCGTTTGCCGGTTTGTGGTCTCCACTCAAGGACTCATCTGCTCTAACGGCCATTGGTTCTTCGACAGACATGGCCAGCCAGCCTTTAGCTTACTGATCCTACAAGCTATGTCGGTTACTTCGGTTCTTCTCCGGATAATTTCGTTACGGATTTTATCCTTCAAAGAAACTCCAACACTAGTTGCTGAGCGATTTTGAATTTGTGGACTAGCCCAACTGTCAATGTCTACGTCTCAGGACCGTAAGTCATGACAGGTAGGACGCACTGGTTGAGGGCCTTCGTCTTTAAACTTTGCAGGGCCTATAATCAAGGTTAAATATTTTTGGAGTCCAAACGAAACTCAAAAAAAATAACGTGAACATGGCAAGTAGAACGACTCCAGAATTTATTTCAGAAGACTTGTACTTTTAATTCAATTCAAACTTACCTCCATTCTATGTATTTCAGTTCTCATTTGTCCAATTTCTCCAGCTGCTGACTTAGCACTCTTCATGTTCTTCTTAAGATCCACCGCTAGTATTCCCTAAAGAAGAATGGTAGATGTTATGTTATGTGTTTTATGCCTTTGACATATGGTTCAAAATGCAGTGATTCACCGGACTTCGTGGGATAAAGTATCTCTACTATACATCCGCGATGAAACTTGTTGATTTTGCACTTGCGGTTCAGAATCAAAATCAGATTGTATTTATTTGGTTCTACTTAGTACTGACCTTCCTCTGCCAGATGAGAGCTTCCCTCTGAACGCGATCCAATTCTTGAGTCAGGTTCATCTTATTTTTATCCAACTCTTCTATTTCTTCCTCTAACTGAATTATTTCAGTTTCTGAATCCTATGGAAATTGGAACTCATGATTAGTAAATAGCATATCTCTATACCTGACTTTACTTACGAAAAAACTTAGATAAACTGGGGTGTCGTTCCAAAGAAAAGGGACACGCAAGACGTAAAAGTCCCGGTGTACAACCGCGCAAATATGACCTGATGATTTTTTTATGGTGTCCTTACCAGGGTTTTTCAAAACCTTATCTAATCTCATTAGCATTCGTTATGAAAGCAGATTCACTGTCTTAGTCTTGAATAGAAATGTCACCCCAGAAATAGATTGAATGAAAATGTGGGCAGGGCGCGCGTGCCAACTCTCTGCACCAGAGTGCAGGGCATTTCAAAACCTATCTCAGACTTGTTTCTTTAAAAGCTGTAACAAAAATCCGCAAAAATGCGTTATTGCGCTGTTTCTAACTGCAGAAACAAAAGCTGTAAAGTAAATTTGATTAAAGTTAATTTTTACTGCTGATAACAAGGTCGTGGGTTCGATTCACACAGGACACAAAACCATGAACATATATGTGTTTGTGTTGGTCTGGGTGTTGCTTATGTATTTTAAGTAAGTATTTACAAAAAAAAAAGTATATAAGTATTATATCCATTGTCTAGTACCCATAATATAAGCTCTGCTTAGTTTGGGACTAGATGGTGCTGTGTAAAAATGTCCCAAAGATATTTATTTATTTTTAAAAATTAATGACGTCAACATGGGAGGCGTGGTTTGTCCGAAAGTTGCCACGCATGAATCGCAAGCAGTGTTGCCAGGTCCGATTTTCAAAATCCGGGAGGCTTATTATGAAAAAAGCGGGAGATGATGTTTTTTAACAAAAATCAATGTTTTTGAAGTAATCACGGTATTATATTTTGTCACCATTCCAGCTGTAATATTAAAATCAAAGCAATTTTTTACAGTTTACTGCCCTGTGTAATGAGAAAAATTGAATGTGTTTAGTGAACATACAATAAACTGGGAGTGACGGAAATATTCAGGGCAGCAACTTATCCGTCTGTTTCATTTTATGTAGTTTTTTTGCCAGGTTTTGATCCTATTCCTATTATTAGGCTTTATACTGGGATTGTAAAAAATCGGGAGATTTTTGTCGAAAATCGGGAGACCGAGAGATTTTTAGAAAAATCTGTGAATCTCCCGGAAAATCGGTTACCTGGCAACAGTGATCTCAAGTAAAATTGTGATTACAACCATTCTATCTACTTCTGTGGTTGTCACCTTCAGACTAGCGGCATACTCGTGCGTGGCCGCCAGGTTGGTCCGCTGCGCGCACTGGTTGCGCTCGGCGGCGTCCTTGCGCGTGCGCTCCAGCAGCTGCAGCCTCCCGCGCAGCGTGCGCAGCGAGCGCTCCACGCGACTCCTCTCCAAGTTCACCGTCTCGGACTCCGCTTGGATGCGCATTATTTTCTGTTCGCAGATTTGGATCTCTGCAAAAAATAACGTTAGATGCTGAACGCATGCTGTTTATTTCTAAAAGAGCATGATTATAATAATTAAACCAGGTGACACATGTTGCATCCGGTAGTTGACTACTTTAAAATAATACCAAAAATGTTATATTATTTAAAAGAAGATACAGAACCAACAACACTGTTGAAAAAATAATAAAATCCATGAAAAAATTGAAGAGATACAGGCTTTTAAAGTTTTTGGAGGGGGCGTTTTCTACCCTTGTCGTGAGAAACGGACATTCTACAGAGACATGTCAAGTTTCTATGAAGGTTTTGAACAATGACGTCATACTTCGATAGCGCTGTCTCTGTCTAGTGAAAAAAAAATCGCATATAACATGGACATTTAATTAAATATTGTATTGGTTTTTCACGGTAGCTTATTTTTCTTGAAAAAGTTTGGTGATTTCCAATAAAAAATAATAATAAAAAGTTAGTCACCTTCCCTATTCACGTAACTAACGAAGTGCAATTGTAGTTTTTTGATCAAAACAGCGCTTTTCGTATTCTCTAATCTTTGGCGGTCGCTGTCAGATACGAACTGCAGTGTCACTTCAACTTGATCGGCGCGTCATGAAATTACGCGAATTAGGGCCCTGAACCCTGGGTTTGTAACGCCTTTTCCCCGACTTCGACAACGCCAAAAGGAGGGTTATGATTTTAGAAAGCTACGTATGTATTGCCATCATTAATAATGTAGAGTACGCACCAAACCTTATAGCGGCTGTGAAAACGAGGCGTATACCTGCGCAATAGCAAAATTTAGAGTGCACGGGTGTCAATCGGGGTACATATTTCTTTATTAGTTGTTGCTAACGTTTGGTAATGAGGTTGATCTCGGTGACCATCATGTGGTGGTGGTCAGCCAGCTTGACCACGTGCCCCTGCTGCCGCAACCACTCGTGCTGCAACACCTCGGTGCGCTCGCGCAAACACTTGATCTGCTTCTCCAGCCCCTCGATGCGACGCTCTTGCGGTGACTTCATCTGAACATGGATTGTGATGGTTAGAACGTGATTAGTCAGAAGGTCAATTCTCGTAATAAATAAAAACTTTTTAACAAAAAATAAAACCGACTTCAAAAACCTTAACTAAAAAGTAAAAAATAATCCTTGTATGTATTTCAAAATCTTTATATAAACCAAAATTTTGAAGGCGGCGCGTGTTTTTCATGTATGTTCGCATAAGAGAAGAAGCTGGTTAAAAAACTACTCGACCTAAATCAATAAAATTTATATGGGACCACCGCGCGGACTTCCTCTACCAAATAAAAAAACAACCACGCAAATCGGCCCAGAAATCTCGGAGTAATCGGTGTACATACATGAAAAAAAAAAAAAAAAAAAAAAAAAAAAAAAAAAAAAAAAAAAACCCGCCGAATACATAACCTCCTCCTTTTTTTGAAGTCGGTTAAAAACGGTTTTTCATTCAAATATTAGTTCCAAACTAAACTCAATGTTTTAAATCTCAATCTCCAGACAGCAGATGTTTCTGATTGCCGTTTATTGGTGACATTAATGACCTAAGACCCCGTTCACCGCATGGTTTTGTAATTAAAAACGTTCAAATATTAGTTCCAAACTAAACTCAATGTTTTAAATCTCAATCTCCAGACAGCAGATGTTTCTGATTGCCGTTTATTGGTGACATTAATGACCTAAGACCCCGTTCACCGCATGGTTTTGTAATTAAAAACGTTCAAATATTAGTTCCAAACTAAACTCAATGTTTTAAATCTCAATCTCCAGACAGCAGATGTTTCTGATTGCCGTTTATTGGTGACATTAATGACCTAAGACCCCGTTCACCGCATGGTTTTGTAATTAAAAACGTTCAAATATTAGTTCCAAACTAAACTCAATGTTTAAAATCTCAATCTCCAGACAGCAGATGTTTCTGATTGCCGTTTATTGGTGACATTAATGACCTAAGACCCCGTTCACCGCACGGTTTTGTAATTAAAAACGTTCAAATATTAGTTCCAAACTAAACTCAATGTTTTAAATCTCAATCTCCAGACACCAATTATTTCTGATTGCCGTTTATTGGTGACATTTAATGACCTAAGACCCCGTTCACACAGCATTTACACCGCACGTTTTTTGAAGGATAAATCTTACCGAAAACATAGTGGCACATACATTGAGTATACAACCGTTCACACGTTTGTACTGCAAAAAAACGTACACAGCTTTATACGTTTATCGGATACTCCATTGACTTGTCAAGCAAACCGAATAAACTTTTAACGTATTCGGTTGCAGTATATAGTATCACGATCTCTTTCACTATTCGTCATTTACACGAATGGAAATGTATCGTGTGAAAATTCTGCTGTTAATCCGTTAAAATCGAATTCCGCAAAAAAACGTGCAGTACAATTCCGTGTGTGTGAACCTAGGCTAAGTGTCACCAATAAACGGCAAACAGGAACATCTACTGTCAGGAGATTGAGATTTTAGTCTATATTTTTGAACGTTTTTAATAAGGATAATTGGCCTTCAGGATCTATCTTTTTGACGATGATTATTAGGAAAAATAAATAGATAAATAATGTTGCTGGTAAAAATGGTCATCGACCCCCAGTTAGGCTAATACAGGAATAAATCCGTCAATTTACTCCCCGAGACGGCCAACAATTTACTCCCCGAGACGGCCGACAATTTACTCCCCGAGACGGCCGACAATTTACTCCCCGAGACGGCCGACAATTTACTCCCCAAGACGGCCGAGCGCACCGCGCGCGCAACAAGGCTATAGAAGCTTCGCTTTAAAAACTAATAAAATCAATAATAAAATGGAAGAGATTTAAATTTAATTTTTTTGGATGTGCGACTATGTATTATGACGTCAGTGGTCAGTGATGCTTTTTCTGTCTAATGAACAATGCTGCTGCTGCTTATTTTTTTATAACTTTATGATTTCTAATAAATGTTCAGCATGTTAACATTGTTTAATATCTGTACACCGAAAATGGTAAAAAAAAATTGTAAATATAATCTAAAATAAAAATCAAAGTAGGTACAGTCACAACACGCATAAGTTGAGCCACTTGCTTATCATCTTAACTTGGCCGTGTTATACAAATCGGGAAAGGCGATTATACTCGTTCGATTGATTCGTTCGTTCGATTTGCCAACACGGCCGAATTAAGAATGTTAGCAAGTGGCTCAATACTCCCGTGTTGTGACTGTACAAAGATTTGATACAGCTTAGAACTCACATCAAATATCTCCTTTAGTGCTGCGTACTTCTTCGTGGCGATGTCTAACTCCCTCTGCTTCCTCGTAATGACGGACATCTTCTGGTCGTGGTCCCCCTGCAGCAAGTCCAACTCTTTCTCCTTCTCCTTCACTAGGTCCTGGCTCTCCTCTAGAATCTTTTTGTTTTTAACTTCATGGTTACGTTGGATCTCTATTTCGAGCATTATGTGAGCGTGTTGGTTCTCTAGTGACATCAGGGATATTTCCTGCAAAGTCGAAATTTGTTATATTAGCTGTCTAAAAAGTAAATTCGTGAATAAACTAACTATAACGTTGCCGTGTTGTTAGACCACTAAGAATTTTGCAAAATCGAATGTAAATATTTTAGCAAAGTTCGCCGAGTCTTCTCGTCGCCTATACCGCAAATTTTGAAGATGAAGGTCTTCAACCAGTGCGTCCTGCCTGTCATGTCTTAAGGTGCCGAAACGTGGACACTGACAATTGGATTAGTCCACAAATTCAGTCTCAGCGAGCGAGCTATGCTTGGAGTTTCTTTAAAGGATAAAATCTATAACGAGATTATCCGGAGAAAAACCGGAGTGACCGACAAAGCTCGTAGGATCAGCAAGCTGACGTGGCAGTGGGCTGGCCATGTCTGTCGAAGGACCGACGGCTGCTGGAGGACACGATACCTTGAGTGGAGACCGCGAATCTGTTGTGGCGCAACTTGCAAGAGGCCTTTGTCCAGCAGTGGACTGCGATAGGCTGAGTTGATTGAAGCAAATCAATAAGAAATACTCGTGGTCTAAGCTCAATACACATACAATTTTTTTTATATGTTTGTGTCATACTCAACAAATCTAAAGATCGATAAATTAGTGTCGACTCTCTCTTGCTCCGAGCCTTTTACCAATTTCGTTGAGGTCGACTTCCAGTCAAACCGGATGCGGCTGAACAACAGTAATTTACACGGAGCGATTGCCATCAGACCCTCGCAACCCCCGCAACCCAGTTACTGGGTAATACTGAGATCCCAAGGTTAGACCAGTTGTCAGACTTTCGGTCTTCAGACTACCCATAACGACTGCCATAGATATTCGTATGGTAACCGGGATCGATAGCCATGTCCCTGTCGACTAATTCAGGCAACTTATCAGCTACCGACTTGTTTCTACAGAGTATTTAAGCGATAAGACCCGTGCTCATGTTTGTTACAACTTTAGTTTTATTTTTATGTTGTGCAAACCAAGTATACTCTATCTATCTTTCTTTCTGCACATCCATTCTCATAATGCCATAGATATAGAACGGATACATATTAGGAGATTGGAGAATACTCTCACCTGTTTCCTGGACATCTCCCTCATCTTCCGGATACCGTTGGCCATGGACTCCACGGCCTTGTCGTTGAGTAGGCAATCCTGCAGGTTCAGTAGGATCTCGTTTTCTAGCTTCAGTTTGTACTCTGTCCTTCTGTCCAATTCTTTGCCCGTGCTCTTTAAGATGTTTCTCATTGTTTGGTTTTCCTGAAATTATACAAAATACAAAAAAAAAAACTCTCACGGCTCTTGCAAACGGCCAAACATGATTATTGTGGCAATATTCTATTTTGATTGTTCAGTGTGTATTTATGAAAAAGTCCAGCATGTCCAGCTTTGCTTGCAGACCGATATACATGTAACACAATTTGAATATTTTTTTCTGGAATTGTTCATGTAGTTTTGGTAAACTTACAGATTTAATCATTTCTTGGTCTCTCTCAGTCATCTCGATGGACTCGGTGAGCTGATTGATCTGAATCTCTAAGTTCTGCCTCCTCGTATCCTCACCTTCATCTGTGAATAAGATTTAACGTAAAATAGTCTAGCAATGGAGTGAGCCCAAGTTAAAATTCAACCTCCGGACTACTATTGAAAAGTTTCTGAGCAAACTGACCAACTGAAAATTTGTTATGAATCTAATACAAAATATTATTTAGATTGAAGGTTCCAAATATGATCTGATTTGAACCAGCCGCAGGTTGAGACTACTTGAGACTAAATATGAAGGTACTTACGTAATTTAGTAGCATGTTCGATATCATAGTTAAGCTTGTCTCTATTCATGGAGATCTCCTTGCCCTTGTTCATCTCCTCCATTACGACCTTCTTAGTGATGGCGAGAGAGTTCAGCAACGTTCGGTAATTCTCTTGCAAAGTTCTGTGAATTCATAATAATATACTTATACCACAGTCTAGCCACTCCAGTCGTCCAACGCGAGATTTAAGTGTCCCAAGCTGCCTTCAAAACTGTCAAACGATGTCCCATGTTGCCTTTAAAAACTGTCAATGTAAAATAATGTCAATGTAATTTATGTAATGTATGTGTCATTTTCGTTGAACCACTCTATGGAACAGATAATTACACTGTGCTTATATGATTCCTGTGATCTTTGAACGATTAGTAAAGGATCACTTATCAGTGATAGTTATTAGGTAAGCCTTAGATCTTATGTTTTGAGACGAAGATTCTAAGGCGACGAAGTTCTCTCGACCGCCGAGAAGTGAATCGAGGAAAAACGTCACCGTTAACTTCTCCCTCCATTAGCGCGCGGCTACACTACTGTCTCACATACACACACACACAGCTCAACACGGTCAATCTGCGCTTGCAAATGTTTGGGAACCACGACGCCCTCCGTTTTTTAAGAATAAGAAGTGGGTCTATGGGTCTATCAACATAGCGGGAATGATTCTTGCGATACGACTACATTTTACGAGATTTTTGTCTGTTAGTATGAGCATTGCATTAAAACGCGGTGTATACAATCTTATCCGGAAATCGCGAAAAAATATCAGCTGTAGGGATCACCTGATTTTTTATCGCTTTTCGGGGTTGGTCCCATAGTAAAAGTTGTTTATAATGATCAGCACAATGACACCTTAAGAGGCTTAGTATAAACTAAGAATAAGGTTGTATAAAGTGCAGCGTGGCATTGACTTCTACAATGGGAGAACGCTTTTACTCTACACAGTAACACCTCCTGTGAAAACTCACACGCTCACTCGCTCACTCACTCGTGTGTCTGTGTGAGAACTCACTTGTAATCATCCCTGACGGAGTCGTACACCTTGTCCCGCTGCTTGATGTTGACGATGACGGAGTTCCACAGACTGACCAGGCGACGTTTGTCCAGCTCCAAGTCGTCTAGCTCAGCGGCGTATGCTGTTACCTAGTGGAAGTTTATTTTATACTTATTGTACCTTCTATGATACCATCAATAATCGCAGTCGACTGACTGGCATATTTGACGTAGCGGTAGGCTTGAGAAGTTATCTCCCTTTTGGAACAATAAATGAGTGTTTGATGTAGTCAAGACTAAGGCAACGTTACGTCGATGAAGTGCCAATACCTCCTAATACCATCGCTAAACATCAGGTGAGGTGGTGGTCAAACGCAAGCCCCTTAAGAATTAAAAAAAACTGTAATTTTTACTACAATGAACTTTTTACATAGTAATACAAAGAAGTTTAAGTACCTATACAAGTTATTTTTGTTAAATGTATACACTTCATCGCAAGATCCTTTTAGGAGCGGCCAAAATAGCGGATTTTCCTAATGTCCTCTTCAGAAATACTGAAGAGGGTTTTCTACAGCAGGTTAGGAGATAATCTGCTAGTACCTATAGTAACAGCAAGTTGACATACCAGTTTAATCTGGACTATAGGAAGTTGGATTCTTATAAGCAGGCGTAGCATAACCACTGCAGACAAAAGATTTGTCTACGGAAAAGTAGACAAAACGACATTGTATAGAACTAAAATGTCATTTTGTCTATTCTTTGTTAGACAAAACCCTTGTCAAAAATAGTCATGTTGCGCCTGCTGGGATGATACAACCTAAACAAATGGCGATCTGTAGACTGCTGGATGTAAGAAAGAGCACTGCAGTTCACTGCATGCTGGTAAAGTTGATGTTTAGACAAATAGCTAAGCAGTACCTGATCAAGACATAATACTTTCTGACTCTTATACTACTACCCAAGAAAGATATATACATCAACAGTATTATTTACCTTGTCGTTAATATTCTCCATTTCCCCATTCTTGATGTCGAGTTGTTTCTTGAACATCTCCAGCTTGGATTCCAGCTTCCAAACTTCATTGCTCAGACCGAACAGGAACATGTCCTGTAAGAAATCATTTACTTGTGAAATGCGGACGCACCTGCGTTATGAAATAAGTTTTAGTTGCAAGCAACAAGCTATACATGCTGAAATTTTATTCGCTTAGTTCCCGAAAAGGGGTCATTGTACTCATCATTATGAACAACTTTTACTATGGGACCAACCCTGAAATCGCGGGGGAAAAAATCAGTTGGTCCCTACATTTGTGTTCACTTATATCGATAAAATGAAAGAGTACAATGACCCCTTTTCGGGAACTAAGCGATTAAAATTTCAGCATGTATAACTTATTCATGACTGCCTCATCACACTAAGTCAATACCTACTATAATACTCCTTGGTTTGTATTTGGTGACAACTTTTTGACTTGTCGTGGTATTTTTCAAAGATTTATTTTCTTTAACCATAGACCAGTAAGCCTCTAGACGCCGGTTAGCTGGACACCCCCGGTCACAACGCATATGCTCTACCACTGCATATCATACGTCCCTCCGCCAATCGGAACGTCACTCAGTCAGCGAGCGGCACCAATCATAAGGAATCATACCACCGAACTTTTGAGCCGGCCAATCATAACGCGCCGTCCGCCCCCCTGACCCCACCAACGTTTTACGACTGCGTTCGAATACAAAAGTTTGTTTATGCGGAGTCTTGTAGCTTACTGGTCTGTGTCTTTAACCTACCAGTTGTCTCTTCTCAGCAGCGAGCGCTTGCTTCTCCGCCTTCATCTTGTCAGATATGTGCTGGCTGACTATGAGATCCCTGTCAGACTCGTAGTGCTACTCCTTCAGCTGTCGCTCCTTTATACAAAGGTTCCTTAACGAAATGTGTACAGTAGTAAGTTGCTTACCAGTTGTCGCTTCTCAGCAGCGAGCGCCTGCTTCTCCGCCTTCATCTTGTCAGATATGTGCTGGCTGACTGTGAGATCTCTGTCAGACTCGTTGTGCTACTCCTTCAGCTGTCGCTCCTTTATACAAAGGATCCTTAACGAAATGTGTACAGTAGTAAGTTGCTTACCAGTTGTCGCTTCTCAGCAGCGAGCGCCTGCTTCTCCGCCTTCATCTTGTCAGACATGCGCTGACTGACGGTGAGGTCGGAGTCCGTTTCGTTGCGCCACGTCTCCAACTGATTGCAGAGCGCATTCAGAGCTTCCATCTCTTCCGTAGTTTCGCGTTCTGTATGGAGAAAACATAATTATTAGAACACACCTCACCGCTTATACTAGAAGAATAAAATTCATTGAAACCGGCACTAACTGTATAAGAGAAGCTTGTGCCGTTTGGTAAAAATATTAGCCAGTCAGCAAGATGTGGCTGCCCAGGGTGTGCCGGGCGTACCTCGTTACACGGTTCCACGTTTCTCGTGGTCCAAACGAAAACGATTAAAAAAGGGCATCAAAGGCGATAAGGCGATAGCCTTACCTAGATAGAAAACATCCTTGTTTTAGATATAAAACACCCACTGAGTGTTCCGCAAAAATCGATAGTTTACGAGAAATCGCAAGTTGAGTATGTATATGTCTCATAGTGCCTCCAAAATATAATTTTGGGTTTAATTATTAACACTGGGACGTGCAATTTCTTAGTGTTTCAGATAAATTTGAACAGTCTGTTCGTCCCGGAATTTTGACGCTGACTGTACCTATTTTATTTTTGTTTTCGAGTGGAAATCCTCATGGACACCCTCCGTCTGGGGAGGGCGGAGGGTTATGTCGGACTCTTACCGACTAAAACCACACGGTGGCCATTCTCTGCACAAAATAGAGGAGCTCCGGGAACTCCAGTGGACCGCGCCGGTGCCCCTCCAGTGCTACGCCTTTGGCACGTCCCGGGGAAACAACAAGGTTTCCCCAACAGCAGCACGTGACCACCACGTGCTGCTGTCCTCCCCAGGGTCGCTTAATAGATGCCTCGAGTCCCCCTACTCTTGGCACCCACGATACGAAGGTCCCCCACCATAATTTGGTGGTGGGGGATGTGGCGATTCGCCCTATCTGGGCCTTGCACCGGTTGCCTTCGTCTCCGAGTGGGATCGGCCATCTCCCGATCCCGCTCTGCGGCCTCCTTCTGGCCCATGACAGCCTCGCAGAAGGAAGCCATGGCCCTCCAAGCCGTCGGCTCTGCCAGCATAGCCGACACTACTGCTGGCAGAGAAAGATCTTGCCCGATCTCGCTGACCAGGACACGTCGCTCTGGGCTCCACGCAGGGCACTCCTCAATGACGCTGACTGTACCTACCTACAAATAGGAATAGGTGAAATACCTCTGATGATGTCCTCATCTAACTGAGCCATGGCTTTCTTGTGATTCTCATTGGACTCTCGACAGCGCTTCTCGGCGGCCTCGCGCTCTAACGTGCGTTGCGCTAAAGTCGATTCGTACTCTTCTATCAGCACCTAGAATAGAAAACCACCACTTAATTTCACTAAGATAACTTATTAAAATCATCTGTCCTATAGTTGATTATGAAGGAGATTGTTAAAGCGCTACTAGCAGCCAAGTGGCGCCCCCATCAGTAAAAAATAATTACCTACTCGTGGAGTAGGTACATAATTTATCGAAGGTTCGGTTTTACCAATTGAAATAAAGGTACTGTAGTTTAATCAGAAACTCTGTAAAATATAGTTCGGTGTTTGTAGATAGAAGAAATAGGTAATCAGGTGAAACAGTGAAGGCAATCCTAACAAAATCGCAAAGGATTAATCAGATGATGAATGAATAAGAGATACCATATCGTAAGCTTCCATAATATCTTATTTCATATAATAAACTGTTTAACTAATCCTCACCTTTACTTCAGCGAGCAGTTAAGCCATAAATTTTAGTATTATATAACGGGTTATTGGCAAGTCTGCCATGAATATGCTAATTTAGTTGAATATAGTAGTAATGCGTACCCTCTGCGCGTTGGTGTCATGGTCGCTACGGTATATGGACTCCAAGTCCTTGTCGTAAGACAGCTTACTCAGCCTCAACTCTTCACGCTGCAACACAGGAATCTTATGAAGGAAATAACTTTAACTACATCGCATAATCAGCCCATTAGGCTGACTGTCCACTGGAGCGGAGAGGAATGGAGCGGAGAAATATTTAACCAATAGAATTCCACAAAACTGATGTCTCCGCCCCCGCTAAACTTTTTTATGCAGTTCTATTGGATTTTGTTTCTCCGCTCCGGTCCGCTCCTCTCCACTCCTATAGAGAAGCAGCCTTATTGTCCCACTGGTGGGAAAGAGCTTCTTCTCAGAATGAAAAGGCTTTATGTATTAAGCCCTTAGTTAGTCCACCACTAGTGATTGAACGCTTGCCTCCCATGAAGGAGGGTGTGAGTTCGATCCCGGCCCGCACCTCTGACGTGTCGAGTTCATGTGCGGATTTATATTCGATTATCGCTTGCTTTAACGGTGAAGGAAAACATCGTGAGGAAACCTGCACACCAGAGAGTGCTCCATACAGTTCTCAACGGTGTGTGTAGTCCACCAACCCGCACTAGGCCAGCGTGGTGGACTAAGGCCTTAACCTTCTCGTACGGAGAAGAGGCCCATGCCCAGCAGTGGGACAGTAATGGGCTGATTATGTTATGTAGTCCACCACTGCTGGCTTATAGGCGGATTACACACATCACCAAGAACTGTATGGAGCTCTCTCAAACTTCAAAACCACTTTTGTGTGTGCATTCTCAGAACTATAGAACATTCAGATAACAGATAAAACAGTCCCGTGACTGACTGACGGACACGGGACAACGGATAACAAGCTGCTGGCTCTAAAAACTAGGCTCCGTACTTATGATGTAGGTTAGCTAGCAATAAGAATTTCCAAAATAGGTAGGTACTGTCCTTTTAGGTTTGAAATGGAGAATCACAGTTTTAACGCTAATAGAATCACAGGTATGTTTTTACCTAATTAGATGACATGTATTCTAGATAAATAAAATCGCGTGGTTGCTAAGTTACCAGATTAAGTATCTCCTCCTCTGCGAGGGCGTTCTCTTTCACCAGAAACTGCTTGAGTGTCTCCTGGAACTTCTGCATGAGCGGGTGCGTGGACTCTAGCACCGCTGGCATGGCCCCGACGTCACGCTTGCTGCGCCATCTGACTCAGGATTTTTTAGGGCTCCAGCTTATTATAATCGACTAGCTTACGCCCGCGATTTGTTTTGTTTGATAAAAAATATCCTATATTTTAATTTAGGGCCTGGTCTATCTGTGTGCCAAATTTCATGACAAACAACTTTTCTCTTACCCACGGCATTCACCATTCGTAATATAACTCTTGTGAACACTAACTACTACTCTCCCAAGATAATGACAACTATCTATTTCTGTGATGACAACATAACATCACGCCTGTATTTCCCCGAAGGGGTAGGCAGAGGTGTATAGTACACCCACATTTCGCCAGTTATGTTATAGTCCTATGTAATAGGGGGCGAGCCTATTGCCATTGACCGGGCACAAATCCAGACTCCGGGCTGCTACTGAGAATTTCATAATGAAAAAACCCTATAACACTTTGCTCGATCCGGGAATCGAACCCAGGACCCCACGCTCAGCAGTCGCTCTTGCGACCACTAGACCAACGAGGCAGTCAAGATAATGACAATTGTCAAATATGACGTCATCCGATAATATGTGGGCGTGATGTTTTTTTAAGACGTAGGCTCGGTAAGCGGGAGGATGAACCGCATACCAGCAAGTTGGCATTTTGCCTTGATAGAGTAATAGGGAAGAAGATCACAGCCCTTTTCTAAACTATGAAAGGTCTGAATAAGTGCTGTTGTATAACAATACATAGGAAGCGACAACCGTCTTACTTCGGCAATACCTTCCTACAACTAGTGGGCGACGATCCTAATATTTTTTCCTTTTGTGAGTTTAAACGATATGCCTAGGTAGAAACTGGGAAACTGGCAACTTGTGGTTAACATAGCCTAGCTTAAATCAACACTAACTCGTCAAAAGCCTCCCTGCCGGCCTTGTGGCAGCGGCACTGGTTCATGGGACAGTTGCAACAAAGACAGACGCCATCTTCAAACGCCGGTATCTCGCACTCGCAGGTAGGGTCCTAGAAAATGCAAGACAGTATGAAAGTAAATAGAGTTAAAATATAAATACTACCAACATACTGGTAAACGAATACAGTTAATTAAATTGCCAGTAAATTTTTGGCTGTTGATAGCTTTTAGATTTTGAAATACAAGCGAAGGCGACACTGACCGAAAAAAATATGGCAAGTATTTTATATGGTCCGAGTTCCGACTAACGAAAGTTTGTATCATGAATTTCACTGTAGGAAATTATTCTCACTTGAGCCTTATGCCTCGATGGACTGCCTAATTAAGAAAGGCAAGTATAGTTGATGGTCTTTAAAGAAGCAGAAATAAAAAGATAGAAGAAGAAAGAAAATAGAAGATAATGAAATTGTGAGTAATTACTGCGTGAATCGAAACGATTTTAATTAATAATATTGTACGGGAAATTAAAATACTTTTTTAGAACTATCTGTAAAGATGCTTGTCATCTTAGTCTACCTGTGACCACGAAATGCTGCAAAGCTTTCGAAACGTCAGGTAAACCAATTTAAATAATATACGCGATATAATCCGGTTAAACTTTGTTTTATTATAATATGTGTAGTGATCGCAAAAAACCTAAGAAATTATTAAAAAGATAGAACTAACATGAGGATAAATAATCCTCTCACTCTTGTACATGAGACATGTCTGCTCATGGATGACGATGCCGAGGTCATCACGAGGGCACTCGCAGCTGGGGCTCAGGAGTGACGCTTCGGAAGTGTTCTCTTCAGTACATACGCAGGGTTTCGAAGAGCTCGATTTACCAGACTCCGACATTTCGGTCCCTTTCGCGTTACACTATAAAAAAAACTTTTATAGCTTCCGATTTGAAAATCCTCAAAAAATTGTCAATTGACTATTTTGTTTGTTGCTAAGCAACGGTTATTATTATTTTTATTGGATGCTTTTGCTATCGAACCTTTTTAATGATGCGTGGCATGCGTGGTTGCATTGCTATAGCAACGAAGTGTCAACAAAAGCGCGGGATCATTGCGAAGCATTGCGAAGTAAACAAAATAAATTGTTGTATTTATCCTAAATTAAAATATGGTAAGCGACCTATAAAAGTTACTTCATAATTAAGTATTAATGTTAATGGGTTGTTCTCAAAAAAGTGGCTCTGTAACCTGTCAAGCAGTTTTTAATGGAAATGTGTGATTTTTCAAATGCTATTTATTAAATTCTGTACAATATTGTACTTAAAGAGACTTTTTACACAGAGGCTGAGTAATAATAAGAAAACCGAAGTGATACAATAACAACAAAATTATATTGTAATATCTACTTCTCAATAACCTGTCACGTCCAAACACAACGAGTCACACTTTGAGTAAAGATAAAAAAATAAATATTTAAGATATAGGTTCAAAATTATTACAATACTAAACAATATATTAATAAATTTTATTTAATTTAAACGATACATTAATAATGATCATAATTTTCGAGTTGTTCATGTTTAAATTGTGTCCGGAGTGATTTTCTCCATAACCTGTAGTTGCACTCTAAAGTGCATCACACACACAATATTACTTACTCAACATCCCACCCTCGTGCAAAATCTCCAGGCAGTATCGGGCTAACCACTGCCAAGGAAAAAAGTGTCGAAATTTGTGCCGTTTTTTTAGAAATTACGTCGAAGCGCCACAATCGGAGTTTGTAACAGGTATGTTATCTATAATCTGACTTTAATATTGTTACGACGGAGGGTTAAGCAGAGTGGACTGATATACTTCAACCTCGATTTTCCTGGACTTAGAGACGTTTTCAGCAGGCTGAAATGCATTTTCAGTCCGTATCAGAGGAGGCTCTATCACATACCAAAGAATCGAAATTTTGAGTAAGTTGCCGTTGTTTTCAGGCGCCTGAAACATGTTTTCAGGCCGTTTCAGGAGCCAACAAATCCGATGCCGACATTTCCTGAAATCCCATTTTCAGGCGTTTTCAGGACCCCTTATGGCCATTTGACACCCACATGTAAAATTGTTGATGAGTGAGCGAGATAGAGCTAAATATCAGACAAGGATAGACGAAGAACCTTCTGGAAGAGAGTGAGCAGGATAGAGCTAATATAAGACAAGGATAGACGAGATTCGACAAGCTTCGAGAACATTCCATTCTAGAAGTGAGTGAGTGAGATAGAGGATAGATGAGGTTCGACGAGGTTCGAGAACTTTCTATTTCGAGAATGTGCAAGTGAGAAAGAGTTATCTTATGACAAGGATAGATGACGTTCGAGGACTTTCTAGTACCACGACTCGCGGCCTATATAAACGGCGCAGCTCAGCGCTAGTGGAGTTCAGTTGGTGTTCAGTTGGGAACAAGCGATACAAGCGATAACATCGAAGCGATACTCGGAGCGATTTAACTAGTAACTTTGTGTGTTAATTAGTAGTTCAGTGTAATTGTGCTGTAATAAAGTGTTCTCTACGCATTTAATCGGCTTTCTATCTATATACGAACCCCCAGCTCGTAACATTTGGTGTCAGAAGTGGGATAGAAAATGCCGATTACGCCAAGAGAGGAGGAACCAGCTGGTAACGAAACGCCGAGTCGGATGCAGACGAGACAGTTAACGGCGAGACAGACAGCTCAGGACGCATCAAGAACTATGAATCAGGAGGAGGTTGTCCAACAGGGACCTCAGCCTCAAGGTGGGAATAACGATATTGCCAGCTTATTCAATTTGATGCAGCAAATGGCAAGAAGGCAGGAAGAGCAACTACGCGAAACACGCGAACTAGCTGCAAGGCGGGAAGAGCGGTTCCGTAGATTGGAGAAGGTACTTGATCAACAAAGAGCATCATTGAAGGAACTTGATCTCTCTTTTAAAAACAAACTAGATAAGGTAGAGGTTGATCAAGCTGTCGCTAGTGACACAGACACATCCAAACAAGATGAAGCCGAGAAGAGCCAAGAATTGGACGATGAAGCAAATGAAGGTGAAGATGAAGTTAATATGTGTCAAAAAACTGAAGATGACTCAGAAGATACAGATGGCACGTTCAACCCGAGCGGGTCGGAGGAGGACGATAGCAACTTCTACCCGGAGGTGGGCAAGGGAGTGGTGGGCGCCACACAGCGCCACAAGTCGCTGAGCCGCTGCCGCTCCGATGGCGAGCCCGCCAAGCGCGGCCGCAAGGTCAAGGGCAAGAAGGGATGGCCAAGTAACCTGAGTCACGTTCGAAATGCAGAGTCAAACAGCGAAGAAGAAAGTAAAAAGTCAGAGAATGAGAGCGAGAACGAGTCCGGAAGCGATACAAAGGAGTCCGAGCAGGAGCTCAAGTCGAAGCGTGGGCGGACAGCGGCAGCAGCACCGGCACTCGTGGCGAGAGGCCGCAAGGGTGCCCTGGCTAAGAATGTCAACGCTAAGGCCACGCCCGTCAAGCGGAAAGCACTCACACCACCTGCAGAGAAGAAGGCACCCGCTGCCAAAGACGCGGGGCCACCAGCGAAGAAGAACAAGAAGGCTTCCTCAGACAAGAAGTACGGCGAGGGCAGCGTGAAGCACAAGGAAGAAAGCAGCGCCGAGGAGTCCAACACGCCCGTCGACGAGAAGACCAAGAGCTCGCCCACTGACGAAGAGATCAAGACGTATGACCCTGGAGGGTGCAAACTTTATTTGGATGGGCCGTCACGAAGATCAACGATGTCACCTACTGAATTCGGAAGGACGGACGCAATCAACCGAAGATTGTACACATTGATCGACTGGCCCGGTACTACGGAGATAATGATGCTCGGGACGAGCATGTCTTAGGAGGGGGTAGTGTTACGACGGAGGGTTAAGCAGAGTGGACTGAAATACTTCAACCTCGATTTTCCTGGACTTAGAGACGTTTTCAGCAGGCTGAAATGCATTTTCAGTCCGTATCAGAGGAGGCTCTATCACATACCAAAGAATCGAAATTTTGAGTAAGTTGCCGTTGTTTTCAGGCGCCTGAAACATGTTTTCAGGCCGTTTCAGGAGCCAACAAATCCGATGCTGACATTTCCTGAAATCCCATTTTCAGGCGTTTTCAGGACCCCTTATGGCCATTTGACACCCACATGTAAAATTGTTGATGAGTGAGCGAGATAGAGCTAAATATCAGACAAGGATAGACGAAGAACCTTCTGGAAGAGAGTGAGCAGGATAGAGCTAATATAAGACAAGGATAGACGAGATTCGACAAGCTTCGAGAACATTCCATTCTAGAAGTGAGTGAGTGAGATAGAGGATAGATGAGGTTCGACGAGGTTCGAGAACTTTCTATTTCGAGAATGTGCAAGTGAGAAAGAGTTATCTTATGACAAGGATAGATGACGTTCGAGGACTTTCTAGTACCACGACTCGCGGCCTATATAAACGGCGCAGCTCAGCGCTAGTGGAGTTCAGTTGGAGTTCAGTTGGGAACAAGCGATACAAGCGATAACATCGAAGCGATACTCGGAGCGATTTAACTAGTAACTTTGTGTGTTAATTAGTAGTTCAGTGTAATTGTGCTGTAATAAAGTGTTCTCTACGCATTTAATCGGCTTTCTATCTATATACGAACCCCCAGCTCGTAACAATATTGTTATTTCTGTTTAAACTGCTTTGTGAATGTTATCGTTAGATTATGTAATTTAGTGCCTATTTATTGTTTAATAAGTGTAAACTCCAAAAACGTAACCGTTTTGTTGTTATCAGATCATAATACTTATTTTTTCATTAACCTGTGTATCTTTAACCTGTTTGGAAAGCACAGGTTAGTGAGACTATTACCAGGTTAAAGAGACTTTGTCTGTTTTTGTTTAGTAAAACCGTCCTACTAGAAAAATCGTGTTACAATTTGGTGTGAATACAAAGAATTTATTTACTATCTGAAAATCTTTCTTTCAGGTGATGAAAATAGTAGCTACTATTTTAAGAAGAACGACGTGAAAATCTTTCTTTCAGATGATGAAAATAGTAGCTACTATATCCATCATCTTTCGTGAAAATCTTTCTTTCAGGTGATGAAAATAGTAGCTACTATTTTAAGAAGAACGACGTGAAAATCTTTCTTTCAGGTGATGAAAATAGTAGCTACTATTTCAAGAAGAACGACGTGAAAATCTTTCTTTCAGATGATGAAAATAGTAGCTACTATTTTCATCATCTTTCGTGAAAATCTTTCTTTCTGGTGATGAAAATAGTAGGTACTATTTTAAGAAGAACGACGTGTAAATCATTCTTTCAGATGATGAAAGTAGTAGCTACTATTTTAAGAAGAACGACGTGAAAATGTTTCTTTCAGATGATGTAAATAGTAGCTACTATTTCTATCATCTTTCGTGAAAATATTTCTTTCAGGTGATAAAAATAGTAGCTACTATTTTAAGAAGAACGACGTGAAAATCTTTCTTTCAGATGATGAAAATAGTAGCTACTATTTTCATCATCTTTCGTGAAAATCTTTCTTTCAGGTGATGAAAATAGTAGCTACTATTTCAAGAAGAACGTCGTGAAAATCGTTCTTTCAGATGATGAAAATAGTAGCTACTATTTTCATCACCTGAAAGAAAGATTTTCACGTCGTTCTTCTTCTGCAAAACTGACGAATGTTTAATACTGTAATTTAAATCGTAAGGACGCTATTTCTCTCTCTTTTTTATAGCGTAACTTTCTTACTAATTTTTGGGCATTAGGTGATACGATCCCAGAACTTACTGAAGAGCCTTGTGAGGTTACAGGCCTAACTTCTCGTGACCTAGACCTAGTAATTTTTCTGCATTTACAGTTATCCTGTGCCCCTTTTGCTGGTTCTTCTCTATGGCCACCAATCACGTCATTAATATTATCTATATTGATGTTATCGATATCGCTGGAAGGTGGACTGTTGCGGACTGTGCGACTGTCCTTTTTGCGTTAGTAGAATTTTTTTGCATCTTCTCTCCACTTCCTTCTTAACATTTTCTGATATCTTGGTGTCAAACTACATATAGTTATTTTAATTGACTGACTGGTTGTTTAAGACTGATTAGATAAAAGAAAATTTCCATTTCATTTTTTTAGAGATCTCCTCTAAATGTATCGACAGAAATGTTTAGCATGAAGACATCTAGGTGAGATTTTTTATGTTTCCTGTGTTCTAAAGCTGGTCTTTTTAATGTAACTTTAGTTTTGCAGTTAATAATAATAAAAGATTTGCATGGTTACATTGTTTTTTTCTTTTTCACTAACCTGTTTGATTCTCTTAACCTGGAGACATTTTCTCATTAACCCGTGAGATGTCTCTTTAACCTGTTAGGTAGTTTTTTTGAAAAGCTGTATTTTGTCTATTTATGTGAAAATTTTATTCCCTTAGAAAAAATTAACATAAGAAAAATACTCCGAATGAATTTTTGTAAAAAAAACTCAATAATTGATACATTTCAAAAAAATGATAATTTTATTCGAGTGGTGCCACTTTTTTGAGAACGACCCTAATATGCACTCATAAAAACAATTCACTGTATTTACTAACTTTTGTTGGCTTACTTGCAGTTCAATATTTGTCAAGCTTTTGAAAGAGTTAGAATTTTGATTGTTGATTAGGTGCATGAGTGCATGGTGGGTATAACATGAATAGGTGTACCAGTTCTTTTTTTAATCAGCAATGTCAACAGCTATAGTGATAATACTACTTGGTGATAGCAAAATAATCTAAATTACTTGTTTGTAGATTCTATCTCGATCCAAGCCGGCGACGGAGAGCCGGGCTACTACGGGCAGCAGCTCCGCTAAGAAAAGCTTCCCGGAACTGGAGGACTTTATCCTGAAGAGGGACTATGTCGGCGCTCTCACTATGCTGGAGGTAAGGTAGTAAGTGGATAGTGATGGTTATACTTTCAAAGTTCGTTTGATCATCATCAATCAGCTATAAGCTGCAGGTCTAGACCCAGGCCTCTTACAAAGTGTTTCTTAAGTAACAATTCTGAACAGTTTCTTCAAAATGGGTCAGTTAATTATCATCTGTTTCATAAAAGAAAAGTCCGAGGCAGAACGATGCAACAGCACCTACTGTCATTCCTTATTACCTAGAAAATAACGTTGCTTTTTACAATATCTAGATGATACTACTACTTCTATCTACTTCTCCGCCAAATAGTGATGCTTGCATTGCTGTGTTTCGGTCTGAAGGGTGCCGAGGAAATTACAATCACATGAGACTTTCCATCTTCATGTCTCAGTTTGGCGAACCGACTTGCGGTACCATTTAGGTAACAGCCTAGGTGTTATTGAAGTTGTTATGGGCAAAGGTAACCGCTTAACATTAGGTGGGCCTTTAGCTCGTTTCGCCATCCAATAATATAAAAAAAAAACAAAAAATTGCAATTTTTGTTTAATTTCGTTGCCGCTTTCAAGACAGGTCTATCATTTCCCCAAGACGAACCGAGCTTCATTGTTTCGGCGCTTTTAAGTTTGATCGCCATTGAAGATCTTGGCTTACAGGAGTTGCAGTGGCTGGGAACGATTGGCGGACCTGCCCCAAAAAAAAACTAGATAAAGGCCACCTTGCCGAGCGCCTCACCCGATGAACTTTTCTTTCGTGAAATTGCCTCTTAAGGGGCGGCATAGGGAAAAATAGGGATTTTAGAATCAAAATATTTTCATTTGTGAATACGACGTTGATCTAGTTTTCATATTTAAGATTTTTCATTATATTAACTAGATTTTAAAAAACACGATTTAATAAAATTAGCTGGATAGGTTTATTTTCCAAAGTAAGTTCTGTTTTTGCGCTATTTAGAAATTCCAATAGTTTTTACTATTGTTTTTTTGTGAATAAGATATATCTTGTACATATCTAAATTCTGGTATAACAGATTTTTATTTAAATGTTTATTCGCTGATATATTTGCAAAAATGTATAAAAACATCAAAATAGCGCGATTCCGCTCTGTTCTCACACGCGCAATTTTCCGTATGTTAGAAAGGGACGGTTGCAAATACAATGCAGCACCACGCGTTCTTTCGTTTCTATAGTTCCTCAAGCATGAGGGCAACGCAGACGTGTGGCCGGACGTATGGAGCGCGTGGAGCTGGTTCCACCTGGGCGAGCACCGGCGCGCGCTGGACGCCTACCTGCGCCTGCGCAGCCGGGACGGCCTCGACGCGCTCGTGGCTGACTACGTCGCCATGGATATCGCTGTGTGCTACTTTTATTTAGGTTTGTTTTGAACTTGGTTTGAATCATGGTATAATAACACCAGGTAGTCTCTTCCCGTGACAGCTAGGTCACGTGATTGCCTCCGTACTACGTCATCGGCCGTGGAGCCAATAGCGGGCTGTTAGCGTGACACTTGTCAGTTTGATGTGCTGCCACTTTGTGAAAATAAATTACCCGAGCAAAATGCATTTTTTCATTTACTTTCTTCTATAAAGAATCACTTTTTAACTAGTAATTTAATATAGTTTCCTTTATTAACTAATTAGATGAATAACACGAGATAACAAATAGTTAGGCTAGTTAGGAATTTATTTTATATTTATTATGAACAAAAACCTCCTTAAGTATATTGAAGATATCAATCAATGGCAGCACTGATTGTGACGTAGCTTGGAGGCATCGCGCTGTCATTGCGGGAAGAGAATACCTGGTGAAACATCTTATTATACCATGGTTTGAATCAAATGAGCATATAATAAAGTCTGTTGTGTTAAAAAGTGACTATCAAATTCGCTATTGTCAAATTGTTTGTTTCTTTTTAGATTTTTGACGTCCCAAAATTCCTATTCCTAACTTTACCAATGAAGATTGATATCCAAGACTCTGACGATGTCCTCTGACGATGTCCATCGTAAATCCATTGGTAATTTTTATAATTCTCAGGTATGTACCAGGAGTCACAGGAGGCTGCCGAAGAAGCACCTAAATGTTCGTTGAAGGTATGTTTACTTATGATTGGCTTAAGGTGCTCCCAGAATGAATTTATAAGTACATTTAATAACCTCAATGATACTCCCTATTATTATTAGACACACACTCCCTATTTTATGTAGACCGTTTACATTATTATTAACATAACAAGCCATGTGCGTGACTGCTGAGCGTGGGGTCCTGGGTTCGATTCCCGGGTCGGGCAAAGTGTTATTGGGTTTTTTCGTTAGGAAATTCTCAGTAGCAGCCCGGAGTCTGGATTTGTGCCCGGTCAATGGCAATAGACCCGCCCCCTATTACATGGGACTATAACATAACTGGCGAAATGTGGGTGTACTATTAACCTCTGCCTACCCCTTCGGGGAAATACAGGTGTTATGTTATGTTATGTTATATAATTTTACTAGCTTATTAAAAAAGATTCCCATATTTTTCAATGTTTTTTTTTTTAATTATGTGTAATTAATAAAAACCGGCCAAGTGCGAGTCAGACTCGCGCAGTAAGGGTTCCGTACCTCTCAACGACCTGATACCCCCGTAAAAACTGATTTAATTTACGAGAGTTTATCAAAAGACATCAACGTACCTACAGTGCGCGAAATATGAATTTTTGCATGTCTTTCTTACGCAGGTACCACCATATATGTCTATGTTTGTCTTATTTTTAGTATTTGTTGCTAAACTACATAATATGCACTATAATCTGACCAAGTTTGAAGCTGGTATATATTACCGTTTTGAAGATAGAGCAGGAACAAAAACGTTGAAAAAAATGCTTGTTTTTTGAGGTTTCTTGTATGGGGACCCCCTTTGGTTTTAGACTTTTTTTTGTTTTTAGTATTTGTTGTGATACACCTCATAGCAACTCAATTTCTCAGAAAATTTCAACCGTTTACCTATTACCGTTCAAAAGATACAGCTCTGTGACAGACAGACGGACGGACGGACGGACGGACAGCGTAGCGAGAGTAATAGGGTCCCGTTTGGAACTCTTCGGGTACGGAACCCTAAAAAAGACAGGCGTGATGTTATGTTATGTTGTTCTTATGTGCCCGTTGGGATTTGCCATGGGTATATAACATCTCAGGGTTCCCTGTGGTGCCAGACATAAAGAATTGCACCACCCTATCTCTTCACAAGGGTGTCGTAAAAGGCGACTAAGAGATTCACCAGAGGATGGGCAGCAGCGTTCTCTGAGTATTTAACCAACCAACTGCAATCGCCAACTCGCCTGCCAAGCGTGGTGATTATAAATAAATATAAATATTTTGGGACATTTTTTACACAGCACCATCTAGTCCCAAACTAAGCAGAGCTTTTACTACGGGTACTAGACAATGGATATCATACTTATATGTATACTTTTTTTTTGTAAATACATACTTATAATACCTACATAAGAAACACTCAGACCAACACAAACACTTATATTCATCACACAAATATTTGTGTCCTATGGGAATCGAACCCACAACCTCGTGATCAGCAGTCTGACACTCGAATCATTAGACCGCAGACGTCGTCATGGCATATACCCCTCTTTTCAGAGAGGCCTATATCCAGCAGTGGACGTCTTTCGGCTGAAATGATGATGATGATGAACATCTCAGGAACCATCCTACTTGTCTCCCCCTATTTAACCCCCATAGGGGATGGATTTTCAAATATCCTTTCTTATTGCTCTCCTTCGTTAGATAAGGAAACCTTGTGCAAAATTTAATCGTCGTAGACCCAGCGGTTTAGGCTATGCGTTGTCTGTCAGACAGTTTTAAGGATATTAGCCTTTATTAAGTAGATTAGCCAAGTAATTGCTTTCCAGACGCGCCTCCTATTCCACCTGGCTCACAAACTAGGCGACGAGGAGTCTCTGATGCGCGCGCACGCAACTCTGCGCGACGTGCCCGAAGACCAGCTCTGTTTGGCATCAGTTCACTACCTGAGAGCACACTATCAAGAGGCCATCGATGTCTACAAGAAGCTGTTGCTTGAAAGACGGTAAATTAAGAATTATTATATTAATTTAGTTTGCTAAACTTAGTGCCAAAAGACCGGCTAACGGCCAAAATTAATATCCAATCTATCCACGATTTACCCTACTAGAGATAGGAATTTGACATATTTTGTATGGAGCTTATGTCAAATTCCTATGTCGAGTAGGGCAAATCGTGGATAGATTGGATATTAGTTTTGGCTGTAAGACTAGCCTTAATAGAACATCATACGCCCTTATCTTTTTTATTACCAAATAAACTTAGGGTAAGTATTTATTATCACGCTAGCGTTGTTACGCATGCGGAGCGAAATCTAAAGATTTATTTATTTATTTCCCCATCCTTACAACTATCATAACAGGTTACAACCTAATGCGACAGCGGGGCCTGTTATATCTACTAGAACAAAAATAATTCCCTATACTTCTAATAACTACACACATAAACTGCACAACAAACAATAACAAACAACAAAATCTTCGCGAGTTCACTCAAATGAGTCATTTGATATATTCCAAGTCATTTGAATATTGTTAGTAGACAAGATTTAAATTGTGGAAAAAATAATCGCTCACGAACAGGACCTGCAACTCCTGGTTTGGGTCACCAGTGCTTTATCTGCTAAGCCACCATGAACTCTGCTCGTGGTATCGAATTTAACTTCCACTTTGCACCCGTCTTTCGGTGACGTCAGCTACATTTTATTAAGACACAGACCTTTCTGACCTGACCTGTCTTTAGTGTAAAGGAACACCCTTTACACTAAAGACACCCACTATAATTCCTAAAAGGTCAGAAGTTATTTTAATGTTCACCTACAGCATGTCTTGTTCTTCTTATGGTAATTTCTGCTTATCATTCTGCACAACTGAATTGTGAAAAAAAAAACAACTGTTCCATAAATTTTGACCAAGGTATGTAAACAATTTTTTCGCACTTTAACGAATTTACCCTGGTAATATGCACTGTAACTGATGTCCGCACATTAACGGTAACATATCCACTTACCCTTTGATCCCGTGTAGCTTCTTTGAATTTACCTCAAATAGCAGTTTCATGAATATTTAAACTTTGACGCCTTACAGATATAAAAGATATGAGAGAGATGATATGGATTGGATTAAAATGTTGGCCACTACTGAAACGTAACTACTTTAGCAAAATAACTAAAAACGTAGTCAGAATAATATTATAGTGGTACAATAAGTACGGTCCCCCAAAAAACTCGTCTACCACCCTAAAATTGAAGTACTATTTTCACTAGTAAAAAAATTATAGCTAGAAAGTTTTGTCAGAAATTGGTATAGACCATTTATTTGGGCGGGCTGTACGTCAGTAGCTTTTTAGTCTCGATTCAATTAAGTAGACGTACCGAAAGATTCTGTAATGTGTTTGCGATAATACACAAGGATTATTTTGGTACCATCTCAACTGTTTTCACTAACTAACTGCTACCAGTTAAGGGCGAAGTAACGTGTATTTATTATTAGAAACATGAAATATACCATAATAATTACTAGTCGCCTAATCGTATCTGTTAAGTCACTCGTTCACATTCAATTTGAACTCATTGATCCATTGACTTCATCTTCCTTGTTTCTGTGGAAACCTTAATAGGTTTAATACAGTCAGCGCCAAATATATCGCAACCACAGACCAGTAAGCTACAAGACTCCGCATAAACAAAGTTTTGTATTCGAACGCAGTCGTAAAACGTTGGTGGGGCAGGGGGGCGGACGGCGCGTTATGGTTGGCCGGCTCAAAAGTTCGGTGGTATGATTCCTTATGATTGGTGCCGCTCGCTGACTGAGTGACGTTCCGATTGGCGGAGGGACGTATGATATGCAGTGGTAGAGCATATGCGTTGTGACCGGGGGTGTCCAGCTAACCGGCGTCTAGAGGCTTACTGGTCTATGATCGCAACGAACAGACACAAAGGATGCTAATAATGAAACACGCCAACTGTCATTCTAACAATAAATTTATCCCATTGAGATAATGTTTCTTACATAATTTTAGTCTGTTCGTCCAGATATTATTGACGCTGACTGTACCTACCAGTGGCGAAGGGTGAATATTTTCAGAAGGGAAGCCGTAGGTACCTAAAAATCCTAAAATTGCTAAGGTCGCACGTTAATAAATCAAAAAAACTATTTAACAAATTTAATTTTACATTCTTTTTTGTACTTTAAAACATTGAATTAGCATAGAAATGTCGTTGATCTGTATTTAAGTAATTCCTAAAGGGAAGCCGGTGGGAATCGTGTTATATGGACCCTTCGCCACTGATATCTACCTATTATTACGGTGAAAACAACTCTTGTTATTCTTGCTTCCCTCCAGCACATACATGGCCCTCAATGTATACGTGGCTCTCTGCTACTACAAGCTGGACTACTACGACGTGTCTCAGGAGGTGCTGGGCGTGTACCTAGCGCAGCACCCCACCTCCACTGTAGCCGGGAACCTGAAGGCTTGCAACCTGTTCAGGTGAGAGTAAGGCCACGATAGTTCGCGGTGGTACATTTTGTAAACAAAATCCCTTGAACGAATCCAGCTACATTACACGTAGCTACCGCTGCCATCGAAAATTAAGTGCAAGCGATTTTAGCCTTAGTGGTGGTTCACCGGAAAGATTTCTGACTGTACCTATACTTCAACAGAAGGTCCTTTAGTATACTGGATTTCTATACATTAGAAACCGTTCTGAAACGTTCTCGGATATTTCAATGTTAGCAGCAAGATGTTGTTAGTTTTGTGAGTGATATTCCTTGTCAATTTCTTCAAACGAACTCTTGCAAAACCCGAAAAATTAGATATGATATATTTTCAGCTGAAAATAAAAAATCTTTCAGATTATACAACGGGAAAGCAGCTGAAAACGAACTGAAGCAAATATCGGCTGATCAGCACACCTTCGGCCAAGATCTAGTCAAGCATAATCTGGTTGTGTTCAGAAATGGTGAAGGAGCGTTAAAGGTATTTCAAATTCTTAAGTCCCTCGTTAAGCATCGCTGGTAGGTTTTAATTTGGGGGTTTCATATGAATTATAATTGCCGCCACGCATAAATAAGACATTTGACATTTCACATCATACATAAATGAAAGGTTAGTGGAAACAAATTTTCTTCCTACTCCTCCTCATTTCTATTTTTATTAATTTCGTTGTGGTCTCCAAGACAGTTTAATCATTTCCCCAGAACGCGCCGAGCTTCATTGTTCCATCTTTTTTCTGGTCGGTCGCTAACAATAGCTTGATTTACAAGAGTTGCACTAGCTGGGAAAATTTTATCTGTGGTCCCAATAAAAAAAACTAAAGGTTGACTGGAAAGAAAATACATGAAATAAATATGAGCAAATAATTATGACGCTGACCACGAATTCGCAGACGTTACCAGAACTAGTGGACGTGGTTCCAGAAGCCCGGCTGAACTTGGCTGGCTACCGACTTCGGAACCGAGAACCCTTGGAAGCGAGGACATTGTTGGAACCATTACAGCCAACTTCGCCGCTGCATTACATCTTGCGAGCTGTAGTCGCAGTACGGCTGTACAATGACACTGGAGATGTGAGTAGAAACTGCATTCACTGATGAGGATTTGTGTCAAAAATTATATCCGATATTGTAGATTCCAGGCAGCCTACTGGCTGCTAGACTCTAGCACTTGATTCATTTAGGATTATGGTACTCCCTCTATTGTAAAAAATAATCTGAACATGAAAATTTCTCATTCAGCGCCGTCAGCGGTACAATTAACGATTTTGAAGAATATATTAGAAGTTATAACTTCTTATTTTATGTAGTGTAGTTTGTATTTTTTTCATTCGATGTAGCGTACGCCTTCACGAGTGACGATATTTAATTGATCGTCCGGCGCACCCTGGGCAGCCAGCCTCGCTACCAAACTGCTGACTGGCTAATCTTTTTCCCACGGCATGAGATGTTAACTTTATGTAGCTCATATCGACATAATAGAAGAAGAAGCGTATCATCGATTATCTGAATCATGGATGCTGAGACAATCGATGTAATGATATGACGATATTATACGCGTTGTTATTAGCGCCCAAGAAGCATGTTACTGCCTATCCCTTGACATAATTCATACAACACAAGCCAAAGATTGCACGGACGCATCAGTAAATGGGTATCAGTAAGGTACCTAACACATAAGATAGTAAATAAATTATGAGAACCAAGTTTAGTTAAAAAACATAAAAAGATAAATAAGAATTTATTTTGCTAAATACGGCTGAATTGAAATTAGCCGATGAGACCTCTGAGTTGTGTCGTTGTATTACGTATTTCGATAAACTGAATTTCCGCCGTCCATACAGGATGAGCAATTGAAGCTGGCCCAGCAGAGTTTCCACCTAGTAGGCAGTTCAGCTTCAGAGTGCGACACGATCCCTGGTCGGCAGTGCATGGCCTCCTCCTACTTCCTGGCGGGACACTTCGAGGAGGTGCTGGTCTATCTCAACTCTATCAAGAGCTTCTTCGTCAATGATGATACGTTTAACTTTAATTATGCTCAGGTAAGTGTTCTTCTATTATCCTTATTACTTGCCCGCGGTTTCTCCCGCGTATAATTAAGCTTTTAATTTTTAATTTTCAAGGTTCGTTTAGTTCGTTCCAGATCATGTAACAAACATGATCTGGAACGAACTGTGTGAGAACAACTTAGGTTAATGAGCGAGACAAATTCACTGAAGTAAACTAATTACTATTACAATTAATTAATTATTAAATTATTTATTAATTATTATTTAATTACTATTATTATGTTTAGGCTCGACCATAATAACCATCGATCTGACACTATGCCATTTTAGACTAGCATGTTACGAGAAAGGTATTGAGTATGAATGTGGATGGCTATAAGAAAAGAGGCAGACCAAAGAAAAGATGGTTGGATAGTGTGAAAGAAAAATGATATCGATAAAAACTTTTTAACAAAAAATGGAACCGACGAAAACAGAAACTGAAAAGCGAAAAATAACTAATTATGAGTCGGCGCCAAACGAACTTTTAACAAGCAAAGTGCGTGTAAGTTGCAAGTGGCCGAGCGGAGAACGCATTTTTGGAAAGTTATTGTTTATCGTTGAAAATTTCACGTTGTATTTGATGTGACGTTGTTTTTAATATTTATTTAAAGTAATTTAATGATCTTCGTTGATTGGTTGTTTGGCGCCGACTCATAATTAGTTATTTTTCGCTTTTCAGTTTCTGTTTTCGTCGGTTCAATTTTTTGTTAAAAAGTTTTATTTTTCATTTTTTTGTGGTTAAAATCTCACTCCAGGTCTCCATTATGTCGTAGTGTCTAGAACTATATTTATGTGTGTCAAGTTTCAACAGAATCGGTTAACAGGTAAGAATTCAGTGGGTGAACAAACACTCTTCCCCTGTTTTACTACCCTTAGGGGTGGATTTTGATTTTGAAATTTAAATGGGACCAACTTCGAGATATACCCTATCCAATAAAAAAATAATCATCAAAATCGGACCACTCTGTAACAAGTTATGCGTGGTCATACATAAAAAAAAAAAAAAAAAAAATATACGCGTCGAATTGAGAACCTCCTCCTTTTTTTCGTCGGTTAAAAAAGGAACTGAACAATGAGATGACGCATGACGGTTGAAAAAGATGTACCTATGGACATACTACGCCTACCCCAAATAAATTAGGATAAGGGCAGGAGGATGATGGTCGGACTCGTTAGCTGGTCAGAGCTTCTTTATTCATCAGCAGGGTAAATTACGTGCTAAGGTTTCCTGCAGATCTAAGATAAAAATGGAACTATACTTGAAAACTTGCTGATAACACCTAAAGTCTCTTTTTTCTCTCTTGTCTTATTAAGCAAACAATCTTGGGCTGTCTCTTTATTCAAATAATAATAACTAGTTCTGCACATAATAAAATAAAACATAATTAGGTTTAAAAAAAATTTAGTATGTAAAATTGTTAACATAATGTCTTTTAATAATTATTATTGACGAATTGCATTAATAAGTCATGCCAAGATTGTTTACTAAATAAGACAAGAGAGAAAAAACAGAGTGTACCTACTTATATTCGATTTAAGTTTAACATGATCAAAGCTTAATATTCTGAGCAGGCTAAAGTAGCGACGGGCTTCTACCGCGAGGCGGAGGAGAGTCTCCTCACGATCCAGGACGAAGGCATCCGCAACTCGTTCACGTTCCTCGCCTGCCTGTGTCGCTGTCACGTCATGAACAAGGACGCGGCCCTGGCGTGGGAGATGTGCGTTAAGGTATGGAAACTAGTCACAATTTGTAATAGAAAGGTTTTTTCTTCTTGATTCTAGAAGTTACTTTTTAGGGTTCCGTACCCAAATGGTGCTAACGGGACCCTATTACTCTCGCTACGCTGTCCGTCCGTCCGTCTGTCTGTCACAGGGCTGTATCTTTTGAACGGTAATAGTTAACCGGTTGAAATTTTCTCAGAAAATGTGTTACTATCAGGTGTATCACGACAACTACTAAAAACAAAAAAAAACAAAAACCAAAGGGGGTCCCCATACAAGAAACCTCGAAAAACATGCATTTTTTGTTCCTGCTCTATCTTCAAAACGATAATACATACCAGCGTCAAACTTGGTCTGATTATAGTGCATGCTATGTAGTTTAGCAACAAATACTAAAAATAGGGCAAACATAGACATATGTGGTGGTACCTACGTAAGAAAGAGATGCAAAAATTCATATTTAGCTCACGATCGTTGATGTCTTTTGATGAACTCTTGTAAACTAAATCAGTTTCTATGGGGTATCAGGTCGATGGGTGGTACGGATCCCTTACTGCGTGAGTCCGACTCACACTTGGCTGGTTTTTATAGTATCCATGGCATAACGAGTCTTTTCGACGCCTGTGATTACGATTATCTTTTCAAATAACAACTGACATATTATAGATCTAGCTAGGCTGTTGTCTAGAGGCCTCGTAAATGGGCTACATAAATTACATCTTGCAGGAATTCTTGCTAAAAATTATAGCTCAGCAATATTTATAGCGATACTCTTGCACCAATGTAAAGGTCCTCGTAAACGGGCTAGTGTTGTGGCAATTTCTGGCTGCAGTTAAGCTGGCCGCTAAGTTGCCGACTATATCGTGCAATTTACCCCCAGTTTCCGAAAGGCTGATCAACGCAAAAATTTACTAATCAGTTGTCAAATCTCAGGTCAAGCGATGTGATTGGTTGTTAACATTTTTGCCGGCCAATCACAGAAGCTGACATTAGATTTGACAACAGATCAAATTGATCAGCCTTCCAGAAACTGGGATCAGTGCAACACTTGCAGTGTAGTCCAGCGATATATTTTGATGTAGTCACAAGCGTCCGTCCGTTTCGACGGCTTTACGTGCTCTCCGACAACTTCCTGCACCCCGGGCTGCTACTGAGAAATTTTCTAGACAGAAAAATCCCAATAATGCTTTTTTCCCGAACCCAAGGCTGCAGTCATTAAAATATGGCCTATTTCTCTATTCTGTCTTTATTGTGTGCCTATTTCTGTTGGCCACAGACCAGTAAGCCTCTAGACGCTGATTAACCGGATACCCCCGGTCACAAAACATATGTAGTAGCACTGCATATCATACGCTCCACCGCCAATCGGAACGTCACTCCATCAGCGAATGGCACCAATCATATCACCGAACATTTGAGCCGGCCATTTGATAACGCGCCTTCCGCCCCCTGCACTCCACCAACATTTTACTATTGTGTTCTCATGCAAAACTTTGTTTATGCGGCATCTTGAGGCTTACATGGTCTGCGCTGTTGGCAAACAGAGATGCTTGCATAGCTGTGTTCCAGTGCGAAGGGTGCCAATGCCGGTGAAATTACAATCACATGATACATCTTCATGTCACAGTTCGATGAACGCGTCTTGTGGTACCATTTAGGCAGCAGCCTAGGTGGTATTGCAGTTGTTATGGGCAAAGGTAACCGCTTAACATCAGTTGGGCTTTAGCTCGTTTCGCTATGTTATGCCACAAAAAAAATACATGCATATAAACTATTATAGTTGGTGCTACTTACTACGTATCTACACTTATTTGGTTGACAGTCAGCGGGCACTCCCGACAGCTTCGCGCTGTTGCAACTGGTAGCCAACGACAGCTACCGAATGGGACAGTTTCTAGTCGCCGCCAAAGCCTTCCACATGCTCGACAGGTGAGTCCAATATAATACAATACAAATCCTCTTTATTGCACAACAAGATTACATTAATTTCTTATGTGTTAGTGTACAACTGGCGGTCTTATCGCTCCACGGCGATCTCTTCCACCACAATTGTGACCAATTGTCACAGATCACTAATTTATTAGTAGGTACATTCAATTAGAAGATAGTAAAGTACTCTTCGATTCAGTTCCAAGTGCAAAAACAACTTGTTACTATATCATCAGTTGATCAGAAACTATGATTTTTTTTACTAGGTAACTCTATTAACTACAAATGGATGTAGACGAAAAACGGGCACTTATGGCATTTTTTCTATCTACAATTACAGCGAACTATATTTTACAGAGTTAATAGCTTCTGATTAAATTACAGTACCTATCTGTACTTCAATTATGAAAAAAGAATATTCGATAAATGATGTATTCAGCGAGTAATATTTTTTTTACTGATGGGGGTGCCACTTGGCTGCTACATTCCCCTTAAATGAAGCATTCAATTAGTTACATGCATAGTATAAGATGTTTCACCACTATTCACCAGGTACTCTCTTCCCGTTACAGCTAGGTCACGTGATTGCCTCCGTACTACGTCATCGGCTGTGGAGCCAATAGCGAGCTGTTATCTTGACACTTGTCAGTTTGATGTGCTGCCACTTTGTGTAAATAAATTACCCGAGCAAAATGCATATTTTCATTTACTTGCTTCTATAAAGACTCACTTTTGAACTAGTAATTTTATACAGTTTTCTTTAATAACAACGATGAATAACACGAGATAACAAATAGTTAGGCTAGTTAGGTTTTTTTTAATATTCATTTTGAACAAAAATCTCCTTTACTATATTGAAGATATCAATAAATGGCAACACTGATCGTGACGTAGCTTGGACGCATCGCGCTGTCATCGCGGAAAGAGAATAGGTACCTGGTGAAAGAAACATCTTATTATACCATGGTTACATGGAGAGGCAGAAAAAAACATTAGCTCTCACTAGTCGGGCACACCCGATAGAATTACGTGTGTGAAACCGTAATAATAATTTAATATGGCAAATATATTTAATATAGAAAAATGTTTTGTAAATACTATATCGCGCAGATAAAAAAATAGGATTGGAAAATGTCCTATGTGTCTCTCGCTCACACAATATTTTTAATCCCATTCTGTATCTGCGCGTATTTTAAATAATTTTTTTGATGGTTCGGCTGCTATGCCTCTTATAATATACCTACAACTATATTCACAGTTTATACTAAACCTCTTAAGGGGAAATTGCACTCATCATTATGATTTTGTCGATTTATGTGAACACAAATGTAGTGACCAGCCACGGATCAGCTGATTTTTTTCTGCGATCCTTTGCGATTTCAGGGTTGGTCCTATTATCCTATAGTAAAAGTTGTTTATAATGATGAGTACAATGACCCTTTGAGTGGTTTAGTATAAAATGTGAAAAAGGTACTTATATAAAAGGAGGAGGTGGTATCTTCGCCATAAAATATATGGTTACATTTAATTTTATACTTACTAGAAAAACTATACTGAGAATAATTTGATGATTGCAATGTCCCAGATTGGACGGTGGTCCAGAAATGTGGGAAGGTCTTCGTGGAGCTGTCTGCGGGTGTGCCCAGGCTGCTGCAGCCAACAAGCCCAACGCTGCAGCTGAGCTCAGAGACGGCCTCGCCTTACTCAAAGGTCCCAGGTCGCACACACGGGCAGACAACATCGTCAGGACCATCACCAAATGGGCTCAGCAGAACAGGATCCCCGTGTGATCGGAAACCAAGGCCTGCTTTGTAGCGTAGTGCCGACATCTAGAATAGTGTAGAACTGAACATTTCATGTAAAATTAGTTAAGTGTGGCGTTGTCAAATTCAATAAAGTGATTTACTTAAATTGTGTTTGGTGATTCCATTACCACAAGGAAACAGCGCACTTTATATGCGGGTAGGTACAGTCAACCGCATATGAATCATAGAAATCTAAATAATAAGGTAATAGAAATGTTATCTACTCTCTTTTAATATTTAGGCGCCGGTTCGCCGCTACCAACACATAAATACTTAATCACGTCCACCATGTTTCTAGCATTTAATGCAAAATAAATTAAGCCTAAAAAATTTTCGTTGTTAGATATGCTGCAAAATACAATTTTAGTGACTCCGCGTTCAAATCAGCACTGATGATCAAGCAAACTGTTCGCGCACTGGGGCCCAATTCTCGCGTTATAGAGATAAATGTCTAATTCAAGATAATCTCTCATTTTAAATCTCTACGAAAAATATCGCCGGTAATATCAACTGCTATGAACCACTCTTTGTATTTAGAGCGCGAAGCGTAGACATATCTCTATCGTGACATTCTGAGAATACAAAAATTCGTTTTCAATCGACATTCGCCATCTTGTTTCGACATTATGTCGAGTTCGAGATAATGTCTACGACGCGAGAATCACCCCCCCTGGTGTCCTACGAGACACCGGCACGCGGCGACAAGTTCACGCGTCTTTACCACTTCTATTACCTTATTTATATTTCTATGGGTAAATCATTATAAGCGGAGCGATGATTCACCTTACGAACTCGCTACAAAGTAAAGTTTTAAATAACATAGAAACTAAACTAAGTAATACCACTCAAATGGAACCAGTATTTCTCGGACATATACGATCGTTTTAAATTGGTCCTTAGGTCCTTACATTGAATATTTATATTGGTGCAAATTGACAGTGTATGAATATTATTTCTTAATCTTTAAACACGTAACTAGGTATCATTTCTAGATTTGGTCTCACGTGCCCCAGATCTAGAAATTTAATTTACCACTTCCTTTTTAATTATCAAAATGATCACGCACTATTTCCTTTATGGAGTGTCTAGAACCAGTGATGTAACGAATGTAATTTTTTGAACATTCGCGAATGCGAATGCGAATGCGAATGTTCAATTTTCGAAAAGAAAACAAGTGAATTTTGAGTTTACAATGTGAATAGTTATTTATTATCATGAGTAAAATATCAACTTCTAGTGAAATATGGACTTATTTTACACTTTGCGATGCTGAACGAGCTAAATGCATGCTGTGTAACAATGAATATTCAAGAAAAGGAAGAACTACAACTGCTATGAGAATAGTGAGAATAGAGAATAATGTGTTTGTTTGATTATTATTTTTAGTTTTGTTCAAGAAGATGATTATATAACATGAGTAAAAACTTAAGTATAAAACAGTAAAAAAATCATAGAAGAATTTGTTTTTGTTTGTTTACATTGCATTATATATTTTTTGTCTTATAAGTTCTATTGAAAATTTAATTATTAAGCTTCATTGCCCAAAAAAAACATACATATTATCACGCCTGTTTCCAATTGGGGTAGGCAGAGACTGTGGATTTCCACCCGCTATGATCCTGACACACCTCTTTCGCTTCATCTACGTCCATTAACCTCGTCATGCATGCTCGTCGGTTTAGAGTACTCTTAACCTGGCATTTTTTGAGAATGGGTGCGATTTGATCGCGATACGTTCGCCGAGGTCGTCCCCTTCCAACTCTTCCATCCACACTCACTTCGTATACTTGTTTCGTCAATCTCCTCTCGTCCATCCTCTCTATATGTCCAAACCATCTTAACATACCTTTCTCAATCTTTGTCACTACATCTTCTTTCACTACACAACGCTCCCTAATCACGTTATTGTGAAATTTCCGCGATTGAGCTGTTAGATTATAGTATTATAGTATTATGTATTTACAGAACTAATTTAGTTAGTTCAGTGAGCTTCCTCACGCATTTTGAACGTCTTCTTGAACGAGTCAGCGATAGTGAAAAAACGTTCGTTATAACCGGTGATATTAATATAAATTGGCTGAACAAGAAATGCTCTGTACAAAAACAGCTCAGTGATGTGCTGTTGGCTTATAATTTCACTAACGTAGTCGACTTTCCTACGCGGGTGAAAGGCGTATCATCGACTTGTCTGGACCATGTGTACAGCAACAGGCTACGGGGAACGGTGGTTGCCACGCCGGTGGAAACCTACCTAAGTGACCACCGCGCGGTGCGCGCAGTGGTGTCGTGCACACCGCGGCTGCCGCTGCAGCGCACCTGCCTTGTCAGGGACTTCTCTGAGGTGAGTCGATTGAACTTTAGCTCAGCGATGGTCAGTGTGGACTGGGAATACATCTTTGAAAAACACCGAAATTCAGTAGAAAATTTGGCTGCTTGCATAATAAATATATTGACTAATAATTTTCACGTGTGTTTTCCGCTGAAGCGAAAAAATGTCAAGAAGCAGACGTGGATAACGGATGAAGTTATAAAGTTAAAAACATTACTGTTTGAAACAGCCAAATTAGTTAACAAATTCCCAGATAACGATCAATTATTCGTATTTTATGAAGAACTTAATTTGCTATATGAAAAAGTAATAAAAGAGAACAAAACTGGTCATTATACTAAAATCATTGCAAATAGCTCCAGTAAACAAAGGGCAGTATGGAAAGTCGTAAATACGGAAAGAGGTTGTAATAAGCGACCAGTTGTTAGTTTTACGGACGTAGCCAAAAATGAGTTTGGTAACAATTTTGAGTCGAAAAAGGCGGCGGCGGATGCCATGAACTCCAGGTTTGTGAGAGCGGCGGCAGCGTGCGGGGCGCCGCGCGCCGCCGTGCCTCTGGTAAGTGCCGGGATTGCTGCCGCGCGCCCTCCTACCGACCGCTGCTTACGACTCACTAGGTTTACACCAGACGAGGTATATAAAATAATAACATCGCGCATCCCACGAAAGCCTACCAAAGACATTTATGATATATCGATGCAGCTTATTCATTTAAGCCTGCCTACATTGGCGCCATGCCTCTCCTTGTTATTCAATCGCTGCATTAGTGCTGGTATTTGTCCGGTGGCGATGAAGCTAAGCAAAATATCGCCGTTATTCAAGGGGAAGGGAAAGAGAGAGGATATGGATGCGTACAGACCTGTCTCAATAATTCCCGCGGTAGCCAAAATATTTGAAAATGGCTTAAGTGCTCGTCTCACAGAATATTTGACTTCCACCGGAGCGTTATCTGACCGGCAATACGCGTATCGAGCGGGCCGCTCCACCACGTCACTGACGCGCGAGGTGCTTAGGGGTGTACTGGAAGCATGTGAGCAGAAGCAGCGAGTCGCCGTATTGTGCTGCGACTTGTCGAAAGCTTTCGACGTCGCAGATCACGGTGTCCTGGCTGCCAAACTCAGGCATTATGGTATTTGTGGACCCGCCCATGCTTTATTTATAAACTTACTGCATAATAGATCGCAGGTAGTAGTCAGTGATGGAGGAGAAACCAAATCAGACCCAATGACTACCACGATGGGAGTAGCACAGGGATCGTCGGTGTCTAATATTCTCTTCTCTTTGTTACTGAATGATTTGCCTAGCTTCGTCGCTTCTGGTCAAATATACATGTACGCGGATGACGTTGCGGCAGTAGTCACTGCTCATTCCGATGTCGAGCTGGAGCAGCGGTTGAATCGGGTGGCAGGAGAACTGGCGCTATGGTTTAGGCAAAATGGTCTCGTATTGAATAAAAGAAAAACCCATTTTCTCCAGTTCTCAATTTCAGGACGTCCCTTGAGCAGGCTGCGGGTGCTAATAGATGGAGAACCAATAGATCAGGTTGAATCAACCACGTTTCTCGGATTTCAAATAGATCGTGGTCTGACGTGGGCTTCTCACATTGACAAGCTTTGCGCTAAATTGGGAAGCGCCTGTTTCGCTTTGTATCGGCTGTCGCGAGTGGTTGATGCTGATGTGGTCCGCACTTGCTACTTCGCAACCGTGCACTCTATATTACAATACGGCGCCGAGCTCTGGGGGTGTGCAGCAGACAGGATGCGCGCTTTCAGAATGCAAAAACGGGCTGTCAGGGCAATTGCACGGGTGTCGCGACTAACATCAGCGAAACCTTATTTCAAGTCACTCAAGATTCCTACACTTCCCGCGCTGATAATATTTCAGGTGGCTATTTATGTCAGGCAAAATATGGATTGTTTCCCTAAGCGAGGGGATAGTCACTCGTACAGCACCCGTGGTGCGCATAAGCTCGCGGCTGTGTCCAGGAGACTGGCGCGGTCGGACAAGCTGACTCACGTTATGGGGCCGACAGTCTACAATCATCTGCCAGAGCATATCACTAGCATACGTAACAACAATGCTTTTAAAATAAAATTAAAATACTGGCTCGTAGAGAATACGTTTTATACAATTGAGGAGTTCCTAGCTCCTGGTCGCAAATAAATTATATTATGAACCGTTATATTTTGATTGATTTTATATTTTTAACTAATGAAATGTTATTAATTAATTTATTGTTTTTATTGTATCAAATGCATTTTTGATCATATTATTCGCATGTTAATGTTTTAATTTATTTTATTTTTATTAATCAAATTGTAGATTGTAGATGAATTAATTATCAAAGGTTTTAATGTTAGATACGATAATTTATATTGAATTTATTTTTATTTTGAAATTGTGAGTTTTTATTATGTTCATTATGAATAATGAAATATGTACTTATATATAAACTGTGACGTATAATTTTAACTAATTATCAATAAAATGTTTATCTGTTTTTATCTGTTTATCTGTTATTCCTTACTTTATCTCTCAAAGTTACACCACACCTACTTCTCAAAGCTCTCATTTCTACTGCATTTATTCTTCTTTCATATTTCTTCTGCCATACCCAACTTTCACTACCATAGATAAGTGTAGGCACTAACACTTCCCCATGAACAGCCAGCCGTGCCTTTACCGACACTTTGCAGCTGTTCATGAAGGTGTGTAGCGCCCCATTCAGCTGATAGTAACCTAGTGATAGTCACCCCAAAGTAAAATAATAAATAAATAATACCAAATGACAAAGTGAAGACTGATAATGTGCTTACGAGGTTAAGTTACTTTCCCTTGCATTAAAAAACATAGAAATGAATGGATTTTGATTTTATTAACCTACAATTATCTTCAAATTGTTTTTTTTTCTTCTGATATTCATATTCGCAAAACATTCGCAGAAATCTTGCGAATGCGAATGCGAATATGCAAAAATATGCGAATATTCGCTAATGCGAATGCGAATGCGAATATTCGTTACATCACTATCTAGAACTTTAGGTTTTCAATTGCGCAGTTAGAGTAATGATTTGACCATAGATAAATAAAATAACCGGCCAAGTGCGAGTCAGACTCGCGCAGTAAGGGTTCCGTACCTCTCAACGACCTGATACCCCATAAAAACTGATTTAATTTACGAGAGTTTATCAAAAGACATCAACGTACAGTGCGCGAAATATGAATTTTTGCATGTCTTTCTTACGCAGGTAGTACCACCACATATGTCTATGTTTGTCTTATTTTTAGTACTTATTTGTTGCTAAACTACATAATATGCACTATAATCTGACCAAGTTTGACGCTGGTATATATTACCGTTTTGAAGATAGAGCAGGAACAAAAACGTTGAAAAAAATGCATGTCAGGTTTCTTGTATGGAGATTCCCTTTGGTTTTAGACTTTTTTTGTTTTTAGTATTTGTCGTGATACACCTTATAGCAACACAATTTCTGAGAAAATTTCAACCGGTTACCTATTACCGTTCAAAAGATACAGCCCTGTGACAGACAGACGGACGGACGGACGGACAGCGTAGCGAGAGTAATAGGGTCCCGTTTGGCACCCTTCGGGTACGGAACCCTAAAAAGGAGATGTGCCCGATAGGAACAACGCTTAAAGCTTTGATATGCGCAAAATGATCACATCGCCGACGGAAAGCATATTAGATAGTAGATTAAAGTACTGCATGCCCACTGATGATGAAATCTATGGATTTGCCCTATACAGCGTGTTATTGAAATAACTGAAAACCTCTTAAGGGGTAATTGTACCCATCAGTATGAACAACTTTACTATGGGACATGATATCGCGAAAAAAAATCAGCTGATCCCTACATTTTGTCGATTCATATGAATGCTTAAGTAAGGAGACACCAGACAGCCATTGTTATTTTTTTCGCGATTTCAATGTTGGTCCCATAGTAAAAAAAAAACAAATGAGTACAATGACCCCTTAAGAGGTTTTCAGTTATTTCAATAACACATTGTATTGCTTATGCTGTATGAGTAGCAATTAGGTCGCTGAACCATCATTTATACAGAAGAAGGCTGCCAACAAAACTTTCCAATCAATCAATTAGCTGGCGAATTTAAAGATTAAAGAGATTAAGTTCTTTGGCTCTTTATTCGTATTCTGGATCTGAATTTCCTAATGGTACGGCGGAGCGTAGAATAAACTGGTTCCCGTAATTGCACTTTGGAGACATGTTGTCAAGGACCACATGTGGTCCCCATATTGTATTAGATCGAAAATACTTCTGTGATTTCTCCGTTTATAGCTTCTGCCCATAAGCTTATACGAAGACATGGTAATTATGCAGTATTGGAAAAAATACTAATTATAATACACCTTCTCGATTGTCGAGACTTTTACCCAATCAGGGTGCTAGAATTGACGATACCGAACCATTCCTCTTTTGTGCATGAAACGACTATCAATACGGCGGTTTTCATAACGGTTTTTTTTCTTTTCCAGGCGAATGATAATAATTATTATGACGTTTGAAGTGTAAGTGTATGAGACCACTGCCTGACCTGGCTGAATTACACCTTAACTCCTTATTGGCACCTTACAATTGAAATATGGTGAGAACCCTTACAGAACAAACTGGTTAGGGTTTATTGAATCACTTCACGTTTGTATGTTAATGCCAAGTCTAACTAGGCCATACAAGTTACCGGTCCTAACATTGACGATTTCAACATCGCATTTCCGTTTTGAGACGCTTGCTACCTTTAGTAATTAAAACAGGCTTCATCATAAATAAGTACATTTAGAAGGAAAACTAACTTTGAGTACTAAATAAACGAGTTAGCTATTTGGGACATCGTTTAGTACAGTCATGCGGTATGCGCTGCGATGGTAACAAAACAACCTATACTATCAACTAAGCTACTACAGCTTGTAACAACTAAGCTGACAACTCCATCAACTCAGCCTATCGCAGTCCACTGCTGGACATAGGCCTCTCCCAAGTTGCGCCACAACACTCGGTCCTCTGCCTTCCGCATCCAGTCCCCCCCAGCCACTTTCTTCAGGTCGTCGGTCCACCTGGCGAGGGGGCGCCCTACGCTGCGTTTGCCGATTCGCAGTCTCCGCTCATGGACTCGTCTGCTCCATCGGCCGGTCCATCGACAGACATGGCCAGTATTGGGTTGGCGATCGCAGTTGGTTGTTTAAATACTCAGAGAACGCTGCTGCCCATCCTCTGGTACGACATCCGATCCGGAACTAGTCTTCATTCCCTCGATCTTACATCTTCATTTCCTTTAACTTGACGTCATGTTTTTACAGAATATGTTTATGGGATTGAGGCTATAGCCCCAATCCCTAACCCTATAGGTTCACATCCGTAAATTAATAAGTAGGTCGTCAATAAAGTAGTGAGCTAAATTTTGGAGAAACTAAGATCTAGGTATTTTGAATTTTTGAAAACCGGTCATCCATGTAATTTGTAAAATTATATCAAAACTAGTCGAGTTTGCTATGCTTGGTTTTTCTTTACAACGTTTAAATACACAAATGAAAAAGAAGTTTCCCCGAGGCTAACTAGTTTATAGGAATTATCATGAAAATTGCCCCCCCCCCCCCCCCCCCTCCTCCCTGAGCAGAATCCTGGATCTGCACCTAGTCCGGCCTGAAGTTGTCACAAGACCATCGCGTCGTAGTAAGGTAGTAACACAGATATAGTAAAAAATATAGACAAAGGTGGCCACTGACGATGCTTCCAACCATGTGAATGGCGTGGCCGTAATGTTATTTTTAAACCAGTCAAGCTTTTTTGGATGTAGTCATTAAAACGACGTCCGAATGGATACATCGTCAGTGCCCACCTTTAGTGCTGCGAACAACCATAGTGAAGCCAACAAAAACCGTGCTCCTTCATGTACAACCAGTGCTCACGCACACACATGCACCTTAAACCGTGCTCACCCCTCTCAGTTCACATGTCGCGGCATCTTCCAGTAAGCATCGTGAAAACAAATATCCTTCAGGTGCATGGTGTGTAGGTACGTGAGCACTGGTTGTCTCTCACTCTTCACTATGGTTGTTCGCAGCACTTGTCTATATTTTTTACTATGTCTGTAAGCAGTAATCGTTTTGTGTCTTGGTAGCAAGGGGCGTGGAAAACATGCGAAGCGTCTAACTTCAGGCCAAATTAGATGTCGAGTTGAAAAAAAAATGGATTGGAAGCCGCTTCGAGCCTCTAGTACCGTCTGGCCATTTTATAGAAATTGACATGAAAGTTGCCCCCCCCCCCACCCCTTTAACGAAACCCTGGATCCGCGCCTGAGTTAAGGTCTTCGAGGTCATGTAATGTCATGTATTCAATGAAGAGGGTGAATTATTCAATTTAGGGTAAAAACAATTAAAGACATTGAATACTGCAAAAATTGCATTTATTTATAAAAACTAAATTATATTTACATGTACGTAAATAATACGATGCGTCAAGATCAGGTCCGTAGGCAACAGTCAAAGCAGTACATAATAAATAATAAGTTACAGTAGCCAGGCGAGGTCATCAGGCGCACCTAGTCTTACTGAACGAAACGGCCGTAGACTGGGCCGGACAGCAAAGGCGAAAAAAACTAGTACACAGGGCCGTTTCTTCTCAATTTTACCATACAAACATAAAAAGCCCAATGTTACATTTTGACGTTTTACGCATTTTAAAAAGTATTGTCAAACAGTTGAGCCCAAAAACAAAAACATTAACTTCTAGAAAAGATAGGTAAATAACACATTTGAATTCGCCTTTGCCGTGTAGCCGCGGTCTATGATTTCTAACCAAACTATTACCGAACAATCTCAGCCAAAAATCATGCAACTACCTTCAATAATATCCTTCCTTTGTTATCAATATCTCAACAGACTAACACTGTACTAAACTTGAAATCTGTACAAATCCCTGACGACGTCAGAAAACGGTGTTATACATGACATAGGTACTAACGTTGAATAACACTTCTAAACACATTTTTCTGAAACGTAACGCCATAACCATTATTGAATCGTTCAGCAAGGACCAGGTCGCGTTGTAGTCGTTGTTGCTGGGCTTAGCCCCACGGGTGGGCGACGCCGACGTGGGAAGCGGGCAGCGTGTACCTTGCGACGGGAGCGGCGACCGCGACCTGCGCAGGCGCAGCGTATATCTTCGCCACAGGTGCTGCGACCTGGAGTCACAGTAAATTATAAATTAACAGTAGTTACACCTAATTGAATTTGAAATCAGTCATTATTTCAGAGTTTATATTATTTGTGCACATGATTTATGTATTTGACTGCCTCGTTGGTCTAGTGGTCGCAAGCGCGACTGTTAAGGGGTCCCGGGTTCGATTCCCGGGTCGGGCAAAAAGTATTATTGGTATTTTTCTGTCAAGAAAATTTCTCAATACCAATGTAACTTCTTGATTTGACATTGTGTTTTTGTCTGCAAAGCCCATGGGACGCTAATGATGAAGCATCTAGTGATCTCGTATACATCCACCTTAATTCGCGTTAGTGTGGGTACGTGTACAAATGCAGTTTGCCTCGTGTAGAGGTGTAGTAGGTGATTGGTTACGCCTGCTTCATACATTTTGACTAGCCCGAGGTGTATTAATTCTTTATTATTATATTCATTATTGTACATACACCAAACGAAAACAAAGACAGTAGTGTAGCAGTGTATAGTGTAGTGGGGTGTGTTCGGATGGAGGATATTCATGAGGATTTCCCTTCAAAAAGGTACCAACCACAGCCAGTCTACAATAGCTCATGGCTGTGAGCTTCTAGCCATGTATACATGCTGAAATTTGAATAGCTTTTATCCCGAAAAAGGGTCATTGTACTCATCATTATGAACAACTTTTACTATGGGACCAACACTGAAATCGCAAAAAAAAAATCAGTTGGTCCCTACATTTGTGTTCACTTAAATCGATAAAATGTATAATAAAATTTCAGCATGTATAGCTAAAAAACCGCTAAAATAATGACGATAGAAAATGAAGCCAGGTTACGTAGTAACTAATAGGTAATCTGTGCCGCAGGGCCTTACCGCATGAGCAGAAGAGCCAGTCCTCTCCACCACGGCGTTGAAACCATTGATGTTGTCGGCAGTGTAGGTGACCTTGCGCACATGGCCGTCTGGTTCCACCAGGCTGTAAGAGCCTTGTACTACGCCGTTTTGCAGCGTTTCCGAGGCATCCTTGTGGTCGCCGGTGGCCGGGTCCGCTACCCCGTACGAGAAACTGTACGCAGGGTTGGGATCTACAGGCTCGGCGCGGATCACCTGTTTCAAAGATGGAGTTGGCTATATGTGTTCAATAACATCAACACGACAAATAATCTCTAAGTATTAATAATTTTATGTTTTAAAGCAAAATCAACGCAATGCATACTTTACTTTGAGCTACGCTTATTGGCATATTGTTAATTTCATATTTAATAAATAAGTTTGTTTTCTCTGCAAGTGAATTTGTAATTCTTTTGAGAAAATAAATCTCTTCAACCGTAACCTCCTGTCAATCATTATGTCGATATTGCCCAGTTACTGAGTTATGTGGGTCTGATAACTGTCGTTTTGTATAAAATTACTGCATTCAGCCGCATCTGGAAGATCCAGGACCCAGCTTCGATCCTCGCCTACAGGTAAATAGCTACAGACAATTTTAGATAAAGTCTAATTGGTTTTTTTGATAGGAGACCTAATAACCTCATTGGCGACCTATAAAACAATCGACTTTTCTAACCTTTTAGGATTTAAAGCGTGACGGTTTAATCTTACCGGAGCTGAAACAGCTTTAATAACGGGCGTCCCGTACGCCGCGTGTGCGTAGGCAGGGGCCGCGTACGTGTGTGCGGTGATCGCAGGTGCATACGCAGGGGCGTAGGCCGGCGCTGCCACGGCGTGCGTAGTGTAAGCCGGCGCAGCGTAGGCTCGTGTGGCGTAGGCTGGCGCAGCGTAGGCTCGCGTAGCGTAGGCTGGCGCAGCGTAGGCTGGCGCGGCGTAGGCTGGCGCGGCGTAGGCTGGCGCGGCGTAGGCTGGCGCAGCGTAGGCTGGCGCACCGTAGCCGTAGCCGTCCAGCAGCCCCGGCCGCGCCAACGTACCGGCGCACGCGCAGAATAACAATAATAACTGACAGGAATGCATGAAATATGGGTTGAAAATGAAATATTTCTAAGATTACAGAAACATTATCAGTTATGGATTTTTTTACTTTTTATATTTTTCTCTCCATATAAATATTAAATACTAGCTGACGCCTGCGGCTTCGATTAAACATTTAATTTCAGTTAGTGGTCAATCTGTGTGCCTTCAATCCAAATGGTCCGGTATTTTTGCGCGATGCTCAAACAAACGAACAGACAATTACAGTTTTATAATAACACCGCTACATACGCGGCCGCGAACCCCTGAAAACGATGTTACATTGCCTGGAGCTTTTAGTAAAACCATTAAAATGTTTGGTTTAAAAACGCAATGTACAGCATCTTCGCCAGTACGCACAATAACTACTATACACAAAAGACGCTTACATTACAACAAAACCAAGTTCACTCAACTGACTTCTATAATTCTTCTAAATCTCTCTCTCTCTCTCTAAAGATTTTTACACAATGGCCATTCCTGGTATACATGGTGGTCCCTACATTTTATTGATTTAAGTGAACACAAATGTAGGGACCAACTGATTTTTATTTCGCGATTTCAGGGTTGGTCCCATAGTAAAAGTTGTTCATAATGATGAGTACAATGACCCGTTTTCGGGATTTAAGCGACTCAAATTTCAGCGTGTTTAAAGTACCGGACAGACCACGCACAGACGAAGCTGTGAGCATAGTCCGATATAGTGCACCAGTTTACAAGTTATATGATCTGAAATTTTGATGTAATATTACAATATCGCTCATTGTTCAGTGATCTTAAGTACCCAGTTCGGACCTTTTCCTGGTTTGAAATAGTAGTAATTGGCAAAAGACTCGAGCTTACTGGTTTTGGCTATCTTTCGATAATTTACAATACTTGACTTCTGTAACTTATATTTTGTCACAGGGTATGATATTTATGAACAATTGAAAAAAAAAATTGTAAGGTCTTCTAAATGGCAAGTTTTACTCCATAAAACATGAAATAGAGTCCAGCAGAACTTCAAAAGTTCACAACTACTTCCTATTTTAACCAAATTCTGTTTATTTTGCTTTACTTATTTTAAAACAACATTAATATTACCTTAGCGAGCATGTCTGTCGCGTGCGCACGTCGTGGGGTGGACTGCACGTGTGTGGCTCCCCGCCAGTGCGCCGTATATAAAGCGACGCGGAGGCTGCGCCTGCGCACCGGTCCGCGTGCGAGCTACACTTGATACACATTTCGCAACTTAGGATACTGGCATAATATGCGTCCCTGCGTGATATACGTGTATAATGTGTCGGCTTAATTATTAGTTAGGTAAGCCCTTTTATACAGATGGAAATTCTTATCTGTTAAGATTTCGGTTCCGTGTTCCAGATGGGGCCGGACGTAAAGAATTGCACCACCCTATATATTCTCATGGGTGTCGTAAAAGGCTACTAAAGGATTCACCAGAGTATGGGCAGCAGCGTTCTTTGAGTATTTTACCAACCAACTGCGATCGCCAACCCGCCTGCCAAGCGTGGCGATTATGGTGTATCCCCCCAACCTGCATGGGGAGGCCTATGTCCAGCAGTGGATGTCTTTCGGCTTAAATGACGATGATGAAGATTTCGGTGCTAACAATTTTTTTTAAATGTATTGTAACGTCCCTCTGTTATTATTATAATCTTTGTCATTGTAGACACCTTTAATACCATTTTATTATTCTAATAAAGAGCAGTATATACTCAACAGTCATTGGTTTCATTTACTGTATCTGCCTCCCGTACATGGCGACCCTGCGCGAAGAATCTGTTATCCGAGCGTCGCGTATTTGACACCAGCCAGCGCTGGTGCAATGTCGACCTAACTTTGTTACTTTAGCTGATAGGTAGTTCCTTTGAAATTCATTAAGGGACAAGGGACATCCACTATGGAGGCAAGATTCAAAGCAACGCATGTATCTACTGTTAGCTGTAATTCAGCATTATTACCTGTTACCATTATTTACCCGAGAAGATTAACAATGTCTGAACAAAAAAGGTAAGTAGGCACCTATATAACGTGTTATTGAAATAACTGAAAACCTCTTAAGGGGTCAATGTACTCATCAGTATGAACAACTTTTACTAAAAAGTTAGTTAGTTAGTTAGTTAGTTAGTTTTAGGGGACCAACCCTAAAATCGTGAATAAAAAATCTGGTGATCCCTACATTTTGTCGATTCATGTGAACACGATTCACGATTTCAGGTTTGGTCCCATAGTAAAAGTTGTTCATACTTATGAGTACAATGACCCCTTAAGAGGTTTAGTATAAACCATGGTATAATTAGATGTTTCACCAGGTATTCTCTTCCCGCAATGACAGCGCGATGCCTCCAAGCTACGTCACGATCAGTGTTGCCATTGATGAGTATAATGACCCCTTAAGAGGTTTTCAGTTATAACTCAACAGCGCGACAGCAAAGTAAGGGTTTCGTTTTTCACGCGTATCTATATTTCAATAACACGTTTTATAAGCATCGCTCCTTAAAATTCGTTCGCTCGTTGTAGTGCGAAATTAGTGATCTACACATAAAGGTATTATACTGACGTAATAGAGGCACTGTCACCTCATTATCACGTCACCGAAAGCAAAATGAGTATATGTGCGAAATTGACACGTGTAGGAGTGATTTTTAGTGATGTGACATGGACGTTTCCGCATTATCGATATAGTTCAACCGGCCTTACTTTTAAGGAGTGGTAGTATTTTAAAACTGCTAAGCTATTAAGTAACTATTGTTTTAAAATTACAGATATTTGAGACATAATTTTATTTGTTTTAAAAGATTGAGTTACGCAATTAAGGGCTATATTATAATTACATTATTAATGTCACGAAGGTAAGGAATACATAAGTAAAAAATAAAAAAATAAATTAATCATCATTTCAGCCGTAAGACGTCCACTACTGGACACAGGCCTCCCCCAAGCATATATTGGCCATATATGCCATAATCACCACGCTTGGCAGGCGGGTTGGCGATCGCAGTTGGTTGGTTGCACTCCACTTCACTCCACCTCCACTTCCACCTCCACCTCCACTTCCACTCCACTTTCATTCATCCATCTATCCATCCATCCATCCATCCATCCATACTTACAAACTTTCACATTTATAATATTAGTAGGAAGTAGGATAGGATAGGATTTTTGGAACTAAAAATTTTGACTTTCTGTCTCCATAATAATTTGTCATCTTCGGTTGAACTAGTTTTTTATCTCTAACTCTTCTTGTATTATATTTATTTTTAACTTTTACTTTATACTCGTCACTTCGTAGACTTACCACTTTGAATATTTACCATTATTAAAGTAAAGATCTTTATAAGAAACAAACACCGACCCGAACAAATTCCGAAGGTATGGATCGTTGGTGATTTCACTAAAAGATACAGTTATCCTTGAAATATCTACTGCAAACCCTGTAGTTTTTTCGAGGCTTTCAACTTTTTTTTTATTGTATAGGATGGCGAAACGAACTAAAAGCCCACCATATGTTAAGCGGTTACCTTTGCCAATAACAACTGCAATACCATCTAGGCTGTTACCTAAATGGTACCGCAAGTCGGTTCGCAAGTCTCATGTGATTGTAATTACACTGGCACCACACAGCAATGCAAGCATCACTATTTGGCGGAGAATAGTAGATACGGTGCTTATTCGTTTTAACATTTGTGCCCATCCATTTTTCTTTAATAACAGCATTTACAGGAAATCTGGAAGTTATGAAGTTAGCCGGTCAATATTTTACAGCATTTTTAGCCCGGCCGCACATTGTCATAAAATAGCACCGTATTTACATTTTAATATGTCAAAAGCAGACATACGATCCGGAAAATTCTGTCAGTCTGCGGGGCTGGTACTAAAATTAACTGTATAAATGTAAAATAAGCATTATGAAAGTAGTATTGTCCTGCAGATACTTACCTGTAAAACGTCTCTTTGCCATAGACGTACAACATACTATTATAACATCGTAAAAGTACAACCATGGTATAGGTTCCGGCGCGTCAGATTTTTTCTGTGATCAATGAATGAATCATTGTGATTTCCTTCCAATGTGCGGCCGGACTAAATCAACCTTTCAATACTTTCAACCGACTTCAAAAAAAGGAGGAGGTTCTCAATTCGATTGTATTTTTTTTAAAGCAGTAACGGACACTAACTTGTGACATGTATGGTGCTAGGTAGTACAAAAAATATATAATTGAAACTATCGACATATCGATATATTTTGAGCAATCCATATGCGAAACGGTTTCATTTTCACGTACACAATATTTTTTTATCTAACACATAATTATTTAAAATAACATATTATGTAGAAAATAGGGTATTTACTGCATGTTATTAATGTATTACTAAATAATTTTAAGAATAACTTCTATGAAAATAAGCATTATGAAAGTAGTATTGTCCTGCAGATACTTACCTGTGAAACATCTCTTTCTTTAGGTTAATAATGTAAATTACACAGCAGTATAACACAGAACACTACACCAATACGATTATTGATATTAATTGGATAAAATACAGAACGATTGTGAAATAAATCATAAAATAATACGAGATTATATTTTGATGGACGCTATGGGAGATTACAATTGTCAAAATCGGTTCTACTGACATGTTATTATGTCTCTTTCTAGCATATAGGTTTTTTCGTAAAGATCGGTATCTCAGTCGCACACTGTAGTGGTCTATTACGTGAGTATAGAAATGTCTTTGGATCTACATGTGTATCTAATTGACAAGTAGGCAACTAGACGGCAGTGTAGTGTAACAGCGCCCTAAATCGAAAGTTCTAAAATCTGATGCAAGAAATACAAAGTTTTGCGCGTAGTTGTCAATTTATCAGTTCTCTGGTATCAGTGTAGACTGCTATGGACACACATATGGGCTTGGCATAACTAGGTCTTAACATTTGTGACCCAACCTACATGTGTAGCACGCTTTACCTAGGTACCAATTTCGTGCTACTCGCAAATAGTTTAATTACAAATATAAATTATGTACATAATAGTGAATGTATTTGCGAACGCTGTCCTACGGCCGTAAAGCCTGAGTCATATAAAGGTGAACGTGTGGGGGAAGATAATCATCATCAGCCCATTACTGTCCCACTGCTGGGCACGGGCATCTTCTCAGTATGAGAAGGTTAAGGCCTTAGTCCACCACGTTGGCCTAGTGCGGGTTGGCGGACTACACACACCATCGAGAACTGTATAAAGCACTCTCAGGTGTGCAGGTTTCCTCACGATGTTTTCCTTCACCGTTAAAGCAAGTGATAATGAATTTTTGATCCACACATGATTTGGAAAAGTCAGTGGTGCGGGCGGGGTTCGAACTCAGACTCTCCTCTATCAAAGACAAGCGCTCAACCGCTAGGCTATCACCGCGCACCGCGGAAGATAATAACCAGCGATAATAACACAATAAATGTATAACAGAAACTTTCAAATTAATTAGAACAATTGGATTACCTAATTAGATTTGAGGTGATTTCATGTTATGCAGGCATGTTTGGACCAGAATTTGGGATCCTGCTGCAACCAGTAAACAATACATAATTTTGTGACGTGAAAATTACTATACTTACCACAGGCCACTCCTGAACATAAGCCTTTCTCAAGTTCAAAGACACCACTAACATAATTACCTATGGTGTTATTAAAAAACACCGCATCGCGATTTTGTGAGAACTTTTTAGGGCGCTGAAATGTCGCCGAAATACAGAGAGAAAAACGTCAAAACACGATCATCGCATGCTATATCGGAACGATAGTTGATACGGATGACGGAGTAGCAAATTGTGAGATGAATGTGACGATTAATCGAATATTGTCAAACGCGAGTAGACTTCTTGGCCAAATATGGGGCCCAATGTGGTGTAAAAAAAACTCACGGACGGCGACGGAATAAGACATCAAAACAACCAAACAGATTAATTCATTATTACAGTCTCATTTTATTACGCTATTGACTTACTTATAAATTGATTTGACCAGGACCTAGAGCTATGACACTAGACCCAAATAACTTTAGTTATCAATGTCATATCATATCCGTGCAAATAATATCGTTTACAATGCGGTCTGTTAGCTACGACAAAGAATAAGGGTATCTAGGTCTTTTGTAACTGTACCTTTGGTCCTACTGTAAGCGGACATAGAGATAATCATTATTTTTACTCGGCTGCCCCAGAGGCTAATGTTTTTTGTAAAAGTATGTGGACGCATCCAGACGCGAATTGCAAGGATAGGGCCGCCCACGGGGTCGGGTGTCGGGTGACACGTCAGCATCACCGCACCGGGTGGACAAGCAAGACCACCAAAATAAATTCCAGGCTTAGTTTTATAACAATTTGAACTAACTTTTTGGGATGGGATTTTAGATAAGACGAACTTTTCCAGTACAGTTTGAATTCTAGTGCGTGCATGATTACCTACCGCACCATTTTTATTCGTCCGAGTACCGCACAAACAAAATTTTAAGTTTCTATATTTATTATTTCCACAATAAAATTTATATATTTTTAAAATATTATCCTTCAAAAACCCTTATCATTGAAATAATTGTTATTGGTGGTAGCATAGAACTATAACACATGTCTATAAAAACTGAAACTAAACTTTTGTCTGAGGTCCAGCCCAACCCCAATACCGCTTCCCGCTCGCAATGTGACCGCAGTTTCGGCCACACACTGTACATATTCTAGTCTGCAACGCCGCTTAGAAACGTAATTTGGCGTAATGTAGGTCACATTCGGCCCGTAGTTATTCCGGTACGAGTACGTATAACAACCAGACATGTGCAAGCCAGTTTAAAATTCATATCTAGCCGCAGCCGCGCCCTTAAGCCAGTGCACGCATAATTCGACATGTGCATTAGAACAGCTAAGTGGTTTTGCAAGGACAAGTTTTGCGGTTACGATCTTTGATATTAAGTTACACATATAAGGAACACTAATTAGTTCGTAAAACTGAAATGTGTGTAAAAATTTAAATGTGAAATGTATGCGAAGTCTACAAATAAGCTAACTGTATTGATTGAATGTTAAAATTACGTATGACAAAGAGCAAGCAAACAATCTGAATAGGGTATATATTTGATCAATATACAAACCTTTATAACAAACGTAAACGGCAACAACAATGTGAGATACGTACAGTTACGATCCTTCCCGATGACACATTTTGTCAACAAAGTCCCTTGAACCAATCCTGCTACATTACACGTACCTACGGCTGCCGTCGAACACTGAGCGCAAGCGATTTTAGCCGAAAGTTCACTGATATTACATCTCCAGAACCGGGGAGCATCTCGTTGTGTTGTTGGGCATCTCGTGCCGAGGCTGGCCTCCATCGAAAGGACACAAATATGTCTCTCTAGGGCAAATTATTCAGCTAGGTAGTCACAACTTAGAGAAAAAATACGAATGTATCCAATTGGGCTGGGTAGCGTTTGACAAACTTTACTGTGTCTTCTCGTCGCATCGCAAAGTCCAAAGAGAATATTAGGTATCACTGCAAAGTCTGTAGAGTGTAGATTAAAAGTCTTCAACTTCTGTCACGACGAAAGAACTTTTATATCATGACCTACCTATAGACATGTTGAAATAATGGCTTCTTTCCCGAAAAGGGGTCATTATACTCATCATTATGAACAACTTTTACTATGGGACCAACCCTGAAATCACGAAAAAAATCAGGTGGTCCCTACATTTTATAGATTTAAGTGAACACAAATGTAGGGACCAACTGATTTTTTTTTCGCGATTTCAGGGTTGGTCCTGAAGTAAAAGTTGTTCCAAATGATGAGTACAATGACCCCTTTTCGGGAAAGAAGCGATTAAAATTTCAGCATGTATACGGTACCGAGAAGTGGAGTAACAGTTAGACCATTAATGATTATAATCCACAAATTCCAATTCTCACAGCAAGCTATAAAGCAAGTTATGCTTGAAGTTTCTTTGAAGGATAAGAACCACAGTAAGATTATCTGGAGGAGAACCGAAGTGATCGACATAGCTTGCAGAATCAGCAAGCTAAAGCGGCACTGTATTTCGGCGAAATGAGAATCCGACCATTTGCGAATCCGACCAAGTGCGAACAAATGGGCAATGGTCTAGCCACTGACCATGTCTGTTGAAGCCGTTGGAGCAGACGACTTCAGACGAGTCCTTGTGTGAAGACGGCAAATTGCCAAACGCAGCGTAGGACGCTCAAGACGGCTTGACGACCTGAAGAAGGTAGTTGAGGTGATATTTATTTGTTACTAGCGATCCGGCCTGGCTTCGCAAGGGTGCAATTTAATTTTTTCTATTTTATTTTATTTTTATATACAATCTCGTTCTTATTTTATACTAAGCCTCTTATGGGGTCATTGTACTCATCATTATGAACAACTTCTACTATGGGACCCAAAGATAATATAATGGGACCAAAGCTGAAATCGTCAAAAAAAAGTTTGCTGATCGCTGATCCCTACATTTTCTCTATTGATGTGAACACAAATGTAGGGATCAGCAAATTTCTTGAATTTCCATTTGAACAATTTGGGAGATTCCTGGGCTATAACCAACATTAGACTGCTTTAGGGTTAGGCAGAGTTGATTAATAACAAACATACTAATCGCAGTTTCGGTTTATTTCTTTACTTTATTTAAAAATGTTCTAACTGTTTAATGTAGTTTAAACAAAAACAATCATGTTAATTAAACGTGACAATAAATAACTTAATGTTAACTGCATCGTCTTATGTGTAAAAATAGGTATCTTATTTCGACAAGTCAATAATATGTTTCAGATTCGACCCATTTGGATATGTTATTTCTAATTAAATATCGCCTCGTTTCGTCCATTAATATCATAAGAACCATAAAAGGACATGCCAAAAAGAAATCATACCAAGACAGTGTCTCCGTACTGAAGAGCTCATGACACAGTGGCAGGTAAGCTACACACAGCGCAGCAATTAAGTCTAAAACGATACTAATATTGAGGACGTGGTTCCTCATTCCTTTCTTTAGAATGGAAATTCGTCTAGTTTTACAAATGATCACGTCTGATATCTGAGTCCAGCACACCGCTACGAAATAAGCCGTTTGCGCTTTTCTTTCAAGCTTTTTCCTGTCTTGGTAATTCCACTCACGTTCTAACGTATCTTTCACGAAGAGTCGCGAAGCCTCCCACTCGTTTCGAATAAACAGCAAACTAGAAGGAAAGAACCCATCCTGAGCGTACACTATGAAATACGCGTACATCCCAGCGAAGAACTGAATCAGTCCTACTTGAAAATACGCCATGAATAATAATACGCCATTGACAAGATGATCTGATAACTTGCGAGGTGGTATAGACATTATATCTTCCTCTGAATCCTCGTACGCTAAACTCATTGCTGGCAGCAGATCAGTCCCAACGTTTATTACTATAATCAACATCAGTGTTATAGGCAAGGGCATCCCGAGACACGCATATAACACAAAAGGTAACATTTCGGCTGCATTCGATGTAAGTGTATATGCAATGGTCTTTTTTAGATTATCGAAGATCCTTCTACCTTCCTGCACTCCAAGTACTATAGAAGCAAAATTATCGTCTAACAGGATCATATCGGCAGCTTTTTTAGAGACCTCAGTACCGTTAATTCCCATGGCTATGCCAATGTCTGCTTTCTTCAAGGCCGGGGAATCATTTACACCATCTCCGGTCACAGCTACAACGTACCCCAGCGATTGATAAGTCTCAACAATAAATAATTTCTGCTGGGGACTGGTCCTAGCGAACGTGATCTCCATGTATCTATTTTGCACAGTTTTTAAATCGTAGACGCTCATTTTACGGAGTTCGTCCCCGGTTACCACTGCTGCTTTGAATTGACTCTTAATGTGTGGTGGGACGTCAGCCAGGTCAATGTGGTGCTCGAACGCGTAGTCGTACGCAGTAGGCAAGGTAATAGTGCCACACTTGCGAGATATAGCCAGTGCTGTCACGGGATGATCGCCAGTCACCATAACTACCTTGATACCGGCCGTCCTACATAAATTAATGTATTTATCAATATCACGTCTTGGAGGATCAATCATCGATATTGCTCCAAGAAAGATAAGATCTTCCACGGGAAAATTACGCGACTGAGTATCGAATTTATAGCCTATCGGATAGGAATCAATTGGTAATTTGAGATCACAATATCCGATGACTCGCTCACCCATATTTGCCATCTTTATAAAATTCGCTTTTAATTCTTTTTTCAACTGTGGCGTAAGAGTTTGCGGACCTTCGTCAGTGTGAACCCTAGAACAGTATTCTAAAACAATTTCAGGCGCTCCTTTCATTATCAAGTAGTAGCTATGGGATATTTGCATACGATGAATCGTGACTTGGTATTTATAAGCCGAACTGAAAGGAATCTCTGCTTCTTTCGGGTTTTCGTCTCGAACCTGAGATGCTCCACGGTGCAATTCCATGTATCGTAATATTGCAGACTCGGAAGCGTCACCCATGATTCTTCTCTTTTCGATGGGCATGTGCATAGTGTCATGACTAAATGTAGCTTTTAGGTTAAGCGAAGCTGCTAAACATAAAGTAGAATAACTTGGATTCGACACGTAAGAATGATCATCTTTATCTATTATTTTAAAATTGGTAAATAAGTGGGACACATTCATTTGATTTTCGGTTAGAGTTCCAGTTTTATCAGAACATATGCATGAAGTAGAGCCTAGCGTCTCTACAGCTTGCAACGTTTTGGCAAGACAGTTCTTCCGCTTAAGAGATTTCGCTGACAGCGTCATGCATACTGTTAACGTTACGATCAAACCCTCTGGTACATTGGCCAATATGATGCCCAGCATATACTGTAGCGCTGACAACCAACTCCTCTGTATAAAATACACCATCATAAAGAATATTATTCCGAATGCGAATGCGACGCCGCATAAGAGCTTGATGAAATGTGTGATTTCTTTTGCAATAGGTGTTTCTTCTTTCTTCAAGCCAGTCACCAATCCAGCAATTTTTCCTATTTGTGTCATTTCTCCAGTTGCTATGACTATGGCTTTAGCAAATCCTTCAGTAATGGGACATCCAAAGTACGCCATATTTTTAGACTCCATAGGATTAGAATGAGTGCATTCAGGTCTGTGCTTTATTGGTTCGGATTCTCCAGTCAAAGAAGACATATCCGTATTGAAATTGGTGCATGTAAGTATTCGTACATCGGCTGGCACAATATCTCCACCACTCATTTCTACAATATCACCGACGACCAGAACGGCGTTGGGTACAGTTTTCCTGATACCATCTCGTATCACAACAGCGTTCGGAGGTACTAGTTTCTCAAAGCCACTCATAACTGCAGCATTCTTGGCTTCTTGATAAAATCCAAAAAGCCCTGTGCCTATAATAGTGCCGGCTATCACGAATCCCAAATAGAGATACTCTTTTGCAGAGTGGCCATCAGAATCCGACCCAGAGTCAATTTTATGGGAACAGAAGAACCCAATGAAATTGACTATAGCGGCAGCCCAAAGTACACATTGAAACCATCCAAAGAGATTGTGGCGAAATACTTGCCATAGACTGGTGCCTTTAAGTTCCTTAAGCTCGTTCGGGCCGTAGCGATCTAACAGCTCTGCAGCGAAGCTCTCAGTGAGTCCGTGTGTCACACTTGTTCGATACACGTTTTCAAGTTGCGCCGGAGTCAGGAAGTGATCTCCTGTGTGAGTTTCTTCCTTAAGTAGGGATATCTCTGATATGTCGACAGCACTGTGGGCCATCATGCTCGCCCGGCGAACACTCCTTAAGGAGGTGGTGCTGGACCGTCGGCGGCCGGAAGAATGGTGAGGCATGGCTATAATTTACAATTGCGCCAAATAATTTGAAGACAGAGGAAAACATGGACACATGTATACCCGTGTTATATGTTTTTATAATCACTATGTACGCAGTGATTATGATTATTATCTTTGTACTATGTAATCTTTTCTTAGTTTATCGCTACTAGTTTAACGACATTACCGAAAATCTAAAACGTAGTGATCATATTATCTTTGCGAAAATCTGTCATAAGCTGTGACACATGACACGTGTTAGTTCTGTTCTTTTCTCTTTTATTTCTTATTCTTCTTTTTTCTGTAATATGCTCAGATGAACAATCTAGTAATAGGTTTTAAGTTGTGAAAATAAAATAGGTTTCATATTTTAAACCCAGGGTGCCTAGTGCGAGTTTGAAAGGTTGGTGGAAACTGGAAAGGTGTCGCCAGCCATAATTATAATCAGCGAAAAATAAAATTATTAATCTGGCATTTTATTATTTTTAACGCATTTACGTATGCGAAGCGAAATCTAACGATTTAAATTGTGGAAAGAAAAAATCACTCACGAGCTGGATTCGATCCTGCGACTCCTGGCTCAGTACCCCAGTGCTTTAGCCACTAAGCTACCGTGAACACTGCTCGTGGTATCGAAATTAACCTCCACTATTATTATTAGGTACCTAATAATATCGTCGCTGGCTTTTTTCTGCTAAGAGCTTATATACTACAGAAGCCAAAAAAGGCAGCCAAAAATAATGGTGAAAACTTATTGAAAAAAAAAATGTTGTAATTATCGAAATGCAACATTTTCACTTTCGCTGGCTTTTTTGGCTTCTGTAGTATATAAGCTCTTAGCAGAAAAAAAAAGCCAGCCTCGTTACTATTACCCTTTTACCTAAATTTTTATTATTTTTCGCTGATTACAATTAGATAGATAGATATATAAAACGTTTATTTAGTACAAAAACAAGACACAGGACATACAAGTAATATTACAATAAAAAAGTGTGACATGTGTCTCAGTATTGTACCAAACGGGTGTCCAGCTCAGCAAGGCTTGCGAGACACGTTTCAAACCAACCGACCAATTGACTTGATATTTTTTTTGGGTGTATTGGAAACGTAGCTGAACAGTTTGCAACAAAAAAGAAATACGATACTTTTAACAAAATATTTTTTGCCCCACCGCATAACTCCTGAAACCACCAGGTGCGGCCTGCCAGATCGACAGTTTTCACAAAAGGGTCCTTCAGGCTATAAATTACCTGAATTTTACCGTCGATAAAGTTACCTTGCTTGGCTTTATTTATTTATTGTTGAAACAGACAACAATTGGGTCTAGCATGTTAGTAACAAAGTGCTTTTTTCTATGTTAGTACTAAATAACTAATAATGACTTGGTCCGGTTGACCAGAGCCCACACAAGCGGGCTGTCAGCCCGGGCGGCTATCATGCGCAGAATGGAGTTAATCAGTGAAGGATGCTGGTGGTGGGCTAAGGTGCTCAAGCCCCCCTCAAAGGCATTTAGATCCACCCCTGACAAATCTAAAATTAAACTTGACCTACAGTAACATTTTCATCACTTATCCTTACTTAATCTAGTTCAGTTGTAGTTTACTGTTTATCTTGATAAAGCCTACCCTCAGCTGGGTCAAGCCCCTCCTAAATCAAAATCCACCACTGGAGTTAATGGTCGTTGGCTCTCAGTATATATTCGTCAACTTTAATTCATAAATCAGTAGTTCTTCCTAATATTCAAAAGCAGAATACGAATCAGTAAAAGTAAAGTAGTCTAAGGTTTCTAGTTATTTCTAGCGTGTTTATAAATAAGTAGTTTATATGAGCAAAAAAAAAAAAACGAGTGTGCTTTAGACCACACGACTGAAGTAAAACTTCACTTACTTATATCTCCCTCGATGCTATTTCAATGAGAACAAAGATATGGCGGCGCGGCGCGCGTACATCTGCCGGCGCTGTGTCGTGGCCAGCTGTACCGCGCCTCGCTCCCCGCGTCCCGCACTACCCCCTCCGTTCGCCTCACCCGATCACACTTTTCGTAACGCTCTCGCCAACTTACCTTCCAAGTCAAGTGTGCGTAAATAAGTTTTACTTCAAAAATTAAACGCTTAATCAATTACAAAATACTTTTATTACAAAGAATACCTTTGCTACAATACAGAATATACATAGTTACAACAGATTGATAGATTTACTATGAATCAAGGCAGGCTTACCTAATACTATATTCAACATTAAAAGCGATATTCACGACTCGACAAAAATCTAATGTGACAAAACCTTGTTGCCTATGTAAATTGTATCTAACTAGAATGCTGGCCATTTAACATACGATATTTTTGGCACAAAATACCGCTTATGATCTGAAAATAAATATAAAATTACTGGTTTATCATTACTGTACAATATCAACGAGAAAATACAAATAATATTTTATTTACAATCATGTTAAGTATTCTTAAGAGGAACAACATTATTCGTTTTAATTAATAATTGTTTTTCTTCAAAGGTATTATGACCCGCATTATCTCTGTGAGCAAAATATATTTTAAAAACTTACACACTTTAATTGCTTATTTCTAGACAAGGGCTAATTAAAACTTATTTCTGGTTAAAATAACATTTTTTCTTAGTTTACAAAAAGCATTGGTAAATCGACATCTATTTTTCTAGCATGTACTACATTTTGTCAGTTGTCTAGTAAATTGTTGACCTGTTGACCTTATCTATTTAAGGCCTAGTACGCACTACGGTTTTTTCCCGCCCGCGGTTTTGGCGGCAGGATGTGTAGCCAATGGGGTTTCGCAATTCAGCCGCAATTTTTTTACCGCAGCTGAAATGAGAAATCCTATTGGCTACATTTTTTTTAACAGTTTAAAAACCGCAACCGCAGTGCGTGCGGGCTCTAAGACTTATATTAATATTATTCTGAATGTTTTAAATTACTACATTATAGTAGGTACATTCTAAACAATTTGTTCGTAATATCACTGTTTATTAAAGTAAATAAAATTAAAATTAAGTTCTAGCAATCTGTACTGCACTAGCTTAACTGCAAACATTGATAGTTAATTATTAAGATTTGACAATATATTCGGATGATGACTATACATGCTGAAGTGTTAATGGCTTCTTTCTCGAAAAGGGGTCATTGTACTCATCATTATGAACAACTTTTACTATGAGACCAATCCTGAAATCGCGAAAAAAAAACAGTCTTTAGCTTTCCGGCTAAGCTTAAATGTGTTTGCGTAATAAGTAATAAGTAAGTGTACTAAAATGACTCCATCTGTTTAATAGCTCCAACATGCAGGAGCCGGTCGAGGCCTAACTGTAGCATCGTTAATATATTCTTATATATAATTAAAATAATTACAAATAAGTATTATTACTAGCAGCTCTACAAGTTTAGATACATTTTTATTACATACAAATGTTATTTTATTAATGAGGATAAATGGTTGAGCCAAAAGGGAATGAAAATATTGGCTACACATCAATATACAAAATTCTTAATATTAGGCTTGACATTATTAGGGTAACATACCGATGTATAGTCAACCATAAAATTACTTTACCACCCAGGATAAATATAACTCAAGGTCTATTTCTGTTTACAAGACCAATGCGACAGTTACTGTTGGCATCCCACAGAAAGAAAACGAACCTGGGGTGCGTTCACTTTTAACGCCCGACGACGCTATCGTACTAACGAACGCCCAAAGAACGGTCCGTGCGCCATCCACCGTCGTCGGGTGACATAACTGAACGTAGCCCTTTGACTAATTTATTATTACCCACAGAATTTATTGAAGGAAGGCTTATACGTTACGAACGAAGATCATTATGATTCATTCCATTTCTTGCTTACTATTTCTCCGAAACTTATGTATATATTAAATAAAACTTATTAGATTAGATTTGACATAATATTGATATTGAGACAATGGATTTTTCATTATGTCTAGAATTCGAGAGGTTATCTATAATACTTGTCTAGCTGTAAGTTTTCCAAGGAGTATAAAATAAATAAAATATATCAAAACCATAAAGGTATTATACTGTTACGTCAGTATAGAAATGTCTTTGATCAAAACGCTCTATGTAATGTCAAATCTCTTGAATTTTTACGTCACATGAAGCATTTTGACATGTGTCAAATCTGACCTATTAATTTATTCCAGGTACTGGGCAGTGATTATTTTCTCTGTGGTTCTGGGAGTTGTTGTCAAAAATGGTCAAGCAATTTTGTGGTAGACTATATACATCTATTCATATAATTACGTCAATAAATATACTGGTCTGCTCTGCTACGACTCTATGACCCGTTTCCATAAGACTTGAAAATTTCAAGAATCGTATAAATCGGTAAGGGGTCTTAACAATACATTAATGGTTTAACTGAGGAAATATATGAAAATAATCTCAATTAATTATTATGGAGTAACATCTTTGGTAACGACTACTTTGTACTTTTGACACACTTAAGGCTGATGTTCATCAACGTTAATTTTCTGATTAAACGGCCGATTACTCGAAAAATGTACTGGAATTGTGGGTAAACTGTTGTTTAACCAGACCGTTATCGTCGGTGAAATCAAGCGTTAGTAAGGTACGGTCAGGATAATTCCCGGTGGTACATTTTATCGACAAAATCCCTTGAACGAATCTTACTACATTACACGTACCTACCGCTGCCATCGAACATTGAGTGTAAGCGATTTTAGCCTTAGTGGTGGTTCACCGGAAAGATTACCGAGTGTACATCGATTATACAGCCCAATTGACGCCTATTGTTGAATATAATGCGTACAATTAATTCTGACAACTATCCGAGGTATGAAGAAGCGGGGCTGCAATCCGATTGGCAAGGCGGCTATTGGCTATTCACTAACGCGAAGTTATTAACGGCTTACAGAAATTGTAGAAACTGATTCCAAATTTTTAAGTGCTGAATAGTGGCGATCTATATTAGAATTTTAGTCAGATGTGTTGAAAGAAATCGGTCGCCTGTTATGAGGCGTCTATGGGCTGTATTGTATGATAGATAGTAAGATAATATCACAGTCTATTTTCGTACGGAGTACCGTACGGTTGGTCAATTCGAGCCTTTTTTATCAGAACGCAATAGACTGCTGACATTTTGAAAATTACGTGGATACTTTTCGGAGAAGTTTGACTCATTTCAGGTCAACCTGTTACCTTTAAAGGTTTAATTAAGTCTACAGGTATTAAGATAAGATTTAGAAAAAATCTTCACTATTGCTCTAAAATATAGCCTCATTCTAATAAAAGGGATATAATTTATTAGATGACAGAACAAACAATAATACTAGATGTAATTGAAATAACTGAAACCTCTCGTACTCATCGTTATGAACAACTTTTACTATGGGGCCAATCAATAAATCGCGAAAAAAAATCTGCAGACACCTAGATTTTGTCGAGTTATGCGAACATAAGTGTATAGAGGCACAAAGTCACTCAAAGGGCAATAGAGAGGGCTATGCTCGGAGCACGGACGCACGCAGGGACACTGCGTGATAGAATCAGAAATGACGAGATTCGTAGGAGAATGAAAGTAACCGACATAGCCCGAAGAACTGTCAAACTTAAGTGGCAGTGGGCGGGGCACATTGCTCGCAGAACGGATGGCTGATGGGGCAGTAAAGTTCTGGAGTGGCGACCGCAAAGGCGCAGCGTGGGTAGGCCCCCCACAAGGTGGACCGACGACCTGACGAAGGTCGCGGGTATCCGCTGGATGCGGAAAGCCGGAAGGACCGGTCGTTGTGGCGATGCTTGGGGGAGGCCTATGTCGAGCAGTGGACATCTTTCGGCTGAAATGATGATTAAGTGATTTTGTTACGCGATTTCTGGATTGATCCCATAGTAAAAGTTGTTCATAAAGACGAGTACAATGAGCCCTTACGAAGAATTTTTAGAGGTACTTTTTTCTTATGATTGTATAATAATCAATACTCAATTCAATTCATTTATTGCACTCCACAAGTATTTACATCACAGACCAGTAAGCCTCTAGACGCCGATCAGCCGGACACCCCCGGTCACAAAGCATATGCAGTAGCATTGCATATCATACACCCAGCCGCCAATCGGGACGTCACTCCGTCAGCGAGCGGCACCAATCATACCACCGAACTTTTGAGTCGACCAATCATAACGCGCCGTCCGCCCCCTGTCCCCCGCTAACATTTTACGACTGTGTTCTCATGCAAAACTTTGTTTATGCGGCGACTTGAGGCTTTCTTGTCTGTGGTAATAATGTATGTCTATACGTAATCACAGATTAGTTTTGTGATAACACTTAACGCTCCATTTACACATTTTCCTTAACTAAATATTTTTTTCTTAAAACTAAACATGTAGGAATGAGCGAATGGAATGATTCTTTGTAAGATAAACTTTATTTTTACGGCCCGTTTTACTATGTTTGAGATCAATACTTATTAAATATGAGTTACGGTCAAAATTAATATCCAATCTATCCACAATTTACCCTATTAGAGATAGAAATTTGACATAAGCTCCATAAATTTTATGTCAAATTTCTATCTCTAGTAGGGCAAGTAGTGGATAGATCAGTTATTAATTTTGGCCGTTAGAGAAGAGACGTGAGTGATTTTATATCCGAGCCTAAGTAATCTTATCATAAGTTAAAAGTGTGAGCCTTACCTTTTAATATTATAAACAACAGGTTTTTTTCTGTAATAATAATAGTTATTTATTTCATATACTTTGGGTGATAAGTAAAACAAATTAACTATTTTCTATAATTACACGGGTAGATTGATTTCTTAGATATTATTAAATAAATCGCATCGTTCGAATCGAGTTATCATTTCATTAATATTTATTAACATTCCTAAAATTCTTGCATTTTATTTTTTATTTATGAATTGATATACAAAACAAGTGCTTTCACATTTTGGAATAGGACATAGGACGGTCCATAATACTTAGTAAAATATGTAGTGTGGAAAAACAGTAAACACACACACTTGTAGGGTAGGGATGCTCGCCGCACGTAGTGTCGACTGGGTTCCAAGCGCTTCTCAGTAGTTCTCAGAGATGGCGTTATACAGGGTGTCAGGGAAACGCTTCCGAAAACGAAGATAGGTGATAGTGCTGGTGATTACTGATACGAAACCATGAAAAATTTTTCTTTTCATTTTTTTCATTTTTTTTTGCATTTATCATTATGTATGAGTTTTATAACTGCCCAAAGCTGGTTATGTATGAAAAATACAAAAAAATATACATGAAAAAACTAAAAAAAGAATCGCATTTTTTTTCGTGGTTTCGTATCAGTAATCACCAGCACCTATCTTCGTTTTCGGAAGCGTTCCCCTTACACCCAGTATAGAGACTGGCGATTGACGTCCATTGCAGCCCAAGTGCCGTCAAACAGCGAGCGCGTGCGGGGCGAGGAATCTTGAATTTGCGGGGAGCGGTGAGTGGCCGTTCTGTACGTTAGTTCTATTACATATTCTGTGACTTAGCTCAAATAAAAACAGCTAAATTGTGTTCAGCCAATTTTGTTTAAAAAAAATGTGCTTTAGAGCACACAACTGAAGTAAAACTTCACTAACTTATATCTCCCTCAATACTATTTCAATGAGAACCAAGGAATGGCGGCGCGGCGCGCGTACATCTGCCGGCGCTGTGTCGTGGCCGACCGTCGCGCGCGCCTCGTTCTCTGCGTCCCGCACTATCCCCTCCGTTCGCCACACCTTTCGTAACTCCGTAACACATTCACCAGCTTACTCCCCAAGTCAAGCGTGCCTAAAGAAGTTTTACTTCAAAACTCACTCCCTCGTTGAACATGTCGAAGATCAGCGTGACGCCACAGTAGCAGCTTCCCAGGTGTTGCTCAGCACAGCAGGCTGATGGTGCCGTTGTCGCTGGCCAGCAGCAGCAGCCGGTTGAGCGGCAGCACCGCCATGCAGGTGAGCACTCCGCGGAAGGAGTCGGAGCGCAGCTTGGTGCTGGAGAAGCTCGCGTCCTGAGACAGCGACGTGTGCACGCCGATGCGGTTGTTGGTCGTGCCGGAGATCAGCTCCTTGTAGTACACTGACAGACAGTGCACGGGCTCTGTGCTGCCTCTGTCAGAGGAGAGAACACTTAAATGAAGTAGGTTACCTCCAACATCACGATTACGAACATTTATTCATGGCGGCAATAAGCGGTCGAAACGTGGCGACCATGGTATAATAAGATGTTTCACCAGGTACTCTCTTCCCGTGACAGCTACGTCACGTGATTGCCTCCGTACTACGTCATCGGCTGTGGAGCCAATAGCGAGCTGTTAGCGTGACACTTGTCAATTTGATGTGCTGCCACTTTGTGTAAATAAATTACCTGAGCAAAATGCATTTTTTACATTTACTTGCTTCTATAAAAAAACACTTTTGAACTAGTTATTTTATACCGTTTCCTTTAATAACTAATTAGATGAATAACACGAGATAGCAAATAGTTAGGCTAGTTAGGAATTTATTTTATATTTATTATGAACAAAAATCTCCTTAAAATATTGAAGATATCAATCAATGGCAACACTGATCGTGACGTAGCTTGGAGGCATTGCTGGAAGAGGATACCTGGTGAAACATCTTATTATCTTATTTAAGGGGTGGCAACTAGCCGGAGCATTTTGACATGTAGCGACAGACGACTACATGGGAACTTACACTGACGTAGTCGATGACGACACAAACCCTGAATCGCATAAGCTGAGTATGACACGCAGTTAGCATACATACAAGCGCCCAACATCAACCGTTGGGCAGTAGTTCTCTTTGGGCAATAGCCCGCCAGGCGCAGAAGCAGCCTGGTCGGAGGATCCTCCCTTTGTGTTGGAGGAACATGATATCTCGAACATCTTCTCGACTGGCGGCGGCCATCTAGTGCTACTGGCGGGGCTTTCGTGGATGGTTTTAGCGATATCGGCGAGAGTATCTGATATCTCTATACTTTTGTATGGGAGCTACATATTACTTGTGTCGATCAAACCGTTATGATGTTACAAAGTGAGAATTCATATACTTCGCGTCTGGTTTTTCAATACGTCTCGTATCGTAACATTCGTAATACACTCGATGCGAATGTCACTTTACAAGAAAATTCTCCGGTCAGTTGCCACTTAACACATTAAATGGAAATACAAGTACATTACGACACAAAAGATAAGGCGCGTCATCAATTTTCGCAAAAAAACACCCGAAAAATTAAAAAAAAAAAACCTTATGTAATGCCCATAAGGTGAAATTGATTGCCGTGATGTCTTCTTCTATTTCGCTCACACGCTTCCATACACTAGCAGCAGCGGCTGAGACTTCTGGCGCGCAGTGATGGTGTTATCCGATTCGTTAACCAATTTCCCGCGTATTTAAATTTTGTCATCTGCACAGGTACATCGGTGAGCCATATAAAATGTGTACTATTGTACTCACTTGAGATGCGCGATGAGTTCTCCGTCGTCGGGTCTCCACAGAGCGGTGACCTGGTCCAACCCTGAGCTTAGTAGTCTGTGGTCGTCTACGGTCGCTAGCCTCAGTACCTGAATAGAATGAATAAAAGCGATTTATGTCATATAAATTGACAAATTCGTAGACATCTTAGCCATCTATAAAGTATATTAGGGTTGGCTTCCAGTTAATGTTGCTTTTTTTTTTTTTTTTTTTTTTTTTTTTTTTTTTTTTATTAAGTCAATTAGAGTTACATATTGATAACAGGTATATACCACACAAACCATCGCGGGTTTAACAGTGGTATACAGACACATCATCTCGGTGCATAACATACAAAGTTATATATAGGTACCCACAAGTATAAAATTAATTATAACAAAGAAAATGTTTTTTTAGTACTTTTTTACAGTTTTTTGCATTTATTGAGTTGTAGATTTCGATAGGTAGACCATTCAGTATTGATGGCAGCATGTATTCCCACGTCCTTGTTCCGTAAACATTATTATATTTAGGTGTCTTATATGTGGGTAAGTATGACAAACAGCGCAACGACTTTGGTCTTACATTTTTTTCTATGGTTACTAAATTATGATGATTCTCGCTCAGTACGCAAATGCTATAATAACTCATCGCATTGCTCATTGGTAGCTGTTGAGTGAAGATGACTAACCTCTCCATCGTGAGTCTTCCAGGTGGCTGTAAAGAGTCCGGTGCGCAGGTCGATGACGGCTACGTGTCCGCTGGCCAGCCCGCAGACTGCCCAGCCGCCAGTAGAACACACACACATGCAGGGATGAACGCCGTAGCGCTCATTGGTAGCTGTTGAGTGAAGATGACTAACCTCTCCATCGTGAGTCTTCCAGGTGGCTGTAAAGAGTCCGGTGCGCAGGTCGATGACGGCTACGTGTCCGCTGGCCAGCCCGCAGACTGCCCAGCCGCCAGTAGAACACACACACATGCAGGGATGAACGCCGTAGCGCTCATTGGTAGCTGTTGAGTGAAGATGACTAACCTCTCCATCGTGAGTCTTCCAGGTGGCTGTAAAGAGTCCGGTGCGCAGGTCGATGACGGCTACGTGTCCGCTGGCCAGCCCGCAGACTGCCCAGCCGCCAGTAGAACACACACACATGCAGGGATGAACGCCGTAGCGCTCATTGGTAGCTGTTGAGTGAAGATGACTAACCTCTCCATCGTGAGTCTTCCAGGTGGCTGTAAAGAGTCCGGTGCGCAGGTCGATGACGGCTACGTGTCCGCTGGCCAGCCCGCAGACTGCCCAGCCGCCAGTAGAACACACACACATGCAGGGATGAACGCCGTAGCGCTCATTGGTAGCTGTTGAGTGAAGATGACTAACCTCTCCATCGTGAGTCTTCCAGGTGGCTGTAAAGAGTCCGGTGCGCAGGTCGATGACGGCTACGTGTCCGCTGGCCAGCCCGCAGACTGCCCAGCCGCCAGTAGAACACACACACATGCAGGGATGAACGCCGTAGCGCTCATTGGTAGCTGTTGAGTGAAGATGACTAACCTCTCCATCGTGAGTCTTCCAGGTGGCTGTAAAGAGTCCGGTGCGCAGGTCGATGACGGCTACGTGTCCGCTGGCCAGCCCGCAGACTGCCCAGCCGCCAGTAGAACACACACACATGCAGGGATGAACGCCGTAGCGCTCATTGGTAGCTGTTGAGTGAAGATGACTAACCTCTCCATCGTGAGTCTTCCAGGTGGCTGTAAAGAGTCCGGTGCGCAGGTCGATGACGGCTACGTGTCCGCTGGCCAGCCCGCAGACTGCCCAGCCGCCAGTAGAACACACACACATGCAGGGATGAACGCCGTAGCGCTCATTGGTAGCTGTTGAGTGAAGATGACTAACCTCTCCATCGTGAGTCTTCCAGGTGGCTGTAAAGAGTCCGGTGCGCAGGTCGATGACGGCTACGTGTCCGCTGGCCAGCCCGCAGACTGCCCAGCCGCCAGTAGAACACACACACATGCAGGGATGAACGCCGTAGCGCTCATTGGTAGCTGTTGAGTGAAGATGACTAACCTCTCCATCGTGAGTCTTCCAGGTGGCTGTAAAGAGTCCGGTGCGCAGGTCGATGACGGCTACGTGTCCGCTGGCCAGCCCGCAGACTGCCCAGCCGCCAGTAGAACACACACACATGCAGGGATGAACGCCGTAGCGCTCATTGGTAGCTGTTGAGTGAAGATGACTAACCTCTCCATCGTGAGTCTTCCAGGTGGCTGTAAAGAGTCCGGTGCGCAGGTCGATGACGGCTACGTGTCCGCTGGCCAGCCCGCAGACTGCCCAGCCGCCAGTAGAACACACACACATGCAGGGATGAACGCCGTAGCGCTCATTGGTAGCTGTTGAGTGAAGATGACTAACCTCTCCATCGTGAGTCTTCCAGGTGGCTGTAAAGAGTCCGGTGCGCAGGTCGATGACGGCTACGTGTCCGCTGGCCAGCCCGCAGACTGCCCAGCCGCCAGTAGAACACACACACATGCAGGGATGAACGCCGTAGCGCTCATTGGTAGCTGTTGAGTGAAGATGACTAACCTCTCCGTCGTGGGCCCTCCAGGTGGCTATAGTGAGTCCGGTGCGCAGGTCGATGACGGCGACGTGTCCGCTGGCCAGCCCGCAGGCTGCCCAGCCGCCAGTAGAACACACACACATGCAGGGATGAACGCCGTAGCGCTCATTGGTAGCTGTTGAGTGAAGATGACTAACCTCTCCATCGTGAGTCTTCCAGGTGGCTGTAAAGAGTCCGGTGCGCAGGTCGATGACGGCTACGTGTCCGCTGGCCAGCCCGCAGACTGCCCAGCCGCCAGTAGAACACACACACATGCAGGGATGAACGCCGTAGCGCTCATTGGTAGCTGTTGAGTGAAGACGACTAACCTCTCCGTCGTGGGCCCTCCAGGTGGCTATAGTGAGTCCGGTGCGCAGGTCGATGACGGCGACGTGTCCGCTGGCCAGCCCGCAGGCTGCCCAGCCGCCAGTAGAACACACACACATGCAGCGGATGAAAGTCGTAGCGCTCATTGGTAACTGTTGAGCACAGAATACAATGTTGATACAGTACGACACAAAAGATAAGGCGCGTCGTGAATCGACGAAAACACCCGAAACATTAAAAAAAATATAATCAACCTTATGCAATACCCTTAAGGTGTTAAAATTGATTGCCGTGCCGTCTTTGTCAATTTCATGTCATTGTTTGAAGCGCAGCGATGGTGCTCCCTGGATGGTTACTAATATTTAGCATATTAAATTGTGTCATCTGTGCAGGTACATCGGTGGGCCATATAAAATGTGTACTGTTGTAATACACGTTGTAAACAGACTTGTGATAATTAGATATGTCAACGGTCAAGCAAAATCTAAACCGCTAAGCTAAGCAAAGGAATTTTACCAAAATTACGTTGTCGAACGCGATTTTTAAAAAAATAATTAACGGGCTTGCGTTTGACCGCCACCTCATCTTATGTTAAGCGATAGTGCGATCGACGATGGTTCACGCTTGCCCAACAAAGTTGAGAGGATGAAAATGAGTGAAATATTTCGACCTATCCTCTCAAGTGGCTACACGGGCATCGTACCGGAATACGACTAGGTCGCTTGGCAGCACATCTTTCCCCGGTGGGTGGACGCAAGCCGTCGGCAGTGGCCTACCACCAGTATATCATCTGATTTGCACCACCCAGGGATCACGTGTAGGGATTCGGAAAAGGGGTACTCTCCTACGGACGTGGGTGACTCGATCTCCAAAATAGAATAATAATAGCGAATAGACCCCTTGAATAGATATCACCTTCACGGATAGGACGGGATTTTATGACACGCTGTATAGTACACTTATAACCCTAACGCCTTTAAAGCTGGAGTGAATCGGCACCTAATAGGTATGCTTGCTCCATCCTCGACCACATCCTGACAAAGCTGTCTAGATTGCGGTCAAGAGCAGATCTATACAGGGTGTCAGGGAAACGCTTTCGAAAACGAAGACAGGTGATAGTGCTGGTGATTACTGATACAAAACCACGAAAAAAAATACGATTCTTTTTTCAGATTTTTTATGATTTTTTTGCATTTTTCATTATGTATGAGTTTTATTGAACTGCCCAAAGCTGGTTATGTATAAAAAATGCAAAAAAAATATATATGAAAAAATCTAAAAAAATAACCGCATTAATTTTTCGTGGTTTCGTATCAGTAATCATCAGCACCTATCTTCGTTTTCGGAAGCGTTCCCCTTACACCCAGTATATCATAAAAAAAAAATTGTAAGTACGTACCTTAAGTTCGTGTGAGGTGTGTGGCGTGCGCGCATCGATGACGCGCAGCGTGGCGTCCGTGGTAGCCGCCAGTACCGCCGCCGACGGGCCCGCCAGCGTCCGCACGATACTGACGGGAGACTTCATACTGTCCAGCTAAACAATATAGACATAGATACAATCAGAAAAGATTGTTTTTTCCTAGTGTTTTTCATTAATTTTACATGAACAGAAAGCAGAAAGAAAGAAAAACACAACTTGCCTTATAAGATTACATAATAAATCAAATTACTTTTGGACCCAGGAGTATCGTGGTTCTAAAGTGGTTCGAGGACAATATTCACCTTCTATCGTGTCGACATGAGCTACATAATGATCATACCTCATGCCGTAGGAAAAAGATTAGCCAGTCAACAGGATGGTAGCGCGGCTGACTGCCCAGGGTGCGCCGGACCATCAATTAAATAACATAAATCATCATCACAGCAGTAAAAGTTAAATAGAATTAAAAGTTGGAAATGCATCTTGAAAAATGTGAAGAACAGACAAACCTGTGAAACCACGCTTTCCATGAAAGGATCCCATATATGCACGACGGAATCAGTGGAGACAGCAAGACGTAGCGACTCGAGGAACGTGAGGGATAACACGCCTTTCTTGTGGCCCGTGTACGTCCAGTTGCATTGAGAGGTCGCGTTGCCGTCACCCTGGGAATATTAAGACATATTTTCACGCACAGCTTAAACTAGTGTCCCTGTCCGTTTGATGTATTTTTTTGGAGTTTTAGTAATAAAATGACAAAAAATATATAATGTAATCAGACATTACTTTGCAAATCCATGAAATACAAAATAAGACGATAGAATATTTAGTGTTAATCCGCCAAAAAACTAGGTCGTCAAGCTTGAATGCGATATGCAGCACAGCCCTCCCACCCACAATTTTATGATATGCACATGCAGGTGTGATTATTGTATTATGCAATATGCAAACCAAACCGATACTCGACACGTGTTTCGCCCCTCAGATGTTGACTCGTCGACGTTTCGCGTCCGGGCGGTCGGTTTGGTTCGCATATTGCATATAATACACTAATCGCACCTTCTGCATGTGCATATTATTGTGGGCGGGAGGGCAGTGCTGCATATTGCATTCAAGCTTGACGATCTAGTTTTTTGGCGGAATTAACACTTAATATTGTAACTTCTTATTTTGTAATAACGTAAATGTACCAAATTAGCACCTACTTTGGTCCATGAACTGAACTTTCACTGGGTCTAATCTACCTGGATATGATGCTGGATACAAAACTCTGGCTAAAATCCATCCAACCTTGGCAACGCTTACTAATGCTTTATGAGACAGTGGTATCATACCTTGATGGACTATTTGTCCCATAAAAGTATGCAACTGGATCTGTTCGGCGTTAAAATGTTTTGATTTAAAGTGATCGGTAGTTCCGTCATACAATTTATTGGATACAGTTGCATCATTTAACTTGATTCTTTAGCGACCAGACCAGACCAGACACAGTTAGAGCCGTTCATAAAGCTGTTCTCATTATCGACTTGACTCTGTGTGTCCCACGAAGGTCTGCAATTTGATCCGTTAGCGCACACCTTTGTCGGGACAACAGACCCTAGTTTTCTAATAACCTACTTGATTCCAAAGCGACCAAAGCCTCAGTCTTGTCTTTAGAGCCGCTCATGAAACTGTTATCATTATCCAGGCAGTGTATCGACTTGACGGAGTGCGTGTTCCACGGAGGTCTGCAACTTGATCTGTTGAAAGTTGAAACGTGTCCCTTTGTGGGACAACCTATCAATAATTTACCTGATTCCGAAGCGACCAGAGCTTCACAGTCTTGTCCTTAGAGCCGCTCATAAAGCTGTTTTCGTTATCAAGGCAGTGTATCGACTTGACGGAGTGTGTGTGTCCTACGAAGGTCTGCAACTTGATCTGTTTGAGGTTGAACCGAGATTCCTTATCGGGCCGGCCGATCTCGTGCTCCCAGTATATTAGCCAGTCACCGCGCAAATGCCTGTGAAAGAAGACTAAACTAGAAATGTGAAATTAAAATCGAGTCTTGAATGAAGGAACCTTGTAGTTTTCTTTGGAATGCAATACTGAAGATATGTTGGTTGCGGTCGATTAAGTTTTGCTTCAATTTTGTAAAAAAGAACTGAAGTTGTTGAATTGACAAAATGTAGCTAACCAAATCTGATGCTAGTCTTATAAATATTATAAGCTACACAAACTCACCTATTACTCTTAACCTCATTATCCGTCTTATACGCCACGACATCGAACCCATGTCCTTGCAGGCCGTTACCCACATCACAGGCGTCACTGGCGACATCTATCCTATTCCCCACTAGGGTTACATTGCTCCCGAAGCTGTTGGAGCTCGATATATGGTCCATCACCACGTCGGGCTTATTTGACGACATGTCGGCCTTCCTGTTTAGAGGTTCGTCGCTGAATGAAGGCTGGACTCGCTTGTCCGGACGGATTTGGAGGGGAGAACTGCAGGAGAACAATAAGATTAATAGCACTTCACTTTGCATAGTATGGTTACAAACATACATATGATCACGCCTGTTTCCTATTGGGGTAGTCAAAGCCAATTGTGTGGCCAATACAAATATATCTTATTCCTATTTATATAAAGTTCATTTTCGAATTAAATCAAATTAAGGACAAAAATACGCCAAGTGAAAAGCCTCCATTAGACACAGAGTAAAGCGTACATGAATGGTTCTAAAACGCGTTACAAAATCGCTTAGTAAATTATTTTTTAACAAACCAACTGTCAATGCATACTCATTAGATTTTTTAACACAAGGCAGTTTTGCACAGATTAAAGAAGTGTTGTCTTACCAAAGTCAAATATTTGTAATTTCTAAGCATATTTTAAGAAAACGTTTCTAGAAAGAGTGTAAACTTTTCGCAAGACGTATACCGCAGAAGGGATTCGACGATAACCAAGGTGAATATTTCACCATTCACCATCCAGGGTGAATATTTCTCAAGCTATCAACGAAAAAAAACCTTGAAAAAATCCTTAAATTCTTAATATTATAATTTCTACAAGTTATTGAAATGTATAACACCTTTGTATACAATGTTTTACGCAAATAAATATATTATATTTTATTCTATTCACAAAAACACACCTTATACAATAATTCTGTTCGTATTTCCTGCACAGCGCGCGCACAGTATCAATGTTTTTGAGGCATCGCTCCATGGTCTCGGCTCCTATGAACTTCGCGAAGGTCGTGTATGCTCGATACGCTAGCTCCTCGTCGAAAACCATTAGCAGTTCTTCTTGAGCCTGGAAAGGAAATTTAGAGGTTATAATAAGCCTTGGTGCTTGTTACTAAGCGATAAATAGTGCGGTGTACAGTCAGAAATCTTTCCAGTGAACCACCACTAAGGCTAAAATCGCTTGCACTCAATGTTCGGTAGCTACGTGTAGTGTAGCAGGATTCGTTCAAGGGATTTTGTCGACAAAATGTACCACCGCAATTAAGTGATTAAAATTTCAGCATGTACATATATGTATAGCAGGCTAGAGTTTAGAGTTCCAATTTCCGACTTCCGTCCTCATTGACCGTCGAACTACTTTTGAGTGTGTTCCAAGATCCAAACTACAAACTACAGCATTGATTACAGTGAATGCGTAACTCTGAACTCTGGACCTCACGATGTGTGCCCCCAACCTTCGTTTATTCAAAGAATGAGAAAATAAATGGCAGCTCCACGATTCGCCTTTCGCCATCGGAGTGACAAATATGCAAATAGCGAAAACAATAACAAAGATTTTAGAACACACGACATAAAAGAAACCAAGTGTGGGGCAAGTTTTTGTAAAATAATAATAATAGAAGAATAAAAAATAGAAGCAAATGGAATTTTGTACGACTGGCCGTTTAAACACGTATTGCATTGCTCGCTGCAACTTAACACGAGCCCTGTCCATATACACTGTAACGCTATGTGAGCAAGCATTCCGGTGAACCATTAACGACCTTTGTGGTCTAGTGGTTCGAGTGTCGGACTGCTGATCACGTGGTCGTGGGTTCGATTCCCACAGGACACAAATATTTGTGTGATGAACATGAGTGTTTGTGTTGGTCTGGTTGTTTCTTATGTATTATAAGTATATATTTAAAAAAAAAAATATATAAGTATTATATCCATTGTCTAGTACCCATACCACAAGCTCTGCTTAGTTTGAGACTAGATGGTGATGTGTAAAAATGTCCCAAAAATATTTATTTATTTATTTATTTATTACTAAGGCTAAAATCGCTTGCGCTCAGTGTTCGACGGCAGCGTTAGGTACGTGTAATATAGCAGGATTCGTTCAAGGGACTTTGTTGACAAAATGTATCACCGGGAAGGATCGTGACTGTACATATTTACTGAGCAATTTGGAAAGGTAATACTGACCGTTAACCTAGTAGTGTCGTGAGGATGTTCGCAGATGTCGGGCGGCGTGCAGGCCAGGTCCGGCAGGTCAGCTCGGACCACTCGTCCGTCCTGTACGCGCCATTCTGCAGTGGTGCCGTCGCGACAGATTTCTAAGAAACCCTCGGGCTTTGAATCCGTCGACTCTTGGTCTGATGACTGCAATAATAAAAAAGCGGTCATGATCTAAGTGAGAACTAGAAGAATCATGAATAGTCGAAAAAATTATTACAAAATATAAAAGAAAAACTGTTCGGTAAAACTTTATTTTGTATTAGCGAAATAACGCGAATATTTATGCAAATGCACTAAATGAAGTGCTAATGCTAGCACTTCACTTTATTTGAAAAAAAAAACTTTTAAAAACTGGACTTCATTTGATTAGAAATAGGGTGTATTTTGGTTTGGCCAAATAAAGCGAATATAAAAATACGCAAAGTGAAGACATACATAACATTCATCATCATCATCATTTCAGCCAAAAGACGTCCACTGCTGGACATAGGCCTCCCGCAATTAATGGGGGATATGCCATAATCGCCACGCTTGGCAGGCGGGTTGGCGATCGCAGTTGGTTGGTTAAATACTCAGAGAACGCTGCTGCCCATCCTCTGGTGAAACCCTTAGTAGCCTCTGACGACACCTATGAGAAGAGATAAGGGTGGTGCTATTCTTTATGTCCGGCACCACACGGAACATGAACATAACATTATATCAAATGAAATAAGATTAGAGGTGAATTGAAACCTTTATTATCTTTACCTTCTCTGGTGTGCTTTCTTCTTGTTTCGGCCAGTTATCAACCTTGCCGGTCGCTTTATCGAACGCCAAGAAGAATCTGTAGCAAAACACGAATTTCAAAGGTGCTATTACAATTAAACAATCTTTAAGAGTGTGCTCTTTTGGTGATAGTCCACAAGGTTTTTAAAACAATTCAATTCAATTCAATTTAGTGTATATTGTAATCTTTACACCACGACACGAGCTATTACCATTATGTAGCTCATGTTGACACGACAGAAGAAGAAGTGTATATTGTGATACATAGGTAAATACACACACAGTTGTTATAACAAAAAAAAAGTGCTGCTATGACCTGCAATATTGGCGTACAATACATTTAAGTTTACATAAAAAACACAGATATAGATTTTAAAAGATTCAATCATTATAATTTGTCAGTGAGGTATAAAAACAGATATAGATTTTTAAAACACAGATATAGATTTTCGAATTTAGATTCGATAATTATAATTTGTCAGAGAGGTAATCATTAATAGTATAATAACATTTCGTTAAAAGTATTTTTTTCACATTATATTTGAAAATATTAAAATTTGTTATTTCGAGAACTGAGTTTGGCAAATGGTTGTATAGACGGGGAGCCATACAAAATATACTGTTATTAAGTAGTGCAGTTTTGTTTCTTGGAAAATGTATTCTCAAATTGTCAAAAACAGAAATGTATCTTTATATACGGTCTTACCTCTGCAATGCCGGTACGCATAAATGTCGTCTCGTCATCTCAGGTCCTATCCTCAACGCTAGGACATGCAGAGCGTCCAATAGTTTTCTGGTCAAAGAACACCGCGCCGCCGCCCCGCTTGGGTAAGAGCATCGCGTGGTAGAGGCCAATCGGAGAGCCGGCTGGAGTATAGTCTTCAGGAAGGTATCCTGAAGTAGGAGTTTGTGATGAGTATGAAAGACCGTCAAATGCGATAGAGTCGCTTAAAGTATCAGATTTTCAACACTCGCGCCTTGTTCTCCCCTGTAGGCATGGAGCGGGAGTGCGGTGGTTCTGTTCTTCATAAAAAGAGATAAAACCTTCTGAAATATTCCTTCAGTTTTTTTATGAGCTGAACACTAACTGCATCTCGTTGTACCCAAGATAGAACCCGGTTACTTAATGGGCAGGTAAACTCACTTTAAATTATCGTGGTACTTACTGAACTAAATTCTAAAAACACTATAAAAACTCAATAGCTCAATAGATATACATAAAGTTGACAAAAAACTTCAGATAAGTCTAACTAGTCCTACTTTTTATTCCTAAGTTACTTTTTCTTGTAAAAATTACTTTCTACTGTTTTTATTGCTAAAATTAATTCAAATATGTACCTGAAGCTGCTCCATTAGCTTGACATCAGACATATGAGGCAGCAGGTACTTCACGAGCTGCAGGCACGCTACCACACCGCCCTCTAGCGGTGCGGACAGGCGACGGCGACAAGAGGCGATCAGCTCACCCATATGAGGTAAGTATTGGAATATGATGAGCTGTTCGCCGTACATGGCTGTGGTGAATACGATAAAATATTGCAGTATTAGTAAAAAGAAGACCGAAACCAATACATGCCAAAATAACTTTTGCCAATGTCATACGAAAGGATCTGAAGATACCGATCTGTATATAAGCTGATCATACAGCGACAGACAATGATATTTATAGAAGTATAGATATTTCATACCCTAACAAAACCAACGAAAAATATGTTCCGTACGCAGTGGCAGCACAATACACACATAAAATAGTGAAAAGTAAGTAAGTTAGTTACTTTAACTTAGTTTCGCGTCATAATTAGTACACTTTCTGTACACACATGACGGCATTTTTGTATTTTTTTGTCACACGTCACGCTCGGCGCCTTGCTCGACGCAGACTATTAGCAAAACATTTCAATTAGGACGTTTTCAAGTCTTCTGATTGCGCGCGCAACAATATATCTGTACTTTTTTAAATATTATCGGCACAGAGGTAAAACTTCCAGACTAATTATGATAAACTATAATTTAATCTTCTCAAAATTAAGAATCAAACTATAGGTTTTAAAAGCTCGTATCTCCCGTTCAGACTATCAGAGATAGATACTGTGGATACGACCCTCAAAAAAGGAGAAAATGACACTGCTCGTTAAACTGCAACTCTTGTATAACCGTGGACTTATACAAACTGTAGCTACTCACCGACTATAGAAGTGAGGCACTTGATGACCTTCATAGCATTTCTGTCGCCCACTACTCTGCTATTCACAATCGATATCTCATCGAATTCATCCTTCTCATCGCTATCCCAAGGAGCTAGGTTATCCTTCCCAATATAACACAAAGTCAACATCTTGAGCAAATTTCGAGTTATATACCTACAAGTGAGAACTGGACCCAATCTATGAGACAACCAAATAAGACTTTCAGAACTCATATCTGATATTTTCGAAGAATTAGGGTCTTTAAAATCTTGAAAATCTTCTTCGTTCATACTTTGCGAGCCTTTCGCCGAAGTTTCCATGTGTTGGCCGAGTTCTAAGTTTATTTGTGGATCGTTAGGCTTTCTTCGTAATTCTACTTCCTCGGAATCATCCTCTTCAGCGAAATGTAAGTAACTTGTGAACATTGGTTTGGTCGGTATTTCTATGATTGGAGAAGTTGGCTTATTGAACGGTGACGGAGACGGTGCTATAGTTTCGTGATTTTGATCTTTGTTGACTAGAAAGTTAAGTTCTTTATGCGTTGTGTTATTTGGTGTGAAATATTTTGCAGATATCGGGGAAACATGGTCTATGGACGGTGAAGGAGTGTGGATATTATTTTCTTGTGTAGTATTAGAATTATATGAGTCTATAGACTCGGCAGGCGACTTGCTTCTGCTGCTACAACTAGGGAGTCTATCTTTATCAGTTTCAAAGTGAAACAATTCATTTTCGCTTCTATTATCGCTGTCCTTCTCCTTCAAACCATCATTGACTTCTATCTTTTCCACGCTTGGTGTGGTCACATGTTCAGATCCGTATGACGTGTCAGGCGAAAAAATATCTGTATTGCTTGATAAGGCATTTTTCACGTTATCATCAGAATATCTGGGTTTTTTGTTTGACAAGGCTTTGTTATGACATAAATGTCCTGGAGATCCCACTTCCTCTGTCACGTCTTTGTAACCACCGACAGCTTCAACTAAATGTTGTGTAAAGTTGTCTAGGAAACACTGAAGACCTAGTCTGACCATTAACTGAAGAAGGAAAATATTGTGATAGAGCTTTACGAATTTCTGTTTGTTTGTCACTCCTCCAGACATAGAAAGACTATCGATATCTGTCAACTTATGCTGGTCAGGTTTATTGACAGCAAAATTATCGTCCTCGTAAAGGTTCAATATATGTTTGAGTAACTTTTTCCTCGTCTCAGCGGGGCCTAAGGCTTTACTGACGGTATCAAACAAATACCACGCGGCTAATACTGACGTTTCTTTATTTTGCAGCAGTTCTATGTAGTGAGACAAGAAGATATCTAGAACATCCAACTGATTGTAACAATTTACTTGGTTTAGGAGAACGTCTAAATGTGTGGCGCACGCCTGAATTTTCCCTTCAGCAATTTTCTGGTTGAAATACAGTTTTGTTTTATCTACATTTTGGTACTTTTCGCACTGTATACCATCACATTCGTACATGTACAGTATGTTTAGTTCTGTACTTGTAAGCTCGTATTCATGTAGCGTATTCAACAACTTGTACAAAATATTGAAGTTTTGAGGAAATGGTATGAGATGCTGCATCAACAAAGGTTGAAGGAGTTGCGCAGGAGTGGGCGCTGGCAACCCTTTGTCAGTCACTAGAATCTTCTTCAAAGGCTCCTCCTTTTTGGGAATCAATTCGTTTTTATAACTTAAACTGGGAGGTTGGACGTTTAGGAGTAAAGATGCTACGTAACTTACACTTCTCGGTAACGCGTTGTAGTTGTGTTTAAGAACAGTTCGGCAATTGTTATATCGTTCTAAAAAGTTATCGCTCGCTATTCTAAGCGGACGCATGTATGTATGTAGGAATATTTCTACGATCAAACACCCTATTACTAACATATCTTGTCGACGACTTTCGGTAACAAACTGTTTATAAACCGCTGCATCTGTTGTATATCTAGTATTGAAGGACCTATTCTTCCTCTCTTTTAGCACACTTTCTATATGAGCATCTTGAGTGAATTTCTTCAAATAGCTTTGATCATACGACGCCAGGAACATGTGATTCGTGAACGCAGTATCATCAGATCCTTCTTTATTAGAGACTGTGCTATCTTGTCTCATTTCCTGCTGTACTGGGTACAGGTTTAACGTGGAAACGTTTTCTCTGTGTTTTTCTTTATCCTCGGCTTTGGTAAAGAAGCATTTTGTCCGGAAGTTGTCGAGTGATTCTATTGCTTGTATGGAGGCTACTGGGTTGAATTCTTTTGGTAGATATATGACGCCTTTTCCTAGTTCTGATCGCTGGACTCTGTAGTGTCTTGAATGGGAGGATGCTCTGCCTTCTGTGGAGCCAGTTTGTGAGTCTTCGAGTGCTTGGCCCTTGGACAAGGAACGGGCACGACTGCTACTTTTGTGTCGAGATCTGACGCGTTGTGGGGGGACGTTTAGTCGCGACACGTGCTGAGGAAGGCTTGTTGACTCGTCTTCGTCGTCAGATGCGTCGTCTGAACTGTCGATCTTTAGGGATTTTTCTGTGAACAATATGTGTCGTAAAGAATTATAACATGTACCAGGCCCCTCAGAAAGTATTGCGAAAAAAAGTTTTTATATATGGGAGACTGGCCAGTTATAATGTTTTTCTAAAATATGATTATTTATAAGTAAAAATAAGTAAGTTCCAATTTAAAAATTTCCCTCCACATTTTTTGCGAGTTAATTCAAAGTATTGTGTCTCACTGAAATATGGATCTGCGCCGGGAACATTTTAGAGCTATGATTTTATACGATTTCAAGTGTCGCCTGAAACCGGATGAATCGTACGATAGACTTCAAATGGCATTCATGGATGAAGGCCCTTCCAAGGCAACCGTGTATCGTTGGTATAACGAATTCAAGCGCGGTCGACCAACTTTGGGGGATGACGAAAGAAGCGGTCGCCCTTTGACGGCTGTTACCGAAGAAAACGTGCTAGCAGTGAAAAATTTAATCCAAGACAATAGGCGAATTACATATCAGGAGATTCAACACATATTGAAGATTGGATCGGGAAGCGTTCACGAGATTCTACACAGCCATCTTCGCGTGAGGAGGATAGTATCACGCTGGGTGCCGCACAACCTCACCGATGCTCAGAAGCAGGCCCGGGTGGAATGGTGCCGTGATATGCTTAACAAATTTGAAGCAGGCTCGTCTCGGCGTGTTTACGACATCGTTACAGGTGATGAGTCCTGGATTTATCAATACGACCCAGAAACCAAGCGCCAGTCGACTGTTTGGGTGTTTCAAAATGAGCCAACGCCTACCAAAGTGAAGCGATCTAGAAGCGGGGGTAAGATTTTGATCGCTAGCTTTTTTAATTTGACTGGCCACTTGGTATCAATTCCCTTACGGGATCAAAGAAGCATTAATGCCGAATGGTATACTACCAAATGTTTGCCAGAAGTTTTCTCTGTTATAAGCAACAAGCGACCAAACACAGGGCTCCGCGGGCTACTGCTCCACCACGACAATGCACCTGCGCACACCGCACTCAAAACGAGGGACTTCCTGGACAGCACGCCAGTCAAACTCCTGGGTCACCCTCCTTACAGCCCTGATCTAGCACCGTGTGACTTCTTTTTATTCCTAAAAATAAAAAATCAGCTCAAAGGGATACAATTTTCGTCGCCGGAAGATGCGCTGGCTGCGTTCGAGCAGGCTGTAAACGAGGTGTCTGCGGCGGACTGGAAAAAGTGTTTTGAAAACTGGTTTAGGCGCATGAATCTTTGTATAGAGGCTGGTGGAAAGTACTTTGAAAAGATTTGATAAAAATATATGTACGTATAGAACAATTTTTTTTAGTTTCGCAAAACTTTCTGAGTGTCCCACGTATATTTTTATCAAATCTTTTCAAAGTACTTTCCACCAGCCTCTATACAAAGATTCATGCGCCTAAACCAGTTTTCAAAACACTTTTTCCAGTCCGCCGCAGACACCTCGTTTACAGCCTGCTCGAACGCAGCCAGCGCATCTTCCGGCGACGAAAATTGTATCCCTTTGAGCTGATTTTTTATTTTTGGGAATAAAAAGAAGTCACACGGTGCTAGATCAGGGCTGTAAGGAGGGTGACCCAGGAGTTTGACTGGCGTGCTGTCCAGGAAGTCCCTCGTTTTGAGTGCGGTGTGCGCAGGTGCATTGTCGTGGTGGAGCAGTAGCCCGCGGAGCCCTGTGTTTGGTCGCTTGTTGCTTATAACAGAGAAAACTTCTGGCAAACATTTGGTAGTATACCATTCGGCATTAATGCTTCTTTGATCCCGTAAGGGAATTGATACCAAGTGGCCAGTCAAATTAAAAAAGCTAGCGATCAAAATCTTACCCCCGCTTCTAGATCGCTTCACTTTGGTAGGCGTTGGCTCATTTTGAAACACCCAAACAGTCGACTGGCGCTTGGTTTCTGGGTCGTATTGATAAATCCAGGACTCATCACCTGTAACGATGTCGTAAACACGCCGAGACGAGCCTGCTTCAAATTTGTTAAGCATATCACGGCACCATTCCACCCGGGCCTGCTTCTGAGCATCGGTGAGGTTGTGCGGCACCCAGCGTGATACTATCCTCCTCACGCGAAGATGGCTGTGTAGAATCTCGTGAACGCTTCCCGATCCAATCTTCAATATGTGTTGAATCTCCTGATATGTAATTCGCCTATTGTCTTGGATTAAATTTTTCACTGCTAGCACGTTTTCTTCGGTAACAGCCGTCAAAGGGCGACCGCTTCTTTCGTCATCCCCCAAAGTTGGTCGACCGCGCTTGAATTCGTTATACCAACGATACACGGTTGCCTTGGAAGGGCCTTCATCCATGAATGCCATTTGAAGTCTATCGTACGATTCATCCGGTTTCAGGCGACACTTGAAATCGTATAAAATCATAGCTCTAAAATGTTCCCGGCGCAGATCCATATTTCAGTGAGACACAATACTTTGAATTAACTCGCAAAAAATGTGGAGGGAAATTTTTAAATTGGAACTTACTTATTTTTACTTATAAATAATCATATTTTCGAAAAACATTATAACTGGCCAGTCTCCCATATATAAAAACTTTTTTTCGCAATACTTTCTGAGGGGCCTGGTATGTACGTATAGAACAATTTTTTTTAGTTTCGCAAAACTTTCTGAGTGTCCCACGTATTAATAAAAGTAATGCAATAAATGAGAGAGGAAGATGTGTTAAGTTGTTACTCCATTGGCCGTTTTCATGGACATAATGGGGGCAGCCTGCATAAAGGTATCAGAAATGCGTGGTCTTATATTTTACAAAGCTTATTGAGGGCATAGTAGAGGGGCTCGTAGCTAAGCAACGACTGCGCGGATTGTACGATCTGCAAGGTTAAGCTGCACTTGCCGCGGTCAGTCTGTGGATGGGTGACCGTTTCGTTATACCTCGAAACCCCTCCGTGCCTCGGAGAGCACGTTAAGCTGTCGGTCCCGGTTGTCATACGAATATCTATGGCAGTCGTTACGGGTAGTCAGAAGCCTGAAAGTCTGACAACTGGTCTAACCTCCGAATGTCAGTATTACCCAGTAACTGGGTTGCGGGGGTCTGATGGCAGTCGCTTCGTGTAAAATACTGATGTTCAGCCGCATCTGGCTAGACTGGAAGCCGACCCCAATATAATTGGGAAAAAGGCTCGGAGGATGATATTGAGGGCATAGTATAGAACAACTATTAATATGGCGAACCCTGAAATCATAAAAAACTGCTGTTTCATAGGAAATTACAATACCTCTCGACAGAAATGTATAGAAGGGCTGATACATTTTTCGCGATTTCATGGTTGACCCCGTAGTAAAACTTGTTCCATAGCATTCTCGAACGAGTCCTCCAAATACGTCCACGAATTTCTGATACTAGTTGTATATGCCATGTTTATGTTATGAAATATAAAACACGACATACTGGCATCTTTAGGCGCCGTCCAGTGCAGCCGGGGAGGTGCGGGAGGCAGCGCGCGGGAGGCGCGGGGCGGGTGTGGTGCCGTCAGCAACTGCACCGCGCCGCCGCGACGAATGCGAGTGTGACCGTCCACCAAAGAGAGACACACGTTCTTAGCCTTTATTGATGCAGCCCCTGATAACCTACACAAATACTTGAACGTAGTCAAATCGTAAATATAAAAACGTAACGACAAAAAAACAACCGTTAGGAACGCACAAAACACGCGAACCTAAAGTAAAAATAAAAGGACAGAAAATAATTTGATGTGTTATAATAAGAATGCTGCGCCAAAACAATTAAAAAAAATAACACGATGACAATTTCAATGCATCTCTGTGATGTAACAAATTGCTTTGATGTAATTGTTCACATAATATACATTTCATTTCAAAAACTTAAATATGTTGTACTCACTTGTATCCAAAAGTGATATCAATCCAATGATGCAGGTTCTCGGACACATGGGTACTCTCCAAAGCTTCCCTGTGTTTTGTTATGAAATCTTCCACGCAAGTCGCCCAGGATGGAATACCCAAATCCTAGAAATTACATTCAAACTGATGTAAGTAGCTGATTTATTTCGAAGAGCTACGATCTGCGAGGTTAAACTGCCTCTGCTGGGATCAGTCCGTGGATGGGTGACTGTTCGTTACACATCCCTTCATGCTTCTGAGAGCAGTTAAGCTGTCCGCTTGTCATTCGAAGCCCGAAAGTCTGACAAATGGTCTAACCATCGAATGTCTGTATTGTCCAGTAACTGGGTTGCGGGGGTCTGATAGCAAAAAATCCGTGTAAAATACAAATGTTCAGCCGCATCTAGTTAAGATCTTGAACATGACTGGAAGCCAACCCCAACATAATTGGGAAAAATTAGGAGGATGAGAATGATATCCGGTCTATTTCCAATTATCTTACACAACTCCAAACTCATTCCTCTGGGTTACTACGGAGAATTTCTTAACAAAAAGCCAATAACACACTCAAACTAAGGACCTTGAATTCGGCAGCCGCTCTTCAACCATTACAATAATTAAAATATTGGTTCAGAATGATATTTGGTTACAAATTGTAATGGTTTTGATTTATCCTATATCCAATAATATTTGCATGCCCTATGTTAGGCGCAATATTATGTACCAAATTAGAAAGTATACAATCTTATGTACCAATATTCACGCAAATAAATAAAGAAGAATTGAATTTAATTTACCGGCAGATCTTCATGTATACTCTTAAATACTGTGGGGTCTGTGTAGAACTCTGGTATGCATTCATCTGGGGTCCACTCTTGCATGCGCTGGATCGACGCGGGGTATTCCGCGGGCACCCACTTGTTACGCACATGTTTACAGAGGACTTCCTTTGGTGTTCTAGAACAGAAATATCTTAATATATAGTACGAATATTATGGTGACCAGACTACAATTGTAACAAAAAGAACGCCATTCACTTTTCATTCATGAACATTAAGGAACGACTGAGACAGCGACAACATGCGGTCCCTCAATCGCAATCTTGCCATTCAGATGAACCGTGGTATAATAACACCAGGTAGTCTCTTCCCGTGACAGCTAGGTCACGTGATTGCCTCCGTACTACGTCATCGGCCGTGGAGCCAATAGCGGGCTGTTAGCGTGACACTTGTCAGTTTGATGTGCTGCCACTTTGTGAAAATAAATTACCCGAGCAAAATGCATTTTTTCATTTACTTTCTTCTATAAAGAATCACTTTTTTAAGTAGTAATTTAATATAGTTTCCTTTATTAACTAACTAGCTTTTACCCGCGGCTCCGCTCGCGTTAAATTCTGCTAACCCACGTCTGTCCAGTCCAGTCCAGTCCATTCCAGTCCAGTCCACTGTCCCGCTGCCCCGCTGCCCCACTGCCCCGCTGCCCCACTGCCCCGCTACCCCACTGCCCCACTGCCCTGCTGCCCCACTGCCCCGCTGCCCCACTGCCCCGCTGCCCCACTGCCCCGCTGCCCCACTGCCCCGCTGCCCCACAGCCCCGATGCCCCACTGCCTCGCTGCCCAACTGCCCCGCTGCCCCGCTGCCCCACTGCCCCGCTGCCCCACTATCTCACTGCCCCACTGCCCCGCTGCCCCACTATCTCACTGCCCCGCTGCCCCGGTAACCCACTGCCCCGCTGCCCCACTGCCACGCTGCCCCACTATCCCACTGCCCCACTGCCCCGCTGCCCCACTATGCCACTGCCCCGCTGCCCCACTATCCCACTGCCCCGTTGCCCCACTGCCCCGCTGCCCCGCTACCCCGCTGCCCCACTATCCCACTGCACCACTGCCTGCCCCGCTTCCGCACTCCCCTACTGTCCCGTTGCCCCGCTACCCCACTGCCCCACAGCCCCGCTGCCCCGCTACCCCACTATCCCACTACCCCGCTGCCCCGGTACCCCACTGCCCCGCTGCCCCGCTGCCCCACTGCCTCGCTGCCCCGCTTCCCCGCTGCCCCACTGTCCCGCTGCCTCGCTGCCCCGCTGCCCCACAACCCCACTGCCTCACTGCCCCGCTACCCCACTGCCCCAATATCCCACTGGCCCACTGCCGGCTGCCCCGCTGCTCCACTACCCCACTGCCCCGCTGCCCCACTGTCCCACCGTCCCACTGCCACTGTCCTACTGTCCCACTGTCCCACTGTCCCACTATCTCACTATATCACTATCGTCCCGTCCCATGTCCCATGTCCCATCCTATGTCCAGTCCCATGTGCCGTCCCACTGTCCTGTCCCATGTCCCGTCTCATGTCCCGTCCCATTTCCCGTCCCATGTTCCGTCCCCTGTCCCGTCCACTGTCCCGTCCCCAGTCCCGTCCCCTGTCCCGTCCCCAGTCCCGTCCCCAGTCCCATCCCCAGTCCCATCCCCTGTCCACTCCACTCCACTCCATCGTACATCACTATCCGCTCGTGCAAATGCATAGAAGCTTCGATCTGTCGGGTGAGTACGCAACTCACGAATTAATTTTTTTCTTTTTTTCTTTCTTTCTCAAAACCCATACCAGTTTTTAAGTCAGATCATCAGCTTTCAAACAAAAAAAAATCATCAAAATCGGTCCAGTAGTTTTACCGTGATGCTGGAACAAACAAACAAACAGACGTTTACAATTTAATAATAGTTAAGATTAAGAAGAAGATAAGATAAGAAGAAGAATTAAAGGTAATTAAAAATTGTAGACTGATAATAGTATTTTTTTAGTTACACCAAGATAACTTTATGCTTATTCGTATATTAAGAAGGATACAATAATTATAACAACGTTTAGGTACTTCTAACATAATTTTGTTGCTTTTCATACAAAAAATTTGAGAAATCGCAATTTAGAGGTAGCTTCCGGTCCTTGTCTGTAAGTCGAAAGATTCTGATTTTCGGTTGGCTCAAAAGACTGCATTTCCAAGATGGCACCACCCACATACGACAGGATTCTTTTTTTCTACTCTGGACAATTCGGCCCGACCAAAAAGTTTTTAATGCAATTTCTATAGCAGCCGTATTTTGTCTATGGAGGCGCGCGCTAGAGCGCATGCATGCGAATGACAGCTGGATATGAGCGCCTTAATGTATGCAAAATGTTGTAGAAATATTTAATTAAAAATCACCGGTTCCCGTCATCGTAGCGAGGTAAAATACATACCAGTTTTTAAGTCAAATCATAAGTTTTTAGTCACAAACAGTTTGAACAAAATCGGTCCAGTAGTTTTATTGTGATGCTGGAACAAACAAACAAACAAACAAACAGACAACTGACATTTAACAATTTTATAATAGTAGTAGATTAGATGAATAACACGAGAGTAGTGTATAATTGGGGATTCTGGATCACTTCGCTTCGCTCCGTGATCCAGAATGCCCCAATTATACACTACTTATGCTAGATTGAAATATTTCCGTGATTCAGAATTCCTCAATTATACACTACTGATTCAATACCGCTCCTTATATCATGGTGGAATCGGATCCCAAGTACAGTATGTGCTGACACGATGACACTTTATGCCTAGATAACTGAGACGTACAGTCGGAAATCTTTCCGATGAACCACTACTAAAGCTAAAATCACTTGCACTCAATGTTCGATGGCAGCCGCTGTATAAGTAGGTACGTGTAATGTAGCAGAATTCTTTCAAGGGATTTTGTCGACAAAATGTACTACCGGGAAGGATCGTGACCGTACATCACGAACTGCATGGATGGTCTAGCGGCTACAAGCGCATCGGTTGCGAGGCCTTGGGTTCGATTCACCAGGCATAGTGCTATTTTTTTTTTTTGTTCTGGTAGAGCTCCTTTGTGAAAGAGCTCGTCCAAGGAAGTACTACCACCGTACCTACTTCTGTCGCCAAACAGTAGTGCTTGCATTGCTGTGTTTTGGTGCGAAGAGGTCTGGTGCCGGTAAAATTACAATCACATGAGACTTTCCATCTTCATGTCTCAGTTTGGCGTACTTACAAGGCAACAGCCTAGGTATTATTGCAGTTGTTATGGGCAAAGGTAACTGCTTAACATCAGGTCGGTTTTTAGCTTGATCAGACCGAAACAGCTGAACGGATTTGGATACAATTTAAGTCTCGATAGAGTATGGTTTGAACAGATACATGTAATAAGTATTTTTTATTTCGGAGTGAGGATGAGGTGGCCTATTCTACGTCGAGAACCGCACGGATCACTTAATAAATGTTCCAATATTCAATTATGTACATATATACATATATATATATAGTTAGTTCGTTATATGTATAGTTCTTAGTTATATAGTTTAGTAGTATACACCCATAGGGTTTACCTCTGCCTAACCTTTCGGGGAATACAGGCATGATGTTATGTTATATGGGAAGGATCGTGACCGTACATCACGAACTGCATGGATGGTCTAGCGGCTACAAGCGCATCTGTTGCGTGGACTTGGGTTCGATTCACCAGGCATAGTGCTATTGTTTTTTTGTTCTAGTAGAGCTCCTTTGTGAAAGAGCTCGTCCAAGGAACACCGTACCTACTTCTGCCGCCAAACAGTAGTGCTTGCATTGCTGTGTTTTGGTGCGAAGAGGTCGGGTGCCGGTAAAATTACAATCACATGAGACTTTCCATCTTCATGTCTCAGTTTGGCGTACAGACTTGCAGTACAATTAAGGCAACAGTCTACGTGTTATTGCAGTTGTTATGGGCAAAGGTAACTGCTTAACATCAGGTCGGTTTTTATCTTGATCAGACCGAAACGGCTGAACGGATTTGGATAAAATTTAAGTCTCGATAGAGTATGGTTTGAACAGATACATGTAATAAGTATTTTTTATTTCGGAGTGCGGATGAGGTGGCCTATTCTACGTCGAGAACCGCACGGATCACTTAATAAATGTTCTAATATTCAATTACATATATATATATATATATATATATATATATATATATATATATATATATATATATATATATATATATATATAGTTAGTTCGTTATATGTATAGTTCTTAGTTATATAGTTTAGTAGTATACACCCATAGGGTTTACCTCTGCCTAACCTTTCGTGTAATACAGGCATGATGTTATGTTATATTCAATTTACATTGGATTTACATTAATCTTTATAGAAAAACCAGTCAGTGCTGGTCCATCGTATGTCGTCGTATTATATTATAGAGTACATCTAATACGACTTAATTCTTGTTAGAATTACGACTTGTTTACTTGAATAAATGCATTGTTGGCAATTGATCGTTTTAGAATATGATACATAAAGGTAGGGTCGCAGTGTTGATGTTAAAGTGTCTGCAAAATAGTCTTTATTAGTAGATCATATAAAGACGAAAATTGACTGTTATAATGCACTCAAAATAATAATGATTAAACTTTTAATGAATTTTGCTATTGGGACTCAACCCTATTAATTTTATATATTATAAATAGGGCTTTAGTTGTTCCTGCGCTTCATAATCTGTTGATAATTAGCATCAAGTGTTTTTGGGATCTGTCTACGTTCAAGTATGTATGTATAAATAATTTTATTTGATATATTTAATTAATTTAATGAATTGATTTTAATTTATAAAATAACTGTTTCATGTTAATTTAATTAACTGTCTTACATTTCAGGTCGTGTATAAATCCGTTTGAAGCAGTGGAACCTGCAGCTTCTAAAAAGAAGTTGCCCGCTAAGCCGCGCGCCAACAAAATATCACCTTCGAGCTCGTATGCGAAGGCGTCAAGCAAGAACAAGAGCGGCTCCAGTTCCAGTAAAAAAACTGTACCACATCACTTGTTCGACAGCGATTCGGACAACGAGGACGGAGCTTCGCTACCGGCGGCGCCTACTTCAAAGAAGCGTGCACGCGTCTTTCCTGACACCGACGTAAGTTTCTTAATCTGTACCAAATCGTACCATGGTGTGTCGTAAAAGTTCACTAAGCAATAACGTCAAGCATAAGCCACCCAACATAATTATTGTGACCATCTTTTATAAACTGAATAGACGTTTAGGGCTTAGCATTCTAGTTTATAATTAATACAATTTGTTTATTTTTTGTTTCAGGAAGAAAACGAAAGTGAACTCGAGCCCGTGCGTGCTGCCCCGTTGCGTAGTTTTTTATCGAGGCGACAGGCTGACGGAGACTTTATTTTGCAAAGAGACCTCACCAAACGTGGTGAATATTACATTGAGTGCCGCCTCTATTCGACGAATGAAATAGAGCCGCCAGCCGTGTTGGATCCGTCCAAGCGATGGAAGCAAGCGATGACAACCTTTAAGTGCGCTTTTAACACAGGCAGTCCCACTTTTAAGGCTGCCATTCAGTTGTATAGGAAATAGGGAAAATTATTTCCATACTTCAAAATATCTAAGTTAGTTAAAGCTCGTTTGGGTAGCCGATATTTTAGTTTTTTTCTTTCGATACAAAAATTCCAAGTCCATGTTTATGAGGTTTAAGATGTAGCCCCTTTCCGATACAAAGAGCCTCCATTTTTTCATTATGTCTCTTCATTTCTTCAAAACGCGTTTTAGCGGTCATGAATTCATTTATGGTTTTAGCTATACCAGCGGCACCACCTGCTAAGGCTCCCGCAGCTGATAATCCCGCAAAAATAGGAATCAAAGGTAACACTCCACCAGTTTTTGGTATGGGAATTACACGAGGAAGTTTAATAGATGAATCATCAGTTAATTCTCTAGCAGCAGCCATAGCTAATTCTATTGCCATTTTCTTGCACTTTGGTTTAAATTTTTGCATATGTCTTTTTGTTTTAGAAATGACATTATTTAATTTATTTTTAAAACCATCCTCAAACTTCATTCTTCTGGAAACCTTTTTGCATACCTTTTTGTTACGATTTTTTAGGCCAGCGCCAGTTTTAATTTTCGCTAACATAGCTTTGCTTACTAGATGTGCTGCGAACTTTTCCCCTATACTCGCATCAGAAGCTAAAGTACGGTTTTTCGCCATTTTTAACAGAATTAAATCTGCCTCGTGTCTTTCCTTTAAGTTTGATGACTTGTGATAGGCAATGTCGTGTTCTTTGCAATATTCGTCTAATTTATTGATTCCTTTATCTTTGCGTGTAAGCCTCTTAATTAATTTCGTACCTGGACCACAATAATTGTATCCTGGTAAATGTAATTCAAATGGTAAATTATTTATAAGCCAATTAAGAAGACTACTCTCTCCAATACCCATCATATGACTGATCAATAATGTAACAAATACTTTATAAATATGTGATTATTATCAATTAACTAGTATGAAATGTAAACAAAGGTTTCTTGACTATAAAATATTTGACCTATTAATCCAGCTGTTTTCAGCAGAAGACAAACCAAGCCATTTTACTAAAACCCTGTTTCCTTTCCTTCTAAGAACTTTTTCACTTCTATGATGAAGTGTTAGAAGCTGCTGAAGATTTGATTAAATAAATAGGAAAAAAGTTGAGTTTAGACCTAAGATAAAAATGTATGTGATAGTGTTACAAATTTTATATGTGCTGGTGTTGTTTTAGTATGTCTTAATTGTTTTATGTGATTATTTGTATGTGTATTACAAGACTATTGTTAATATCTTTAATAAAAACCTAGTTAATATTTCATGTAGAAGAGTTTTATTATTCTTCCCAATTGAAGGCAGCAAAAAGACAGAAAACAGTTTTTAATTCTTATACATATATTTCTATATTGAAATGATACAGTTACAATAAGCATAATACAATACTAAATAGTTATCTTAAATCTAAGTTACAATATTATAAACTATTACAGAAACCTAAATGTTATTATTGCTGTACTTATATATTCGTTTTATAATGACCCCAAGGCATGGAGTCAATTTTACTTTCCATGATCTGTCGTTTGTCATCGTCTCTAGAGAGAACCAACTTATTGATCTTTTGTGTATAAATTTTATGATTTTTTGATCTAATTATACACATATCATCTCTAACACATTCATTTAAAAATAATGCCTTTTTATAACTTTCAATGACAAGTTTTTTAGTGACACATTTTTTTACACCTTTAGCTTTCTTTATTGAAGATATATGGGTATCTATACAATACAATTTCGCTCTTAAACCAACATATTCTGAAATAATTATACCTCCCATTTCGTCTTTAAAATATCCAGGGAGTTTTGAATTTACATTTGGCATATTAAACAAGTTTCCATCTTCAAAATTATTCGTGTCAAAAAACATTAAATTTCTTTTTAAATCAGCATAAAAGTCTTATGTGTATATGTAATACAAAAGACGAATTCAGAAGTAGCGTTTTGTCTAAGAGTCGTGTTCAATAAATTATAAGGTTTTAAAAAGTTGCTTTGGTCAAATGCCAGTATTTTATGAATTTTCGATAAAACCAAACCATTTTTTAAACATTCCATCAAATGAACGTAGTGAATAACATAATTATATTTATTATTTAGATTAGCAATTAATTTAGGATTCTTACTACCTGGAGGTATTAGTTTTTCAGCAGCAAAAGGCAAGTCTGAGTGAGCATCATGTATTTCAGGAGGGTAAAGTATATCTACTTCAAGAATGTAACCGGTTTCTGATTTAGATGAAAGACACATAACATCAAAATTTGCTATTTCACTATTATTCAAATATCTAAAATTACCTGTTGGTAGTCTCTGCTTCATAGTATAGCCATATAAATTAACGCAATCTAAATAAACTAAAAAACTATCGCATTCGTTTTTATTATAATGTTCAAGGTACTTGTTATTCGCTCTGGCTTTTCTTAACGAACATTGAGCAAGACCTCCTCTGATGCCCTTTTCTATCATTTGATACATGTCTAGATCAGTTATAAGATCTAAATTAATTTTTGTGTTCAATAACATTGCATCCCAACTTAATGATGGTGATGAAACATAATGTGCAGGATCAAGACCGTAATACTGCAAACACATGCGTCTAAACTTTTCAAAAATATCACAAATTAGTAGGACATCACATTTTAAATATAAATCTGTATATTCACCTAAGTTAGAAATATTAAATGCTTTCCAAACCTTTTTAGCGTGTTTGTAATCTTTATCGGATATAGACTCTGAAGTTAGCTTGTTAAAAAACTTAATAGGCTCTGGTAATTTGGTTTCTTCATATTTTTGCCAAGAGTCTATGTAATCGTAACAATATATTCCTTTTTTGCAAACAAGGTCCAGCAAATGCTCATCATCAAAAAATGCTTTCATATTTTGAAAATCATCTTGTTTCATAAATTTGACCAAGCTGTCTAAACTTGAACTTAAAAAGTTAAAAGAGTCAATGAATTTTAATTGAGCTATTCCTTTGCCATCTAGTGGAATGAACTTTGTAAATGAAATATATTTTTCTTTAGTTTTCGGTAACAGATTAATTCTACCGCAAACAGATGATAACTCATTAATAAACAAATGACAGTCATATCCAGTAAGGTTATGAAATATGATTGGGATAAATGGACAAACTTTTGCATTCAAATTACATTCACTATGAGCGGGCCCATTGTATTTCCCTGTAAAATGATTATGATCCTTAACTATTTTGCTACTAGGAGAAAATTCGCCTTTACAAATATGACAATGTGTACTATTTTGAAAAGACATAAGTTCTTGTTCTGTAAGCGGTATCATATCTCTGTTTACAACTAATATATTATATAATTGTTTGATATCTTTACATAAGGTTTTAACAAACTTTTTAGAACAGTCGAGACCACGATAAGAAACTAAATTGTTCAATTCAGGATTCGTTTCACAATAAATATAATAAGCAAAACATGTAGCTTCATGTACTTGAATATTTTCTACAAAAGCAGACTTATTTTTGTCAGAATATTCACGTAATAAACTTTCAAAGTCACCATATATCACAATAGGAATTCTAATTGTCCTTTCAAAGTTTGAAAAAAATATTTTTGTGTTTACTTCTGGTATAGTTTGAATTCCAGAACAATCATTCGATCATTTCGTTTTTCTTTTGTGCTGAAGTATGTAAAGCATTCATCGCATAAGTATATTTTAGATTTGTGCTTGCTTTTTTGATTTGTAATTGCTTACGTACAAGTTTTTCAAAGTTTTTTATAAGACAGAAATGACTTTTCCCTTCTTTTGTTAAGTATAATAAATTAACATGATTTGATTTACGAGATGAACTCTTATACAGCGGACCTGTTACACTGCCATTTTTCGTTAAACCGTAAATGTTAACGCTTATTTTAGGATTATTACTTTCAAAGCATTTTATATCCTTTAAACTGGGAGGAAATGACATATTGTAAATATTTAATACTTTAGAGTAATTGGTATAGGATGAAACTCTGCTTGGATTGTTTTTTGCTGGGTATAATTTTGCTATAACAGACCAGAGAAAACAATGTTCATCCGTATTTTTTACATTTATGCAAGACTTAGTATTTCGTATATGTAAAGGTAATGGTGAATATGAACCAGCTCTTAAAGGATTGTATTTCATAATATTTAATTCCAGATGACTGATAGCGTCAAGTGCCCAACCTGATCCTGATAGTTCATATTCGGAGCATTTAGTCTTAAGTGTTTCAACAAATTTTTTGTACAAACTGTACATATCTGTATTTTGAACTATAATCTCATACTTTGTATTAAATGACTTAACGGCTGTTTCATTGTTTTTTGCCAATATAAATGTTGCAAAGAGTTCAAAGTTTATTTTGAGTGACTTTTGTTTTTTTAACGATGCTTTTATAAGATTAATAACATCATCACAAACGGTATGCAAAAATAGTTCTGGCGCTACATAAATATCTGCTGATATTATTCTAAAACTAATTATTCTTTTCTTAAAAGCAGTTGCTATAACATAAACGTTATCAAACTCAGTGCGAAGTAAGGAATTAGACTTATGAATATTTGATTTTTTATGTGACGCATAGTTTAAAACGTTAACGTTACATTTTACACAGTGTACCATGATTAATGAGTAAAATGTATGTTATACAAATTTCTGTTTTTATAATGATTTTCACTCGAAAGTTTATAGAATAATAAACAATACAATAACTTGAATCAGTATAGTTTAAAAAATGTTTCAGACTCGAAAGTCTCTGTAAAAGAAAAACATTGAACTCGATTAATAGTATTGCGTAACTTTATTGAATAATAGAAAATTTATAATAACTTGAATGTATTAGTTATTAAATATTTCAGACTTGAAAGTCTCTGTAAAATAAATTTCACTTGATTAGGTAATACTATTGCGTAAGTTTATTGAATAATAGACATTTTAAAATACTTTATTAGATTGGTTATTAAATATTTCAGACTCGAAAGTCTCTGTAAAAGTAAACATTAGTTACACTTGATTAGGTAAAACTTATTGCGTAAGTTTATTTAGTAATAGACAATTTACAATACTTTATTAGATTGGTTATTAAATATTTCAGACTCGAAATTCTCTGTAAAAGAAAAACATTAGGTACACCTGATTAAATATTATTGCGTAAGTTTTTTTAATAATAAACAATTCATAATAATTTCATCAGATTAGTTATTAAATATTTCAGACTCGAAAGTCTCTGTAAAAGTAAACATTAGTTACACTTGATTAGGTAAAACTTATTGCGTAAGTTTATTTAGTAATAGACAATTTACAATACTTTATTAGATTGGTTATTAAATATTTCAGACTCGAAAGTCTCTGTAAAAGAAAAACATTAGGTACACCTGATTAAATATTATTGCGTAAGTTTATTTAATAATAAACAATTCATAATAATTTCATCAGATTAGTTATTAAATATTTCAGACTCGAAAGTCTCTGTAAAAGTAAAACATTAAGTACACTTGATTAAATATTATTGCGTAAGTTTATTTAATAATAGACAATTTATAATAATTTCATCAGATTAGTTATTAAATATTTCAGACTCGAAAGTCTCTGTAAAAGTAAAACATTAGGTACACTTGATTAAATATTATTGCGTAAGTTTATTTAATAATAGACAATTTATAATAATTTCATCAGATTAGTTATTAAATATTTCAGACTCGAAAGTCTCTGTAAAAGTAAAACATTAGGTACACTTGATTAAATATTATTGCGTAAGTTTATTTAATAATAGACAATTTATAATAATTTCATCAGATTAGTTATTAAATATTTCAGACTCGAAAGTCTCTGTAAAAGTAAAACATTAGGTACACTTGATTAAATATTATTGCGTAAGTTTATTTAATAATAGACAATTTATATTAATTTCATCAGATTAGTTATTAAATATTTCAGACTCGAAAGTCTCTGTAAAAGTAAAACATTAGGTACACTTGATTAAATATTATTGCGTAAGTTTATTTAATAATAGACAATTTATAATAATTTCATCAGATTAGTTATTAAATATTTCAGACTCGAAAGTCTCTGTAAAAGTAAAACATTAGGAACACTTGATTAAATATTATTGCGTAAGTTTATTTAATAATAGACAATTTATAATAATTTCATCAGATTAGTTATTAAATATTTCAGACTCGAAAGTCTCTGTAAAAGTAAAACATTAGGTACACTTGATTAAATATTATTGCGTAAGTTTATTTAATAATAGACAATTTATAATAATTTCATCAGATTAGTTATTTAATATTTCAGACTCGAAAGTCTCTGTAAGAAAGAAATATTAAACTCGCTTAATAGTCTAGTGAATAATAAACAATGATAATAACATTGGTAGTGAGCACTTAAATAAAATATATTGATTATAAGAATAATAATGTAGTAAACTTATGATAAAATAAGAAATTAACAATAAAACAAAAGGTCTCCATAACGTGTGAACATACAAATTTTTTTTTTGTTAAAAATAATTTGATGGATATGTAACTGGCACCACGTTACGGAGCTCCTCTTTTGCAGCCGCAACCAACTGAATGGCAGCCTTAAAAGTGGGACTGCCTGTGTTAAAAGCGCACTTAAAGGTTGTCATCGCTTGCTTCCATCGCTTGGACGGATCCAACACGGCTGGCGGCTCTATTTCATTCGTCGAATAGAGGCGGCACTCAATGTAATATTCACCACGTTTGGTGAGGTCTCTTTGCAAAATAAAGTCTCCGTCAGCCTGTCGCCTCGATAAAAAACTACGCAACGGGGCAGCACGCACGGGCTCGAGTTCACTTTCGTTTTCTTCCTGAAACAAAAAATAAACAAATTGTATTAATTATAAACTAGAATGCTAAGCCCTAAACGTCTATTCAGTTTATAAAAGATGGTCACAATAATTATGTTGGGTGGCTTATGCTTGACGTTATTGCTTAGTGAACTTTTACGACACACCATGGTACGATTTGGTACAGATTAAGAAACTTACGTCGGTGTCAGGAAAGACGCGTGCACGCTTCTTTGAAGTAGGCGCCGCCGGTAGCGAAGCTCCGTCCTCGTTGTCCGAATCGCTGTCGAACAAGTCATGTGGTACAGTTTTTTTACTGGAACTGGAGCCGCTCTTGTTCTTGCTTGACGCCTTCGCATACGAGCTCGAAGGTGATATTTTGTTGGCGCGCGGCTTAGCGGGCAACTTCTTTTTAGAAGCTGCAGGTTCCACTGCTTCAAACGGATTTATACACGACCTGAAATGTAAGACAGTTAATTAAATTAACATGAAACAGTTATTTTATAAATTAAAATCAATTCATTAAATTAATTAAATATATCAAATAAAATTATTTATACATACATACTTGAACGTAGACAGATCCCAAAAACACTTGATGCTAATTATCAACAGATTATGAAGCGCAGGAACAACTAAAGCCCTATTTATAATATAAAATTAATAGGGTTGAGTCCCAATAGCAAAATTCATTAAAAGTTTAATCATTATTATTTTGAGTGCATTATAACAGTCAATTTTCGTCTTTATATGATCTACTAATAAAGACTATTTTGCAGACACTTTAACATCAACACTGCGACCCTACCTTTATGTATCATATTCTAAAACGATCAATTGCCAACAATGCATTTATTCAAGTAAACAAGTCGTAATTCTAACAAGAATTAAGTCGTATTAGATGTACTCTATAATATAATACGACGACATACGATGGACCAGCACTGACTGGTTTTTCTATAAAGATTAATGTAAATCCAATGTAAATTGAATATAACATAACATCATGCCTGTATTACACGAAAGGTTAGGCAGAGGTAAACCCTATGGGTGTATACTACTAAACTATATAACTAAGAACTATACATATAACGAACTAACTATATATATATATATATATATATATATATGTAATTGAATATTGGAACATTTATTAAGTGATCCGTGCGGTTCTCGACGTAGAATAGGCCACCTCATCCGCACTCCGAAATAAAAAATACTTATTACATGTATCTGTTCAAACCATACTCTATCGAGACTTAAATTTTATCCAAATCCGTTCAGCCGTTTCGGTCTGATCAAGATAAAAACCGACCTGATGTTAAGCAGTTACCTTTGCCCATAACAACTGCAATAACACGTAGACTGTTGCCTTAATTGTACTGCAAGTCTGTACGCCAAACTGAGACATGAAGATGGAAAGTCTCATGTGATTGTAATTTTACCGGCACCCGACCTCTTCGCACCAAAACACAGCAATGCAAGCACTACTGTTTGGCGGCAGAAGTAGGTACGGTGTTCCTTGGACGAGCTCTTTCACAAAGGAGCTCTACTAGAACAAAAAAACAATAGCACTATGCCTGGTGAATCGAACCCAAGTCCACGCAACAGATGCGCTTGTAGCCGCTAGACCATCCATGCAGTTCGTGATGTACGGTCACGATCCTTCCCATATAACATAACATCATGCCTGTATTCCCCGAAAGGTTAGGCAGAGGTAAACCCTATGGGTGTATACTACTAAACTATATAACTAAGAACTATACATATAACGAACTAACTATATATATATATGTATATATGTACATAATTGAATATTGGAACATTTATTAAGTGATCCGTGCGGTTCTCGACGTAGAATAGGCCACCTCATCCTCACTCCGAAATAAAAAATACTTATTACATGTATCTGTTCAAACCATACTCTATCGAGACTTAAATTGTATCCAAATCCGTTCAGCTGTTTCGGTCTGATCAAGCTAAAAACCGACCTGATGTTAAGCAGTTACCTTTGCCCATAACAACTGCAATAATACCTAGGCTGTTGCCTTGTAAGTACGCCAAACTGAGACATGAAGATGGAAAGTCTCATGTGATTGTAATTTTACCGGCACCAGACCTCTTCGCACCAAAACACAGCAATGCAAGCACTACTGTTTGGCGACAGAAGTAGGTACGGTGGTAGTACTTCCTTGGACGAGCTCTTTCACAAAGGAGCTCTACCAGAACAAAAAAAAAAAATAGCACTATGCCTGGTGAATCGAACCCAAGGCCTCGCAACCGATGCGCTTGTAGCCGCTAGACCATCCATGCAGTTCGTGATGTACGGTCACGATCCTTCCCGGTAGTACATTTTGTCGACAAAATCCCTTGAAAGAATTCTGCTACATTACACGTACCTACTTATACAGCGGCTGCCATCGAACATTGAGTGCAAGTGATTTTAGCTTTAGTAGTGGTTCATCGGAAAGATTTCCGACTGTACGTCTCAGTTATCTAGGCATAAAGTGTCATCGTGTCAGCACATACTGTACTTGGGATCCGATTCCACCATGATATAAGGAGCGGTATTGAATCAGTAGTGTATAATTGAGGAATTCTGAATCACGGAAATATTTCAATCTAGCATAAGTAGTGTATAATTGGGGCATTCTGGATCACGGAGCGAAGCGAAGTGATCCAGAATCCCCAATTATACACTACTCACGAGATAACAAATAGTTAGGCTAGTTAGAAATTTATTTTATATTCATTATGAACAAAAATCTCCTTAAGTATATTGAAGATATCAATCAATGGCAGCACTGATCGTGACGTAGCTTGGAGGAATCGCGCTGTCATTGCGGGAAGAGAATACCTGGTGAAACATCTTATTATACCATGAGATGAACAACCTATCACTCCTGTCAGTATTACCGTGCATGCGATTTGGTTGCAAAATTGACTACTGTGCAGCTACTTGTTTCTCACTTAACAGCGGCAGTTATATTACGCCTACTGTATCTCCGGATCAACTGTGGCAATTTTTCTTCAAATTTCAACGACATCGTATCGAAAACGTCGTGCCGTGCGTCAACGTCGTATCATGTGTATGTTTTTGGTCGTAACTTATTTACATATGAACTAACTACAAACCTACACAACACATTTCTTCCATGTAAAGGTCATTTTGGCATGCACTAACCTGCGCGCCAAGTAGACGTAGCATGTAATATCGGAGAGAGCGTCGGAAACGTGGTGCGGTATCTGGTCGGTACAGCTGCTGACGTCATACGTCATGTCGAGCTGCCTATCGCCCTTGTTTAGACGGTACTTCGACTTGCTTAGGTCACGCCAGTTTCTGCCTATAAAATAATTTATTACATGAATTTTTTGTTTCACGAACTCGGAAATATTGTGCATCCATTTACAAACACAATTCTGGGTCTGCATCTTTAATAAATAATAAATATCTTTGGGACATTTTTACACAGCACCATCTAGTCCCAAACTAAGCAGAGCTTGTGCTATGGGTACTAGACAATGGATATAGTACTTATATACATATTTTTTTGTAAATACATACTTATAATACATAAGCAACACCCAGGCCAACACAAACACTTATATTCATCACACAAATATTTGTGTCCTGTGGGAATCGAACCCACGACCTCGTTATCAGCAGTCCGACACTCGAACCACTAGACCACAGAGGTCGTCAAAATCAAAATCTTTGTACATGTAATGCGTAAAATAGACAAAAATGACATATTATGACATTTGACGCGAGCGTGAGTGGCGTGAAGGGGCGCTTTTTTCGCCACCAGTAATTGTAATGAGAATCATAGTATAATAAGATGTTTCACCAGGTACTCTCTTCCCGCGATGACAGCGCGATGCCTCCAAGATACGTCACGATCAGTGTTGCCATTTATTGATATCTTCAATATATTTAAGGAGATTTTTGTTCACAATGAATATAAAATAAATTCCTAACTAGCCTAACTATTTGTTATCTCGTGTTATTTATCTAATTAGTTATTAAAGGAAACTGTATAAAATTACTAGTTCAAAAATTATTCTTTAAGAAGCAAGTAAATGAAAAAATGCATTTTGCTCTGGTAATTTATTTTCACAAAGTGGCAGCACATCAAACTGACAAGTATCACGCTAACAGCCCGCTATTGGCTCCACGGCCGATGACGTAGTACGGAGGCAATCACGTGACCTAGCTGTCACGAGAAGAGACTAACTGGTGAAACATCTTATTATACCATGATGAGAATAAAGTAATAAGACACCCAGACAACACCCGCGCACATGCCATTTATAATTTTTTTACGCCTTACATGTACATACAAAGATGCAGAAAAACTATCTTTAGGCTATAGAAACATTTATTTTGTTTATTTATTTCAACTTCATGCAAATTGGAAAGTACATCTAGATAATTTGTGCAGTAGGGTTAATAAGTTTGTTTATGCTCTCAGTCAAATAAAGAATGTTTCAAATAGGAAAACGGCCATTACAACATACCACACTTATATAGAATCAATTTTACGCTACGGGCTTATTATATGGGGGAACAGCACGGATAGAGACAAAGCATTCATTGCACAAAAAAAATGCATCAGAGCCATTTGTGGAATGACGAGTCCTGTGAACCATTTTTTAAAAGCCTAGGTTTATTACCACTTCCTTCACTTTACATTTATGAAATCTGTAGTTTTGTGTACAACAATAAGGGATTGTTCAGAAAAGCATATGAAGTAAACTCTCGTATAAAAAGGAATGCAAATAGACTTGTGTTAAATAGTATTCCTAAATCAGACAAATATGCTAAAAGTTGTATTGTGATGTGTGTACACATATACAACAAAATCCCATTAGAACTAAAATTGTTAAACAATATTAACTTATTTAAAAACAAATTATATAAATGGCTGAATGGATATAATTTTTATGACATTAAAGACTTTCTTGAAATTAAGATATAATACTATGCACTATTCTAATTATGGATCATAACGTATGTGACGTATAATTTTAACAACTATTTTGTATTGACCAATTAATCTGTGACATTTCTATAGTTTTGACTTCGCACTTGTTAATTATTATTTTGCATGCAATTCATACATATTCTGTATAGCTGAACATGTGGACATTATATTTGTAACACCATTATACCTACCATGTTTAATGCAAATAAAGACTTATCTTATCTTATCTTATCTTATCTTATCATGTGTACATAGGCGGACTTAATGCCTTAGGCATTCTCTCCAAGTCAACCTTAGAGTACAGGGATGCCAAAATGATACAAATATTTGTTTCGTGAAACCAGGCCAATTATATTTTTTATGTTCAACTCATTGGTTCAAATAGTGACTCAGATAGTAATGTTTTGATATAATGAAAAAATAAAGTTTTCCTTCCTTCCTTTATTTCCTGCAGCCTACAGCTTGGTAGGTAAATACATATATTTAAGTCCCATGAGCACATTGTTCTATTTAATTATTTTCTAGTTTTGCTTTCTGAACTTATTAATTTTCTAATGGATTGTCGACTAAGTACAAGGCAAGCGTGTACCATTGTTGACCGCACCATCGGTTAACATCAGGCCAAATGGTGGTCAAATGCAAGCCCATTAAGTATTTAAATAAAATGGCTATGGCTACTTCCATGCAACCATGGTATAATAAGATGTTTCACCAGGTATTCTCTTCCCGCAATGACAGCGCGATGCCTCCAAGCTACGTCACAATCAGTGCTGCCATTGATTGATACTTCAATATACTTAAGGAGATTTTTGTTCATAATGAATATAAAATAAATTCCTAACTAGCCTATTTGTTATCTCGTGTTATTCATCTAATTAGTTAATAAAGGAAACTATATTCTTCTTCTTCGTGTCGACATCAGCTACATAATAATAATAGCTCATGTCGTGGGGAAAAGATTAGCCAGTCAGCAGGTTGATAGCGGGGCTAACTGCCCAGAGTGCGCCGGACGATCAATTAAATATCGTCACTCGTGGAGGCTCTTTTAATGCACCCCAACACTATATTAAACTATAACTAACTAAACTATATTAAATTACTAGTTAAAAAGCGATTCTTTATAGAAGAAAGTAAATGAAAAAATGCATTTTGCTCGGGTAATTTATTTTCACAAAGTGGCAGCACATAAACTGACAAGTGTCACGCTAACAGCCCGCTATTGGCTCCACGGCCGATGACGTAGTACGGAGGCAATCACGTGACCTAGCTGTCACGGGAAGAGACTACCTGGTGTTATTATACCATGCATGCAACTATATTAAATTAAACAAAGAACAGCTAATATCACACAATAGATTCTCTATTTTTTCGTAGCCAGTGGCAGCTTTCGAGCTTGTTGAGTTAGATTATTATTGATGACCAAATTAAATCAGGATGCATTTTTTATATTCATAAAACTTTTTCTTCCCTATCCATTAAAAAAAGAATCATCAAAATCGGACTACTCTGTAAAAAGTTACGCGTGGTCATATTTAAAATAAAAGAAAAAAAAGATACGCGTCGAATTGAGAACCTCCTCCTTTTTTTCGTCGGTTAATAATAGGCTTGCCTTTGACTGCTACCTCACCTAATGTTAAGTGATGGTGCGGGTCAGTGGCGTAGCTACCATAGGGCCAGGCGGGGCAGTGACCCGGGGCTCCCAAGCTCAAGGGGCCTCTCGGCCCCATGAACGATGTTCGAAAAAGTTATATAATATCCTAGTTGAATAAAGAATGTTCAACTTTTAACTTTTTGCCCCTGGGCCCTTGGTTATAAGCATAGCTACACCACTGGGTGCGGTTGACGATGGTACATGCTTGCCCAGCAAAAATCGATTCCCTGCTTCTGCTGCTGACTATTAGAACCCCTGCAGACTGGACACTAAACTGTCTGCCTATAGTTGGGTGATATTATTTTATTTGAAATGGAAATTGGGTCTGCCAATGTGTATGCAACATATATGTCCTCATACTCATTAGGAACCCAACTAAACTATTACTTGATTAAAAGTCTGCAGTCAGCAGCTTCGGCTTGATTTCACAAAGTATAATTCCCTGGTTAAATGGCCATTTACCCATAATGCCAATAAATTTTTCGAGTGATCGGCCATATAATGAGAGAATTCATGTTTATGAACACCAGCCTTAGTCAGCTTTTAAAACACAGAAAGCATAGTGTCTTATTCTTTGCAGAGAAATACACCTCTAACTAAATTAAACCCACCTTACCCACCTATTACTTGTTACCAACTGAAATGCTTATCTTATACAAAGCCCTTTTGAGAAGCTGTTGCTAGCAGGTTCCAATAGGGTTTCTGAGTAACTTCATTAACTTGCATGCTTAATTCTTACTAATGACTTATAAAGTGCAAACTATTTGTTATTTGTCCACAAATATAACAAAACATATTTATTTGTTTGCATTACAAACATTATTGATAATTTACAAGCATCTGTGAGACAGATAACACAGTATGATTCATAATCAACTCATTTTTATCAAACAAACAAAAGCTACAACTACTACAAACACTTACCACATCTGGATGAGAAATCAGTAACCCATGGGACCATCAAATGGGCTTGGGGGTCATCGGCAGACCTCCCAGCCAACATATTGAGGTGTAGGAGATAGTCCAGGTTTGATATTCTGCCTCTTACCCACAGCATACAAAGCTTCTCCAACTGCACAGCCTCCTTGCGCCAACACCACTCCTCCCCTCTCTTTCCAGAAGGACCCTGATTTATTGCAGGAGTAGTTTGTTTACTTCTATTGTGTTCAATAATCAATGATGCATCCAAACATTGTATGTTATTTGTAATCAATGGCAACACTTGTAGCCACAAGTTTTCAGACAAGTAAATGTCCTGGAGAGTTAGCATTCCTATGCTTAACCCTCTATCACTTATGGCCTTTGACAAATTTAATAACTGATATACAATAAATAATCCTCTGCTGTAATTCATATCTATTAAATTTGGACTGAAGTTTAGACAATCTAGAAGAGTGTTTTCATATTGGCCTCTATATATTATGAAGAAGTTATTGTCCGTTTCTATAGTAAACATAGCTGCTAGTAGGTTGCCATGGGTTTCATACATTTTTAGGACATGTTTATTAGGTATTATCTCTTTGTACTCTGTATGTTTTCCAGCTCCATCACATTTCACCCTAATTATATTACATCCATACAAGCGGAGCACCACTTCAGACAACAGCTGATCATGTTCTAATAGATTGACTATGGTGCTTTCTTTACTGCTTTCATTATTTTGACAATATTTCTTATAAGATTCTTTCCACAATGTTCTTTGGTTACTCTGCGAGACATACTGCAGTAACTGGGAAAACGTGAGGGGAGTCTCACTGGTGTTTTCATTGAGCTTGTAGCGAGGCAGTGGAAGAACCTTGGAAACTTTTTTACACAATACCTACAATGCAAATAAAATTGTATGATTAATTTAGCCATTCTATGTAATGATTCGGTTATTAATTGTTTAAATAAAGACATACTTACCCTCATAAATATTTTTCGCCACGGATAAGGAACACTTTCACCAGGTTGTAAGGTAAAATCTACATTGTTCAGTGAAGTATCCACTTCGAGGTTTTTTATCCATTTTTTCAACCAGCTGGTGTGGACGACGACCGTGTACAGGTCAGGTGAGGCAGTAGGAAATACATTCTTGTTGCTTATACATAATTCCTTAACTATATAATCCATGTCTAAATTATTAACGATGTTTTGTTTTGTTTTGTTGCGTACAAAACTGCAATCATTATCAATTTTGACATTACAATGCATGATGCGACAGCTCGGAAGATGACAGCGACAGCTTTTTTTTTTTTTTTTTTAATTTATTCATGACCATGGATACATGTCAGTAATCATTGAACATATTATACTTATATCCTAGTAAGGTGATGAAAACTTTACTAGGTTTCTGCGGGGATGATGAGATAATACGAAAGTCATGTTTTTCAACTTTGTACCATTTATCCACACTTGTACACGTTAACGAGCACTTAACATTTAATAATCCATCATTATTACACATTAACACTCGAAGAAACACAAATTTTGGAAAATAATAAAAAATCCACAACACGATCTTTACGAATTTTCCCGCCAACCTCGACAGCGACAGCTGAATTTAAGGGATGCCAGATGTAATAAATTGAAATTAATCGTTCAGAAATTAATAGTTTTCGACCGTTTCAGTATTCCTAGCAATTCTATTTCAGAAATAAAATAAGTGATAATCAGTCTTAATAAAATTGATTCTACAGCTCGGAATTTTTGCGCTAGAATAGGAAACGAAACAGCCTGGGGATACTTTCACTGATTTCACCGCTTCTACAAAACAATCTTTGAGTATATACCATGGTATATACTCAAAGAAAACAATACATGTAGTTCAGGGTCTACTGTACTCTGGGTTATGTGGGTTATGCCTGGGTCTGTCTTGGTTGGATCAACTCTAAATTGAAATCCTAGGTCAAACTTTAATTCCCCTAATCTACGGGATTTATAATTTTTGTTATTGTGTACCTGCTGAGATATTCAGACACAATTGAAATTGTTAATGAATAAATAAATGAAATGAAATGAATGATTAGAACTGGGGCCAACCATATTGCAACTGACTGACAATTCAGGGCTTCTTGCATAATATGTAAACAGTAGAGTATCCTCAACACGACGGTACCCTTCAGGGAAACACGACCTATGGCACGAAAAATTAATTTTAGCCCTTAGGATTGTGCGTAGTTGCATACTCATGAATAATTCCATGCTAAACTTTTTCTCACTCACGAAGCCAAACTTAGAACTATCAACATAATTATATAATTTTACACATTGTTGGAATTCTTTATCTAATAATTAATAAACATAGTAGATAAATAATAATGGATTTTATTAGATAATAATTAATAACAGATGTTTGTATAATACCTCAAAAGCTTATAATTTAACAAAATATAAATTATTTTATGAAGTGTAATTACACCTAGGAATGTTAAGGCACTAAATATATTTGCTATATTAGCACCAAAATATTATTATACTATCACAACAGTTATTGGTCCTCATAGATAAATGCTAAACGTCAACAAGAATATTCAAGACAATGAGCAATATCACTTAATTTTCCTAAAATAAAATTATACATAAACTTAATGATTACTTTATATCTTTCTGTTCTGTGAGATGAAAAAAACTGTAATATAGAAAAACTTAAACAGTATCTTTGTATGTAACACATACAAAATATGAAATGTATCTGTCTACTCTAGTTTCCCAGACACTCTCTTCAAGTAACATTTCCACAAAGTGTCTTTGTAGATGACCGCTTGGGTTTCTGGGCTTTTCGCTGCTACAATGCCTCTCCCCACAACTATTACATCAGCACCCTTCTCTAAGATCACTTTCTCTGGAGTATTATAGACTTGGCCAAGGTTATCTTTGCTGCTCTCCAATTGTACTCCTGGAGTGAGCTGTATGAGACCTGGGTCTTTGAAAGTGTCTTTATTCTGACAAACAAACCCAGTGATTAACTCTGGATACTTGGATGCCATCAATACAGTTGCTTCTTTGTAGTCTGGTGAGATTAGGTTACCCTGCAGACAAAAATTAAAACAATTACATTAAGCAAGCAAGGCAAGCCTGATTAAATTGGTAATTGCTTTGTTAGAAAATTGACTCTGCTAATAGCCTAAGACTGCAGAAGCAGAAGGCCAATTCTCGTAATTAAAAACATTCAAAATATAGTGCCAAGCTAATTTCAATGCTTTAAATCTCAATCTCCTGGAAGTAGATGTTTCTGATAGCCAATTATTGGTGACATTAATGACCTAAGTGTCATAAGAATTGACCTTCAGAGAAAAAACTTACCTCACTGCTCATTTCAGCCAGTAAAAACACTCCCCGATTTACAACATTTGGTGCATTTAAGGCTTTGAGTATTCCTTCACCAGGTAAAGAATGTGCAGTCACGCAATCTGCCCAGTCCGCTACTTTGTACAACCCTTTTGAATACTGCAAGGAGACTGTATGTCCGATATCGGCATACTTTCTGTCTTCTAATATTAAAAAGTTAAATCTGTCTGCCAGCTGCTTGATTCTGGTGATAAAGTCATTGCTGTAATCTTCAATAATGTCTGCATGTGTCTTTACTAGGCAGACATGTTCACCAACTTTTTCTAACAGATCAAGGATCTGTGTAGTGGTTGTCAAGTCAATGGAGAGGCACAAGTTTGTTTTCTTTGTAGCCATAATGCTGAATAGCTGTTTAGCTATTCCATTCTTGGCTAGTTCAGCGCGTTTTTCATAAGGGAGCAAGATCCTGTTCAATGGTTTATCTGAAAGAATAAATAGTGTTGTTCATAATATGCATAGATGTTGCTGCTGAAGTTTTAGGGAAAATGTCAAGACAATAGAATAAGGCTTATATTCAGAGACCAATCTAAGTGTGAATGCATGGGTGCAATCAGTATTATCGCCTATCGACAGCGGCAGACACCCAGAGTGTACTTTGGTTGTGCAGTTACTCAGAGTGATCATCCAAACAAACGCCCAAAGTATGCTGTGGGCATCGTCTACTGTCGTCTGATGATATTACAAAACGCGGCCCATGCTTCAAACTGTCAAAATGTAGTGCTATTTGACAGTTGGAAGCATGAGTTCATGCTTAGATTTGTCTCTGAATGTAAGCCTAAGACAAAATACAGTTAGATAATCAAATGACTTTATTAACTTACCAATAACTGGAGCCTGTGTCTCTTTCAAATAATTTTTAACTTTTATTACTGTCTCTTCAGTTATCTTACCATTCTTCACCAAAATATCAATCAAAGAAGACATTGAAAACAATGATTTAATTTGTACACCATTTGATTCCAGATTTTTGCTGCCACCTTGTTCTCTATCTAATATTATTACTGCATCAGTTACTATTAAACCTTCTTTACGTAGGTCTCTTACAGTTTCCAGTACGCTGGAGCCAGATGTCACCACATCTTCGACAATAAGGCAGATTTGGTTGGACTTGTAATGGCCTTCTATAGATTTCTTAGTACCATACGCTTTCGTTTCTTTTCGTCGCATGAGCATAGATTTCTTAGTCAGTATGCTTAGTATTGTAGCAATAGGCAAGGCTGTGTATGGGACACCACACAGGTGATCATATTTCAAATCCTTCATTGCAAGTTCCAGCAAAAGGTTTGATATAGATTCCTATAAAACAGCATGTAAATAGGATTATAGAGGGAAATGTAAAGGAGAACATTAAAAATTACAAAAAAATATACATGGAATTTCTTCCGGCTCTTCTCCATAGGACCATTTTTTTGGAACCGTGCAACTAAGTGCATTGTGCTTATATTAGAAATAAAAACATTTGACTTACAAATTGTAGAAGTTTCAAAGGAAAAAAAAATGTTACTTTATGACTAGTTTGGTTTCGTCTTTACGTTAGGCTTAGCGTAAGTTTCATTTAGGATAACATTTTATGTAAATAACATACCATAACATCAGGGTAACTAACTATAACCCTCAAATCAAAATAGACAGGTGTTTTGATGCCGCTCTTAGTTGTAAACTCTCCAAACTTTACAGCATCTATCGAGAAGAGCTTGATTGCTAGCTCAACAATTTTTTTATCGTGACACATTTTAATTTTTTGAAATATTCAAGGAGACACGTGAAATTCCGCGGAAACGTTTAAAAATCAAGTTTTGTTTAACTTTTAACTAGAGATGCGTAGGTCTTTTCGAAAACAGTTTCAGCAACAGGGTGCTTCGAAAATAGAAATGTAACCTGTTACGACAAATCGCGCCTTAGGTTGGTTTCAGTAACATCCAATCCAAGGACCACAGACTAATAGGGAATTAGAGATACTACGTATCTATGAACATAAGAGCCAATTACAAAGTTGGATGGTTTAATAACCAGCAGAATTAAATTTTATTCATTTACGTAAATTTATATTTTCTTAGAGAAAACACTTTTTATTTTGTTGATTATTTTCGTATCGTTTAAACGTTTTTGACTTTGATTAATTTGCTTTCGCTTTAGCGCTTAGTTTAAATCTTTCGTAGTCAATGAGTGAATACATTTTTTTATCTTCTCCTCGGTAATTACGCGACGATTGTAGTTTGTTTGTATAGTTTTTAGTGAACTTTGTAAATAGTTTAATTGTAAATAGAATAGTGTAATGTAGACGAAGAAAAGTAAATTTGTTTTGAAGTGAAAAACAAAAAGTGTCAAAAGCGTAAAAAAAATCGTTGGCAGAAAAAAGCACAACGTTTAAAAACGCTTACGATTTTAAGCCGTTTTTCCCAACTTTAAATACAACCACTACGTTTACAATGTGTTGCGCGCAGTGTTGCCAGATTGATAAAACGAAAATACAGTGCACAGTGGATCAAAATTACCAGAAATACGGCAATTCAGCTTAAAGAAATACGTTAAATTTACGGTAGTAAATTTTCATACTTTTCTGCCTTTAATCGAAAGAAATATTAGTGATTGCGATGCAGTAGCCCTCTAAATTCAAAATTTATTGCGTTTTTGCTAGTTTCAGCTCTATTTACGTTGTATATTGATCGGAATATATTTCGCGACAGTAATAACTAATAGTCGTAGTAGTAGTAAAAACAACCTAGATCTGGGTATAAGCCCCATAATATTAATTTACTATAAAATTATCGATTTTCGAGCTTATAGACAAGGCTCGGAACCGGTTTGAGAAATACCGGTTAGTACCGGTTTATTGCGGTTTAGCTCCGAACTTTTCTTGAGAACGTGAACGTTTAAAGAACTTTAAATTAACCTAAATCAACCGGTTTAATCAACGAGCGCCAAGTTAGAAAGAAAAGTTATATACTTTTCTTTCTAACTTACCCATTTTTGGATTTTTTGCAGCGGATCTGATTAAAGCAGTGTAATAAACGTACGTCGCGAAACAGAAATTGCCTTTCTACTAAAGAAAAATAAAAACTAAACGGCGTTTGTTTGTATTAACCGGTTTTTATTGCTCTAAACCGGTTAATCCGAAAAAACCTTTACGTAAAGTTCCCTCAAAATACCGGTTTTAAAAAACGGGTTTATTCGGATAAATCCGAAATTTTAAGGTTTTGCGTCAAGTACATAATAACGGTTTCAAAATTCAACCGGTATCCGAGCCCTGCTTATAGAGCTAGGTTAATGTTTTTTATGAGCATTATTAAGTAGATATATTGTTATTATTGCCGCTAATCATATGCCGATCAATACACAACGTGAATTAGAGCTATAATTAGTAAAAATCGCAAGAAATTTTGAATTATCACATCACATAATCACGTTTAATTTAGGTAAAAAAATAACAGATCGAAATATTTAAAAAAAACCGGCCAAGAGCATGTCGGGCCATGCTCAGTATTATAGATTTCCTTAAATAGGTCTAATTACAAACGAATCAAATCGAATATTAATCATTGCTATTTATGTTTTTGCAAACAGCGCCACCTAGCGATAAATTTAAGAAGTCTGTCATATCAATATAACACAAAGTTTCTTTTTGTGATTTTTTTAAATATAAAGTAACTAAAGGAGCATTATTTGCTAAGATCATTTTTCTCTAAGTAAGTAGTAAGACCCATGAAGTAGGACGTCTTAAGTATTTTTCAGTTTTCTCACTATAACTCAAAAATTTATAATCATATTATACTCGAAATAATTTTAAAAGAGAGTTTTTATAAAGGTCTATCAATGTGGAAGACTATCAGCCTTATTCCAAAACGCGGACTAAATAAAGTACTGGGATTAAACCAGGTTTAAACCTGGAACTAAATAAAACGTTATTATAAAACGAAGATTATCACTAGTTCTAGAACTAACTATGGTACTAAAGTTAAACCGCCGAGACCCCTAGTTTAACTATGTTACGAACTTCGGTAACAACCTTATTTGAGGTTATCGTTGATATTATTTTGCGTCTTTTATTTGAAAATCATTATAAATGGATATTAACATGACTGACTTGCTGGATTTGGAAGAGTTGGACATATTTACTAACGTTTTCGTCGACTTAAACGTCTACAATAATATGTTGATTGAGCAATAAGATGACGGTAATATTTCCTATAATAATAAGGACATTCGCTTTAGTTGAAATAAGGATGATAAAAAGCTTTGCTTATTAATAAAATAAATTTCGATATTTTACTAACTTTTTTTTCAGATCTCCGATTTTAAACACTTTTTTTGTTATTGCTAGCTCACAATTAATTTCACCACACTCACTATCCCGCATAAAACCACTTAGCAGTGCAATACTAAGCACAATGAATAAAAATAACAACGGCATTTATTTAATATAGGACACAACATAAACATTTGATCGTCTCAAATAACGCGCGCGCAGCACCTATGTGATTCACTTCATTTCACGCTAGAGTTGTTGAAAAATATAACGACTATAAAAAAAGAGCTTCAATAGTATAGTTATGCTTTTTCAATAGATTGTAACCTAAACAAAGAACTATTAATAATATATTTTTGTACTGATAAATAATTATTAAAGCGTTTAAAGCATTTCAAGTGTCAAAATAATATCAATATTTAGAGAAACAGAACGTTGCTTCGAATGAAGTCGGTAAAGAACGAATGAAAGAATGGCATTTTTTGTTTCTTACGTTTTCGTAACATTTTTGGCACTACCTGATCCTCGAATGGTCCTCGTTTTGTAATAAGAACACACTTTGGTACTGGTACTAACTTTAATACCGTAACAAACCTAGACCTGATAGTTCTGGTTTAAACCTAGTACTTTAGAGTTTTTTGTAATAAGACTGTATAAGTTTCTAAGTTGCATAGTTTAGAAATGGCAGGGGGGGGGACACATTGCAAGCCACTTTGGCGAACTATATTTCGCAGATGGTATACCTGATAAAAAAGTTATGTATGAAACATTACCTTCATTTTAGTAGACCTATTCAATGATACCCCACAAAAGGGGGTGCAGCGAATAAAAAATTTTCATCCCCATTTCACATGTATGAGCGCCACCCCTAAAATACGTTATCAAGATTTTTTTATTCTTTGAAAATTGAGATCTATATCCAAACCATTTTTAACTGACGAAAAAAAGGAGGAGGTTCTCAATTCGACGCGTATATATTTTATTATTTTTTATGAATGACCACGCATAACTTTTTAACGAGTGGTCCGATTTTGATGATTCTTTTTTTAATGGATAGGGTATATCTCTAAATTAGTCCCATTTAAATTTCAAAACCAAAATCTACCCCTAAGGGTAGTAAAACAGGGGATGAGTGTTTGTTCACCCACTGATATTATAACCTGTTAACCGATTCTGTTGAAACTTGACACACATAAATATAGTTCTAGACACTACGACATAATGGAGACCTGGAGTTAGATTTTAACCACGAAAAAATGAAAAATAATTTTTTTAACAAAATTTGCACCGACGAAAATAGAAACTGAAAAGCGAAAAATAACTAATTATGAGTCGGCGCCAAACAACCAATCAACGAAGATCATTAAATTACTTTAAATAAATAATAAAAATAACGTCACATCAAATACAACGTGACATTTTCAACGATAAACAATAACTTTCCAAAAATGCGTTCTCCGCTCGGCCACTTGCAACTTACACGCACTTAGCTTGTTAAAAGTTCGTTGGGCGCTGACTCATAATTAGTTATTTTTCGCTTTTCAGTTTCTATTTTCGTCGGTTCAATTTTTTGTTAAAAAGTTTTATCTAACAAAATTTCATTTACTTATGTTTATAGTTTTTACAGCTTAATAACTTCTACAACTGTAAAGGACTAGGACAGACGGACAGACGGACGGACATGACGAAGGGTTCCTTGTAGGACTACGGAACCCTAAAAAGGTACAAAAGGGTAAAAAAGATAATATCTTAAAAAAAGCACTGCAGAGTCGGGAATTGAACGGGATGTTAATCGAGCTAAACACAACCTGTCTCAAAAAAAAAACGGTTGCATGCAACATTTCGTTTTTCCGTCCCCTTACATAAAATAAAATAATATAAACCGCGGATGACGAGAAATTTAAAACAAACAATTTTAAATAAGTAACCGAACAAACAGGAAAAAAATACGCTGCTGTATACCACTACTTTAAAAGAAAATAAAAGTGAGCTCTTGAAACAAACAGCTGTCCTTGTGTAGTTGGTGGGGATATCGCACTCCCGAAAGGCAATTTGGGTGGAGTACAGCGACGAAGATTTGGCTCTTTCTTCCTCATCTGCCGTCCCGGAACCTCAGCAACACTGCTTTGGTGCCGGATCGAAACCAGGCTCCATGCAGCTGGTCCCACGGGGTGAAGCCGAAATTCGGCTTGTGTACTAATATGAACGTCTAAGGACAAACAAATAAGACGTTCAGACAAAGGACACAAGCAGAATCTTTTGAATAATTGGGAGAATGAATAATTAGGAAATGGGATTAAATAACAGATTTTTTTTTTTAAATATATACCAAAATAACAAGAGAGAACAAACTAAAATCGACACCTTTTTACAAATATAAAATGTAGCTGACTGGATAATCAAACAACGGTGTAAAACCGGACAATTATGATCACATCAGCAAAATTTTGTGTAAATGAACGAACACAAGAAGAAAACCAGTTCCGATGGCTCCCAAATCTGCAATCACGCGCTTTGAAAATAAAAAAATTGACGATAGAAATTTACGAATTCGAAGTTCAAAAATGACACGCAAAGTGATTTGTTTTATAAAGAATTTACAAAAAAAGGTAGTCATATAAATGCAAAAAGTTTTTATCCGTAGCGGGTTAACGCTACAGTGCCCACTGACTTGAGTAACCCAGTAACAAATAGTTACTGTTGAAAATTATTGTAATTGTTACTAACAATTACAATAATTTTTAAATTGGTTATGTTCCAGGTTGGGTTCTAAAAATTATGGTAACTTCCATACACCGTTATTTATGACTACGATAAGTGGCAAAAATACATACAAAAACCAAAATTACGGCAAAACTGCCATAATCACAGTGCATATAGCAACATTGCGGGTACGTATTAGTGACATCTGCCGAATGCCGTTGCGCCCGTTGCCGATTTTGCTTATATAATCTCTGTTTTTTCTTACTGGTCTTGTCTAGTGAACAATCTTGGCATGTCTTTTTAAGGCCAAAATTAATATCCAATCTATCCACGATTTTCTCTACTAGAGATAGGAATTTGACATAAGCTCCATACAAAATATGTCAAATTTCTATCAGCAGTAGGGTAAATCGCGGATAGATTGGATATTAATTTTGGCCGTTAATGCAATTCGTCAATAATAATTATTGAAATACATTATGTTTACAATTTCACACCCTAAATAACATTTTTTAACCTAACCACATGTCCAGAACTAGTAATTATATTTTATCAGTAGTTATTTAAATAAAGAGACTTGCCAAGATTGCTTACTAAATAAGACGAGACAGAAAAAACAAAATGTACCTTATAATGATATTAGAAAATTGTTGCAGAAGAAACCTATTGTCGCAACAGGTTTGATTAAAAAAATGTAACTGGTTGCGTCATTCCGTTAAAGCAACGATAACGCCCATCTCTACTTTTATTTTAAACGACGCACACAAACGCAATATTGCGTCATTTTTACGGAGTTACCAGCTCTAAGAACATGAACCAACCAATAAGTTTTTATAGTGTTGAAAGTGTATTTTTTTTCAGTATCAGTTTAAAAATAAATGCGGGTTTGAAAAATATTTTTAAATGCCCAATAAAATCAAAATAATTAGTCTCTGTAACCCAATATAGGTGAGATTGCTTTTCAATTTTTTTAATATCTGAGGTTGCATATTTTTTTTGTTATTCTCCTTTGTTCGCAAAAAAAAATCCTTATGATGAATGAAGCCTTTCGATCGGTATGATAAAGCTTCAGGTGATTATTTTTCTCATGTAACGGGTTCGATTTCCGGTTCAACCATGTAATTATTTATATATCTATGAATGCAGTTTAAATTGTTTTTTAAATTCAAATAATGTCTTCTTTCAGTAAAATGTTCCATCTACAATATTCAAGGTACTTTCCCTCCATGTGGCATATCCGTGGGACGCCCTGTATATATTTACAAACAAAATGGTAAAATTCTTTCATAAGTCCTAATAGAGCAGTTTGCTTAATTATCAGCATAAATGTATAATTTCATAACGAGTAAGGAAATCGTGTATCATTTATTGTAGATGGATTTATATTATTTCTTTAGAATGTCGTTTGGTTTGGGGGTCATTCCAGAAAAATTGTTACAGGAAAATCATGATTGTACTTTCGAAAGCTTCGTGTTGCTAAGTTAACTAAAGTATTTTTTTTTGTTTCTGTTTTATTTTTCTACTGGTCTACGTTTCTTTCGGAAGTAGCTAGCAATTTCTACAGTGTTTGTATGAGAGCGGGAGGTTGGCGGGAAAATTCGTAAAGATCATGTTGTGGATTTTTTATTATTTTCCAAAATTTGTGTTTCTTCGAGTGTTAATGTGTAATAATGGTGGATTATTAAATGTTAAGTGCTCGTTAACCTGTACAAGTGTGGATAAATGGCACAAAGTTGAAAAACATGACTTTCGTATTATCTCATCATCCCCTCAGAAACCTAGTAAAGTTTCCATCACTTTACTAGGATACAAGTATAATATGTTCAATGATTACGACTGAAGGACATGTATCCATGGTCATGAATAAATTAAAAAAAAAAAAAATAATTGTATGAGAGCCGGTGTTGGTATTGGTTTCAAAACAGGCAACACTGTATAAAAGTTAGTGATGCGACTCGAGGCCGATTTTACCACTCGAGTCGTTCGAGTCATTTTGCAATTTTACTCGAGTACTACTCGAGTGGTCGAGTCACTCGAGTGGTTCACGAGTCACTCCATCACTCGCCTCTATCAAGTCACTCGTCACAATCCTTGAATTAATTTTTTTTTAGTTGAGGCTTAATAAAACGAAAAGCATGAAGTTTTATTTCAAAACATTGTCAGTCTTACAAAATCAACTTTTATGTATCGAAATTAAAATTAATTAATATGCTAATAAAAATTAATGAATAATCGTTCTTAGGAATAAAAATTCATCATTTCGCATGTCTCGGTAAGTGACTCGCGAGTGACTCGAGTCCGAGTGAACTCGAGTCGATATTTTTTTCACTCGAGTGCGTTTTTTTTCAATGTAACTCGAGTCACTCGAGTAAAAGTGGACTCGAGTCGCATCACTAATAAAAGTCATTTTCGTAACCAGTATCTTCTAAGTAGTCTGTGTTCGTAACGTTCTCTGTGGTGGGTACGCGTCTTTGTTTCGAATAATTTTATTTTTCGTATTAATTTTCGGAATTATTTGATTATAATAATTTTTCGTGTGCATTGTTATTGTGTATATTTGAAGTTTTGTGCCGTGTGTAATGTTAAAGTGTAAGTATGTATATATAATTTAAATTAAATAAAAACATTTGTTTTGTTGCAAGTTGGAGAACTTTTTCGCGCGCTAAAAAAGTAAAATAATTTAAAATAGATACATTTGAGTGTTTGATTTCTAATATTATTATTAGTGCGGTGTTTATAAACCCGGTTTGGGACTCAGGTAGAGGATTTTGAATCAATGTCGGGCTTGGGCAAGGTAAATCCACCCCTCCTATTGGGCCGAACATGGAGTGGGGTTCCCTCCCCTTCTTTAGGGGAAGTTTGGGTAGACAAAGGGTAGTCACCCCTAAGCAGAGGGGAGCTCTGGGCCTTGGGCGATATCCGTTGGTAGGGGAAGGGATCACAATTTCAAGTTCAGTTTTTTTGGCCCTTGCCCTTTCTATTTCTAACGACGCACGGTTGCGCGCGTGTAGGAAAGTTTCTAACGTACTTTGGTACCTAGTTATTGATAAAAAAAATTGATTGGTGCTAAAAAGTTTTGGTTTTCAGGTGAAAGTGTGTTGTGTTGAAGATGGTGGACAGTAATGATGGTACGGCATTTCCATTTCATTTATTATCAAGTTTTTTTTTTTATGAATCATATGTATAGTAAAGATATTCTTTCAGAGCCAATAGCAGACTTGGAGTTTGCAATGAAAAGAAGTATGTTAGCAAAGAATAAGCTGGCCATCATAGTGAATAACCCTCATGGAGAGGTCCTGTTTTGTTGTGTGGAGTGCTCAGCCAAGTATTCCAACAAGGAGGAGCTGGAAAGGCATTTGTTGGTCCATAATATGGAGTACAGGTACCTCTGTGGGATCTGTGGCACAGGGTAAGGAGTTTTGTGTACTAAACTCCCATTAAACTCGATTAATTTAGTGTACATAATTATTATAAATAAATAGGTACCTACTTGAAATTTATGCTTTATTTCTTTTTTCTGTAGTAGATACCTACTTAATAATAATGTTAATAAACTTCCCCATCCCAAAACTCAACATTTACTTTTAAAACTAACATACAAAATGATCCAGTAATAAAATTATGTTTTATTTGAATCTAACAGTATTCTCTCTTTAACAGGTTAAAACGCAAAGAGCACTTAGATAGACATACTTTAGAGCACCAAGAGGTCAGGCCTCATGTCTGTCCGGACTGTGGCAAGGCATTCAAGAGGAAAGAACACTTAAACATTCACCGGTCTATTCACAACGGGGACAAGAATGAAACCTGTCCAGTGTGTGATAAAAGTAAGTTTAATAGTCATTTACTTTTATAATGGTACTATTTTGGAAAACTCTTGTTTTATCTCTTAAAAGGGCGCAAAGCCGCCGGCGGTCGTGAAACTATGTATAGAAAATTGCCCTTCCTTGATGAACTATAGCAGCTAACTTACTCTAAAATATCAGATTATTCCTAAAATCCCCATTGAAAATCCCATATTGGTGGGAATATGTGGTTTTTTTTAAAGATTTTTATTTTTTTATGATTAATTACTAAAAATAACTAGGTATCTAGATATTAGATACCAATGAGCAAATAAATACCTATAACCCAATAAAATTTGATAAAAAAAAACTCAGTGGAAGATTTGTGTTTTTATCCAAAATCCAAACAATGATTTTGTAGCATGCTAGTGGGGATATTTGGAAAAAGAAACCCACAACTCGTGTGTCTCACGCTAGCGTATTCACCATGAAATTAAGCGATTTTGATAATACCAACCTTTTGTGACCACTTTGTGACAATTTGTAACCAAAGAACAGAATTCGTGACCGCATACTTTGGAAGTTACAGCGCCATATTCGTGAGTACGCTAGCGTAACGTTCACGCCAGTGTCCTCACCTCCCTGTACGGAATAACCGTTTAAGCTACAAATATGGTTTATGTGTTCATGACCGTTCTTCGTCACGGTGTCATCACAAAATCTAGAAACCAATTACAAAATGATAGCATTAGCCGTTTTCGGAATATAAAGACATGAAATGCTAACGCTAGCGTACTCACCAAGCACCCTTTGTTACTTGTTTCTTTGAAGCTCTATTTTTGATATTTGGCACATCAAAGTCACGTATTGATCACATATCCGGACCACATAAACCATGTTTGTAGCTTAAACGGTTTTTCCGTACGGGAGGTGAGGACACTAGCGTGAACGTCACGGCGCGTCACGCCAGCGTACTCATGTAGGGTTATAACTTCCAAAGTATGCGGTCATGAATTCTGTTCTTTGGTCACAAATTGTCACGAAGTGGTCACAAAAGATTGGTATTATCAAAATCAGTTAATCCTATGGTGAGTACGCTAGCGTGAGCCACACCACAAATCCCCAAACATCGGAAGAATTCTTGTTAATACCCAATGGTTTTAACAAGAAGAACAGGGGTTTTCACAACCCCTAATCTACGCCGACAATACAAGAATAAAAGGAGATTAGCTCCTAGAATAACCACGTTCATTCAGTCTGGCCACTTGCCCACAAAAAAAAACTTGTACCTTTTTGTCCCTCATAATGTATTTTACATATATAAGAACATTGAACATTGTACACTTAGTTGCAAATAAATGCTTTGAACTTTGAACTTTGTTCTTGAACCTAAGTCATGTAGCCAAAGGGGTGCTTTCGGATTCAAACTGTAATAATACGCCAAGTTGATTGGTTAACTGGAGAAACATCCTTTATAATGAAATCTCAGCCTACAAACACAGTAAAAGGACGATGAACCATAAAAGTGGTTCAGGGTCAATCTCATTACTTTCGCAGATACAAAAGTTGTTTTACAAATCTCAGCTTACACAACAATGACATTTCAAAGGTGTGCAGGATAACAATAATTATTGTAATCCCTACTCGACCTTGATAAGATTGAATGGATGGACAACCCTATTGTATAATTATTTTCTCATGGTATGATACTGATTCTGAAAATGATAATCTTGGATGATTGTGAATATCTAAGTTCATCTAGTAGATACTTAGATATTTTATTTTATTTATTTATTATTAGATACCTACTTATTAAAATCACAGTACGGTCACAGATAGTATAATACTGTAGTATCATCGATCTACAACGTGTTATTGTAATAACTGAAAACCTCTTAAGGGGTCATTGTACTCGTCATTATGAACTACTTTTACTATGGGACCAACCCTGAAATCACAAAAAAACAGCTGTTCCCTAAATTTCGACGATTTATGTGAACACAAATTTAGGGATCAGCTGATTTTTTTTCGTGATTTCTGGGTTGGTCCCGTAGTAAAAGTTGTTCATAATGATGAGTACAATGACCCCTTAAGAGGTTTTCAGTTATTTCAATAACACGTTGTATTTGTACTTCATAATATTAGACTAAATTAGGGGCTGCAGTTACTTAATAGTTACTGCAGCCCCTAATTTAGTCCTATTGGTACGGAAAACAGAGACCCTCCACATTGTCACTCAATAGCATGGAATAATATGAAGGAACACGTAAAGGATCTTTGCACACGCTTCGAATTATAGAATAACCCCACCTAACGACTCAACACCAACTCTACTCAAAGTCAGCATTGAAATGTGAGCTTTATATCGTGTCACGTACAGTAAATTTTTCAAAAAAGCCGTGGATCGCGCGGTGCCCACGCATCGTATACTTCGGACCCACCTACGGGCTACAGCTCGTATGCAGCGCATGCTTGCCTTTCGTTGGACCTGCGTTGCCCACTCGTCGGCCCCGTGTTGACCTTGATCAAAGAGTACTTTTGGTGTTGACTGCTACCGACTGATGACTCGCTCGCGGGTAACGCGTTACACCAGCGCGCCGCCTACCCGTCTGCTTGTTAAACAAACCAAGATGAGTTAAGTAGGTCTGATACAGTTGACGACCTGTTGGGCACTCGTTGACGCCGATTACTTTCTATCTACAGTATATCTTAGTGGACACCGAGCTGACGGCTCGTTGACGCTGAACTGAAACATGGAGTTGTGTCGATATGATGGGTTTACTCACAGATCGTTCATAATGGTATTAAGAGTAAGACTGATGCTATAAAAGACGAGGCCATTGTAATAATTTGTCATTGGGCACAACTTGCGGTACCATTTAGGTAACAGCCTAGGTGGTATTGAAGTTGTTATGGGCAAAGGTAACTGCTAAACATCAGGTGGGCCTTAAGCTCGTTTCGCCATTAGATACTATTAAAAAAAAAAAACTCTAAATTACAATTCCTACCATCCCAGACTTCAAGCAAGCGTTTTGCGTTCCGTGTTCCTTTCATTTCGAAAAGCATCGTTAGATTCGTAAGCCTACACAACGTGTTATTGAAATAACTGAAAACCTCTTAAAGGGTCATTGTACTCATCAGTGTGAACAATTTTTTGTATGGGACCAACCCTGAAATCGCGAAAAAAATAAACTGCTCTCCCTACATTTTGTCGATTTATGTGAAAACAAATGCCTTCCGCATCACTTCCACTTCCCACTTTCTTCTTCCTTCTTCTTCACTTAAAGGAATTATTTCAAAGTGGTTAGCAGTTTATTTTCCTTTTGGTTTTTGATTCATTGGATAGTAAGTAATAAGATCAGTACAAAATAAATGTTTGTTTTAGCATTCTACCGTAAAGACCACCTTCGGAAACACTTGACGACACACACCAAGATGTTCATTGAACAGAACGGGGACATCGTGAGTGACCAGGGGTTCGTGGACATCAAGCAAGAGATCATTGATGAGTACAGCACTCCCATAGTCAATGAGGAACATTATGACGATATAGCTGAGGTGAGTTTTACATGAATCTATTTTCACCGCGCGGCTTTTTAACCGACGAAAAAAAAGGAGGAGGTTCTCAATTCGACGCATATCTTTTTTTTTTTTTATGTAAGACCACGCCTAACTTTTTACAGAGTAGTCCGATTTTGATGATTCTTTTTTTAATGGATAGGGTATATCTCGAAGTTGGTCCCATTTAAATTCAATCAACGAAGAAGATCATTAAATTACTTTAAGTAAATAATAAAAACAATGTAACATCAAATACAACGTGAAATTTTCAACGATAAACAATAACTTTCCAAAAATGCGTTTTGCACTTTGCTTGTTTGTTTGGCGCCGACTCATAATTAGTTATTTACATTAGTTTAGTTAGAAAAGACTAAAAGCTTCATTTTATTTTTCGCTTTTCAGTTTCTCTAAAAAGTTTTATCGCTAACCAAATCGTCTCACAAAGCCGCATCGGGCAAAACCACCACATTTACACAGTTTACTAAAAGCGAATGACAATCAACGCATTGCAAAAACATCTGTAAAAGGCGAGCGATCGCCTCTGAGCATTTTCACGGTATATTTTATGGTTGCCCGCCGGACGGCAAAAGTTTGAAGAGTCGCAGGCGAAGCCAAAGACACAAAACTTCTTAGTTTTCCGTAATAGGTTTTAGCTGTGATAGGCAGGGCCGGATTAACCATTAGGCAGAGTAGGCAACTTTCTAGGGGCCCCGCATCGGCTAGGGGCCCCGCATCGGCTAGGGGCCCCGCATCGGCTTGAGGCCCCGCGCGCGCACCAAAAGCAATTGAAAATGTTTCATACAGTGAAAATTTATTTGGAAAATTTGTATCCTTAATGCAATAGGTATTATTGCTTTTTTTCGACGCATGCTGTAAGTTGATGAAATACTTCATACTTACAGAACAGCCCCCCAACGAAAAAGTCATTCGTTGAGATATGTCATTCCCATACATTTTGATGGTTTTCTATTAGCGTTGACGTTTGTAGATTGTCAACTTGGCTAGGGAGGCAGAACCATTTAGTAACGAGTAGTAGAACTAATAATATGGATGCGTTACGTAGCGTAAAAATTGAAATTTAATAATAATAATAATAATATTTAATTTTAATTTTTGAAATGCTTCATCTGTAATTACGATTTGTGAGTTTTGCGACCGTGATCTCTTTATCAACTTGAAAAGAGCTGTTGATCTTGAAACGGCTGAACAGGGGCCCCAAGAATTCCATTGCCTAAGGTCCCCGACATGGTTAATCCGGCCCTGGTGATAGGCTGTGCTGTTTTTGCATGCATGTGCTACTAAGGTCTTCCTCCGGCGACGTTCTAAGATTAGTGACGAAAAGTTTTCACTTATTTTATTCCTAGGTTCCTTCCTCTTTCTCCAAGCCTTTTCCCAATTATGTCGGCGTCGGCTCGGCTCAGTCTAACCAGATGCGGCTGAATTGTATTATTATTATCATCCGTGTATTTTACACGGAGCCACTGCCACCAGACACCCGCAAGTAGACCAGTTGTAAGACTTTCGGGCTTCTGACTACCCGTAACGACTGCCATAGATATTTGTATGGCAACCGGGACTGACCGCTAACTAGCTATCCGAGGCCACAGATAATATAATACTATACACCGAGGCTCAGAGGGGTCTCGGTGTACAACGATACAGTCACCCATTCAAGGACTGACCGCTGCTAGCGCAGCTTAATCTCGCATATCTTGCAATCCATGCGGTTATTAGGTACGGTCACAATACTTCTTCCCGGTGGTATTTTGTCGACAAAATCCCTTGAACGAATCTTGCTACGTTAGACGTACCTATGACTGCCATCGCACATTGAGTGCAAGCGATTTTTGCCTTAATGGTGGTTCACCGGAAAGATTTTTGACTGTACATAGCCACGAGCCCCTCTCTGATCTCAGTACACAACGTTAGAATAATTGAGTATGTATCATAGACTTATATATTATTTATTCTGTGATATTACTATCATTGGTACGTATCGTTTCGTTTTACAATAATAAAAATGTGCGGTCGGCTTTGGGCCATCTGCGCTCGCCGTTGACCGATGACGCAGAAAACCCATCTGTGAAGTCGAAATAAAAAAAACCGGCCAAGAGCATGTCGGGCCATGCTCAGTATTATAGGGTTCCTTAAGTAGGTCTAATTACAAACGAATCAAATCGAATATTAATCATTGCTATTTTAGTTTTTGCAAACAGCGCCACCTAGCGCTAAATTTTAGAAGTGTGTCATCAATATAACACAAAGTTTCTTTTTGTGATTTTTTTAAATAGAAAGTAACTAAAGGAGTATTATTTGCTAAGATCATTTTTCTCTAAGGTCAATGACCTATGAACTAGGACATCTTAAGTATTTTTCAGTTTTTTCACTATAACTCAAAAATTTATAATCACATTATACTCGAAATAATATTAAAAGAGAGTTTTTATAAAGGTCTATCAATGTGGAAGACTATAAGTTTCTAGGTTGCATAGTTTAGAAAAGGTGGGACACATTGCAAACCACTTTGGCGAACTGTATTTCGCAGATGGTATACCTGATAAAAAAGTTATGTATGAAACGTTACCTTCATTTTAGTAGACCTATTCAATGATACCCCAAACGACGGGGAGCAGCGAAAAAAATATTCATCCCCATTTCACATGTATGGGCGCCACCCCTAAAATACGTTATCAAGATTTTTTTATTCTTTTAAAATTGAGATCTATATCTAAACCATTTTTTGACAAAATTTCATTTACTTATGTTTATAACTGTAGAAGTTATTAAGCTATAAAGGATAAGGACAGACGGACAGACAGACGGACGGACATGACGAAACTATAAGGGTTCCTTGTAGGACTACGGAACTCTAAAAACAAATAATCAATTTAATTATGTACTCCGAAACTTGGAGACGAAATCATAATCATAGTCATGAAAAGCTTAATTTTTATGTGGATCCGCCAATTAGGCCACACCCACAGAAATAGATAGATAGAATGGAAAAGTGTGTAGGGCGCGCGTGCCAACACTCTGCACCATAGCGCAGGGCATTTCAAAGCCTTTCTCAGTACGGCTTATGACTTGTTTCTGTAAATACTGTAACAATGTATTGCGCTGTTTCTAACTGCGAAAACAAAAGCTGAAAAGTACATTTGATTAAAGTTAATTTTTAAAAATTAATGACGTCAATATGGGAGGCGTAGTTTGTTCGAAAGTTGCCACGCATGAATCGCAAGTAAAATTGTGATTACAACCATTCTATCTATCTATTTATGTGGCCACACCTCTACTATTGAGTGTAGTAGGTGGGGTAGGAACAGCATTATTGACAACAAAATCCTTCCACCAACCGGGGTTATTATGACAATATTTTTAAGAAAGAAAAAAAGAAAAAATATCGTAATAACAATTTTTTTTTCTTGCTCATTCAGCGGTAGAGGTTCGTGGAATGAGATTATGAAAACGAACAAAAAGTAATGCTAACAATAATTTTCAGACACCAGAAGAAAAATACAGCACGACAGAACAGTTTAATGAATTAAATTCAAAACCAATTGCTAAGCCGTACATGTGTTTGGTGTGCAACAAGTCTTTTATAAGGAAAGATCATCTCAAGATACACAGCTGGACGCATATGAAGAAGGACAAAGTTTGTTCCGAGTGCGGGGAAGGTGAGTGATCCAACTTATTTTGTAGGTGGTTTTTTTCAGAAGTAATGTGCTATGGAAGGAATTTATTTGGAAGCAGGCCTTCTCCCGTCCGATGATGTAGGTTCGAATTTTTAAGCTATTGCATAGCTTCTATCGCGGGCCTTGAGCGTGGAGACCGAATCCAGAAATTCCGTAACGAAAATAACCTAACACCCCCCACTCCGACCGGCACAGCGGTGATACTTTTTAGTTTTGCCATCTATCGATGAATAGCAGAACTTTTAATGACTTTTTGAAATATCACGCTTGTCTCTTTAGTTCTGCAAATCGCCTCTAGGTGGCAATGGTTGTATCGGCGTTACTGCGCATGCGTAATCCCCCTCTTCGCCCCGCAATCTGGTGACTCATGCCAGCTTAGAGTTTCGGCGTTAGGGCACCTCCTCTTTGTATTTACATAAAAAATGCTATGCAATAGCTTTACCGCGGCCGTCTCCGAGTGCCACACGTCTTTTTGTTCCGTCCGATACGTATACGAATATACAATAAAAGATAGACCGCGGTTCCTACTAATATTATAAACGTGAAAGTTTTTGAGGATGTATGGATGTTTGTTACTCTTTCACGCAAAAACTACTGTATGGATTTTAATGAAATTTGGCATACACAAATAGAACATAATCCGGATTAACTTGTAGGCTACTTTTTATCCCGGGAAGATGAACAGTTCCCGAGGGATGCGCACGCGTGCGGGGCACAGGCTAGTAGTTTATAAACCGCCGTAATAATGCATACGTAATACCATTAGCCGGAATACATACCTGCTAAAGAACGTGGCTGGGGGGGACTGGATGCGGAAGGCAGAGGACCGAGCGTTGTGGCGCAACTTGGGAGAGGCCTATGTCCAGCAGTCACAGACCAGTAAGCTTCAAGACTCCGCATAAACAAAGTTTTGCACTCGAACGCAGTCGTAAAACGTTGGTGGGGTCAGGGGGGCGGACGGCGCGTTATGATTGGCCGGCTCAAAAGTTCGGTGGTATGATTCCTTATGATTGGTGCCGCTCGCTGACTGAGTGACGTTCCGATTGGCGGAGGGGCGTATGATATGCAGTGGTAGAGCATATGCATTGTGACCGGGGATCTCCAGCTAATCGGCGTCTAGAGGCTTACTGGTCTGTGCCAGCAGTAGACTGCGATAGGCTGAGTTGATTGATTGATTGAAGAGATAAAAGTTGAAACACGATCATCGGATGCGATATTAGGGGGTCTACTCGCAAAATCGACAACGACATAATCGAAGACACGATAGTGCTCTGAATAATATATCGGTCGTACCCACAGAAATAGATACATAGACTGGAAAAGAGGGCGGGGCGCGCTTGCCAACACTCTGCACCAGAGTGCAGGGCATTTCAAAGCCTTTCTCAGTACGCCTTATGACTTGTTTCTATAAATACTGTAACAAAAACCCGCAAAAATGCCTTATTGAGCTGTTTCTTACTTCAGAAACAAAAGCTGTAAAATAGGTACATTTGATTAAAGTTATTTTTTTTAAATTAATGACGTCATCAATATGGGAGGCGTAGTTTGTTCGAAACTTGCCACGCATGAAGTGCAAGTAAAATTGTGATTACAACCATTCTATCTATTTCTGTGGTCGTACCCTACTATAATAAATGTTCGGATTCTATGTCGTTTATCGAATTCGTACACAAAATATTGTGTTTTTTTACGACGTCATAGACAATGTTCGGAGTGAATGAGTCAAAAACAAAAGAAATATTGGGTTACGACCACATATTTGGGTAGATGTCAAATCTGTGGTTACGACCGAAAATTGACAATTAGTATAGTTCATTGCTTCGTATAAACTATAGTTAAATCGACGTTACTTAGGTTTCGACACGACAAATATCACGATTGTTCGATTATCGATTTTACGAGTACACCCCCTGAACGATGACTTATCGGACATTGTCGGACACGAGACCCCCTGGGCTACATTAGGACAGCTTTAGAGAGCAGGGCCAGGGGTCCCCTAACAAGTATATTATGGTATGGGTCTCTATAAAAGGTTCGATCCACTGTTGCCCCGAGGCCTATAGCAACGGCAACGGCCCTTTATGCCTTTGGATAGATCTTAACTTAACCCATTATTTAGGTAGGTATAGAAGACATAGAAACTAAGTTTATTTCTGTTATACTAATATTTCTGTTATAATTATATTGAGATAAATGAAAACCTATAAAAAAATCAGCTGATCCCTACATTTTTTGGATTTATGTGAACACAATGTAGGAATCAGCAGACTTTTTTTTGCGATTTCTGTGTTGGTTCCATAGTAAAAGTTGTTCATTCTGATGAGTACAATGACCCCTTAAGAGGTTTTCAGTAATTTCAATAACACGTTGTATAAGGGCAAAATAAAGGTAAAATAAAAACATATCAAACATAACTACATACAAACCGCTGTCAATTTGTAACCTTTGTAACAGTGTTTTTTGGAAATAAATAAATTAAAAAATAAATATATGTAACGATTCTCGGAAAAGGAAGAGCAGGTAATTTAAAAATGTTGAACATCAGCACGTCTTGTTTTCACGATAATTAGTTAATTACATGTTCTCCAAAATAATTTTCTTGTACTTACGTAGCTGATCCAGTTTAGATTTTAGTATTTATAGACAGAAAGAAAGTCTACTTAACCCAGTGGCACAGATAGTGGGAAAAAGGTGTGATAAAATGTTGATGTAAGAAGGTACCTTTGACGTCTTTATCTCGTAAACAATAAGGGTGGTTTTCGTTATACATGTGTTACCACTGACGTGCGGTTGACTCAGTGGCGGTTCTAGGGGGGGGGGGGGTCGTAGGGGTTATTATTATTTATTTATTTATTTATCAGACAACTTCAGTCCACAATAGTGTTAGTAATACTTAAAATACTATGTTAGTACGAAAAAAATAATTATTAAAAAATTTACATCAGCATAAATAAATTAAATTACAATTAAATTAAATTAATGTCAATAAAACAAATTAAAATCAATAAATTAAAATGTCATTCAATTAAAATAATCAATTTCAAAATAGAATTAAAATTATTGTTCAAAAATAAAATCAAAAATGACCCCCCCCCAAAATCGTACACGTCAAATCGACAAATCTCCTAAAAATAGAAAATTTACAAAAATAAATTAAATAAATTATTAACTTCCTGCTTAAACGTCCAAAAGTAAACAATGAAATCAAAACTAGGCAAGTACTACCTTCCTACTTACTCAAACACGACATCTACTCGTACGTCAAAAAATACCTAACATTATTTTAGAGTTTTGTTTATGTACTGAAGTTCATTTTACAGCAGAGGTATTATTTTGCTCAAAATAAAGTATTAATGATATTTCCAGTTTAATGACAAATAATATCATATACGACGGCTGTAGTTCATTTTGTTGAACGGTTTGCGCTACTTTACATGAGCCTACCGTTGCAATCGGACACTATAGTATAAAAGGCGCAAGCGATTGAAGCTTTGGCAGTAAAAAAAAATTCACGCTCGCTTCGCTCGCGCTTCTTCATTATCGTACATAGCCTGCCCCTCCAAGGAAATACACTTAAATTTAAGCCAACTTTTCGCATAAATATGAAAAATTCGGGCTCGCTTCACTCGCGTTTCCTCTTTGTGGATGTTCATTGTGTAAGTAACTATGCCGTTACATATTAAACTAACTCCAAACATTACCTCGTCTTTGCATAAATTAAAAAAAAATGGTAAATTTGGACTTTGATACTGTACTGTAAGTCAAGTTGACCCCCCTCCCCCCAAAATCTTGGGCTGGAACCTGGAACCGCGCCTGGGTTGACTATACTCTTCTTATTTGTGTTTGCACACACTAACTTACTTTTGTGTATTTGCGCTCTTATACATACCCTTTAATTCCTTTAAAGTTACTTCCGAGTGTCATCATCAACAACATATTATAAATAAGCACCTTATCAGCTACCCGTCCTACAATTACGTCCCTTAGGAACCCCCAGGTCTACCAAATGTGACACATACACATCCTATATAAGGATAACATACCATCTACCATACTGAAGCAACCCCGTCGGTGATTACGGCAATTTTCCCGGAATTATGCGGGAGCCTTACTTTCTGTAGTGGACGGAATGCAGACGTAGTGCGAAATTGTTGGCTGTAATGAAAAACCGGGCATGTGCGAGTCTGACTCGTGCTCTGAGGATTCCATACCCACACCACAGATAATATAATACTATACTAGTCCCACACGTAAATATCTGTGTTTACCTTCTTTTTGATATTTGTTGTTTGAGTATGCACTATAATCAGACCAAGACGCTTGTATGTATGAACGAAAAACTATAAAAAAAAACGTTGTTTTTCTGGGTTTCTTGTATTGAAGCGAAGCTTCTATAATGTCGTTGCGCGCTCGGCTTCCGGAGAATAAACAGAGAAAAACTCGCGTTCTATCTGCACTTGCAAATGCGCATACGCTTCGCTTCTGTCCGTCCCACGATGCCACCCTTTCTTAGGGTTCTGTACCTCAAAAGGAAAAAAATGGAACCCTATAGGATCACTTTGTTGTCCGTCTGTTAATTTTTTTTAAGCAAAGCTTCTTTAGCCTCGTTGCACGCTCGGCGGCCGGGTAGTAAAATTAGAAAAAATTAAACCGAAAGTACCATAGATCCTATTATAGTACGTACAGAATGGCCACTCAGATTTCAATGGACACAGAGAAATAAACGTGGTTGTATGGAGTGTCCGGGGGTGGGTTCTATTGCGCTTGCAAATGCGTATTTTGCTAAAAATGTCATTTAGTGGAACTTATTCCAGTATTAAAAAACAAATGCATGACGAAGATAGACAATCCGATGCTACTATATTTCAATGTTTTAAATATTAACTTAAAGCTGTCCAAATGGTCCGCTAGTTGTCTCAGATTTTTTTTGTGACGTCTGTCTTTATCTCCTAAACGAACGGTCGCAGATCCCTCAAGTGACTTAATTAAAAGGAGTTCTAGACATACAAATGGTCAAAGCTTCTGATGGTCATATCTCCTGAAGCATTGGACTTGGACCCATCGTGTTGATACTTAAATGAAAGGGCTCGACGAGGTCTACATAAATACAGAGTAAAAACATCTGCCAAGCGATTATTGACCTTAGCGCCATTTTGGGAAAAACTATTTAAACATTTGGACTAGTATTAAATGATAACTATAATATTCTATTAATATAAATATTTTCAATAAAGTCGGAATTTCCTTGGCTGGAATTACCATTATTTAATAGGTATTTTTTCCACTGTCCTTCAATCCAACTTACCGTTTCGTTATAGCAATGTTCGGTGCTTCCCTTTAATTAATGAATTTCAGGAAGTTAATTATTAATAAAAATAAGGCAGACATGGTGCCTGTGTAAGAAAGAGATGCAAATATGAATGACATCAACGGGCAGTGCTGCGTTAACTCTCATAAATAAAATCAGTTTCCACGGGTAATCAGGTCGATGGGTGGTACGGAACCCTTAGTGCGCGAGTCCAAGTCCAACTCGCACTTGGCTGTTTTTTTATTATTTTTAGTATTTGCCTGTATGCCTTGTCTGATAGAAATAAGCGCTTGTAACTTGTGAGGGCGTTTGTGCACTCACTCGTATTCAATTCGTATTTGTATTTTCGGACTAATATTATTTCGGATCCTTTTTATGATGTTCGTAAAAATTCACGAATATAAATCGAAAACGAGTGAGTGCACAAACGCCCTAACTCGTATTCTGTAAACATTTTAACTCTCTACCTATTACGGTTCATCATTTCAGCCGAAAGACGTCCACTACTGGACATAGGCCGCCCCCAATTAAGGGGGGGATATGCCATAATCGCCACGCTTGGCAGGCGGGTTGGCAATCGCAGTTGGTTGGTTAAATACTCAGAGAACGCTGCTGTCCATCCTCTGGTGAATCCCTTAGTCGCCTTTTACGACAACCATGAGAAGAGATAAGGGTGGTGCAATTCTTTATGTCCGGCACCACACGGCACTATTACAGTTAAAAAGAAACAAAGCCTTGACAGACAGACAGACGGACGGACTACAGACGACGGCGAGACGCGTTGGCACCCTCTAGGTTCGGAACCTAATAATATATTCCTGTTTGTTCCCATTGTGGTAACTTTTTACTTTTGAAGAGGCTAATATTAGTTAGTACCCCATAAATATATTTTATCATGGGATATAAGACTGTCTCATAAAACGTCTGATATGACAGAAATACATTGAAAGTTGAGAAAAAAAACTCAATCGTTGCAATTATTCAAGGCTTCTCCTTTTCCACCTATATCGTTACTTACATTTTCTAGTTTTTTTTTTTCTTATTTTTTCATTTTCGTATTTTCGTACGTGGAGTCCCAGGATTCCGCCCAGGCCTCCCCTGACGCTCAGTCAACCCTCTTTCGGATACACGTGCACGTGTAAATTGTTTTTTTTTAAAGGGTGGGGTTCCTTAATTCCGTTTCGATCGATAATTTCTGGCTATAGCGTGATTGTATTAAAAATAATTTGATTATAAAATCGTCCCAAAGTGTTGTAAGCAACGACCACACAGCCCATAGACGCCTCATAACAGGCGACCGATGTCTGCACACATCTATGAAATTTCACTAATGTAGGTCGCCACTGTTCGCTATTTGAAATCTTCAAATCAGTTTCGACCACTTACATGAGCCGTCAAAACTGCTGTATTAGTGATTAGCCAATAGCCGCCTTGGTAGGGCCTATCGGGTTGCAGTTCCCCGTCTCAGCTAGTGGCAGAATTTATTGTATGCATTATATTCAACATTAGGCATCTATTGGGCTGAATGGTCGTTGGTTGTAAGTGTAAGAACTGTCACTGTCACTGTTCAGTCTGTCTTTGGTATAGGTGTATATCCCTTCGATAAATAATGCATGAAAATATTTGAACGCGTACCCACCTCAGAGCAAAATACGACAGACGGAGCGCGTAGAACTAGTAACTGAAGCCAGAAAAAGGTATTCCTTTTTGCAAAGGAGTACCTACTATTTCGCCCAGTGTTCGTGAGCCCCGAGATCGGGAGCGTGCGTCTAATCCTCAGATTAGAGAAGGTCGTGGTTAGGGAGTGTGGTGTGCACACCCCCCCCACAATTTATTGTTGAGCCGTAACTAGGTATCAAGTTTCAGAATATTCCATTGAAGTAATGAGCATGTCAGGAATACTTTATTGGGTTATTTATGTACCTATATTGATTTATATAAAATTAATCCATACTAATAATTATAAATCATTTAAGGGCTTTAGTGCACAACACACGTCATAATTACAGAACCGACTGATCAACAGTTATATCTATCGATCCAGCCATAATAAGTAGGTAAAATCTTTGTTTTTTGCACTTGTTTCAATAAATCAGGGTTTTCCAAAGTAGGGTAGGCGACTTAAGGGTTCGCAAGTCGATCGTAGGGGTTTCGGTATAAGAATTACGTTATGGCGCCTGACCGGCGAAATTCAGAAGAACTAAGACCGAAATTTACCAAAATTGAGACACGTGCCTCCATCACTTTTATTATTTACTCTCTACATTAGCGAAGCCCCACCATCACACATATTGCTTTTTGTGACTTTATGTCCTTTTATCTGAATAAAAACTTATTTTCTTCTATAGCTAGATTTTATTTAAACTTTTGAGGAACCCTGCTATAAATGACCTGAAAAGTACCAACAATACCTACTGATGTACGGTAAAACTCTAATGAGTTTATGTTTACATCTTTAGAATGTTTTTGTTATGTATACCACAAAAAAAAAAAAAAAAAAAATCAAACCAATACCAACAATACCTACCAATTTAATTGCTGTTTACAACCTTATTCTTAGTTTATACTAAACCACTAAAGGGGTCATTGTACTCATCATTATGAACGAATTATTTTATTGATTTATGTGAACACAAATATAAGGAACAGCTAATTCTTTTTTCGCGATTTCAGGGTTGGTTCGAAAGTAAAAGTTGTTCATAATGATGAGTACAATGACCCCTTAAGAAGTTTAGTGTAAACTAAGAATACAGTTGTATAAGCGCCTATAGGGTAAAAGACCTGTGTACTATTTTTTATTCTGTGCCTGTCCACCATTTATGATTCCACGTAAACTGTACACCTTTTTATAACGAAGGGCACGTCTTTGATGAGTCAGCGGGGACCATTCAATCCAAAAAGTTTTTACACTTAGGGCAGGTAGGTCTGACTCAGATGGTAGCCATAAACGAAAAAAAAACTAAGAACAGGCTGTACAGGAAAACTAACTTTATTTTTAACTGGTTTGAATACTGGATCGCTGAGGCTTTATTTAGTAGGGGTAATGACATTATCTTCATTGTCTTCGTTTTTGCCTCTATGGTTTTTTTCTAAGGTTTTTTTCTATGAGACGTAAACCTACCCTAGGTGCCACAGATATCATACTTACTAGGTGCCCTACAAAGAAGATTTTTTTCTTTCAAGTTTATTGTTTCGGGTACGGGCAATGCTAGCTAGGTAACCGCCAACCATGTTAACTCCACACACCTTGCAAAATAGAAGCAGGTTACAAACACGAATTAAAAAACATTTCGGTCTTAATTTGACAACGTTATATAATTTTTTATAACAATACACTTTATTACAAAACCAATTCCCGCACGCACCCCGCCCATAGGAATATGATAGAATTTTTTGTTCGTCTACCATTTTGGGCCGCAAGGGAGCAGCCCCTCCTTTTTTGCAATCTTTTTATTTTTGGGTGAGCTAAAAGCATCCCCCTTCTCTTTGTATTGGTAAATTTTACGTTATAAAATGGGTCTGGGGTATTTTGAAAAAAAAATACGAAGGGTTTATCCCACAAGCTTCGAAATTATTGTGGAATGTCTACCTAGACCTACGAGATAGTAGTAAAATAACGTTTTGAATCAGCCTCTCTTGACTACTTGACTGCTTGTAGAATAGTTTTGACAAGGTCTTTCCACACATGTCCGGTCCGGGTGTTGTTTTCCACACATCTCATCACATTTGTAGAAGCACGCTTGTCAGCCTAAGTAACCCCAGCTCAAAAATAACGCCTCAAAGGCTAGAAAACAGTCTCTCAAAGTTAATAAATTCGGTTAGTATAAGTTAGTTCTTCCATAAGATCGAAATCAAATAGCAAGCGCTTTATTCAGACTTGTTTCGATTAATAAAATAAACACTAGCTGGTTCCACCATATGCGCCCATTTTTAGTTTTTCCCTGAAATTCTTTCACTGACTCTCTTATTCCAATTAGGCTGTGCCCTATGTCTATTATTTTAATATAGATGTTTCAAAAAAGGGTTTCGTATACATGCTGAAAGTTTAATGGCTTCTTTTCCGAAAAGGGGTCATTTTACTCATCATTATGAACAACTTTTACTATGGGACCAACCCTGAAATCGCGAAAAAAAAATCAGTTGGTCTCTACATTTGTGTTCACTTAAATCGATAAAATTACCACCTGATTTTTTTTTCGCGATTTCAGGGTTGGTCCCATAGTAAGAATCGTACATAATGATGAGTACAATGACCCCTTTTCGGGAAAGAAGACATTAAAATTTCAGCATGTATGAGCACTAGCTCGTATGTCTGTTTTTCCCATGACTGCGTCAAAACAAAAAAACAAACATATTTATGTATTTGTATAGGCTATTTCTTAGGCAAAAAGGCGGTATATGGATACCAATACCTTATTCAAATGAAGCTGAAGTTAATCTGATGAAGTCTATAATAGTGGTAGCTTCAGTAATCATAAGAACAAGGATGTACATAGTACATAGGTACATCCTTGTTGTAAATAATAATCCTTAGTAGGTACATAGGTACCTACTATGGATTATTATTTGAGTTTTGAATAACGACGTCTGTGGTCTAGTGGTTCGAGTGGTCGAACTGCTCATCACGAGGTAGTGGGTTCAATTCCCAATTTGTGTGATAAACATAAGTGTTTGTTGGTCTGGGTGTTTCTTGTGTATTATAAGTATGTATTTACAAAAAAAATTGTATATAAGTATTATATCCGCTGTCTAGTAACCATAGTACAAGCTCTGCTTAGTTTGGGACTAGATGGTGCTGTATAAAAATGTCCCAAATATTTTATTATTTACTTGTCACTAACTCAACGTACTTTTAACCCACTGCTGCAAAGGCAATAACGAAAGGGTGGCTATTTTATTTTACTTGTCTACTCGCATGGGGGGTGAAGATGTCCCCTCGTGACTTCTAAATGAGTTGACAGATTTCAAAAAATGTTTCGAGTCATTTTAAAATCCTGTGTTTCTCGTTTGAAGTAGAAATTTTGATAATATCTAACCTATTATGAGAGCGTTTTGTATAGGATTCCGATGCAATGTAAAATTTTACATCATGGGCGTCGCCAGTGGGGAGCAGGGGGTAACTGCCCCCTAGAGACTCGAACCTAGAAGATTTGTAACGAGGTCCAACTCGTTATGCTGCTCACCCTATTTGGTTTTCCTGGCCACTTTATTATACTTTAATCAATCCAAATTCAAAATTCAAAATTATTTTCAAAAATGGCTAATTTTCCACTGTTTTAGCTCAGTTTCTATATTGTACGCTGAAAGACACTCATGTGTCTGTGACTGTGTCTTATAATCATTATATTATTTTATTAACAATAGTCAATGTATCAATTTACCAGTTGAGTGAGATACAGTATTCCAAAAACGTCCTTTGTTGTGTTTTTATTGTGTCTGTGCCGACCTACCACCTACCTACCTGATTTCCTGAATCCAGCCCGAGCTCGCTGCATGGACATAGCAGCAGCTCAGTCATTTTACAGTCGGAGTTGATTTACCACTCCTCCGGCCCTCCGTACTACTGGCCCTCTGTGCCCTCATACCTCAGAGGAGTTCCATACCTCCATACCACTAGTTCCTGCAGTTCCTGTACCACTAGTTCCTGTTGTTCCTGAGTTCTGTTCCTGTACTTCCTGTTATCCTCCTACTTCCGTGTGTCACCGTGTGCCAAGCCACCGAACCCTCGACCCTGCGAGTCTCCTACCCGAGCCACCCACACCGGCCACGACGTGACACTGGCGCCCAACTGTATTTTGATTATTTTATTGTGATATATTTATTTTCTTTGTTTTTTTTATAATCACCCACCATTTATTTATTTTTTCAAAATTCCAAAAGTCACCGGGCGACAACATAATCGTTTGTATTATTCTTATTTGGCCATCATTTACCTTATCATTTTCACCTGTTTTATAACCCATAAATTTCTTGATTTATTTTTTATACCAGTTTGTTATAAAATCATTATTACAAAAAAATTACACACATTTTAATCAGACATTTAATACAAATATACAAACATAACTCCATACAAAACTATACAGTATACAAAGCAATAAACATACTGCATTTACATACAAAAATACCGCACCGGTTGCTCAACAGCAACTACACCCACTGAAGGCACTTGAGGTTTAAATCCAACTTGAGAAAACTTGGGTTGGATTACCAAAAGTCGCTGGAAGATAACACATCCTCGTCGAAGGAGAATATCCTTCCACTTGGTACTGCCACATACTCCCAACGGTATATCCATAGGTCTTCGAGACCGACTCTGGTGTACTGTTGCGGAGCACACACTTACTTACTCACTTACTCTATTACTTACTGTGATAACAATCACTACTTCTATAACTTACCTTATTACTTACTGTGATAACAATCACTCTATTACAAAGACCTCTCTTTGTTTTATAAATATTTTAATATCAAGGCATTAAAACATGCTTTTATTTAAATTGTGTTTAAAGCACATATACTAATAATAGGTATATAGTTAAGTTTTTAATCATGTTTTTTCTTTATCACCAATTATGCCAGCGGGTAGTGACTGACATAACTGAAAGCCTACACTAATTAAAAAGGCTTGCCTCTTGAGAATACTTAGGGTTTTGTTAAGTACCTATTTCTCTATTTTGTTTGTCTTATTTAATGTAATTTTAAATATAAGACATTTGTGGAAGATATGAAAGAGTGTATGAATGTTATTAATGTTGTTGAGGCTAACCTGTTGTAAATAAACATTGTAAATATCACCCACATTTCAAAATTAATCACCCATATCCATTTTTTTTAACTAATTGTATTTTTCTTTAATTTTTGTAACTTTTATTTTAAGTTTTGTAAAAAAATCTTTTAAGAGATTTTTTTACACCGGCCCACCCGGGTAGTGTAACGAGGTCCAACTCGTTATGCTGCTCACCCTATTTGGTTTTCCTGGCCACTTTATTATACTTTAATCAATCCAAATTCAAAATTCAAAATTATTTTCAAAAATGGCTGATTTTCCACTGTTTTAGCTCAGTTTCTATATTGTACGCTGAAAGACACTCATGTGTCTGTGACTGTGTCTTATAATCATTATATTATTTTATTAACAATAGTCAATGTATCAATTTACCAGTTGAGTGAGATACAGTATTCCAAAAACGTCCTTTGTTGTGTTTTTATTGTGTCTGTGCCGACCTACCACCTACCTACCTGATTTCCTGAATCCAGCCCGAGCTCGCTGCATGGACATAGCAGCAGCTCAGTCATTTTACAGTCGGAGTTGATTTACCACTCCTCCGGCCCTCCGTACTACTGGCCCTCTGTGCCCTCATACCTCAGAGGAGTTCCATACCTCCATACCACTAGTTCCTGCAGTTCCTGTACCACTAGTTCCTGTTGTTCCTGAGTTCTGTTCCTGTACTTCCTGTTATCCTCCTACTTCCGTGTGTCACCGTGTGCCAAGCCACCGAACCCTCGACCCTGCGAGTCTCCTACCCGAGCCACCCACACCGGCCACGACGTGACAGATTTTAATACTTAATGAAGTCATCATCATCATCATCATCCTAGCCCGGTATCACCCACTGCTCCTCCATTCATGCCTCCTTTCATTTTTGTCAGCCTCTTCGATCTTGCGGATCATCAACATCCAGGTAAAACATAATGAAGTATTCCAAAAATTAAATTTTATTTTCTTGTAGTAACGATTAAAACTTTACAAATAGTATTTATTTTACCTACAATTTATATCCTCTATCTATCATCTTGCCCCCCCCCCCCCGGCCCATTGACTGGCGATGCCCTTGTTTTACATGGCTAATTCTTTTATAAGCTAGATACAGTATAATTATGTAGCGTGGGATTCTCGATAAAGGTCGCGGCGTCACCTCTATCCCCCCACCCGTCTACCCTTGTCTTGGAGCTTTACTCTTCAATTTTTATTAATAGCTCCAGGCTACCAGGCTCCGCCCTTAATTTTTAATATACACTGCTGTACAAGCAGCAGTGTATATTAAACAAACAGCTGCTCACATGATATATGCAACGTGTATCAGAAATGTGTGGTCATATTTGAAGAGCTTATTCAGGGCATAGCATAGAACAACTTTTATTATGGGACCAACCCAGAAATCGCAAAAATGTTTTTTTTTTCGCTATTTATGGGGTGACCCCGAAACATGTTTTAATGTTTTTAAGCATTCCCTGAATGAGCTCTCCAAATATGACCACGCATTTCTAATACACGTTGTACACACGGCTACACATCAAGCTGTACAAAACCAGTATAGGCTGACCTCGCGTTGTAAGGAAAACCTATACAATGCGAGATCAGCTTATACTGGAAATGTACAGCTTGATGTGTAGCCGTGTGTACAAATAGGCAGACTCCAAATGCAGAGACGTAGCCACGAGGCGTTCTGTGGCGAAAGGAGCCCTTACGCGCTCGCGGATATCCTATGTGCAAAAGGAAGAATAAATTCTTACGTAGATTTAGTGAAATATATAATAAATCATTTAAAAAAGTTTAATGGAACATGAGCAATACAGATAGCTCCGTATCAAATCGCGGTACCAAAAAAATAATTACGGTCGGAGGCTACGTATGATTTTGGTCATGAATTACATAATAGTTCATAGGTAGCCTCCGCCTGCGTGTTGATAAGTCTTGTTTATATCTTTTCTGTTATTTTTAGACGCAGTCGGGTTTTTTGTTTTTGTTAATTAATTTTTTTATTTGTTTTTTTTTAGTTTTTTCATGTTTTATTTACCATACTAGTCTTGTTTTTTTTTAAAAGTCAAATTCATTTTTAACGTTGAATATTTTGTTGTTTTTTAGCATTTCTCATTCCAAATTACATTTAAACATATAAGTTGTATATATTTTCGTAAACCATATATAAAACCCTTTATTTTGAAGTCACATAAAATGGCTCAAAAAGCGGCCATTTTGATTTTTATAATTTTGATATACCCAGTGTCACTCTCACAATTAACACGAATCCAACGACTACTCTCAAGCTACGATCCATCAAGCCGTTTAGGCTACAGAGCGTGCCAAAGAAATATACATACATACATACACTCGAAAAACATAACCCTCCTTCTGGCGCAGTCGGGTAAAAATAGATAGATAGAATATACTTTTCTCCCACTTCCTCGGAAATTGGTTCATTATTAAAAAAAAAGACTACAACAATCGGCTCTTTTTCGTACGCAACGAAATAACAGGCCGGTAATGTCCAACAGGACAATAATAGAAATTGCTGGACACTTTTTATTTTTTAAATTATGCTACCGAGGTTTTTAAGTACAGTACATAAATTAGATGTTTTTAGGTACAAAATATTTATCATTATACAGGCTGAATGCGTATTTTTTTTTTCAAAACTTTGAAAATAGAACAAGAACCGCGCGCGGGTGAATTGGTGTGAATGAAAATGAGATACCGTTGAATTAATTTGTGTTGTGTTTCCTCGCAAATGAGAGAAAAGTACTATACAAGTCTCGGCCGAAATAGCAATTAACGGCCTCGTTTAGTTAAAAAGAACAAAATCACTTTCAAAATCACTTGGGATCACAAATCTGCGCGTTTACCGCTAAGAAAACCCCATTTGTCGAAGCACCTCGCCTAGAGGGCACTCCCCTCTTAGCTACGCCTAAATTAGGAATTCTAGGCGTCGACGTATCGAACGACGTTCAGTTTCGTGGACACTTGGAGGGTAAAGTCAAAATGGCTTCCAAAAAACTCGGGGTGCTCAATAGAGCGAGACAATAATTCAGACCGGATCATCGCCTTAAACTTTATAAGGCACAAATCCGCCCGCGCATGGAATATTGCTCTCATCTCTGGGCTGGAGCACCCGAGTACCTACTCCTTCCACTTGACCGCATTCAGAACAGAGTGGCTCGTATCGTCGGCGACTATGCTATTCCCAATCGGTTTGAGCCTCTAGCTTTGCGAAGAGACGTTGCATCTCTACGTATCCTATATTCCTATATCGCATGTACAATGGGGAGTGCTCTGAGGAATTTAAATTCTAAGAAAATAAATCTAAATTCCATTCTCACCACAGGTAAAATAATACTAGATCGTCACCATCTTGATGGTTGGTGGTACGTTTCACACGCAATTTTTTGCCTCGTACAGTAAAACTGTGGAACCAACTTCCGTCAGCGGTTTTCCCGAACAAATTCGACATCGGCGACGACAAAGGCGACTCCCCTGGTGTTGCGGATGTCCATGGGCGGCGGAGATTGCTAACCATCAGGTGACCCACATGCTCGTTCGCCCTCCTATGTTATAAAAAAACAACAACGTGTATCAGAACAGAACGCCAATTCTTTGTAATTATAAACGATAGTTCCAAATTAATCTCAATGATTTTTAAATTTCAATCTCCTGATAGTAAATGTTTCTGGTTGCCGTTTATTTTATTGGTGACATTAATGACCTAAGTGTCTTCAGAAATGCGTGGTCAAATTTTAACTTTTACTACAAATCATCAAAAAATGTTTTTAGAATTCTATTTTTTTACTAAGCACTAATAAATACAAAAAATACGTGCTAAAATGACTTCCTAGTTTTTATGTTCAAACTGAAGATCTTTTTACAATTTTAAAATAAATAATAAATACATGCTAATAAAACATCCACACAAATATACACACATATTATACACACAAAATCAACAACACACCACTCACACATACAATACACTCTCACATCAACTACACATACACAGGCTTAATGGTAACCGCCACCAATTTACTTATTTTTGTTTTTTATTATACTACCTACTTGCAATAACAATTATTAAGGAACAATGAAAAGCAATGTACCTCTTACCGAATATAGAATTTAGTTAGAGCTTAGTATTAGGGAAGGCACTGTTTCCTGAGATACAGGTTGTCACCTAGTTCAGGAGACAGAGCCTTATTGTTTTGATACATATTTGGTTGCTAATAAACGATATTTTATTTTATTTTACATTTCGGTCAAGAGGTGTTGCACTTTTCTATGAAACAGCAGATTTATTTCATGATTTCTGGGTTTGTCGCCGTATTAAACGTTGTTCTATCCAGTGGTTCCCAAACTTATTTAATATTTTGTCTACTCGAAAGTCGAGAGTTCAGTCGGTGTCTAAGAGTCCTCCTAGCTAGATGAAATTACAAATCGCCCCCCAAGCCTTTACACAACGCCCCCATTTTTTTCTGGATCTCTTACCGCGCCCCCCTTTAGGCTTGCAGCGGCCACAGGGGGGCGTTATCGCCCACTTTGGGAAGACTATGCTATGCCCTGAATGAGCTCTCCAAATATGACCGCGTATTTCAGATACACGTTGTAATGTATGTGCAAGTTCACTCCACCATGTTTTTGGCTTGTTATAAAATAAAAAAACATTTATTATCAGACAACCAATGATTTTAGTTATATCATTGCAGACAACTCAGTCCATAGGAACTGTTATTATTCCATTTTTTTTAAATTTTAGCATTATATTAGAATACACGACGTCTGCACAGTAGGCTCACATTACTCCGAACATATGTTCAGTAAACCTACTGAGTAGTACGGTATCGTTTCTATCTCCTATCATCCTCAGCATACTGTTCGAGGTTCGGGCTCCCTCGCACACGCCGCAACACCGACGCCACCTTTTTACACATAATGGCGTAGAAGTTATCTACCCACGCCACGTTATGAATCACCTGTCTAAATAAGAGAAAGGTCGTTCTTGACACACTAGCGAACATGTGAACATGGTGAGCAGGACCCCTCATATTCTGCCGAGGTCTAACTATGCTCGTGATTGTGCAAAATATTTAATGAAAGTCAAACTAGATTCCTTGCATTACCAACCTACCCTAGGTATGAGTGAAACCAACTCCCATTTGACGATTTCATCACTCCTCCTCTACTCTTCAGTCGAAATACATACCAAATGCGCTTTGGCAATAAGTAGTGATGTGCCGGATCGTTCAAAAGGTATATCGTGGATACGGATAATTATGGTCAAAATCCGCAGATACGGATACTGATATCCGGCACATCACTAGTAGCAACTAATCCGACTTTTGAATTTAGGAATTTAATAGTGATACAAAACCTCATTGCAGTCATATTCTTTAAAGATTTTTTAACAAGGTAGGAGCTTATCTCAAGTAGGTACTTCTAGCAAAGATCCTATTATAACATGAAAGCTACATTATGCAACATAACATTGCAGCATAGGCTAGCTTTCTATACATGCGCGGTGAGCGGGCTGGCCTTGCCCTCTCGTCCGTAGGGTCGAACCGGTTGTGCCCGTTACTCGTGATGGGCAGCTGACGTCACACAGGGTACGATCCCCCTCCCGTTGCGTCAAATAACTCGGGGGTGACGGGTGATGGTACTTTGTAAAGGATTCTCTTACATGTTTTAAAGTCTTGGAATACGCTTTGAATATTGTATCTGTAGTTGGTAGTACTTTTAACCGCTTCTATTCTTTGCTAGGTATGTTGTGTAGATTGCAGCAGCATCAGCAGCTAGATTTTATAGATATGACATACATAATTATATTTAAACCTACCATTCTCTCTTGTTGGAAACTGCTGAGTAGTGCGGCTAAAGGTAGATACCTGATGGAATAGGTCTGTCCAAAAAAACTGTACCGTCATTCACTGATGGAATTACTTGGTCCCATAGTCCTATGCACGGACCCATAGTCCCATGGGACATGAAGTTGGTTTTAAACTTGCAAGGTTGCGATATCAACAACATGTTTCCAATGTCGATGACCCACTCCTTCCGCACTCATCCTACGCATTCTGATAACTTCTAATAATTCTTGTATTGTATAATAACCTACTACTTGTTTCGGGTCGGGTGACGGGTCGCTTAAAAACATTACCCGAGTTGCAGACCAAGAGCTAAGCTATGCCACATATAATATAATACTATGTTATGCCGAAGCTGAGCTAAGCTAGCTTATCTTAAGTAAATTGATAGCTTTTTGATAGTTTGTGGTCTGGTATTATTGGCAAGTGGCAAATATTACAAATGACTGGAACAGGAAATCAATTTCATCCGCTTGTTCAATTACATTGATTTATAGATTGAAGCGCAAGAGGGAGAGTCCAGGGCCTTATAACTTAATTATATATTTCTACGAAGTTAATGGTAAACTTATGAGGATAAGACACGATCACTTAATAAAGACTATTATAGAAGGGAAAATAGATGGGAAGAGAAAGAAAGGAAGAATGAAAAGAATTTTAATGCGACAAGTAAAGGAAAAAAAATAGATATCATGTCCTATCAGGAAGTCAAAGGAGAGGTGGCAGAAAAAGATGGAAACTATTCCACCGAAATTAATGATTACTTATTAGGGGGTATTAGGTAAAATTTTGGGGCAGGTCTTTGTGCAGCATTTGATGACCATATACGGGGCTGGAGTTAGTGTAGAGCGAAAGAAGCGGCCACACTATGGAATAGAGGTGCCAAAATCTGAAAATCTTTCGCAAGCGAAAAAAGTTTTCATAAGAAAACGGAAAACATTTCGCGTTCGGAATACCCGAAATGTAAATGTTATGCGAATACGGCTCGCGCTACTATTTAAAATATGAAAAACCAAATCTGATTTGATTATAGACTAGGAGTCGTAACTAGAGCTCACGCTCTGATTGGGAGAAGACAGAAACTGCATTTTTAGATTTAGCTAGCTATTTTCAGGTTTTCTTTATATAGTGCAGTTGCATTGGTTAATTTTTGTATCTACGAAAGGTTTAAAAAAAAACTCGAGGGCCCCGCATTAAATTCCACCCTGAGCCTCTGAAGGCTCTCGCGGTCGGAATCCGCTTCTGGGTATTGTATTATTTATTTCGCAGAAACTGAAATAAGGTTGATTCCATGCTGTCGAACAAAGGGCGCTCTATAGGATAATCTCGCACAACCCTTATGAAAATCTAAGGGCCGCCTCTGACCATACGGTCATGATGATGATGATGATGATGATGACAATATCATTATTAGATTAATTATTGTTTCACGAACTTACAAAATTACTGAACATAGGCGTAATGGAGGTGGTCGGGGTGGGGCGGGTCTAACGTAACCTTGATACCTCCTTGCTAAAGTAAAGTCACGTGGATTTTGACTGAAATTTGCCTGTTACAATAACCTGTAGGCAGAATCGTCTTTAACATTGTAGATTATTGCAGTGCCATTTAGGCAACGGCCTAGGTGGTATTGCAGTTATTACGGTCAAAGGTAACCGCTTAACATCAGGCATTTAGATCGTTTCGCCACCCTATAAAATAAATCTATTTGGTCCTCCGATCTGAAAATTGGTCCTTCGATCCGAAAATTAGTCCTTCGATCCGAAGACGCAATGAAGTGTTTTGTTTCATCCCTGCGTCAGTTCATAATTATTTGCATATCTGTTTGCGTACATGGGGTTTCGTGTGTGAAGCGAATTATTATGATGAATAATAAGGGTCATCATAGTTTTTAGACAGGAGTATGCCTATTACTAAACGACGCGCGTCGCCCTCAGTCGAACCTGCAGACTGGGTTAGGTAATCTGCAGATGTGCCAGAGTGGGTCACGGTGTGCCTCCAATATACTGGTCGCCTAGCCCATCTTTAGTCGGTGTCTATGTATTTTCGGTATTTTCTATCGGACAAAATTAATATCCTATCTATCCACGATTTACCCTACCAGAGATAGAAATTTGACATATTTTGTATGGAGCTTATGTCAAATTCCTATCTCTTGTAGGACAAATCGTGGATAGATTGGATATTAATTTTGGCCGTAAATACATGACGTTTGATATTTCCAAGATATGAATAATTTCGTCTTCTTTCCAAAGACAAAACTTAGAAAAAGTTATTATGTATACTCAGATCAACAAATAGTTTTTTATTAGTCTAAGTATGTATATTATTATTGTTCCCCTTCGAAATATCGCCGATCGAAAAGGCACTGACTCATAATACAATTCACTGCAGGTTATAGATACAGACCTGCCTGCAAATGAGTAAAAATATAAACTAATAAATCAAGATGGCATAAAACAACTAGGTAGGTACCTACTACAATTATTCAGTAAAATACAAACTGTTGCGATGCCCTAACGAACAACGCACCTACATTTTTGTTGGCACTCCTACATACTTGCCATATAGGTATTAACTTACATGTCATTCAAGTAATATGTTTAAAGTAAGTACCTACCTATGCTATATTAAGGGGATGTCCTAGATTTGTGTTTTTTTTGAGGTTTCTTGTATGTGAACCCCCTTTGGTTTTAGACTTTTATTATTTTTAGTATTTGTCGTGATAGCAACACATATTCTGAGAAAAATTTCAACCAGCTACCTATTACCGTTCAAATGATACAGCCCTGTGACAGACAGACAGACGGACGGACAGCGTAGCGAAAGTAATAGGGCCCCGTTTGGCACCCTTTGGGTACGGAACCCTAAAAAAACAACAGCGACGATTCTATTACCTAAAAATAATATTATTTATTTCAACGACCATACACCCCATAGACGCCTCATAACAGGCGACCGATGTCTGCAACACATCTATGAAATTTCAATTATGTATTCGCCATCTATTCGCCACTTGAAATCGTCAAATCAGTTTCGACCACTTACATGAGCCGTCAAAACTGCCGCGTTAGTGATAAGCCAATAGCCGCCTTGGTAGGGCCAATCGGATTGCAGTACCCCGCCTCTGGCAGAATTTATTGTACACATTATATTCAACATTAGGCGTCTATTGGGCTGTATGGTCGTTGTCAACTTGCATTAACACGAAATGAAATAAAATATCGCTTAACACAAAGTTTATTTATGGAAACATACACCAAAGACGACCAAAATCTGGGATTTTATTATCTTAATAATAAAATTGTACAAAAGGAAGACAAACATACAGAAGAACTCTTAGGTATTTATAATAATCATGGACGAATAAAAATAGGAGGATAGAATCTCGCTAAATAATAAGTGAAGCACCCATAGTAAGATAAAAATGTGGGTGACAGTTGTCATTGTACAATATATACCTATCTGATGTATTAAAATACTGTCAAAATGATAGTGGGTTTAGGAAAAAAAATAAGTGCTTCATTTTTTTCTTAGCATCCGTCCGCCTTTTTTTCAAACGTGCGCACGCGTTGTATGACTTCTCTTAAAGATATATTACTAAGGAACACCTTACATGACGCATAAGATCCACTGGGATATGCAAATAATACTTTCTCCCCAAACTTTTCCGTAAGAAGATTTTTGATAGTATCATGTTCTATTACCGCGTCTTCTTTTCCAGTCAGTTTCGCTAATCGCTCTGCCAAAAAAGACAGCTCCAAGGCGGATGTAAGGAATTCGTCGTTTATTTCATTGAGTAGTTTATCAAATGCTTTTAACAAATTTCTGCGGGATACTTCAGCTGGTCTTTTTAAGGAACTTCTCGGCAGTTTTATATATTTAACGTAGCATTTTTTGTGGAAGTGTACACCTTTATCAATCATGTTTTCGGGTGAATTGTACTTACAGATTTTTCTAAACACTGTATCCAGTTTTTTTTGTGCAGTATCAAAAATGAGTTTAGCCGCTGATAGCCGTGAGTTAATTTCATCTGTTTTTGTGTGTGCCACATCCATATCTAGTTTTCTGTTACATATTAAACATTTCTGATTATCCGGAGCTCTATCACGTAATCTTTTAGAAACACGAACCACTTCTGTCGCTGAAACGCCTTCACTTTTGACTATGTTTTCTACTTTTATGCTCTCTTCTGGTTGATATTTAAACTGACATTTTTCTTTGAAAACATTTTTTTGTAAACTTAGATAAAAATTCATACAATTATGATGCCACGAAAAACATTGCTTTATCAAATTTTCATTAAATAGAATATTGAACTTTTCACAAATAGCATCTTGCCGTCTGTCTGCTTCTTGTTTTATCTTAAGGTACTCTTGTTCGCTTGGATCTGTAACTAAATCTCCTGGTTTATCACAAAACAAACACCATATTACATTCGGTCTTTCCATACTAAAAGTGGCTACTCGCAACGACATTTTTAAACTAACACAACGCAATACTTAACAAAAATGAGTTAAAGGTGTTTACTAACAACATGAACCTTTGATGCGTACTGAAGTTGCAACTACAAGCCATAGAGCAGAGTTTATTATAGAATCTGTATGAGATCTGTAGACAGCTGCGCGGTGGGCGCGGCGCTGTGGCGCGGCGCATGACACGAGGGAGGGGGTAGAGTGAGGGGTAGAGCCCCGGTAGAGCCTCAGAACAATAACTAAAACAGGTAGAGATCAGATAGTTTAATTGAAGGGTAGAGGGACCACATGGAACAGAATTTGAATAAAATAATTCTGTGACTTAGGACCCCATTAGTTTTGTCACAAATATACAAATAATTGTATAATACCGATTTATTACTTAATGATTACATTAAATACTTGATTAAAATATTTAATCTAATTTCCATGTATAATTATGATATAATTCGATGATACTTAAGTTGATACTAAATATTTTTTTTACTATTTAATTATAGACATAAACACAGTCACAGGGTATCTAGTAAAAAAAAATGTAAAAACCATAACACACTGTGAAGATGCTATAATTTATATTAAGATAAGAGAGTCCTGGTTCTTACTGAAATCATGTCCGAAATTTTTTCGATGACTATGGGACTTCATGACACTGATAAATACATTCATGTAATAATTGTGAACCATTGTGAAGAGAAATAATAGTAAATTATAGATAACTGTCGAGGCCTGAAATGAAGCAATTGACGACCGAGTAATATTGGAAGTACGAGGCGAAGCAGAGTACTTCCGAAGTGATTTTAAAATGACGAGGCGCAAGCCGAGTCCTTTTTAACTAAACAAGGCTGTTAATTGCTATTTCGGCCGACAATTGTATATATTCTCTCATTTGCGGAGAAACAATACACAAATTAATTCAACTGTATCTAATTTTCATTCGCGCCAATTCGTACGCGCGCGGTTCTTGTTCTATTTTCAAAGTTTTGAAAAAATTAATGTGCATGCAGCCTTATGATGAATGATAGAATATTGTGTACCTACAAACACCTAATTTATGTAAGTGTGTACTTAAAAAGCCTCTGTAGCAAACTTTAAAATATAAAAACTGTCCAGCTATTTATATTATTGTCGTGTTGGAAATTGCTGGCGTGTTATTTTGTTGCGTACGGAAAAGAGCCGATTGATGTATTAATTTTTTTAAATAATGAACCAATTTCCGAGCAGTGGGAAAAAATAATATTATTACTGATACAACGGATAACTAACGTTATGATTCTACTAGCTGATTTGTAATTGCACTACGCAACCTAATAGCTGTTCTTAGCGAGCAAATACAAATCCTGAAGATATCACGATTTCAAACAAATTGCATACCTTTGATGCTTATTTTTTAAAGCTTTATCGTTATGAAAACTTAAAATAGCGTAGTATCCGACCTAAAACAGTTACATCCACCGATGACCTAAATGAACTACATACAAACTGTATACCTATCAGCAGAAATCAATATCGAGTATCCAGTTTACAATTACGTAGACCCAACACATGCATAGTACGCGTGCTAGCAACCGACCAGTCGACCTTTTTAGACCCTCCCCTATTTAAGGGGCGATCCCCCATGGGCAATGTGAGGGGGCACGGATAGGGTGGTCCAAGGGACGCTAGATTATGGACGGTTTTAGAGATCTAATTTATTTTGGGGAGGGGTTGGGGGGCTGCAGACAGGATTATTTTTAGGGTCGCCCTCGACCCCTACGCATGATGGAGCTGCCAACTGTTTTACTTTGCGAGAATAATTTTGGTTTAATTCTGTTTTGAGTTCGTTCGTTGTAGTTAAGTAGATACTGATTTTACTTAAATATCTTAATCAGTTCATTACTGTTGCAAAACATTCAAAGCTATGCACGGGTCTCTTCTCAAGACGAAGAAGGCTTATTCGTTAGTCTTTCAGTACCGTTGTACATTCTAATCTTTGGATGGTGTTGACTGGGTCTAAATAATAATATTATTTAGATCGCTGTGGTAGTTTTATGCTTGCCTCTTTTCTTCTTAACTCTCACCTCTTTTCTTTTTAGTTGTAAATCATGAGTTAGGCCAGCGTGATATATCGGGATAACGAGACATTACTGCGGTTCTTATAATCCTCTTTTTAACATAAAATACCCATGCCCACTACTTGTAAGAAAAATATTTTTACAAGCATTAAATTTTATACTCATCCGTTCTTATCAAACTATCAATTTGCCAGCCACCTATAATCACGGCTGACATGTATCGATTTTTCAAAAGTATTCTATTTCTCAAAAGTATTCTTTCTTCGCTTTTATAATATACACCACGTCAGTCTCAGTCCATTATGTCACTTATTCCATGGCAGAAGACATCTTTTATAAAGTCACACTATGCTGTGGTGGACGTTTTGAAGTTCATAAAGTCTTATGTAGTGGGTGGTGCTAATTGTTACTTCGTTCTGAGCTCATAGCCTATAGTTACCCTTTCCTCTGGGGGGTGATTCTCGCGTCGTAGACATTATCTCGAACTCGACATAATGTCGAAACAAGATGGCGAATGTCGCGTGAAAAATAATAATTGTATTCTCAGAATGTCACGTTAGAGATATGTCTACGCCTAGCGCCCTAAATACATGACATAGCCCCACCTGTGTACCAAATTTCTTCCAAATCCGTTTAGTTGTTTTAGCGTGTTCGCAGGACAAACAAACAAACATCCACACTTTCGCATTGATAATATTAGTAGGATAAATAATCATTAGCATTCGTCTGCTCAAGGCGTTTAGATTAGCAAAAGGAATAGATCTTTTCATAATGGGTCTCCCTACTCTCCTTTCCTCAGAAAACGGTACTGTCAATCGTACGAAATCTGAAAGTCTTAGGATAGGGCTAAAAAACAAGCAACAAACAAGGTTAAGGGTTAAAACTTAATCCTGGTCAGATAAGAAATATTTCGAGTCCTAACGCTGAAATTTTAATGGTAGTTATTTTATTATTTTAACGCATTTTACGCATGCTAAGCAAAAAACCAGAAAAGTTGGATTGTTAAAGGACTTGGTGAACACAACTATGGAGTCAAGCAGCAATGTGGAAGGTTATATCAACAAAATAATGACAACAGCTCACAAATTACGCAATATTGGTTTTGAAGTCAATGATGAATGGCTTGGTACCTTCATGTTGGCTGGTCTACCTGATATTTATATGCCAATGATTATGGGGCTTGAGAGTTCTGGTGCGACAATTAGCGCCGACCTAGTAAAAACCGAGCTTCTACAGGAAGTTAGATCAGCAGATTCTAGTACTGCTCTTTATACTAGCTCGAAGACAAAGAATAATCATCAACAATCACAGCAACCAAAGCCCAAAGGGCCAAGATGTTACAACTGCAATAGGCATGGGCATTTTGCCAAGTCTTGTAGAAGTGTCAAGAAAATATTCCTTATTCCTTGTTATGTTCACGGTAGCTTAGTGGCTAAAGCACTGGCGTACTGAGCCAGGAGTCACAGGTTCGAATCCTGGTCGTGAGCGATTTTTTCTTTCCACAATTTAAATATTTTTTTAATGGTAGTTTTCCTGAAAAGGGGTCATTGTACTCATAATTATGAACAACTTTTATTATGGGACCAACACTGAAATCGCGAAAAAAAAATCAGCTGGTCCCTACATTTGTGTTCACATAAATCGCGATTTTAGGGTTGGTTCATAGGAAATGTTGTTCATACTGATGAGTACAATGACGCCTCAAGTTTTTCAATTATTTCAATAACACGTTGTATACAGTACTGCCTACCCCTACGGGGAAATACAGGCGTTATGTTATAAGTCTATAAATAAAAACCAGCAATGTTACTCCGTTGTCCCCAGGTTTCCGCTTAGAAGAGCAACTACTCTCCCACATGAAAGTGCATTTGCAGCAGTACTCCACGTACAGCGGGGATGAAGATTATAAGAAAGGAGAACCGATCATTAACGACGCGTATGTAAGTATAACAACCCTAGACTACCATGTTATTATACTTACTAGCTTTTACCCCGGTTCTTTATACCATAGAACCACAAAAATTTTCCGCGATAAAAGGTAACCTAAGTCACTCTACGGCCCATAAAGTATCTTTGCGAAAAATCACGTTAATCTGTTGCCCTGTTGCTGCGTTAAAGAAGGAAAAACCAACAAACACTGTTGACACTGTCCCACGGCGGGGCAGAGGCTTCCCTACTCTCTTTCCACTCTCTCTATGGCTGTTAAGGACCAGTCTTTTTTGAAGGAGTCTAGTTCATCCCGTCATCTTCGTCTGGGTCTACCGCATTGACGTTTGCCATTTGTAGGGGCCCATTGGGTTTGGGTAGTTTGGCGCATTGGCCGTCTGACATGCGGCAGTTAAGTCTAGCCCAGTTAGTTACACTTCAACGCGACAGGTTTCCGAGTGTTGTCATTCTCGTAATTTCATGACGCGCCGATCAAGTTGCAGTGACGCTGCAGTTCGTATCTGACAGCGATCGCCATAGATAAGAGAAAACGAAAAGCATTGTTTTGATCGAAACTTAACTGCAACTGTACTTCTTTAATTACGTGAATTGGCCTTTGTTTTTTTTCTCTGTGATGTCTGTTATCAAATAAATAAAAAGAAATAAGTAAAAACAATATTAAAATGGAAGTGTCTAGCCAGCCACCAACGACCATTTGATTTCTTATTACGGGGGATTTGCCCCTGAACCCTCTTGGAGGACTGCGCCCCCCGTGCCCCCTCGTGGAGTTGAAGCTTCCCAAACCTCGCTTGTGGAGAATATCGCCCCTTAAGCCCACTAGCGAGTGGAATTTACCCCCAAATCCCCTAGCGGGAGCCTCGACTCCGTTTCTGCGTTACAACTTGATATGGCACGAGTTACGACGAATATAATTTTTTGTTCTAATAGCGGCAAAATAGCATTATTTCTTGGCTTACCACTAGTGGCGGGATATTCTTTTTATCAAACGGCCACTGGTGGCTGGCTAGACAGTTTCTATCAAAATTACGAATAATCTTTTTCCACTTATTAATTTAATATGAAAAGGGATTTATCGCGCAATACCTATTTCAAGCTCAACGAAATTAATAAGTTGTAATTCAACGCGAAAGTTTAACTGTAAATAATCTTTTTCCAGTCGCCCGACAATGGTCTCCTAATAGAGCGTTCGAGTTCGATTCGACCAAATTTTAATGTTGAAAGACGTCCCCACGAGTGTGACATATGTCACCGTCGTTTCAAGAGGAGACAGCATCTGAAGGTGCATCTCAACGTGCACAAGAAGCACCAGCCCAGTGTGTGGTGCTCTGTCTGCGGGGAAGGTATGTTGAACAACAATCACCTGTAACTGTACGTGATAGTGTGCGTAATCCCAGCGGAAAAGTGTCGAATTTCTTAACATAAAATAACATCACATCACATCACGCCTGTATTTCTCCGAAGGGGTAGGCAGAGGTGTAATAGTACACCCACATTTCGCCAGTTATGTTATAGTCCCATGTAATAGGGGGCGAGCCTATTGCCATTGACCGGGCACAAATCCGGACTCCGGGCTGCCACTGAGAATTCTCGAATTTCTTAATTAGAGATAAGTAAATCTTTAGTGTATGACGTCGTGTAATTGTGTATGAACATTTAAAATTTGTGTGTCCAACCCTTTATGGGATATTCGTCAAAAACGTTTTCCGCAGGAACAACGTCTTCCCAGCGACACTTTTTTTTTCAAAAAAATCCTTAAAATAAAATAGTTTCATGAATTAGTGTATAACAAAAGGTAAAAGTGTATGCTTTTATGACATTTGTGTGTCTAAAGACTCCGAAGATATTCAAGTTTCTGCTGCGGTGACGTTTGGCTTTTTGCTGGATATCTTAATCTTTAACGGTTAGGCGAATAGTTGTGACATTTTTTACACATGTTGCGATTCGTTTGTGTGTAATGTTTGTGAAAACAGGCTTAAGTATTTTTCAGTTTTCTCACTATAACTCGAAAATTTATGATCACATTATACTCGAAATAATTTTAAAAGAGAGTTTTTATAAAAGTCTATACACGTGGAAGATTACAAGTTTCTACGTTGCATAGTTTGGAAATGGCCGGGGGGGAGACACATTGTAAGCCACTTTGGTGGGCTATATTTCGCAGATGGTATACCTGAAAAACAAGTGATGTATGAAACATTACCTTCATTTTAATAGACCTATTCAATGACACCCCACACGAGGGGGTGCAACGAAAAAATAATTTTTCATCCCCATTTCACATGTATGGGCGCCACCCCTAAAATACGTTATCAAGATTTTTTTATTCTTTTAAAATTGAGATCTATATCTAAACCATTTTTTAACAAAATTTCATTTACTTATGTTTATAACTGTAGACGTTATTAAGCTGTGAAGGATTAGGACAGACGGACGGACATGACGAAACTATAAGGGTTCCTTGTAGGACTACGGAACCCTAAAAATGAAACATGTAATAGGTCTGTGAAATAAAATTATTGTTATTAGTGCTATATCTGCTAAGCTACCGTGAACTCAGCTCGTGGTATTGAATTTAACTTCCACTTAGTATCCGTCTTTATATCTTTAGATTTTGCTCCAAATAAAAAAATAATAAGACATTATGTATTTATTACATATTGTTGCAATGTTCCAGGTTTCCTTTCAAACGAGCACTTCGAGTCTCACCAGTGTCCGGCGCAGGAGGCTGGTGCGGAACAGTACGAGGAGCTCCCGCCCCCGTCCCCGCAGGTGATCACTCCGCACGAGGCCAAGAAAGAAAACAAGTACCCGGCGGAATTTGTAAGTAAAGTTTTTCTTTAAAACAACAAGGCTTAGAAATAGCAATTAACGGCCTCGTTTAGTTAAAAAGGACTCAGCTTGCGCATCATCCTTTTAAAATCACTTCGTCTTCGCCTCGTCCTTTCAATGTTACTCCGCCGTCAATTTCCGCTTCATTTCTGGCCTCGACAGTAATGTACTATTGTATCTGTAAACTACTGTCTTTGTTTTCGTTTGGTACAATAAAGAATATAATAATAAATAATGTTTGGTTTTTTGATATTTTCTATTAAAAATGATAAAATTTATTTTTGTAGCTATTCGTTCTCAAATATGATCCATGGAAAAAGTTCTGATAAATGAAATGGTCACAAGTGACTATGAACTCTGATATGGGCTTTTAGTATGGTGGAAATTTTTACACGATCCTTGTAGTGCGCAATGATCTAAAATACGTTTGTATAACATTTTTGCATGTTATTTCATTTTAGTGTATTTTTATCATGAATAATTTTTATTAAAAACGGCCTTTTGGTAACAAACAGCCTAAGTGACGTTACAGTTGTTGTGGGCAAAGGCAACCGCTTAACATCGGGTGTGTTTTAAGCTCGTTTCGCCATACTTTTTCATAAAAACACCTTTTATATCCTACTTTTGTAGTACAGGACACAAGAAACATTCAAAATCCTATTAATTCCATTCTAGGTCGACGTGGAAGAATTAGCAACGTTAGACAGCATTCAATTCGTAGCAGTAGAAGAGAGAGAACTGCCCACCCCGCAGCGAGTGTACGTGTGCAAGTACTGCTCCAAGCCCTTCAAGCGGAAAGACCACTACAAGATACATCTGCACATACACACCGGGGTTAAATCCTTCTTCTGTACCGAGTGTGGGAAAGGTAAGCACAACTTACTCAATTGGTTATATCCCACACAAATAGATAGATAGAATGGTTGTAATCACAATTTTACTTGCGATTCATGCGTGGCAACTTTCGAACAAACTACGCCTTACATATTGACGTCATTAATTTTTAAAACCGGCCAAGAGCATGTCGGGCCATGCTCAGTATTATAGGGTTCCTAATTACAAACGAATCAAATCGAATATTAATCATTGCTATTTTAGTTTTTGCAAACAGCGCCACCTAGCGCTAAATTTTATAAGTGTGTCATAATATTGATATGACAAACTTCTTAAATTTAGCGCTAGGTGGCGCTGTTACTTTGTGTTGTCAATATAACACAAAGTTTCTTTTTGTGATTTTTTTAAATAGAAAGTAACTAAAGGAGCATTATTTGCAACGATAATTTTTCTCTAAGGTCAATGACCTATGAACTAGGACGTCTTAAGTATTTTTCAGTTTTCTCACTATAACTCAAAAATTTATAATTACATTATACTCGAAATAATTTTAAAAGAGAGTTTTTATAAAAGTCTATCAACGTGGAAGATTACAAGTTTCTACGTTCCATAGTTTGGAAATGGCAGGGGGGGGACACATTGTAAGCCACTTTGGTGGGCTATATTTCGCAGATGGTACACCTGTTAAAAAAGTGATGTATGAAACATTACCTTTATTTTAGTAGACCTATTCAATGATACCCCACACGACGGGGTGCAGCGAAAAAAAAATTTACATCCCCATTTCACATGTATGGGCGCCACCCCTAAAATACGTCATCAAGATCTTTTTATTCCTTTAAAATTGAGATCTATATCTAAACCATTTTTTAACAAAATTTCATTTACTTATGTTTATAACTGTAGAAGTTATTAAGCTGTAAAGAATTAGGACAGACGGACGGACATGACGAAACTATAAGGGTTCCTTGTAGGACTACGGAACCCTAAAAATTAACTTTAATCAAATGTACTTTACAGCTTTTGTTTCTGCAGTCAGAAACAGCACAATAAGGTATTTTTGCGGGTTTTTGTTACAGTATTTACGGAAACAAGTCATAAGGCGTACTGAGAAAGGCTTTGAAATGCCCTGCACTATGATGCAGAGTGTTAGCACGCGCGCCCCGCCCACTTTTCATTCTATCTATTTCTGTGTTATATCCATTGACTGTACATTCCAACCAGCCCTTATAAAGCCCAATAGCTCATAACAGGCGACCGATGTCTGTCAACGCAGCCTAAAAGATCTGGGGACCTAGCCAAGTTACAAGCATTTCACATCTAATGTCTTTCTATAATCGTTGACGTCTTGACGTTAGCGATTTTAGAAAGACATTAGACATTAACGGCCAAAATTAATATCCAATCTATCCACGATTTACCCTACCAGAGATAGCAATATGACATATTTTGTTTGGAGCTTATGTCAAATTCCTATCTCTAGTAGGGCAAATCGTGGATAGATTGGATATTAATTTTGGCCGTTAGGTCATTAATGTCACCAATAACCGGCAATCAGAAACATCTACTGTCAGGAGATTGAGATTTAAAACAGAGATATTTTAATATTATTGTTTCTGTTTTTTATACATGTTTATATTGTATACATTATTTATATTAATGTAGATAGGTAGTAATTAATTATAAGTTGTGTATTTAAAAAGCGACGACCTCTGTGGTCTAGTGGTTCGAGTGTCGGACTGCTGATCACGAGGTCGTGGGTTCGATTCCCACAGGACACAAATATTTGTGTAATGAACATAAGTGTTTGTGTTGGTCTGGGTGTTGCTTATGTATTATAAGTATGTATTTACAACAAAAAAAAAAAAAAAAAGTATATAATTATTATATCCATTGTCTAGTACCCATAGCACAAGCTCTGCTTAGTTTTGGGACTATATGGTGCTGTGTAAAAATGTCAAAAAAAAAAAAAAAAAAAAAAAAAAAACAGTGATATTAGTTTGGAACTATATTTAGAACGATTTTAATTACGAGAATTGGCCTTCTGATTTATGGTCACGATACATCGAGTATGGTACATGTTGTTGACAAAATCCCTTGAACGAATCCTGCTACATTACACGAAGCTACCGCTGCCATCGAACATTGAGTGCAAGCGAATTTAGCCTTAGTGGTGGTTCTGTGATTTCTCCTGAATATTTGCGTACACGAATACAGACTCAGCCCCAGGGGGTCTACTCCCGTTCGACGATATTCGATAAATCGTACGATTCATCGCACAATTTGCTACTCCGGTCAACCATCGTTCCCTTATCGCATGTGATGATCGTGTTTTGACGTTTGTTTTTCTCATCTCCGGTAAATTGTATACGACTATGAACTGTAGTCTATCTTAATTGTGCCTTTTTTATGTGCCTATCTTTATTATGTAAGTATCAGTCGGAACGAAAGTTCGTACTTCGTTTGTCGTTCGTAAAACGCGAGTAGACCTACAGTTTCTGGAAGGCTGATCAATTTGATCTATTGTCAAATCTAATGTAAACTTCTGTGATTGGCCGGCAAAAATGTTAACAACCAATCACATCGCTTGACCTGAGAGCATGACAGCTGATTAGTAAATTTTTGCGTTAATCAGCCTTTTGGAAACTGGGGCTTAGTATGGTCAGTTTCAAACTGTAACTAATGATATTTGTTTTTATAGGTTTCTACCGTAAAGACCACTTGCAGAAACACATGCTCGTGCACAATAAGGTTAATAATAAAACAAAGAAGGAGCTCCCTGACCTGATGCCTATCAACATGCTGCCCAAGAAGAAGCACGTCAAGCCAGAGATCACTATACATGTAAGTATATTGAAAATTGTATGTTTTCTCTAACATTAAAAGCACTTCAAAAATCAATAATTCTTATTTGATTTAGGGGGTCTACTCGCAAAATCGATAATCGATATATCGTGGTCTAGTGGTCGCAAGCGCGATTGCTGAGCGTGGGGTCCTGGGTTCGATTCCCGGGTCGGGCAAAGTGTTATTGGGTTTTTTCATTAGGAAATTCTCAGTAGCAGCCCGGAGTATGGATTTGTGCCCGGTTAATGGCAATAGGCTCGCCCCCTATTACATGGGACTATAACATAACTGGCGAAATGTGGGTGTACTATACACCTCTGCCTACCCCTTCGGGGAAATACAGGCGTGATGTTATGTTATGTTATATCGTGATATTTGTCGTGTCGAAACCCACTCTAAGTAACGTCGATTTAACTATTATTTATACGAAGCAACGAACGATACTAATCGTCAATTTCCGGTCGTAACCCATTGACTTGGGCGCCCCCCAGCCTGGTGGACCGACGACCTGATAAAAGTAGCTGGAGTGACTGGATGCGGAAGGCAGAGGACCGAGTGTTGTGGCACAATTTGGGACAGGCCTATGACCAGCAGTGGACTGCGATAGGCTGAGTTGATGAACCCATTGACTATGGATTCCATTAGCAAAGCATTGAATCCGAACATTTACTAGGCGGCCCATACTCCTACAGTATAATTGTGCAATATTTGCAATTGCGCAATGGTATTGACCGTGTAGGGGTAATCAATCAATCAATTCAGCCTATCGCAGTCCACTGCTGGACATAGGCCTCTCCCAAGTTGTGTAGGGGTAAGATTCAATTTAATTCAATTTATTATCTTCCACAAATCATACAACAGTAAGAAAAACAATTATAAGTATCACAAACTTAAACAAGATAGATAATCTGTGGGAGACTGGTGCCTAAACTAAGCCGAAGCCTGTATCTTAGGACACCAAGTCCCCCCTCATAAGAAAAGGATAACAATATGCCGTGGGTTACATTGATGCTATTTGTGTAGATATTTAACAGAGCTTATTTTAATATAATAAGTACTTGACAGTTTTTTTTATAATTATTAAAAATAGTAGGTAGGTGATGTGGGTATAAGTGTGTGGGTGTGGGAGAGTGATTTATTTGTGTGTATTTGTGAAGATGTGAGTGCAACTAGACTAGATTGAAATAGTATTGAAGACTGGGACGATTCAATAATAATTTTGCAATATTATTATTGCACAGTTCCGTGTGGTGCCGGACGTAAAGAATTGCACCACCCTATATCTTTTCATGGGTGTCGTAAAAGGCAACTAAGGGATTCACCAGAGGAGGATTAACAAACAAAACGTGGCAGTGAAACGTTACACCACTGCCTATTTCAGTCAAAATGATATTTCAATTTTATTTTTCTATCTTTCAGGCGCCATCAAACGCAAAGTTACGCGTGCCCCTACAAATCAAGGTCCCGTACCAGATGGTGATGTCGCTGGACAACGGCGAACAACGAGCCGTCACCATCGACCCGCAGGATTCGCCCATGATCTCGTAATGTACGCACAAAGCCACTGCAAATACATACTAAGGTATCGTGTCGAAAACATTACGATATAGTTTATAGTATCGTGTTCAGGGGGCCTAGTGCAGTCGACCGTACTTCAGTGGTAACATTGACAGCGTTTGTAAGTAGTAAGGATGGTTTTCGCAGGAGAACGAAGATAACCTACATAGCCCGAAGAATTGCCAAACTTAAGGGGAATGTAGCAGACAAGTGGCGCCCCCATCAGTAAAAAAAATATTATTCGCTGAATACATCATTTATCGAAAATCCTTTTTTAACGATTGAAGTATAGGCATCATCATCATCATCATCATTTCAGCCGAAAGACGTCCACTGCTGGACATAGGCCTCCCCCAAGCATCGCCACAACGACCGGTCCTGTGCCTTCCGCATCCAGCGGATTCCCGCGACCTTCACCAGGTCGTCGGTCCACCTTATATAGGCATAAGAAAGGCATAAGAATAGAAAATAATACTAGTATAGAAGAGAATCTCTTTATACCGACCCCAAATGCCTCCTTATAAATACCTACTTCCCCCTTCAGCTTCTAACGTCCCTCTGTCGTCCGCGCGTGCTGCCAGGGCTGATAGCTGCTAAATATTTAAAGCGTTATCTGTCGGTTTAGTTAGAAACAATATTTTAGACTTTACCATGAAATTATTATTTTATCCTAGTTTTACATATAAATTATTTTTTATTTACTTAATACTTACATTATTTTTTATATTTAGGTAGGTAGGTACCTAGATTACATAAGATGACCTGCACTCAATGAAACAAGTTAAGTACCTATAGTTGACCGACAATGACAGAGAGAAATCAATAGACGTCGTTTATAATACTCATTCAAGTTTACCGAATGTCGGTAGGTATAGTCCGAGAGCTAGGTAATTTCTGTTTTCGATTACACTACTACACTACACTAATCTTTTATGGTGGCAAGTGAGTGACACTACATTTTATAATTTATATAGGTACTTATGTTTGAGAATGTAAAAAATAAATCACAATTGAAAATATCACTTACTTTTCCTAATTTTTGGGCAAACTAAAGAAACTAAGGTCTGGCGTGGCGTGGTTAATTTTACACCCAAATACATCTCAATATTTTGGTGCCATGACCGCAACTGACGGCACGCGCGTGCAAGCGTGAGGCGACGCAAACCCCGACTGTGCATTCCCTTTAAAGGTGAATGCTACAGGGTAGCCCGCGAAATTCAAAATTTCTGGCGTTTTATGCGAATTGTAGCTTTATTTCTTGTTGTATATCGGTCTAAATAAGATTGGCGGAAATAATAACAATATATCTACTGAATAATACTCATAAAAAATAATAACTAAGCTCTAAAAGCTGTACGAGCTCGATAATATTAATTTACGATCAAATTATCGATTTTCGAGCTTGTAGAGCTTATAGAGCTAGGTTTATATTTTTTATGAGTATCATTCAATAGATATATTGTTAATACTACCGCAAATCATATTTAGATTTATACACAACGCGAAATACAACTACAATTTGCAAAAAACACAAGAAATTTTGAATTTCGCGGGCTACCCTGTAGCATTCACCTTAAAGGTACGCTAGACGGTAGGCTATTACCGTGGATTTGAACACGTCTGGGGCCGGAGTTTCGTTTCTATACTAGTATTATTATCTATTTTATGGTATAGGTACAGTAGTTTAATTAGAAACTATCAACTCTGTTAATTATAGTTCGCTGTAGTTGTAGATACAAAATATGCGAAAAACGGCCACTTTTGGCACTTCTTGTATCTACAACTACATGACTACTGACTACTACTACATGACAATGGATATAACATAACAACATAACATCACGCCTGTATTTCCCCGAAGGGGTAGGCAGAGGTGTAATAGTACACCCACATTTAGAAAGAAAGAAACGTTTATTTGACACAAAGCACATAGATACACAGACACAATTAAACAGGAACACAATTAAATATACAAAAAAACGGATCATCGATGCTGTGTGTCTAGCGACTGTGCCAAAAGTTATGTTATAGTCCCATGTAACAGGGGGCGAGCCTATTGCCATTGACCGGGCACAAATCCAGACTCCGGGCTGCTACTGAGAATTTCCAAAAATGACAATAGATATAATAATTGTATAATTTTTTTCCGTAAATACATACTTATAATACTTAAGAAACACCCAAACCAATGAATGAATGATGAAGGGTGGTTTTCTAATTCAAGTGTTACCACTGTCATGCAGTCGGCTGTACGAGTTTGACACTTAATGAATACTTTCATCGTTTTAGACTTTCATTCATAATCAGTAGTTTCTCCTCGTATCCGCCAGGGGCGCTACTGATTTATGAATGAAAGTCATCAAATTCAATGGAAGTATCGGTAAACGTGAAGCTCGTACTAGGCCCCTTGGACTATGCCCGCGGCTTCGCTCCCGTGGTTCTGTAGTTCGTACCGCAGGAAAGGTTTTTTTTTTTAAATACGTACCAGTTTTTAAGTCTTATCATTAGCTTTAAAACACAAAGTTTCATCAAATTAGTCTAGTAGTTTTTGCGTGATGCTCGAACAAACAGACGGATATTTACAGTTTTGTAATAGTTAGGATAATGTTTGGTTGATTTGTAATGCTGGCACTTCACTTGGCCCACTTGGTGTATTTATTCGCGTTCCGAAAATTCGCGTACCATTTAAATGTTCAAGTACAACGTTCTATACACGGGGAGGTACTTGCGCTAATGATCTCCACATCTTTGAACTTTTTACTTTTAATACATAAGTGTAGTTATTGATAATCTATCTGTATTATTTGAATTTTTACCCGACTGCCCCAGGAAGGTAATGTTTTCTACTAATAAGATTCATCTACAAAAAATATCATAAATAGTAAATTAAATATCTTATGTGTAAGTATTGAGATGTGAACGATATTATTTGGAATTAATGAATAGAGTGAAATAGGAGTTTATGCATTAATATTATTGTACATAGTTATTTGGGATAGTTGGGAATACCGAAAGTAGGTGACAGATAGTACAGAATTATGTTTGAGCTAGACAATTTTTGCAGCTTATTGGAGAAAAAAGTGGAGGGAACTGTTGAGGATTGTGTTTAACTAATTGATTAACTAATTTGTAACTAACTTGTCAAATATTTGTATGCTTTTATAGCCAAACATGGATGAACTTCACTTAATGTAACAACCCTTTTACCTGTGTTTACAAATAAATAAATTCTATTCTACTCTATTCTAAGTGAAATTCTATTATATATAATATAATATACAGAATTATATTTTATATAATTCCTCTTTCATCTAAATAGAGTATTTGACTATAATTTTTCTATTTATTTATTTGGCTCTTCAACAATGTACACTGTACATGAAAAAATTAACACAGTTTGAAACTTAATCTAAGTGCCCCATTACTTACATTGTTACTAGGAATCTTAAAACTTTTAGAAAAAGATAAACTATAATGAAAAAACCGCCCAAGAGCATGTCGGGCCATGCTCAGTATTATAGGGTTCCTTAAGTAGGTGTAATTACAAACGAATCAAATCGAATATTAATTATGGCTATTTTAGTTTTTGCAATAATCGGCAGTATTCGCGACTCAGAGCGTGTTGTTAGTAGCGCCATCTAGCGATAAAGTTACTTTTTGTGATTTTTTCAAATAGAAAGTAGCTAAAGGAGCATTATTTGCTATGATAATTTTTCTCTAAGGTCAATGACCTTTGAACTAGGACGTTTTAAGTATTTTTCAGTTTTCTCTCTATAACTCAAAAAATTATAATTACGTTATACTCGAAATAATTTTAAAAGAGAGTTTTTATAAAGGTCTATCAATGTGGAAGATTATAAGTTTCTACATTGCATAATTTAGAAATGGCAGGGGGGGGGACACATTGCAAGCCACTTTGGCGGGCTATATTTCGCAGATGGTACACCTGATAAAAAAGTGGTGTATCAAACATTACCTTCATTTTAGTAGACCTATTCAATGATATCCCACACGAGGGGGTGCAGCGAAAATTTTTTTTTTTCCCCATTTCACATGTATGGACGCCACCCCTAAAATACGGAAAAACTATTTTTTTATTCTTTTAAAATTGAGATCTATATGTAAACTATTTTTTAACAAAATTTCATTTAATTATGTTTATAACTGTAGAAGTTATTAAGCTGTAAAGGATTAGGACAGACGGACAGACGGACGGACATGACGAAACTATAAGGGTTCCTTGTAGGACTTCGGAACCCTAAAAACTAATGAGATATTTTATTATTTTTGTTTCATGTTACCAATGTGCATAATCCTTGTTTAAATTATTGTTACTTGATACCTACTGTCCGTACTAATTTATAAATGAATTAATTAATGCCCAAATTATAAGCGTTTAAAAAGAGTCGTCGAGATAGATAGCACTACTGGCCACTGACGTCATAAAACATTATCACTATTGCAAGTACAGTCTAACAAAGCAATTGGTATACCAGGTAGAGAGATATAAATGAAGTTTTCTCAGAAGATTATGGATGTTTTCGAGTGAAATATCATTTTAATAACGGACAAAGTTAAACTGTATTTATACAAAACCCTAATCAAACCTTTCTATAATAACTTCTTGGGAAATCTTCATCTATATCTGGCGACCCTGTATACTAATTGCTTTGTTAGACTGTACACACCAATCAGTACAATGTCCTATCGCTCGACAAGGACAGAAAGTGTCCCCTGCAAAATTTTAAAAAGCGTGTTATATCAAAAATATTTTTTTTTGGTTTGTAATCAAACACAAGTATTGTATTGTAAACTTTTGTATTTATAGAGACGCCATCTAGTGATAAAAGTTAAACGGACAACGGACATATCTAGTGAAATTTTATATGTTGTTCAAAATACTTGTTTCAATGTATTTTGACCTATTTTGTCTAATGTAACCTATCCCTGTCGCCTACTTTCCGTTATGCATGAGCACTGGGTCCAAATACTTAGTATATTGCGATAGAAAGATCTCAATGATTAAGAATTGCATATCTCTTAGTAATTCCTCTACGAATTCTCTTTTACATTAAATGTCTTGATAATAAACTTTGTTTGATCTTAATAAATTAGTTAAAGAGACTTATCATGTATTATGTATAAATGAAGTGGAGAATGAAATAATAATTATTGTTAGTGTTAAGTGTGTCACATCATATCGTGCCATGTAAACCAAATAATACTCGTCGGTGTATTGCCAGTTACAAGTATTTTCTTTCATCAAAACATGAAATGTGATTTTTTATTTTCTAAAAGCCTTTTACAGCATACCGATTTCGTGTTGAAGGTTTAAGCTTAACAACAGTGACGTAGTTAAGGTCATAAGCGCCTAGGGCAACATTTGAATTTTGTGCCCTCCAAAACTTATTTTGTAGGAAAAGAAAAAGCATAAACTTTTGTTTTAATTTTGGGTAAGTTCTTAACGCGGCCGTGCCCCAGCGGCCTGCAGGCTGCGGGTGCGCCCCTTGAGGTTTTCGCCACTAGCAGCCAAAGAGGATATAATATGGCTGCCACACAGAGAAAAAAATAACTACGTTTACCGTGGCCAGCCCCTAGCTACGACGTTGCATATCAGTGCCAAAGACTTGTAAACCTAACATGAAAACAATCTGTAATCCATTTTATTTGTATTAAAATTTCCCAATTCTATTTGTATAATTAACTATCTAATTTATTATAGTCAAGTGTTGGGTCCAAACTTGTCTAAAACATGTCTTCTAAACATTGTAACTGGTAATGTAACCGAACTTAGTTTGTAAGTTTATCTTTCTGTAAAGTTCCTCTATTTTGTCTTTTCACAGAAAATAACGTTGTGATTCTAATCTAAGTTAATAAATGTGACATTTAGTACAAAAATAAAGTATTTTGCACTCTAATTATTTTGGATATTTATTTGTTAAAATACACTTAATATATTTTTTTCGGGGAGAAAACATTTTAGTGAATTACTTGAGACCTATAAAAATAAAACTACATCATCAATGAAAGTTTATATTTAAGTTTAAATACTAAAGCACAAGATCGGAAAAGGAAAGCTTGTTATAGGTACTATTTATCTTTAGTTGTCGGGATAAGGCTCTTATTATACTTGCGACTGGCCAGCATAGACGTATGTTTGAAATGAAAAGAAGTAAATTCATCAAAAACGTTAACTTAGCGTTCATCGAACACATTTTGAACAACATCTACGCTGGGGAGGCGCAAATGCGCAATCAACTTAAGTAACAAATCCACAGTAACCAAACAGAATTTATACTTACAAAAAGTCAAAGTGACTACAATAAGTGAATATATTTCAGATTTTCATTCTTTTATGTACGCACGGCTGCACGCCAAGCTATGCATTTCCAGTTTAAGCTGACCTCTCGTCGACGGAAAACCTATACAATGCGAGGTCAGCTTATACTGTGTAGCCGTGTATACACGGTTTTTTATTTTTATTTTTTATAAGAGCGAGTTCACTGTGTAGGAACAGAAAGTTGTCAGGTGTTCATAAAATTCTACAATTTATCACTTTGATTTTTTATTCCAATCTCATAAAGGTTTAATTATAAGATTTCGTAATATTTCTTTTGGAAAAATTATATTTGAACAACATCTAAGACTGAGCATTTATTTTACTATAAAAATATGTTTTGTATGTACCTATATGAACGACTACCCGAAGGTACTATACTAGTTCTAATATACAAATTATGAACAAACATTCTATGGTACATAACAGCTATTTTGCATAAACACTTACATAAGGTACATCGAATCACACAATTGAACTTAACACCGATAGTACATTGAAACGAACAACAATCATAATAGAAAATAACCCTTGAAGGTTTACAACATTATTTTATAACACAAATGTATAAAAATTTACATCACAGCAAAATATACATACCTTTATCTACAGACTATAAACTCTTTGGTACAGTACTGCAGAATGAATATTGTGCATCGGCAAATATCGGAAATGCTCATATTGTACATTACAAAAACGATTGACAAAAGTAATTTGGTCGTAAATAACAATCGAAATTGCGAGTGTTTTCTATTTATTCTGCAGTACTGTGTAAGCTTCTTTCTTATGAAAAACTTGGTCACTCTTCAATTCAATTTAATTTCTCATAATCATGAAAACACACAATTATGCATACTTCATCAAGCGCCGGCTCCATCAGCCGTAACAGCCATAACATTATTGATATCTAAATCAACATAAATTTTACAGATAACAAATTAAATTATATTTATTGATAACAACCAAAGTAAATTTTAATAACAGTCCGTATAACAGAACGTTCCTCAAGTACAATTTGATCTTCAATCAACTGATCACTACCTACTTAAGGATAGAATCGTTACTTGAGCATCGGTCTTATACCAGTACGGTAAATATAAACTTCAATTTAACAACATAGCTCACGAACATAACCAGAAATTGGAAAGAAATTTCTACTCAAGCGTGGTGTCGACCACACTTGAGTGATTACAGACCAAATATCTGCTCAAATACCGAAACAGGTGACACAGTATAAAATAAAACTAAACTCAGCTGAACTGTGATCAATGAATCTATGCTTGAGGAATGTTCTAAAATTAAATCCCAACTCGAACAAAGCTTGAGGAATGTTCTGTAATACGGGCCATATTATTAAACGTGTTATTGAAATAACTGAAATCTTTTAAGGGGTCATTGTACTCATCAGTATGAACAACTTTTACTATGGGACTAACCATGAAATCGCGAAAAAAATTCAGCTGATCATTACATTTGTGTTCACATAAATCGACAAAATGAAAGGATCTGCAGAATTTTTTTTCGCGATTTCATGATTGGTCCCATAGTAAAAGTTGTTCATACTGATGATTACAATGACCCCTTAAGAGGTTTTCAGTTATTTCAATAACACGTACCTATACAACGTGTGTTAGAGATGCGTGGTCATATTTGAAGAACTCATTTAAGGAATGCAGCTATCGAACGTCTTTTACGACGGAGTCAACCCTGAAATCACGAAAAATAAAGCCCTTCAAACATTTCGGTCGGTGAAGGAAAACATCGTGAGGAAACCTACACATCAGAGAGTGCTCCATACAGTTCTTGATGGTGTGTGTAGTCCACCAACCCGCAACTAGGCCAGCGTGGTGGCTTCTCATACTGACAGTAATGGTGGGCTGATTATGTTAAACATTTCGGTCGAGAGGTTATGCAGCTTTCTTTTTAACCGACTTCAAAAAAAGGAGGAGGTTATGTATTTACGATTTCAGTTTGTTGCCATATTAAATGTTGTTCTATGCTATCCCAGAATGGGCTCTCCAAATATGACCACGCATTTCTGATACACGTTACATAATTATATTTTTATTTCATGTTAATGTGACTATAGACGGCCAAATTTCTCCCTAAACTTGATAACTAGGAATCGGTAAAGCTCAAAAAAAAATATCTTGATGTACAGTCATTACAACAAATATCGGGGCCAACAGACAGTTCAATAATTTGATGAAAAATATTTTTTTAATACGTTTTTTGACTTTTTTAATACAAATTGTCATCCAGTTCTGTGCTATGTTTAAAGTTTCAAGTCTCTAGCTCATCGGGAAGTTACTATTGCAAAATTTGTACCGAACATACAGACAAGACTGAAAGCGAGTTAATAAAAACGTGGTAAAATTATCTGAACAACTAAGAAAATTAAACTATATTTCAATACATACATATTATCACGCCTGTTTCCCATTGGGGTAGGCAGATACTGGATTTTCACTCCTGACACACCTCTTTCGCTTCATCTACGTTCATTACCCCGCCATGCATGTTCGTCGGTTTAGCGTACTCTTAAACTGGCATTTTTTGAGAACGTCCGCGATTTAATTATTTATTTATTTAATTCCACAAAAAAACAAAATACATACATTTGGCAGATACAGTGTAGAACATAAACCAGTTTAGGTTTTTCTGTACACCGCTTGGTCCGTCGACATTCATTACAACAAGATGTGGGTGGGTGAACACGACGCATCGCGCTCGCTCGCCCCATGCAAAAATTCTCAAATACCCTCAACTAATTTATATTACTTCTCAATAGCAAATTTCTTACAAAAATACAGCACGTTTTTTTTTTTTAATGCTATATAATTATAAGTCATTATTAGGATTTAATTCCTCTAAAAGGTGTTTTTTAAGTTTAGATTTTATGTTGTTTCGTGTTATGTCATTTTTTATTTTTGGTGGTAGTTTATTTATTAGGTCTGGTATAATATAATTTAGACGTAGCTTTCCATAAAAATTGGTGAAATCAAGTTTTATAAGTTGTGTGTGTGTACTGCGGAGTGTCATGCTAGGCTTTGTGTTATATTTTCGTAATTTTTCGTCAAAGAAATTTTCTGTTAGTAATGTGTGTTTTACTTTTTCGTGTATAGGAATAAGTTTACAATAGTGGAACAGATCACTGTAATTATTTTCAAATTGCAGCTTTATTTTGCGAGGCACAATGGCTTTTAAAATACGTAATTGTAGCTGATAAATAAGATTTAGATGTGTTCTATATGTGCGACCGTAGCTACTTAGTCCGTATGATGTTATGGATTCGCCGAGAGCTTTGTAAAGTGTGAGCAAGGTGGAGTAAGGTATTTTATTTTTAATTATTACAAATTTCGCTAGTATTGCTCGCAATTTGTCACATACGTTACGTTACGAAACGTTCGCCGAGGTTGTCCCCCTGCAAGTCTTCCATCCACACTCGCTTCGTATACTTGTTTCGTCAATCTCCTCTCTTCCATCCTCTCTATATGTCCGAACCATCTTAACATACCTTTCTCAATCTTTGTCACTACATATTCTTTCAGTCTACAACGCTCCCTTTACTTTATCTCCCAAAGTTACACCACACATACTTCTCAAAGCTCTCATTTCTACTGCATTTATTTTGCTTTCGTTTCATCAATCTCAATGACACAAGGAATGTTTTAGAATAAACACAGTACACGAAAACTGTCATTCTAACAAGAATTTTATCACATTGAGATAAAGTTTAATTTTCTTTGTTGTTCAGATAATTTTGAACAGTCCGTTCGTCCTGATATTTATGACGCTACAGAGATTCTAAATTTACTTTGCAGTTACCAACAAAGCGAAAAAAGGCCGACTATAGTTCCTTTACTTACTTCTGACTAGTTTGGTAACCTCACCGTACCCTATATTATATTCACATCACATGTGGAAGAATCCTGGGCATCGAAATATAGAGGAATACATTTGGAACATCCTAGGGGAGTGCTGATCCCTATATTATTAAAAAATATACACACTTTCTAACGTAAAATGACCGATATGCTATTCGGAACTTCTACGAACTCATTTGACAACTACTGTGATAACTCCACATAATATCTAATCGATTTTGCTTTGGAATTAGGATGACTTGTCATAGTGAAAGTCGTTAGAACAATGTATCAGTTCCAAACATTCTGGTCATTTTATAGTATTCCGACTAAAAAAGAGAGTTGATTCGAATGAAATCCTTTCTTTGTCTGTTCTTTCACATACATTAGACACATACTGATGTAATGTGTGATGATGAGGTGCATTAAAAGAGCCTCCACGAGTGACGATATTTAATTGATCGTCAGGAGCACCTTGGGCAGTCAGCCCCGCTACTAACCTGCTGACTAGCTAATCTTTTTTCATGGCATGAGCTATTATCGTTATGTAGCTCATGTCGACACGATAGAAGAAGAAGAATAGATGTAGAAATTTCACGACTCTATCCGACTTGTAGATGTTATGATAAGATTTAATACCTCGCCATAATGATATCGCCTGGAGGCTCCGTTGCGGATCTTCCGCAGCAGAACGCCAATAAAGTTTACTGCATATAATTGATTTACTATTAACGGACACGCGACGCGGAAAATCGGTCGGCGAGACTAACTAAAACATTCAATTGTGTCTAGCGATAAGGCCATCTCTTTATTATGCTACTTGCACAGACCAGAAAGCCTCAAGACGCCGTATAAACAAATTTTTGCATGAGAACGCAGTCGTAAAATGTTTGCGGGGACCGGGGGGTGGACGGCGCGCTAAGATTGGTCGGCTCAAAAGTTCGGTCGTATGATTCCGTCGGCGTCTTGAGGCTTACTTGTCTGTGGCTACTTGTATCGAGTAACCACGTTATTCAAAAACCATTTAGGCTCGCCGCAAAGGGATAACTCACCACAGCCAATACATCATCTCATTACCGTCCCTCGGTTGCCGAGTCCGGGACTTTCTAAGAATCAGCCAAACGCTGAGGTTACCTTTGCCCATAACAACTTCAATACCACCTAGACTGTTGCCTAGACGGTACCGCAAGTCGGTTCGCTAAACTGAGACATGAAGATGGAAAGTCTCATGTGGTCGTTATGATTGGTCGGCTCAAAAGTTTGGTGGTATGATTGGTGCCGCTGGCTGACGGAGTGACGTCCTGATTGGCGGCTACTGCATAAGCTTAGTGCTGACCGGGGTATCCGGCTACGTGGCGTCTTGAAGCTTACTGGCCTGTTATAAAGTATATCTCAATTTACGGTCGTACGAGTCGTCTGCAGGTGGCCATAGACAGCCAGTTCGAAGTCAGAACAGATATTTACACAATTTTTGTTCCCTATATACACCCAACACTCAAATCAACCCTCCATTGTACAGTGTTACGACTGTACACTCCTACTCGAGTCAAAAGGCGTCCTTAGCTGCAGCGATGAGTGTGAGCAGGTCGTTGGCGTTCTTATCGTCTTGCGGTCAGGAGGGCTCGGGCGCGGGGACCGCTTGCGCTAGTGGGGGGGAGGAGGACGAGCCCTGCTGGGACATCTCCGCCTTCACCCGCCGAGCTATGTGCGAGCGAGTGTGCTTGCGCAGGTGATCCTTGCGGTAGAAACCTGGGAAATGAGAATGGTAAGTTATTGTAGCGACATCTATCGCGCCACTTGTGAATTACCACGTGCTAACTGCACGTCAACTTTTGATAACACGATTCAGGACATTCAGGATTTGTGACATCATCACAAATCCTGAATCGTGTTATCAAGAGTTTACGTGCATATACAACCTTATTCTTATTTTATATTAAACCTCTTAAGGGGTGAACAACTTTTACTATGCAACCAACCAACAAAAGGAAGTATTTTCGTAGGGTTGTAGATCCGGCACTTCCTACTGTAATTGTGCCTTTTACTGTTTTTTGGAACAAGCCCACCATACGTTCTCAACAACAAATTCTGCAACTTGCAGACTGCAAGCCAAGATCTAAAACGGTGACCAATCAGAAAATGTGCTGTGCTCATGTAAACAAGACTACTTTGAAAGTACACGATAAGCTTATCATATCAAATTAACTAAAATTGCTCACCCTTCCCGCACTCGTTGCACACATGCCTCTTCTCGCCCGAGTGTATCACAAAGTGCAGCGTGAGCTGTTCCTTCCTCTTGAAGGCCTTGAGACATACGGAACACACGTGCGGCCGGTCAGGGTTGTGTGACTGCTTGTGGCGTGTTAAGTGGTCCTTACGCTTCAGGGCTGCGTTGCAAATGTCGCAGATAAACCTGTAAAAAGGTGTGATTGGCTTATGGGGGTTGTAGCAGCCAAGTGGCGCCCCCATCAGTAAAAAAAATATTATCAAAAATTCGTTTTTAACAATTGAAGTACAGGTAATGTAGTTTAATCAGAAACTATTAACTCTGTAAAATACAGTTCGCTGTAGTTGTAGATAGAAAAAATGGCAAACGTGGTCGTTTTTCGCACTTTTTTTATCTACAACTACAGAGTATAATTTACAGAGTTAATAATTTCTGATTAAACTACAGTACCTGTAGGCCTAGTACGAATCAGTAGCGCCCCTGGCGGATACGAGGAGGAACTAGTAGTTTATGAATGAAAATCGACGAAAACTATGAAAGTATTATAAAGTGTCAAACTCGTACTAGGCCCCCTGTACTTCAATCGTTAAAAACGAATTTTCGATATTATGTATTCAGCGAGTAATATTTTTTTACTGATGGGGCCGCCATTTGGCTGCTACATTCCCCTTAAGTAGGCAACACTGACTTCGAATTCATGTGCGAATTAGATTATCACTTGCTTTAACGGTAAAGGAAAACATCGTGCGGAAACCTGCACACCAGAGAGTGCTCCATACAGTTCTCAATGGTGCGTGTAGTCCGCCAACATGCCCTAGACCAGCGTAGTGAACTGACTTGTGACTTCTCGTTCTGAGAAGAGGCTCGTGCCCAGCAGTGGGACAGTAATGGGCTGATCATGGATGATGGACGAATGGCATAAGTAGGAAGATAGACACTAATAATATAAAGGCGTGGATCTTTAATAGGGTTAAATATTGCAGAACCACAGAAGTGTCGAAATGGAGGCGTTATTGGAAAAGAGTATCTATGTAACAGTATCATCAACTCGGCGTATCGCAGTCCACTGCTGGACATAGAGCTCTCTCAAGTTGCACCACAACACTCGGTCTTCCGCCTTCCGGGTCCAGTCCCAGCTACCTGCTTCAAGTCGTCGGTCCACCTGGCTGGGGGGCGCCCTACGCTGAGTGTGCCGATTCGCGGTCTCCACTTAAGGACTCGGTCATCGCCCATCGGTCCTTTGACAGACCTACCTACTTTCTACTGCTTTATACCTATTATTACTAGGTCCCCCTCTTTAAAGTAGCTTGTGAGAGGGTAAAGCACGTCGGAAAACTAGTGACAAGGCTAGCCTGTAGTATTTTTGGCAAATAATTCCTTGCTTTCCAATGTCTTTATGTTAAAAAATAAAGGTACCTTCTCTCCATCGTGTGTCCTACAAGATGCTGCTCCAACAATTCTCGCTCAGGATACGCCATGTGACATTCAGGACAGCAGTACAGTGTGCTGCCATCTGTAAAAATGGTAACAATGGCGTTAAACTAAAAATCACTCGCTCTTCAAGGCTCCTCGAACGATAGACTATGTAATAAAGCCTTTTTTCCAATTATGTTGGCGTCGGCTTCTAGTCTGATGCGGCTGAACATCAGTATTTTACACGAAGCGACTGCCATCAGAACCCCGCAACCAAGTTACTGAGTATTACCGACATCATTACTAGACCAGTGAATAGACCGACTTTTCGGGCTTTTGACTGTCAGAAACAAATGTAAGGCAATCGGGACCTCTGAGACACGGAGGGATCTCGATGTATAATGAAATGGTCACCCATCCAAGGTCTGTCCGCGGCTCTTGCAATCCACGCGGTTATTACTTAGCCACAAGCCATGAGCCCCATTTAGTGTATGTCTATACTGTTTAATTACATTTTCAGTAATGTTCCCAATCTCTCTATTGTGTCGACATGAGCTACATAATGATAATAGCTCATGTCGTGATGTCGTTTGAAAAAGATTACCCAGTCAGCAGGTTGGAAGCGGGGCTGACTGCCAGGGGTGAAATCAAAATCAATTAAATATCTTCACTCGAGGAGGCTCTTTTAATGCAACCCAAAAAAAATTAAGTTATATGTTATGTCGGGAACACTAGACAAAATACTATACAAATAATAATAATAATTTATAATAATTAATAATAATTCTTTACTTTCCCCTTTATCGTGGGTATCTATAAAGGCAAGTATGAACATTTCTCACCTAAAGCAGTAGTGAGTCGTATCTCCCCCGGCTTGGGCCGCGGTTTCTTCTCCTTCAGGGATTTCTTTTTCTTCTTCTTCTTGGACATGACGATGGTGTTGGTGTTCTGGTTCACCGTCTGGTTTACTATCGTCGACGTCTGTACCACCACGCTGTTCACTGCGTTTGATGGCATCTGAAAGAGAGGAAGGAGAGGAAACTGTATACAAAAAAAAATGTTGGGCTAGATAGGTGAAAAAATAACATTAATGGGTGTTAAAAGAAACTTCTAAATTTCCAAATTATGTGTTTAAGTAGAATTACTAGTACAAAATTTAAACTATCTTTCTGTAGCAATTCAGACTACAAAAATTTTATGCGTAACATAGTTTTATTAGCCCATTACTGGTCCACTCCTGGGCAGGGGTCTCTTCGTCCACCATGCTGGCGTACTGCAGGTTGGCAGACTACGATGGTGTCATCGAGAACTTCGGATCACTCACAGGTGTGCAAGTTACACGCAAGTGATAATGAAATTCTGATCCGGACATGAATTCGAAAAGTTAGTAACTTTATAAATTGACGCAACGATAATACTCTCAACAGTCCGCTCCTGTGCAATACTATAGCCAAACGGACCGCTGGACGGACGACCTTGCAATAAAGATTATGTTTATATATCGCAAAGCACATAGTCGAAATAAAGACGAAAAAGCTGATTTAATCAAAATTTGGAAATGTTAACAATAAATATGGCGCGTGGCGCGACATTTGTTAACGGCAACAATTGTAGCCATGGACTGCAGAGAGTACCTTTATTTTGCAACAAATGTAGCCGTGGACTGTCAAGTGGTTAAAATTCTCACCGTAGCAATAGTAGGCATAGCATGCAACGTGTTAGCATTAACAGCAGTCACGATAGTAGGCTGTTCCTCCCTCTTGGTTTCCACCACGTTAGTCGGTGTGGAGTACTTGAGCAGATGGTGCAGGGGCAGCGGCAGCGCGGAAAGGTAGTCTGCCACGCCGCCGCCCAGCGTCTGCCAGGTGGAGCTGTCTGTGACGTCACCGATGCCTGGCGTACACGATACTAGGTCAATGATAAGTGTTGTGAACGTGATGGTGATATGAACATGAAAATTCGAAAAGCGGTTTTACGTTGGATAACACGACAAATAATGATCTGTGAATTAGTATATAAGGTTTTACGTCCATCAATGATATTAACAGCGGTGTTTGCCGTGGCGACATTGTGAAATCGATGAATGAGGATGAATTCAGAATAGAACAGCTACAGGAAACTGTGTGATGACATGAAAATACCAAACGGAATGCTTAATTCTATATGGTTTAGAACATTTAACAGATAAAAACGAAGTATACTCATTATATGTATTATATGTAAAGAATTGTTATAATATAAACAAGTAGGTAAGTAAAGAAGCTGAATCCACTTAAGCTGGAGCTACACTTGTAACGCTACGACCAGAAATCTGAAGGCCGATTCTCGTAATTAAAGGCGGGCACTGACGATGCATCCAACAGCCCTAATGGGGTGGCCGCATTCCAAAATGTGTCCGTGAATGTTGAAAACGTATGTTATCTTTAGAACAAGTCCAGCTTTTTTGGAAGTAGTCATTAAAATGACGCCCGAATGGATACATCGTCAGTCACCTTAAAAACGTTCAAAATATAGTTCCAAACTAATTTCAATGTTTTAAATCTCAATCTCCTGACAGTAGATGTTCCTGATTGCTGTTTATTGGTGTCAATAATGACCTAACTGTCACAAACAAACAGCAAACGGGAGCATCTACTGTCAGGAGGCCCTGCAAGTATAGGCCACGGTTGATCCGCCGCACGGTTGGCTCGTGGAACAGCCTATCGGCCATGTAAACAATATTTATTTGGTCAATAGATTCTCTATTGTGTCTAAGTTTCTACTACTTAATATGACAATTAGAAGGGTTAAGGAATTCCAGTAAAGCTGAATAAAAAAATCTATAGGTGAAACATTGAAATACGCGGGACATACAGCTTCCCGCCAAAATCCAATAAAACTACTGAATGGCGAATGTGGTATGGTATGTAGATGAAAGGAAATGAATAAAAATCTATGTAACTTACTGATGAACTCAGCAGGCATGGCGGTGGCGCCGCGGTCGTTGCGACCTTCTTGCTTGATGGCGCGAGCTAATGCCGCTGCTTCCTTGGGCTCATGCAACACTACCAAGAGCTGTTGTGTGCCTTGTTGCAATGGTGTTGCTTGGGCCACTAAAAATTTGGAAATAAAGGGTGATGTTATTGTACAGTCAACGTAAAAAATATCAGAACGAACAAACTGTTAAAAATGTTCTGAACAACTCACGGCCAAAATTGATATCCTATCTATCCACGATTAGCCCATAATTAGTATATGTCAAAATTCTATCTCTGGTACCTAGTTACCTTTTTTTAGGGTTCCGTACCCGAAGGGTGCCAAACGGGACCCTATTACTCTCGCTACACTGTCCGTCCGTCCGTCCGTCTTTCTGTCACAGGGCTGTATCTTTTGAACGGTAATAGGTAACCGGTTGAAATTTTCTCAGAATATGTGTTGCTATGAGGTGTATCACGACAAATACTAAAAACGAAAAAAAGTCGAAAACCAAAGGGGTCCCCATACAAGAAACCTCAAAAAACATCCATTTTTTTCAACATTTTTGTTCCTGCTCTATCTTCAAAACAGTAATATATACCAGCGTCAAACTTGGTCAGATTATAGTGCATATTATGTAGTTTAGCAACAAATACTAAAAATAAGACAAACATAGACATATGTGGTGGTACCTGCGTAAGAAAGACATGCAAAAATGCATATTTCACGCACGTGCGTTGATGTCTTTTGATAAACTCTCGTAAATTAAATCAGTTTTTATGGGGTATCAGGTCGTTGAGAGGTACGGAACCCTTACTGCGCGAGTCCGACTCGCACTTGGCCGGTTTTATTGTTTTTTGTTTTTGGGTGGAAATCCTCATGGATGCCCTCCCTCTGGGCACGGCTTACGGACTAACCACACGCTGGCCATCCTCTGCACAAAATAGAGGAGCTCCGGGAACTCTATTGGACCGCGCCGGTGTCCCTCTAGTGCTATGCCTTTGGCACGTCCCGGGAAAAACAATATTGTTTCCCCCACAGTAGCACGCGACCACCACGTACTGCTGTCCTCCCCAGGGTCGCTTAATAGACGCCTCGAGTGGGGACTAAAAACCAGAGATCCAGAGAGTGAGAGTGGCCCGCCACTCTTAGCGTCCACGATCCCGAAGGATCTCTGGTACCCACGATTTACCCTAAATCGTGGATATATACCGACATTAATTTTGTTCAAAAGATATTTAAACTATGTATCTAAATGACACAAAGGAAGATATCACTTGACAAATTAGAATAAATAAAATAAAATAAGTATCTACCGTTGATGCCCTGATGCTGCTGCATCATGGTGGCCATGAGATCATGATGTAACTCCTCACGGTACTCCCTCTTATCAGCGCGTTGTTCTGCCTTGAGCTGTTGATGCACTGTCTCCGCTTGCACGTAGCTGGCCTGCCCGCCGTACGCGATGTTGCCAAGATTTACAGATGATGAAGCTGATATCGTCTGGTATTTCACGCCCGTGTTCACTGAGTGTTTGAAATTACAACCAATTATTAGCCAAAATCTTGATTTACCAATAAAATTAAAATGAAAACCAAGGAGTAACTTTAGACTGTTTCTTTATTTCTTGGAACTATTCAGACACTAATCCCCAGTTTTCGAAAGGCTAATCAACATAAAAATTAACTAATCGACTTTCAAATCTCGGGTCAAGCGATGTGATTGGTTGTTAGTATTTTTGCGGACCAATCACAGGAGCTGATATTAGATTTGACAATAGATCAAATTGATCAGCCTTCCAGAAACTGGGGGTGTGTTTTCAGCAAAGCAACCTCATCAATCAATCAACTCAGCCTATCGCAGTCCACTGCTGGACATAGGCCTCTCCCAAGTTCCGCCACAACGCTCGGTCCTCTGCCTTCCGCATCCAGTCCCCCCAGCCACGTTCTTTAGGTCGTCGGTCCACCTGGCAGGGGGGCGCCCTACGCTGCGTTTGCCGATACGCGGTCTCCACTCAAGCAACCTCGTTTCACTGTATTTAATGCGAATAATCTTTCTTTCTAATGCGAATAATGTCGTAAAAGGCGACTAAGGGATTCACCAGAGGATGGGCAGCAGCGTTCTCTGAGTATTTAACCAACCAACTGCGATCGCCAACCCGCCTGCCAAGCGTGGCAATTATGGCATATCCCCCCCACTTGGTGGAGGCCTATGTCCAGCAGTGGACGCCTTTCGGCTGAAATTATGATGATGATGAATCTTTCTTGTTATTAAATTAATGTTGACTTACCTGTATGTATTGGTGCAAGCCCAGCGAGGGCCATAGTGCCTGGTTGAGCACTGCTGACCACCACCACACTCTCAGCCTGTCTGAACTTCACGCCATCCACGGACACGCTGCCGGTGCCCGGGGCCACCGCGAACTGCACTCCACCGCCACTGCCCGTCGCCTGGTAGCGCGTCTCCTGCAGCACTCCTCCCGAACTACTCCCGCCGCCTTCATATCCAAACTTTGCGGCGAACTGGTGGATAGTAGGGATCGCCGCCGCCGTCGGGATATGACCAGTGAACGGAGCAAAGTTCATCGTAGTTTATCGTTTCTGAAAACGCGGCACACATCGTAATTACGTGAAAGCGCTACGTCAGCGAGGGTTGCAAGGTCGCACGCGAGATACAAAAAAACACTGCACTCGTCCTGTCGGGCAGGTGGAGTACACCGTGCGAACCACAACAAAGTGAATCAAAGGGTGCGCCCCTAGTAGGGCGCTCACTCAACCCCCGCCATTCTGCCTCACCCCAGTCATTTCTAACGCTTTATTTTTACCGGCCCGCCGTCTCACACCATCGATCTTGGAGTGCGCACAGCGATGTCGCGACACGAGATAACACAAAAGAGCGGAAAGATAATGGAATGGTTACCTGTTTTGTGCCCAGAAAGTGGGTTTTTATTGCGTTTTAATTGTTCGTCGTTGATGAAATAAGTAAGTGGTGTATGTTCTTCGTGCGCGGACATGTTGCGCGCACCGGGCGGGGGCTGCGCGCCGCGGCCTGGGGGCGGGGCCGCGGGGGCATGGCGCCGCACGCTCGTGTGCTAGTCTTACAGGAACTACTAACAGGAGTTGCCCACTGAGTTTCAAGATCGTTACAAGTTCAGGGTCGGATGTTAGCTTCATAATTTCATAAGCAAGAAAGATAACGCAAGATCTATTTATAACCAAGGGTTGAGAAATAACTGCAACATACACAAACAAAACGTGTAGATACCAAGGATGTCAAAAAGTTAATTTTTTCTCATTCATCTGGCATCAAGTTTTAAGTGGCTTTTTCCTTTAAACATCGGGATACACCGTGCGTCGAGAGAGCATAAGTAGCCAAATAGCCGTATAATATACCGTATACATAGGTATGTGAGTACCGGGGGTGAGTACAGGTAAATAATAATACACCTCACAAATTCAACACAATACTGGGTTCCAAAGTCCAATATAGTATAAGAGTAGTAAAACTTTAGTGTAAGAATAAAATTATTAAATGTTTTTACCTATGTGGCAGGTCTAAATATAAAGTAGATTCAGGGGAAAAGGCTTGTAGCCTTATAACGCAGTCACGTTTGTAAAAATCAATAGTCATGTATATTTATAACTCCGCCTACACCTTGAGTAAGTTAGTATTATATTTTTTATACGCCGCAATGCACCGTACTGTAGCATCTTAATAAAGGCTTGATGGGAGCCTAGATCTATATTTTACTATTCAATTACTAATGGCTTAAATTGTATTTCCAGTCTCACGGAATGTTTTTTCTTTTTAACTATAATAGATCAACATTGTGAAATTTTCAAAAAATATTGCCTACTGCCATTGAGTTATGGCGTATTGATGTTTTTACCCGACTACGGCAAAGCCAAAAGGGGGGGAGGGGAAGGAGGGTTATGATTTTAGCAGGCAGGTATGTATGTTCATTTGTTCCCTCAGATCTCCCAAACTACTCGTCGTATGTTGACAAATGAGGTATCGTTGGATGCATCGTTCTCTTCCGCTGGTTATAGGCTATAGGACGTCACATAAAATCCAACATCGCCATGTTATTGCTCAAAGCGGATGTAAAGTGCTACAAAAAAATGAAAGGTCTTAACGAGTACCTACCTCCTACATTGCAAAAATATATAGTTTACCTATAGCACAGATAACATAATTCCTATAGGTATACATACATAAACCCATTATTATTTAAATTCCAATGAATAGGTACTGCTAAAACTACTTTCCAACAATAATCCCTAAACCCAAAATAATTTAAATAAAATTAAAGTTAAAAACTAAAACCCAATACGACAAAAAAGCCCACTAAGAAGAAAATAGGTTTTTTTTGTTATGACAAACTGAATAACATTAAAAAATTGTTTTTGTTTAACCGTAGTCACACGTCATTGCTAAAATAGCATAAATCGTTGCATGCAATGGTGTAACTACGGTGCGGAAATCCATATTTATTTTAATGATTGTCCGATTTGTTTTAACCTAACTTCCGATTATAATGTTTTCGCCAGACTATATTTTATTATCTGTGTAGGCGCGCGCCACAGCCTATTGGATTTGGTCATCGTTACTTGTTTTATTAACTTTCATTTTTTTTATAATAGATGTATGTAAGTAGCTTGCAAGTTCATAGATGTGTGCCGTGTAGTATAGTATTATATTATCTGTGACCGTGTGTACGTACAGTCAGCCTAAAGTTGCACAAAAATCGACTATCGATCTATCGATGGTCCTTCCCTAAAATCAGTCATACTATCGATAGGCCTATCGATTGGCAGGATTGTTGGCTATCCAACAATCCTATACAACTACTAAACTGATTTATTTTATTTTATCTGATTACTATTGATTCGGTATGACTACGAGGACATCGATATCCTCGTAGTCATACTGATATGACAAACTAGTATGACCACAAGGCAACAGCGGATTTTTCGAAATCATGCAATACTATCGATACTATCGTTTAGATAATATTGATGTGTAAGATTATGAATGAAATGGTTAATTAGGTACACCCTAACAGTGTGGTGTGTACCAATACAGAGGCTAGGAAAATTAACTTTCTAAAAAGATAAATTTAATGTAAAAATTACGTCAGTGAACACCGACAGTTATATTGCAATACTATCTAAACGATAGCACGATAGTATTGTTGGATACCTTCCGATCGATACTATCGATAGTATGATTGATTGGGGGTTTTTCGATACTATCGATAGACAATCGAAAGTCTATCGATTGTCAGGCAACACTACCTCAAGTCAGTGGTAACACTTGAATTACGAATGCCGCTCTTACTACTTACGAAATAAAGACGCCGTCAATATTTTCGTATGCAGTAAGGTAGCTTTCGTAATTCAAGTGTTACCACTGACGTGAGCCCGACTACTACCTACTATTATTTGTTCTATGCTACTTCGTACAATATTAATTAAACTATCCTGTGAAATTTTACTTACTTTCCTGTTGGGTACATGATTGGTGTAAAATGACAAACAACATTTGCAAAATCAGTGATTTTATTCTTATTACTCTTACGGTGTCTTCTTAATAAATAAAGTTTCATACAAAAGTTTACACTTATAACTCCGGACAGAAGTTACTGGTCTATTAACTATGTCTTAATCTTATAATACTTGCAACTAATTTCTTTAAAAACCAAATACAAAAATACGTGTCTAAAATTGGTTAACTACTAACGTTATCTTTTATGATAACTGATAAGAAGTAAAGTTTTCAACCGAAGTACATACAATATGCCTATATACAGGTTGTACCAGAATTGACGCACCTTGAGAAAACATTTTGTTCAGAATCGGCTACTGAATCTTTTTCAGTGGAACCAAAGTCGGAATCGCAAAATATTTATTGGTTTCCCCATAGAAATTTAAACAGCTGATCTAGAGATCAGTACACGGAGGCGATTTTTTTGCCAGATTTAGATTTCGGCTGAAAAAGTTCAGTAGCCGATTCTGAACAAAATGTTTTCTCAAGGTGCGTCAATTCTGTTACACCTTGTACATAAATATAAAAAAAGGTTTTTGAGATTTAGAACGACGAACCGAAGACTACGCAACGTATATAAATAGAGACTTACAAAATGTACAAAAATACAATCATTTTATTGGAGAATGAGAAATCATAAGAAAGAAAGACTTGAACCACAGACCAGTAAGCTTCAAGACTCCGCATAAACAAAGTTTTGTATTCGAACGCAGTCGTAAAACGTTGGTGGGGTCAGGGGGGCGGACGGCGCTTTATGATTGGCCGGCTCAAAAGTTCGGTGGTATGATTCCTTATGATTGGTGCGCTCGCTGACTGAGTGACGTTCCGATTGGCGGAGGGACGTATGATATGCAGTGGTAGAGCATATGCGTTGTGACCGGGGGTGTCCAGCTAACCGGCGTCTAGAGGCTTACTGGTCTATGACTTGAACTAATTGAATTCGATTACTCTCTAGCTGCCTAGAAATAAGGACTCATAATTTCGTTAACATGCTAAAAATGAATCTTGTAAACTAATAATTCATGCGGGAGCACCTTGACCTCTCAATAGCAACGTTCTAAGCTAAGTCATACACAATCCAGTGCATGCATTACAAAAACTTAATACTAAGTACAAAAATATAATTGGAAATAATTTACACCTACATTAAAGCTGACAATATTAATATCGTATGGTGGAAAAGCCTAAATTTAACAAAATTTTATATTATGACATAGCAAATGTGTGATACAAGATCCAATATAATTCTTAAAAGAATGTAGGACAAACAATTTAATATAATTTTCTATATCTATTTTGATTAATGGAGTGAAGACAAACTGTCGACAATAGAAATCATTGGAAGATCGTGATGACGCCACTGTCTACTATTGGAATATCGTCGGCTAAACTATAATTAATATTATATGAAGTCATGTACGTAATTTTCTTCGGCATGAAATCACACACTTGCGTTGAAATTTGTCAGCTCAAGTCCGTTCAATTGTATCGCCATGCTGGGATCATTGAAGCGGTAGACCAGATCAAACTTACCTATTTAAAAAGTACTCAAACAACATGAAGAACTATTTCCAAAAGGGACGGATTGTCAAATTTACTATGAACAAAACATAATTACTGTTTAATTTAAAGCGAAGACAATCCTAGCAAACTTCAATTAACGAACCATAAAATATCACAATTCGATGGAAATAGAAAATGGTTGTATACAAAATAAGCAGATGAAAGATAGAGCAACCATTTTAGCCGTTTATGGGGCTATGTTTTGAACTAAAGAAGAAGGAACGTAGTCTGCCATATATATACACGGTGAATTTTATGTGGTTTTGAAAACGAAAAGGGATCATTGTACTCATCATTACGAACAACTTTTACTATGGCACCAACCCTGAAACCGCGCAAAAAAAAATGTTGATCCCTACATTTATGTTCACATAAATCGACAACATATAGGGAACAATTGATTTTTGTTTCGCGATTTTTGGGTCGGTCCCCATAGTAAAAGTTGTTCATAATGATGAGTACAATGCCCCCTTTTCGATTTCAAAACCACTTAAAATTCACCGTGTGTACTACTGACACATGAATAAAAATCATACAGAAGCCAAGCTCTGTACACAACAGAGCCGGCGCAAGTCGGTTCTTACCCCAGCGGAGCGTAATGTGAACCAGTCAGTGAACATCACGCACACATCGCCGAGCTATGTGCGAGTTTACTACAGAAGGCTGCTTGTATGTAGCTTGGCTTCTGTATGATTTTTATTCATGTCCTACTGGTTTATAAAAGTAACAGAATACTATATGAAAGTATTCATAAGTGTCAAACTCGTGATACATACTGAACAGCTAAAATGGAACGCAACAAAAAGCAGGTAATGGTATAAATATCACAGTGACAATGATATTTACAATGGTTGGCCGCGCTACGTACATTATTATATCAAAATCAAACGAGAGTCCAGGCATTTGAGGACATTATATATCTAAAACATATGTATATGACACGTGTTTTTCATTCTGACATGCTGTGGAATCAAAAACACATTGAGAATCTGGAATATAATATCATATCGTAATTTCACATCACGTAGTTTCTGTACTTATTTCGATGACCCAAGTGCAAACTGGAATCTAAATAGATTTTTGTTGTTTAGCGCTTGTACAATCGACCGCACGTCAGTGGTAACAGTTTGACCTTGACAGCGTCCTGAATTCGTAAGCAGTAAGGGCGGTTATCAAGGTGTGTTGCCAGTAATTACTTACGGTACTGAAACGTGGTCGCTCACAATGGGCCTAATAAGAAGGCTCAAAGTCACTCAAAGGTCAATGGAGAGGGCTATGCTCGGAGTGTCCCTGCGTGAACGAATCAGAAATGAGGAGATTCGCAGGAGAACGAAAGTAACCGACATAGCCCGAAGAAGTGCCAAACTTAAGTGGCACTGGGCGGGGCACATTGCTCGCAGAACGGATGACCGATGGGGCAGTAAAGTTCTGGAGTGGCGACCGCGTACTGGAAGGCGCAGCGTGGGTAGGCCCCCCACAAGGTGGACCGACGACCTGGTGAAGGTCGCGGGAATCCGCTGGATGCGGAAGGCGCAGGACCGGTCGTTGTGGCGATGCTTGGGGGAGGCCTATGTCCAGCAGTGGAAGTCTTTCGGCTGAAATTATGATGATGAAGGGCGGTTATCGTAATTCATGTGTTACCACTGCCGTGCGGTCGACTGTTATGTACAAGCGTTTATGAATTGAAACTTTGTGCTTCAGCGACTTTTCGCGGAATGAGAAATGTCATGTCATGGTATTACAGTTTCAAAACAATTTACAATACTTTACATTTCGTGATATGTACCCACTATACATACATTATGCTTCAAGCTTCATCACATATTTCATTCGACATTCGACAGACCTAGATGGGCTGAGTTTTGTATCCTAACAAATTTACACTAACATTACCAACGCATGTCTTTACATGACTCGTAAACTAGTCTCTTCATGGAGCTCAATACATACCGATTTAATTTCTACAGACTCATACAAGGCCACCACTTCGTAGAGTGAGAAATGTAGCTATATTTAAAAAGAATAACAAACTTCAAACTGGGGGTCTATTCGCAAAATCGACAACGAAATAATTGAAACGATACGATAGTGCTCCGAATATTTATTGGACGTGTCCTACTCTAATACACGTTCGAATGCTTTGCCGTTTATCAAATTCATAAACAAATATTGTAATTTTTACGAAATCGTAAACAATATTTGGAATGAATGAGTCAAAAACAAGTTTTTTGACGTCTAAAATAGAGAAATACATTCAATTTCGTTATTAACTCAGAGTAGGGTTACGACATTTGTCACGGGTAACGACAATTGTCGATAAGTATTGTTCGTTGCTTCGTATAAACGATAGCGAAATCGATGTTACTTAGAGTAGGTTTCGACACGACAAATTGATTATGGATTTTGCGAGTAGGAACCCTGAATGCATATTTTCACTGTCTATTCAGAAAATAGTATTGTTATAAGAAATCCCTGACAGTAAGTCTAAAACGACTTACATTCAAGATAAAAATGATTTCAGTTAATTCCCTTAGATTGGCATTAAATATTGCTATATATCTCATAATTTAAAATTAACATCATACACAATTAAATTCGGTAATGCATTTGGGCTTATAATTTCATATTCGACGGTACCCTGTAACTGTTAAGTATCAGATTTATTGCTCCTAGTCAATGGCTCCATTTTATTCACAACCAGCCACAATCATAATCACCCAACTTTATACCCAATAGCTTTTTACAATCATTCATACATTTATTATTTTATTTTTAATTTACAGCACGTCATCGAACATAAAACCCTATAGAGATGAATTCCCAAAATGTTCTATTTATTCGCGAAGATAAATATCAGGCCACGAGCGCGCTTCCAATAGAAGCGCGTTATGTCTAGTCGAAAATTGCCAAAGTAGGTGTGATTACGTCTCTTCAGGGTTTAATGCTTGATGGAGCAAGTACAGGGATAGGTCATCGCAAAAAAAAAACAATTATTTCTGGCTATTCTGTTAGAATATTGGACAATTTGGCCTAGATAATTTGGAACATGCTAACTTAGAGTCCCGCTCTAATCATTAATTAATTTTTCAGTTAACACAAAACCACGTCTTTCTGTCTTAATTTTTTTTTAAATCATCTAAATCTTGCAAAATGTTGCAACTGTCATATTTTATTTCAAAGTAGCCATGTCCAAACTGCACCTAACAAACCAGCATGTCCAAACAGACCAAACTGCGTACATAGCCATCGTCGTAGTTATTGTCATGACTGTAGTCTACAATGACCTATGATGAACTCGTAAACCTATGTCACTAAGCACGCGGCGGTGACGTCACGAACGAGACAGCGCGGGAGTGGAATTTCATAGATCGTGGACATATACTTAGAAAGAGTGATGTAATGGAGTAGGTAGGTCCTGTGCCTCATACTTCAACGGAAACTTCGCGCTGTCTCAAATGCTTTTAATTGTGCGTATGATCAGAATAGAAACAAAGCAGATATGCATCTTTTCAATATACAGTATGGACTAAATTGTATTGTATGTTGGCTGCTGTCAAAAATAATGATTCAAATGTTGTTTATGGGCCGAAATCCGTAATTCATCAAACTAATGCGAATCCCGCTCAAAAACTACTCACACTATGGTACTGAAATTAAAATACGAGTTACTCAAGGATAGATGTGACAATATTATTTAGTCCAAAACATGAATGCACTTATTTGGCTCGATCATAAAAACTTCTTAACCAGGATCCGTGCGTGTTTCAATTAATTGATTGATTTCAATAATTCAAACACACCTTACTATCCATGTATCCGTGAGCACAGCATCTGACTTGTTTCTATTAGTTCGTGACGTAGTTCTACGAGATGGTGCGATGGTGGTACATAGAGGTGCGCGCGTGGTGTGACGTCACGTGTGGTGCGCGAGCAGCGCGTCCAGCGTGTTGTCAGCGGAGTGCGCCTGCGCCGCCGCCAGCGACGACACCACGTGCTGCGGGATGTTGATCTGCACCGGCATTTGCGAGTTGGAGCTTGTTGGTATCTGATAACACAAATTTAAATCTTCATCATCATGATATCGTATGGACTTCAAAGAAATCAATAAGTTATAAAATTATAATAAAACAAAGTTTAACCGGATTAAATCGCGTATATTATTTAAATTGGTTTCCCTGACGTTTCGAAAGCTTTGCAGCATTTCGTGGTCGCAGGTAGACTAAGATGACAAGCGTCTTTACAAATATTTCTAAAAAAAAAATATTTTAATCTACCGTACAATATTATTAATTAAAATCGTTTCGATGCACGCAGTAATCACTCACAATATCATAATCTTTTACAGTGTTGCGTGCTGTTATAATTGTTATTTTTTGTTGTTATAATTTTTTAGAAATATTTGTAAAGACGCTTGTCATCTTAGTCTACCTGCGACTACGAAATGCTGCAAAGCTTTCGAAACGTCAGGGAAACCAATTTAAATAATATACGCGATTTAATCCGGTTAAACTTTGTTTTATTATAATGTGTAGTGATCGCGAAAACCTAAGAAGTTATTAAGTAATAAAATATTAGTCCATTTGGACTAATATTTTATTACTTAATAAAAGCACTAGAAGCTGCTTATTGCAGTAGAAGTATTTACTTCTACTACTATAATAAACAGTCGAAGGGGAAATTGGGAAAAATCAGCATCATTGGCCAACGGATTGGCGATCGTAGTTTGTTGTTTTACGGCCAAAATTAATATCCCATCTATCCACGATTTGCCCTACTAGAGATAGGAATTTGATATTAGCTCCATACAAAATATGTCAAATTTCTATCTCCAGTAGGGTAAATCGTGGATAGATTGGATATTAATTTTGGCAGTTAGGGTCGAACCACATCCGATCGCCTGGCAAGGGATTTTAAACAATTAAACCATTTATTTTCCTTTATCTACATCCCTTTCTGTCACTCAAACACATCGTTCGCTAAAGCGAGAGAAATTGATTTTGTACACGACCGCACCCGGCGGCATCGTCGGGTCGATGCCGCCGGACAGTTAATGCTCCCGCTCTAGGAAACGATATGTTTGATTTGTCACTCGTTTCTGTCGAAAGGGATAGAGATAGAGGAAAATCCGTTGCCGGGCGGTCAGATGTAGTCCGACCCTTAATATGCAGGAGGACGCAACTGCCCGTGTTCTCGACGGGAAAATATAATACGATATAAAACTGCGTCCCCACTGCGAGCTTCCTGAACGCGAGTGCCGCGAGGTCTGGCCTATCTATTATGCTTTTATGTTTTTTAGCAACGCGTCTACATTATAACAGGAGCGCGGCCCGCCTTGCGCCAGCTGCATTTAAAATGTACGAAGAAGAGGACATGCTTTTAGCTTTAGCAGCCTTATAAGAACTGATGCAACAATTAGAAACGAACCGCGGCGACGTCGTTTTTGGAATTTAGTCAGCAGAAATATTTACACGAAGGAAGCCGTGCGGCCTTTCTCTCCTATGCAGAACCACGCTACTTCCTTTGAAGTAGACCGACTTCGGGTGCAGCGAGGCCAGTCGCGCAGCTCAGGCCTATCTCACGTACATACTCACGAGGCTCAGCCGAGCGGCTTGACCTCACGGAGGCGCGCGGCCCTAGTGGAGACGCGGCTTAGCGTGCAATAGTATCAGTATAGTAAAAACATCGATTTAGAGCTAGTTTTTCAATAGTCTAATAACTTTTAACTGAGGAATAAATAGACGTTTTGACAGATTTCCTATACTACAACTGTCAAAACGTCACATTTATTCCTCAGTTAAAAGTTATCTGACTATTGAAAAACTAGCCCTTAGTTCAATAACTTTTGACACTTACAGCGACTTGTTATTCCTAAATGTTACGATTATCTATGTGAATGTCCTTAGAATGCATGAAAAAGAAAAGAAAGAAAACCTTATGATATTCAAACAGAAATATTACATTTAAAAGGAAATTAAGATAGAAAATCTCTCTTATTTAGATATTCAGTTTAGTTTGATATGATTTGAAAACGAACAAGAAACATACAGCTTGGCAAGTTTAGAAATGGAGCTAATTTATAAAATAAAAATTGTATTTCTGGCAACATTCAGTCACAAGTTTTTTGGGATTCGTCATTATTAATTTACGCAGTGGTGGAATATGTTTGTCATATACCAGCGTCAGGTATAATACCGGGCTCATGCTGAGCTGGACACCCGTTTGGTACAATCCTGAGACACATGACACTTATTCATGCAAATACTGCAATGTACTTTCTTCTGTGTTTTTTTATGAATTTTTTTCTTTTGAGAATTGTCTTTTTCCTTGTATATTATGTCTTGTTTTGTACCAAGTAAACGTTATATCCATCTATATGTGCCGTAGGATAATCGGAAAAATCTAATCTGCAAAACTCCCAGGACGATTACAAAGGACCAGATATTTGGAATCTAAAGGAGTAACTACATTTATTCAGCTTTTGTCCGCAGAAAAGACAATTTTTGTATGGAGATCGTACGCGTCAATGCCATTTCTCACAAAAATTGTGTTTTCTAGCTGAATTGAGCTGAATAAATGTAGTTACTCCCCCCAAACGGTCAAAATTAATATCCAATCTATCCACGATTTGTCCTACTAGAGATAGAAATTTGACATAAGCTCCAAACGAATTATGTCAAATTTCTATCTATAGTGGGAGTAAATCGTGGATAGATAAGATATTAATTTTGGGTCGTTAGACAGATTTTCGTAACAATCCGAGCAATTTTCAGGATCAATGCAAAAATAATAATAATAGCTTGGACCCTGTTCCCGATGCCGGTCGGTGGCTACATTTTTTAAAATGTTTTTTATTATATTTAATATTTAAAAATGTTAATTATAAGTATGTGTTAAGTTAATAAAGGGAATAATAATAAATATTTTGGGACATTAATTTACACAGCACCATCTAGTCCCAAACTAAGCAGAGCTTGTAATATGCGTACTAGATTTAGATTTTTTGTAAATACATACTTATAATACATAAGAAACACCCACACCAACACTTATGTTCAGCCACAGACCAGTAAGCCTCTAGACGCCGATTAGCCGGACACCCCCGGTCACAACGCATATTCAGTAGCACTGCATATCATACGCCCCCTCGCCAATCAGGACATCAGTCCGTCAGCGAGCGGCACCAATCATACGGCATCATACCACCGAACTTTTAAGCCGACCAATCATAACGCGCCGTCCGCCCCCCGGTCCCCGCCAACATTTTACGACTGCATTCTCATGTAAAACTTTTTTAAGCGGCGTCTTGAGGCTTACTGGTCTGTGTGTTCAGCACACAAATATTTGTGTTCTGTGGGAATCGAACACGACCTCGTGATCAGCAGTCCGACACTCGAACCACTAAAAATTAGGAAAGTCGCGGTGTCCACTCACGTGTATCGTGATCTCGGGCATGAAGCTGTTGTTGTTGGTGGTGAGCAGGGGCGCGGGCGCGGGGGCGGGCGCGGGCGTGACGTCAGCGGCCGCCTCGTCGCGCGCGCGCTTGCTCTCGTGCGAGCGCGTGTGCTTGCGCAGGTGGTCCTTGCGGTAGAAACCTAATAGCAAAAACCGAAAAACCTAATAGTAGAAACCTAATAACACAAGCACAACCTAATTCAAATTCTTTAATTGCAATAAACAGGGTACAGTAGAAGATTTTAAACTTTCGCGAATTTCACTCATATTGAAATAAGTTTACGGGACTTGTCGCGCACAATTAAATCAAAATATAACAAACATTGTACGAGAAGCGATTGAGATAAAGAAATATAAAAATTTCAATAGGGAAGATGGATATAGGTTGTCCTCCTCTTGGAATCCGGTAATCGAGAAGTGTTCGCGTCGTGGTATGTCTACATGTATGTCCGCCGAAACTGTCAGCATTGTGTGTCGTGATTTAGCATATCTTGTTACGGACAGCGACGTTACGAAAAACCAACCGCGGGTAGTTCGAGAAAACACCCGCCGCTCAAGACGATGACACCCACATACTTCAGTCTGCTCGTGACCACGGCCAATGCAACTTGACCGAAACGTCGAGGTTAGTCAAAATGTTCGTTATATTTTGTTTTAATTGTGCGGGACAAGTCCCGTAAACTTATTTCAATAGGGTACAGTAGTACACATTAAATATAGTCACAGGGGGGAGGTCTTCAAAATACCACACTTGGTCACGGGAGGGGGGGGCTAAGGTTTTCGTCACGTAGTCAATATTCTCTAGGCGCTTTTTCGAACTATATTCAAATACGGCGCGCTACCTTTAGCGGTTTTGAAACTCACAAGGGTAATTCTCAGGTGTCTCATTGTTTGGGTCACTTCTATGGCACATTTTTCTTTAAGTTGAGACATGCTAAAAGGAAATATTAAAATTTTAAAATAGAAGTAGAACATTCCTAAATTCAATTAAGATTTGATATTTCCTATTAACATGTCTCAACTTGAAGAAAAGTGCGCCACCGAAGTGACCCAAACAATGAGACACCTGATAATTACCCACAAGTGGCAATACTAACGCACACGCACAAAGACAAATACGAGGAACAACATTTTTTTTAACTAGCTGTTTGCCAAACATATTTAAAACTATACACACCGGCACAAATCTTTTACTTGAGGAACTGGCCAGTTATGATGTTTTTTTAGTTTATTGTCAAATTTGAAAATAGAAAATTAGATGACATACACTTTTTTCATTCATTTGTTTTATTTTCCCGAACAATACGTTTTGTCAACTTGTTCGAGTAATCATCCTCCGAGCCTTTTTCCCAATTATATTGGGGTAGGCTTCCAGTCTAGCCAGATGCGGCTGAACATCAGTATTTTACACGGAGCGACTGCCATCAGACCCCCGCAACCCAGTTACTGGGTAATACTGACATTCGGAGGTTAGACCAGTTGTCAGACTTTCAGGCTTCTGACTACCCGTAACGACTGCCATAGATATTCGTATGACAACCGGGACCGACAGCTTAACGTGCTCTCCGAGGCACGGAGGGGTCTCGATGTGTAACGAAACGGTCACCCATCCACAGACTGACCGCGGCAAGTGCAGCTTATCCTTGCAGATCGTACAATCCGCGCAGTCGTTGCATCGCTACGAGCCCCTCGTAATAACTACGTAATTGTAATTTTTTTGAAAAATTGCACTTAATGGTTTTTTATACATTTGTTATTCTATAGGCAATTTTGTTTATTAAAAGCTCTTTATTATGCCTGACTTAACATCACTGGAAATCATTAGGGCTGATGAAATGAGAAGAAATGGCCATACCTACAGATCGATTGCCTCAAGGCTTCGTCGACCAGTATCAACGATTCATCGCAGCATCCAGCGGTACAGATCGTCTAATTCTCTTGTGAGGAGGAGGGGTCAAGGTAGAAAAAGATGTACATCGAGGCGAGATGACAGTTTTTTACAACTTGGAGTTCGTAGGAATACGCGATTAACGGCTGTACAAGCTCGAAATGAACTGGAAGACGTTCGAGGAGTACGAGTAAGTGAGCGTACAGTTCGCAGGAGATTTGAGTAAGTGAGCGTACAGTTCGCAGGAGATTTGAAGAAATTGGTTTAGGGTCGTATATACCTGCCAAAGGCCCAAAACTTGAGAGACGTCACCGCGTAAACCGATTAAGCTATGCGCGAGAACATCGTCATTGGGATTTGAACGAATGGCAGCAGGTTCTCTTTACTGATGAGTGCAGAGTTCTTTTAAAACAGATCGATGGGAGACAGCGAATATGGAGACGCAAAGGAGAACGCCACATACAGTCTAATTTTGAACACACAGTGGCTTATGGTGGCGGCTCGATTATGATTTGGGGAGGGATATGTTTGGGAGCTCGCACGGAGTTAGTGATAGTCACAGGAGGGACCATGACAGCAGATCGATACATCAGAGACATTTTAGAAGAACATGTTGTACCATTTGCCCCATTTATTGGTGACGACTTTATTCTAATACAAGATAATGCTCGTGCTCATAGTGCACAATCGGTACAGGCATATCTGAGCCACGTAGGTATACCGGTGATGCAGTGGCCAGCAAATTCCCCCGATATGAATCCGATAGAGCATGTCTGGGACTTGCTAAAAAGAAGGGTTAAATCCAGAATGCCACCCCCCAACAATCTGAATGAACTTGGAAACGCATTACTTGAGGAGTGGGAGCGGTTGCCCTCAAGAAATCATCGATAACATAATCTGTAGGATGCCCAGACGAATGGAAACCATAATCAGAGCAAGAGGGTGAAACACTCGTTATTAATTTTGCTTTAATTTTATTGTTAAATCATTTAATGCTTACTTTTTTTTATTTTTTGTGATGGTTCATAATCATCTAAAAATTTCACTTATTTCAAATTTCTTTATTTTTCAATAAAAAATAACGAAGACTTTTCAAAGTCGTTGTTAAAAGATGTTAATCAATTTGTTATTTTGTGTCTAATTACATTTTCGTCAAATATATGCGTTATTATCTCATAGTCTCAATTTTTTTTCTGTTCCGCTAATTGTGCCGGTGTGTATATATTTAATTTTATAAATCACTACGTGAAAACTAATGATGGAGGGGGGGTCTTGGCATATACTACGGGTGGTCACCGTGGCGGGCGAGGGGAGGTTTTGGCATATACCACGGGTTGCCACTGTGAGGGGAGGGGGTAAAAAATTGTAAAAAATCGGTCACGTAGTATGGGTATGTTCCCTAAGGTTTTTAGCACTTGTGGTTGTTTTGCATTAGGTGAGCGAGTTGCGCAGAATGTTGAGAGGCATGCTGTACGGTAGTTGTTCTGTTACCTTTCCCGCAGACGGTGCACATCTCGGTCTTGACGCCGGAGTGTATGACGGTGTGCAGGTTGAGGTGCTCGCGCCGCTTGAAGCCCTTGCGACACACGCCGCACACGTACGGCCGCTCGGGGTTGTGCCCCAGCTTATGTCGCTCCAAGTGCTCTTTACGCTTCAGACTGTAAGAGAGAGACAAAATACGTCAGCCAAAAAGAAGAAAGTGCAATAAAGGGTACATGATCTATGCCGTTATTTGACCTTACAAACGATATTTGACATGTGCTATAATCCTTCCATATCGATAGGGGATCGGAACTGTCTCTCCTAAACACAGGTTACTTTGTTGCCTATCTAGTAGAACAGTACTCTACTCTTTAACTAGATTAAATAAGTACTTAAATTGTAAGCCTGTGCTAAAATCCTTCCATGTAATCTAGTCCAAGTTTAACAAAATAAATAACTATAACTATAAATATAATTGTTGGCTCTAAACTTGTCATTACGTATAGTCAGAAATCAGAAGCACGTAAGTCAAAAATCCAGTTTACCTTAGGAAAATACTGATATTCGGCAAGATCTTGACTGGATGACGACAGTTTGGGAAAAATTGGTAGAAGAGACTTTATAGTCCGTAACTATAGAAATCTAAATAATAAGGTAACGGATTTGTTATGTACTGTCTTTTAAGACGCTGACAACAGCCAAATACCCCAAAAAGGCTTCTTTTAAAAACATTTTTAGCTGTATCTATTCAGTTTGTGGTAGTGAAAAAAATACATGTTAATCTTGATCGTATTTTCTAAAACTCTATTCTGCCCAAAACTCGTTTTCTTGAAGTTTTCTTTATAGAAAATAATTGTAAACTAACCTCTTGAAACATGCTTTAAAGTAAACAATCTCTATTATTTACCAAATATTATATATGAAATTAAGAAAACATTTAAGAAAGACAATAATCTAAAACATAGTTGTTTCTGATTTTTAAATAAGCTTTTAGTATTTTTTTATTTTTTTTAAACTTTATTTTTCATTCAAGTTGAGCGGCACAACCCCTTCCGGCCGCGTGGTCCGATCGCACAGTTCGATTAATCGAACGACGAGGAATTTTAAATCCTTTTCGTCCGATCAATGGAACGATGCGGATTTGTGAATCCTTTTCGTCCGATTCCAAAGTCGAACCTTGCGGACATACATTTTCCAAGTAAGCGTGGTTCGATTGATCGAACGACGCGGACTTCTGAATCCTTGTCGTGCGATTCTGTACACAGTCGAACCACGAGGAAAGTTATGACATTCAACTTCCTTATGTGATTTTTCATTTTAGTAAATAATTTAACTTTTTAGCAATTTTCTTCGTTCAGTTTAAAATAACAAAAAAATATTTTATACGATATTGGATATTTTTCATGATAGTTCTGGTAACAAGTGAGTTTAGATTTTATTAATGTGATCAACATGCCATTTCGATTCGACTAATAACTGGATATTTTAAGTTATTTATGTTTGTAGGTTGTGCAAGTTGATGATGATGTTGATGACATGGCGCGGCAAAAATGCATGATATTTCACGTAGGGTAAAAAATAAAACAAAAAAGATTTACACAGTAATGATGACAGCAAGACGATTGTACGCGCAATCAATACACATTGCCGTACTGTTTTGATTGATTTATAAAGAAAACGAGCGCGTAAAATTCCATGGACGAGCGGATGTCGTTCACCCCTAGCGCCAGCTGATATTTTATTTGAATTACATTGCGAACTTTTTTTTTTTTTGTGAATGTATTTTTTTTTGCAAATCAATTTTATTTAACTGCCCAAAGCTGGCTTTGTATAAATAAAGCAAAAAAATATATGAAAAAAAACACGCATTTTTTTTGTGGACTTGTATCAGTAACCACCAGCACTATCACCTATCTTCGTTTTCGGAAGCGTTTCCCTGACACCCAGTATATTTATACATTATCATCATCCCCCTGCCCTAATCCCAAGGGGTCGGCGCATCATGTCTGGTTCATTATAATGTATATATACAATTAAGTAATGTATATATACATTATACATTACTTAATTCTCAAAACATGTTTTTTAGTTTTTTAAACTATAACATATATGTTTACTAGGTACTAAGTTCGATTACATTTTAATAAAATTAAACATTCCATACAATTGTATTATTATTGTGTTTTAAATGCGGTGCACTCTGGGCAGTCAGCCTCACTACCGACGTGAAAGACAAACGCATACCAAAGTCTCAAAGAGTTAACAGGTTCGGAGGAATTTTTGTATGATAAAAAACAGGGTAGAAATCTACTCTTTAGCTATTCTTAAAATTTATGTTAAGGTAAGCATCTTTGTAGAGACAGTTTATTAACCAGAACTTACTTGAAAAAAAATAGTCCGCATGGTTCGATTATGGAATCGTACGACAAGAATTAAGAAGTCCGCGTCGTTCGACCAATCGTAATACAAGGACTTGAAAATCCTCATCGTTCGACCGGTCGTAATAGAAGGACTTGAAAACCCTCGTCGTTCGATCAATCGAACCACGCCTACTTGGAAAATGTATGTCCGCATGGTTCGACTTTGGAATCGGACGAAAAGGATTTAAAATTCCTCGTCGTTCGATTAATCGAACTGTGCGATCGGACCACGCGGCCGTAAGGGCGCAACCGACGTCCCTCCTCTCGTTGCCTCTCTTTCAGTTCTGTACAAAACGACAGTAACCGCAGAGGTCTGATTTTTTAGGTGTTGTCAGCCTCTTAATACATGAACACGTGTCGCCGGTTTGCCGCTACCAACACATAAATACGCAATTACGCCCACTATTTTTCTAGCATTCAATGCAAAATAAATTAAGCCTAAATCAAACTCCGCTGTTAGATATGCTGCAAAATTTTAGTGACTCTCCGTTCAAAACAGCACTGATGATCAAGCAAACGGTTCGCGCACTGGTGTCCTACGAGACACCTGCACGCGGCGACAAGTTCACGCGCCTTCACCACTTCTATTACCTTATTATTTAGATTTCTATGACTTACATTATTAAAAAAAAAAAAAAACAATGAAGTATTAAGTGTATGAACCTACCCAGCTCCACAGATCCCACAAATGAACCGCCTCTCAATCTTGTGCACGATCAGATGTATTTCCAGCTGCTCCTTCTCGGGGTACGCCATCTGGCACTCGGGGCAGCAGAATATCGGAGAGCCATCCACCGCGGTCGCGATCACCACCTGCCCGGGCTTTGGTCGCGCTGGCTTTGGCGGTTTCTTCTTGTATTTTTTCTTTTTTTTACTCTGTATCCTGAGAGTACCATCTGTAAGAGAGAGTTGGTTAAATCCCAATTATTTCAAACTATGGACCCGCCCCGGCATTAAATTATAACTAATCCTAAGATTGATTGTATTCCCAGTCGCGTCCGTAAATAATTAGAACTGTGTCATATACATACGTTATAATTATACACTTGGGTAAAAATAATTGACACAGCTCATTCACATAAATATATGAGAAAAGGAGTTGGTCCCAGCACTCTGCCCTGGGGGACACAAAAAGTGACTATCTCTTGCTTGCGGTGGTTTTCGAGTTTTACAAACTGCCTACGACCTGCCAGATTACTTTCAAAAATATCGTGCGCTCTACCGTGAATGGTAACCATAGAGGAAATGAATATAATAGAGGGGAATTGTGGGCGGGATAGGCGCGCCGCGCTTTTGAGCAGACGCGCTAATTTAACCAAAATCCGCGACATTGCGTCCAGGCTGTGACAGAGTACGTTGCTGTGCGAAAAAATAATAATTATGCCGTCTTGCGCCATTATATCATGCCGAAAAAGAAGCGAGGTGTGTAGTTTAACTAAAGGAGGGATTTCTTTTCATCGGTAAGTCTAAAAACCTTTAATTAGTTGTGATATTTGCAAATATTTTCTTAGTATTATGTGATTCATGACAAAAACGATGTTATCGCAAACTGATAAAAAAATATACATTGCTTATAAAACATGGATATGGACTTTCACTACGTGAGTAACCGCGTAATGTATTGCGTTTCTTTCGATGTCGCCTTCAATTTATTTGCCTGACTGTCACCAAAATCCCCGTGTATCGATAGTGTAGTAACATATTGAATGCATTATCGATATAATTAATTCGGTGTATACTTTCTGTTTTAAAATAAATATTCCTCATTTTTATTATTTTAAATGCATAATAATTTTATTTTTAGGTATATTTTTTTTAAATTATTTATTTGCAATTTCGAGTTTTGATATTTATCGGTTTCCACCAAAACGCAGAGACGAGATGTGACGAGATGTGCAGATGTGCGGAGCCTTTAATCATGAGCTGGTTACGCGGCGGCGTCGCGCACCAAACTGTGGATTTAGAGGCCACAGCGCGCCGCGTAGCGCTGCGCTCGCGAAGACGGTGACGGAGCGCCTGGTTTCGGTGGTTGTCAACCAATACGCGTATATTAATCATTATGAATTTAACTCACGATAGTTATTATATAAAAAAAATATCACTCGCTGAATACATAATTTATCGAAAATTCGTTTTTAAAAGTTGAAGTACAGTTCAATCAGAAACTATTAACTCTGTAAAATATATTTCGCTGTAGTTGTAGATAGAAAAAATGTCAAAAGTGGCCGTTTTTCGCATTTTTTTCTATGTACAATTACAGCGAAGTATAATTTACAGAGTTAATAGTTTCTGATTAAACTACAGTACCTGTACCTACTTGTATTCAGCGAGTAATAATTTGTTTACTGATTGGGGCGCCACTTGGCTACTATATTCCCCTTAAACGTGGTCTAAACATTCGTAATAAGGGGCATATTATTTTATTTTTAGTTTTCAATACAATACAAAAAAACAAAAAATTTACAAAAAACCAACAAATTTTGACGACTTTAGTATGTTGGGCAGTAATTATTTTATAAGTTACGATTTAAAAAGAAAACCAATCCGTAAATATTCAGAATTGTATATCTTATTTACGCAAAACACCAAACCAGGTCTTATAACAAATTTAAAGTAGGTTAAAAATCGAAAAACTACTTTTTATTTTTCGCCATACCTCGCGCTGCATGTTTTAAAACGTGTCAGACGTTATTTTCAATAATTAAGTATATCATGAAACAGTAACTTTCCAATTCCTTAAGTAGGACAAATTATTTTTATTCCAAGACCATATGCGAAAATCGTTGAAAATATCGATAAATTTCATAAAATTAGTTTTTTGTACATGGACATCACTAACGACCTGTTCGAATGTAGTGGTGCGTTCGCACATGGTCGAAGTTTATGTGTGATAGCTAATAGTAGGGCCGCGTTCAGTGTAGTATTTCTTGCACACGTATGCGTTTAGATATTTAGATACAAGCTAGATACAGTGCTTATGTAGTAGTGAGACGGATAGTGGGAGAGTTAGGCGACACGGGTTTCCGAAGAAACTGTGTACTATACCAATTCCATTCTTATTCAAGTATTCCGTGATGGTAACATATTCCAGCTTTGAAAGAAGTATGGGGACAGAGACAGTGTCAAAGGCTTTCGGTGGGTCTAAAAAGATACCAAGTGTTTTCTACTAATATAAGTATGACCTCAAGGTTTAAAAATGACACAATATGATTTTCAAAGCTGTCAATGATATGGAACATGTCGAGGGCCGCACCCACCACATTATTTACTTGATAAATTTTAAAGTTACAAGAACAATTAAATACTTATCACTCTCAATGTCCTCGTAAATGAAGTTTTATTTTGGCCTCTGGTAACAACATTTTGCATGCTGATTGGTGGGTCGTCGATGTATGTATTAGATTCATAGGTAGATAAAAAATTACCTTCGCTAAGCACAGCTTCCGCGACGGGTTCCTCCTTCTTATCATCGGTGGCGTCCTCCATCTCCACCTCAATATCCACATGCTCCGACTTCTTTACGTCAGTGGGATTTAGCCTTAGGAACTGCTGAAGTGATACAGGGAGAGCTTGCGTTTGCTGGAACAATATTTATTTGTTATAATTTTGTACGGACCCGGTAAGCCTAAAGACGCCACATAATCACAGTTTTCCATGAGAACACAATCGTAAAATGTTGGCGGTGGTCCCCCGCCAACAATGGGCAACAGCGTGTTATGATTGGTCACATACAAATACATACATAATTACATATCAATCAACAAAATTGGAGCAAATATTGTAGTTACGCTTAGAAAGTTCAATAAAAGCATAAGTTTGCTATGTAAAGTGGTGTTTCTAACCTGTGGCGGCAGTGTGCTGAGGTATTTGACGAGATCCTGCTGATGATGGCTCGCGAGCTGCCACTGCATTATTTCACCTGATTCCGTGCCTTGTGAGCTTTCCTACAATACAACAACATAGAATATATTCATTGAATGGGTTTTAGTAGAAAGCACAAGGCTGGTTGTTCACCAACACCAAATTTCTGTTTAAACAACTCTTAATTGAAATTAGTACATTTTTATAGTGCAGTGGGACACTATAGGCTAAAAATAATAAATTAGTAAACGGTCGCTTAACCAGAGAATTATTGATGAGCACCGGCCTGACAAGACTGCGGTAAAATAAACATGTAGTTTTGTTTAGCGTTTTTTTTTTCGTAGGTACTAAAAACCTTGTAGTGCCCTCGTAGGAATTGCTTATTACTTACTCCTCGATTTATTTATGATGTTATTTTATACAGAGTGATACTGATTTGATTTTGCCATCGACCATACACCCCATAGACGCCACATAACAGGCGATCGATGTCTGCAACACATCTATACAATTTCACTAATGTAGGTCGCCACTATTCGCCACTTGAAATCTTCAAATCAGTTTCGACCACTCATATGAGCCGTCAAAACGGCCACGTTAGTAATTAGCCAATAGCCGCCTTGGTCAGAATTTATTGTACGCATTATATTCAACATTAGGCGTCTAATGGGCAGTATGGTCGATGGATTTTGAACAGTGACAATTTTTTATTTCCCAAATCATAATGATATTGCCTAGTAGCAAGAGTTATCTGTTAGTAAGTAAATAAACTTTTGTTTTTGATGAGTGGTTACAGTTGTTATACATACATGATAGTGTTAGTAACATCAAAAAGCCCATTTTGGGCATATAATGATTTTTAGGATAGTTAATATTATTAGTTATGTCAAATCTAAGAATGCATTATAATAACAATCAAAAGATTTAAATTGTGGAAAAAAAAATCGCTCATGAGCAGGATTCGAACCTGCGACTCCTGGCTCAGTACGCCAGTGCTTTAGCCACTAAGCTACCGTGAACACTGCTCGTGGTATCGAAATTATCCTCCACTATACGTTTTTGGTTTTTAGGTTCGAATCCTGCTCGTGAGCGATTTTTTCTTTCCACAATTTAAATCTTTAGATTTCGCATCGCATGCGTAAATGCGTTAAAAATAATAAAATAATAACAATCAAATTAAATTACTGTTACATTTTTAAAAAATCCTTAATTTTATAGAAACATTTTTCAGTTACCCATTTTTTTAACTGTACACGAAATAATCGTAAGAAGTTCTCTAGAAAAAAAAAAGTTGGAAATTTCAAGCCGGTCACTTATACACTAGCTCCACGGGGCTCACAAGCTGTACTCACATCGTCATTGGTGTCTTCGCACTCCTCCTTGATGATGATGTCCATGGTTTCGGGGTTGTTGTTGTCAGAACTAGTGTTGTTGTTCAGCATCTTGTCGTCCGGCCTGTTGATGATGATCTGCTGGTTCGGTGTTATGAACACCTGGAATACCGATATGATAAGATATTGGTAGCTATTTATTTCAAAAACAGTTTTTTTTTTATACTACGAATCTCTATGATGAAAAGGGAAGTTGTCGTAACCACTACACTCTGTACTCAACTGCACTGTACACTCTGTCACTGTGTCACTCTGTACTGTTTTTTCATACTTGTCTTAATTAGTAAACAATCTTGGCATGTCTTTTTAATGTAATTCGTCAATAATAATTATTAAAGAACATTGTACCTTATTACAAAATCGGGTTTAGTAAAAGGTTTTGCTTAAGCCAGGCTAAAGCAGCTTTTTATGTATGGAGTTTGACGTTTAACCCGGTTTAAACAAAGGCCCAAATCTGTTCTAAGCTTTTGTAATAAGAGGGATTATGTTTACAATTTCACACACTAAATAACATCGTTTAATCTAATTACATGTGCAGAACTAATTATTATATTATATCAGTAGTTATTTAAATAAAGAGACATGCCAAGACTGTTTACTAAATAAGACAAGATAAAAAAACAGGCCAAGTGCGAGTCGGACTCGCGCAGTAAGGGTTCCGTACCACCCATCGACCTTATACCCCATAGAAACTGATTTAATTTACGAGAGTTCATCGAAAGACGTACTCTTTCTTACGCAGGTACCACAACATATGCCTATGTTTGTCCTATTTTTAGTATTTGTTGCTAAACTGCATAATATGCACTATAATCAGACCAAGTGTGACGCTGTTATATATTACCGTTTTGAAGATAGAGCAGGAACAAAAACGTTGAAAAAAATGCATGTTTTTTGAGGTTTCTTGTATGGGGACCCCCTTTGGTTTTAGACTTTTTTTTGTTTTTAGTATTTGTCGTGATACACCTCATAGCAACACATATTCTGAGAAAATTTCAACCGGTTACCTATTACCGTTCAAAAGATACAGCCCTGTGACAGACAGACGGACGGACGGACAGCGTAGCGAGAGTAATAGGGTCCCGTTTGGCACCCTTCGGGTACGGAACCCTAAAAACCGACCAAGAGCATGTCGGGCCATGCTCAGTATTATAGGGTTCCTTAAGTAGGTCTAATATATCTATACAAACGAATCAAATCGAATATTAATCATTGCTATTTTAGTTTTTGCAAACAGCGCCACCTAGCGCTAAATTTAAGAAGATAAATTTAAGAAGTGTGTCATATCAATATAACACAAAGTTTCTTTTTGTGATTTTTTTAAATAGAAAGTAACTAAAGGAGCATCATTTGCTAAGATAATTTTTCTCTAAGGTCAATGACCTATGAACTAGGACGTCTTAAGTATTAAAAAATTAGTATTAAAAATTTATAATCACATTGTACTCGAAATAATTTTAAAAGAGAGTTTTTATAAAGGTCTATCAATGTGGAAGACTATAAGTTTCTACGTTGCATAATTTAGAAATGGCAGGGGGGGGGGACACATTGCAAGCCACTTTGGCGAACTGTATTTCGCAGATAATATACCTGATAAAAAAGTGATGTATAAAACATTCATCTTCATTTTAGTAGACCTATTCAATGATACCCCACATGAGGGGGTGCAGCGAAAAAAATAAATTCATCCCCATTTCACATGTATGGGCGCCACCCCTAAAATACATTATCAAGATTTTTTTATTCTTTTAAAATTGAGATCTATATCTAAACCATTTTTTAACCAAATTTTATTTACTCATGTTTATAACTGTAGAAGTTATAAAGGATTAGGACAGACGGACGGACATGACGAAACTATAAGGGTTCCTTGTAGGACTACGGAACCCTAAAAACAGTCGTTATGTGTGACAGTTGGTCTGGTGATCGTATTTTGTTATACTAATCAGACAGTTGTGTTGATTCTCTTGTTCACGAACTAAACTTATTTTAAACTATCGCTCTCTTTTACTAATAGTTGATACAAGAAAGGGTTGGCAAAAATTTTAGAACTGTCAAATTAGTCGTAATTTAGATTTCCATACCAGTTTAGTCGTGATCTCGGAATATGCCCACTAAAATACAAAGAAATGTAACACGTAAACTAATTTGACACTTCTAAAATATTGCCATCCCTTTCTTGTATCTACTATTAGTAAAAGAGAGCGATAGTTTAAAATAAGTTTAGTTCGTGACCGACACCAGTGTGATATTTGATTGTATACGGCCAGTAGATCCTCAATATTTATCGCAAGCAACGGTTTATAAAGACCTGTAGCAATCGAGATATGTCTTTCGTACTCTTACAGGTCTCACATCCGTACAGCAGAACTGATTTTACATTTGAAATGAAGACAAAGTTCGTCGAACTGTGGAAACTGTGTCGTGAAGATCCTATACATAGAACTGCAGACACGTCACCGCAAGTACAACTGGATCGGACATACTGTGCGCAGAAACCAAGTCCACATACCCCGACAAACTCTGGATTGGAATCCACAGGAAATACGTAACCGTGGACGACTAAAACATACATGGCAGGGCACGGTCCTATCGGAGGACCAGTTAATTGGACGGACCTGGAATGAAGTCAAGTTTACTGTCAATAACAGAGCGCAATGGAGAGCTACTGTATCTGCCCTCTGGTCGAGATGGAAGACATCGAAACACAATAATATTACACAGTAGATCACCACGGCCCATCATATTGTCATCCTCAGTCGCATTAAGGCATTCGCATATCATATTGACTCAACACTGAATCCAACTTTCAGTTCAGCATGAAAAAGTCGTCAGCTTTTTTTCTATAGTATAGGATGGCGAAACGAGCTAAAGGCCCACCTGATGTTAAGTGGTTACCTTTGCCTATAACAACTGCAATACCACCTAGGCTGTTGCCTAAATGGTACCGCAAGTCGGTTCGTCAAACTGAGACATGAAGATGGAAAGTCTCATGTGATTGTAATTTCACCGGCACCTGTACCTTTCCGAAACCGAAATACAGTAATGCAAGCATCACTATTTGGCGGAGAAGTAGGTACGGTGGTAGTACTTCCCCGGACGAGCTCTTTCACAAAGGAGCTCTATTACTACAAAATCAAAGCTCACTAAAATTGACTGCTAGCAAGCTTAGACTACATATAATAAAGCTCACATTTCAATGCTTTACTTTAAGTCGAGTCAGTGTTAACTTTTTCGACCCCGCTAGGAAGTTTTTCACCCACCCAATCGTCAATATCCTAAAGCACCGCTGGGACGAAAACGTCCCAGCAAAGCCAAGTCAATTTATACTCTATTTCTGATCTTTGAAAGTTCAAATTCTATTGAATGACGCATGCGCAGGGTGCCTGAAGGAAACTTCCTGAAAGGCCTATGCGGTGCCTGACTGGTTTTTTAGGGTTCCGAAGTCCTACAAGGAACCCTTATAGTTTCGTCATGTCCGTCCGTCTGTCCGTCTGTCCTAATCCTTTACAGCTTAATAACTTCTACAGTTATAAACATAAGTAAATGAAATTTTGTTAAAAAATAGTCTACATATAGATCTCAATTTTAAAATAATAAAAAAATCGTTTTTCCGTATTTTAGGGGTGGCGTCCATACATGTGAAATGGGGAAAAACATTTTTTTTTCGCTGCTCCCCCTCGTGTGGGATATCATTGAATAGGTCTACTAAAATGAAGGTAATGTTTGATACACCACTTTTTTATCAGGTGTACCATCTGCGAAATATAGCCCACCAAAGTGGCTTGCAATGTGTCCCCCCCCCTGCCATTTCTAAACTATGCAATGTAGAAACTTATAATCTTCCACATTGATAGACCTTTGTGAAAACTCTCTTTTAAAATTATTTCGAGTATAATGTGATTATAATTTTTTGAGTTATAGAGAGAAAACTGAAAAATACTTAAAACGTTCTAGTTCAAAGGTCATTGACCTTAGAGAAAAATTAAAGTAGCAAATAATGCTCCTTTAGCTACTTTCTATTTGAAAAAATCACAAAAAGTAACTTTGAAATTACACACTTCTTAAATTTGGCTTCTTGAATTTATCGCTAGATGGCGCTACTAACAACACGCTCAGAGTCGCGAATGCTGCCGATTATTGCAAAAACTAAAATAGCCATGATTAATATTCGATTTGATTCGTTTGTAATTACACCTACTTAAGGAACCCTATAATACTGAGCATGGCCCGACATGCTCTTGGCCGGTTTTCTACATAATCAAAGTTTGAACATTACCTGATGCATGTTTTGTTGCATATGGTCTTTGTTGTCCTGGGTCGGCTGAACCAGCTGCATTTCTTGTGGTAACGCGGCCAGCATTTGAAGACCTGGTGGAAGATTAAAAATTGGCCCGTTAGGTACAGGTATTGTGTTAACTAGAATATTCTATGATCCAGGTACAGTCGACTGCATGACAGTGGTAACACTTCAATTCGAAAACCGCCCTTACCATGGGCGCCGGCAGGGGGGTGCCAGGGGGTGCACTTGCACCCCTTGGGAATCTCGGGATCAACAGGAATTATTGAAATAAAAAGCCGTCTGTTGGAAATCAAATTCATAATGAATAGTCAGAAATTTGTAAATGTCTCGAACATTCCGACTAAAATTTCATCTTTTTATTAACAATCATATACGGCAAAGATTGTAAGAAAACTAAAATCTGCACCACCTGGAAATTATTTCTGCCGGCGCCCATGGCCTTTACTGCTTACGAAATAAAGATGCTGCTAATGCCAGTGTTACCACCGACGTGCTGTCGACTGTACCATTGGTATAGCTAGATACTTTGATCAATATTTTGCACACAATTAGATAGAAAGATGTTGAGACGAAGAGTGAGAAGATTTAGGAATTGTAATAAAAACAAAATACTGCATCTTTGGACCTTGATATTTATTTGTCAACATTTTTTTTCTTGTTTAAGTGATTTATGTAAATCTTACATACATAAATATTATTATTCCTGTTACCCCAGCAAATCTATGAGAATTAAATTATATTCAATCTCATATTTAATGGAAGATTAGAGTAAAAATATTTCTTAAGCCACGTCTCCTTCGACTATATTTTTGGTAATTCTAACATCTAACATGTTTTTCTAGTAAATGGTAAATGTTTTTGTAGTAATGGGGCGTGGCCTAGCTGTTTGGCGACATTTGATTGGCCTAAACAAAATGATAACATGTTTTGTTAGATTTTGGACGCAGGAGACCTGGCTTTACATGAGCAACAATATATACCAACAAACTGTAAATACACCATTACCATGCAAATTACGCCAATAGAGCCATTTATATGTTGGCTCTGTCTTTATTACCCAGCATTACATCAAGTAAATTGCCACAAGTGCATGTGTATTGTACAGTCGAGTGCACAGTCGGTTAGTGAAAATTAACATCGCTTATGTAATGGCAACACCACCTGAGCGCAGCCTGAATGTACCGTAGAAAATTACTTCTATAAATGTTTACTGTATATTTCTAACTGTATAGCTGGTACGTTACTTAATCTTACTAATATTTAGTATAAAATGAGAAGGTTCGTATGTTTATCACTCTTAACGGCTGAACAGATTTTCTCTTTATTTGCCTTTCTGCTAGAAAGCAACCATAACTACGGCAACAGAGATAGCGATTTCAATGGCAACTACATCGCAACGATCGTAACACACAGCACAGAGTACCTAGGCAGTGATGCCGAAAATAACGATACCGGCATTGGATATCATGTCCCAGATGACGATACGCAACGACAACAAAAATATTCAAAAACGCCCATGCCTAGTGCCTACTTTCTAGACCGCTTAGCGAAGCGTGAGCGAATACTTCGGGCATACAGCGACTGGACTACGTGAGTTCCGTTCTCTTTGACCGTCGCCATAGCAGAATAGATATATTAAGGAACAGAACCGCCGCACTACGCCCCGCGCGACCCGCGTCCCCGAGCCTCGGCACAGTGAACATAACGTACTGTACGAAATTATTTAATTAATTATAAATCAATTTTTTTATCATTCTCATTTTGTATGAAGGTACAATGGAATATTCAACAACATCCGTCCTGTATTGCAGTCCAAACACCTCTCTAACAGAGTGAAACTTAAAATCTTTAATGCAAATGTAAAATCAGTTCGTACAGCAGAACTGTGATGGGTGTGAGACCTGGAAGAGTACGAAAGACCTAACTCGATCGCTCCAGGTCTTTATAAACCGTTGCTTGCGGCAAATTTTGAGGATCTTCTGGCCCATGGTATAATAACACCAGGTAGTCTCTTCCCGTGACAGCTAGGTCACGTGATTGCCTCCGTACTACGTCATCGGCCGTGGAGCCAATAGCGGGCTGTGTGAAAATAAATTACCCGAGCGAAATGCATTTTTTCATTTACTTTCTTCTATAAAGAATCACTTTTTAACTAGTAATTTAATATAGTTTCCTTTATTAACTAATTAGATGAATAACACGAGATAACAAATAGTTAGGCTAGTTAGGAATTTATTTTATATTCATTATAAACAAAAATCTCCTTAAGTATATTGAAGATATCAATCAATGGCAGCACTGATCGTGACGTAGCTTGGAGGCATCGCGCTGTCATTGCGGGAAGAGAATACCTGGTGAAACATCTTATTATACCATGTTCTGGCCGTACATAATTACAAACGTAGAACTGTGGAAACTGTGCCGTGAAGATCCTATACAACTGCAGATACGAACTGGATCGGACATACTGTGCGCAGAGACCAAGATCATATACCTCGACAAGCTCTGGATTGGAATCCACAGGGAAGGCGCAAGCGTGGACGACCAAAACAAACTTGGCGGCGTACAGTCGTATCGGAGGCCAAGGAAATTGGGCTGACCTGGAGTGAAGTCAAGTTTACTGCCAATGACAGAACGCAATGGAGAGCCACTGTATCTGCCCTCTGCCCCAGATGGGGGATATAGGAACACAATATATATATACAATGGAATATTAAACAACACTATTAAACTACTATGTACCTATATATTTAAATACAATTGAATTATAAAGAAAACCATGTTATTGCTTAGTAACAACACGTAAATTTGTAATTGAAGTTACTGGAAATAAAAGGCAGTTTTATTTTTATTGTCATAATTACTGTGGCCTCGGGCTCACTGTGAGCGTTCGTTATCGAACGCCGTTGTGCCGAGTTCTTACACAAACATTCGTACTTAAATCAACGTGTTTGTAAGGAGTGTCCGGGGTGTGTCGTCACGGTCCTAATACTTTTATGTCTGTGCACTAACGGCCAAAATTAATATCCAATCTATCGACGATTTGCCCTATTAGAGATAGGAATTTGACATAAGCTCCATACAAAATTTATATCTCTGTTAGGATAAATCTTAGATAGATTGATTATAGATTTTGAGAGTAGACCCCAAGGTCGCCGGGTTTATATTAGTCTAAAGGTGTGTTTTCACTGACACATTACGATCGATTCAGAAGTATAGTCGTGAAAAGGTAACAAACAAACAGAAAGACAGACAGAGTTACTTCTTTTTTATAGGATGGTGAAACAAGCTAAACCAAGCCCACCTGATGTTAAGCGGTTACCTTTGCCCATAACAACTGCAATACCACCTAGGCTGTTGCCTAAATGGTACCGCAAGTCGGTTCGCCAAGCTGAGACATGAAAATGGAAAGTCTCATGTGATTTTAATTTCACCGGCACCCGTACCCTTCAGACCGAAACACAGCAATGCAAGCATCAGTATTTGGCGGAGAAGTGGACACGGTGGTAGTACTTACACGGACGAGCTCTTTCACAAAGGAGCTCCACTACTGCTGCTACTTTCGCATTTATAATATTAGTGTAAATGTGGATTAGTATATCAAGCTCACCTTCACCCAAACTGCCCTGTCCGACTATCTGAATGCCGCCGGGATCGTTCGTCTCCGGCGAGTAGGCAACAGTCAACATGGCGCCACCTTGAAACAGAGATTATATTAAAATAACTAATTATTTTTGGTAAACGTGCCAGTTAAAAGGTCGCTATGACTAACCACGTAAAAGTGAATGCTGTTTATGAATAGATATAAAGAGGAACTAAGTTATAATCAAGCTTGAAATGCCAAATGTGGCGAAAGAAACGTATTTGCCTAATATGTCGAAACTAGCTGACGACCGCGGTTTCGTTCCCGTGATATGTCGACAAAAAGTATCCTATTATCCAGGATATGGTTAATACCACAGAAATAGGAGAGTAGTTAGAATGATCATAACGCTTACTTAGTACGAGAACCAGTGTCGCCAAACTCACACATTTACAACTGAAATAGTACATTACAATACACAAAAAACCGCGACGTGATTGGGTCCCAATTTTAAATTCAAATCGGCCCTTACAGTACTCGTACAGTGTTTATTTAATTCAATCTTAATGCGAGTGTTTAAAATTTGTTTTTAACGATCATGTCAAAATCACTTAAGACGTTTTTCCATTCTAATCAAATCGTACGCAACTACTAGTGAGTTCAACTACTCGAAGCCAGGGGGCGCTTCATTTAAATGACGCTATTTTGGCCTCAATTACATTAGAAATAGATATTTTATTCGCATGCATGCTGGGTAGCATAGCAGATAACTATTCCTGGCAATAACCAACGAGTTCAACTACTCGACGCTAGAGGGCGCTTTTAAATTATAGTACGGTATATGCACTCAATTACATTAGAAATAGATGTTATATTCGCATGCATGCTGAGTAGCCTGTCTACTACGGGAATGTCATTCAGCGAACCAACGACAGTCATTCGCGTAACAATACATTGCTTCCTTAAAATTATCGCAGCTTCGACTGCAAGGAACATCGTACGTAATGAATATTTTTTAAATTGTATTTTGCTATGGAATCGTTTTCAACGACTATTACATATTTTTTTCAAAATTTTGCAATATTTCTTAATTATTAAGGTATTTAATACTCATTGGTGAAAATAAATCCTCCTTTTTGATGTACTGAGTACTTGGAATCTTGCTTTACAACTTATAACAGCACAGGACGGCATTTTAAACTAATAAAAGCCCCAGCTTTTTACAGCGATACGTTCCGCGAGCAACTAAATGCGTCGTTTGATCAAATTAGATTATGCGCAGTAGGTTATGATCTTCATGTTCAAAGTTGTGGCGCGCCCACCCCGCCCACGTAGTTGTTCTAACTATTCTCCTATTTCTATGGTTGATACCATTGGACATGTGTGACAAAAGACATCGCTAAGAATTAAAGCTGGGAAAAACGGCTCAAAATCGTAAGCGCGTTAAGCGCAAAACCTCAAAATAGTTTATATTAAGGGCGCGTTTTCATATCAGGCAAAATTATGCTGTTTTTCGGTACATTTTAAGGAATAACCAAAAAAAATCCAATATAACTAATAACTACCTCGTATAGATTGGTTCTTCATCTTCAAATGATAGGAACTTGATCATCGAAAATTTTAGTTTTTTATAATGTAAAATCGATCTGTCGTTGCCATTTTTCACAAATTGGGTTGAGTTTAGGTACATTTTTTGTGCTATTATTAACATATTTTACTATTTCTAAAAATACTATTTGTTGGCAAACATATTCAATTCTTAATGCTATTTTTTATTTTTTATCTAAATGCCATAAATAGTCGCAGAAAAAATTAAAACCGAAACTTATTTTTTCACATTTTTTTCTCTTCTGGATGAATCTTAATCGATTGCATTAGGGGTAGAAGTGGCCGCTTAAACGAAAAGCGCTTAAAAAAGTCTAATAAAAAAAAAAGCGTATAAGCACGCTTAGTGATTAAAGCAGATTTCGTTTAGACTTTTTCGTAAACCAAACTTATGCTTTCAATACTACGTTTGAAATGCAACCTTATTTCTATTAACATAAGACCCAAATTCAAAGTTGACGAGTGGTTTGATAATCGGCAGAATTAAATTTTATTCGTTCATGTAAAATTTGTTTAGAGAAAGAACTTTTTTATTTTGTTGATTATTTTCGTATCGTTTAAACGTTTTTGACCTTGATTGATTTGCTTTTGCTTTGGCGCTTAGTTTATTTTTCGTTGTCAACGAGTTTTTGAATGTTCTCCTCGGTAATTACGCGACGATTGTAGTTTGTTCGTATAGTTTTTAGTGAACTTTGTAAATAGTTTAACTGTCAATAGAATAATGTAATGTAGACAAATAAAATTACATTTTTTTAGAAGTGAAAAACAAAAAGCGTCAAAAGCGTAAAAAAATTCGTTTGCAGAAAAAAGCACAACGTTTAAACACGCTTACGATTTTAAGCCGTTTTTCCCACCTTTAATTAGGGGTTATTTTATTTTTGATACCCGTCTTGATATATTGCACAACAGCGTTGCCAGACGTACGATAATTATCGTAAATATACGATAATTTTGGCTCTGGTAAGATACAAAATTGATTGAAATACGCAGAAATACGATAATTTTGATGCTGAAAATCATTGTTTTTGTTCGTAGCTCAGAACTGTTTACGATAATTTTTCACCAAATTCCTTGATATACGATAATTTTAGAACATCAGTACGATAATCCACTTGTACTCATCTGGCAACCCTGTTGCACAAGCATTTTGAATGAAACTAGTCCGCGCGCGACCGCCGTCGAGAGTGGACACGTATCGCCTTTTTGGAGCGCCTCGAGTTGAAAAAGATCGCTGTACAAACACAAAATATTTGATACATGACAAAGTAAGATTTTTATTCTATTTTATTTCGCTATAAAAAAAAATTGTAAGATGGGTTTCTAAAAGCCTATTCGTCCTGGACTTGGAGTGACCTGAAGGTGTACTTCGGTGACTACTACTGGAACTCCTTGACGTGTTGTACTAGGTGAGCCGAGTTTGGGCTCGTTTTGTTAGTTATGATGAGACCTTACCTCCGGACCTGATGGAGTGACCTGAAGGTGTACTTCGGTGACTGCTACTGGAACTCCTTGACGTGTTGTACTAGGTGAGCCGAGTTTGGGCTCGTTTTGTTAGTTATGATGAAACCTTACCTCCGGACTTGATAGAGTGACCTGAAGGTGTACTTCGGTGACTGCTACTGGAACTCCTTGACGGGTTGTACTAGGTGAGCCGAGTTTGGGCTCGTTTTGTTAGTTATGTTGAGACTTTACCTCCGGACCTGATGGAGTGACCTGAAGGTGTACTTCGGTGACTGCTACTGGAACTTCTTGACGGGTTGTACTAGGTGAGCCGAGTTTGGGCTCGTTTTGTTAGTTATGTTGAGACTTTATCTCCGGACCTGATGGAGTGACCTGAAGGTGTACTTCGGTGACTGCTACTGTAACTACTTGACGGGTTGTACTAGGTGAGCCGAGTTTGGGCTCGATTTATTAGTTATGATGAGATCTTACCTCCGGACTTGATGGAGTGACCTGAAGGTGTACTTCGGTGACTGCTACTGGAACTCCTTGACGTGTTGCACTAGGTGCACCGAGTTTGTGCTCGTTTTGTTAGTTATGTTGAGACCTTACCTCCGGACCTGATGGAGTGACACAACACGTCAAGGACTTCCAGTAGCAGTCACCGAAGTACACCTTCAGGTCACTCCATCAGGTCCGGAGGTAAGGTCTCATCATAACTAACAAAACGAGCTCAAACTCTGCTCACCTAGTACAACACGTCAAGGAGTTCCAGTAGCAGTCACCGAAGTACACCTTCAGGTCACTCCATCAGTTCCGGAGGTAAGTTCTAATCATAACTAACAAAACGAGCCAAAACTCGGCTCACCTAGTACAACACGTCAAGGACTTCCAGTAGCAGTCACCGAAGTACACCTTCAGGTCACACCATCAAGTCCGGAGGTAAGGTCTCATCATAACTAACAAAACGAGTCCAAACTCGGCTCACCTAGTACAACACGTCAAGGAGTTCCAGTAGCAGTCACCGAAGTACACCGTCAGGTCACTCCATCAGGTCCGGAGGTAAGGTCTCTTCATAACTAACAAAACGAGCCCAAACTCGGCTCACCTAGTACAACACGTCAAGGAGTTCCAGTAGCAGTCACCGAAGTACACCTTCAGGTCACTCCATCAGTTCCGGAGGTAAGCTCTAATCATAACTAACAAAACGAGCCCAAACTCGGCTCACCTAGTACAACACGTCAAGGACTTCCAGTAGCAGTCACCGAAGTACACCTTCAGGTCACACCATTAAGTCCGGAGGTAAGGTCTCATCATAACTAACAAAACGAGCCCAAACTCGGCTCATCTAGTACAACCCGTCAAGTAGTTCCAGTAGCAGTCACCGAAGTACACCTTCAGGTCACACCATTAAGTCCGGAGGTAAGGTCTCATCATAACTAACAAAACGAGCCCAAACTCGGCTCATCTAGTACAACCCGTCAAGTAGTTCCAGTAGCAGTCACCGAAGTACACCTTCAGGTCACTCCATCAGATCCGGAGGTAAAGTCTCAACATAACTAACACAACGAGCCCAAACTCAGCTCACCTAGTACAACCCGTGAAGGAGTTCCAGTAGCAGTCACCGAAGTACACCTTCAGGTCACTCCATCAGTTCCGGAGGTAAGCTCTAATCATAACTAACAAAACGAGCCCAAACTCGGCTCACCTAGTACAACACGTCAAGGACTTCCAGTAGCAGTCACCGAAGTACACCTTCAGGTCACACCATTAAGTCCGGAGGTAAGGTCTCATCATAACTAACAAAACGAGCCCAAACTCGGCTCATCTAGTACAACCCGTCAAGTAGTTCCAGTAGCAGTCACTGAAGTACACCTTCAGGTCACTCCATCAAGTCCGGAGGTAATTCGTAAAAATATAAACAGCAAAAATATGTTTTTTGTAGGTAGTAGGTACCTACCAAAATTTTATTACAAAGAAATACGTAAAAAAAAAGAATCTTTCAAAGTATCAAAATGAGTTCACTTGACTACTATTATCGAAGTTAGCGAGCGTACACTTGTGTGTATGACCCGTGTCAATGTAGTAGTTCGATTCTGTACCTATCAATTTTGCGAACGCACATAATCTTCCGTCGTTCGTCGATTTATTAAAATAGATTGCAACACAATCATCGAATTTAATATGGTGAGCATAATCTTTTATTCGATATTCCAAAGGCTGGGGGTACTAATGGAATTTAAGCAATGTCCTTTTATCCAAATCCATTCAGCCGTTTCAGCATGATTGAAGGACGAACTAACATCCATACTTTCGCTTTTATAATATTTGTAGGAAGCGACATCTGCCGTTTTATAAGATAAGGTACAGTAAGTGTAATATAAATGTGAGAAACAGGTGGCTGCGCAGTAGTAAATTTTGCAACCAAATGTGTAGCGCGCTGCGCGGTAATGGCGGCAAGACTCTGATAGGTTGTTCCTCTGAGTGGCAAGATGGCGGGGGACCGCATGTTCTCAGTCTCAGTCGTTCGTTACTGTTCTATGCATCCTTATGTCCTGCTCACACTTATTACGCAACTGTACCTGCGCGGCCGTTCGCAAAGCCTGGTATCAGAGCGGCACTGTTACGTGGGACACTCAGAAAGTTTTGCGAAACTAAAAAAAATTGTTCTATACGTACATATATTTTTATCAAATCTTTTCAAAGTACTTTCCACCAGCCTCTATACAAAGATTCATGCGCCTAAACCAGTTTTCAAAACACTTTTTCCAGTCCGCCGCAGACACCTCGTTTACAGCCTGCTCGAACGCAGCCAGCGCATCTTCCGGCGACGAAAATTGTATCCCTTTGAGCTGATTTTTTATTTTTGGGAATAAAAAGAAGTCACACGGTGCTAGATCAGGGCTGTAAGGAGGGTGACCCAGGAGTTTGACTGGCGTGCTGTCCAGGAAGTCCCTCGTTTTGAGTGCGGTGTGCGCAGGTGCATTGTCGTGGTGGAGCAGTAGCCCGCGGAGCCCTGTGTTTGGTCGCTTGTTGCTTATAACAGAGAAAACTTCTGGCAAACATTTGGTAGTATACCATTCGGCATTAATGCTTCTTTGATCCCGTAAGGGAATTGATACCAAGTGGCCAGTCAAATTAAAAAAGCTAGCGATCAAAATCTTACCCCCGCTTCTAGATCGCTTCACTTTGGTAGGCGTTGGCTCATTTTGAAACACCCAAACAGTCGACTGGCGCTTGGTTTCTGGGTCGTATTGATAAATCCAGGACTCATCACCTGTAACGATGTCGTAAACACGCCGAGACGAGCCTGCTTCAAATTTGTTAAGCATATCACGGCACCATTCCACCCGGGCCTGCTTCTGAGCATCGGTGAGGTTGTGCGGCACCCAGCGTGATACTATCCTCCTCACGCGAAGATGGCTGTGTAGAATATCGTGAACGCTTCCCGATCCAATCTTCAATATGTGTTGAATCTCCTGATATGTAATTCGCCTATTGTCTTGGATTAAATTTTTCACTGCTAGCACGTTTTCTTCGGTAACAGCCGTCAAAGGGCGACCGCTTCTTTCGTCATCCCCCAAAGTTGGTCGACCGCGCTTGAATTCGTTATACCAACGATACACGGTTGCCTTGGAAGGGCCTTCATCCATGAATGCCATTTGAAGTCTATCGTACGATTCATCCGGTTTCAGGCGACACTTGAAATCGTATAAAATCATAGCTCTAAAATGTTCCCGGCGCAGATCCATATTTCAGTGAGACACAATACTTTGAATTAACTCGCAAAAAATGTGGAGGGAAATTTTGAAATTGGAACTTACTTATTTTTACTTATAAATAATCATATTTTCGAAAAACATTATAACTGGCCAGTCTCCCATATATAAAAACTTTTTTTCGCAATACTTTCTGAGGGGCCTGGTATATTACTCGTACTGTACTGCAAAATCTGCCGATTTTCGTCCCTTCGCTGGGATCGGGCCTTTTCTCAAATTGATAAGGGTTTTAGGTCTTAGTATCAGTAGATTAAAGTTGAGTGTAAACTTAACTAAACATCTAATAGCATTTGACTAGGTCTGCAATTCTGCATATTATAATTTAATCCCAGAGAAGCAAAAAAATCAGATTTTTGTGTTTTAATATTTCGGAATATGGTATAAAATCATTTTTGTATAGTGTTCATACATAGTGTACCTTGTTGGAATCCCTGTATTGGTATCTGCATCTGGTATTTCGGCTGCTGCTGTGCTTGCAGCATGTTTGGTGTCAGCACCTGTATCTGCACCGTTTGCTGAGGATCGCCTAGGAATACAATTATCAAGTCAGTTAGTTTGCATTATGGTATGAGTTGACTACCTATGCTATTGCTATGCTTGGAGTTTCTTTGAAGGATAAAATGCGTAACGGAATTATCCGGAAAAGAACTGGAGCGACCGACATAGCCTATAGGATCAGTAAGCTGAAGTGGCAGTGGGCTGAGTTTTTTTTTTAATTCGACGAACTAAATAATCATAGATTAAGTTAATATTGTTCTCAGGTAAGCGAATTTGTGTTTTTATTGAGAATAAATTTCTGTAAACCTAAGTGGGGTAATGCGATCTGATTAACCCTACCAAAGCGGCTATTGGCGTATCACTCACCCGGAAGTATAGACGGCTAACATTAGTGATCGAAATTGATTTAAAGATTTCAAGTGGCGTATAGTGGCGACCTACAGCAGATCTATTAGACTGATATGTTGGCAGCCATCGGTCGTCTGTTATGAGGCGAGGGGTGTTATTTTTTTTGTATATTTTTTCATGAGATATAGATTTGCTCTTGACCGCAATCTAGACAGCTTTGTCAAGATGTGGTCGACGATTATATGGTGTATAGTCGATGTTTAACAAGTTCTTACCAGGTTTAGCTCCCGGCAGCGTGATGGGTACGGTGATGAGTTGAGGGCCGGCCTGCAACGCGCCGCTGCCGTCGATCGCACGCATGTACTGCACGCCACCGTCGCCCATCGCCACACACACCTGCAACGAACAATCAAAGTACAGTCAGAAATCGTTCCGTTGAACGAAAAAACACTAAGGGTAAAATCGCTTGCCCTTGCCCTCGATAGCTACGTGTAATGTAGCAGGATCCGTTCAAGGTAATTTGTCGATAAAATTTACCACCGGGAAGGATAGTGACCGTACGTAAGTTGGACACCTATTACAGTACAGTAAGTGCCAAAAATATAGACGACCAGACTTCAAAATTATAAAAAAACAAAGAAAATTTAACTGTACTTAATGACACAAGGGATGCTTCAGACAGTACACGACAACTGTTATTCAAACAAGAATTTAATTCCATTGAGATAAAGATTAATTTTGAACAGTCCGTCCTGATATTCTTGACACCGACTGAACAGTATATGTGTAGTTGTCAATTGGTAGACACAATAAAAAAAACTATTGCATCGTGCTATTAAATACACGTTAAACTAATCAAAGCGCTAAAAAGCACTAGCAAAACAGTTTTCTTTATTGCTCATGTTTTTAACTACCTACCAAAGATTACTACTTGCGGCCGTTATCAATAACCTATCTATCCACGATTTGCCTAACTAAAGATCGATATTTGACACAAAATGGAGCTATGGACCTTAAACGGGTTTCAAGATTGACAGAAATACTTAGACAGACTGCTGTAGTCTTATTGTTTATTTTATTTCTGGCCTATGATGTTCCACTGGATGGCAATGGCCTCCCTTGCCTTCTTCCACTCTTGTAGATCAAGAGAAAGGGCTGAATCAAATCTGACGGAATTTACGTCGCCGACCTTCCGTCGCGTGACTTTAGTTACTCGACGTAGTAACGCATCTTCGCTCAAATATGTACTGTGTAAGATTATCAACTCAGCCTATCGCAGTTCACTGCTGGATATAAGCCTCTCCCAAGTGGCACCACAGCACTCGGTCCTCTGCCTTCCGCATCCAGTCCCCCCCAGCACCTTCTTCAGGTCCTCCTCGCGGGGGGGGGGGGGGGGCGTCCTATGCTGCGTTTGCCGATTCGCGGTCTCCACGCGGTGTGAGATGTTTGTATGGATCGGAATGTTGGGCTACGAAAGGAATTAATGAAAGGCAAGTGCATGCAGCTGAGATGAGAATGTTAAGAGGAATGTGTGGTGTAACGAGAATGGATAGGATAAGGAATGAATATGTAAGAGGGAGTCTGAAAGTAGCGCCAGTGACAGAGAAGTTAAGTAGCAATAGACTGTCATCCTCCTCATCACATGTCCATACATGTGATGAGGAGGAATGAGGAGCATGTTACGAGGAAAGTTTTAAGTATGAATGTTGATGGCTATAAGAAAAGAGGGAGACCGAAGAAAATATGGATGGATTGTGTGAAAGATGATATGAATAGAAAGAAAGTGAACACGGAGATGACGGCTGATAGAGATGTATGGAAGAAAAAAACATGCTGCGCTGACCCCAAATAAATTGGGATAAGGGCAGGAGGATGATATGTGTATTCCGTCCACATAAATAAATAGATAGAATGGAAAAGTGGGCAGGGCGCGCGTGCCATCACTCTGCACCATAGAGCAGGGTATTTCAAAACATTTCTCAGTACGCCTTGACTTGTTTCTGTAAATACTGTAACAAAAACCCGCAAAAATGCCTTATTGTGCTGTTTCTAACTGCAAAAACAAAAGCTAATTTTATTAAATTAATGACGTCAACATGGGAGACGTGGTTTGTCCGAAAGTTGCCACGCATGAATCGCAAGTAAAATTGTAATTACAACCATTCTATCTATCTATTACTGTGATTCCGTCAGATGTGTTTCGGCCCTAAGTGTGGAGCAGCCTTCTCGTGAAGTAGTCATATCTTATTAAAATGATTTAGATCTTCTTTACCTAACTCTTTGTATATGTTGATAGAAGTGCATTTATTAGTCCTCTAACTCACAACTAAGTATTGTACACGACTAACTTTTGCCCTTTCCACAGACCAGTAAGCCACTAGACGCCTATTAGCCGGATACCCCCGGTCACAAAGCATATGCAGTAGCACTGCATATCTTACGCCCAGCCACCAATCGGGACGTCACTCCGTCAGCGAGCGGCACCAATCATATCACCGAACATTTGAGCCGACCAATCATAACGCGCCGTCCGCCCCCCGGTCCACGCCAACATTTTACGACTATGTTCTCATGCAAAACTTTGTTTATGTGACGTCTTGAGGCTTACTAGTCTGTGGCCCTACCCTAGTAAACGAACGACATTCTCGGCGTAAAGATCCGTTTATAGTCGTGAACTCAATATGCGTCCTATTCTCATTAAAATTTTCTAAGAAATTGTCGATCAACACAAACGCTTGGTCTGTTCTAACAAGAACAAATGAGCTGCAAGAATTTACTGACATCACTCAGACGTCATGTCTGCTCTAAAATAAATTGTTATATTTGAGGAGATGACGCGATCAAAAGCTCACTTCTAATAAGTTGTCAGAAAACAAAAAAAAACTATACTATTTCTATTATCATTATACTGTAAGATATGTATGGTTTTGACGTAGGTAACCTTTGTTTTTACTTTTTACCGAGATATGTCCTGTTTTATTGAAAAATGTTTTGCCAAATAAATGGTGAATTTTATCACTTGGAGTTGTAAAAGCAAAAAAACAAAAACAAAAGCGGTCTCGGCGGTGGTGGTGTTGTACACTAGTGAGCTTTTTCTCCTCACCTCCTCATTTGTGTTCTAATTTTAGTTTCTGAACATTTCTAATAAAGTAAAACCGGCCAAGAGCATGTCGGGCCATGCTCAGTATTATAGGGTTCCTTAAGTAGGTGTTACAAACAAATCAAATCGAATATTAATCACGGCTATTTTAGTTTTTGCAATAGACGGCAGCATTGGCGACTCAGAGAGTGATGTCAGTAGCCGCTAGATGGCGCTATACAGTGCCAAATGTAATACACGGCACTTGACGCCAGCATTGGCGACCCAGAGAGTGTTGTACGACGCCGCTAGATGGCGCCAAATTTAAGAAGTGTGTCGTCAACATAACACAAAGTTACTTTTTGTGATTTTTTCAAATAGAAAGTAGCTAAAGGAGCATTATTTGCTATGATCATTTTCTCTAAGGTCAATGACCTTTGAACTAGGACGTTTTAAGTATTTTTCAGTTTTCTCTCTATAACTCAAAAAATTATAATCACATTATACTCGAAATAATTTTAAAAGAGAGTTTTCACAAAGGTCTATCAATGTGGAAGATTATAAGTTTCTACATTGCATAGTGTAGAAATGGCAGGGGGGGGGACACATTGCAAGCCACTTTGGCGGGCTATATTTCGCAGTTGGTACACCTGATAAAAAAGTGGTGTATGAAACATTACCTTCATTTTAGTAGACCTATTCAATGATACCCCACACGAGGGGGTGCAGCGAAAAAATTTTTTTTTCCCCATTTCACATGTATGGGTGCCACCCCTAAAGAACGTAAAAACTATTTTTTTATTCTTTTAAAATTGAGATCTATATGCAGACTATTTTTTAACAAAATTTCATTTACTTATGTTTATAACTGTAGAAGTTATTAAGCTGTAAAGGATTAGGACAGACGGACGGACATGACGAAACTATAAGGGTTCCTTGTAGGACTTCGGAACCCTAAAAAGGTCGTTTAACCGTACGCAAAATACACGCTTGATCGTGGAGTTGCGGAAACCAGCCCGTTATACTATACTATACTAAGGTCGTTTAACATCTTTGAGACGTGTTTGAGACTGTTATAAGTTATGTTATAACTTATAACACATCGTTCGTTTATGTTTATGCAATAATGAATGAATGTGTAGTTTCTAAATAACATCTGTTTTGCTAGGTGCGGCTTTCACTAGTTGCGTAATTTGATTTATAATAATAATAAATAAATAATAAATATCTTCGGGACAGTTTTACACAGCACCATCTAGTCCCAAACTAAGCAGAGCTTGTGATATGGGTACTAGACAATGGATATAATACTTATATACTTTTTTTTTGTAAATACATACTTATAATACATAAGAAACACCCAGACCAACACAAACACTTATGTTCATCACACAAATATTTGTGTCCTGTGGGAATCGAACCCACGACCTCGTGATCAGCAGTCCGATTCTGGAACCACTAGACCACAGACGCCGTATATTATATATATTTCTTAGATTTTAGAACATCATAATTTTCTAAATTTCTCGATGTTTGAAAACATCAATATAGAAGATATTACTAAGACTATAGCATTTGTTCAGCTATTAGAAATTCCATGTCCAATGGCTTCGAACACATTCATTGAAAATCTATTTGTTGCTTTTCACTAGTAGTGAAAGTTGTTAGTACTTGAAAACTATTGAAGAAGTTAGAAAACTTGTACATTGCATGCATTTTATCACCTGAGAGCATTTATTTTAAAGATTTAAATTGTGGAAAGAAAAAAAAAACGCTCACGAGCAGGATTCGGACCTGCGACTCCTGGCTCAGTACGCCAGTGCTTTAGTGCTTTATTTATTTTATTATATTATTTGATACTTCTTGTTTATTTTGTTGCTTGGTTCTAATGAAGATAAACATAATTATGACCACAAGCCAGGTGGACCGACGACCTGGGGCCTGATTCTCAAACGTTCGAAAAGTTTCCGTTTCCGAAGTAAAATTTGACCGGCAAATGAAACAAAACTACCACTTCCTGCGACCATAAACGCTGCAAAGCATTCGAAAGGTCAGGAAAACTAATTTTAATAATAATACACGATGTAATCCGGTTAAACTAGTTTTATTAAGAAACAAAACGATTTGAGAACCGAACGGATTCGGAAACGCAAAGCGATATTTACGGAAACTCTTCCGAGAGCCATTTGTTGTAGGAAAGCACTCGATGGAAAATTAAAGATCTATGAATAGCGTTTCCGAATCCGTTCGATTCTCAAATCGTTTTGTTTCTTAATAAAACTAGTTTAACCGGATTACATCGCGTATTATTATTAAAATCGGTTTTCCTGAGGTAACGAATGCTTTGCCCCGTTCGTGGTCGCAAAAAGTGGTCGTTTTGTTCCGTTTTCCGGTCAAATTTCACATCGGAAACGGAAACTTTTTGAACGTTTGTGAATAGTACCGCTGAAGGAGGTAGCTGGATGCGGAAGGCGGGGGACCGAGAGTTGTGGCGCAACTTGGGAGAGGCCTATGTCCAACAGTGGACTGCGATAGGCTGAGTTGATTACGTTAAAGTGGCCACCTATAAATTACATTTTAAATAAAAGTAAGTCGTTTACGCACTAGCCTTAAAGCTCCATTTAAAAAAATATTTTGTTAGTCAGATTATTGGTTATTTGTGAAATAGTTCATAGGACGAGCTCTCATCACAATCATGGAAATTCCCCTAAAGATTATCAAACGGATAGGCACAACTTCACCACTATTTTTAGTTACCAAAAATAATTTAAGGGGTAGTCTCTGTTCATCATTCTGCATATGACTTGAAAAAAAAATCTGCTTGGTCCATACAAAAGTGGATATACAATGTGTTATTGAAATAACTGGAAGCCTCTTAAAGGGTCATTGTACTCATCAGTATGAACAACTTTTACTATGGGACCAATCATGAAATCGCGAAAAACTCAGCTGTTCCCTACATTTGTGGTCACATAAATCGACAAAATGTAGGAATCAGCTAATTTTTTTCCCGCGATTTCAGGGTTGGTCCAATAGTAAAAGTTGTTCACACTGATGAGTACAATGACTCCTTAAGAGGTTTCAGTTGTTTCAATAACACGTTGTATACTCGATCAAAATTTATGGAACAGCTGTTTTTTTTATAAATAATAATAAAAATACAGTAACATTCTGCGGTATATTACCTGTTGCATGCCGCCTCCATTGTTTGCCACGTTCTGCTGTAACTTAGCCACAGGCAGCTGGCCACCAGTGGTCACATAGTGTGTGCCAGCATTGCCCACCGCTGAGAATGTGGCAAAATTCATGTCGGTGTCCTCCTCACTGGAAAATAGTTGAGACGTCTTTAGATATTTAAATAAAATAAATAAATACTTTTGGGACAATTTTTACACAACACCATCTAGTCCCAAACTAAGCAGAGCTTGTACTATGGGTACTAGACAATGGATATAATACTTATATACTTTTTTACTTATAATACATAAGAAACACCCAGACCAACACAAACACTTATGTTCATAACACAAATATTTGTGTCCTGTGGGAATCGAACCAGTGATCAGCAGTCCGACACTCGAACCACTAGACCACTGACGTCATCACTTCGTTAGAGGTCGTCGATTTGATTGGGTTGTGTTCAATGTGACTGGGGGGGGGGGAGGGCAATGTCAGTTGTTGCTACACTGCCTGGTGTTTCAACTGTGTCTGAACAGCTGCATGAGTGCTGTTCAGGTGGTCACATATTTTATTAAGTACTTAAAAATTTGTTAGCTGAACCATTGGCACGAAAGATTTTTTTTCTTTTTTAGATGATAACACTGGTTCTTCGGACATCAGTATAGCTGGTCACCAATTTCTAATGGTGATGTACAGTTGAAATATCTGAAAACCTCTTAAGAGGTCACTGTACTCATCAGTATGAACAACTTTTACTATGGGACCAACCCTGAAATCGCGAAAAAAACTGCTGTTCCCTATACAACGCGTTATTGAAATAACTGAAAACCTCTGAAGGGGTCATTGTACTCATCAGTATGAACAACTTTTACTATGGGACCAACCCTAAAATCGCGATAAAAAAAATCAGCTGATCCTTATATTTTGTCGATTTATGTGAACACAAATGTCAAATATGTATATTTCAATTACACGTTGTATATATCATACTGATGAGTACAATGAACCCTTAAGAGGTTTTCAGTTATTTTAATAACACATTGTATACTGGATAGGAAGACGAATCTTGTGCTTGTCTCCTGTAATCACCAATCCACAGAGATGTAACAGATCCCTCAGTAGGTACCTACACTTCACTCATGGTAGCTATGTCCTTGCTATTCCACTTGTTCAGTATGATAATAGCAGTGGCCTACTTCATTTGAATTTAATTGTGGTCTATGCTATTGATTTTTGTATGTAGGAAGATTGATTAATTTAGCATTAATAGGTCTATTAAAAGATAAATAATCATCGTACTTTGAAAAATATATAATAACTTACACCACTATTGAATGAGGAAGGCACTGGGTACTGCCTAATTGCCTATATGCAATGGATAATAGTACAATGGGCAAAGCAAGCAAGGAAGCAGTGAGCAAGGATGGCTAGTAGTATTATCAGCCTGTAGTGTCCCACTGCAGGGCAAAGGCCTCCCTTCCCTTTGACCACTTGACAACGCGGTCGACTCAGGAGATGACGGGAGCAACTTGACTATCAGAATTGGTCCCGGACAGCAAAAGTCAGGGACAAGTGGAAAAGTATTATTTTGGACATAAATATTTTCACACATGTATTATAGTTACACCAGGTTTATGGGAAATAAATAATAATTCAAATGAAAGCAGTGATAGTGGTCTAACCAAATGGCCTAGTGGTTGAAAGAGTGCCTTCTATGCCAGAGAGTCGAGTTTGAACGCAGCATGCACCTGTGACTTTTCGAATTCATGTGCAGATCAGAATTTGATTATTACTTGCTTTAACGATGAAGGTAAATATTGTGAGGAAACCTTCACGACTGAGATTACTCCATAATAATCAATTACTGACTGTGTGTAGTCCGCCAACCTGCATTAGGCCGGATTGGTGGACTAAGGCCTGACCCTTCTCTTACTGAGGAGAGGCCCATGCCCAGAAGTTTGACATTAATGAGGGCTGATGTTATACAATGTGTTATTGAAATAACTCGAAGCCTCTTAAGGGGTTATTGTACACATCAGTTTGAACAACTTTTACTATGGGACCAAAACTGAAATCGCGAAAAAAAAACAGCTTAAGCGTATGGAACATCAGATTTTTTTTCGCGATTTCAGTGTTGGTCCCATAGTAAAAGTTGTTCATACAGATGAGTACCTTAAGAGGTTTTGAGTTATTTCAATAACACGTTGTATGTAAATAATAATGACCAGTTTTGGAGACACAATGTGTTTTTAATAAGATTAAAATACAAGTTTTTTGTAGACAGTGCTTATTACTTCTCAGTACCTATACAGTTATTTATTTCTTAACTGCGAAAGTGTTTTAGTAGAACATGTGAATACCAATGACCTCATTTTGGAGATTTGTATGATATTTTATACTTTTTACTAACTACATCAAAGTTTTTGCTTTATAAATAGTAGATACAGATTGAGTGACTTATAAGTTTAAAAAGATATTACCAATTAATCCGAATATGGTTATTCTGGCAGTATTTCAAAACAACAATTTGTTGTTGCAATCTGATCTTGATTACATTTTCGTGGATTTATAGATTCTATAAGGTAGTAATAAACCTATTACTATCAGAATCAGTCACTTAGAATCAGTGTTAAGAATTCTTCTGTTAAAAAGTAGTTATAAGTTGCAAAAATATTTGAATTAGAGAGCAAGTGAAACAGTTAATAAGAAAGTTGTTTGACTCTATATTTGTAAAATTAATTGCACAACAGTGAAAGTAGAAACTACTACTTGACACTAGGTATGTGATATATATTATACAAATTAAAAGCTTTTTTATTTTAATAGGAACTTTTCAACTTGCTAATATATAAGGTAATTTCCAAAAACATTAAAAAAAATGCTCATACTGTTATGTAAACATTGTAAAATATTAAATACCTACATAACACGTTAACAGAGGGTAGGTATTCAGTAATGTGACCAACATACTCTTAAAACTAACATAATAATGTTGGATTCATCCCCATACCAAGAGGCATCCTCTCTAGTGGGCATCTTCTGCATGTCACACATTGTTGTTAACCCTCCGCGCTTCGCCGCCGAAGCGGGAAAAAAATAAAAATAAAAATCACTGTCCCACTTGAGTCACTATAGTAATGCGTATCCCCACGTCCCAATGTCCCACCACCGCGGCGCCACTGCGCACGGGACTACACTGGGACCACGATGGTAGGGCACATACCTCTACCGACCACCAAACACAGCACTACACTAAAATTAATTCAACTACGGTGAGAGGCGAAAGATGATCGCCAGCTACTACTAATAAGAAAGTGGGTTAAAGAAAGTTTTTTATGCAGGCTCGATAGTCGACCAACGAGTTTGTTATACATACTGACAGACAATTGGTGTGTATGTGTATGTATGCACATGTAGCTCTAACGTGATCCTCACTTTCTCTTTGCTGTACTTTCACAAGACAGTGAGGTGTGGTTGAGGTTCACTAGCTGTGGGAAACAAGCTTGTTGGGTAATCGTCTTGTTGCATACCATACCAATCCAGTATGAAATAGACTTATTTTTACAACTTAAGAATTGAATAAAAGCCAGTCTGCGCATTTTGCAATGTATGTAATATGTATACATACATTTTGTCCTAGTAAGAACCTTGAAACTTGAAAGTATATGCAGCTTAGGATGTTTTGGCAATAGAAAGTTTAAATAAGGTCACACAATATTAATGTGTCATTGACCTCATAAATACGTGTTGGAAAGATTGTTCTATCTACCGGCTGCGCGGTTCATTCACGAAAATCATAAACTAATTCATAGTTGTGGGAAGTCAACATAGCATTTTTGTAATAGGTACTTTTCGAACCTATCATATTTCTGCAGGGGTTTTGGAGCTTGGTCCCATCATAGTTTCAGACAAAGGAATCGCAACAAAAATGGCCGATAACTTTTTAGTTACGCAATTAGAATTAAATAAAGAAAATTCGATTCATAGCATTTATGAGGGAACCCCACATGCTTGTGGGCGGAACCAGACTGAAATCGAAGGTTGTTCACCCCTACCAGTCCTTTTGACCGGCTGTGCGACGACCGCGCGTCGTCGCATCCCCACCATGATGCGTGATCCCCTCCATGTGCCGTCACCAAATAACTCCCGCTCCCGGCTCCTTCCTCCACCGCCAGGGAAATCGCGAGAGGAGGGGTTGAACACGCGGCCCTCGCGGCACTCTCTCGACAGCACTCAGGTGGCCACGCGCCCCGTATAACGGTACCACGGAGTACCGCTTCCAAAATAAGGTCATGGATATTCACACGTTGTAAACAAAACGTTATGTATCACGACTTACCTTCATAAAAAATCTTTTTCGCCAGTAAACTTAATTCTTCACTTTAACAACGCTCAAAATTAACTTCATAATAAAACTAATTACAAACAAATAAACAACGACGCCCCTTCTCTTTTAACATTTACGACAAATGAAATCCGCCATACTGTTTCTTTAGTGTACAAAATTTATCACCAGGTGGCGCATTAAATTCTTAACCGTGATTGGTCAAATATTCATCATTGATTTGACATTTATGCAAGTCAAAATGCCATAGTAAAAATTTCAATTGTTACCATGCTTCTGCTTCAACAATTTAATTAAAAAAAGGTACATTAAATATACTAATTATAATTATTAGACAACAAAATAATACACTCAAAACTTAACCAGGTATCACTAAAACTAGTATTAATATGGAAATTGTTGCCCACATCTCTGTATTCTCTCTAAATGCAGTTCAAATAGCAACTTATTGTCATAGTAGTAACTACTCTGGGAGGAACTCATTCCCGGGTCATAGCTTGGTCTCCGTTCAGACCCTGACGAAGAACTTGGTGAAGAGATTCCATTATCCGCACTTATTCCATTAATTTGACTAGAATCTTGCGTTTGTGAAACATTCGTGTTAACGAGGTTGTTATTTATGTGCAAGTTATTTATCCTCTTTGACAATGGCATAAATTCACATGAATCGTCCTCGCGAGACCGTTTCCTGGTAACAAATCAATTTATTAGTACCAAAGAAGAAACAAGACAAATAATAAACCTATTCATTCGACACAAATGAAGTAAACATACCTATTCTCTGTCATATCACGAAATATGTTATTCCCATTACTTCCGATACAAGTATTCCAATTTAAGTTGGCGATTCTTCCAAAAGTCATTTGTTTCCCAATATGTCTTTAGTGAACGATGTAAAATGGAAAACGACGAATAAGAAAACGGTCAATTTTATGTCAAAAGCAAGTCAAAAGGAACATTCAATTCAACATGGAACAAAAATATGAGGTACTTTGAGGGAGGGGAGAGCGTAAATTCAGAATTCAGCTGGTACAGTCACATAACTTAAGCATGCTGTTGTGAATAACTAATAAAAATCACCATAGGAGTGAAAGAGACAAAGTAATAGTGAACGTATCAAATTCGAAATCCGTATGACGAGAACAAAACGCATGGCATGCAGCTGTTTTTTTTTCAGTCAAGAATTTACGTTTAGTTTCCGACGCGAACACAGACAGACGCGAAGCGAATGGTGCAAACTATTACGAGTAATTTGCGACGGTGTATTTTAATAGTATGTAAAGCTATTTATAGCAAGTTATCATAGTAAAATATTAAATTGTATTATTTATTATTAGTTGAATAAAACTTAGTTTTACACGATAACAAAACGTTCGTCTATTTACTATATTACCCTGATGATAGATGGCGCTGCATACTACATCCGTGACCTGATGAAATACATCCTAGATACAAAATAAATCAATAGGTGTCGCTAATCGACAGACTGCTAAGCTGTAATGTTGTTGGCTGTTGCTGTTGAAGTAAAAACCGGCCAAGAGCATGTCGGGCCATGCTTAGTACAGGGTTCCGTAGGTAGGAGTAAATACAAGCCAATCAAATAGAATAATAATTGCAATAGACCTTTTAACTAGGATGTATAATGTAAGCCAATAAAAAAACAACGGTCATAGTCCGATTAATAGTTTCGGAGAAATGCGTGGACAAACATACATATATACAAACTTACATACACACACCTATAAAATTTTGCATATTTCGCAGTTCCAATAATATTACATACAACATGTCGAATTGATAACCTTCATCTTTTTGAAGTCGGTAAAAATAAAGTAGGATACGTTATTATAAAGGTTCATATATATTACAGTACTCTGTGTTAAAAAGTATGGCTGGCAACCCTAGGTATTTTACAGAACTTTTCTATAAAATTAAACAAAGATCTTCTAGTATTTCGCAAGAGTATTTTAATGAACGTAGTCGAGTCAAAGGCGCCACAATACAGCCGACTATTCACAAACGTGTGTGGATAGACAGCGCTGACATTGGGATAGACCATCATAACTGCTCTCCGCCTCCGCTCTGGACACGTTACCGTACACATGCGTAGCATTTCTACTTGGTCTGTGACACGTACCTAGAGTCGCCAAACTGTACAGAGTGTAATATTATTGAAGATGTGTACCATATAATAATGGAGTGCATTAGGAACGAACCGGAGAGAAGAGACATGTTGTTCTTAATAATGGTTTTTATGAGACCGGAGAATGTAATAGTATCCTGGCAGCTCCCAATTCGGAAGTTGCTAGGATGCTATATTAATAAAGGCTCGTTAATAAAGGAATCAGGCGTAGAGGTCTGTTAAGTTAATTTAAGTTGTGTTCTCCATAAGGTTGTTGCCCGATGAAGGTGTCATAATCTTGTAAGATTAAACCCTCTATAAATAAATAAAGAAAAAAAAAACCCTAGGTACACCCCATTTCAAATTTGTGGTGTGCTGGGCGCCACCTCTTAAATACCTACATACTGTAAAGGTTTTTTTAGTGTAAAGGATTAGGACAGATGGATAGACGGACGGACATGACGAAACAATAAGGAAGGTTTCATTGTAGGAACTACGGAACCCTAAGAACGGGGTGAAGATGCAGGGGTGAATAGGGACAAAAGTGAGCAAGGGTTTTAACCAAAGACATTTCTATACTGACGTAAGTATAATACCTTTATGGTTTTAACATTGAATTAAAATAATTTGTTGCCCACAAAGACTTCAAAAATGTTCTCTCTAATTTTGGTGAATTCTATTTGGCATTTTTATAGGTACATATTGAGATTTTACAGCACTTTTATAAGGTCTGTCTAAATAATTAGACTGTACCACAGATACAATACTATACTAGACTGTACCCACTTACGTCAGTAGGTATACAAAGTCTTTGGTACCCACATTCTTGAATATGTCCTTCCCCTCGTTCATACTGTGAGTATGTCTATGCTGTGAATATAATTACGTCAGTATAGAAATGTCTTTGGTAGGTATAAACAGAACCCTGTCACGCTGTATAAAGGCGGGTCTCCTGAGACAAATCTAACAAAACATGTTAGGCAACGACCATACACCCCAATAGACGCCTAATCTTGAATATAATGCGTACCTACAAGAAAATTTGCCACTAGCTGAGCTGAGGCGGGGTACTGCAATTCGATTAGCCTATCAATGGCGGCTATTGGCTAATCACAAATACGGCAGTTTTGACGGCTTATAAAAGTGGTCGAAACTGATTTGAAGATATCAAGTGGCGAATGGTGGTGACGTACATTAGTGAAATTTCATAGATGTGTTGGAGACATCGGTCGCCTATTATGAGGCGTCTATTTTGGCCTGTATGGTCGTTGGTTCACTGCTTACTGCAGACTTTGCCCGCGCATGTATTATTGAAATAACTGAAAACCTAAAAATCACGAAAAAAAACAGGACCTACTTAATGTCGATTCATGTGAACAAAAATGTAAAAGGGACGACTTTTTTTTTTTCTTCGCGATCTAAGGTTTAGTCCAATAGTAAAAGTTGTTCATACTGATGAGTACAACGACCCCATAAGAGATTCACATACTGGGTGTCAGGGAAACGCTCCCGAAACTGAAAGGCTATTATTATACTACCTAAACACAATCGAATACCAATAACCATTAGCCTTATACTCATTGTTTTAGTGATTTGGTATTTTGCAATCCCGTAATGTAAAGCGTACAAATACAAAAATCGGGATGAATGCCGCGCGTACCTAACCTACCTACGATTGCTACGACACGGACTGCGTATGCGAGCGGATGTCGTTCACCCCTAGCGCCAGCAGGTATTTTATTTGAATTACTAAAAAAATTAGTAAATAAATGAGGTTTTTTTGCAAATCAGTTTTATTTAACTGCCCAAAGCTGGTTAAGTATGAAAAATGCAAAAAAACTTAATTATGAAAAATTAAAAAAAAAACACATTTTTTTATGGTTTCGTATCAGTAATTACCACAACTATCACCTATCTTCGTTTTCGGAAGCGTTTCCCTGACACCCAGTATAGTTCGGTTTATCACAGTCGCGCAGTTTGATTATACTTTCCTATGATCTGAGCTCGCGTGGAGATGGCACATATTCACTCGGCAACTGTTTTTTTTTCGCGGAATAAAAAGCCCATTTTTAATTTTTTTTATTTGATTCACAAATTGGGTGTGACAGATAAAACAAGGCTAGGATTACAAAAACAATTAAAATACATAATAGGTGTCCACCCTGTGGCAGTGAACACATTATGCGTATCCGGGTTATGGTCTATCTGTGTGCCAAATTTCATCCAAATCCGTTCAGCCGCTACAGCTTGATTGATTGGCAAACATCTAAACGTCCTCAAACTTTCACATGTAATATTAGTATTAGGATTTTGCCATAATAAGCTTCCGATGTCGAGTCTTCTTTTTTTCGTGGGGAAATCCTCATGGACGGACTCCGCCCGTGGAAGGCGGAGCCAGTGTCGAACTCTTGCCGGCCGGGAGCGTGGGAACTCTCTGTATTCGCACATCCACCCATGATAGGTCCCAGCCCGCCACAAGCAGGCGAGCTCATTCTCCCCGTACGGCCTTACGTCAGCCGCACCCACCTGACAAGCGTGCGCGCGGAACACGACGCGCCACCTTCACAAGCCTTGGCCAGCTACACCAGCTGCGCTAGCTACGCCAGCTGCGCCTGCTACACCAGCAGCTGCGCCAGCTAAGCCTTCTACGCAAGCCACGACAGCACCGCAAGCTACACCTGCTGCGCCAGTTACGCCTACTCCGACCGCTACGCAAGATACGCAAACTACGCAAGTTATGCAAGCTACGCCGACTGCGCCAGCTACTAACTGCTGGTCGGGCAGTAGACTACTCCGAGTCCACCGCCCGCAGGCCCCATCCTTCCGTAATTTTTTGTAGAGGTTTTGTTCCTCGTGGTCCGAGCGGTGAAGCCAAGACCCTTGATCCCAAAAGGAGGCGCGAAAACAATTCAAAAATTTAATAATTCAAATGTTTTTTGTTTCAATTAAATCTAATTGCAAGCCCTTTTGAAACGTCAGGCTCTAGTTACACTACTCAGCAAGCACTCCTTCTGGGAATACGAGATCGACGGGGGCAGGGAAGGACACAGTCCCCCCGGCCAGGGTGAGTGCACACCGGGCCCGTCCTCGCTCCTCCACTGTGTTCTCTCTCTGCTGACATCAGACGAACACGCGGAGCAACTCCCCACCGGCCCAGATCGGGTCCGTCTCGTGCCATAATATTCGCCACGAGCAATAAAGTCCCCCAATCTAAAGAAGAGTTAATATAATAATAATAATGCATAATTTTAATTCTGTCTTCTTTCATATGCAATTTCATATGTTATTGTGTGCACATAAATTATAAATAAATAAGAGTTATTGCCTATGCCCACGGTGCACCGGCCCAACAAGCCAGTCCACCCTCTGGGCACGGGCAATTACTCTTCTTTAGGAAGGCCTCCAGACGTATCGAGAAGGACCAGCAGGAGCAAAAAAATAAACAGTTAAACTAGTTCAGCTACTTCAAAAATTGCCAAAACCAATTTTTATTAAAATAGTTAAACTGATTTGCTACAATCTCAAACTAGTTAGTTACTTATAGCACAGAATATCTAATAGTACTAACGTACTTATAGCGTCAGTTTGTAAAATTTTCCAACATCATGTAACCTACATTTCGAGCAAATAAATGTATTCTATTCTATCAGTCGCCTTTTTATGTTACTAGCTGCTAAAATTTGTGCTACATAACTCATAACAAAACTTTATTTTTCAGTAAGGCACACTTTGAGCCAGCACCCCATGTATTCCGTGTGTACCTGCTGTACATTTAAAAACAAATTATGTAGTGCCAAAGTAATGTCACCGGTACGTTCATCTTTCGGAATGCGTTATTAATTACGTGTTTTTGAAAGTGTGCACAGATGTGTGCAGACGAATGCAACGCACACGGATATAAACTTGTCTTGAAATTTAAACGAGAGAGAGCAGTCGGTTAAATTATCAAATTAACGCGTTATGTTAGCCGGTGCGGTATAATATCATATTTTGGTGTGATGTCGCTCAAATCGGCAAGTCGCGTGCTCAACGGGCTCATCGGCGCGTGAACACCGCGCTTTATCCGCTCTGCTGCATGTCGTGTGGAATTCGCCTTATATGGTAGCGTATGTGCTGTCTGCACCACGCCTAATAAATGTCTGTTGTTGAATAGAAAAACGGGCGTGGGAAATTGTGGAGCGAAACCTATATTTTTATTAGGCTAATGCGTAGGTATCAAATGCAGGCTCACAATACGTACCAAATTGCCCACTCTACCCAAAAGTACCTATCGAGTTTTTGGCATCGATCACGCATGATACGCCAATGTCGTTAGTAGTACTAGCTTAGCTGTTAGTAGTAGTAGTAAAGGTTTTTTTTTTCAAACATAATATTTAAATTAAAACAACATTTCTTGCAAGTTACAAATACTCAATAATAAAAATAACGATTAATAACATTATTAATATAAGAATATAAGTATAATAAAATCTTGAAAAATTTACTACATTTGTAGGAACGGTATCAACACAAATACTACCCCGACCAGACTACCTGTTTGTACCCATAGTCGATAATACTATGATACTGATGTATGGTAAAACTCTTGAGTTTATGTTTACATTTTTAGAATGTTTTTGTTCTGTATAACATAACGTAACATCACGCCACGCCTGTATTTCCCCGAAGGGGTAGGCTGTGGTGTAATAGTACACCCACATTTCGCCAGTTATGTTATAGTCCCATGTAATAGGGGGCGAACCTATTGCCATTGACCGGGCACAAATCCAGACTCCGGGCTGCTACTGAGAATTTCCTAATGAAAAAACCCAATAACACTTAGCCCGACCCTGGCATCGAACCCAGGATCCCACGCTCAACAGTCGCGCTTGCAACCACTAGACCAACGAGGCCGGCAATATAACGTTTTTGTTATGTATACTACTGAACCACACTGAACAAAACAAATATATAAATAAACCTGAAACCTTAGATTAATGAAACAACGAAAAAAAACAGGATGTATTATTTCGCCGCACCTGATTAAAAATCCAAAGTAAACTACCGGCTGCAGTCTGCGGGAGGTCTTATACTTTACTTTTGACATTGGGCACAGTATTGGGTCATTCATTTCGGGGGACCAGAACGGAACCATTGTCATTCTATGCTACTGTGGAATACCTATTCGAAACAAACTAATTTTCATAAGTTGTTAATGAAATAAAAAAATTCAAGCTTCCTCGGTATGGACTATGGAGATGTTACTTTCTTAAAGAACGGTTCAGAGTTGTTCACATCGAGTACCTACTATAATACTTTCTCTATTCATACATAGTCTCCTCACTTTCACGCAGAGACGGTATTCATTAATGAGATATGAGATCGTTCGCAAACTTTGATAATCAGATTTGGCTTCCCACAATGTTACCTACTAAAATAAGGGATTGTGTAAATCGACGGAAATAAATGTAATTTTTTGTCACACGTATTGTAGTAGCGTGTGTTCTAAAAATTATCATAACTATGTATAATTTTATAATAAGACTAGCTTTTACCCGCGGCTCCGCTCGCGTTAAATTCGGCTAACCCACGTCAGTCCAGTCCAGGCCAGGCCAGTCCAGTCCAGTCCAGTCCAGTCCAGTCCAGTCCAGTCCAGTCCAGTCCAGTCCACTGTCCCACTGTCCCACTGTCCCACTGTCCCGCTGCCCCGCTGCCCCGCTGCCCCGCTACCCCGCTGCCGCACTACCCCGCTGCCCCGCTGCCCCACTGCACCGCTGCCCCGCTGCCCCACTGCCCCGCTGTCCCACAGCCCCGCTGCCCCGCTACCCCTCTGCCCCGCTACCCCGCTACCCCACTGCCCCGCTGCCCCACTGCCCCGCTGTCCCGCTACCCCACTGCCCCGATACCCCGCTGCATACTGCCCCTCTGTCCCGCTGCCACACTGCCCCTCTGCCTCGCTGCCCAACTGCCCCGCTGCCCCACTGCCCCTGCCCCGCTGCCCCACTGCCCTGATACCCCGCTGCACCACTGCCCCAATGTCCCACTGCCCCTGCCCCGCTACCCCACTTCCCCGCTACCCCGCTGCACCACTGCCCCGCGGTCCCGCTGCCACACTGCCCCACTGCCCCGCTGCCCCGCTGCCCCGCTGCACCGCTGTCCCGCTGCCACATTGCCCCACTGCCCCTGACCCGCTGCCCCACTGCCCCGCTACACCGCTGCACCACTGCCCCGCTGTCCCGCTGCCACACTGCCCCTGCCCCGCTTACCCCGCTGCACCACTGCCCCGCTGTCCCGCTGCCACACTGTCCCTGCCCCGCTTACCCCGCTGCACCACTGCCCCGATGTCCCACTGCCCCGCTGCCCCGCTGCCACACTGCCCCACAGCCCCGCTGTCCCACTGCCTCTACCCCGCTGCCCCACTGTCCTACTGTCCCACTGTCCCACTGTCCCGCTGCCCCACTGTCCCACTGCCCCGCTGCCCTCTGTCCCACTGCTCCTGCCCCGCTGCCCCACTGCCCCACTGCACCACTGCCCCGACGTCCCACTGCCCCGCTGCCACACTGCCCCACTGTCCCACTGCCCCGCTGCCCCTACCCCGGTGCCCCACTGTCCCACTGGCCCACTGCCCCGCTGCCCCTACCGCTGCCCCTACCCCGCTGCCCCGCTGTCCCACAGCCCCACTGCCCCATTGTCCCACTGCCCCGCTGTCCCACTGCCCCACTGTACCACTGCCCCACTGGCCCACTGTCCCACAGCCCCACTGCCCCTCTGTCCCACTGCCCCACTGCCCCACAGACCCACTGCCCCGCTGTCCCACTGCCCCAATGTCCCACTGTCACACAGCCCCACTGCCCCTCTGTCCCACTGCCCCACTTTACCACTGTCCCACTGCCCCACTGTCCCACTGTCCCACTGTCCCACTGCATCACTGCCCCACTTTCCCACTGTCTCACTATATCACTATCGTCCTATGTCCCATGTCCTGTCCCACTGTCCCACTATCTCACTATATCACTACATCACTATCGTCCCGTCCCATTTCCCATGTCCTGTCCCATATCCCATCCTATGTCCAGTCCTATGTCTCGTCCCATGTGCCGTCCCACTGTCCTGTCCCATGTCCCGTCTCATGTACCGTCCTATTTCCCGTCCCATGTTCCGTCCCCTGTCCCGTCCCATATCCCGTCCCCAATCCCGTCCCCTGTCCCGTCCCCAGTCCCATCCCCTGTCCACTCCACTCCACTCCATCGTACATTACTATCCGCTCGTGCAAATGCCTAGAAGCTCCGATCTGTAGGGTGAGTACGCAACCCACGAATTATTTTTTTCTTTTTTTCTTTCTTTCTCAAAACCCATACCAGTTTTTAAGTCAGATCATCAGCTTTCAAACAAAAAAAAAAACATCAAAATCGGTCCAGTAGTTTTAGCGTGATGCTGGAACAAACAAACAAACAGACGTTTACAATTTTATAATAGTTAAGATATCTGTCGATCATCAGATTCACAGGCCTACTACAAGCTCTTCACAAGCACCAAATGCCGTCTCAAGAGTCGCAAAAGTTTTTTGTGCAGCACACAAGCTATCAAAGACCACCCAAATTACAATCACATGAGACTTTCCATCTTCATGTCTCAGTTTGGCGAATCGACTTGCGGTACCATTTAGGCAACAGCCTAGGTGGTGTTGCAGTTGTTATGGGCAAAGGTAACCGCTTAGCATCAGGTGGGTTAGCTCATTTCACAGAGTACTTTTGCTCGTTTCGCCATCCTATACTATAAAAAAAAACCCAGCTGCCGCCAGATGCAAACTATGGACCGAAAAGCAACCTCCTCCTCTTGAATGTATTACACCACAAATGAAGTTACCATGGACACGATCTACAGTGGCCAGTGTGGAAGTTACTTAATCGTCTTCGCACTGAGGTCTCTAGACTTAATACAGTTGCCGGCACGAGTCGTGAGCACAGATTTCACTGCGTAAGTGGTCGAATCTCTCTTCACAGTACAACAGACCAAAAACGGGCACTTGCATTGGCTTAAATATATAATAATGCATAATTGAATATACGTAGAAAACGGAATACTAGAATACGGTGACGACAAAGACCACCACGCTGGTACAATTTGTGCTCACGTCTCGTGCCGGGAACTATACCTATGTGTGAATGCGAGATTTAGGGGATCCCACAGTCTTGCTCATTGTGACTGTGATGACCCAGAGCAATCCATGTCACATTTGCTAGCGTGTCCCTTATTACACACCTGCACAAGAGATGACCTATTCGCCGCCACTGAAAACGCCATTGAAGTGGCCACGTTCTACTCAAAAAACATTTATACACAGATATATTTATTTGAACTATTGACACGATAAGAAGACACACTTACTTAAAAACAATATGGAACAAGAACAACCCGAACAACTGACGCTTTCATTGTGACGAGGAGGTGTAGCTTAATCCTTGATGGCACCAATACCAGGATTCTTCGGCATAGTAAGATAACTCCATGGTTTTTTAAAAGTATATAAGTATTATATACATTGTCTAGTACCCATACCACAAGCTCTGCTTAGTTTGGAACTAGATGGTGCTGTGTAAAAATGTCCCAAATGTCATCATTTCAGCCGAACGACGTCCACTACTGGACATAGGCCTCCCCCAAGCATGTTGGGGGGATATGCCATAATCGCCACGCTTGGCAGGCAGGTTGGCGATCGCAGTTGGTTAGTTAAATACTCAGAGAACGCTGCTGCCCATCCTCTGGTTAATCCCGTAGTCGCCTTTTACTTTTTCGTCCGGCACCACACGGAACTTATTAACAGATTTTTTATTATATTGGAGAAACCGATAAAACCCAGCACTGAAATATCAACATAATCCAATAAGATATATTTATGGAAAGGTTCAGCTTTTGATATCTCGGAATTTTTTTTCACGATTTAGCCTTCGTCCAAGGCTTAGCTGAAACAAATCACATTTCACCATTCCAATCAATTGGCTACAATGATGGGCTTATAAATTACATTTTCAGTCGTCCATTCCAGTACAATAAAATTTTCACGCAAAAAAAGCAACGGAAAGCTGGTTAGAAGGAGATTTTCACGAAAAACTGTGACCTCATAAAATCTGAAGCGACACTCGGATCCATGGGGACTTTTGATATTTTATTTAAAACCACATTATCAGGCTATTTGACATTTTTAGTACTTAGTAGTAGAGCTCCTCGTGATAGCTCGTTCGGGGAAGTACTTACCACCGTACCAATTCTGCCGCCAAAGTGATGCTTACTTTGCTGTGTTTCGGTCTGAAGGGTACGGTTGCCGGTGAAATTAGGGTTCCGTACCCAAAGGGTGCTAACGGGACCCTATTACTCTCGCTACGCTGTCCATCCGTCCGTCTGCTGTCACAGGGCTGTATCTTTGTAACGGCAATAGATAGGTAACCAGTTGAAAATTTCACAGAATAAATGTAACTATGGTGTGTATCACGTCACGACAAATACAAAACCGGCCAAGAGCATGTCGGGCCATGCTCAGTATTATAGGGTTCCTTAAGTGGGTGTACAAACGAATCAAATCGAATATTAATCATGGCTATTTTAGTCAGGGACCGAAAACCGCTATAAATTACGGTACAGGTATCGAAGATTTTAGGTAATTTTTAAGGTTGAGGTTACCGCTATCTGGGTAACCAAGGAAAAAAAACATGTTACCTCTATTTAGGTTAAAGTTTTAATACCGGTAACCTAAAAATTACCTTGTTTTCGAGAAACAGAATATCGCAATGCCTACAATTTGCAAATATGTTTGATCACGGGCTCGTATAAAATTCGTGGTGTGCGTCATCCCAGCGAAAAAGTGTCGAATTTCTTAATTCGAGATAAGTAAATCGTTAGTGTATGACGTCGTGTAATTGTGTATGAACATTTCAGATTTGTGTGTCCAACCCTTTTTGGGATATTCATCATAAACGTTTTCCGCTGGAACGACGTCTTCCCAGCGAGACTTTTTTTTTCCAAAGGACGTAAGTAAAATAATAATGTAAATACCTACTAAGCTTATGAATGAGTCAATTATTGTAACCTATCTGTGATTTTAAACATTAAGTAATTTAATTAAAATAATAGCTATACTTATTTTTTGTATAAATACCTTTTCTATATCTTTTATGTTGATTTTAGTATGTAGATTTTTATTATTTTGTTGTAGTTGATTTTTTTGCACGAGTTTTTAAGTACCTATACATACACATATCTACAATTGATAATCATTAGTAAATTGATACTTTTGAAAATAAAACAAATTAAACTGCAGTTGTTTTTCATTTTTACTAATTATTGTGTACGCACCTGTACCAAAGTACCACACCAATAACAATAAGTATGCTAACAATTTGGGAAGGTAAGCACCATGTATCGCGCGGCCGCTTTTTAGTACACATTCAAACTTGGTTGGTTTATCTATGTATTGCGCTTCTCATTGGTTTTTTGATTATATTTCTTTAATTATTAAGTGTATTGGGCTACAATTTTACAGATGGATAATTGAACTAATACACTAACGAATGGGATACCTTTTAATTTGCCAACCCATAGTAAACTCGTCCAATCGAATGGCGAACAACATCGTGGCCCAGACCTAGCAATTTTGTTCATAATTCATTATTTACTTACAGTACATCGATGAGACTTAACATGACATTGTGAGCATTTATAAGGTACAAATAAACTTTAACATTTAGGCTTCGGAACTCATATACGCAGTACTAGGACCTAATAACCTGATTTCATTTTAAAATTTATAGCTTCCTAGCGGTAATTTTTTTTCGAAGTCTGTTTTCACAAACATTACACACAAAAGAATCGCAACATGTGTAAAAAAAGTCACAACTATTCGCCTTACCGTTTATGATATCCAGCAATCAGCCAAACGTCACCGCAGCGGAAACTTGAATATCTTCGGAGTCTTTAGACACACAAATCTCATTTATGCATACACATTTACCTTTCGTTATAGTCTAATCCATGTAACTATTTTATTTTACTTACGTCCTTTGGAAAAAAAAAGTCTCACTGGGAAGACGTCGTTCCAGCGGAAAACGTTTATGATGAATATCCCAAAAAGCGTTGGACACACAAATCTGAAATGTTCATACACAATTACACGACGTCATACACTAACGATTTACTTATCTCGAATTAAGAAATTCGACACTTTTTCGCTGGGATGACGCACACAAATTCGTGCGCATTTGTGATTGTCGCGTAGTCGCGTTGTATTAGGTCAACGCCCAAGGAAACCTGCTAGAATTAATAGGGTGATACTAATTTGGAATTATCAGGCCATAATATAATTATAATCAAATAAGTCAGTCAGAAAATGAGTCGGTTTTATTCTGCTGATGAATTATAGAATACTGAAACTTCATATGTGCCACTGCCACCGGCATCTCCTACATTAGATCCGAATGCATCTACTGCAGAGGTAGATTCAAATGCGTCTGCTTCAGATTTATCTTTTGATATTTCATTAACTGGTGAAACCTTTATACAAATTACACGTCAAATTGTGCGCATTATCATGGGTAGTAAGTACTAGGGAACAATAAGATCAATACACCAACATTACAGCCATAATGTACTTTTATTAGATTGAAGATTTGCCTTCCAAAGTCTCACCATAATCCAACGGCTATACAGCACAATAGACGCCTAATGTGGAATATAATGCGTACAATATATTCTGCCATTAGCTGAGGCGGGGTACTGCAATCCGATTGGCCCTACCAATGCGACTATTGGCTAATCACTATTGTGGCAGTTTTGACGGCTCATGTAAGTGGTTGAAACAGATTTGAAGTTTTTTTTTAAGTGGCGAATAGTGGCGACCTACATTAGTGAAATTTTATAGATGTGTTGCAGACATCGGTCGCCTGTTATGAGGGATTGGCTGTATCGTCGTTGCCATAATCTATCATCATCAGACTATATTTATAGTCCACTGCTAGATATAGGCCTCTCCAATGGTACGCCACTGACATCGATCCCCGGCCGCTCGCATCCAGTTTCTACCAGCCACCGAATCGGTAAACGTAGAGTGGCAACACTCTACGTTTACCGATTCGCGGTCTCCTCTCAGGAATACGTCTGCCCCAACGGCCATCGGTTCTTTGGCTAGTGTGGCCGGCCCACTGCCACTTCAGCTTACTAATCCTGTAGGCTATGTCGACAACTTTGGTTCTCTGTCGGATCACCTCGTTTCGGATTCGATCCTTCAGAGAAACTCCGAGCATAGCCCTTTCCATAGCACGCTGAGCTAATTTAAGTTAGTGGACAAACCGTACCGTGTGTGTCCACGTCTCGGCTCCGTAAGTCATGACAGGCATGACGCACTGATTGAAGATCTTAGTCTGAAGGTTCTGTGGAATAGGTGACGAGAAGATTCGACGAAGTTTCCCGAATGCGGCCCAGCCCAGCTGTATACTTCTGCTAGTTTCTCTTTCTAAATTGTTTTTACCGAACTGAAATGTTTGGTAAACACAAACACAAAAAACTTTGACAGCGTCACCGAACGTTGTTATCAACAACAACCGCCTCCAGAGTTACATGCTCATTGAACATAAGTATGGTTTTATCCAAGTTCATCCAGACACCGATGCGTAGGGATGAATCAGTTAGGCCAACCAACATCCGTCGCAAGTCATGCAGTGATTCAGCCATAATGGCGATGTCGTCTGCAAACCGCAAGTGCGAGATGTACTCGCCGTTGATATTTATTCCGTATCCATTCCAGTCCATTATTTTAAACATATCCTCCAATGTGCTGGAAAACAATTTCGGAGAAATCACGTCTCCTTGTCTTACGCCTCAAAGCAGGTGGATATGCTAAGTTTGCTGGTTCTGGATTTGGACTGTCATTGTGGTGGCATCATACAGACATTTTGACACTTGGATATCAACTCAGCCTACCGCAGTCCACTGCTGGATATAAGCCTCTCCCAAATTGCGCCACAACACTCGGTCCTCTGCCTTCTGCATCCAGTCCCCACCAGCTACTTTCATCAAGTCGTCGGTCCACCTGGCTGGGGGGTGCTGTACCCTGCTTATGTCGATTCGCGGTCTCCACTCAAGGACTCGTCTGCTCCAGCGGCCATCGGTCTTTCGACAGACATGGCCAGCCCACTGTCATTTCAGCTTACTAATCCTACAAGCTATGTCGGTCACTCCGGTTCTTCTCCGGATAATCTCGTTATGGATTTTATCCTTCAAAGAAACTTCAAGCATAGCTCGCTCCATAGCTCGCTGAGTGGCTTTGAATCTGTGTTTTAACACTCCAAGTGTTAAAATATATCGTCAGTCAACTTGGCATCGCTGCAGGGACTCCAGAACGGACCAGGTTTCGATGGAGTCAAAGGACTTCTAGTCCACAAATGATAAGCACAGGGGCTGATTATACTCTTCATACTTCTGCATAATCTGCCGCACTGTGTGAATGTGGTCTATGATGCCATATCCTCCTCGAAAACTGGCCTGCTCCGATGGTTGAAACTCGTTGAATGTACACACGAGCCGATTCGTAACGATTCATGAAAACAGCTTATAGACGAGGCTTAGAAGCGAAATGGGCCTCGATAATTATTCAATAGGGTCTTGTTACCTTTTTTGAAGAATAGTACGACCACGCTTCTGCGCCTCGAGTTCTCCCTGAAACGAGGAAAGAATTGGAAATTTCCCGAAGCTCTTTTAATGGAGTTCGGTCGTAATTCCGTCTTCCGTTTAAGAGCCGCCTCGATTTCGTCTTGGCTAATTTCTGGCAGATCTTCTGTAAAATGTCGGGTCAGAGTGGCTCTAAAATCCTCATTTTCGGGGTCAGGTCGAGATGCATACGAGACATATAACTAGCCATAGAAATCTTCCACCTCGGAAAGGAACTCTGGCTTCGAAACGACAACATTTCCACGGGATGTGGTCAACTTCGTTAGGTGGCTTCTTTCTAAGGACTGGACGAGCACCTTCGACCCCCGATTTTTCTCAATCGATTTTTCAATAGAGCTTGTATTAAAGCGTCGGAGGTCACGTCGTACCAGTTTACTGATGCTTTTTTTTAGCGCCCGGTGTTCTAACGAAGTGACAGGTGGATTTTCCCGTAGTTCCCTCATAAGAGCCAGAGTCTCCTCCGAAAGCTTCGAATTCTTGCCTGTGCGTCGCATTTTACAGTCTCGTACCTTCATCCCTGAGGATTTTTACCACTTGATCAAGAGCCTGGTCAACGTTCTTTGTGGTTTCCACGGCAACAAATCTGTTTTCCAGGTTTGACTGGATCGTTTCAGATCCTACCACAGTTTGCAGCATGCTAGGTCGGGGCCTGGACTTCATCAAATGGATGCGCTCCAGCTTCAAGTCGAAATTCAGTGAGCCTCGGATAAGTCTGTGATCACTGAACTTGTATTGAACCTGTTGATTACTGAGACATCTCTGAATATGTGCCTTTTATCTGTTATAATAAAGTCTATTTCATTTTAAGTCATAGCATCGGGACTCAGCCATGTCCACTTCCTCTGGGGCTGTTTCTTGAAGAAATAATTCATCAAGAAAAGTCCCTCTTTCTCCAAAAAGTTGACAATCATTTACCCTATGATTTATGCTGCCAAAACCATGGGTGGGGTCCTACTACCGACTCGCTGCAAATCTGTTCCACTTTAGCGATGAAATCCCCCATGAAAACGTTGTAGTAAGCTTTGGTAATGGAGTGCAAGGCCTTCGAGAAATCGGGTTGTCTTCGAACATAGCCTCGACTTTATCAAAGAGTATGTCGAGCTCGGTGCGTAAACCTGCACGACCTTAAGGCTTTACCTCTTGGTCAGCTTAATCACAAAGTTTGCTACCCTGCTCGACACACTGAAAATTTCTACAACGTTGTCACAGAGAGAACCCGGTGCCGCCTTGGGATAGCTGGTCTCCCTCTCAAAAATAAATAAGGTGGCCCTATTCCAGGGTAATAGTGCCCTCACCCTCTCCGGACTTCACACAGCCCCAGAATGTGCCACCTTATCCTTTTGAGCTCTTCCTCGAGTTGCGCCAAGTGGAACCCCCTACCCTGCCGTTACAGTGATCAGGAATAGCAGGGCGGCCGGGAACGAGGGCCCGTAATTTTTGCCAGCTCGCCATAGAAGTTGTGCCCGTAATCGCCACACTGGGCATGCAGGTTGGCGATCGCAGAGCGATGCTTATCGCAGCAATGACGATGCTCCCCGTCACCCGTCTGCTAAATTTAACAACAATTTAGCAACACCATTTAAAATAAATGGTTATACCGCCATTCATCGATTGTCAGAGCCTCGTCTTTTGGCAAGTGAGGTTGACTTGGGGGTTGGGCAGTGGCGTGCATTGCATATAGGCAATTAGGCAATACCTACTGCCTTCCTCATTCAAATTCAATAGTGGTGTAAGTTATTATCTTTTTTTCAGAGTACGATGATTACTTATCTTAAAATAGACCTATTAATGCTAAATTAATCTTCCTACATCAAAAAATCAATAACTTACATCACAATTAAATTAAAGTGAAGTAAGCCAATGCACGCCACTGGGGTTGGGTTGATTTTGATATGTCAATCTTTAGTGACCAATTCGAGACAATTTTGTAACCCAAGAAATGAATTCATGACCACATACTTTGGAAGTAATAGCCCGATATTGGTGAATATGCTGATGTAACGTTCACGCTAACATCATCTTTATAACTTTATTGCAATCTTATATATTACATTTTGATGTATTTGTTTCTTTTTTATAGGTAAAATATGCATATACAACATTTTTTCGCTTTCGTCCCATTTCTATGTCACTACTCTACCCGCGTGATTGGTTGGCTTTGGTCGGCGCGGGTCGTCTCACTCGCCCACAGACTAAGAAGCACTCGCCTCGACTCTTCGATACACACACTGCGCTGTCCGCCCTTTGACTGATGCCGACGGCACGTGTAAGATAGGGGTAATTTTAATTTCGGTAACCGGTATGAATACTGGTTATATAAATAGTAAGAATTAAGGTTACCTTTAAAAATACCTGTAAAAATAATAAAGGTTGTAACCGAAAAAATACATGTATTAGTCATACCGGTTTCGGTCCCTGATTTTAGTTTTTGCAATAATCGGCAGCATTCGCGACTCAGAGCGTGTTGTTAGTAGCGCCATCTAGCGATAAATTCAAGAAGCCAAATTTAAGAAGTCTGTCAAAGTTACTTTTTGTGATTTTTTCAAATAGAAAGTAGCTAAAGGAGCATTATTTGCCATGATAATTTTTCTCTAAGGTCAATGACCTTTGAACTAGGACGTTTTAAGTATTTTTCAGTTTTCTGTCTATAACTCAAAAAATTATAATCACATTATACTTGAAATAATTTTAAAAGAGAGTTTTCACAAAGGTCTATCAATGTGGAAGATTATAAGTTTCTACATTGCATAGTTTAGAAATGGCAGGGGGGGGGGACACATTGCAAGCCACTTTGGCGGGCTATATTTCGCAGATGGTACATCTGATAAAAAAGTGATGTATGAAACATTACCTTCATTTTAGTAGACCTATTCAATGATACCCCACACGAGGGGGTACAGCGAAAAAATTTTTCTTTTTTCCCCATTTCACATGTATGGGCGCCACCCCTAAAGAACGTAAAAACTATTTTTTTATTCTTTTAAAATTGAGATCTATATGCAGACTATTTTTTAACAAAATTTCATTTACTTATGTTTATAACTGTAGAAGTTATTAAGCTGTAAAGGATTAGGACAGACGGACAGACGGACGGACATGACGAAACTATAAGGGTTCCTTGTAGGACTTCGGAACCCTAAAAAAAAGTCTAAAACCAAATGGGGACCGTCAACGTTCTTGTTCCCGCTCTATCTTCAAAACGGTATACATACCAGCGTCAAGTACTATTAGATATTCTGTGCCAGCGTCAGACTTGGTCTGAATATAGTGTATACTATGTAGTTTAGCAACAAATACTAAAAATAGGGCAAACATAGACATATGTGGTGGTACCTACGTAAGTAAAGAGATGCAAAAATTCACATTTCGCGTACCTACGTCTTTTAATAAACTCGTTTCTATGGGGTATCAGGTCGATGGGTGGTACGGAACCCTTACTGCGTGAGTCGGACTCACACTTGGCTGGTTTTTCATCTAATTGCACTGAAAGATTCATGCACTGAACTGAATAAAGAACGAAGGAAAGCGCGTTCCAAAGTCAAATATTTCACATTTTCATTCAACACGTTGTAGGTTAATTGGATTATACACGAACAGCCTTATGTTGAGTTGCAATTTGCACGGTCATTAATCGCATGCATTCAGCATTGATTGTAAAGCAGTGGCGGATTTACACATTTCCCTAAGATAGGCTGTTGAATTAGCTAGATTATTTTTACAATCCAGCAATTTGGTTGAAATTGCAAGAAATATGTTTAAAAGAGTTGTGACGAAAATATAGTCAATAGGTTCAGCGTTGGGCGCGAACGACGCAAGCGACGAAACATTTCTCAAATACAGAGTCATTCCAAATATGTGCAGCAGCATCAGAGTGTAGAAAAAGAGTTGCAATTTAATTTAAAAAAATACACAAATGATTTGTTTCACTGACTGAGTTCCTGTTATTTTGTTGTCTAGATTAACAACATCCGCACACAATCGGATAAAAACTTATAAAAAATACTAGACTTGCAATGTTCATTTCTGGTCTGATGCTAACCTGTGGTTTCATCATAGGTACGATAACTCTTCAACGGTGGATGTTGAAGAGTTAACACAGTTTAACAAGTAAATTGTGTCGTCGATATGTTTTCAAGCGTTGTCGACACACATTACCTAGGTAGGTACCTACATGTTGCTCGAAGTTTTCCTAACCGCGTAGACCGCGTAAGGAAAAGATAACAACTCAGTAATTGCAATACAGGTTACTGTGATTAATTTTGTTTTAATTTCCTCAGTTACCGGAAATTATCGTATGACATCGATATTTCGTGTAAATATGCTTGTTTATAATCTCTATAAATAAATGTGATGTTTTTTGTCCGTTTACGTGCACGAAGTTGTTGGGGTGATGTAATTCTGTTGACGCGCGAATTGATAATACGTTCATAACGTATGAATTTCAAACGACGTCTCTTGACACCAATCAAGGTCATACGCTACTTGGACAGAATATTAAAATATTATAGACACCACAACTCCTTATTCACGAACCATTCGTAGGTACCTAACTATAATTCGAGATATTTAATATACGTAGACGTTTTCAAGTATTCTTAGCCTAAGTTATTATCGTTTGTTTCAGAGTAGTAATTTTTTGTACTCGGTAAATTGAAGAGTGAACTTCGGGGCAAAAGTTCAATACCGACGAGGAAGTGCAGTGGGACATTTTGGAGGAAAAACTTTAGACTATTTTTTTAATAGTTTAGAAGCTTTAATTATGCGATGTAAAAATGTGTAGAGTTAAAATAAGAGTATACAGAAATATAATAATTAATAAAAAAAATATTACTTTTTTCTTCTACCTCAGGCTAAGAATACTTGAAAACGGCTAGGTATGTGTTCAATTATCCTGTTTCAGTAAAATTTTAAACATTTGTGTCATTAAAGGCTAAGCCACAGATAATATAATACTATACTACCTAGCTAAGCGTACCTAATGATAATGAGTACCTAATTAATGGCAACTAGGTACTCAGCTATATTTAGGCATCCACATGACATTAATGACATGGAATTAAATAAGTAGATAAGTACCTACGTAAGTTATAACTTCATGTGAATCGCTTTATCGATTAAATAATTCATTGAAAATATTTATTAATATTACTTATATCAACAATAATTTATCACTGATAAATGATAATGCACAAGATTTCCGTAATATGAGGAATTTGACTAATCTTGTAGCGGTTACACATTTCCTTTTAAATTTGATTACAGTATCACACATAACCAAGGTAGAACATAAACTTGTTCAAGTTAAAACATTGATAACAATGGGACAAATTGTTCTGCATAGAATAATAAACCTAATCGTTGACGTGGTGTTTATCGATTAATCGATTATGTAAGCGTTGTAAATGTTACCAATATCATCATCATTTTATAGTGTTAGGGCAATGTTGAGGTAAGGAAAATTAAAATGATGGTCCCAATATTTACCGGAAGATTATTAGGGTAGGTAGTAGACCTCATCTAGCTTCATTTCATGAGTTCCATAACAATCAAAGAAGGATAGTTATAGTTGTTTTTCAACCGTAATAAACTGCACTCAGTAGTAGCGGATAATAAAAGGCCATGTCCAAAAGAGTGACAATACCGCGAGAACTGGCCGAGTGTCTCAATACAATTCAATCGAATCGTTAATAATGAAACAATAGTAGCCCAGCCACGCATCGATCGGGCATCCGTTAGCCAAATCCATTCCGTTGGCGCTTTGAATTTAAATCGTAACGGACATGCGCCGGAGTCCCGAGGCCAAAGACACTGTAAGTATGACGCGTTTCGGAAGTCCTCTCCTCTCTGTCTTATCTAATTTTAGTGTTTTGTTCAACAGTGAACAGTCTGGGCCGGTTTTTTACTAACATTTTTTAAGCACGGTTAGCCGAAACACATGGCGGGAGTAAGAATTAGGTTTCTTTATTGTTCAAATTAAATGTTGAAATCTTTGAGTAAATATGTACTACGCACTACATATTTCCTCAAAGGTTGAAATGGACTAGATGCGGAAGGTAGAGGACCGAGTCAGCCACGAGCACAGATAATATAATACTGACCGAGTGTTGTGTCCAGCATATCCAGCAGTGGACTGCGATAAAAGACATTAAAATACTTCCCTATATAATATTTAATCTTATTTTTAACGCATTTACGCATGCGAAGCGAATTTAAGAAACCCAGCACAGTTGATCGTCGACCTGCTGTTCTACCATTCATCAAAGGGGTCACCGACAGAATTGGTCATATCTTGAAGCGTGCACAAAGAAAGATCAGCTAACTCCCGGTGAAGTAGTGAAGTGTCACATTCCCTTACAAGATGCAGGGGTCTACAAGATTGATTGTGGGTTATCATACATAGGGCAAACAAAGCGTAGTACCTATAGTCACTAGAATTAAAGAACGTATAGCTGACGTCAAGAACAGACGCTCCACAAAGTCGTCAGTGTGTGAACATGCCTTAGACAAACATATTTAATGTCTTTGGACAACCCAACCGTTTTCTTCGATTTGATAAACCACAAGTCCTGGCGAAGGAAAACCGATATGTACCTAACCTAGAATGCTCCGTGAGGCTATTGAAATTCATAAACACTCCGATTTTAATAGAGAAGATGGTTGGCAACTACCATCTGTTTGTTCTAAAAATAATCAAGTCCCAAACAGCACGCAACTGACGCAACACTGTAAAAGACAATGACATTGTGAGTGATTACTGCGTGCATGGAAACGATTTTAATTAATAAAAATTGAAGTTTTTAAACTTTCGCGAATTTCACTCATATTGAACTAAGTTTAATAAAAATTGTACGGTTGATTAAAATATTTTTTAAGAAATATCTGTAAAGACGCTTGTCATCTTAGTCTTCCTGCGACCACGAACGCTGCAAAGCTTTAGAAAAGTCAGGAAAACCAATTCAAAAATAATATACGCGATTAATAAGATATCGCTGACGTCACCCAAAGACGTACAAAAAGTGGAGGTTAATTTTCGATACCACGAGCAGTGTTCACGGTAGCTTAGTGGCTAAAGCACTGGGGTGCTGGCCAGAAAACCTCCACGTGTGCCTGACGGCTGCTTGTCGTTCTGGACACGTCTGGAGGGAACGGCAGTTGTTTGGCCGGTGCATCCCGGGTACGGGCAATAAAATCCTTTCGAGGGATTAACCTTCGGGGGATTTTATTGCCTGTGGAGTGAGGGGCCCGTTCTGGGCCAGTGTGAAGTTGCTCCACGTGTCCCTCTGTTGCAAACAGAGGGCACAGTGGAGGAGCAGGGGCGGGCCTGGTGTGCACTCACCCTGCCACTGGGCAGGCAGCGGGGGGACTATCTTTCCCTGCCCCCGTCGATCTCGTAACCCCAGGAGTGCCCGCTGAGTAGTGTTCTCGCGCCTCTTGGGACCGAGGGTCTTGGCTTGGCGCCCGGACCGCGAGGAAGAAAACCTCTATAAAAAATTACGGGAGGTAGGGCCTGCGAGCAGCAGACTCGGGGTAGTCTGCTGCCCGACCAGCAGCTGGCGTAGCTGGCAGAGCTGGCGTAGTTGGCGCAGCTGGTAAAGACCCATGAAGTGAGGTGGCGTACAGGGTTCCATGTGCGCCACCAAGGAGGGTGCGGCCGTCAGGCCGCACGGGGAGGTGGGGCTCGCCTGCTTGTGGCGGGCCGGTACCTGTCGGGGGTGGTTGTGTGAATACTCACGGGTTCCCACGCCCCCAGCTAAGGTAGTTGAAGGAACACCGTGGTGGTTTTAGTCGGTAAGAGTCCGACACTGGCTCCGTCTACCCCGGGCGGAGTGCGTCCATGAGGATTTCCCCACGGGAAAAAAAAAAAGGAGTCGTAGATTCGAATCCTGCTCGTGAGTGATTTTTTCTTTTTCACAAATCTCTTTGACTGCGATAGGCTAGCGCCCAAAATTAATATCCAATCTATCCACGATTTACCCTACTAGAGATAGAAATTTGACATAAGTTATGTCTAATTCTATCTCTAGTAGGGTAAATCGTGGATAGATTGGATATACTAGAGATAGAAATTTGACATATGTTATGTCTAATTCTATCTCTAGTAGGGTAAATCGTGGATAGATTGGATATTAATTTTTGCCGTAAGTTGATTGTTCAAATTAGCCCTATGAGGCTTACGCTTACCCATTAAGTTTTGTTTTGTCAGCTTATCACAAAAATATTTACGATAAGAGTAGATGAACTATTTACCTTTGTAAATAGTTCATCTACTCTATAATAATAAGAATCAGATGATCTTCGTAGATCAATCTTGTTTGTTTGATCAATTGTGATTTTTAGGGTTCCGTACCCCAAGGATGCCAAACGGGACCCTATTATTCTCGCTACGCTGTCCATCCGTCCGTCTGTCTGTCTGTCACAGGGCTGTATCTTTTGAACGGTAATAGGTAACTGGTTGAAATTTTCTCAGAATATGTGTTGCTATGAGGTGTATCACAACAAATACTAAAAACAAAAAAAAGTTTAAAACCATAGTCCCCATACAAGAAACCTCAAAAAACATGCATTTTTTTTCAACGTTTTTGTTCCTGCTCTATCTTCAAAACAGTAATATATACCAGCGTCAAACTTGGTCAGATTATAGTGCATATTATGTAGTTTAGCAACAAATACTCAAAGTAAGACAAACATAGACATATGTGGTGGTACCTGCGTAAGAAAGACATGCAAAAATTCATATTTCGCGCACTGTGCGTAGATGTCTTTTGACAAACTCTCTTAAATTAAATCGGTTTTTATAGGGTATCCGGTCGTTGAGAGGTACGGAACCCTTAATGCGCGAGTCCGACTCGCACTTGGCCGGTTTTATTTTTAGTATCGGTCAACACAGCCCACACACATCTTATTTTTGAATACATTTGCATTCGCCGTTAATTTCTAGTTTTTTAGCTTGGTTTGTAGGTACCAATTTTGTTTTCTTTTTTCCGTACAGCATTCCAATTCCACCCTTAAGCGTAGGAGTTGCATTATAGTATACAAAGTCAATTCAAGGATTTGGATTTTTAGACGATGATGTCATGTAGTTCTTTCACACCCGACAAGAAGATTATGAAGGTGGATTGTGGGATTTTACGCTTAAGGTTTCGTTTTCAAAACAATAATGAAATTCAAACACCTTCACGATTCGATCGAATCCTGAGTTGATCGACTTCTTTATACGTATTTGGCACCATTGTTACTCTAAGGTAAATAGCCTATCTGCATCATCTACCTAGCCGAGGAAATATGTCGTTAGATGCCTTGACCTGATTATTCCCGGCCGGTTTATTATAGCTGGGTGTTGATGAAGGACAAAAAGAGTGCCTTTATGAAATGACAAAAAGAGACCAACGAATTGCGCAAGAAAGCCAAAAAATGGACCCTGGCAAACAGCTCTGATTACTAAGGCAGGCAGAAGAAAAACAAAACTATCATCTAGGTAGGTATTCGAAGTCTAAGATTCATTCATTAAAAAAAAGTTCCTTAAAGAAAATGTTTATATTATGCCTATTAAAACAGCTACCTACTTGCTTTACTTCGTAATTGATAATAGCTCCATTAGCTCCTTTGTCTTCACTTTCAGTAGTTTATTTAGTTTTGAATTGTCTCGTCACTCTTCGGCAATGGTTTTTAAGCCCACGTTTCGTGTCGTATTTGGGCACTCTACATGTTACAAGGTGAATCGTGTAATCTTGCGTTTGTTTACGTTACTACTTAGCTCTGATTGGTTGAGCACGTAGGCGAAAACGTTTAGAGCAGTAAATTACTTCGATATTTTTGCAAAAGGTCGGATATCTTGGCCTGTCGATATTTTAAAAAGTACAGATATGTTGTTGCGCGCGCAATCTGAAGACTCGAAAACGTCCTAAATTGGGACGTTTTGCTAGTAAGTCTCCGTTACGTAGTACACTTCTTAGTCTGTGGTCTCCGTCAAGCCGATCAAGCAAGGCGCCGAGCGTGACGTGTGACAAAAAAATATATAAAACTTACTTTGCACTAGTTTATGAGTGTATTGTGCTGCCGCTGCGTACGGAACATATTTTTCGTTGATTTTGTTAGGGTATGAGTTATGACATATCTATACGTTTAAATATCATTGGCCATAAGCTTGCATAGTTAAAGTAACTGATACTTTTTCTTTCCACAATTTAAATATATTAATATATATTTTAATATATATTTATAGGCATATCTATACGACTTTGATTTAACTGCAAAGTTAGTTGAGTCGGTTAAGGAACAATGTTTCTTAATAAGATATCGCTGACGTCACCCAAAGACGTATAGTGGAGGATAATTTCGATACCACGAGCAGTGTTCACGGTAGCTTAGTGGCTAAAGCACTGGCGTACTGAGCCAGGAGTCGCAGGTTCGAATCCTGCTCGTGAGCGATTTTTTCTTTCCACAATTTAAATCTAACTGAAAGTCTTTCAAAATCAACTGAGTTTGGGTGGCTTCCAGTCTTTGTATACGCATTTTGTGTGAGTGCGGACCTATTTCACCATGGAGAGCGAATTCGGTCTCTTATGTACACACGGCTACACATCAAGCTGTACAAAACCAGTAAAGGCTGACCTCGCGTTGTAAGGAAAACCTATACAATGCGAGGTCAGCTTATACTGGAAATGTACAGCTTGATGTGTAGCCGTGTGTACATAATTATGTAATAAATAAATAAATGAGAAAACGTGACATTACTCTAATTTCTCTGTCTGTTTAAATTGTTTCTCTGTCTAATTTGTCTGTGGTGGTTCGGACTGCTGACCATGAGGTCGTCGGGTTCGATTCCCACAGGACACAAATATTTGTGTGATAAACAATAAACATAAGTGTTTGTGTTGGTCTAGGTGTTTCTTATGTATTATAAGTATGTATTTACAAAAAAAGTATAAAAGTATTTTATCCATTGTCTAGTACCCATAGTAGACGTGTCCGCCGATGCCAAAATCTCCGGCGGCGGGCGCCGGTAAAAAATCGGCGGCGGCGGCGTGTTTCCGGCGCGGAGAATTTAAACAAAAATTTCTAGCTGTTGTTTTTATTAAAAATTCAGATACAATAAAAAAAAACACAAACAACAAAAACAGCAAAATAAAAGTATTTTTAATTAACGGCTGCCTTGCAACGGCTGTAATTGTCATGAACAAATATAATTTTGTAATAAAATATAGAATAATTTTGTAGGCGGTTCATCACCATCATCATTTCAGCTGGAAGACGTCCACTGCTGGACAAAGGCTTCCCCATGCGAGTATGATAATGCTCCAGTATTACGGAATCAAACAACTTTTGAAGGGCGGAAGGATCGGTTTTCCACCCGCATTCAGGAGTTCGGCAATAATTCGTCATCACCTTTTTTTTTTTTTTTTGACGGAGAAAATGCCTATCGCATATCACACCACCCGGGGAGGCGGTGTGGGTATGAGGGACTCGCACCCACTAAAAACTCCGCCGTGTGCCTACTCTCGCCTTGAGTGGATGGGCCACGAGAACTGCATTGCATGGCATTCGCGACCCATCCAGCGCGGCCCATTTCAGGGCCTTCCACCTTTAACTTTAACTCTCTTTTAGCGATGTCCGGGCACACTTGGGACATCACTGCAGCTCGAGGGCCGTGCAATGCGGATGATAGACTCCCCAATCTATCACCCGCTGGCCTTTCTTAGGGCGGCATCAGGTCGTTGTAAAGCCGCCTGCGCCGTCCCGTCCTCTTGCGGCGGATCGGATCAGCGAGGGAGTCTTCCTCCCTGACCCGCTCCGCCGCTTCCTTCTGCGAGATGACATCCTCACAGAAGGACGCAACTGCATCCCAGGCCCCCCCACTGGCAGCCATGGCCCTGACCACGGCCGGCAGTGAGAGGTCTCCTCCAACTGCTGCAGTGAGAGCAAGGCGCTGCACCGCCCAAGCAGGACAGTGCGCCAGGGTATGAAAGGCCGTGTCCTCACTGCAGCCACACTGGTGGCACACGGGAGTAGCCTCCCGTCTCGCCACTTTGTGCAGGTATCTGCCGAAGCATCCATGCCCCGACAAAACCTGCACCAGACGGAAGGACAACGTCCCGTGTCGCCTCCGCACCCACTCCTCGAGAATTGGCTGGATAGCCCCCACGGTCCAGTGCCCGGCACTGGGCGTCTCCAGCCTCTCCCTCCACTGCTCCAGTATGACAGCTTGTGCCTCTCTGCGCCACGTCTTAACGACTTCAGGCAACGGGCGTCCACCACTTTCGGCCTGGTGGTCCACTCCTTTTTGGTAAATTTCGGCAAGCACTAGGGCCTCCAAGTCCCACGGGGGGGTACCCGCAAGTACGCACGCCGCTTCCGCAGATATTGTGCGGTATCCACGGACGACCCTGACTGCCATGACTCTCTGCGGTCTCCGCAGCAGAGCCTTGTTTTGGGCATTCAGGGACTCCGCCCACACCGGCGCCCCGTAGAGTGCCATTGACCGCACCACCCCCGTATAGAGCCGTCGGTAGGTTGCGCTTGGTCCGCCTAGATTCGGCAACAGCCGGCTAAGGGCGGACGCTGCACCAATCAGCTTCGGGGCAAGTTGTACAAAGTGCTCGCCGAAATTCCACCTTCGGTCCAAGACCAGGCCCAGATACTTCATACGCGTCCGAATCGATATGCTGGCACCCCCAATAGTGATGTGGGCGCCAGCCGGTGACCGGCGTCGGGGCGCATGAAATACCAGGGCCTCCGTTTTCTCGAGAGCCACCCTAAGACCCAGGGCTCTAATACGGCCAATTACGAAGGACGCGCCCTCAGTGACCAAGCGTGCTGCTTCCTCAAAGTTTTCCCCCCGAGCTGTGACGAGGGTGTCGTCAGCGTAACATATGACGCCCTGCCCGGGGGAGAGGTCACCACGTAAGGCCCAATCATAACCCACGTTCCACAGAAGTGGTCCGAAAACCGACCCCTGTGGAACGCCGCATGTGATGGACCTGCGCACGACTTGGCCATCGCGTCCCTGATAAGTGACGCACCGCCCCCTCAAATAGTCTGCCACCAGCTGCCGCAGGTACAAGGGCACCCCGTGAAAACGAAGCGCCTCTCCGATGCAACTGAATGGCAGAGTATTAAACGCGTTGGCGATGTCAAGTGACACCGCCAACAGAACCCCCCCTTGTGCAATCACATCCTTCGACTCAACCTTTAGGCGTACAATGGCGTCCATGGTCGAACGCCCTGCCCGGAAACCGTATTGGGCGTCCGACAAATTTGGGCCAACCGTATCTAGGTGCCGGACGATGCGGTTAGCGAGAATCTTCTCTAGCATCTTCCCCGCCTCGTCCAGCAAAACTATCGGCCTGTACGCCGAGGGAGACTCCGGGGCCCGTCCAGCTTTCTGGAGCAGCACCAAACGCCCCTCTTTCCAGGGCCTAGGAAACCGCCTCGACGTCAGACAGGCATTGAAAAGCTCCCTAAGCCTGTCTTCCATCGCCCAGCCCAACGCCAAGGCCAGCACCTTCGCAGGCACACCATCTGGTCCTGGGGCAGTTCTTTTGGTCCGCGCTCGCAGAATCACAGCCCCCATCTCTGCATCTGAGATCAAAGGAGGAGACTCAGACTCTACGTCCTGGTCGCCTTCTGTAAGAGCCATAACCGGGGACGGGAAATCTAATCGGTCAGGAAAAAGGGCCTCCACGACTTGGGTAAGAAGCTGAGGCCTAAGAGTTTCCGTCAGTGGGGGGCCTCGGGCGCGGAGTTTATTCCGCGCTGCACGGCACGGGCGCCCCCAAGGGTCACGGTTCAGGCTATCCAGCACTTCGCCCCTTGACTGCTTCTTCGCTTGACCGATTGCCGACAGTAGAGCCTCCCTGGAAACTCGGTAGGACTCATAGAGCTGAGTCTCCAGCTCCTGGTTGCCGTGGCGTAATCTGCGGACCTGCGAGTATATTCTACGGGCAACAATACAAGCCTCACGCAGGTCCGCCAACTCCCGAGACCACCAATAAACTTCTATTTTTGGGGGCCGCTTCCGCGTGCGGGGCATGGCTGTGTCACAAATAGCTGTCATGGCATCGCGAAAGCGCTCAGCCTCGACATCGACCCCCTCAGTGGGAGGTGGTGAGGACAACCACGCCTGAACAACGGCTGCCTCTTCTAATAAGTCCCTGTCGAGCCGGTTCATCGCCCACCGCGGGAATTGTCGAGCACCAGAGCGTAAAGCCACTCCAGGGCCCCGTGAAGTGGAGACATCCATACGTATGTATAAATGGTCGGACAGGGTCTCCACATTCTCAAGGACCCGCCAGTCCCGAACACGTGCAGCGACGGCAGGGGTAGCAAACGAGAGGTCAACTATTGACCCCCCCTGCCGTCGGACGCACGTATTTGCAGTACCAGTATTCAAGAGACAGAGGCCTGTAGCTGCCGCCCACTCTTCGACTGCCTCTCCTCTGACATCTGTCCTAGGCGACCCCCACGCTGTGGATTTCGCGTTAAAATCTCCCACGACCATAATGTGGCCCGGCGTCATCCGCCGAACCGAGGCCCCTAGTTGGTCGAGGAAGATTTCAAACTCGGCCAAGTTCCTGTTTGGGGAGAAATACACTCCGAAGAGTATAACATCCCCCCAGGTGGCCGCAACATAACCAGAACCCCTCTGTCTGACCGAGAGGGGCGCCGTGGTGCCGATGATGGCAACAGAGCTGTCCAAGTCACCTGCCCAGTTAGGGCGGGGAGGAACGAAGTATGGCTCTCCCACCACAGCCACGCCAATTGACCACTCTGCCATGGTTTGCAGCAGCAGGTCCTGGGCGCCAGCACAGTGGTTCAGGTTCGTCTGGAGTAGGCAATGATTACGGTCTGGGTCCATAGTTAGTCCGCAATCATTGTCTCCTCCTGCGACGGCTCTGATCGCACCACACTGGAAGCGGCCAAGGACGAAGCTGTCATGCCTCTCTTTTGTTTGGGGCGGACTGGGGGCTTGCAGTCCTTCCCTCCGACGAGATGGTTAGCAGGTAACTTTGCCGCTTCGCATACTGGACAGTGGGGGTCAGCAGAGCATACCGCAGCCAGATGCCCTGGCTTACCGCAACGGAAACATAGCCCACTGAAGCCAACGTCAGAAGAGCACATTTGACGTGCGTGCCCCATTCCCAGACAGCCAAAGCACCTCATGGGCCGAGCCTCCAGGATCTGGACCCTGGCAGAACTCCAGCCAACGAGGAGTCGGCCGGCATCGGCCAATACCTTCGCCGCCGCAACCGGGCACTGGACCCAGGCAGAGCCAACACCTCCTGTGCCAAGGCGGATTGGCTCAACTCGGACTGAGTCTGTGGGACAGCCGGCCTTTCTACCAATTGCCTCCTGTATATCCGGGCCAGTGACGGAGTCGTCAAGGCCGCTAATGCGCAATTCAGCGGCCTTCGTGGGTCTGGACCCTTGACGTCCTCAGAAAAGACTAACCGCAGCTTCTCTGCAATGCGATCTGCTCCTGCAGTGCCATCAGCCCCCGGGAACTCCAACAGATGAGCCCCGGTTGCGGCCTGGCGGAACCTGATATCAGTGATACCGAGCTCCACCAGGTTCACACTTTGTCTGGCTTTCGCCATCACAGACGCGTACGTTAGGCCTCTATTCGCTGCTTCAGGCCGCAGCGTTAAGACTACAGCAGCTGATGTTGGCAACCGACGTCTGCGCTTCCTTCTCCTTTTATGTGGCCCGGATGAAGCCCCATCTCCCTGCTTAGCGGTGTCCTTTGTGGAAGCATTTTCCTTTTATCCCTTCTCCTTTTCCCTTTGGCGACAGTCTGCCAACCATCCCGGGCAGACGTCGATGGATCCGGGTCGGGAACCTGCGCAGCAGCTGCGGACCCACTTGAAAGTGGTGTTGATTGCTGTAATCCAGCTGATTGCGATGCCTCCTGAGAGGCCATGGAAGGCCGTTTGGACCTTCTCCCAGCGCTGTTACTTCCAGCCACACCCCTAAGGTCCGCGGCTAGTGGTGGGCGGATGTTTTTCGCTGGCAGAAGGCGATCTTCAATCCCCGCGAAACGAGCATCAATCAATTTCCCAATCTGGGAGACAATGGAACGCATCAGTACGTCTTCTGAGGACTTCTCCGGGGCTGAAGATTGACTGATGGACACTGGCTTCGGCTGTGGTGGTGGCCCACTCGTCTGCGACCACTTAGAGTGAACCTCCTCCCGAAGAGCCTCCATCTCTTTGCGAAGGGCTCCAACGTCTTTCCGCAATCGGTCGTTCTCAAGCTGCAGCCTCCGAGTCTCTTCGTTGGAGCTTCTACTGGCGAGCTCCTCTATCGCCATTCTGACGCGCTCCGCTGCCTCTCTGATGGCACGTTGGCATTGGCCCTTAAGGTTTTTGGAATTTCTTGCGGTGTCCAAAACCACATCAATGTCCTGAAGAGCCGTCTTCTCCAGGGCCTCTGCTGAGCCAGCAGATCTCTCCCCACCCGTAGAGGCAGAAGTGATTTTGGCACTGACCAACGGCCCCACTTCCTCCACGTCACTCGCGTCAGTGCTCGTAAGGCACGCCAACGACACACTCGGGCAATCCGACTCGCTCTCATCGGTACACGAGCCGTGTGGCGTACTAGATCGTGCAGAACGACCTTTTCTGCCACGGCGTGACCCTCTGCCCCTAGAGGTCGTCGCCTTCAAAGGCACTTTTGAAGGCGGCAACATATCGCTCACAGTCGGTTCACGTGGCTGTTTTTGGCCTTCGCTTCTACGGGAATTAGAGGAGTGATCGGCGACAATCTGCTGTGTGGGTTCCGGTGGTGCAGATGTGCTGAGAAAAGATCCCAGTGACTCCACACCACGAGAACGTGAGCCTCCCTGGCTCAATGCGTCCAAACTGGACGGTAGGCGGTCGGTGCCCCCCCCCAGAATACGAGGGGCAGACTGAACTGGGTTCAGTGAGGGATTCTCCGGCTGCTGAGCAGCCGGTACCCTCCTGGGGTAATATATTTTTGCGAGTCGCCATCATGTATTGCTGATCACAGCTTTGCCTTTATTTAACGGGGTGGGGTCCCCGTACAGGATTTTTTAAGGGGTTGTCTCCCCGTGGTCCTGCAGGCAGGACCCCCGGTCCTCTCAATGAGGGTTACGGGTCGGGCCGAACGGTGGTCTGCATCAGACCTTGTCTGCTAGCCAGCCACTGCTGACTAGCAAACCTGCCGCCCCTACCTCTCCTCTCTGCTTTTAGTACCCTACTTCCAGGAACCTATCCAATTCCCCCAGTCACTAGTTCGCATCCACGGTCGTATCTGATGACAGATACATACCAGGAGCGAACAGACCCCATCCCCCAGTGACTGTACCCTCCCCGAATTCACTCCGTGGATACTACAAGGAGCGAAACGCACACCGTCCAATTGCTCGGACGGCCTGTCCCTCACGGCAGTCCTTAATGGACTCCTCCTCGTATCCCTCTTGGTCTGGACTCTCCCTTTGGACCATTCCGGCATGAGTGACTCTACCGGCATTGCCCCAAAGATCACTGAGACACGCAAGCCCCACCACGACGACAACGTGGGGATACACGGTGGGGAATGAGTGTTTGTGTTGGTCTAGGTGTTTCTTATGTATTATAAGTATGTATTTACAAAAAAAGTATAAAAGTATTTTATCCATTGTCTAGTACCCATAGTAGACGAGTCCGCCGATGCCAAAATCTCCGGCGGCGGGCGCCGGTAAAAAATCGGCGGCGGCGGCGTGTTTTCGGCGCGGAGAATTTAAACAAAAATTTCTAGCTGTTGTTTTTATTAAAAATTCAGATACAATAAAAAAACCGGCCAAGAGCATGTCGGGCCATGCTCAGTATTATAGGGTTCCTTAAGTAGGTCTAATTACAAACGAATCAAATCGAATATTAATCATGGCTATTTTAGTTTTTGCAATAATCGGCAGCATTCGCGACTCAGAGCGTGTTGTTAGTAGCGCCATCTAGCGATAAATTCAAGAAGCCAAATTTAAGAAGTTTCTCATGTCAAAGTTACTTTTTTGTGATTTTTTCAAATAGAAAGTAGCTAAAGGAGCATTATTTGCTATGATCATTTTTCTCTAAGATCAATGACCTTTGAACTAGGACGTTTTAAGTATTTTTCAGTTTTCTCTCTATAACTCAAAAAATTATAATCACATTATACTCGAAATAATTTTAAAAGAGAGTTTTCACAAAGGTCTATCAATGTGGTAGATTATAACTTTCTACGTTGCATAGTTTAGAAATGGCAGGGGGGGGGACACATTGCAAGCCACTTTGGCGGGCTATATTTCGCAGATGGTACACCTGATAAAAAGTGGTGTATCAAACATTACCTTCATTTTAGTAGACCTATTCAATGATACCCCACACGAGGGGGTGCAGCGAAAACCATTTTTACATCCCCATTTCACATGTATGGACGCCCCCCCTAAAATACTTAAAAACTATTTTTTTATTCTTTTAAAATTGAGATCTATATGTAGACTATTTTTTAACAAAATTTCATTTACTTATGTTTATAACTGTAGAAGTTATTAAGCTGTAAAGGATTAGGACAGACGGACAGACGGACAGACGGACAGACGGACGGACATGACGAAACTATAAGGGTTCCTTGTAGGACTTCGGAACCCTAAAAAACACAAACAACAAAAACAGCAAAATAAAAGTATTTTTAATTAACGGCTGCCTTGCAACGGCTGTAATTGTCATGAACAAATATAATTTTGTAATAAAATATAGAATAATTTTGTAGGCGGTTCATCACCATCATCATTTCAGCTGGAAGACGTCCACTGCTGGACAAAGGCTTCCCCATGCGAGTATGATAATGCTCGAGTATTACGGAATCAAACAACTTTTGAAGGGCGGAAGGATCGGTTTTCCACCCGCATTCAGGAGTTCGGCAATAATTCGTCATCACCTAGCCCAGCCCAGACTTATTGTTTTTGAGCTGCGTCAGAGCCATCCTAATCTCGTACAGGCTGACGTCTGAAATATCTTCGGTAGAGTCGGGTCAATCGAGCTCTAGGCTCGTTCGCCCGATTTGCAGCGGGTTTTCGGGTGGACGTGTGATAACTGTCCATAGAACATCTCGACCTCTCTCAATAGCTTTGGCTTGAAGGATACGACTCATTTATTTAATTTGATTCAGAGGTCTCTATTAGAAATGAGATTAGAAACGTCATCTTTGATTCTCTATACTTTTATAGAGAGATGTCCTGAAGTCCTGACTGACTGCTTCATCAACGCAGAGCCGAAACTACTCAAGTTAGAAACAATAGGACAGTAGGTTCCTTTTGTAACATAAATACCCACTAAGAAAGGATTTTTGAAAATTTTAACCCTAAGGGCGTGAAATAAGGGTGTTGGAGTTTGTGTGAAAAATCTTTTTAGGGTTCCGAAGTCCTACAAGGAACCCTCATAGTTTCGTCATGTCCGTCCGTCTGTCCGTCTGTCCTAATCCTTTACAGCTTAATAACTTCTACAGTTATAAACATAAGTAAATGAAATTTTGTTAAAAAATAGTCTACATATAGATCTCAATTTTAAAAGAATAAAAAAATCGTTTTTACTTATTTTAGGGGTGGCGTCCATACATGTGAAATGGGGAAAAAAATTGTTTTCGCTGCACCCCCTCGTGTGGGATATCATTGAATAGGTCTACTAAAATGAAGGTAATGTTTGATACGCCACTTTTTTATCAGGTGTACCATCTGCGAAATATAGCCCGCCAAAGCGGCTTGCAATATGTCCCCCCCCCTGCCATTTCTAAACTATGCAATGTAGAAACTTATAATCTTCCACATTGATAGACCTTTGTGAAAACTCTCCTATAAAATTATTTCGAGTATAATGTGATTATATTTTTTTGAGTTATAGAGAGAAAACTGAAAAATACTTAAAACGTCCTAGTTCAAAGGTCATTGACCTTAGAGAAAAAATATCATAGCAAATAATGCTCCTTTAGCTACTTTCTATTTGAAAAAATCACAAAAAGTTACTTTGACAAGACACACTTCTTAAATTTGGCTTCTTGAATTTATCGCTAGATGGCGCTACTAACAACACGCTCTGAGTCGCGAATGCTGCCAATTATTGCAAAAACTAAAATAGCCATGATTAATATTCGATTTGATTCGCTTGTAATTACACCTACTTATAATACTGAGCATGGCCCGACATGCTCTTGACCGGTTTTTCCTGGATAGATTCTCTCAAAACTTGTGAAAAATTATCTACGAAACACAATAAATAAAATAAAAATAAAGAACCCTAAAAAGGGGTATTTTTCTTTTCCCAAAACTACAACATAACATAACATTATGATGAGTACATTGACCCCTTAAGAACACACATAACACACACAACATAACATCACGCCTGTATTTCCCCGAAGGGGTAGGCAGAGGTGTAATAGTACACCCACATTTCGCCAGTTATGTTATAGTCCTATGTAATAGGGGGCGAGCCTATTGCCATTGACCGGGCACAAATCCAGACTCCGGGCTGCTACTGAGAATTTCCTAATGAAAAAACCCAATAACACTTCGCCCGACCCGGGAATTGAACCCAGGATCCCACGCTCAGCAGTCGCGCTTGCAACCACTAGACCAACGAGGCAGTCAACGGGGTTCCCAAAACTACGAAGGGAAAAATACGGAGCATGTTATAACTTTTGACGCGGACAAAGCCGCAAGAGCACTGCTAGTGTTAAAATTAAATATATTGAATAATACAATTATTTACCTACATACTTACCTACTAAAATAGATATATTTAATAATTTTCCTGTGCCATATTTGTTAATCACAATATTCACAATGATCACATACCGACAAGTATCCTCAGTGGAGGAAAAACCGAGTGCAGTTTTTCCTGAAAAGTTAGTTATTGGTGTAGTCAGCGTCGTAGCTAGGGGCTGTGGGGGCGGCTGTTAGGGGTGCAATCCTCAAGGGTGCGCAAGCAGACCCGCATCCGCAGCCTACAGGCCGTTGAGAAACGGGTACATTCATGGAACTACAATTTTGTTTTTTTTTTTTTTTTTTTTTTTTTATTTATTAAATTTATGCACACACAGATAAATAAAATTAAAATACATAGAAATGAATAGTACAAAGGCACTGCTTATTTCTATAAGAACTTTCTTCCAGCAGACCTGCGAGAGGAAAATTTGAAGCAAAGAGATGATTTGTTCCGTGGGTACATTCAAGAACTCACCCAAAATCAAAACACGAGTTTATGCTTTTGGCACTCGTGGGTCGCAGCAGAAAATCAGCGCTGGGCACCTTCCTGTACTTACCTGGTACCTGTACTGCTACCTAACATTATACAACTTTATTCTTAGTTTATAAACCTCTTAAGGGGTTATTGTACTCATCATTATGAACAACTTTTACTATAGGACCAACCCTGAAATCGTGAAAAAAAACCGGCCAAGAGCATGTCGGGCCATGCTCAGTATTATAGGGTTCCTTAAGTAGGTCTAATTACAAACGAATAAAATCGAATATTAATCATTGCTATTTTAGTTTTTGCAAACAGCGCCACCTAGCGCTAAATTTATGAAGCTAAATTTTAGAAGTGTGTTTCTTTTTGTGATTATTTTAAACAGAAAGTAACTAAAGGAGCATTATTTGTTATGATCATTTTTCTCTAAGGTCAATGACCTATGAACTAGGACGTCTTAAGTATTTTTCAGTTTTCTCACTATAACTCAAAAATTTATAATCACATTATACTCGAAATAATTTTAAAAGAGAGTTTTTATAAAGGTCTATCAATGTGGAAGACTATAAGTTTCTACGTTGCATAGTTTAGAAATGGCAGGGGGGGGGACACATTGCAAGCCACTTTGGCGAACTGTATTTCGCAGATGGTATACCTGATAAAAAAGTTGTGTATGAAACATTACCTTCATTTTAGTAGACCTATTCAACGATACCCCACACGAGGGGGTGCAGCGAAAAAAATATTTACATCCCAATTTCACATGTATGGGCGCCACCCCTAAAATACGTAATCAAGATTTTTTTATTCTTTTAAAATTGAGATCTATATCTATTCCATTTTTTTGTTAAAATTTCATTTACTTATGTTTATAACTGTAGAAGTTATTAAGCGGTAAAGGATTAGGACAGACGGACAGACGGACGGACATGACGAAACTATAAGGGTTCCTTGTAGGACTACGGAACCCTAAAAACAGCTGTCCCCGATATTTTGTTGCTTTATGTGAACATAATGTAGGGATGAGCAGATTTTTTTCAAGATTTCAGTGTTGTTAGCATAGTAAAAGTTGTTCATAATGATGAGTACAATGACCGCTTAAGAGGTTTAGTATAAACTAAGAATATGGCTCTATATGCTGAGCTGGTGTCCCTTTGGCACTTCTTTTGAGGGTTCCGTAGTCCTACAAGGAACCCTTATAGTTTCGTCACGTCCGTCCGTCTGTGCTAATCCTTTACAGCTTAATAACTTCTACAGTTATAAACATAAGTAAATGAAATTTTGTTCAAAAATGGTTTAGATATAGATATCAATTTTAAAAGAATAAAAAAATCTTAATAACGTATTTTAGGGGTGGCGCCCATACATGTGAAATGGGGATGAAAATTTTTTTTTCGCTGCACCCCCTTGTGTGGGGTATCATTAAATATGTCTACTAAAATGAAGGTAATGTTTCATACATAACTTTTTTATCAGGTATACCATACCATCTGCGAAATACAGTTTGCCAAAGTGGCTTGCAATGTGTCCCCCCCCTTGCCATTTCTAAACTATGCAACGTAGAAACTTATAGTCTTCCACATTGATAGACCTTTATAAAATCTCTCTTTTAAAATTATTTCGAGTATAATGTGATTATAATTTTTTGAGTTATAGTGAGAAAACTGAAAAATACTTAAGACGTCCTACTTCATAGGTCATTGACCTTAGAGAAAAATGTTCTTAGCAAATAATGCTCCTTTAATTACTTTCTATTTAAAAAAAATCACAAAAAGAAACTTTGACATGACAGACTTCTTAAATTTAGCTTCTTAAATTTAGCGCTGGGTGGCGCTGTTTGCAAAAACTAAAATAGCAATGATTAATATTCGATTTGATTCGTTTGTAATTAGACCTACTTGAGGAACCCTATAATACTGAGCATGGCCCGACATGCTCTTGGCCGGTTTTTATTCGTTAATTTTATTGTTTGTTTCAATAAATACATTTTCTTTCTTTCTGTTCTCTTCGTACAAAACAAGTTTTGGGGGGCGCAAAATTTAAATCTTGCACTGGGCGTGGGCGCCCGTGCCCATTACGCTGTGTTCAGTCTCAGGTAGGTAAGAACTAAGTAGTCTACATAGATGATATATGAATGTAGTTGGAGTATTTGACACTACAAACTTTTAATTGGTACCCTAAAATCAAATTATGGCGAGGATATCGATTTACAGATCCTCATCGCTAATAATTTGTCAAAGTCCGATGTTACAAGTTGTTTTACACGGAAATAGGAGCCATTTGAGAAAGTTATTAATGAAGACGTCAATGATTTATTAAAAATTATGCTAATATTTAGATAAAAACGCGCTATCTTTCTTCCGAGTACATTATCATTATGAATATTTTTATTATGTTGATTAGGTAACAAAAACCGCGAAATGTAAATGTTTTAATTATAGATATCCGAGTCTGCCGTGCTATTCCAAAAGATCTCACTAGCTAACTCACTTGTGAATTCGCAGAGTAAAGTAGTAAAAACAAAACAAAAAACATTATTTCACCGCGGATTCAGAAGTGAGTTGCGAGTGAGATCTCTTAGAATAGCCACGCTGAAGTCTGAATATTCATGGCACCGACTAGAAAATCTTCGAGATAAGCAGGTCTTCATTAATTCTCTTTCAGATAGCCAGGTCAATGCCCCCGCTAACGAATTATTATAATAAGCACGCACTTACTTACCTACCTAATTCAGGCATTTACTTTTATTATAAATAATTTAACATTTTAAGTGCTACATTAATTTAATTGCAAATGAGAATAATTTACAATTAGAAATACATAAATGTTATTAAATGTAACGGTGGGTTCAAGATAATTAATTTCGTGGAGTTTTAAATTCTACACAAATATTAGAATATATTTTCTAAAGGAGTTTTCAGATCATAAGATGCTGGAATAAAAGAAATATTGGGGAGAAAAGTTGTTGCTCTAATATTTACTCATGCCTCTGTCTAGCTGGCCTTAGCAACGCTGTTTAGGTAGATGCCCTTTGAACTTCCGCCGTCTTCTGTCAAGGTATAACCACAGATAATGTCATACTATATAACTAACATGTTTCCTTTTTAGGGTTCCGAAGTCCTACAAGGAACCCTTATAGTTTCGTCATGTCTGTCCGTCTGTCCGTCTGTCCTAATCCTTTACAGCTTAATAACTTCTACAGTTATAAACATATGTAAATGAAATTTTGTTAAAAAATAGTCTGCATATAGATCTCAATTTTAAAAGAATAAAAAAATAGTTTTTACGTTCTTTAGGGGTGGCGCCCATACATGTGAAATGGGGAAAAAATATTTTTTTTCGCTGCACCCCATCGTGTGGGGTATCATTGAATAGGTCTACTAAAATGAAGGTAATGTTTCATACACCACTTTTTTATCAGGTGTACCATCTGCGAAATATAGCCCGCCAAAGTGGCTTGCAATGTGTCCCCCCCCCTGCCATTTCTAAACTATGCAACGTAGAAACTTATAATCTTCCATATTGATAGACCTTTGTGAAAACTCTCTTTTAAAATTATTTCGAGTATAATGTGATTATAATTTTTTGAGTTATAGACAGAAAACTGAAAAATACTTAAAACGTCCTAGTTCAAAGGTCATTGACCTTAGAGAAAAATTATCATGGCAAATAATGCTCCTTTAGCTACTTTCTATTTGAAAAAATCACAAAAAGTAACTTTGACATCAATCAGACTTCTTAAATTTGGCTTCTTGAATTTATCGCTAGATGGCGCTACTAACAACACGCTCTGAGTCGCGAATGCTGCCGATTATTGCAAAAACTAAAATAGCCATGATTAATATTCGATTTGATTCGTTATTACACCTACTTAAGGAACCCTATAATACTGAGCATGGCCCGACATGCTCTTGGCCGGTTTTTCATTATTCTTTTCATATATTTTTTTTTTTTTTTTCTCTCAAGAGTTATCCCTGTTTACGGTTCACAACCTTCTACGAATATATCTTCGATTACTACTGTTTATTTTTGCAATGTTTATTAGTAATACAGCTACTAATTCTACCATACTGTCGTCTTTTCTGACTGACAAATACTCGTAAACAGCATATGGTGCTATCTCAAGTGAAAACATCTACAAGGACTAAAATACGTTGTATGCAAGTTTTTACAGCCACTTCGCCAGTTCACCTTGACACCGTTTGCTTTTCGTTTCCTTCCTTCCCACAATGTTCTTGTTGTGGTGCTAATTTTACACACCTGCTCCCAATTCCATTGGCCACGGTGTGTACACATGTCAAATAGCATTTCTACATGAGGCCATGTTGGTGCATCCACGCGCGGTTCCAGCCCAAGATTTTGGGGGGGGTCAGCTTGGCTTACGTAATACGTACACTTTCAAGGTCCAAATGTACCAGCAAAACCTGTTTTTTTTTTAATTTACGCAATAACGACAGCAAAAAATTTTGAAGTTAGTATAATATGCAACAGAATAGGTAGTTACTTCCAAAACGCGCGTTGACAAAGAAGAAACTATCGGCGCGTACAAATACGTAATTTTACATATTCATGCGAAAAGTTGAGTGTATTTTTTGGAGTTTTAGACTACTACTCGTGCAGATAAAGAATGAGATTGAAAATGGCGGCATTTGTATTTTCCTCTCGCTCACAGTATTGTGTGAGCGTACGTGAGACACATAGAATAAAAATGCCACCATTTTCAATTCCATTTATTATCCCCGCCGAGTGATATATATACTTATTATAAAAATGTAGCACAACAAAAGCCCAAAATACACATAAACGAGGAAGCGCGAGCGCAACGAGCGCAAATTTTTTCAATTTTATTAATTTTTTCACCTCCAAATATTCAATCGCTTGTGCCTTTAACATAGTAACCAATCGCAACGGCAGGCTCGTGCAAAGTAGCGCAAACCGTTCAACAAAATGAAATATCGCCGTCGTGTGTGATATTATTTATCGTTGAATTGGAAATTTCATCCATACTTTATTTTGAGCAAAATAATACCCAATACCCATGCTGTAAATTGAACTTTAGTAGGTACTTGTACTTACCTACACAAAATTCCAAAATAATGTTAAGTATTTTTTTAACGTACGAGTAGATGTCGTGACAACTCATTATGTGAAATAACACTTAATCTTTCTTATAATAAAACAAAGTTTAAACGGATTAAATCGCGTATATTATTTAAATATTGCGTATATTTTTTTAATATTTCTTGTTTAGTTGTTAGGATAATTTTGAGGTACAGCTTGGATGGTTTTTGGGGGGGGTCATGACCCCTGTGACCCCCCCTCTAGAACCGCGCCTGGGTGCATCATGATAATTTTCTCTACTTCTCGGGCCGTTTTGGTATACCTAGCAAAGTTTAAATAAATAAATAAATATTAATCAAATATTTTTGGGACATTTTACACATAACCATCTAGTCCCAAACTAAGTCTACTCCCGTTTGACGATATTCGATAAATCGTACGATTCATCGCACAATTTGCTACTCCGTTCAACCATCGTTCCCTCATCGCATGCGATGATCGTGTTTTGACGTTTGTTTCTCTGATCTCCGGTAAATTGTATATGACTATGAACCGTAGTCTATCTTAATTGTGCCTTTTTTATGTGCCTATCTTTATTGTGTAGATATTAGTCGGAACGAAAGTTCGTACTTCGTTTGTCGTTCGTAAAACGCGAGTAGAGCCCCAGAGCTTGTGCTTGTGCTATGGGTACTAGACAATGGATAACATTACCCTATAGCTAATGCTATTTAAAGTGATAAATAAATTCATAAGTATACATACCTACACCTACCTGTGTACCCTCGACCGCACGCCATTGGTAACACTTGAATTACGAAAACCGCTCTTACTGCTTACGAAATAAAGATGCTTTCAAGGTCAAACTGTTACCACTGACGTGCGGTCGGCTATTCCTATGTCGAGGGGCTCGTGGCTAAGTAGTAACTGCGCGGATTGTAGGTATAATCTGCGAGGGTAAGCTACACTTGCCGTGGTCAGTCGCTGGATTGGTGACCATTTCGTTGCACATCGAGAACCCTCCGTGCCTCGGAGAGCACGTTATGTGTATGCGGTTCCGTACGAATATCTGTGGCAGCCGTTACGGGTAGTCAGAAGCCCGAACATCTGACAACTGGTCTAACATCCGAATGTCGGTAACTAGTAACTGGTTTGAGGCCAGGGGGTCTGGTGGCAGTCGCTCCGTGTAAAATACTGATGTTCAGCCGCATCTGGGTTAGACTGGAAGCCGACCCCAACGTAGTTGGCAAGGCAAAAAGGTTTGGAGGATGATACCTACGTACCTATAAATCAATAAATTAATTAATATCTTTGGGTCATTTTTACACAGCACCATCTAGTCCCAAACTAAGCAGAGCTTGTGCTATGGGTACTAGACAATGGATATAATACTTACATACATAACCAGCCCATTACTGTCCCACTGCTGGGCACGGGCCTCTTCTCAGTACGAGAAGGCTAAGGCCTTAGTCCACAACACTGGCCCAGTGCGGGTTGGCGGACTACACACACCATTGAGAACTGTATGGAGCACTCTCAGGTGTGCAGGTTTCCTCACGATGTTTTCCTTCACCGTTAAAGCAAGTGATAATCGAATATAAATCAATCTATATCTATACTATAATAAAACTGTAAAGGTCGAAAAGTCTGTACATTGAGTTTTTTTTCGCGAAAACCGGCTAGGGGGACTAGAAATAAGCTATAGAACACGAATCAATCGTTTAAAAAATTTATGTCTGTCTGTCTGTCTGTTTGTTACCTCATCACGTGAAAACGGCTGAACGGATCGTAATAAAACTTAGCATTTGTATTGGTATTAGTCTAACTTAAAATATAGGGTATGTTTTATCTGAATCGGTCGAGTAGATCCAGCGATACAGCTTGACCCCTCTATTGTATTAAGTTGCATACAAAGTAGAGGTCATGATTGTTGGTTGTATGCAGGTTGCAGGTTCCTAAAAATACAACTGGATTCTATTAGTATTATAGAAAATATAGAATAACATAACATAGCCCATCACTGTCCCGCTGCTGGGCATGGCCTTCTTCTTGGAATGAGAAGAGTTAAGGAACTGGATATTGTTAGTGTAATAGATTATCATAACATAATCAGCTCATTACCTACTGCCCCACTGCTGGGCACGGACCTCTTCTCGGAACGAGAAGAGTTAAGAAACTAGAAAATATAGAATAACATAACGTAGTCAACCCATTACTGTCCCACTACTGGGTATGGCCCTCTTCTCAAAATGAGAAGAGTTAATGAACTGGATATTATTAGTATTCTAGAATAACATAACATTACCAGCCCAGTACAATCCCACTGCTGGACACGGGCCTCTTCTCAGCATAAGAAGAGATGTGGTTAGTGTTATAGAATAACCATATCAGCCCAATTACTTCCCACTGCTGGGCACGAGCGTCTTCTCAGTATGAGGGAGTTTAGGGCTAATTCCATGAAATTCCATCACCTTAGCCGGTTGGTTGTAAAAACAAAATATAGTATGGTCGGTAAATAGTGTAATCGTCTGTGTAGGCGCTTATATGTATATATTTGAATATATTGTGTTCATAATTATGACACGATGTTATTTTCCGACATCCACGCGGACGGAGTCGCGGGCACAGCTAGTAATAAATACAATCAATCAATAATACTTACATTCTTTTTTTTTGTTGTAAATACATACTTATAATACAGAAGAAATACCCAGACCAACACAAACACTTGTATTCATCACACAAATATTTGTGTTCTGTGGGAATCGAACTCATCAACCTCGTGATCAGAAGTATTCAGCAGTCCGACCCTCGAACCAATAGACCACAGAGGTCGTCAAATGTAAGTTTGACCACCTATGTAAATTTCAGCAGAGGTATAAATACATAACGTCGCAGTTTCCCATTAATTATTAATTAATTACGTAGGTATTATTCTCCCGTTGTAGGTACATTAATTAGGTCTCTTTGTAGAGATACCTTGTTATTGTAATATTCTGACGTCCATTATTACAATTATTAAAGTAAAATCTTTATTGGTGTGATTACCATCCATCCATTACCATTTTACTATCTTGCATGCCCTGTGTGTACACTCATGTTTTGAACAAATAAATGATCTTGAATCTTGTTTCTTATTACAAAATCTGGCAGTTGGCTTACACTCATACATTATAATTATTTTTTCCACTGCAAAGTTTGTCTTTCAATCCGACTTACCTTTTCGTTACAGCAATGCATGTTCAGTGCTTATAAAAAAAATATAAATGTCACTAAGTTGATTATTAATAATAAATTAATAGTTTAAAAACACTAGAAATACACGCTTCAAAGTCCATTACGTGACCTTTCTCACAAGTGCAAACACGACTATGATACGATATTCCATCATGAAGTACCAGTTCATATCTTCCGGCTCCATCATCAGATCAGTTCGACAGTACCATATTATTGTATTGTCATCAGAACTACATACAGCTGCCAATTTTCATTACGCTACGACCCTTGGAAGATGGTTAAATTAGTTACCTTAGATTCCATTACATAGTTAGTTACATAAAGGTCGATCTAATAAATAAGGCAAATACAGACGTGTGTACCATGTACCACAATGCCTGGTTGATAAAGAGATGTAAGTATGAAAGATATCAACGCGCAGTTTGGTGAACTCTCATAAATTAAATCAGCAAAGCATTAATTAATAAGCATTAATTATTAATTTGCATTTATTTCCGTCACTCATCGACATTAGAATACGTCAAGGGCCTATGCGACTCCAATACAAAAACTTATTACATACATGCAATTACAAAACTGCACTGTTAAGGAAAAATATTATGTCAATGGGGCCTACCATATACAATAAGATACCATATAGTTTTAAAGAGCATCCAATACGCTTATTTAAATCCAAGCTGACTGCATTACTATCCTTTAAATGCTACTATTCAATAAAAGACTTCTTAAATGATAATAATTTATAATGATTTCCAATAATTGCTAATTGTGACAATAGATATAGGCCATAATAAGTATTATATATATGACATGACACAGTATTATTTTGTATAATTTAATTTAGTATTAAAATTTATAATAAATATTTTGATTAATATTTATTATAAATTTTATTATTAATTTAATAATTTTTTTTATTTGATTTGATTTTTTGATTTTGATTTTAAGTTTCGGTAGCCTTTGACAAAAGTTCATCATTTTTGTTTTATTTAAACTTGCAGATCCTTGTTAGCGATCTTTGAAAATTGCCTTAAATGTATAATTTAATTAAGTTTCTAAAAAATGTTGTGTGGCTGAGTCAATTTTTTTTAATTTTATTTAACTAAGTATATAATTCTAGCCAGTCGATAGACTGTTTTAATGTTGTGTTTATTTCAATTTCAAAATCTTTATTAGGGCCATGTTCGATGATTACAGTGCTATCGTCTGCGAATAATGGCCAAAATTAATATCCAATCTATCCACGATTTACCCTACTAGAGATAAAAATTTGACATATTTTGTATGAAGCTTATGTCAAATTCCTATCTGTAGTAGGGCAAACCGTGGATAGATTGGAAATTAATTTTGGCCGTAAGACCATATTATGTTAATGGTTACCGTACACAGACAATTAGTGTAATTAGAGTTGGTTTTAAAGCTTTTACCTAATTAAAATATAAAATATTTAAGAAAGATTAGAAAGATTTTTGTCAGTTCTTTCTATTTTATTCTAGCACACTCTAATGATAACTAAGTTGGCATGGCAAGTAACCATAGCTTCCCATAATAAGTTAGAATGCTAACATTGGCTATAGAAGCTCTATTATGGAATCTACCATCTGGATATGGCCTCAAACGCCAAGGTTTAATGCTCGCGTCGTCCAAAAATGGTTTGCGCTCGATACTTGCGCTTGCGCACTCGCTAGGCCTTTTAAGGCTTTACAGTAACCTTATACACTTGATGTAGCGAGGGCGATCGCGAAATGGGACGGAAATTATCTTAGAAACTCATGTTTATTGTAATTTCCTTGAAGTTCTTGCAAAGTAATTTGCCTAATAATAAATATTCTTGGCGCGTTTTTCAGCTATGAGTGAAGATACGAATAAATTAGTACATATCTGTAATGTTATTTCCTGTAGCTAGGCTAGGCACTTTATTTTGATGGATCGCTGGAGGTCATTGAATTCACGTTTGTGGTTTAAGTTGTTTTGTTCTTGTCCTTTAATTAATATTACGGGCTTGAAGCATGACGAATCTGTTCCGAACACATTTTTGGTCGGACTATAGACGAAGTACTGGCCGATGCCGCGACATGTGTACTGAGAGGGGTGAGCACGGTTTGAGGTGCATATGGCTGCGTGAGCGCTGGTTGTACACGAAGGAGCATAGTTTTTTTTGGCTTCACTAGATTGTTCGCAGAACTTCGTCTATATTTTTTACTATATCTGTGGGTCGGACTAACCATATTAACAACATAAGGATAATTCATTTGGTTTTCGGTGTGTTGATTATTGATTCTATGAACAACATAACATAACCAGCTCTTTACCGTCCCACTGCTGGAAACGGGCTTTTTCTAAGGCCTTGGTCCACCACGCTGGCCTAGTACAGGTTGACAGACTACACACACCATTGAGAACTGTATGGTGCAACTGCAGATTTGAATGTGCATGTAAATGCTTATTCGAAATGAAAACTTTTGCATTTGATCATGGTATAATAAGATGATTCACCAGGTACTCTCTTCCCGTGACAGCTAGGTCACGTGACTGCCTCCGTACTACGTCATCGGCTGTGGAGCCAATAGCGGGCTGTTAGCGTGACACTTGTCAGTTTGATGTGCTGCCACTATATGTAAATAAATTACCCGAGCAAAATGCATCTTTTCATTTACTTGCTTCTATAAAGAATCACTTTTGAACAGTAATTTTATACAGTTTCCTTTAATAACTAATTAAATGAATAACACCAGATAACAAATAGTTAGGCTACTTAGGAATTAATTTTATATTCATTATGAACAAAAATCTCCTTAACTATATTGAAGATATCAATAAATGGCAACACTGACTGTGACGTAGCTTGGAGGCATCGCGCTGTCATCGCGGGAAGAGAATACCTGGTGAAACATTATACCATGCATTTGATCTGGTGTGCAGGCTACCTCTACCTCACGATGTAAAACTTCACAAAGCAAGTGATAATCGAATTACGATCCGCATATTCTATTGTATGAAAAGTTCTCATGGTAATTTGGCGACCTAATTATCATCTTACGGCTTGTTTTTTGCATTCGGAACGTGACGTCACGTGACGTTTCCTACGAGTAAAAGAGTAAAATGAAAGACAGAGATGCAAGCGCGTAAATTGAACGTGATGGTGAAGATATTGCATTTAAATAAGCACAATGTTCTATTTATGTTATGTTTAACATTACCCAAGGTGCTCAAGTATTGCTGAGCACATGAGCAATGAACTTGCGCGCGCGTCTCGTCCGCCTCGACCTTGCGCTTGCGCCGATCGGTAATAATTACTATACAATGCATATATCGCGTGATCGCATACAAAACATACTGCTGAAACGAATCGGTATTCAATTATAATTAGCCGTCAGTGGGCTGAAATAATTATGTCAGTGATGTTACTGTTATCCCAGCTTACTGACATGTGCCTACTGGCTTATCTGAGGATGTGAGGGGGATTATGATAAACGGATGCTGAGTGACGTTTTTCACGGTTTTTTTGTTGTTGGATGACTTTCCTATGAGTAACGAAACAGTAGCTTGATAGCAGTGGCGTGCAGTGGCCTACTTCATTTGAATTTAATTGTGGTCTAAGTTATTGATTTTTGTATGTAGGAAGATTAATTTAGCATTAATAGATCCATTAAAAGATAAATAATCATCGTACTTTGAAAAAAATATAATAAATTACACCACTATTGAATTTGAATGAGGAAGGCACTGAGTACTGCCTAATTGCCTATATGCAATGCACGCCACTGCTTGATAGATACTTGATATTCGTTTATGAAAAATATACACACATGCAGGCAATCCCAATACGACCCATCGTTAGGAGAAGAACGGATCACAATTATTGTTTTAACATTTTAATTGGATTCAAAGATTTCGTAGGGCGATTGTAGCAGCGTAGCCGACTACGGTTTTCGGACGTAGCGGATAATACTAAGGCCCGTATTACAGGACGATACTCAAGCATTGATCTCTGTTTAAAACTAGTTTTGAGTTGAGCTTTGATTTTAGAACGTTCCTCAAGCAGAGATTTATTGATCACAGTTCAGCTGAGTTTAGCTTTATTTTATACTGTCACTTGTTTCGGTATTTGAGCAGAGTTTTGATCTGTAATCACTCTAGTGTGGTCCAGACTACACTTGAGTAGAGATTTCTATTCAATTCCAGGTAAAATTCGTGTGCTATATTGTTGAATTAAAATTTATAATTACCGTTCTGGAATAAGACCGATACTCAAGTAACGATTCTATCCTTAAGTAGTGATCAGGTGATTGGAGTTTAAACTGTACTTGAGTAAGCTTCTGTAATACGGGCCTAAGTTTATGATCGGTAAACTAAAATGTCGTTGCTTGGTACCTGGGGCCTGATTCACAAACGTTCGAAAAGTTTCCGTTTCCGAAGTGAAATTTGACCGGCAAACAAATCAAAACGACCACTTCCTGCGACTACGAATAATGCAAAGCATTCGAAACATCAGGAAAAGCAATGTTAATAATAATACGCGATGTAATCCGGTCAAACTTGTTATAATTACAAAAAAAAAGATTTTAGAATCGAACGCATTCGGAAACACTATTCATAGTTCTTTAATTTTACATCGAGTGTCTTCCGGTTCCGACAGCAAATGGCTCACGGGAGAGTTTCCATGAATTTCGCGTTGCGTTTCCGAATCCGTTCGGTTCTCAGTTTAACCGAATTACATCGTGTATTATTATTAAAATTGGTTTTCCTGACGTTTCGAATGCATTGCAGCGTTCATGGTCGCAGGAAGTGGTCGTTTTGTTTTATTTGCCGGTCAAATTTTACTTCGGACACGGAAACTTTTCGAACGTTTGTGAATCAGGCAACTGGTCTAATCAATATGGAAATATGGAACACAAAGTACATTTGTATATATGAGAAGTTTGGAATGCCAAAATGGCAGAGGTTTCCCACCGCAAAATATTATCCGACTTTGATGTCATTTACATCGTGATGATGAGGAAATGAGCCTTGTCGAAGTCAAGGCTTCTCGGAGTTTATTCTCGTAACATAATCAACCCTCGTGCTGGAGAATCACAAATCAACTAAAATTACCCAGTCAGCGTTGGGCAGACCTAGGTTTATCCGGGTAAATGCCGAAATAGTATTGATTTTTAAGAAATATCGGACTTTACCCAAAAAGCTTTAATAATCCTAGGTGTACCCGGATAAAACTAGGTTTATCCGTTCTTCAGCTTTACCCGTAACATCTACAATCACAGTTGTCCTGTCTATTAAAAATGATATGGACGGCCAGGCACTGGCACATAAGCAATGACAATATCTTTGCACATCATCATCATCATTTCAGCCGAAAGACGTCCACTGCTGGACATAGGCCTCCCCCAAGCATCGCCACAACGGCCGGTCCTGCGCCTTCCGCATCTAGCGGATTCCCGCGACCTTCACCAGGTCGTCGGTCCACATTGTGGGGGGCCTGCCCACGCTGCGCCTTCCAGTACGTGGGCGCCACTCCAGAACTTTACTGCCCAATCGGCTATCTGTTCTGCGAGCAATGTTCTGTTCAGCAGGCACTAAAGAATTGCACCACCCTATATCTTCTCATGGGTGTCGTAAAAGGCGACTAAGGGATTCACCAGAGGATGGGCAGCAGCGTTCTCTGAGTATTTAACCAACCAACTGCGATCGCCAACCCGCCAGCTCAGCGTGGCGATTATGGCATATCCCCCTTGCTTGGGGGAGGCCTACGTCACAGATAATATAAAGTAGGGATTTATTTTCGATTAACGTTCAAAGGCCCTTCCTATTGCAGGAAAAACATGTTAGTAATTAAATCTAATAATAATATACACCATACCAAACATAGTATTAATAATATTACAATGGCTGGCACCACGGAATACTTTTATTTTTTTAAATTATTTATGTCGAATAATTACAAATTAATGCTGCGATATATTGATTGAAATGTTCAATCTTATTTTTATCTAGTTAAAATTGGAACAACAGATACCTACATCGCGATCATCGTTTCCTTGTCCTGACGTAGAAACATTGATAAGCGTAGAAATTGCAAAAAAATTGGGGCGTTTGTGCAGTGTCCTCCAGTCCAATCTAAACACACGCTCCAAACTTTGGAAATTAACAACATAGTCTTTTTTCATATCGATGAAGTACATAAACATTCAACAATCATAAATGGAAAAGAGTAAACGTACAGTCACAAACGTACAGTCAAAGAGTACACGCAAGGGCGGATCCAGGGGGGGGGGTCATGGGGGTAATGACCCCCTGGGCCTAGGGCAACCATAGTTTTTTTTCCTGTTTACATAATTTACCTAATGTATATACAATGAATAAATGAATGTAAGTACGTGTTACATACTAATGAAACAAGATATACACATGCAATTACTAAATTGAACTCGCACCCGAACCCGTTCGTTCATTGTAAATACGCACGATTTAAAGTTTATTTTGCAGCACCGCCTACGCCGCCACGAGGTTCTCCTCCTATCTCCCCGTTGCGACTCCGTCGATTGAATACTGCCAACCATCAACAACAGAAATAACTACTTAACTACCAACCATGTTAGCCTTATAAAACCTAAGCGAAGTAAAAATTATTCAAAAACCTTTAAACGTCGATATTAGATGATAAATAATTAGTTTTTTGAAAATCGGAATGGAAAAATAACATCCCAATTAAAAAAGTTCTTAAAACTCGAGGCAAGTAAATATAATTTGGGTTTGCAAAAAATACCAAAAAATTTCGCGCTCGCTACGCTCGTGCTATTGCTCCATTTCTTTGCCTAAACAAGTGTAGGACTGGCATAACGTAAATTTATATTTAGTTGTTTACGCTATAGCGTCTACTATTAGCCGCTATAGGCGCCGCAAGAACGGGTTGCGCTAAAATAAATGCGTACTCTTTTGTCATAGAATATCTATGCTTTGGTGAAGAGCTAATCAATTTATTTATTTATTTAATGTATGCACACACAGAGAAATAATAATAAATAAAATACATAGAAATGAATAGTACAAAGGCACTGCACATCAGTTTGTTCATGAACAGTCCAAAAAATTTCGGGCTCGCTTCGCTCGCGCTTATCTCTCTCTTTCTATCTTCTGCGTACTAGACGTATGTTGTAATCAATTATTCTGTTAAGTACGTTAATAGAAAAAAAGCCGAAACAGAAAAATTTCGCGCTCGCTTCGCTTGCGCCGGTTTAAATTAACCTTTCTCCTTCTTTTGCGTAGGTATAGGTAATTAGGTATTGCAAGCAACTATTCCGTTACATTAATATTCTACAAAGAGGAATTGTAAAGCTCTAAAATTCATGTTTCAGCTAAAATGACGAAAATCATAGAATTTTATTGGTTAAATGTCTTTTCCTAGAAGGCGGCAAATTGGACTCTGCACCCTCCTTTTAAAAATGTAGTTCCGGGGCTGAATATAAGTACGCGACCCCCCCCCTGACACAAAGGCTGGATCCGCCCTTGAGTACACGTCAGTGGTAACACCTGTATTACAAAAATCGCCTCACTGCTAACGAGTGGGGTGCATTAAAAGAGCCTCCACGAGTGACGATATTTGATTGATCGTCCGGCGCACCCTGGGCAGTCAGCCCCGCTACCAACTTGCTGACTGGCTAATCTTTTCCCCACGACATGAGCTATTATCATTATGTAGCTCGTGTCGACACGAAGAAGAAGAAGACTGCTAACGAAATTAAGATGATGTCAAGGTCAAACTGTACCACTGACGTGCGGTCGACTACTAGTCAACTATACCTTTTGTAACAATTTTCATGATCTTAAATCCATACCGGGGATAAGATTTTAAGTCCTTGACACTTACATCGAATTTGTAAAATTATTTACCGCATGACGTAAGAAGCAAAATATATTGTATTATATTGTAGTATACGCCCAAGAATTCACAATAATCTTGCCGATACCAAATGACGTCAACACTCAGACAGCTGATAGCATAATATATTTTGTAGAGATTATACCTTCGAACCGCCACATACCTGTACGGCCTGAACCTGCTGATAAAATATGATCATACGGGAGGAAAAAACCGGTCAAGTGCGAGTCGGACTCGCGCAGTAAGGGTTCCGTACCACCCATCGACCTGATATTCCATAGAAATTGATTTAATTTACGAGGTTCATCAAAAGACATTAACGCACAGTGCGCGAAATGTAAATTTTTGCATCTCTTACTTACGCGGTTACTTGTCTACTTACGGTTTGTCCTATTTTCTGTATTTGTTTCTAAACTACATAATATGAATTATGATCAGACCAAGTTTGACGCTGGTATGTATAACCGTTTTGAAGATAGAGCAGGAACAAAAAAGTTTTTTTGAAGTTTCTTGTATGGGCACCCGCTTTGGTTTTAGACTTTTTTTATTTTAGTGTTTGTCGTGATACCCCTCATAGCAACACATATTCTGAGAAAATTTCCGGCTACCTATTACCTTTCAAAAGATACAGCCCTGTGACAGACAGACGGACGGACGGATGGACAGCGTAGCGAGAGTAATATGGTACCGTTTGGCACCATTCGTGTACGGAACCCTAAAAAGCAATGATTTAATAGTCAAGGGTTGTTCAATAAATGTTAGCTTTCTGCTTTCTTGCTAAATCTTATGTGTTACGCATACCACGAATGAAGCTTTGAAGCAGCATAACAGCAAGTGAAATGATTGCTTCAAAAATGGAGGTACCTTGCTGTTCTTTTATTGATCGACACATTTTTGTAATTACTTTGTTATACTTATATGTAGGCATTGTTATTCTCCCAAAGCCCCGTTGTTCAGTCAGTTGTTGTTCAGTCTATTTATAATAACTTTAATAAAGACCTAAAGGAAAAAAATACAATTAAATTAAATTACACATGTCATCGACCAGCAAGAAATCGCAATTATTCATAAATAATTATTATGGGGTTCCGTTGGCACGTAGGATCTATGAACATAAAACTAAACTATATTTTCCTGTAAATAATTACACATTATGATCGCCCTATACGCTTCAAAATAAATCAATATCGGACAATGTTCTAAGGAAAACATTTATTTTCATTGTTATTGGATTAATGTTTCCTGTTTACTCAGAAATAACTCAAATAACCTCATTTGTACTAATTGTGTACATCGTAATTAAATAAACATTAACTAAAGATATTTTTTTTTTTAATATGTGTGTATATTTAGTTTTATATTTATTTGTATATAGGTATATGTTGATGGTATATGTTGGTGATTGGGATAAATAAATAAAATAAATAAATGTTGTTGGTATGTTATTTTATAATTTTAGATGAACATTAGTTATGTAAGTATACTGAAAGTTACCCTCAGTTTTACATTTTATATTTGCTCTATCACTCAAAGGTTTGCTGGTCGAAAACTCAATTATGAGTTAAGCTCGCCTCTGTACATGTAATTTCAAAACTATTCATGTATTGTTGTGATATTTTTTTTGTGTGCAATAAAGAATAAGAATAAGAATATTTAGTACTTATTAATATTTGTCTATTGCCAATAGGCTCGCTCCCTATTACATAGGACTTATAAGCACCAGGCGCGGTTCCAGCCCAAGATTTTGGGGGGGGGTCAGCTTGGCTTACGTACAGTTTCAAGGTCCAAATCTACCAGCAAAACCTGTTTTTTTTATTTATTTACGCAACAACGACAAAAAAAATATTAGGAGTTAGTATAATATGCAACAGAATAGTTACTTCCAAAATGTGCGCTGACAAAGAAAAAACCACCGGCGCGTATAAGCGCGAGCGATGCGAGCGCGAAATTTTACTCATGCGAAAAGTTGACTTCAATTTAAGTGTTTTTTTGGAGTTTTTGGCTATGTACTACTCCTGCAGATAAAGAATGAGATTGAAAATGGCGGCATTTGTATTTTCCTCTCGCTCAAAGTATTGTGTGAGCGTGAGACACATAGAATATAAATGCCACCATTTTCAATTCCATTTATTATCTTATAGTGAGTGAGTGATATACTTAATATAAAAATGTAGCACAACAGAAGCCCAAAATACACATTAACGAGGAAGCGCAACGAGCGCGAAATTTTCATTTTTATTTATTTTTTCACCTCCAAAGCTTCAATCGCTTAAATATAGTGTCCAATCGCAACGGCATCGGCAGGCTCGTGCAAAGTAGCGCAAACCGTTCAACAAAATGAAATATCACCGTCGTGTGTTATATTATTTATCGTTGAATTGGAAGTTTCATCCATACTTTATTTTGAGCAAAATAATACCCATTACCCATGCTGTAAATTGAACTTTAGTAGGTACTTGCACAAAATTCCATTGACATTAGCAGCATCTTTATTTCGTAAGCAGTAAGGGCGGTTTTCGAATTGACGTGTTACCACTGACATGCAGTCGACTGTACGAGTAGATGTCGTGACAACTCATTATTTAAAATAACACTTAATCCTTCTTGTTTAGTTGTTAGTTTAGTTTTGGGGGGGGGGTCATGACCCCTGTGACCCCCCCCCCCCCTAAAACCGCGCCTGATAAGCACTATGTCCAGTTATTTAAACTGGCGAAATGTGGGTGTACCTACATACTATACAGCTCTGCCTTTCTTTCAGGGAATACAGGCGTTTTGTTATGTATGTAATATTTGTCTATGCTTTTAAGAAAATCCTACGCCTTCACTGTAAGCTATGATAAAGAAGTTTGTTTTCCGTATTGTAAAATTTGAGCTTTCGCTTAGCAACTAGATCTCAATTCTCAATGCATAGGTATTTGAAATCAATTCTTTTTTTTTCATATGGCAAGCAATGCCGATGTGTCAAGAGTTTTGGAAACGCGTGTGTGCAACTGCCTCGTTGGTCTAGTGGTCGCAAGCGCGACTGCTGAGCATGGGGTCCTGGGTTCGATTCCCGGGTCGGGCAAAGTGTTATTGGGTTTTTTCATTAGGAAATTCTCAGTAGCAGCCCGGAGTCTGGATTTGTGCCCGGTTAATGGCAATAGGCTCGCCCCCTATTACATGGGACTTATAACATAACTGGCGAAATGTGGGTGTACTATACACCTCTGCCTACCCCTTCGGGGAAATACAGGCGTGATGTTATGATGTTATGTTATGTGTGTTACTTTACAAATAAAAATTCAGAGAAAAAGAAAACACTTGATTAATATTTGGCCTTCTCTCTAAATGAGCGATAATAGTTTACGTTACGTAGGTAGGTTATATTGGGGTTCTTTTGAAATTGAAAGTCGAATTAAATTCGCTTCAGTAGTTTAAGTTAACTAGTGAGGTCCCGTTATAGAAACAGGCCACTGCATTTTTACTTAAGTGTGTCAAAGTCAAGAGTTGACTAAGGCCGGTGTTCATCAACGTTAATTCTCTGATAAAACGGCCGATTACTCGAAAAATTTACTGGAATTGTGGGTAAACGGTGGTTTAACCAAAGAATTGTTGTTGGGAAAATAATTAATAGAAAGCAAAATCCACCACTAAACTGAAGACACAGCTTTTTTTGTGACAACATAACAACCTTAATGGAACAATACAACATAATATGGCATGGACTGTGCTAAAGACGTTATAGTCGTGTGATTGCTGTTAAGCAAAATGGACCTTGAAAATGGGCAAGTTAAATGGAAGGATTAAGTAGACAAAGCGAGCACAATGTTTAACAAAGCATGAAATAACGACGATCCAGTCTGTCGGAACATAAAAATATGGCATAATTGGTGCTCAATCTAGCCGCACCTTAAACTGAGCCACGACAAGACAATCATGACTTAAACGAATTTTAATGATTGCATTACAATATAATAATGACGTCATGAAATAAATAGATGATCAAATGTGTGATCGAGACGAATCGTCACCTGATTCGATTACATTTACATCTTGTCTATGACTCACCTTGTCAAACGCTTGTGAGAAATCGATGAGTCATCGGAGGGCTACGAGGAAATAACCTACTTTATGTCCTTAGTAGAATCCATGTCGCGATGTCGGAGGGCCACCAAGGTTCATTCAAAGCATATACGACGACACTTGATTTTTAAGTACATTTTGATTTAAATCTAACATTGGCATAAGGTTATGGTATGTGTAATGAACTAATGGAGGATGTACATAATATTCTGTTTAGACATTTTCCTTAATGAAGTCATCAGAACAATAGTAAATTCTACATAGTTGAGGCAAAGCAAAACGTACATTTAATATTATAGTATCCAGTATGCATATTCGGACCCTTCAATTTCCAACGCTGCTTTCGTCCACAACAATTCTATAAAAATACTAAATGAATTAAATGATGCATCAATAGACATGAGACCTACTGTAAGTTCACAGTTTCAGTTGACTGATGTGCAGCCTCACGGCTAAAGACATCCTAATAAGTAGTTCCCCTTATTGGAAAAAGCAATACGTCTCGGAACCTTGCTCGGTAAAGTAATAAATAAGAATCAGAGTCACATCAAGGTGACTCCGAAAACGTTCCGGATTGCCAATTTGAGTTACGCTAAAAAGGTAGTGACTGAAATATAACAATAATGGCTACAATATTTTAAATTCGTTGTTGTTCATCAACCCAAATTTAAATGCTTTGCCATCATGATTGGGGCGGACGCACCTTATCAATCAATTTTCAATACTTATCTATCTAACTACTTGTTTCCATATGTTTTGAATTAATATTAGTTACCATAGGAATATCTGTGTATTCTAGTGTAATATCAGTTTTAATGTAGGTATTCTAAAACAAATATATTTGAATCTGCAAAGCAAAAATAAGATCTCCAGCAAAACAACAAATTATATGATTTAGGAGAGATGGAGGGTGCAGCTGGGTGAGTCATGCAACCCCATAGCGCGCCCCATGCACCGGGCGGGGGCCAAGAAAATCAATACAAGCAGACGACTGCACACAATTTATTCTATACGTATATTAGGAAACATTTCAACGAAGGGTGTCTCGACGCTATTGATTCATGTGTATGTTCGTTCATGTCTACCTCTTCAGAGTCGTGAGGTTGAAATATTCTACGCATTGAATGAAATACTTTTTAACACCCAATCAATGTTTACGATTAACGTAACTAATTAATGTCACGTTTTAGTTTTCCACGTGTTAATACGATGCGTCATAAAGTCATCGTAGATCTGGTTTAGCTTCCATATTATACCACCTACGCTTCTGAATAGTTTGTTTTTGTCACGTCTGCTCGTAAACCCAACACGAACAGTCTTCCACTGGTCGTCTTGTCTAGTCCACTCACCTTCGAGCTTCGGACGAATTTTTTTTTTTGCAACACGTCCGTGCATCCACTGTAACGTCTTACCTACTAGAATAAGATATCTCTCATCTTTTACATCAGTTAGTAATGCTTTCTGATCTTTTCATAATTATAATGAGAATATTTTCAACGGTAGAGTTCTAAACTAATTAAATATTTGTGGGTTAATGTTAGGTGTTTGTGGCAATTAGCGCAAAACAGCTGAATCATAGAGAAAGTACGGATAGACTGAAGAGAGATTTCAGTATTTTAAAGAAGTATAATACTGTGAGCGTGACCCTGAGCGAGTGTGTTGTACGCGATACGCGAGTGTTAGCGTGTACAGTAACACTGCTTTAGATAACGTGTAGTGCTATTACAACCTTTATCAAGGCATATCGTTATCACCAGATTGTGGATAGAGCCGAGTGCGTTACCATATATGGTGACAAAAATTGAGGCAGCATCAGGCAGCTCGTGATTGGAGGAAAATGAATTGTAGCCGATAGTGTGTGAACTCTGATAAGGCGCGTTTTATATAGTTTATCCTCAAGAGCCGGTTCTCATTTAGTGAAGTGTGCTTGACCGAAGCAGCACGAGTCGTACCTAGTCATTACTTTATTTAATATTTAACAGTAAGTTTTGTTTGCTTTTAATAAATTAAATTGTGGAATTTAATAATAAATTATTTAGGTGTTCTTAAATAGAAAATAATAATAACATTTAGAATCAGTGTTTAAATGTTTGTTACCACCTGTGGAATCTACGCGTTACATAACACCTTTACGTAATATAAAAGTGAAGTGATTCATGGATTCGGTGAATTTTAAGCGCCTCAATGGTCTGAACAGCGACTACAGCGAGCGTGTCTTTTGATCTTCTGAGTCTTATGAGGCATTGGGTTCGATTCCCAGAGCAGGCAGTGTTAAATTATTATTGTTTTAAAAATTCCACTTTTCTAGTTATAATTGTTTAACCATTTTTTTATCCGTTTTTTTCTGTTATTCTTCTCCAATACTTTTAAATTTTCACAAAAATAAATGTTTAACATAGCATAACATAATCGGCCCATTACTGTCCCATTGCTGGGCACGGGCCTCTTCTCAGTTAGTCCACCACGCTGGCCTAGTAAAATACATGTTTAAAAAATCTGAATAGGCATACTTACTCAATTTATTTTTTAAAGATAAGCTTAGTGTATCACGTTATCATCATCATTTATCAGTTAACTGAAGACGTGGCAGTTAGATAAGAATTCACTAAGGCAAGGCTTGATTTGGCTTGATTTTACCAACGATAAATTTCTGGTTAATCGATCATTTACCCACAATTCCAGTACATTTTTCGAGTAATCGGCCGCTTAATCAGAGAATTAATGTTGATGAACACCGGCCTTAATACTATAGAATGCCTATAGAATTAGTCTGTGTATTGACCAACGACGGTCATAAAATATAGTCATTCAGGATTAACAATCAATATTTATAATTTCAGACTAATTCACAATGTGCGACGAGGAAGTTGCTGCGTTGGTGGTAGACAATGGCTCCGGTATGTGCAAGGCCGGGTTCGCCGGTGACGACGCGCCCCGCGCCGTGTTCCCCTCCATCGTGGGCAGGCCGCGCCACCAGGGCGTCATGGTCGGCATGGGACAGAAGGACTCGTACGTAGGAGACGAGGCCCAGAGCAAGAGAGGTATCCTCACGCTCAAGTACCCCATCGAGCACGGCATCGTCACCAACTGGGACGACATGGAGAAGATCTGGCACCACACCTTCTACAACGAGCTGCGTGTCGCGCCCGAGGAGCACCCCGTGCTGCTCACGGAGGCCCCCCTCAACCCCAAGGCCAACAGGTAGGTCCCACGCCGAGCTCGCTTTGCCCCCCGCCGCCGCAGTAAGTTAGCCCTCTAGAGTCGCCTCTGACCTTGTCGTTTGTTTTGCAGAGAGAAGATGACACAGATCATGTTCGAGACGTTCAACACGCCCGCCATGTACGTCGCCATCCAGGCCGTGCTCTCGCTGTACGCGTCCGGTCGTACCACTGGTATCGTGCTGGACTCCGGTGACGGTGTCTCTCACACGGTGCCCATCTACGAGGGCTACGCGTTGCCGCACGCCATCCTGCGTCTGGACTTGGCCGGCCGCGACCTCACAGACTACCTGATGAAGATCCTCACCGAGCGCGGCTACTCGTTCACCACCACGGCCGAGCGTGAGATCGTACGCGACATCAAGGAGAAGCTTTGCTACGTCGCGCTCGACTTCGAGCAGGAGATGGCCACCGCCGCCTCCAGCAGCTCCCTGGAGAAGTCCTACGAACTTCCCGACGGACAAGTCATCACCATAGGTAACGAACGATTCCGTTGCCCTGAGGCTCTCTTCCAGCCCTCATTCTTGGGTATGGAAGCCAACGGCATCCACGAAACCACTTACAACTCGATCATGAAGTGCGACGTCGACATCCGTAAGGACCTGTACGCCAACACAGTTCTGTCTGGTGGTACCACCATGTACCCTGGCATCGCTGACCGTATGCAGAAGGAGATCACAGCCCTGGCCCCGTCCACAATGAAAATCAAGATCATCGCGCCCCCAGAAAGGAAATACTCCGTATGGATCGGTGGATCGATCCTTGCCTCCCTCTCAACCTTCCAACAGATGTGGATCTCGAAACAGGAGTACGATGAGTCTGGCCCCTCTATCGTCCACAGGAAGTGCTTCTAAGCGGCAAGTAAGACTATTCCTAATTTATGATGCCCTACACCAAGCCCCTGAATGGGCGGCTCAAATTACGCTTGTGATCTTTTATTTAAGTTCAGTATTTAAAACTAGGATGTAAGGTATCGTAATATGCATATTACGTAATTGACGCGGAAAGTTTGTCATTCCGTATTTTTGACAAAGATTTTTATTTATTTTTAAATCGTTACTAACCTGAACATTTTTAATAAAAGATAATTTATATACCGGTATAAATCTGCATTTTTCTTGCTTACTTTCCTTTCATCTCATTACCTACGTATTTAGCTTCATAAGTGAAAGACTGGGGTACCGTTTATGACAGTCATAATGACACGAATCGGCAATTCTCGCTGAACAGCTTTACTGGAGTTTCTAACTGCATCTTCCAGTCATTGACCGTTCTATTTTACATATTTTAGTTTATATGCTTTAACGGAACTCGACGTCCGCAACTTTATCATGGCTGCTTTATTATACATGCTGAAATTTTAATTGCTTCTTTTCCGAAAAGGGGTCATTTTACTCATCATAACGAACAACTTTTACAATGGGACCAACCCTGAAATCGCGAAAAAAATATTAATTGGCCCTATTTTAATAAAATGTAGGGACCCTCTTTTTTTTCTTTTCGTGATTTCAGTGTTTGTCCCATAGTAATAGTTGTTTATAATGATGAGTACAATGACCCCTTTTCGGGAAAGAAGCCATTAAAATTTCAATATGTATAATATTTCATTATTACTAATCATAAACGGTATCGAATCGCACTATATTTAGAGCATAATAATAATACATAGTAATACAGATAACAATATAACCGTGACAAATTCCATTATTCAGATAATTGGCATGGTTCATTGTGATAAGCGAATGCGCTGACTGATAAACGTTTCATGGAATCGATGGTAGTGAATGCACTACTATCGATTCCATGAAACTTTTATCAGTCGAGTCGATATAATCAGTCTCTAGGTAACCTATAGTTCCATCACAGACATGTCTGTGAGTTCCATATACTACCTAATTGGAGTAATTAACAATTCTAGAGAACGAAGCAATATTCGTGCAGCATTTAATATTGCTAATGGAACTATAGTGGGAACATGGCATGGGCGCGGTTGCCATAATTATATTGGAACAGGGAAAACCGCACCTATTAGCTTTTAGGCTACTAACAGGATATTAAGCCCTCGAACTAGGTACTACGTAGTTACGATTTTATTATTAGCACTGTGGTAGGTTTTGGAATTCCCATAAGCAAATAAGACAATTATTAATTAATGGAATAGGCTTTTAGTTATTTTATTTGTCTTCACTGGCTTTTAGTAAGTACCTAAAAATTGAATTACTGTCAGGTTAATAAATTTATTATAATAGTAGGCTTTTGTCATTTAATGTTAATTCCACTTACTGTAGATAGGCTAATAAGACTTAGATAATCCCCTTATCCCTTATCTAGGTTAGGTTTAGGTACAACATTCTAAAGTGTTCGCTTATCTTCAGCTACACACATAAGTATAGTATTTATCATAGACATGTATTTATTATCTTTATCATAATCATTATTTCACAATAACTTAATAGCTTCATTTTATATTACTTATGATTCAACATGACGACTGATTACACGTACACCTACTTCAATTTCTAGTAGGTACTTTATTTACGAATTTGCGATAAGCATTCTTGCATTAGTTAGACGTTATGCATAGTTTTCCCCGTCGATTTCTCCGAGCGGGTGATAGATCAATGAATTAATTTCCATACCAATTATGTTTTCAATCATATTTTGGATTAGTTTTCTAATCTGGTCATGTTGTTTAGCAAGTATTTTGAAGAAGGTTTTAACAGTTGGGTTACGTTGAAATTAGGATGTATTTGTTTTTGTTGTCTATTCTATGCGTCACATCCCTACGTTGGATAGTGCGTGGCTGTGCGTTGTTTATAATAGCTGACCTAGAGAAATGTTTAGTCGAAACCCTAAAATACACGGGTATAATTAGATCGACACACCCACCACACGTCCGTTTCGTCGGATGCGCGTTTGACGTCACTGGCGCGGTGCAGCTATTCGAAAGCTTTCTGGCGCGTCACTTGATTCTTGGTTTATGTTGATGGCAATATTGATCGACGCGGGTAGTGGGTTTGGTTCACTATATGTATATTTCTCTAATACTACTAGTATTATTGTCTATTCTTATGTTAGCGGGCCGTGGATGATAGTGTAGAAGATTTTATGAAATTTTCTGGTGATGCGACAGGTTTTATGAAAATTTTCTGGTGATGCGGAATGGTGGCTTTTTGGAGCATGTGAAGTATACATACAACGTGTTATTGAAATAACTGAAAACCTCTTAGGGGTCATTGTACTCATCAGTATGAACAATCAGCTGTCCCCTACATTTTTGTACACATGAATCGACATAATGTAGGGATCAGCTGACTTTTTTTGGCGATTTCAGTGTTGATCCCATAGTAAAAGTTGTTCATTATGATGAGTACATTGACACCTTAAGAACACACATAACACACACAACATAACATCACACCTGTATTTCCCCGAAGGGGTCGGCAGAGGTGTATAGTACACCCACATTTCGCCAGTTATGTTATAGTCCCATGTAATAGGCGGCGAGCCCTCTTTGGGCGAGCCTATTGCCATTGACCGGGCACAAAATCCAGACTCCGGGCTGCTACTGAGAATGTCCTAATGAAAAAACCCAATAACACTTTGCCCGACCCGGGAATCGAACCCAGGACCCCACGCTCAGCAGTCGCGCTTGCATCCACTAGACCAACGAGGCAGTCCAGCCCCTTAAGAGGTTATCAGTTATTTCAATAACACGTTGTGTATGATGTAGGCATGTGTAAGGTGTTCAGGATTTGTTGTAGGGACTTCGGAATAAGTCCTGTGGATGACAGGACTATAGGTACTTGTACTATTATTTGTTCTATGCTATAGGGACCATATGGAGTGTTTGTGCTCTCCTTGAGTTTTTAATTCTATAGCAAGATCTTGATATTTACAAAGTTTTTCTGATATCGTGTTTTGCATTTTGCATGTTGCGAGAGTTCGGGACAGCAGTAGACGATTCTGTTAGATTTATCGTGAACAGTAATATCGGGCCTATTGTAGTGTACTGTTTTATTTGTAATAATCGTTCTATCCCAATAGATTTTGTAGTTTCTATTTGCTAAGACTGTTTCGAGTTTGTACTTGTAATATGGGCATATTTCTGTTATGTTATGAGCTTGTATTTATATGCTAAGTGTTGGTAGATGATTGCATTGCAGGGTCGTGTCTGTGGACTTTGTGGTAGTTTGTACTAATGAATTGCAAGCTCCTTTGATATGTTGAATGGTTTCTGATGCAGTATTACAGTGTCTACATAAGTCAGTTAGTGCCAACCAATAAATTGACTTATGTAGACACTGTTATTATTACATTTTACTCAATCATCAACTCAGCCTATCGCAGTCCACTATTGGACATAGGCCTCTCACAAGTTGCGCCACAACATTAGGTCCTCTGCCTTCCGCATCCAGTTAATACTTTTTTAAATTAATTTTGGATACAAATTAAACTTGGCACCGCAGTAGCATAATAATATACAACGTGTTATTGAAATAACTGAAAACCTCTTAAGGGGTCATTTTACTCGTCACTATGAACAACTTTTACTATAGGACCAAACCAGAAATCGCGAAAAAAATTAGCAGGGGTCTACTCCCGTTCGACGATATTCGATAAATCGTACGATTCATCGCACAAGGGTCGATTTCACATAAAATTGGGTACCACGAATGATTTTACACTAATGAGATCATGACACAAATGAAATGTAAATCACGCTAATGGCATGCATATTTTTATTGGTTTACAAAGTAAGTTTAGCCTTATTTATATTGATGAAGATTACTGTTAACTAATTGTAAAAAAGTTTATCAATTGTTGTTTCGATGTCAAAGGTTTTAATATTGTTCATAAGAAGACTTAATTTAAATTTTTAAACCAATAAAAATATCCACATCATTAGTGTTGATTTGGATATCATCTGTGTCACGATCTCATTAGTGTAACTTTATTCGTAGGCTGTGAAATTGACCCACAATTTGCTACTCCGGTCAACCATCGTTCTCTTATCGCATGCGATGATCGTGTTTCGACGTTTGTTTTTCTCATCTCCGGTAAATTGTATACGACTATGAACCGTAGTCTATCTTAATTGTGCCTTTTTTATGTGCCTATCTTTATTATGTAAGTATCAGTCGGAACGAAAGTTCGTACTTCGTTTGTCGTTCGTAAAACGCGAGTAGACCTACTGATCCCTACAACGCGATTCTAGGGTTGATCCCATATTAAAAGTTGTTCAACGACCCCTTAAGTGGTTTTCAGTTATTTCAATAACACGTATGTATATTCTATGGCAGTAGTCATGTAGTATGGAGTAGTGCAAATGGCCGTGTGGCTTCGGGAGGTCAGACAGTGTGGACAGCACTCTGACAGTCCACTGTCCACCTACTTTTTTAGTTAGTTGTAGACTGAGAAAGTGTTTATGTTCTTGGCCCTTTGAGTACCTACTTACATCATCCCAATAGCTGTACCTAAGCACTACGATTTACCCATCGAAAGTAAATATTCAAGTACCTATGTACTTAGTATCTATTATAAATATCCTAAACCTATTCCAACCGCGTATCCCATCCACTATAGTGGGTGGTGTACCATTTCGCGTCAAATATTCACTGCATGAAATCTGCCGACACCCCTCACATAGTTACACACATATGCATACAGGCCACCCTGGTGCAGGCGAGGGTCAAGGGCGTAAGCGGGCGGACGATCGATCCCTTCACCCCCCCCCCCCCTCCACCGACCTCACCCGTCCCTCCATCGCCTGCCTGACTAGACTGGTATGCGGTTACGAACCAAGTTACTAATACAACTCTTTTATACCTTATTTTTTGATACGTAAGGTTGTCAGCGTTGTCTTTGGACTCAAAACGTAGGTATTTGGTACCTACATCACTAACATCTTGAGAAATTGAATTTGTGAAGATTTTCGCATACGTAATTAGATTGATGCGGGTGTTTAACATTTTATGTAAGTAGGTAGGTTCACTTTCCACCACATATTGAATAGATTTAAAAAAAAAAAAAACATGCCACTGAGTTGAACGAGGTTGATGGATTTGTAGTGACTTAAACAAAAATAATAATTTAATACTGATCCTGACAAAATTATTCAAGAAATTAGGCTACATAAGCTTTTGGTCGATTTTGTATTCCTTCTACTAATGAACAACGATCCAACGTTTTGGTTATGACACGATCGATATGAATTCGTTTCAGCAGTGCGATTCAGAACATTTCGATAACTTGCCGAATCCGTTCGATTGGATATCTTACTCGTACCGTATGTTACCTTCCGGGGCTATTCAGAACAACCGATTTGAGCGTTCGATTCGGTTTCGGGTACGGTATCGATATTGGTTACATTACATGAGATTACATGGTGCGTTTATGAAGTTTTCTTTTGTATCATAAATAGACAGATTTTTAAACCCATATCTAGGCGATGTAAAAATATATCCGAAAGTATTTATGGTTTTGTTGTTCCAATCTTACTACGAAATAATTCATTACGGCTGAATAACGGCTGTTTGTAAAAATAAAATTATGAAAGTACTTACTACAAAAAGCTAGCTTTGTAAACACCCATCTGTCAAAATCATTGTCAATGTGACGTTTGACGTTAAAATACTTGGTTGGTAGATTGGGGGTTTTTTTCGCAATTTTGGGGAAAAAAAGTCGTTCTTGGGGAAATTTCGGGGAATGAAATCCTTGGGGAAATATTTGGAGAAACGAAAATACAGATGTAATACTGAAATTGTACTAGTTTGTGTAATGTTATTGGGAAAATAATTAAGGGTTTGAATGAAGACGATATATCAAAAGTTTTAAATATCATCCACAATACACTATAAAATATTTTTATAGTTTTTGAATAAACATAGTCTTATATTTTTAAATTTCCTGTTCGAAAAAAAAATGGGGAAAAAAGTTGAAAATCATCATTTTGGGGAAAAAATATATGAATATGGGGAAAATTCAGAAACTCGATCTAGTAACCCTGTAAAACATCTTTGACTATGTGATTATATTATCTTTGGACTATTGGTTTTATTTTTTATTGTTGTTTATCAATTAAATAATAACTATATTAAAAAGTACTCTGTGATAATAACATACGCACTCAAAATTGAAAGAAGTAACATTCTTTTTGGAGAAAAGTTCACCATGAATCTTTGTGAGAATAGTAGAATGGCGACTATCTCTGTAAACGAGCCTTAGACGATGAAATTACACAGTCTGTCAGTGATTCTACAATAACGTTCACCAAAACTTGTAAGTACCTACTCACCTCTTATTTATTAGCTCATCAGCGTCTACAACGCTGGCCTATAGCACAACACACACACCACACTAGCAGCAGTGTAGCAGGCCACACGATGTTTTCCTTCACCGTGGGTATACAAACGTTTACAAGGCACATGGATTTTTTATAGGTACATTTAAATAAATAAGTACCTAAACTCCTAACGCGACACTGACCAAACCGACAGCATAGGTATTCATGTGTCGAGAGAGAAAAATGACACAATACTGTAATCATGATTTGTTAACATTAAATACATTTTCTATCTTTCAGGTAAACAGCATGACCATGACCAAGCTTACTAGGACTTGTTTCAAAGACCATCTGTTGATGAACAAAGACAGTTTGTCTCTGCTGTGGATGTTCTCTTGCATCAAGTGTCAGTCACCTACTTGACACTGGCTCAACTTCACAAGAGTGGATTATGCCTTAAACTGTAAGTTGAATCAGTCTATAAAATATTTTTCACAACTTTACTGCTAGTCAAATTGATTTTTAATTACTTTAATGATTATGTATGTTTGTATTATGTATACAAAATACACGCTTAGGCGTGGAGTTGCGGAAACAGTCCGTTATACTATACTATGTATGTTTGTTGCAGGTAGAAGCAGTAAGTTGCATAATATGCCATACTTGTTGTGTGCTTGCAGACCGAGCTGCTTTTCATTTGGTTTCCAGCTCAGTGTATACTTCAATGATAATACAGGCACACAGTTCTTCCCGCTGAGCATCTAAATGAAGAAGTGAGGATGAACCAGCCCATACCTACAATTGTATTATTAGACTATAGTACAGAAAGCCAGATTATAGAAAGAATATGCTTTATGGTTTCTTAGAGGTTGCATTCAATCAAGATTTATAGTCAACACTTCTCGCAGAGATATTGTAGCTTCCTCCGGGGTTGCCTACAGTTGGTAACCACACTGCCACACACTTTAAAACATTGTTACTGCATCATAGGCAGACAGACTGTAGGCTGCTGCACCCATATAATATGGTATCTTAATTGGGCTAGGTACCAAGACAATAGTAAGACATTATAATTGAAAAGAAATAAAAATAAATTATAAAATGTGTTTTTATTTTTAAATAAGTATCTCTTTTACCTGTGTTTTTTACATATATGATTTGTGAGTTTCTCAACACTCCACTCTACAAACATATCCCGCCTGTATTTCCCGGAAGGGGTAGGCAGAGGTGTATAGTACACCCACATTTCGCCAGTTATGTTTTAGTCCCACTCCACAAAATATAATAATTAAGGTAGCTACTATACACATAATTTTTTTTTGCTCTTGTCTTATTTAGTAAACAATCTTGGCATGTCTCTACTCAAATAACTACTGATAATAAATAAATATAACTAGTGGTAGTATAATTACTTATTAGTTCTGCACATGTAATACTGTGTAAAATTGCTAACATAATTCTTATAATAATTATTATTGACGAATTGCATTAAAAAGACATGCCAAGATTGTTTACTAAACAAGACAAGAGATAAAAATAGAGTGTACATATAAATATATCAATTGCACTTCACAAATCAACTGCTAAATAATATTATGTTCTTGGATATGTTGCTACATAGGTACCTAACCTCACTTTTAAATAATAAGAGCTTCTTAGTCTGCTCTCAGATTGGCAAAATCCATAGAATTTTCAGTCATAGTTTGATATGTTTGCCAGTAATCATTGGTACAGGTCAATGCCAGTAATACACAAGTTACACAACACCACCTCATCTTTTTACACTTAGGTCCAAGATTTTATGAAAGCGTAACCATCTCCCTTGATTTCTTCTTTGTTTCTTCTACTAGGGTACTAGGGCCAGTGTAAGGTCTTGCAGTAACCCATATTATTCAGTGAATTATCCGGCTGTGAATGAAAATGCATCTCGCAATGAGCGCTAAATGCAACTGCGTGTCTGGGTGAGTTGAGTTCTTCTCGGAGTCTTCAGCGTCTTTTCTCAACAATTACACTGTATTGTTTTTGTTTTTTATGTCTTATATTAATTTTACGGCTCAAACTAACAAAAATAAAATTTATCGGGTGCCCAGTAGCTCCCGATAAGTTGTCGGGGAAAATAATCGGACGTTCGGTAATTCTCCTTCGATAGCAGCGTTGTGAATAGCGTTGATAGCGTTACATGTCGTGTAATGTTGAGGGAAATCGTACGGTATGACGTCATCTTCGATTCGGTATCCAGTTCGTCAAATTGATCTGGGATACGGTTATTCTGAATTGAAAATATTATTTATCGTACGATATCAATCCGTATCGACCGACAACTGAGATATCGTGTGGTTCTGAATCGCTATACAGTTCTAGTTAGTTTTCGCTCGTTTTAGGTACCTACCTACCTATGATTAAAATCGCAGAATGGCTACATGACTACCTAGTCTACCTACATACTATACGTATAGGTACTCATGTAAAATTGCTATGAAATTAAATATAGAATTTGAATCGAAACATCTATGCCGAAAATTTTAGAATTAGCCCCCAGCGGGGTATAAGAATAACCTCTAGCAGGTCCCAAATTGGGACCTTGGGAGTTCCAACAAGAATGATCTATTAATTCTTAGTTAGCACAGCTTTTTCTCATAAAACAAACTCATAAATCACACAACATTCACAATGTAAAGCCTACATTTTTACCCAGAATCTGCTATAGTGTTCTGTACCAGAATAGCAAAAATCCTTTTACCTTAACGACAGGTTGATAAAAAAAAATCCTACAAAAGGACAACCTGTCCTGTCCGCCCTTCATCATAGACGACCTTTTATCGCGCAGCCAATTTCAAATAAAAACATATCTTACCTTATTGTAATAGGATTTACAATAGCTATTTAGACTCCATTGTGCATATAAGTAAGGCTGGACTTCTAAATCTAGAAGTAGGCTAGTTTGCATCAGAACGCGGTCCAGTGACGCGATCACAGAGTACATTATAATGACGCGATCACACGTGAAATGTGATCATGGACAATTAAGTTCTGCCCTACTTACAGCTGAATTGCAACTATTATGAGAATTTACACTGCATAGTTGGGGACTTTACAAGAAGCACGAGCGTCTAGCCATTTGGGTTACCTACAATCAACGCAGATAATGAGAATAAAGTTTCAGATGAAAAGTGCCAGACGTCACTTTTAATTACTACAGTAACTAACAAAGATAAAAATGTTCAAAATGGAAAACACAGAAGCGTAGATAATTTAGTAATAAATATTAAAACCGGCCAAGAGCATGTCGGGCCATGCTCAGTATTATAGGGTTCCTTAAGAAGGTGTAATTAAAAACGAATCAAATCGAATATTAATCATGGCTATGCTTTTTTAGTTTTTGCATTAATCGGCAGCATTCGCGACTCAGAGCGTGTTGTTTGTAGCGCCATCTAGCAATAAATTCAAGAAGCCAAATTGAAGAAGTGTGTTCAACATAACACAAAGTTACTTTTTGTGATTTTTTCAAATAGAAGGTAACTAAAGGAGCATTATTTGCTAACATCATTTTTCTCTAAGGTCAATGACCTTTGAACTAGGACGTTTTAAGTAATTTTCAGTTTTCTCTCTATAACTCAAAAAATTATAATCACATTATACTTGAAATAATTTTAAAAGAGAGTTTTCACAAAGGTCTATCAATGTGGAAGATTATAACTTTCTACGTTGCATAGTTTAGAAATGGCAGGGGGGGGGGACACATTGCAAGCCACTTTGGCGCGCTATATTTCGCAGATGGTACACCTGATAAAAAAGTGGTGTATGAAACATTACCTTCATTTTAGTAGACCTATTCATTGATACCCCACACGAGGGGGTGCAGCGAAAAACATTTTTTCATCTCCATTTCACATGTATGGACGCCACCCCTAAAATACGTAAAAACGATTTTTTTATTCTTTTAAAATTGAGATATATAAGTAGACTATTTTTTAACAAAATTTCATTTACTTATGTTTATAACTGTAGAAGTTATTAAGCTGTAAGGGATTAGGACAGACGGACAGACGGACGGACATGACGAAACTATAAGGGTTCCTTGTAGGACTTCGGAACCCTAAAAATGAAATAAATATCTAGCGAAGTTGTTGTACATTTGCTACAGGGGCTTGCAATTTTAATTTTGACATGCGTAACTCCAATTACAATTCGGCTCAACCAATACTTCAAATTACATAACATTATATATAGCTGGTGAGTAAGTTGCCAAAACAGTCGATATGTAACACTATCAAAATTACAGTCCAGAATACATATCGGGCACTTTCGTGTACGCGATCGGCATTTCATTACAATATTTGCGAACGGAGAAAGGCATTATTATTCTGTTTTATTTCAATAATATCTAAAGCAAGTCTTCATGTGTGAATATTTTTGCAGAATCAGTAACATTCTAATTTTCGCGTCTACGAACTTTCGTAGTCTATCAATGAGTGTGAACCACCTCTTAAGTATTATTTTAGTCATCAAAATCTCTCAAATTATTCTATATCACATCACATAATAGGTTGTCTTTAGTTTATAATCTCTTGATTGAAGTAGTGTATAATAATCTAGCAATCTAAATTATGGCAGCGTAGAACTTAGCTCCAATATAAGAAGCATAAGCTCCTCTTGAATTTGCAGAACGCTTAGCCAGAACTTAGTAAAAACCAACATAGAATCTTTGGATTATGGTTCAGATATCTAAGTAAAAAGAAATCCATTATTATTTCGATTTCCAAGTAAATAATTTTAATAAAATAAATGTTTAAGCTTTTTGATAAACTTGGCAGCCTTGTTCCAAGAGTGTATGACTTTGGAATAACCTATTTATAAGGTCAAATGTGAAAGAAAAGTTGGCAGCAGATTCAACAAAGCAAATATTAAAGAAAGAAGTAAGACCACATAATAATATATAAATTGTCAACGTCGATATTGTTTTCTTAAGTTACCGCAACATTTGACCTTACTGTTGAAAATTTTAAGGCCAACTTGTGCAGAAGAGTCTAGAGCCCTATAAGTTCTTACGGAAAATAAGTATTAGGTAGTAGTTACCTAAGAAGAACAAGAGTAACAAGTTCATGAATTAGAATTTTAACCAAGATAGAATGCGTACGGAGAAATTTAAGAACTTCAAAAATGAATAATATCCCGTTCATTTAAGGTACAAAATCTTTAATCAAAATCAGGGAGAAAATCCCGGTCGAGACCGGTCTTCTGAGATAGTATTACCGACAGCCCGCTGTCCCTTTCCTGCATGTATGTACATGGACACCCTATAGAAAGAGACAAAAGGCTCCCCAAACATCGGACCGAATTTTAGTCAGCCGTCCGCTTTCCAGCTTGATATATAAGTTCCTTGGTTTTAGTAATGGACATTTTTTAATCAAAATAGAAGCACAGCATTTTAATCCCTTGAATGTAAAGCAAGTACCTATAAAATGAATAACAACTGTCGTCAAGGTACCTAATACATCGCACATATGTTAATGATTCACACCATCCATGAATACTACAAATTATGTATTCCAATACCGCAACATTTTACAATACAATGGTCCACCAACGTGTTTATATTCTACGCAATGCACAAGAGTTTCCTTCGTTGACTCATTTCTCGTGATTCTGTGAAAGTAATAGCTTTCTTATATTTTATAGCTATTGTTTTAATTTTATATTCATTGGCTACAAATAATAATTCAACCAGTTCTATGATTACATAACTTTTATCGTTTACTCGTATTTTATTAAATTGCGGAAGTTTTCTGTCCACACAACATTATTAAAGAACAGCATTTCGTTTACTTTAGTTTATTACTTAATTAATAGCTTAGAAATGTAAATGTGAATGAAATAACTTTCAAAAATCAACGATTTTTGATCAATGTTGACTAATACTTACATGATGCGTAAATGATTAAAAACTTGTAATTTGAAAACAGACTCATCATATCCGGAATGAGTCACCGTCCAGATAAATAGTGTTTACATAATGTGTCGTACATACATCTATAATAAACTTGTTTAAACAAATGTTGATTATTTTATAATAGTATTGAAAATTTGCGCCACGTTGTCGAATTTGTAAGAAAGATTGCGTACATAGTCAAGATTAGAGCAAAGAGTCGTTTTACTAGGCACATTATAGAAAGAAAATTGTTACTCGTTCCCTAACAATTATTAAAAGTATAGGAAAATGCCTACACAAAATAGCAAAACCTACTACGCTAAGAAAGCTATTCGGCTGCACTTGATACACGAATGAATGTAATGAAAAGAGCCTAATTTTATTTTATTTATTGCATGAAATAATTTATCATGAAGAAGCCTTTGAAAGTAGGTATAATAACCCGCTAGAATAATCAGAGCATGTTAGAATTTTATATGAATACTTATAAGAATTAAGTTAATCAAAAGCCGGCATTAAGTTTTTTTGATCTTCTGAGGAGGAGACGTTCAATGCTACTTTCACGTCTAAAGTACGTTAGTACTATTAGATATTCTGTGTCTAAAGGCTCAAGAAAGAATATTAATTCCATATCTGACAAGACGCGGTTGAAAATTAACGAGCTTTCGGATCATGTGCTGAAGTGTTTGTTCTCTGTGTTTTCTATACTAAAATGTGTTGTGTGTTAGATAAATAAGATCATGCATTACGAAATCAGAAAATATTTTTTTTTACAGGAGTTTTAATATTGATCCTTCGTTCCTAAAAATAACTTTCGGTATTTGAAATATTTTTAGAACCCTGAAACACACACACACTATAACACACACACTTGTCTTGCATTTGCACTGGATGCGGAAGGCAGAGGACCGAGCGTTGTGGGGCAACTTGGGAGAGGCCTATGTCCAGCAGTGGACTGCGATAGGCTGAGTTGATACCAGGTATACCAGACATGAAAATTGTAAACATTAGCGACAGGTATAGTATTTACAAAATTGCCTTCGTTTTATTTAATGGTTCCATTTTCATGGTTTTCATTTACCTAACATTTAAAGTCCGACGAAAAAGGGAGGAGGTTCTCAAGTCGACGCGTTTATTTTTTCATGTATGACCACGCATAACATTTTACAGAGTACATACCTAGTCCGATTTTGACGATTCTTTGTTTATTGGAAGCGAAGTTGGTTCCATTTAAATTTGAAAAACAAAATTCACTCCTAAGGTTAGGAAAGTAGGGGATGATTTTACCTGTTAACCGATTCTATTGAAACTTAGCACACATGTAGTTCTGATGAGACTATAACATAATGGAGACCTGGAGTTAATCTGATGATAGAAACGGAAGACAGTCGAGGATACTCCTCAATTGTTAACAGCAGCTAATACTTCGTGTTTGAGCTTTGAGCTTATTTTATTCATCTTGATGATTACTTTAGTCTTAACTGGGTTATCACTGTCATGCCTTCCGTCGTCACTCTCCATCATCAGACGAGGGCCTGATGATGGAGATGGAAGGCTGTCGAGGGAAGTCCTTATTTGGAAAAAGAACATAGAATATATAAATAATAGATGCTTGAAAGGGATAGCAACAATTTTGGAACCTAACCTGTCAAATAAGTTTACGTGTTCCACTTCTTCGTATTTTGAGTCGGCACGTTCCGAGATCAATCCTAAACTTGTATGGAAATTTTAATTTCGACTAACTTGACAGCACTAAAATTGTTGTTATCCCTTACTTGCACTTTCTTATACCTTTTTTTTGTTGTTCTCGAGTGGATATCCTCATGGATACCCTCCGTCTGGGGAGGGCGGAGGGTTATGTCGGACTCTTACCGACTAAAACCACACGGTGGCCATCCTCTGCACAAAATAGAGGAGCTCCTGGAACTCCAGTGGACCGCGCCGGTGCCCCTACAGTGCTACGCCTTTGGCACGTCCCGGGGAAACAACAAGGTTTCCCCAACAGCAGCACGCGACCACCACGTGCTGCTGTCCTCCCCAGGGTCGCTTAATAGATGCCTCGAGTCCCCCTACATATACTATTAGTAAAAGAGAGAGATAGTTTAAAATAAGTTTAGTTTGTGAACAAGAGAATTAACACGGTTATAACACTCAAAATCAGTTAGTACAGTCGACAGCATGACAGTGGTAACACATCAATTCGAAAACCACCCTTACTGCTTACGAAATACAGATGCTGTTAACGTCAAAGTGTTACCACTGACGTGCGGTTGCCGTACTTGCAGAAGATTAGTTAATAAACTAAAAAAGTTTATTTAATTTTTCACTTTACAGCAATGATCGACGTACCTATAAAAAATCATTGCTTTACTATTCGTCCAAGTTTACAGTTCTTTTTTCGTCAGTTTTTGTTAAACTTTTTTTTTTTTTTGTTCTGAGTAAATGACAATGTCTGTCTGTCCGATGTACGAATGAAGTACAGTAACACGAAGCCGTTTGTTTTGGAAACATTAGCTAGCTATTGTTTGTAAACTTACACTAACGATGTCACCGTTCAGATAGGCTGTCGATACAGAAGTTGCGAAATGTAACTACTTAAGAAGTGTAAGTATTAGGTGTAGTAGAAGTGTAAGTATTAGTGTGTCTTATTAGTCATAGGTCATAACTTACAAGGAACTGAATTAGTGGTCTCCTGCGAGTCAACAGAGGTAGTGACTCATCGTCGTAGTACGCATGCGCTCGACCATGACTCACAGCATGGCATGGCCAGCAAGAAGCCAGCAAGGCTCTGAACAACGCGGATTAATCATGGTTTAATCAACTCTGTCTAAACAACTGGCGTGTAATGCCAGAGGTTAAGTTCTATGGAACTTTCATCGAGTCTTTACAATTTTAAAATAATCAGAAAGTGTTCGCAGCATTGTTCTTACGTTTTTTTGCTTGGATCAGTATTGCATTAGCAGCGCAACTGATGTTTCTTTCTAGACTTGGCTAATTAGTGCACTGCGTATACATTGAGATCACAAAAGGTGTAGACATCTACATAATTGTAAAAGTTGCCTCTACACTCTACAGAATGTTTCAAGTACCTAGGTGGATTTTCAACATAAGAGAAAAAATACAAGATTTTCTGTGTTCTGTGCGTTCACCAAAGTAATGAGTAATGAGTAGTAATGACCCATCGGAAATGCATCCAAATGGGCCTTTGTATATATTAAAGTATATTATCTATGGGCCTTTGTGTAGGGCCAACGACAGAATAAATAGTTAACCGACAACCCTTGTCCGTGGTGCGTCAGTGCGTCACAGATAACGTGCAGACAGTCGAATGACTCATTGTCGCGATATTCGAGTCTACTCCTAAATGTCCCTCTCGACTCTCGACGCATTAACATTTTATATTGATAAAGATTCTTGAGGCTAACAGTCTGACTGGTCGATCGCTTGTCTCTTGGCTTTGTTTAAAAGTAGGTCTGGAAAGGAAATTACCGTTGAAGACTTGAACCTCATCATAAGCTAGGTACTCTATTTCCATCAAACGATACGCCAAAATGAGTCACTAGGTGCATTCTTCAGCGTGGTAATTTATTTAAAGTACCTTGTGGTATTTCTATTCTTAATTAATGGTGTTGACCATCTTGTTCATAAACTTAACTAATTTTAAACTATCGCTCTCTTTTACTAATAGTAATACAAGAAAGGGATAGCAACAATTTTACTGCAGCTGTCATATTACTTTACGTGCTACACTCTTAGACGAATAATATTCGTCCAAAGCTACACTTCTTATTTTTTATCGGCACGTTCCGATATCACGACTTCACGACTCGACTTGTACCTATGCATGCAAAGAATCATGGCGAGATTGGTCGAGATCCGTACAGCGTATACTGATACATGATTTAACATGATCCGTAGTCCGTACAAAAAAATATATTTTAGAGTAGTTGGAATAGTTTCCCAGGTAACACAAACGCTGTGTATAATTTGTATATATCATAGAGTCATTGTAAACGCAATTTATAAAACACAGTCTGATGCGAGCATAATATTATACAGTTCTTCTCTCCTTATGATGAGATCCTTATAAGTATAATTGCTATGTAAACGTTTACCTTGCGTTTTTATATTGCTGTCATAGGTATAATAGGTAGCGTTTTAAATTAGCCATGTAGACGTTCTCATGGCTGGTTAACACAGCAATCGTAATAGAGTTTCTTACAAAGATGTTAATCTGTTGTTGGCTGTATAAATGTGGTGTTATTTGCTTTAAGTGCTTAAAATACATATAACAGTGATAATAATCACAGTTATTTGGCTAAATACAATTAATGTATAAAAACAATGTAATTTATATTTAATTGACTTATCTGTATCACAAATTTACCAGCCGCTATGTTAGTGACAAGTTCGTTACTTTTAGAGCAATAAAACACTCTTAAAATGCATAACCTAAGTAAACAAAAACACCTTTTAAATCGCGTGTTATTAAAAAAACATTATAAAATGGATAAAAACCAGTGATTTTTTTTTTTAAAGAAGTTGAATCTGCACCTTTCTTTGGAAGCCACCACGCTTCCAAAGAAAGAAAGAAAGTAATAATATTGTAAATAAAAATTCAAGTTCTGGAATTAATGAAGAGGAAGGCAAAATTCGGTACAATACTGATACTTATCTATTGTGCATCGGGTTCCGTAAACAGATTTAACACGGATACAGTAATTTGTGTGTGGAATTCCGTCAGTACTTCTATGAAAGCAAACGAGTTTTTTCATTACAGTATCAGAAACTAGAAGGGGACCTATTAGAAGCCAATATAAAAATCTTTTACATGTTGGCGGTTATAACACAGCTTTACTTAAAAAAAGTGTTCTTAGCATGGGCCCTATAATATACAATAAAGTACCTGATATTATAAAAAAAGAAACTACACACATTTTTAAAAAGAAATTGTCAGCATTATTGTTGGAGAAATGCTACTATTCAGTTAATGATTTTTTAAATGATAAATTCTAGTTTTACAATGTAGATAACACATGACATTAATATTTTAAATTTAATTTGAAATTGTTTTGATTATTATTATTTTATTGCAGGAATGTTACTATTTAATTAATGATTTGAAAATGATAAATTCTAGTTTTACTATTTAAGTACCTACCTAACTCGTGACATACCTACATATTTTTATATTTTATTCAGTTTAATGTAATATATTTGATTATTGTTTTATTGGTGTTATGGATTTTAAATTTAATTGATTAATTAATTAAACTCAAAAATGTTTGCATGCCTCATTCAAGGTAGTTTGTACAAGGGTCACTCTACCGATAACACCTTTATGTCATGTACCTACATTCTTTGCAAATAAATTATTATTCTATTCTATTCTATTCGAGATAGAAGAGAGTGAATTAAATGTGACAGATACGATTAATTCAGATGATCCCAATAACAATCTCAGACCAACAAAAAACTATTTTGTTGGTCTGAGATAGCAATGTAGTGGGTTCTATTCTGGCTATATAACAACAAACAACAAAAATATAATTGCTCAATATTAGCAGTCTACATTGCAAAGCAATAATCAGAATAAGACACATTTTTGTAATGTAAACAGGCATATTCTTTTACTTTTCTATTGCAGAATAAACAAAAAAAACGTATTTTTTGGGGCATTAACAATTAAAAAGTTGTTCTTTTGCCAATCCAATTGTGCTTAGTGCTTTTTGTTACTGTTACGAAACGTAACATTATTAACGTATCTGTTTTCTTTGTTTCCTTTTATAAAAATCCGAATATTAACACCGCGTTAGAAATTTACACTAAACGTGGCGCAACTTGGGAGAGACCTATGTCCAGCAGTGGACTGCGATAGGCTGAGTTGAGGAGGTTGAGGTGAGAATATAATTATTATCAGTAAAATTGCAGTCGAAAATGAATTGCGGTATGTTAACTATTGTGGAGTGAAAGAAGATGTAGTGACAAAGATTGAGAAAGGTATGTTAAGATGGTTTGGACATATAGAGAGGATGGACGAGAGGAGATTGACGAAACAAGTATATGAAGCGAGTGTGGATGGAAGAGTTGGAAGGGGACGACCTCGGCGAACGTATCGCGATCAAATCGCGGATGTTCTCAAAAAATGCCAGGTTAAGAGTTCTCTAAACCGACGAGCATGCATGACGAGGTTAATGGACGTAGATGAAGCGAAAGAGGTGTGTCAGGATCGTAGCAGGTGGAAATCCATAGTCTCTGCCTACCCCAATGGGAAACAGGCGTGATAATATGTAATAATATGTAACTATTGTTAACCGTGTAATCACCTACTTCTCAATGCATACAACTTTACAACTAGGTACCTACCATTATCCGACAATACTGCTGCCAAAGGCTATAAAAATAACACTCCCATAGCTTTTATACCACAACTTAATGCTACCTGGGTTTACCATTGATCCTTGGTCCCTAAAAAAATATTTTCGGCTTTTAAAATATTTTTCAAACCCCGCATATCAATATAATTTATTTTATCATTCCATTGAGTTAATTTCTGAACATAACTAAATTGAAAGCTGGCTGCTCAGATTACTAAACATCTGGCTGGATGTATGACGCGTTCAAAAATTAGCTCAATTTGAAATGATTGAAATAATAAGTTATTTTCCGGAGTTTTAAAAATATTTTAACTGCCGAAAGTTATTCCTTATGGACCAAGAATCAATACTTATTAAAACTATTCCAACTTCCCTAAAAAACTTAATATTTTTGTACAAAATTCGTCATTTTGACAGGCACTAAAATTGTTGCCATTGCTTTCTTGTATCTACTATTAATGTGAGAGAGCGATAGTTTAAAGTAAGTTTAGCTTGTGAACAAGAGAATCTACACTAATAACATGCTATACATATAACATATCGTTTTTTTTTTTTAGTCTTCTTTAGCGGTAGTAACAAGATAAATGTCAACCCTCTTACTCCTGTTTGTTAGCAATGTGGGTCTACACCTCGGAACAATATCCTACACGATGATGGGATCTACAACAATACTTCAAAAGAGAATAATTTAAATGTGTGCTATATTTCGTCTAGACTAGAAGGGGTCTAACGCAAGATGACACCTCGTAAAAGGGCCATTTAATTTATCTTGGCTTGCTTTCTTGGCTAAGCGCTTGGCAAGTGGGTTTTGATGGAGGTTTCTCTTTTACTGAGTTTCTGTGCCTATAATTATTTTCTTTGACCAGTTTGGCTATGTCGCTAATCGCTAATGAAAGAAACTGGAAGCGGTGACAGGTATACATTCATACTCTTCCTTTCGAGGGATTCAAAACTGTTCAATCATATTTTGATGTCTGTGAGTACTCGCCAAATGTCATTGCTTGGTTTGCCGTTCGTGACCTTTGATCTTATCGTATCCTGGATCTACCCTCGACCTCTAAAACGTCAGTAACCCTCTTTGCCGTTGTTAGTTGGTCTGAGTTGGCAGGCTACTGATCGACACTACTTAGAAAAAGTCTTCTACACCCTTCGATCAATGTTAATCTAAGTCTACACCAGTCGTAGATATTTCATAATTCCATAGGTTAATGAACTCAAAGTTTATACAAAACTAACTAGGAACCATAATATTCTTACTTGCATAAGGATTGTGGAATTGTCATCGAAGCTAAGGCAAAAATTAAAGCTGTACTATAAGTAGGTAGGTAGGTACTTACTATAATTAAATAATACCTACCAATTAATTTCAACTACCTACTTACTTACCATCTGATCTGATCGATTAATGTGGCAGTTATCTAATTCAAAGGAACTAAAAACTTCTGAGCTTAAAACGAAAGTTATCAAAATATTATGGAGATCAATCTACCTATTACATTGACGACATCTGCATAAGATGTGTAAACAAGCTTCTAGGCAGGTAGTTCCTTTTATTTTGTGCATGCATAATTTTATTGAAAAAATTTCACTTCGTAAATGAGGGGAAAAAAGTTGTTGAAATTGTAAGTAAGGAGGTAGGTAGTCTGTAGTAAAGCTTTTACAGCACATCTACCTGATTTGTAGTCCCTAGTGACCTATTAAAGTCCCTTGAAGTTTTTCGAGTTTTTTAGGTTTTGAACATACACCTAGATACCCGTAGGTACCTATACCTACCTAAGTAGGTTAAGTCCAACGATCATATTGTAAGATTTGAATTTGATATGAAGGAAAATAAGCAAACGCAAAAAAGGCACGCGACACGATTTCATATTAAACGGCTGGCTTAAATACTCGTAAAACTACTTCCAATGTAATCGCACATACAACCTTCATAACTTGGCTAAGTTATTCACCGCTTTGCACAGACGGTATTGAATGGAATCGTTTTCCTACTAGACACAAATACAAGCACAAAAGTTTTGTTTGTGTTGGTGTACGCCATGTACGTACAACGACCGTTGCCACTACTTGCCACCGTGCACCAATCAGAGCTCAGAATTTTACCGATTCCCTTATATGGTAAGGCCATCGGTTGCGGCAAGCGGGGAACTTGGGCGAGTCCATTTCTGTGGAAAAAATAATTGCATTCCTTTTTTGAATAGTAACAATTGCATGACATATGTCAATCAGATCTGTCAGTGGGCGCATTTTGTAGGTCGTTTTGATAGTTATCGCGGCGTAATTAGTAGGAAAATTTTGTATTTTTTGGCACCAACAGAGGTCCGTTGGGCGAGTCGATTGAGTCGCGGGGCGCCGGCGTACGGCGTATTCTAGTGAAGCAGATCGACCGACCTCCGCGAGGGAGCGAGCAACAGAAAGAAACCGGCCGGCATTCATTTCTCACGGTTCGCGAACGCTGCGGTTATTGTCTCTTCCAAACGTTTATTACCTGTAAGTACGCTCTTTATTTATTTTCTGATTTACATAACGTAGCTAGGATTTGTGTGTTATGGTCTCCGGTTTGGCATGGCAAATTTCCAACAAGGCACGATTTTTGTAATTTAACGCCTTTGTTAGGTTATCTACTGTTTAAATAAAAGTGTGAATAAAAGTCAATTTTATTGTTCAATCAATCAATCAATCAGTCATTCAGTCGACGAGTGTACACCACTGTCGCGATGCAGATAGGCAGCACTGGCTGTCTATCCACATCTGCAGTAGGTAGGTACCTACTCGATAGTGCACAGCTGTCTTTTTGGAAGAGTGCCAGCCAATATGTGTTGAACTTTCGTTATCATTTATTTCGTAATGTACTACGTGTAGAGTAAATACAGTGCATTACTGTCTGATCGCTAAATGTTCAATGTGAGCGCCGTTTGAGATCTCGTCGTTATCAAGAGGCGCGCTATCAGAGGCGGGAGGTGCGCGAAGCGCGGGGGGCGCGCGCAGGCTCCCTGCAGCGGAATACCATATATGGCAACGAAAACTCATGTATTGTGCCGCGGCGATGTAGGGGCGCCCCGATAACCAGCCTCATTTATATACTCTGCCTGCCGCGCTCGCCGACATTCCACGAAGTGAGCTCGAGCAGTGGCGTTGTGCAGCATTACCGAGGCTGTGCAATAGCGAGTTAATTTATTTATTTATTAGGACTATTTAATTAAAAGTAAGTTGATACAAATGTGCCATTAATTTATTGTGATGTGTGATACTGATATAGTGGCGTGAGGAAATAGTGCAATCCCATTAGTGTGTGCGGGTCAGTGACACGTCGTTAGGGTTGTGCCGCCGACCGGGAGTCTGGGATAGCCAGTTGTGGTAGGGCGTGGTCGGGTTCTACTTCTGACACTTAGCAATATTTGAACTTGGGAGACGTGAACGGTCAATCCAATTAGAAAGTAACTCATCTTGTGAACGACTTTCTCGGTCGGTAAGAGCAGCCTGTCTCTGTGAAATGTGGTCATGCCGCGTCATGTGCCACGTTTTTTCCGCCGCACATACATTATCTCTCCTTATTAGGCTTCAATTTGCGACTCCGACACCCACTTAGCATTGTCCCGTAATGGTTGCGTGTGGGTCTTCTACCCACTGACTCTTGATATGGATGAAATCTGAAACTTCTTGCTATTTTAGCTCGTAGCTATGTAACCAAGGGCCCGGGGCAAAAAGTTAAACATTCTTTATTCAACTAGGATATTATATAAATTTTTCGAACTTCGTTCATGGGGCCGAGGGGCCCCTTGAGCTTGGGGGCCCCAGGGCACTGCCCCGCCTAGCCCAACGGTAGCTACGCCTCTGTATTTTATTTACCTAACTACTTGGAAATTTAAATAGATAGATGCCTATAACATACACATTTTAAAGATGGGCTTAATTAACAATATTTTTTGGTCATTTCAGACTAATTCACAATGTGCGACGAGGAAGTTGCTGCGTTGGTGGTAGACAATGGCTCCGGTATGTGCAAGGCCGGGTTCGCCGGTGACGACGCGCCCCGCGCCGTGTTCCCCTCCATCGTGGGCAGGCCGCGCCACCAGGGCGTCATGGTCGGCATGGGACAGAAGGACTCGTACGTAGGAGACGAGGCCCAGAGCAAGAGAGGTATCCTCACGCTCAAGTACCCCATCGAGCACGGCATCGTCACCAACTGGGACGACATGGAGAAGATCTGGCACCACACCTTCTACAACGAGCTGCGTGTCGCGCCCGAGGAGCACCCCGTGCTGCTCACGGAGGCCCCCCTCAACCCCAAGGCCAACAGGTAGGTCCCGCGCCGAGCTCGCCTCGCCCGCCGCCGCCGCAGAAGTTAGCCCTCTAGAGTCGCCTCTGACCTTGTCCTTTGTTTTGCAGAGAGAAGATGACACAGATCATGTTCGAGACGTTCAACACGCCCGCCATGTACGTCGCCATCCAGGCCGTGCTCTCGCTGTACGCGTCCGGTCGTACCACCGGTATCGTGCTGGACTCCGGTGACGGTGTCTCTCACACGGTGCCCATCTACGAGGGCTACGCGTTGCCGCACGCCATCCTGCGTCTGGACTTGGCCGGCCGCGACCTCACAGACTACCTGATGAAGATCCTCACCGAGCGCGGCTACTCGTTCACCACCACAGCCGAGCGTGAGATCGTGCGCGACATCAAGGAGAAGCTTTGCTACGTCGCGCTCGACTTCGAGCAGGAGATGGCCACCGCCGCCTCCAGCAGCTCCCTGGAGAAGTCCTACGAACTTCCCGACGGACAAGTCATCACCATCGGTAACGAACGATTCCGTTGCCCTGAGGCTCTCTTCCAGCCCTCATTCTTGGGAATGGAAGCTTGCGGAATTCACGAGACCACCTACAACTCAATCATGAAGTGCGACGTCGACATCCGTAAGGACCTGTACGCCAACACAGTACTGTCTGGTGGTACCACCATGTACCCTGGCATCGCTGACCGTATGCAGAAAGAAATCACAGCCCTGGCCCCATCCACAATGAAGATCAAAATCATCGCGCCCCCAGAGAGGAAGTACTCTGTATGGATCGGTGGATCGATCCTCGCGTCCCTCTCGACCTTCCAGCAGATGTGGATCTCGAAACAGGAGTACGACGAGTCTGGCCCCTCTATTGTGCACAGGAAGTGCTTCTAAGCGAACCGCGACACGCTGCCGACAGCAGCCCGCGGCCCGGCCGGTCCCGCGGCCGGCTGCTCAATTCAGGCTTGTAATCTCCGTTAATTTAATTGTACGTAAGATATTATTGTAATTAAATCGTAATAGTGACGGCAGGGCGAAGCGCGGCGCCGCGGGCGCGCCTCGGCCGCCGGCATCGGTACTGCACTCGCCAAAGGATCTTTTGTAATCTCATGATGATGATTGTATGTGCTGAAACGGATAAGACTACTTTCTTACTAGGTCATTTATAAATTATAAAAAATGAAAAAATACAAAAAAAAATCTGAAAAATTAACTTGCCTTTCATTTATTTACCTTGTGTAGAAATAACATTTGTTGCATGCTCGTTATCTGAGCGCAACGACCGACATTGACCCATGTATGAAAATAGAATGAACTTGGGCCAACTGTCCAGAAATAGCCAGACGGCAACCATGTTGTCTACGCTGTATCCCAAGCAAGCAAGCTACCTAATCGAATAGTAGATAGTTTGTACACATCTATTCTTAGCTAAGCATCTATTGAATGGGTAGGTAGCTACAATTTCGGCTGTTCCATCTATCCCTTACAAGGTGTCCCACTGGTAGGACCTTCCTTGAGTTGTGCCACAGGCGTAGGCCTACGGCCGTAGCGCAGAAAGGGCATAGGGCTGTCCGAAACGGTCCGGGAGTATCATTCCCGGTGTGCCCTTATTGTGCTGACTATGACACCGGCGCGGAAGCGGTACAAATTCCACATCCCGGCCTTCCCGCCCCGGGAGTAGCCTTTTGAAGGTTTCCAACTAGCAACAAAAAAAATTAAGGTACAATTTTAGTAGGCCTTGTCGAAATTTATCTGAATATTCACACGCACCTAGGTAGTTATCGCGTTAATTTAATTTTTTACAAAGAATTGTCATTGCTTATCTCAGCAAGAAGTTTTATTTTCGTGTATGGTATAACATTTTACTAATAGCGGCCATATAGTAAATAGCTATCCCCCTCTTATTGGGTACCTCGTTCACCTAATTACCGCAATAAACAGTTCACACTAGCATACTCATGATGGAATTTGATAATGCCTATATTTTATGACCAAAGGACCGAATTAGTGACCGCTTATTTAGGAAGTTATAGTGTGCGTAATCCCAGCGAAAAAGTGTCTAATTTCTTAATTCGTGATAAGTATTAAGTAAATCTTTAGTGTATGACGTCGTGTATTTGTGTATGAACATTTCAAATTTGTGTGTAACCCTTTTTGGGATATTCGTCAAAAACGTTTTCCGCTGGAACGACGTCTTCCCAGCGACAGAAGAGCGATAAAATAAATACATGGATTAGTGTATAACGAAAGGTAAATGTGTATGTATAAATTAGATTTGTGTGTCTAAAGACTCCGAAGATATTCAAGTTTCCGCTGCGGTGACGTTTGGCTGTTTGCTGGATATCTTAAACGGTTAGGCGAATAGTTGTGACTTTTTTTTAGTGATGCAACGAATATTCGTATTCGCCGAATATTCGTATTCGCCGAATACCAACATGACATTCGTAAAAAAATAAAAAAACCGGCCAAGAGCATGTCGGGCCATGCTCAGTATTATAGGGTTCCTTAAGTAGGTGTTACAAACAAATCAAATCGAATATTGATCATGGCTATTTTAGTTTGGGCAATAGACGGCAGCATTGGCGACTCAGAGAGTGTTGTCAGTAGCCGCTAGATGGCGCTATACAGTGCCAAATGCAATAGACGGCACTTGACGGCAGAAATGGCGACTCGGAGAGTGTTGTTAGACGCCGCTAGATGGCGCCAAATTTAAGAAGTGTGTCGTCAACATAACACAAAGTTACTTTTTGTGATTTTTTCAAATAGAAAGTAGCTAAAGGAGCATTATTTGCTATGATCATTTTTAGGGTTCCGAAGTCCTACAAGGAACCCTTATAGTTTCGTCATGTCCGTCCGTCTGTTCGTCTGTCCGTCTGTCCTAATCCTTTACAGCTTAATAACTTCTACAGTTATAAACATAAGTAAATGAAATTTTGTTAAAAAATAGTCTGCATATAGATCTCAATTTTAAAAGAATAAAAAAATAGTTTTTACGTTCTTTAGGGGTGGCGCCCATACGTGTGAAATGGGGAAAAAATATTTTTTTTCACTGCACCCCATCGTGTGGGGTATCATTGAATAGGTCTACTAAAATGAAGGTAATGTTTCATACACCACTTTTTTATCAGGTGTACCATCTGCGAAATATAGCCCGCCAAAGTGGCTTGCAATGTGTCCCCCCCCCTGCCATTTCTAAACTATGCAACGTAGAAACTTATAATTTTCCACATTGATAGACCTTTGTGAAAACTCTCTTTTAAAATTGTTTCGAGTATAATGTGATTATAATTTTTTGAGTTATAGACAGAAAACCGAAAAATACTTAAAACGTCCTAGTTCAAAGGTCATTGACCTTAGAGAAAAATTATCATGGCAAATAATGCTCCTTTAGTTACTTTCTATTTGAAAAAATCACAAAAAGTAACTTTGACATCAATCAGACTTCTTAAATTTGGCTTCTTGAATTTATCGCTAGATGGCGCTACTAACAACACGCTCTGAGTCGCGAATGCTGCCGATTATAGCAAAAACTAAAATAGCCATGATTAATATTCGATTTGATTCGTTTGTACACCTACTTAAGGAACCCTATAATACTGAGCATGGCCCGACATGCTCTTGGCCGGTTTTTCTCTAAGGTCTAAGGCCTTTGAACTAGGACGTTTTAAGTATTTTTCAGGTTTCTCTCTATAACTCATAAATTTATAATCACAATATGCTCGACATAATTTTAAAAGAGAGTTTTTACAAAGGTCTATTAATGTGGAAGATTATAAGTTTCTACGTTGCATACTTTAGAAATGGCAGGGGGGGACACATTGCAAGCCACTTTGGCAGGCTATATTTCGCAGATGGTACACCTGATAAAAAAGTGATGTATCGAACATTACCTTCATTTTAGTAGACCTATTCAATGATACCACACAAGAGGGGGTGGAGCGAAAAAAATAATTTTCATCCCCATTTCACATGTATGCCACCCCTAAAATACGTAATCATGATTTTTTTATTCTTTTAATATTGAGATCTATATCTATACTATTTTTTAACAAAATTTCATTTAATTATGTTTATAACTGTAGAAGTTATTAAGCTGTAAAGGATTAGTACAGACGGACAGACGGACGGACATGACGAAACTATAAGGGTTCCTTGTAGGACTACAGAACCCTAAAAACCAAGAAATTCCATGCAGATATTGCGTTGCGTCTTAGTTTCGAGTGTTACAACCGAGTTGAAAAAGACACAAAGATGCATTCATAAAAACATTAAAATTTCTTATCTTTTGTTTACATCCACAGATGGTCAGTACCTAATTGTGGCGACCTTTTTTTTTTTTTGTGAGACTAGCTTGGTAGGTAGGAATGAGCATGTATATACACACATCAAAAATGTCTAGGGATTAAGTACATTTATAACTATAAAAAATTATCCAAATAATATTTACCAAATCGTTCCGTGTAGTGCCGGACGTAAAGAATTGCACCATCCTATATCTTCTCATGGATGTCGTAAAAGGCGACTAAGGGATTCACCAGAGAATGGGCAGCAGCATTCTCTGAGTATTTAATCAACCAACTGTGACCGCTAACCCGCCTGCCAAGCGTGTTGATTATGGCATATCCCCCAACATAGACTTAGGAGAGGCCTATGACCAGCAGTGAACGTTTTTCGGCTGAAATGATGATGGTGATGATGATTTACCAAATCTAGTCTTCCAGACTGGCTTTTTACTTTAATTTCCTATGTTTAAGTTAACAACTTATCTCCATATTTTGTACAAATAGAGAAAAAATTTTTTTTTTACTATTTGTGGGAAATGTCGTCAATTAAACGGTAAAAAGGCAAAAATGATGAATGACTTTTAGATTTTTTATTGTAAAGATAATAATATAAAAAAATCTGTTTCCACCATTGACACGAATCTCACAATCACAGTGATTTAGCATGCTTAAAATCAGTTCATCAAAATCACTTTGAGGAATGGCCATCCACGTTCTTTCTAACAAGTCAAAAAGTTGTTGTGGGATACTCGGCAGAGCTCTTCTATGGAGCATACCCCATGCGTGCTTAATTGGGTTGAGGTCTGGCGATTGAGCAGGCCACGGCAGAATGGCAGTCTCTAGCCGTGTGTGGACGTGCATTGTCGTGCATTAGTCAAAACGAATCACCCAACCGGCACGATCACGTCTGAAACAATCCTCTGCGCATAAATTTGTAAAAACGCTATTACACACTTTTATACGAATCCTGATTGACAGTTGATTTTTAATTTTTTATCAAATTTTAAAGAAAATTCTTCATTTATTTAGTGAAATTAACTAAAAAGAATCAATAACGATCCAAAAAAGTTAAAATAATAATCCTCAATTGCGGCGATACTCTAAAATGTACTTGATCCCTAGACACTTTTGATTTTTGTCAACACAAAGCAATTTTCTGCTTCATCAAATTGTGTACTAAAATTTGGCAGAGTCGTTTCAAATTGTTGATCTTTGACTAATAATTACGTGCAGCTATAGTAAAATCAGGTATTCGTATTCGTAAAAGTAGTATTCGTTGCATCACTACTTTTTTTACACATGTTGCGATTCGTTTGTGTGTAATGTTTGTGAAAACAGACTTCGAAACAAAATTACCGTTAGGAAGCTATACATTTTAAAATGAAATCACGATTATTAGGTCCTAGTACTTCGAATATGAGCTCCGAAGCCTAAATTTCAAAGTTGATTTGTACCTTATAAATGCTAACAGCGTTATGTTAAGTCTCGTTAATGTACTGTGAGTAAATCATGAATTATGAACAAAATTACTAGGTCTGGGCCACGATGTTGGTCGACATGCGATTGGACAAGTTTACTATGGGTTGGCAAATTAAAAGGTGTTACATTCTTTAGTGTATTAGTTCAATTATCCATCTGTAAAATTGTAGCCCAATACACTTAATAAATAAAGAAATATAATCAAAAAACCAACGAGAAGCGCAATACAGTGATAAACCAACCAAGTTTGAATGGCTACTAAAAAGCGGCCGTGCAGTACATGGTGCTTACCTTCCAAAATTGTTAGTATACTTATTGTTATTGCTACAGGTGCGTACACAATAATTAGTAAAAATTAATAACAACTGCAGTTTAATGTGTTTTATTTTCAGAAGTATTACTTTACTAATGTTTAATGATTGTAGAATATGTGTATACTTCAAAAAGCAACAAAAAATCTTGAGAAGATTTTACTAATTGAAGTAAAGGTACTATAGTTTAATCAGAAACTATTAACTCTGTAAAATATAGTTCGCTATAGTTATAGATAGAATAAATTAAAAGTAAAAAAACTTTTTTTTAAAACAAGCTTTTATTTAAATGCGCTAATGCGCTCATATGAATAAAATAAACTTTCCCTTTATAACTTTAACTATCAACTTATAACGTCATTACACAATTTATATGATATAAAAGCTTGTCGCGAGATTTAAGTAGGTACTCGTATTTACTTAGATTGTTTTTTTTTTTAAATTAGTATCATTCAGATCAAGTTATTCAATTTACTTGTTTATCTACACAGGCAAATCTCACGACAAGCTTTTATATCATATAAATTGTGTAATGACGTTATAAGTTGATAGTAAAAGTTTTAAAGGGAAAGTTTATTTTATTCATTTTAGCGCATTTAAATAAAAGCTTGTTTTAAAAAAAGTTTTTTAACTTTTAATTTATATTTTACTTTTTAGTTATCGCTGGACAGATTTTTTAACTCGCATTCGTATTCTCAGCAAGTCCTTTCAATTGGTACCCATATTGTAGGAAACCATAAAAAAACTTAGTCCGCCATATTGGATTTAGAGTGACGTCACTTTATTTTTCAAGTTACTCTCAGCAAGCCCTTTCATTTGATACCCATATTGTAGGAGTGCATTAAAAATAACTAGTCCGCCATCCTGGGTGTTCCGCCATGTTGAATTTAGAATGACGTCACACAGCTAACCATGCATCGTCATCCAAACTAAAACTAAACGAGTATACAAAATTTCAGCTCAATCGGTTGAAGATATCTGCTTCAAAATTGAGTTGCAAGATTCCACCTTAACAAAATACATACATTGCAAGTTAATAAAAAGCTTGTAAAAAGTGCCAAAAGCGGCCGTTTTTCGCATTTTTTTTCTATCTGCAACTACAGGGTACTATAATTTATAGTCAATAGTTTCTGGTTAAACTTATGTACCTTAACTTCAATTGGTAAAACCGGCCAAGAGCATGTCGGGCCATGCTCAGTAGTATAGGGTTCCTTAAGTAGGTCTAATTACAAACGAATCAAATCGAATATTAATCATTGCTATTTTAGTTTTTGCAAACAGCGCCACCTAGTGCTAAATTTATGAAGCTAAATTTAAGAAGTGTGTTTCTTTTTGTGATTTTTTTAAATAGAAAGTAACTAAAGGAGCATTATTTGCTACAATCATTTTTCTCTAAGGTCAATGACCTATGAACTAGGACGTCTTAAGTATTTTTCAGTTTTCTCACTATAACTCAAAAATTTATAATCACATTATACTCGAAATAATTTTAAAAGAGAGTTTTTATAAAGGTCTATCAATGTTGAAGACTATAAGTTTCTACGTTGCATAGTTTAGAAATGGCAGGGGGGGGGACACATTGCAAGCCACTTTGGCGAACTGTATTTCGCAGAGGGTATACCTGATAAAAAAGTTGTGTATGAAACATTACCTTCATTTTAGTATACCTATTCAACGATACCCCACACGAGGGGGTGCAGCGAAAAAAATATTTTCATCGCCATTTCACATGTATGGGCGCCACCCCTAAAAGACGTAATCAAGATTTTTTTATTCTTTTAAAATTGAGATCTATATCTATTCCATTTTTTGTCAAAATTTCATTTACTTATGTTTATAACTGTAGAAGTTATTAAGCGGTAAAGGATTAGGACAGACGGACAGACGGACAGACGGACGGACATGACGAAACTATAAGGGTTCCTTGTAGGACTTCGGAACCCTAAAAACGAACTTTCGATTAATGATGTACTCAGCGAGTAATTCTTTTTTTACTGATAGGGGCGCCACTTAGCTCTAAGTATCGCCTTAAGCTACGAACATGGGTTGTGTCCTGATTTTGTGACCGATTTGTGACGTTGAAGTTACAAGGGGCGCTTGTTGATTAATACCAAATTGAGTACGCTAGAATGAACATTTCACATATCTTTATATATTTCGAAAAAGGCAAATCCTTTTGTACCTGGTGTCTAGATTTTGTGACGAAGAACGGTTCGATTTAATTTATAGCGTAGAAAGTCATAGCGTTAAAATTCTTTCACAGTTCAGGCTGCTCGCCTGTGGAATGCATTGCCTGTAAAAGTGAGACGTGCTCAGTCCTTTCCTATTGAAAAAAAAACTAGTAGAGGAACATTACCTTTCGCTGTTTCCTGTCTATTTCTTTGTACATTTATGACTAGACTTTTTCCGCAGCTTCGCCCGCATACTGAAATAAAATATAGCCTATGTTACTTCTGGATTAAGTAACGTAGCTTTCTAATGGTGAAAGAATGATTAAAATCTGTTCAGTGGTTACAGAGTTTATCGATTACAAACAAATAATAATACAGTATAGTATAGAATTATAGTATTGTAGGTATACATATATCATTTACATATACGTATTAAGTATATTGTATGCCATATTTATGTAGAGTTATATAACGTTAAATCAAATTAGTCGGCGTAACTTCACAGACGTGATGGGTATCGACATGTAATGATAATAAAACAAGAAAAAATACGATTTCTTGAACACATAATTTAAACTCCAGCCAGCTTATCACGGGGTCAACGGCCGCGCGACGCGCGAAATGTATTTTTTACGTATTTATAAACAATTATTGTAGTGTCATGGTATGGACATGTGATGAGGAGGAATGAGGAGCATGTTACGAGGAAAGTTTTAAGTATGAATGTTGATGGCTATAAGAAAAGAGGGAGACCGAAGAAAATATGGATGGATTGTGTGAAAGATGATATGAATAGAAAGAAAGTGAACACGGAGATGACGGCTGATAGAGATGTATGGAAGAAAAAAACATGCTGCGCCGACCCCAAATAAATTGGGATAAGGGCAGGAGGATGATGATATTGTAGTGTTATAGTATCTGATATTTCTTACAAAATACTATTTAAACCTACAAGGTCACGCGTCCCGTGATCACTCATGTTTTTGACGATATTTTTGGTTGTTGTTGTATTATCTTAGATATCGATACCCATCACGTCTGTGAAGTTCCGAACATAATCATATTTTAAAATAATAAACTAAGCTGCGCACGACTACTGAGCAAGGTAAATAACGTAGCAGTTTATATACTATTTCAAGGATTTTCTACGCAATAAATTGAATCGACATCATGACTGTTCTTCGTCAGAAACTCGTCTCTCTGCTCTATTATTGAAATTGGGCATATTGACGTCACAAATTGCTCGTAAAAAACCAAGGTCCGTACGAGGGGTGAGGATGCTAACGTGAACGTCATCCAGCATATTCACCAATATGGGGCTATAACTTCTCAAGTATTGTCACAAATTCTGTCCTTTAGTCACAAATTGGTCACTAAAGGTTGGCATTATCAAAATGGCTTAATTCCATGGCAAGTATGCCTGTTCATCTTACCGGCATAAAAAGTAGCTTATATTTTAATCCTGGTTATGTTCTATCTGTATGCCAAATTTCATTAAAATCCCTACAGTAGTTTTTGCGTGAAAGAGTAACAAACAGCCATACATCCTAACAAACTTTCACGTTTATAATTTTAGTAGGATAGTATACAGTTAAGATACTTCACGTTTAGGTAGCCACAAGTTTCTGTATTTTTTTTAATTTTCAAGTCATCTGTGTGTTACCATCATGATCAAGTGACCATGACCCTTGTGAGTCGTAGACGTCGTGGTGGAAATTACGACGTTTTATATATACCTGTAAGCGGTCTATTTGAAATCGTATTATTTTAACGACCAATGAACAAAGCACAATATACTATCAGCCCCATATCTTTATAAGTTTAAATTATGAATGATATAATAATAATAACTGTCTAATTTATAAAAAAGCTATTATTGATTAATTAAGTAATAACAATTCATTTATTTATTTGTAATTCTAATTGTCTTATTGTAGGTAATTATAATAATGTATAACGTAAAACTTGTGCCTTGCTTGCCTGAAATAAATACATTTTATTTATTTATTTGTTAACTCAGTGATTGACATTTCGCAGTATAATAGGGCAGTCATGCAAGAATAACATCAATACGATGCATCATAATATTATTATTCACTTTAAATACGATCGCTGATAGCACAGTGATGAACACCATAAAGTTAGTCATAGCAGCAATCAAGAATTTATTTACCTATTCAACTAAATTACATAGCATAAATCAGGGGGCCTGTTTCACTATCTCCTGATATATTCTGGTTAACTTATCTGATCTGGCAGATAATTTCATACCAAATTCCGTTCCATTTTTAAATTAATCTGGCAGATAGTGCCTATCTGGAAATTGTGGAACAAGCCGTGAGAATAAGAGTAACTATATATTGGCAATTTTCCTTCGCTATAATTTAGCTAAAGCATTCCACTATGCGCTCCAGAAATGGGACCACTTCGCGAGTCAGTCCCGTACTTGATTCAAATGTATTCGTACACGAGGCCAGTGACTGAACTTACTGTACTAACTGGCGAACTAGCCTCGTGTACGTGTGTGTTGAGAATTAATTCCCTCATTTTAGACGCATGACAGCCTTATGATTAATAAACGATATTTAATAAATCAATAAAACTGCAGTTTATCATACGACTTTATTTCGAACATCACAAATATCTTCACATAATTAGCAGTATCATAAATCGGTTAGTTAAAAACGTATTAAAAAATTAACGAGATAAAACTGTGTCAAAATTCGTAAAACATCGGATTTACTGATCAGTGCAACTCCGTCAAATTTATTGTCATACATTACACTATAAGCTTTGTAGAAATAATTATACTTATTTTGAAACAGTGTTGTACTCAATTCAATATTATTTACTTGATTCATATAAGCATTATCCTCAAAGAAATGAGAACTCAGTGCATAGAAATATGTAATTCCGATTAATTGACATGATTCATGATTAAAAAATATATATTTGGTACAACAATTTCTTAGAACATGAGAAACGATTCACAGTGCAAAAGATTATTGTTAGTGGTAACTTTAAACTACATAAATCTAATCCAACATTAAAATCAGTGCCATCTAGTGGGAAAACTACTTAGTCTTATATTCTAAGCAATTATTCGTACTGGAGAGAGAAAAGGTTGATTTTTGGCCCTATTAATAATCATAACCTACTGAAAAAGACTATCTATTATCGTGTGTTAAATAAAGTAGAAAATAGTAAGAGGAGTAACTGAATATGTTAACGCTTTCCCTGAAATTTTAGTTTAGATAACTGATATTTATAGCTACTAAGACGAGAATAGAAAAAAGGTCTAAGATATATTCTCCATCGCTAACGGCATTATTTAGACCGTTGAAAATTTTACACTAAGAATCGTGGTCACAGTGCCGCCGGCGGCCACTGTTACTTACCCCCAAATACTCAAACGCAAACAAAATTTCAACTGGCAGTTAAGTCTCATGCTGTCGCTGTCACTCGTAACTACTTCTAAGGTGCATTAAAGCGACAGAACGATTTTAAGAACGTTTTAAAGTGTTTTTGAGTATTTTGGGAAGTGACTGTTATGAAATAATGATAGGGCCATACAAAATCAAGCAGTGCTTCAAAAAGTATTTACAAACTAATCTATCGTTAAAAAAGATTCTCAAAAAGTTAGCAGGGAAGTCAGGCTCCACTACTGGCTATATTAGATTTTGAGACAAATCGTAAACACTTAAAATTTATATCGGCATAGAATTTATTAAAAACTAACTGGACTAGCTCCTTTACTAAACCTATTAATCGATAAAATATCGTCGATTTAGAAACGAGCGTGGTAAAACAGTTGATCAAGTATTTAATACCAGTAGCTACCAAATAAATGCATCATTATGTAACACTAATTTAGTTGGACAATATTCACAAAGTTGATTGAGAAAACTGTAATAACTTCATTTATTTTGGACTTATCAGGTTTTGCAATAAACAGTTTTTTTTAATGGTCACATCTTTTAATTTCACCCCGCGTTTCTAAATCAACAGTTCAAATTATATAAAACTAATTATGAAATAAAAATCTTAATTTATTAAAACCTTAAAATACATTAAAAATATAAATATAAATTACAGTTAAAAAATATTCAGAACAATTAAGCGTATTACGGGCATTGTGCGGTTTCAGAGATTTCATAAACGTCATTTCACTGCATGTAGCACACGATACAAGTTAGTTCAAATCTTACTTAGATCCTTAACAAAGTCACCAACAGTTTTTGTACTATCAATATTAAGAATTTTAAAGATAAGGCCACTTTACACTACACTGAACATGCCTAGGAATGATTGCTATCCTTTTTATTGAACACAATTTAATTGGACGAGTTTTCACTGCTATTCACAAAGTTCAATTCCGTGACATCTCAATTCCTTTAGAAAAAGTTTTAGTGTGTGCTACGTCTCGCTGTCTTTTATGCTGTCTTCGGTGGCCCTGCGAACGTCGGACAGAGAGTTGCCGTGTACTCTGAACCTGTAGACGCAGGTGTAGGTTGGGTTGCCATGGTTACTTTCCACCCTGAGCTCGATAATGTCGTAGGCGACTGGGTACTCAACTCCGCCGATGTCGGTCGTCTTGGGGTACTTGACTGGGAAGTACTGTATGGCCGTGCCATTGGCATTGTACTGGTAGTCGCCGAAGAGATGTGGCTCAGGGTCCATCTCACCGTGGAGGCCCTGAAAGTGTTTTATTTAGAAAAGGTGATGTGTTCATTATTATATGGATATTAGTACATTCGACCGGACGTCAGTAGTAACAGTTTGACATTGACAGCGTCTTGATTTCATAAGCATTAAGGGCAGTTTTCGTAATACAAGTGTGACCACTGATATGCGGTTGACTGTACGAATAAAAAGTAATAATAAAAGCATAGTTGACTTCTATTTGAAGATGAAAATATATAAATTCAAAGAAATCATTTCGCAAAATGTATGATATTATGGTAAAATTAAGTGTTATACTAACCATGGATTATTAATGTTAATAAACGAAAAACATGCAAGCACAACATAAACGAATGACAAAAAGATAAAATAAAAAGTGCGAAGAAACAAGCCCAAGACATAAAATAAAGAGATACACTTGCGATTTCCAAGGGGGTGAAGTGTTAATTAACAATAAACACAGTTGATTACTGTGGAATTGCAAATGCAGTGCAAGCGCCCGATATTTTAGATTAAACGGCGGATATTTTAATCTGTATCTTGCGACACAGATTAAACATGTCGCCCCTGCTAATATACACACTATAGAAATTTGGCAGGGACTCTGCATGCAGGGCCCTGCTTTGAGGAGGCCGCTTTAGACGATCTCAACAAAATAATATGCATGGGCTGCTTATATAAATTCCATGTTTTTATGACTTTCCTATCACACATGGATAATTTTGTTACTCGTCTACACAGGCTTGTTAATCAAATGTTAAAACCACCTTGTACCCATAATGCTAACTTAAATAATAAAATATAACATAAGAAAACAATAAAACATAACGTGCAATATGCAGCATTCAAAATATGTAAGCCCAAAGAGTTTTTACTTGATCACCGTGAACAAGATATTATAAAGAATTTTGAACTAATAATACTTTGCGATATATTGTGCGTTGTAGACAATCTGATGGGTCAATTTCAATCATTTTATACACCATTAAACGACACTCAAGCTTCCATTTTTCTATGGTGATTGAGTCTGGTCTTTGTTAATTTTTTCAAATTCTTTTGGTCAAAAATAGCAAGCGAACTTGAACGTGCAAATAAAAATGTTAAGACTATCGCTGTGCATAGAGCAAGCATATAAGGTCAATAACAAAACCAGGATTCTATAAAAACACAAACATAAGACACTTGTTCAAACCGTGTCTAAAGCCTCATTTATACGTATTTGAGTGAATAAGTAGTAACTATTTTTATAGTTTCTTTTAAATGGTCATGCGTTTTCACGCATTTAAACAAGCAATTTAGTAAAACGTATTAAGTGAATAAGAGGTCACATTTTTTTGTTTATATTAAGTGGCCAAGCGTTTTCACGTATCAATAAATTATGACTGTCGAAACGTGTTTTTCGTGGCGCAAGTAACGAAGCAGGGGGGGCACAGTCCAATAGAAAGACTTCAGCCTAAAGAAATACTAGCATCAGCGCCATCTCTGGCTACAGCGGCACATCAAATACAACGTGTAATGCTCATTAAAAAACATAGATGACTCTTTCCATCGGTCCATCCTGTTTTACCGACTAAAAATTACCCTCCGTTTCCGTCCTTACCCGACTGACAGGGATGTCGATTCTTTCCAAAAATATCGATTTTTAAATCGCTTCGAATCGTAAGCTGATGCATCGATTCACAAAAAATCGGGGTTTAAAACATCGATTTCTAAAAAATCGATGTTTTTTTCATGTTTGCATTTATAATTTAAGTATAAATCCATTTCATGTAAAACAAGAAAGATACCATAATAAATAATCTCTTATCAGTAAATTTAATCTTTTTTTTTTAGTTCAGGGAATTCGATAATAACAATTATTTTTATTACCATATCAAGTCAGACTATTTTTTATTACAATATTTTGTATTCATTAAGGTTCAAAAATATATTTCTAGAGCCCCTATAACTACTTAAATTTATAACAACTAGATCGTAATTTCTCACAATATTTATGGTTTATGTAATTTCAATTTCGTATTTTATTACAATGACAATATTCTGGGAAAGACTGCAATTCTAACAATAAAACATTCACTAGATTTTCCCCGAAGTACTGGGTGTTCCCCAAAGGTGTTACAACTAATTGACGTTAAATAAAATCATGAATAACGAGCTATTAAGTGGTATCTAAAGATTTAAAAAAAAGTATATACCTAAGTATTATATCCATTGTCTAGTACCCATAGTACAAGCTCTGCTTAGTTTGCGACTAGATGGTGCTGTGTAAAAAATGTCCGAAAAATATTCATTTATTTTATTATTTCGCGTGGCGGCGCCAGTAGCGATTAAATAAACCGTGATATGACATCACACACCTCAATATTACGGCTACTTTCAAGTAATTGCAAATAATTTCATGATTTTTACCAAAAAAAAACGTGGCGATTTTCAAGGGTGAAATATCGATTCAGAACTGCATATCTATTTAAAGAATCGATCTTTTGGGCGTGAAAAATCGACTCTTCGGTACATCGATCTCGAATTGCCAACCCTAACCGACATTTAGAAAAGTTTTGATGGAACTTTGTTGTTGTCGTATGCTTTAAGCAAAAATTGTATGATTTCTATGCGTTTTCTGTTTTGTTTTGAATCTGTTTTTTGTTAAGTTTGTGTTATTTCATTAGTTACTCCATATTAAGACGACAATCGGATCAGTGAATTCAGTGATCACTAAGTGTTGTTAAGTTTATTGTTTTAACTTTTGTTTCTACAATGATGGATCAACACAAACTTATCAAAAGCAATCTAAGAGAGCAATTAATTTCATAGAAAGAAAAACAGAATAATATGTACTTATACGTATACGAATACACACACACATACACAAATCTAGGAATAGATACATATAACTATCTATATCTATCTATCCACGACATTTTTTTCCCCGCCTTATCATCAGGTGGCGCTAGTTTCCATACATGCTTGAATTTGGCTCAAGATGGCACTCTTGTTCATATATATTACAGTACTCTGTGTAACGAAGTCACTGGGGCGATGGGAGGAATTTGGCACTTTTTATATCTACAACTACAGCGAACTATAATTTACAGAGTTCTTGATTAAACTACAGTACATGTACTTCAATAATTGTTAAAAAAAAAATAACGATAAGTGGTGTACTCAGCGAGTAATATTTTTTTTACTGATGGGGGCGCCACTTGGCTTTTAGTAGCGCCTTAAGCTACAAACATGGTTTATGTGTCCTGATTTTGTGACGACTTTGTGACCGATTTGTGACGTTGAAGTTAAAAGTGGTGCTTGGTGAGTATTACCAAATTGAGTATGCTAGAATGAGCATTTCACGGGAAATTTAGGGCCTTTCTAAATTGCTTAATCATTTACTTGTCTACTTAATTCCTTCACGAAATTGCTTGTTGAACTTCAAATTAACGAAATTACTTGAGAACTTGATACGTGTTAATTAAGCATATCGTAACTCCATACATAAATAAAAAGGTGTTTATGCTTTGCTCAGGCTAAACAACTGTTAAACACGTTTTGTCGTAAGACTGTTAGATTTCCGCAAGCCATGCACAATTTTTAAACCAAAATCGACGCCCAAAATCTGAATTAGAAAGAATTATAGGCGCTGTTCCGATTAAATTAAGTGATATATTGTGGTATTTTTTTATACCACCTAAGCTCGATACCATTTTATTATGGAACCATTGAGCTAGATTATGCACAAGAAAAAAAAGGAAATTTTTTTTCGTGTCCTTTCTTTTAGTTTATGGGGTCTTCTTCTTGCGTGTCAATGGTTCACACTTTTTTTATATAAAATTTGTCCACTTCTATGGCGGTGATCGTGGCTTCATTTAGGTCGACTCTTGTACAGTTGACTGGGCACAAGGGACAAGTAAGCAAATGGGCCATGGACTGAATGGGGGCCCCACAATCGCATTCAGTTTATGGGGTGAAATTAATTATGGTCATCATTACATTTTTACATAATATTTATCTGGAACAGGGCATCTACTAAAACATAGATATCTATAAATGAAATAACTAAGTATGTTACGTACGTAAACGGAGAAGTTCTTCGGCGCGGACTCGATCTTCCCTTCTACTGCGAGCAGTCGCGACATGTGCTCCAATGAGAATCCAGTCACTTCTATAATGGCGTATGTGCGTACCACTGAAACGAAATACGAATAATATGTAAGGTTCTTCTCCATAGGATCCAACACACAGAAATAGATAGATAGAATGGTTGTAATCACAATTTTACTTGCGATTCATGCGTGGCAACTTTCGAACAAATTACGCCTCCCATATTTACGTCATTAATTTTTAATGTACTTTACAGCTTTTGTTTCTGCAGTTAGAAACAACACAATAAGGCATTTTTGCGGGTTTTTGTTACAGTATTTACAGAAACAAGTCATAAGGCGTACTGAGAAAAGCTTTGAAATGCCCTGCACTCTGGTGCAGTGTTACCACTCGCGCCCTGCCGACTTTTCCTTTCTATCTATCTATTTCTAAGATTCATCCATTTGGAACCGTGCAACTAACTAGAGCCTTAGTTTCATAAGTGAGTCGAAACACGAGTGAGAGGGAAGTTGACTATTTTTTTTCATTAGATATCTGGCGCAACTTGGGAGAGGCCTATGTCCAGCAGTGGACTGCGATAGGCTGAGTTGATTGTTGATATTGATAGATATCTCAAAACTCTCTCAAGAAAATGAGCAACAGTGAAATAAAACCGACCAAGAGCATGCCATGCTCAGTATTATAGGGTTCCTTAAGTAGGTCTAATTACAAACGAATCAAATCGAATATTAATCATTGCTATTTTAGTTTTTGCAAACAGCGCCACCTAGCGCTAAATTTAAGAAGTGTGTCATATCAATATAACACAAAGTTTCTTTTTGTTATTTTTTTAAATAGAAAGTAACTAAAGGAGCATTATTTGCTAATATCATTTTTCTCTAAGGTCAATGACCTATGAACTAGGACGTCTTAAATATTTTTCAGTTTTCTCACTATACCACACACAATATCACAAAAAGTAACCTTATGTTATATTGATATGACACACTTCTTAAATTTAGCTTCTTAAATTCAGCGCTAGGTGGCGCTGTTTGCAAAAACTAAAATAGCAATGATTAATATTCGATTTGATTCGTTTGTAATTAGGAACCCTATAATACTGAGCATGGCCCGACATGCTCTTGGCCGGTATTTTTTTATCACAGACTGCTTAACAACAAATTTTGCTCCTTTAGATAGAATAAGAAGAAAGAAGGAAGAAAAATATTTATTTGACACAACTGAGACACATACAAAAGAAAGTGTATACGACGACGACGTCTGTGGTCTAGTGGTTCGAAGGTCGGACTGCTGATCACGAGGTCGTGGGTTCGATTCCCACAGGACACAAATATTTGTGTGATGAACATAAGTGTTTGTGTTGGTCTGGGTGTTTCTTACTGTGGGTTTGCACCAAAAACATTTAACATGTAATGTCTCGAAACTTGTCATATGAAACTAATGTCACAACTTGTTTTGTTGATTGTTACGTTCTCACTGCAGAAAACTGGGTAAATTCTTTGACAGATTTCAAGATTTGTTGTTGGCTGTGTTTGCACTGACTAAAAACCCGCCGAATACATAACCTCCTCCTTTTTTTGAAGTCGGTTAAAAACTTATACATTGACATGTTTGTCTATAGATTTGTCACGGCTGACGTTCGCACTGATGCTTAATCATGTGTCAAAACTTGTATAAATCTAGTTTTTTGTGTTATCCAATGAGATCGATAAACATGTATGGCCGAAAGCAGATACTTTGAAGTGTATCGAAATTAATTGTGAAACATGTCAATAGACTATGAAATGTCAAACAAGTTTCGTTTCAACAAGTTGTGTGATAATGCGAACACGATTCGATACATTGACAGAAAACTGACTTTTCAACATGTTTTTATGTAAATGTTTCGTCAGTGCAAACTCACAGTTATGTATTATAAGTATGTATTTACAAAAAAAAAAGTACATATGTATTATATCCATTGTCTAGTACCCATAGCACAAGCTCTGCTTAGTTTGGGACTAGATGGTGCTGTGTAACAAAAATGTCTCAAAAATATTTATTTATTTTATTTATTTATACATGAACAAGAAATATATGTACTGAAGAAGTAACGAAGCGAGGAAAAAGTCATTGACAGTCATGCGCCATGTGTGTCTCAAAATTGTGACAAATGGGTGTCCAGCTCAGCATATTGCCAGGTTATTAAACCTGACGCTGGTATTCTGCTGGATCCCTGGATATGCTTTATTGTACACCATGAAAATAGTAGTAAACAGGAACATCGTATAAATTATGCCATATGTCTTTAGACTCCAATCTACAAATATTTCTAAAAAAAATAGTATGTGATTACACAGAATTGTTCATACCTAATTATGCATTGGATTTATTAATTGGATTTATTATCAGTAGTATTATAGCTACTCACCCAGGTAGCCGGGGAAGCCCTGGAAGGCCCAGCACTCGGCGGGCATGGCGCCCGGCGTCAGCGCGTACCGCGGCGACGTGTACACCCACCACACCGGCAGCCCCAGGATGCTGTACTGCTTCGTCTTGATCTGGTACAACTCAGTGCACTTCGTTGATATCACTTGTCCGCCTGGAAGGTGAAACGACCAGTATTACCGCGACCATACATATAGACGCCGCATAACAGGCGACCGATGTCTGCAACAGATCTATAAAATTTCACGAATGTAGGTCGCTTCTATTCGCCACTTGAAATGTCAAATCAGTTTCGACCACTTACATGAGCCGTCAAAACTAGCGCGCTAGTGATTAGCCAATAGCCGCCTTGGTAGGGCCAATCGGATTGCAGTATCGCCTCAGCTAGTGGCAGAATTTATTCAAATTCAAATGTTTTTTTATTTCAAATAAACCTAATTACAGGCACTTTTGATGACGTCTGTGGTCTAGTGGTTCGAGTGTCGGACTGCTGATCACGAGGTCGTGGGTTCGATTCCCACAGGACACAAATATTTGTGTGATGAACATAAGTGTTTGTGTTGGTCTGGGTATTTACAAAAAAAAAGTATTATATCCATTGTCTAGTACCCATATCACAAGCTCTGCTTAGTTTGGGACTAGATGGTGCTGTGTAAAAATATCCTGAAGATATTTATAATTTTATTATTATTATTTTTGAAACGTCAGGCTCTAGTTGCACGGTTCCAAATTGTGAGTCCTATGGAGAAGAACCGGCAAGAAACTCCATGGATATACTCTTTTAAAAATAGGTTATTGTTTATTACATCAAATTTATTCAAATAATGTGAGTATAATGTAGGTTATTGTCAGAAATAAACAAAAGTTTAAAAGTGGGAACATTGTACGCATTATATTCAACAATAGGCGTCTACTGAGCTGTATGGTCGTTGACTTATTAGCAGTGTTATAATCGAGTTGAGGGGCTCGTGGCTAAGTAGCAACCACGCGGATTGTATGATCTGCGAGGTTAAGCTACACTTGCCGCGGTCAGTCCGTGGATGGGTGACCATTTCGATGCACATCGAGACCCCTCCGTACCTCGGAGAGCACTTTAAGCTGTCGGTCTCGGTTGTCATACGAATATCTAATATTTATGGCAATCGTTACGTGTAGTCAGAAGCCTGAAAATCTGACAACTGGTCGAACCTCCAAATGTCGATATTGCCCAGTAACTGGGTTGCGGGGGTCTGATGGCAGTCGCTCCGTGTAAAATACTGATGTTCAGCCGCATCTGGTTAGACTGGAAGCCGACCCCAACATAGCTGGGAAAAGGCGAGGAAGATGATGATAATCGAGTAATATCATGTTGTAAGTAATATCAACTTTGTCTAGTTGTGTAACAAAAATGAAATAAACACTTTAGTATCGATGAGGGATGTAAAAATGTAAAGATACTTTGAGGTTTTACAAATGATCATAGTACTCAATAAATTAATTGATAAACTAGAAATGGGATGGGGTAACAGGATAACAGTGAATTTACTTTACCTGCAGACTCCAAAGCGTAATCCACCGACCCAGTCTTATCAGCGTCGTATACATCCAGCATTCCCGCGACCACCCTCTTAACAGCTTCTACATCGATCCCGGTATGCACGGTCTGCACCTCCACCTCCCTCACGTATTCCCTCATCCTCTCAGCGATCACCTCCATCTGCCTCCTCTCGAAAACTCCTAGATACTCTTGCACCATCTGACGGATCCTATCCTCATCCATATCAGGCTTCCAAGTACTTATCAACCGCTCGTGAATCTCCTGACTCATAACCTGCATCTGTTCCTTAGTAACATAATCTCTGTCGAAGTATTCCTTCAGTTTTGCCGCCAAAGCGCCCGCATTGTCATTCTCGTTAAAAACTTGGATCAAATTTTGTTGCAAATGTTTGAGCGAATACTGCTCGATTTGCGCCTCGAAGTTGTCCAGTCTGGATAGTTTTTGGTCGAAGTATTTGAGGCGAGTGTCGACGTTTACTGCCCAGCCCTCTAACGCCGCCATGCGTTTCGATAAGTCTGGGTCCTGTATTAACTGCGGAGGTTTGTAAGTGTCCACCACGAGCTGTTCTTGAGGTACCTCTTGGTCAGCGTAGTTGTAATCTGAAACAGACATCTAACATTAGATCCATATGTTTTTTCCTCTGTCCTTCCCACATAATGCTTTAAGAAATAATATTAACATCGAGAGCGACAGGGAAGGACAGAGTATTATAATTAATTAATATTATAGGTATTTGAACTCACCCAAAAAGTGTAGCGTCCGAGTACGTCCACTTTCTTATAGGTGATTGGGCCTCTATCCTTCCCCGACTTTATAATGTTTGGGCAAAACAGGGAAGAATTATATGGGAATAAATAACAAGACTTATTTCTTACGAACATATATAATTAAATCAAAATTAACCAATTAGTAGAACACAATTTGTAGAATAATTATTACATCATCCATTGAAATGCAATTGAATACGAATTTGCTTATAAACTAGAATCAATTAAATTAAATACACATCACAAATCATAATGTAAAGTAAACAAAGCAGGTTGTTTGTGACAAATAAATAGTTGTGCTTATAATAATACTATACTTATGACCGGCCGAGTATTTACTTCTGGTGGGCTATTAAGCACAGGAACCTTGGATTGCATTAAATCCGTGTTTTTTTTTCTAAAATATAACTTTGTACGGCAAATGCCTCCAGCATTGACTGTAAACACAAGAATGATTGCAATATGTTAAAATATTCAAAATTATATAATGTAACTTTTGAAATAGAAAACTAATTTACATACTGGCCTCTTATTACGAAATGTGTAATTATGTCCACTTTTTATCACAAATTTACATAAAATCAATCTTTTGCATTACATTAATTTACATTTTTAATGACCTCTGATACACAATCTTAAAACCCTAAACTATCTTCAACATTTTTTAAAATACTTATTGCATTGCAGACTAAAACATCTTTAGGCAATCACATAAAATAAACAAATTATGACTAGGGGTTAGTCTTTTTAATTATACCAATTTGGAAACATTATTAGAACATTTTTGTTAATAAAATAATTTGTACCAAAACAGTTTTAATAGCTGAAATAATCTTTAAAATTAAATAAAACTCCAATGTATGGCCACGTCATGTTAATTTAGGTACTTCGATTAGCTATATTGTATACTACTTAAATAACTAAGATTCTGTTGAAATCAAATAATTTTTACAGTAATGAAAGGTATTTTCTGTAGCAGTTTTATTTTTCTTACACTTTTTATTATTTTTACCAAATCTCACAGTATTTTAAGGCTGGCTTCAAGATACATCGAGTATGACTAATAGATGGTTATTTGCTACTCGGTAGCAGTGCCGTAATTAGGGCTGTGCCAGTGGTGCCCAGGCACAGGGCGCAGGCCCTGGAGGGGCACAGAAATGACCAGACCAGCACAAAGTTTTGGGTCATGCATGGGCGCAGCCATATACCCATAGAAGCTCGCCCCGGGAGCATAAAAGACTAGTTACAGCACGGCTCGGTAGTAATTTATTTTCTTATTAAATAATTTGACTCAACAGAATAACAACAAATTAAAAATATAATTTATGAAAAACAAAAATATAGGATCTGTAATGCGGAATGAAAATAAGTATTATATGTAATATATGTATTTAGATTACACAAATCCTCTTTATATACCATTAATATTTTATACAGAGTGTTAATTTAATCACCTGCAATATTCGAAACTGACGCAGTATTTGGTTAATAAAAACCAACGAAAATAAAAATAGCAATAACGCACAGCTGAGCGATCACATTCGCAAAACTTTTCCATTTTTCCTTCATGCTTCACCTTTTAGTAGTTTCTATGTTTGTATTTGTAGCAATGATATTTAAAAATATAGATATATCATACCCTAACAAAACCAACGAAAAAAATGTTCCGTACGCAGGCAGCACAATACACATAAACTAGTAAAAATTAAGTAAGTTGATTGATTACTTCAAGTTACTTTCGTGTCATAATTGGAATACTTTCTGTACACACACGACGGCATTTTAGTTTTTTTTTGCCAGCGGTCACGCTCGGCGTCTTACTTGACGCGGATTAATAGAAAACGTCCTAATGAGGACGTTTTTGAGTCTTCAGATTGCGAGCTCAGTCGCATATCTCTACTTTTAAATACCATTGGTTTGTAGTAAAAAGCAAGACATTTTTTTATTGATCCGTGTATCTTGGAGTTCGTGGACTGATTCAGCTCCTTAAACATTGCAGGTGATTAAATTAACAGCATGTATAACAGCAAAACAATCATATAATTATATTTTGTAATTAACATTAATCCACTTTCTATATTTTTTACACAATAATATAGAAAAGATACAATAATTATAATTCTGTAGATATTTTAATAAATTAATCACACTTGAAATCCAATTAAAATAAGCATGTGCATACATGATCATTAAAATAATGTTTTTGAATAACGAATAGGAAATCACAAGCAAATAAAAAAATCAGGTACTATTGTTTCCTAATGTAAAATATTTTTAATAATTGTAGAATTACACATATTTGAAGCTACCCTATGCCTGCAGTTTCGCCCGTGTATAATTGGGTATTTGACTATTTACTACTCAAAGTAATACATTTTTCAGAGACAATAAAAATACAGGATTTGTTAAAAAAATAACATGATAAAATGGAAGAAATACACGGTTTTTTAAGATTTTTGAGGGGAGCATTTTCTGTCCTTGTCGCACGAAACAGACATTGTACTGACTGCGTGACTGGTATGTCTGCGATGGCGTTAACGCGTTATGACGTCACACGGTAATAGTGCTGTCTCTGTCTAGTTAACAATTTTAAAATGTCTAGTTAGGGCATTATTCATCCAAATCCGTTTCAGTGTGATTGTAGAACAAACAAACATCCATACTTTCACATTTACAATATTAGTATTTGAAATGTATGCACGTCCTTAACAAAAACATATTTTAAAGCACACATAATTTGCAATTATTTTTGCGAAGCATACACTTATACACACACCTTTACCCATCTACTCCCAAATTATCTTATTTTATAAATTAATTTTAATTAAAACCACACATAGGTTTTAAGTAACAGTCGAAGGCCAATTCTCGTAATAAAAACGTTCAAAATTCAGTTGCGAGCTAATCTCAGTGTTTTAAATCTCAATCTCCTGACTGACTTCTGACTCCTGGCCGTTTATTGGTGACATTATCGGGACAGGTCAGCTCCTACATACTATGGCAACTCTTTTACGTTTATTTCTAAAGGCAATATTCTTACTTTTAAACTCTTGTTTATTTCTGACATTAACCGACATTATACTCACATTATTTGAATAAATTTAATGTAATAAACAATAACCTATTTTAACAAAGAGTATATCCGTGGTCCTGTGCCTTCCGCATCCAGTTGGATTCCCGCGACCTTCACCAGGTCGTCGGTCCACCTTGCGGGGGGCCTACCCACGCTGCGACTTCCAGTACGCGGTCGCCACTCCAGAACTTTACTGCCCCATCGGCCATCCGTTCTGCGAGCAATGTGCCCCGCCCACTGCCACTTAAGTTTGGCAATTCTTCGGGCTATGTCGGCTTTCGTTCTCCTGCGTGGCGATGCTTGGGGGAGGCCTATGTCCAGCAGTGGACGTCTTTCGGCTGAAATGATGATGATGATGATATCCGTGGAGTTTCTTGCCGGTTCATGGAGAACCATAGGACCCACAATTTGGAACCGTGCAACTAGAGCCTGACGTTTCAAAAGTGCCTGTAATTAGGTTTATTTGAAATAACAACCCTAACGCCTTTAAAGCTGGAGTGAATCGGCACCTAATAGGTTTGCTCGCTCCATCGTCGACCACATCTTGACAAAGCTGTCTAGATTGCGGTCAAGAGCAGATCTACATCTAATAATAAAAATAAAAAAAATAACAATGACCTTAATGACCTAAGTGTGATGTGTAAGTGTTAGCCAGTAGATGTTCCTGATATAATGTTTGTTTGTAGATTATAATCTAAGCTACTGGCAGGAGATTGAAATTCAAAAAATTGAGATTAGTTTAGAACTATATTTTGAAAGTCTTTAAATACGAGACTTGGGCTTCAAATGTTTCATCTGTATCCTTTACTTCATAGAAATACTACAAAAAACTATCATTTGAATTACAATTTAAGCTTCATTCATAGAATGTCAAACCAGGAAACACACGGATAAAAATTGAGCACCCTTATTTAATGTGAATACATATAAATACACAATTAAGTACACTCACTGCGGTTGTGATAAGAATACACAAAAACATCAAATGACAAGTGTAACATAATTAATAAATTAATTATTGTTTAATAAACAGGAGGCAGTCAATTTTGTAATTAATATGGATACCATCCTACATGGATACTCAATTGACTTATACTAATTTACCTATAGTTAAATGAAATAAAATTATAAAATAAAATTAACACGTTTTTAAAATGATAGCGAGTTAATATTGCATTGTCATCCAGTTTTGAGCTATGTTTAAAGTTTCAAGTCTCTAGCTCATCGAGAAGGTTAAAATCGATAAAAAAAATTGTACCGAACCGACCAACAGACAGACAAGAAAGCAAATTAATAAAAACATTGTAATAATAAAAAGGGACTCTCTAATATTTAATTCACCTAGGTGCAATGATTCCGAGGTGAAATAAAGACACTATAAATTCCACTTTGTTCACCTTGTAAATTGTGCTATTTTTTTTAGGTATTGATGACCAGTTTGACTGAGTCACTCTGGTTTTCTGTGCTAGCGGTTAAAATTTGAAATATTATGCTCTACATATCTGTAGTAGGGAAAACTACAGATGGATAGTTTATTGAAAATGACCGCTGGTGGACGACCTCAACCTGATTCGACAAACTTTAATAACTTCGTTTTGTAAATATCGTCGCCCTAGAGGGCAATGGAGCACAGCTACTTTTGCGGAATGGTGTTAACGACGCATTAACATGATGAGAAAGGGCCAAAATATGTCTTTCAATTAATCTAACAGATAGGTTTCATGGTTTAAACCATGGAATATAGAAAACAAGGTGGAAGTACTACACGGCTACCACACGCGTGTCACAATTAAGCGGAGATCCGCAAAACTCACTCCTTACTCAATCGCGCTTTTCCCGTTGCGACATGACGAACGTCTTGAATACTTACGTGAAATATGATTTATTTTATTTATTTATTTATTTATAGTTAATTAACACGGTACAAAAACTAATTACATTAATTAACATAGAAACGATACACGATAAATAGATTATACCTTATTGTGCAATTTTAACGTGTAAAAATGATAGCATCACGAAAAATTAAGTATATCACCGTCATGTGTAAAATGTTGTTATATGTATTTCAATAAAATACAACTTCTTATAACAAAACAAGTTTAACCGGATTAAGCTTTCGAAACGTCAGGAAAACCAATTTAAATAATATACGCGATATAATCCGGTTAAACTTGTTTTATTATGTGTAGTGATTGCGAAAACCTAAGAAAAAATAGAACTTGTATTGTATTAGGACTAAACAAAAAAAAACATGATTTTAAGGCCCAATTTTAATTTTAAATGGACCAAACCAAATCATTGTTTTTTGTGTATTGTAACGAACTATTTTAGCTGTAAATGTGTGAGTTTGGCAACACAGGTTCCCGTACTAAGTAATCATAATGGCCCTTCCACTTGTTTCATATTTTTCGAGGTTTCTCTACAAACTCATGACGCTGACTTTAATAATGTTATTGGTGTACAATAAAGAATATTCTATCTATCTATCTATCTGGCTTATAAAAAAAAACCGCTTTTGCGCGCGTCGTTTATTTTTTCAACGTCCATAACTCAACTAAACTTTAGTTCTGTGGAGTACACTCTAAGGCGATGATATATTCAAAACATAAACACAAAGATCAGAAATAATAATAATGATATAGTTTCTACAAAATAGCTTCAAACAGACTATAACAAATGTTACAAAACATTGAGACTTTTCTTCGCTAAGAACCAATAAAAAAATCAGATAAACATTAAAACAGATTGATAAGTTTAATCAATTTTCAATAATTATTTGACTATCACAATAACCTTCTTTAAAATAAAAATAGATGCCGTGATAATACTCTTTCTCAATTCATAGAATAAATACGTCAAAATAGTCGGATAAGAAGTAATCTAGCTTTAAAATTATTTAATAAGTTTGTTCTCTGGACATTAATTATAATGAAATTCTCCAAATCAACATCTACACAACTTAATAAAACAAATAGAAGGGGTAAATGCTACTCGATTGCTCATCTGCGTCTTATATGAACTCTCCTAATTATTTTTGAAATCATCCATTTGGAAAAGAAAAGCGCCACAAAGAATGATATAAAATTCCGTTTCAATGAGGTTATTGAAATAGTACTGGAAGGTATTATTCTCCCGTCATCCAAAGAATTCGTGCCATGTCTTCTTGATTTCTTGAAAGCAGCTCGAGGCCACCACAACTACATAGTCAGATGCGTCAGCAACTCTGTTCTGCACTATATCTCTGTACTCTATGTACGTTTTCCTCACTTCTGGTAGATTCTCCCGTATATTTGGCAACGTAATGTTTATTTCTGGCATCTTGACGCTCGGCAGCGAGATTTGTGGTAGATAAATCTTCGGCATTTGTATCGCGGAGAACTCTGGTAGGTCTAGACGGAAATCGGTAAAGTTTGGCATAGCGATACGTTCCCAGTTCTCGTAAGTGTAGTGTGCTGTAAGGAATTATCATGTTTACCTATTGATTTACACGTTGAGAGATGAAAATGGCGATTTCATTTAGATTAGTCTTAAATTTTTTGATGTTTAATTTGTTATAAGTACACACGGCTACACATCAAGCTGTACATTTCCAGTATAAGCTGACCTCGCATTGTATAGGTTTTCCTTACAACGCGAGGTCAGCCTATACTGGTTTTGTACAGGTTGATGTGTAGCCGTGTGTACATGTTTTCAAACAAATGTTTCACAATGTTGTTGCACGTTGTTTACTGTGGCAATGATTTTTCTTTTTCTTTTCTATATTTAATCATTACGACGTAGCAGCTGCGTTTTTCAGGTGAAGGTTAGACCTTAGCTATGCTCTAATATTAGACTAAATAATTCCAAGTCATCCTTTTGCTTATGAAGTATTAATTAATATAATGAAAATCAAGGACAAGCTGAGTTATAAAATTAATCATACCTGCACGAAAATGGTGTCAAATAAGAATTAAATGCTCTGTTACCTATTTTATAATTCTTACGTCATTTATGATGCATCACCACATTTATTTAAAGGTATGTGTATTTCAATATAAATAAACATATTAATTACAAGGAATCAACATGATTTTAATATTCCAAGAAATTCTTTAGTGTGGTTAAGGAATGACTTGGAACTATGTAGGTTATAAATTTTATTATAAAATACTGCTGTCAACATTACTGGAAAACACTTTTGGGTGAATATCACTTAAATTGCTGTTAACTTCCTTTATCTTTATACATTTTGTAAAATACGCGGAGTATGTAATAAAAAGAGTTATCAGGACTAAAATTTGAGATTCTCTCACATAGGAGCCAATATAAGAGCACTGCTAAAGAAGTAACTACACATATTTTACGGCAGTTTCATTAAAATAGTTTTCACAAAAAATATGAATATGATATACAACGTGTTATTGAAATAACTGAAAACCTCTTAAGGGGTCATTGTACTCACCAGTATGAACAACTTTTACTATGGGACCAACCCTGAAGTCGCGAAAAAAATCTGCTGTTTCCCTACATTTTGGTAATTTATGTGAACACAAATGTAGAGAAACAGGTGATTTTTTAAAGTGAGTTTAAGAGGTTCTTACTGATGAGTACAATGACCCCTTAAGATGTTTCAGTTTATTCAATAACACGTTGTATTGAATACAGCCACAAGTACTTACATCCATAGCCGGCGATGGGCAGCAGTAACAACAGGAACCAAGGCCACCAGCGTTTGTTCACGGCGACTTTCTTTTGGTAACTCTGAGCGACATATTTCTCATTTACGGCCACGTGGTTCGGTGTTAGCTGTGAAAATTTTAATTTTAGTTAATTTACTATAGCTCGCACGAGATAACAAGGCAATAGCGGACGTTGACCCCAGTATTCTGCGCGTAACCACGCATACAATTGTACCGCGAATCTTGTGAAATTATGATCACTGGCGTATCGTAGTAGTATCCACGTTGACAGCAAAGTTGTTGCATAGCAACCTGTGTATCAAGATCTACGATGAAATGAATGATGCATGTAAGTAGGTTCTTTCATCGTAGATTAAGATACGCTAGCTAGATGACAGTAATTGTTCGATATAATTCGAACACCCGTTTGCTGATCTAGCTAATCAATGAGGCCGCGTCGAGTGCGCGCCGACATCAGTGCATATTCGGACAGCAACCGGGTGCATTCGCTTTCCATTTACATATAAATCATCATTTTAGCGTAGGTTTTCATAGTACCGGAATAAACTATTTTTGGCATCAAATCCAATCGTTTTAATTAGCAGCAGTCTATTACCACTTAGGTCGCAACCCCTACAGTAATGACAAATTAGTATGACTAGCGATATCGTTTATGAATTGCAACTTTGGGATAAAATTCGGGCCAATGTCCGCTATTGCGATGATAATTTTTTTTTCGCGATTTCAGGGTTGTTCCCACAGTAAGTAAAATATGTTCATACTGATGAGTACAATGACCCCTTAAGAGGTTTTCAGTTATTTCAATAACACACTGTATACGTTACTACAGCAAGACAGATATTTTTTATTTAATATTTTCTGTGTCTTAGAAGGCGTGTAAAGTTTCAATGCCGATAATAGTGGTCACCGTCTACGGACGAGCTGGTTTAATGACCATTTTACCGAGTAAAAAAAGTTGTAACCAAGTAAAAATAATAGTATTTCTCAGTATACTAACGGTTTCCGTAACGGTGGTGACAGTGGTGGTGACAGCAGTCTTGATTAGCGTGTAGATCCAGATGAAAGGCGCCGCCGCCACCGATGCGCTCTGGGACAGTAGTCCTGCTGTGAAATAAAATGAAAACATTGTTACAAACTTGTTAAGGTGAATGCTACAGTGTAGCCCGCGAAATTCAAAATTTTTAGTGTTTTTTGCAAATTGTAGCTTTATTTCGCGTTGTATATCGGTCAAAATATAATTGGCGGAAATAATAACAATATATCTACTGAATAATACTCATGAAAAATATAAACCTGGCTCTATAAGCTGTACAAGCTCAATAATATTAATTTACGATCAAATTATTGATTTTCGAGCTTGTACAGCTTATAGAGCTAGGTTTATATTTTTCATGGGTATTATTCAGTAGATATATTGTTATTATTTCCGCCAATCATATTTTGACCGATATACAACGCGAAATAAAGCTACAATTTGCAAAAAACACCAAAAATTTTGAATTTCGCGGGCTACCCTGTAGCATTCACCTTAAGTGCATAATAGAAAATGGCTGGTGCCCATATAATATTTAAAAAAAACTGGCCAAGTGCAGGTCGGACTCGCGCACTTAAGGGCTCTGTGACACCACAGATACTGGTGTTTGCCATATATTATTAAACTATAGAGTACATACAGTCAAAAAATTATGAAGTCAAAGTAAAGTAAGTTATTAGTCAGTAAATTATAGAATATGTACAATTGTAGAGTATATACTGCCTCGTTGGTCTAGTGGATGCAAGCGCGACTGCTGAGCGTGGGGTCCTAGGTTCGATTCCCGTGTCGAGCAGTGTTATTGGGTTTTTTCATTATTCTCAGTAGCAGCAATATGCTCGCTCCTATTACATGGGACTATAACATAACTGGCGAAATGTGGGTGTGGTACTATTACACCTCTGCCTACCCCTTCGGGGAAATACAGGTGTGATGTTATGTTATGTATATACAGTCACACCTGACGTTTGTATATTTTAACGTTTAAGCTAAAGCAGGAACAAAAAACGCACATTTTTCGAGGTTTCTTGTTTCTTGTTCATTTCGGTTTAGACTTTATTGTATTTTTTTTTGTATTTACCATGATAGAAACCATAGTAATATATCATTATCATCATCATCCTGCTGCCCTTATCCATATTTATTTGTGGTCGGCGCAGCATGTCTTTTTCTTCCATACATCTATATCAGCCGTCATCACAGTATTCACTTTCTTTCTATTCATATCATAGTAATTTATTCTGGGAAAATTCCAATTGGCTATCTATTACGTCCTTGACGACGTCTGTGGACTAGTGGTACGTGTGTCGGACTACTGATCACGAGGTCGTGGATTCGATTCCCACAGGACACAAACATTTATGTGATGAACTTAAGTATTTGTGTTGGTCTGGGTGTTTCTTCTGTAGGTATTATAAGTATGTATTTACAAAAATAAAGTATATAAGTGCCTCGGAGAGCACGTTAAGCTGTCGATCTCGGTTGTCATACGAATATCTATGGCAGTCGTTACGGGTAGTCAGAAGCCTGAAAGTCTGACAACTGGTCTAACCTCCGAATGTCGGTATTACCCAGTAACTGGGTTGCGGGGGTCTGATGGCAGTCGCTCCGTGTAAAATACTGATGTTCAGCCGCATTTGGCTAGACTGGAAGCCGACTCCAATATAATTGGGAAAAGGCTCGGAGGATGATGAAGTATATAAGTTTTATATCCATTGTCTAGTACCCATAGTACAAGCTCTGCTTAGTTTGGGACTAGATGGTGCTGTGTCCCAAAAAATAATGTTCATGAAAAAATGTCCCAAACGTATTTATTTATTTATTACGGTTAAAGAGATAAAGCTCTGTGATTGACAAACAGACAGACGGCGTAGTCAGAGAAATAGGGTCCCGTTGGTACCTTTTGAATACATAACCTTAAAAATTATAAATGATATCATACCTTTAGCAGGTCTCCGATCAGTGTAAGGGTACCGGTGCGAGGGTCCTACCACCTTCCTGTACGTGTTTCGGGTGCTGGTGGCGATCGACGTGACCATGGTGATGAGCATCCGCGTGATCCACCAGCGCTGCTCCGCGAGGTGGGCGCCGCCATTGCCGTGAGGGTACGTGCTCTCGTCGTCTGAACTGTCTATTGACTGCGGATGGAAAGGAATTTGATTAGAGATGGCGTCGACCATACAGCCCAATAGACACCTATAGCACAGCGGTGACACTCCCCTGTACGTGTGAGCTCGCTCGCCGGAGACCTTAAGGGAGCGCGTTTACATGCAATATATTGGCTGGGGCAGCCGAGAGACTGCCCGTTCCACACGCCGCGCACCGCGCACAGCCCCCGCACACATAGCCGCGAGCAATTTTACGAGCACACATGCTTAAGTGTCGCTTCTTGTCGTTAGTATATATTCTATGCCTAAAGTTTAATACAACGTGTTATTGGAACAACTCAAAACTTCAGACACCCCAACTAGTTTTTATTATAATACATTAATATGGAAAGTAATTATTAATTAACATTTATTATTGTAGAAGATATTTGTAATTTTTGGCATCATGGTTACTCTAATCGATTTATAGCGGTAGATTCATTCACTAACGTGCCGCGACGCTACTGTGTCGGGAGGTGAATAACCTCTTAAATTGTTAATTTTTAATAGTTTTAGGAAACAAATGTTACCCAAAAGTTCCCATCACACTTTTTTACTGGGTCTCGCTCACCTTTGCGCTCAGCGCCGCGTCGTCGTATGAAACTTTTAGACTCGGCATGGTATTTTTTTTTTTTTTAGTAAAAATTAACCGATTAAATTAAATTAAATTAGTAAATGTTAAATTAAGCTATGTTACTACTAGTAAAAGTTGTACATAATGATGAGTACAATGAGCCCTAAAGACATTTTCAGATATTTCAATTACACCTTGTATTTTAAGCAAGTTACTCACAGTATACCGCCGTCGCACCGTGCTGGTAGTCCAAGATCTAGTAGCAGCCAGACGGTCGATCTCATCCACACTGATGTTGGGTCCCTGCACCCGGAACTGAGACAGCGAGCGACGCGACATGTTCGGCATCGCCACCTGGCCCGGAGCCAGCTCCACGCGGTCTTTCGACATGGGGGAGTACGTGTAGTCCGTCTTAGGGTATTTGCTGGGAAGAAGAAAAAAGTGAAATTAACCCCTCGTGTTCCGTGTGGTGCCGGACGTACAGAAATGCACCACCCTATATCTTCTCATGGGTGTCGTAAAAGGCGACTAAGGGATTCAACAGAGGATGGGCAGCAGCGTTCTCTGAGTATTTAACCAACCAACTGCGATCGCCAACCCGCTTACCAAGCGTGGCGATTATGGCATATCCCCCCCTTTTTGGGGGAGGCCTATGTCCAGCAGTGGACGTCTTTTGCTGAAGTGATGAGTGTGTGATGAAACTCTCGTGTACCAAACCACCTTTTAACCTTTTCACCGCCAATGACACCTATAGAAGACAAATAATTTCGTGCCCTCAGCGCCACGACTTTATAACTTGTACTAATCTCTACACAATATTTGTCTTCTATAGAAGACGTGGCGCTTAGGGCACGAAAACGGTGAAAAGGTTAAAGGTCGACATGCATTGTTTAACTATTGTCTTTTTTTGCCTGGCAGTTGAGCTCTTAATTAAGAGCCGTATCAAAAAAACACAAGAAATCTGCTTTTTAAGCTACTTTTTGGCGTCGTGAATCTCAGTAACAGATGTGTTTATTTTAAATTTTGTTAGAGGAATATGATAGTTTTATTTATGTTGTAGTCACAAAATTTAACCAACAATAACCTTTTTTCTCCACCGCCACGATGGTTAGTGTTGTGGCGCAACTTGGGAGAGGCATATGTCCAGCAGTGGACTGCGATAGGCTGAGTTGGTGATGATGTTAATGACGTTGGTTAAACGCTAAGAAGCGTTATTTTAACGTCCTGGATCTCAGTTACCTTTTACTATAAACTGTTTAAAAATCATTATCATTTCAGCCGAAAAAGGTCCACCAGCCGAAAAACGTCCACTACTGGACATTGACCACACCCAAAAAGGGGGGGATATGCCATAATCGCCACGCTTGGCAGGCGGGTTGGCGATCGCAGTTGGTTGGTTAAATACTCAGAGAACGCTGCTGCCCATCCTCTGTTGAATCCTCTAGTCGCCTTTTACGACACCCATGAGAAGAGATAGGGTGGTGCAATTCTTTATGTCGGGCACCACACGGAACGGCTTAAAAATAGACTTTAATGTAATAATAATAATGGTCTTCCCATTGATTCAAATGTGGAATGAGAAATTCGCTCACAAGCAGGATTCAAACCTGCGACTTCTGGTTCAATACACCAGTCACTTTAACCGCTAAGCTACCGTGAACTCTGCTCGTGGTTTCAAACTTCCATTTAAAACCGTTTCAATACCACGGCAGCAACATCAGAACAAACTGAACATCTGATGAATTAATTCATAAAATCATTTTATAAAAAAAATACTGAGGTAATTTATTGAATCATTGTCTCGGTAAGAAGACCTCTAAGGAGTCTAGAAATGCTGCCAAGTGTTTTAGTCATGAAGGTTTTCTGATTAAAAATATTTTGATTGACATATTTTTTGCGACTTATCAACAAACTTATTCAAGCAAAAAGTCGTAGAATAATTAATTGAATGGTTTCAGGAAGTATGTATAAGTAGACCAGTCCACTATGACGTCATATTTACTATATATGTTATCCATAAATCAAATCACATTTTAAGATAGTGAAACAAACACACAGTCGAACTAATAAGTCGTAAAACTTGTAAATAGAACCATAATAATACAGTCGATAACTGTCCAATAATCTATAACGATATTAAACACCACAATAACTCTATTAATATATGAGTCGAAACGAAACGTATGTATTGAGCGTGAAGTGCATACCTGACAATTTCCGTACACCTTAGCCCTTCATACATGACTGGATAGGTGGAAATTTGTATCACTTTATCACTAAGTGTAAAATCACTTTATTAGTTAGTCAAATAGTGTTAAATTTGTCTTCAAAGAACAGTACATAGGTAGTGCATTCCTTACGATTTCCTTACATCTAAGTCCTTCATACGTGATTGGAAGAGTTAACAAAATGACTAGCATTACTACCTATTTGATAACTTTATAAATCAAATTCAAATTAACTTGATAAAATACTAACAAACTTTAACTTCAACTATTAACTTTTTAAACGTTTTTTTTTATCAAATAATGACAATTTCTCCATCAAAGTACAGTGTACTAATATTCAAAATGCACATATCACTATTGTTGTGTAAAGTGTACTGCAGCTTGGCATCGCTTGGCATTTGTACGCGGCGGCAGCGATGCAAATATAGAACATAATATCTAATTTTATTGTCACCGGCTAGTGTTGGCTGCTTTATGCAAGACACGTCATATTGTGTCCTAAGAGTATAAATTGTTTGTAGAATGATAAAGCTTTTATGTTTTTTTTCACCTTAATTTTAAGTTTATATTTAAAAGCAGTAGGTAGTTTTTCATGTTGTTTAAAGCTTCCAAAGTTTTGGACTATATTTACGCCATCGAGTATTTTAGCTGAATCTTTAATCAATAACCAAGGAGATTAGTGTTTTAATTTTATGATTAAAACAGAAACTAATCATTTTAGATACAATAGTTTAAAACACTGTATTACCAAATGTTTTTAAAATTAATTATATTTTTGACACCCATTGCAATCGCAATAATATTAGAAGCAGTATTACAAAATTAAGTACAGTATTTTCGTCAGTTATGTATTCGAAGACATTAAACCAGACTTTGGACTTATTAAACAAACAGCGTTCTACAAGGATAATGACCTACCTTAATGTCAAAACTTCTTGCACAGTCTCCACTTCCATATAAGTCACAACATTATCCATATTTGTTATAATAAAATTAGTAGTCTACAATAAGTTAGTCAATAAATAGTTTAAAACTTCATAAAATCATTTAGTCTAGCCAGCTGATATGATTGTGACAGTTGAGTGTTCCAATTTGAAATTATTATTACTGTACCCGCATAAAAAAAGAAATGACGACTAGGCGCGTTCCAGATTAGATCTTTGTAATTGAGTAGCATTAAGCACGTATCGCTACTCGTAATAATAATTATTCGTACGTTAACTTTACTCGTTGTTGCGGAAACGCTATCAAACTGTTTACTTTTTTACTCGTAACTTAGGAAAAAAAAATTATACCTAATCCCTATCAGTCATTTATTATTAGGTATTATCAGCCTATGCTGTCACACTCCTGGGCAAAGGCCGTCCTCATCACATAATACCAGTTTTTCATTCGTCTGAGGTACCTACTAGTACATTATAAAAAAATGTCAATCCCGTCTTTATATGCTCGGCATATTCATAAAATGCACTGATTTCGGACTAGTGAGTAATCGCGGATAATATGTTTATCTGGTGCGATTTTCACTACAGCCGATTTCTCAATTACTCTTAGGTGTGCTATTATTATAATGATGCTGCGGGACGAAAGGTACAATATAAAATTTGATGTTTATACAAATTTAATAACAATTTCCATCCATCCAAATGTAGCGAGTACTCAAATAGCTTTTCAGCGCACCACAAAGCTTTTTGCTCAAGCGAATCGTGACACACATAATTGTTTTTTTTAAATGTACGCTTAGATACTGACTTGCGGAGTTCGTTGCTTTTTCAATAGCCGGCCACTGTCTAATGTGCCAGACATTGATTGCAGACTGCTCTGTAGGCAGGCGTTGAAACTTTATTATTGATTTTAATTAAAAAAGGACGTAGGATATTATTATGTTACAAGAGTGGTTACAAGTGGATATTTATGCGGATCGAAGACAGATCGGTTCTGTTAGACAAAACATTGAATTTATTAGTAACTAGCTGTGCCCGCGACTCCGTCCGCGTGGATGTCGGAAAATAACATCGTGTCATAATTATGAACACAATATCTTCAAATATATACATATAAGCGCCTACACAGACGATTACACTATTTACCGACCATACTATATTTTGTTTTTACAACCAACCGGCTAAGGTGATGGAATTTCATGGAATTAGCCCTAAACTCCCTCATTCTGAGAAGACGCTCGTGCCCAGCAGTGGGAAGTAATTGGGCTGATTATGTTATTCTATAACACTAACCACATCTCTTCATATGCTGAGAAGAGGCCCGTGTCCAGCAGTGGGACTGTAATGGGCTGGTAATGTTATGTTATTCTAGAATACTAATAATATCCAGTTCATTAACTCTTCTCATTTTGAGAAGAGGGCCATACCCAGTAGTGGGACAGTAATGGGTTGACTACGTTATGTTATTCTATATTTTCTAGTTTCTTAACTCTTCTCGTTCCGAGAAGAGGTCCGTGCCCAGCAGTGGGGCAGTAGGTAATGAGCTGATTATGTTATGATAATCTATTACACTAACAATATCCAGTTCCTTAACTCTTCTCATTCCAAGAAGAGGCCCATGCCCAGCAGCGGGACAGTGATGGGCTATGTTATGTTATTCTATATTTTCTATAATACTAATAGAATCCAGTTGTATTTTTAGGAACCTGCAACCTGCAACCAACCACCAATCATGACCTCTACTTTGTATGCAACTTAATACAATAGAGGGGTCAAGCTGTATCGCTGGATCTACTCAACCGATTCAGATAAAACATACCCTATATTTTAAGTTAGACTAATACCAATACAAATGCAAAGTTTCATTACGATCCGTTCAGCCGTTTTCACGTGATGAGGTAACAAACAGACAGACAGACAGACAGACATAAATTTTTTAAACGATTGATTCGTGTTCTATAGCTTATTTCTAGTCCCCCTAGCCGGTTTTCGCGAAAAAAAACTCAATGTACAGACTTTTCGACCTTTACAGTTTTATTATAGTATAGATTAGACCAGACAAGGTGAACTTTGAAAAAGGAAAATCCTTCTGTTTACCTCTAATTTTATTGTAAACCTTTAATTTGACATCTGATTTAGTAATGTCGTTTATTTTCCGAAGGAAATCTTAAGGAATGCTACCAAAATATTCGCGACAGAGTTTACGAGCTAACCAAACGTCAGAAAGTCTTCGAGTTTTCGTTGGTCACACTTGCAAGTCCTGGCTGATAAAAGTTGCAGAAATAGGATTGTGTGGAATGACAAATGTTCTAAGTATAAAAAAAACAAGCTTAATCAATACTTACTTCCAGTACTCCCGTGCCATCTTATACAGTCGCGACGGCAGGTGACTCTGGTTGGGGTTGATTTCCAGCAGTAAGCTGGCGTCGTGTAACGCCTGCTCAGCGAAGGAGCTGTCTGTGGAGCATGCGCTGTACGAACTCGGACTGCCTATACGGGAAGACCTGGAAGAGGAAATGTTGAGTCACAGGAATGATATTGGAAAAGTTATGCCTTGGTTTCGTTATTTTAAGGGAAGAGTATAGAGTCTACTGGCGTTACTTGTTGTATCATCCATGAATGTGTCGAATTTCTACATACAGAGATATACTATCACGCTTAGACGAATAAAAAAAGGCGGACGGAATTTCCCTAAACAAAAAGTGAGGCATCCTAAGTAAGACGGCTCGCTTAAAAGTACGGGCTGGCAGTGCTGGCACGCACACATGCACACATTTAGTAAGACAAAAAGCCGCGATTACACAACAAATCTCGTGTGACGGTAGACATTGTCATAGTGTCATAAATATAAAAACTTTTTAACAAAAAATAAAACCGACTTCAAAAACCTTAACTAAAAAGTAAAAAATAATCCTTGTATGTATTTCAAAATCTTAACATAAACCAAAATTTTGAAGGTGGCGCGTGACTGTCCCTTTGCGTCATGTAAATATAATGTACTGTCGAGCGCTTATCTATAGTAAAAAAACAGTTTATGCGAACATACATGAAAAACACGCGCCGCCTTCAAAATTTTGGTTTATGTTAAGATTTTGAAATACATACAAGGATTATTTTTTACTTTTTAGTTAAGGTTTTTGAAGTCGGTTTTATTTTTTGTTAAAAAGTTTATATTTCATACTTTTTAGTTGATAATTCACAGAAAAACGAAACTATTAGTAGATCATCTAGGTAAGCAAAGCTAAATTAAACTGATTTATTGAAGCTGGTTCAAAAACTACTCGACCTAAGTCAATAAAATTTATATGGGACCACCGCGCGGACTTCCTCTACCAAATAAAAAAACAACCACGCAAATCGGCCCATAAATCTCGGAGTAATCGGTGTACATACATGAAAAAAAAAAAGAAAAAAAAACAAAAAAAAAAAAAAAAAAAAACCGCCGAATACATAACCTCCTCCTTTTTTTTAAGTCGGTTAAAAATAACAATATATATCTGGTGTGTTAAAATTATGTCGAAATTATAGTGTGTTTAGGAAAAAAACTAATTGAAGCACTCAATCTTTTCTTACCGAAATTGTGTCCGCCATTTTTAGTCGTCCGAGCTATCACGCCTGTTTCTCATTAAGGTAGACAGAGACTATGGTTTTCCACTCCGATCCTGGCACACTTCTTTCGCATCATCTACGTTATTAAACTCCTAATGCATGCATTGCGGATAAGCGTGTTTTAAGAAAACCGGAACTTTTTTAACTTCCACGATGTCACTAGGCTGAGGAGTTCGGATTTTCAAAAGGCGCTGGGATTATTAAATTTTTAAATAAAATGCAATCAAATTCAAAGTTACAAAGAAATCCCATTGATTCTGTTGGAAGTGATAAATAATGAGTAATTTAACAGACAGCTAATAAATGAGATCCAGCAGACATATTGAGAAGACCTTGTGAATTACGATTAAATTGAGATAAATCTGTATGAAATTTTGTTTACGTGACGTCTAGAGGACATTTAATTTTTTCTTGAAAAAGCATTTTATCTTTTCTCAGAAGACCAATCATAATTTTTTATATCCTACTAAATAAACCCTTGCAGATTTCATTGTATGTTTGTTGAGTCAAGCGCTGAGGTTGCGAAAATCAACTGGAGGCTGGAAACTCAGGACCGGTCGTTGTGGCGATGCTTGGGGGAGGTATATGTCCAGTAGTGGACGTCTTTCGGCTAAAATGATGATGATGAGTCATCGTACAGGTTTTTGATAGAACATTCTAGCACTTAAAAAAATTATTATGATACGACTGATTTATTAGAACTCCAAATGGTTTCACTCTTTAGGAATTGAAATGAAAATGGGTCAGCGTTAGTCACCATTCTTAGAATTTAGGAATATTTTATACGAATGTGGTTTTGCAGCAACATTTTTAGCATTGTTTACACTCATATTCGTTTAGGCATAGCCTAAATCGGCCTCGATGCTCTGCAGAGTGCGGGCCAGCTCCAACTCCATCCTGAAGACCATAACAGGGAGGTACGAGTCTCCTTTAATAAATTCGGTAATCCAGAAATGCATCACAGACAACGAACTGGTTACCAAATATTAGTACCTAGTATTAAGCTTTACTAACCATAGTTATAAGGTCTTTCTTTGTTTTACTAACCTACTATGGATAACTTATCCGAAATAAATATTATATATTTTTTTATTTTTTTTATTGCATATTCTATGCGTTTAGGAATATGACGTAAGTAAGAAATAGTATGATACAATTTCTTATTAGCACCTTATTACCTAGCTTAGTCAAAATTAGATAATTTATCATTATCACACATAATGTAGATAGAAGCACGTCATGTTTCGCCTAATAACAAGTCTCGTTACGTCAGTGGATGTAACATTTTAGCGTGGCACATAAAAATGTTGGCCCAATGCCAAGTGTACCAATAGTTACGTTTGGGCCAATATTATTGTTTGACAGATCCATTGATGAAGAAGTTCTATATGAATCAAGAGATTAGTGATGTTTGTTGAATTCAAAGGATTTGGCTAAAGATCTTGCAAGGTTTTGTAAACTAGGATTTGCTAAAGATGTTACTTTCAGTCTTTTTGTTTTTGTCAGCTTTGTTGTTTTTGTTCAAATAAACTTTTCATTAGAAACCAAAAGTCCAGTATAACACCCTGAAAACCTCACCTCAGAGCAACAGAATACTAGAGAGAGGACAAGCCGCCGCGTAAAGGCTGACCGCTGTATGCACAGCGAGCATACACTGCCGCTAGTTTACCGTCACTTGCACCCGAGTGAGTATGCGCACTAGTTTGAGAAAAAACTTTATTTTATTTCCAAAATGCCGTTAGGATACAAATGTGCGTGTTTTATATGTATACGTGATTTTGTTGTAATTTATTGATACGTTTCTTGCGTTGTGTGCGTAAATTGTGCTTGCGACACCCGGATTCCATGCAAACTAGGCGGCTTGCCCGATTTCCTTATATTCCGTTATCTGTGCTGGAAACGATACCTTTATCTTTTTTTTAACCGACTTCAAAAAAAGGAGGAGGTTATGTATTCCGCGGGTTTTTTTTTATTTTTTATGTATTTCGGGTTTTTTTTTTTTTTTTTCGATTACTCCGAGATTTGTGGGCCGATTTACGTGGTTGTTTTTTTATTTGATAGAGGAAGCCCGCGCGGTGGTCCCATATAAATTTTATTGACTTAGGTTGAGTAGTTTTTAACCAGCTTCAATAAATCAGTTTATTTTAGCTTCGCTTATCTAGATGATCTGCTCATTGGTTCGTTTTTCTGAGAATTCTTGGCCGATATGCATGTTTTTTTTCACGATAGTGATTGGACGTTTGGAAGAACATGAGCGAGACTTTGCCCAGCAGTGGGATAGCAAAGGTTAATAAAAAATATATTCTCAAATTGGTTATATAAACATTTATGAATCAACCCTCGCAATTATCAACTAAAAAGTATAAAATAAAAACTTTTTAACAAAAAATAAAACCGACTTCAAAAACCTTAACTAAAAAGTAAAAAATAATCATTGAATGTATTGTAAAATCTTAACATAAACTAACATTTTGAAGGCGGCGCGTGATTTTCATGTACGTTCACATAAACTGTTTTTATTACTATAGATATGCGCTCGACTGTACATTATATTTACATGACGCAAAGGGTCAATCACGCGCCGCCTTCAAAATGTTAGTTTATGTTAAGATTTTAAAATACATACAATGATTATTTTTTACTTTTTAGTTAAGGTTTTTGAAGTCGGTTTTATTTTTTGTTAAAAAGTTTTTATTATTGTTTTTGGTTGTACACGAAACAATTTAGTTTGATCTGTGTGCTGTGTGCCCATTCACCTGATATAATCTTTTAGTCATATCTTTAGATACGCAGCAGCTTCTCCATAGCACATTTCTCATCATGTCATCGCGACCTGATTTTATAAGCGTGTGACTGCGTATTTTAACGTATAGGCACGTATGTTTTCCGATTACCTGAGGAGGCGTTACTCGTGCGTTGCATATATATTACGTGAATCATTACTTCAGTGTGCATAACGCACTTTATACAAATACCTAGCACACTAGAAGTTCCCATGCATACACCCTATTTCATCTCCTTAGGGTTGGAATTTCCATAAAACCTTTCCTTGTACGCCTCTAACTATACACGGTGTCGCGTTTCTCGTCGTCGAAACGAAAACTATTGATAAAGGGCACAAAGAATTAGGTATCTTAAACACCCACAAGTATGTTCCGCGAAAATCGATAGTTTTGGAGTAAATTGCAATTAAAGTATTAACAGTCTCATCATAGCGTCTACAATAAATTATTTTGCGCGCAAACTATTAACACTAGACATGCAATTTTTTATAAATACAAATAACTAAAAGGCCTTTAAGAAATAAAATAAAGATTGTAACTGAGACTTCATTATTTTACAAAAAAAATAAGCAAATACGTGGATTTTTTACGTGGACGATAATTCGATCTTAACTTCTAGGGGGCCTGCCTAACTCGGAATTTTCACAAAAAAAATATTAATCCATGTTAAAAAAATCTATACGTCAATGACTACTTGCATGCTACATCCGGATAGGTAGAGCTTCATGTGAAAAATCTATCGAGCTTGTTGTGGGGTGAATTTAGTACTAAATAAAAAATTCTGATATTGTCTCCAATTGTGACATAGAATTGTTAAGGGTTCCGTGTGGTGCCGGACGTAAAGAATTGCAACACACTATATCTTCACATGGATGTCGTAAAAGGCGACTAAGGGATTCAGAGGATGGGCAGCAGCGTATTTAACCAACCAACTGCGATCGCCAACCCGCCTCCATGCATAGGGATTATAGCATAACCCCCCCTTTGCGGGAGGCCTATGTCCAGCAGTGGACGTCTTTCGGCTGAAATGATGATGATGATGATTAAAATGTTTGTTATATTTTGATTTAATTGTGCGCGACAAGTCCCGTAAACATAGTTCAATATGATGATGATTGTTAAGGACGAAATATACCTCAGGATATTAAGTCAAACCATACACGTGGGTGTTTTAGCCCTGATAGCGTGATAGCCCTTGGTGGCCTTTACCAATGGTTTTCGTTTGGACCACGAGAAACGTGACACCGTGTATAAGGAAGCTGTGGTCCCAATTACATGTTTGTAGAAGCAGCGGTTTAGGTTCTGCGTTGATCGCTTTGTCAATCAGTCAGACCTTTTTAGGGTTCCGAAGTCCTACAAGGAACCCTTATAGTTTCGTCATGTCCGTCCGTCTGTCCTAATCCTTTACAGCTTAATAACTTCTACAGTTATAAACATAAGTAATTGAAATTTTGTTAAAAAAAAGTCTACATATAGATCTCAATTTTAAAAGAATAAAAAAATAGTTTTTCCGTATTTTAGGGGCGGCGTCCATACATGTGAAATGGGGAAAAAACAAATTTTTTCGCTGCACCCCCTCGTGTGGGATATCATTGAATAGGTCTACTAAAATGAAGGTAATGTTTCATACACCACTTTTTTATCAGGTGTACCATCTGCGAAATATAGCCCGCCAAAGTGGCTTGCAATGTGTCCCCCCCCTGCCATTTCTAAACTATGCAATGTAGAAACTTATAATCTTCCACATTGATAGACCTTTGTGAAAACTCTCTTTTAAAATTATTTCGAGTATAATGTGATTATAATTTTTTGAGTTATAGACAGAAAACTGAAAAATACTTAAAACGTCCTAGTTCAAAGGTCATTGACCTTAGAGACAAATTATCATAGCAAATAATGCTCCTTTAGCTACTTTCTATTTGAAAAAATCACAAAAAGTAACTTTGAAATGACACACTTCTTAAATTTGGCTTCTTGAATTTATCGCTAGATGGCGCTACTAACAACACGCTCTGAGTCGCGAATGCTGCCGATTATTGCAAAAACGAAAATAGCCATGATTAATATTCGATTTGATTCGTTTGTAATTACACCTACTTAAGGAACCCTATAATACTGAGCATGGCCCGACATGCTCTTGGCCGGTTTTATAATAATAAATAACCCTCCTTCTGGCGCAGTCGGGTAAAAATACAGAAATAGAAATAGCATAAAAATTATATAAGCATTACGCTGTCGTCGTTGCTTTTATCTAGCCTTTTCGGAAGGTAAGTAATGACGTTTAGTCTGAAAAGACGCAGCTGAATACCTATTTCACTGTAAATCAGACGAAGCGACAGCCGTCTGACCTCCACACACGAGACTGGCGGCTAAATGTAATTATTCGAAAGATGCATAACCATTTTCAATGAGAAATTTTTTCACCATCGCTGCATCGGTGGACAAACCAATGTTTTTAGGGTTCCGAAGTCCTACAAGGAACCCTTATAGTTTCGTCATGTCCGTCCGTCTGTCCTAATCCTTTACAGCTTAATAACTTCTACAGTTATAAACATAAGTAAATAAAATTTTGTTAAAAATAGTCTACATATAGATCTCAAATTAAAAAGAATAAAAAAATCGTTTATACGTATTTTAGGGGTGGCGTCCATACATGTGAAATGGGGATGAAAATTTTTTTTACGCTGCACCTCCTCGTGTGGGGTATCATTGAATAGGTCTACTAAAATGAAGGTAATGTTTCATACACCACTTTTTTATCAGGTGTACCATCTGCGAAATATAGCCCGCCAATGTGTCCCCCCCCCTGCCATTTCTAAACTATGCAATGTAGAAACTTATAATCTTCCACATTGATAGAACTTTGTGAAAACTCTCTTTTAAAATTATTTCGAGTATAATGTGATTATAATTTTTTGAGTTATAGAGAGAAAACTGAAAAATACTTAAAACGTACTAGTTCAAAGGTCATTGACCTTAGAGAAAAATTATCATAGCAAATAATGCTCCTTTAGCTACTTTCTATTTGAAAAAATCACAAAAAGTAACTTTGAAATGACACACTTCTTAAATTTGGCTTCTTGAATTTATCGCTAGATGGCGCTACTAACACACTGAGTCGCGAATGCTGCCGATTATTGCAAAAACTAAAATAACCATGATTAATATTCGATTTGCTTCGTTTGTAATTACACCTACTTAAGGAACCCTATAATACCGAACATGGCCCGACATGCTCTCTTGACCGGTTTTTTTTTTATAACAGGAAACTCTGATAAACTTTTATTGTACCATATACCACACTGGATGTCCCAACTGGTTGCATGTTTACAAAGGCTTGTTTGTTATCAAAGATATGGTTGGCCGGGTGCACGCAAGCGAGGAAAGCTTGGAAAGGAAATTAAACACCAGTTGGGGTAAAGCTTATTTTTATTCAGATTTGTTTTGACTTTATGGAATAAAATTGAAATCAAAATAAATATTGAATTCGATTGTTATTTGTTCAATCAAAAGCTTTCGAGGTAAGACAAATATTTTAGCAACCCTTCGAACAACAATAGTACATTGTTAATCTAAGTAGCAACTAATGATTTTTTAGCAACTATCTAAGATGATTCATGACGATGATTTTTAATTGATGTTTATTTTGGAGTATAGGATGGCGAAACGAGCTAAAGGCCCACCTGATGTTAAGCGGTTACCTTTGCCCATAACAACTGCAATACCACATAAGCTGTTGCCTAAATGGTCCGCAAGTCGGTTCGCCAAATTGAGACATGAAGAAAATGATTGATGATAATTTCACCAATATTTTTTTTGATGATTGTTTTTTTTTACTTTTTGATTCAAGCCTTCGATCAATAATTTATCGAAGATTCAAGCACACGCCAAGACACTTCATCCAAGATATTTTAACCTTAACTGCTAATCCGAGGACAGAATAAATTATACAACGTGTAATTGAAATAACGGGAAACCAGCTATTTTAACAAGGAACTTTAACAAGATACTTTAAAAAGACACTTTAACAAGATACTTTAACATGGAACTTTAACAAGATACTTTAACAACAAGATACTTTAACAAGATACTTTAACAACAAGATACTTTAGCAAGATACTTTAGCAAGATACTTTAACAAGATACTTTAGCAAGATACTTTAACAAGATACTTTAACAAGATACTTTAACAAGGAACTTTAACAAAGAACTTTTAATAGAAATAATTGAAAATCTCTTAAGGGCTCATAGTACTCATCATTATGAACAACTTTTACTATGGGACCAACCCTGAAATCGCTCCAAACATTTGTGTTCGCATAACTCGACAAAATGTATGCAACAGCTGATTTTTTTCGCGATTTCTGGATTGGTCCCATACTAAAAGTTGTTCATAATGATGAGTACAATGAGTCCTTAAGAGATTTTCAATTATTTCAATTAAAAGTTCTTTGTTAAAGTTCCTTGTTAAAGTATCTTGTTAAAGTATCTTGCTAAAGTATCTTGTTAAAGTATCTTGTTAAAGTATCTTGCTAAAGTATCTTGCTAAAGTATCTTGTTGTTAAAGTATCTTGTTGTTAAAGTATCTTGTTGTTAAAGTATCTTGTTAAAGTATATTGCTAAAGTATCTTGCTAAAGTATCTTGTTGTTAAAGTATCTTGTTAAAGTTCCATGTTATGTTGTTAAAGTGTCTTTTTAAAGTATCTTGTTAAAATTCCTTGTTAAAATAGCTATTTTCATTCATGTCCAGGTTCTATTGTCAAAGGAGTGCTTATCACTTATTTTTCAAAAGCGTTGTAGGTACACATATTGTTTCCAAAGAGTAGTACTTATATTATTATCTAAAGTGTAGTAGGTATATTACTTTCGAATAAGTACCTATATCAAAATCACGCGATGATAAGAGTCGCAAATCTGAAAATGATGTAATACTGCACATATTTCAATAACTGCTTATTTTTCAGTGAATGGTATTTTACATAAGTATGCAAATGCATTGAAAGAGTGTGAAAATATGTGACCTTGTCCGTATTATGTCAAGTTTATACTTGAAACCAGGACGGATGGGGTTGGTGACATTGTGAAGAATTTCAACCGTAAATAAGGTCAGACTGATGGATCTGTTTGCTGTATAGGTATTTAGTTTTTCTTTTTACCCAAATTCGAAAAAGGAGGAGGTTATTTATTCGACGCGTTTTTGTGAGTCACTTCCTTTATTTTTCTTCTTTCTCCGAACCTTTTTTCTCGATTATGTTGGGGTCGGCTTCTAGTCTAACCAGCCCCCCGATTCAGAACCACACGATAACTAGTTGTCGACCGATTCGGTTTGTTATCTCTTTTTATCTCGTTGCATGAATCAAAAGACGAAACGAGATAATAAACCGAACCGATCGACAACTGGTTATCGTGTGGTTCTGAATCGCGTAGCAGATGTGACTCAACATCAGTATTTACACGGAGCGACTGCCATCAGATCGCAACGCAGTTACCAACGTCCTCATCACAGTCGTCACTCATCCTAAGGTTAGACCAGTTGTCTATTGACTATTGATTTACTACCCGTAAGGACTGCTATAGATGACTACCGGGACTGACAGCTTCTAATGGCCGCCGTGCAATACTGAAAATATTGATGTTCAAACGCAGGTGTCAGATAATAATTCTAAGCTGATGTGATGTGATATGCTTCATAATAATAACTCTGCTAGTATATCTGCATGCTACACCTTCAAGAAGTGCTACACTTACCGGTCATGAGTGACGCCGTGTGACGTGAATATGGGGCTTAACGTGACGTCAGACAGCGACGTGTACCGCTGGGAGCTAGTTGACACGCGCTCATATTGACTGTTGATCTCGTTCTGTGGACAAATTAACTTGTTACTAGCAGTTCGTTTAAAAACATGGTAAACTATCGAATCAGTAAAACTTGCGTACAGTAAAATGTATTGTGTAATACACAATACAATAATTGTATCGGACACACAAAACTCAGGGACTGTCGGTTTGCAAGTAGCTCAATTTAGGTTTTGATGTGCAAGCAATAACATTGTTCATTATACACAGTTGTAACTAGAGTACAAATTACTATTTGTATTCTACTAGTTAGGGCTGGTTTCTCGATCGCTAGTAAATTTTTTTCGGAGCAATAAGTTGAGTAATAGTTGTTAAATAGATAAATCTGTCAGAGTCGCATTTGTTCCCGAGTTAAAAGTTATCAGACGATAGAAAAACCGGCCCTAAGACTAAAAACAAAATCATATTTTGCTAGTTTTTTAAACTTCGATAATAAATTAATATTGTTTTCTAATAAACCTATTGCAAATTTAAATAATATACGCGATTTAATCCCATTGCAAATCTGAATATTAAGATGATACAAATCATCGAAGATCCTAATTCAAATCGATTAAGTTGGTATATTAATTTCAAACAATATGATAATTTTTGTATTCAAAATCGTTTAGTTTTAATCCTCCCAGATTGCAAAACAGAATATAATTTAGATAAAAACCGGACAGATCCTACAAGTCGTGCTTATAATAACGGCGGGCAGAAAAAGAAGTATTTTATTAATCTTTGTTAGAATTTAAAATATCGTAATTGCCGCCCATCTTGTTGGTATCACCATCCGGTACGTACAAGGCGTTAACTGTAATGGCGCATGACATTTCCTTTTATGCGCCTGCGCGTCTGGTTCCTGTTTCAATTAAAACTGAGGACTGCACCTGTCTGACTGCCAGATGAGTGTACAATATGGTGGCATGGCATTTACGATCAAAATACCTCTTACAATGACTTATTGAAACATGAAGCCATCATATGGTGGATGGTGGGTTCTAATGGCAAGGGCATATCATCACTCCGTCACTGACATAAGAAATATAAAGTAAAATCCCATGAAGTCAATTAGGACTCTTTGCGATTCAAAAGAGTCATCAAAATCAAAAAGATGCGAACTTTGAACGTTGGATCCTTTCAAACAAGATCCTGGAAACGCCTATGCATTCGTAAATTTTAAGGAGAGAAGCTCTAATATGTCCATGTTAACGGTTTTGCACTTAAAATATGGAAATCACGAAGAAAAACTTATAATTACTGCACTGGAAATCGTGTAAATGGCAAGCGTGTAATCGCATCCGTTGCGCTTAATATCTTCTTTGACGTAGATCCAAAAGTGATACCTAATTTAATTTATAACTGTGCACTTGTAACGGTTTAACCTTAGACGAAGTTTACGTATATTAATTAAATGGACGCTTGCCTTCCATGCAGGAGGGTGTGAGTTCGATCCCGGCCCGCATCTCTGACTTTTCGAATTCATGTGCGGATTTACATTCGGTTATCACTTGCTTTAAAGGTGAAGGAAAACATCGTGAGGAAACCTGCACACCTGAGAGTGCTCCATACAGTTCTCAATGGTGTGTGTAGTCCGCCAACCCACAATAGGCCAGCGTGGTGGACTATGGCCTTAACCTTCTTGTTCCGAGAAGAGGCCCATACCCAGCCGTGGGACAGTAATGGGACTATTCCGCTTATGCTTTTCAGTAGACATTTTAAAATTCATTGGGACAAAAACATTGCTGCCTTTAAAAGTTGCCAACGAAAGCCTGTATTATCAAATCTATTTTTAAGCTCACGCTGAAAGAAATAGCCATACTTTAAACAACTTCACACAAAAAAACTCAATTCGTCATCATCATCATGACATCATTGGTAACAGCAATGTAGGCAAAAAGTTCAAATGTAGAAGAATTTGTTAGTGGCAATCCAAGCGTGGCCGTTTGTTGTTACTGCAGCTGCTCCAAGCTGTGAATCATCTACAGGGCTTTGACATTGAAGTGTAAGCTACTAAACCGGCGGAGCAGTCGAAAAAAATAACGTATATGGTATTGCAGTTGTTATGGGCAAATGTGACCGCTTAACATCGGTGGAAGTTTGGCTTATTGCGCCGTCCTATACTTACCATAATGTGACAAAAAGATGTGTGCGGTCAGGGGACCCCCGTCAGGAACGAATTTTTTTGACCAGTTTATTATAATGCGTCAGACTGAGATACCACAGCACAGAGCCCAGGTTCGATCCCCAGTAAAACATGTTTTTTGTATGTTTTATTTAATAGTTAAAATCTGACGTGACGTTACATTTTCTACCGAATCACAGCTACCGCAAGCCGCGATAAGGAACTTCGTTCCAAAAAATTTACATAATCGAGGAAACAACACTGTAGAAGGAAAACATGCATACCTAATGCAGTGAGGAAATCAAATGTTTCTGCAAACTGTTGCCAATAATACATTATTATTCTAAAACATTTAATGAATATAAATAATCTACCCTAAAAAGAGAGCTTAGTGCATGCGAAACATAATGTTGAATGCCAACTCTTGATCAATTCCATGTAATGATTACCAATATCCGCTACATCAAAGAGGACTCGCCTCGCTATTTTCGATGCCCCAAATATAGTTCCAAACGGTTTGGCGACCATATAAGCGAGTGCGGAAGTATAGAAAACCACAATTAGCGGAGAAGTAAACAGAATTAGAATTTTGAACAATTAAAGCAGCAGGCGTAGCATGACCACTCTAGACAAGCGTTTTGTCTACGAAAGAAAAGACAAAATGACAGATAAAGTTCTATATAATGTAGTTTTGTCTTATCTTACGTAGACAAATCTCTTGTCTACAGTGGTCAGGCTACGCCTGCAGATTCCTAAACAAAACCATTGTTGTTTTACTGACCTAAAAGCGGACAGGAAAACTATCTTGAAAGAAGAGAAAGAAAGAAAATGTGTATATTGGCACAAACAATAAATTAACATTTTAATAATTAACAAAATAAATAAAAGGGCCACCAACTCAGCATAATGTTAGGCAGCAGTACAGGTACTGACTACCCAACGCTGATTTTCAGCTGCGACCCACGATACCTATACGACTCATCGTTATAATACCATTGTTGGCGTTTCAATGCCTTCTGATGCAACAGATGCCAAGGTCAAAGTTAATAATTGAATCGATTAAATATTCCAGACAGATGAAGAGCGACCCGGCGCGGCGGGAAGGATAAATATTCCGGACAGGTGAAGAGCGACACAGCGCGGTAGGAAGGACAACGGAGTGAAGTCTTTAGACGTATTGATTTCGGCTAGACAACAATAACTGACCCTGCACATGCGCGGGAAAATGCATAACAAATGTATAACAGGTAAGAGATAATATACATATTATACCGAGACGCAACGATGAATTTAAACCAAGGATACGCGACGCGAATGTTAGATAATTTATGCATGCACTATACTACGCTAGTCATGAGAGCTAATCAGTAACCGACCTTGAACGTCCGAGAAAACATCATCATAGCACGCAGACCTCATCGCACTCAACACATATCGATTGATACACTTCAATTGCGTAATTTCACTCACCGAATCACCATAGCAACTTCATAGCACCGCACCTCCCTCCACCGGATCCTTGAATATTTCTAAATTAAGCACTACTTCCGAAACTAGGTCAGAAATCTTAGAATCAGCGTTCCAATTTAGTAATTACTATCCTTGCTAAGAAACAAATGAACTGCACTATCTACGAATAGCGACTGGAAGGCGCCAGATGGCTTGGAATAATAATCCCCATACGTGAGTATGGGCAATTCAAAAATAAACCACGCGGGGGAAGTTTGATTTCAGTTATATTTGGAAGGATAACATCGCTATTTTTTCCTGTTTCTAGTATTTAACTGTGGCAGGACCGGCAGCCGATAAGCGCTTAGTGATACTAAGCAGTCAACAATAAATTATTGTGTCGCGAAATGTAGGTGTTTATCTAACGGTCATATTCATTACCTACATATTTCAAGATCGAATGCTGCAAATATGAAGTGTCAAGCTGCTGACTGGGTGGTCGCGCTAATAGACGCGAGCATTTCGAAGCAGAATATTTTAGCTTTAATAGCTAGGTAGAACTGTGTTATCACATTGTCCTAGACTTCCGCGAGACTGCATAATTAATGTGTATCGATTCAAGTTTGTTACCACCGTTAACTGTGACAATAGAATAAATTAACATTTACTCTACACGACTTGTAGCGGAAACTGCATTAAAAGTGAAGGAAGAGTATAGAAGGAGAACGTCTATTACACGAACATGTGGGCGTCTGTTAAGTTCAATTGCTTGATTGTTATTTATGTTACTGTTATAATTGCTTTTCAATTAAGATAGACGGGTATAATCCAACAACTTGATACGAGGTGAAAGATCTAAGCAAATAGAATAAAGATTATTTCAAGAGTAAATAGAACAGATAACAGGGCTTTTAATGGAATGTGTAAGGTTAAAAGCGTTTCTTGATTCATTTCCAGTTTATTGCCTTAAAAGGTCAGCATACACAAACCAAACTAAATATTCAAAGAAATGTTTGCATACTGTTCATTTTACATCATCAGGGGAATAAAACAGGGCGTAAAAACATAAATTTCTCAGCATTCGCGAACATTTTCGCTCGAAACACACAAGACATGGCGAAAGACTACAACCAAATGCCACTTCGGCTCCCATAAATACGCATACACGTCCTTGGAACAACAATTACTCGTGTTTGCTTAGGGTGTGACGCAAACGATCTACTAGCCGTTAAATTATAACAAAAATCCGACTGTAGGCTTAATATTTTTGTCGGGAGCCAACAAAGATGTCAAACGGGTCTACCTACTAAGAATTTGTCATTCGGCTGTTCTCCGAAAATGTAGGTACTGCTATTTTCTAATGTGAATTTTTTGTAAGGCTAAGCACGCACTATTGCGGATACGCCAATTACCAACGGCAACTGTCGCAACGGCTGGTCGCGGCTGTAATTGTCACGACGAAAGGTGCGGTTCAGATATTTTATACGTATTTTTATGGAAATGGCCGCGTGCGGTTAGCCGCAACTCGCAACTGTAGTTTTAGACTAAGCCTTAGTAGTTTAGCTTAAGTTCAGTTCGACAGGGCAAAGACCGCTAGCCTAATAGTAGTAGTTAAACTGCCGAAACCCAAAATTTCCTCAAGGTTACGGAAATAATCTATTTTGGAATTCTATGAGCGAATGACGCCTAGACCTTGGTTTTATGGTCGACATAATCACTACCTTGTAACATATTGTTATTAAGATCGCACAGCTCTTATCTAAATCTTTTAAAACTGTAGGCATTGAGAATAAGAATTCATTTTTAAGTTTATATAGTTCAATGGTGCGCTATATACGGAAACACATGCCATTCATGGCGATATGCTAAACGACCTGTAGGTCTAAAACGGCCACATAGAGCAATATCTCTGAAAGGAATATAATTCCTGAATTCCCAGCAGAAAATTAGCAATTCCTTTATTTTTGGTAAAATGGTCACACATCATACTCAATTCAATTCATAATATGGCCCATATTTGGTATTAATATTGCCATGCGAATAAAATTAAAATCGGAACTTTACCGGTTTTGTTTTCTTTGTATGTTTTATCATTTTAACGAAGTTTCTTTATGAATTTGTATAATAAAAACATATTTTATAATAAAAGATCATATAAACCATTGAAATTATATCAATTAAGTGCCCAAAAAGGAAATCAAAGGGATTATTAAATATTATGTAGGACTCTAGCTGGCAACAAGTTAGATGTCAGTCAACGGTCAAGGTCAACACTTTTCGATAAACACTACATTATTAAGTTATAAGTAATAAAAATAAATGTTATTAGTGGATTTCAACACTTTTAAAATAGTAGTTTTTGTGAATCACGTTGAAAAAAACTAATCACTCATAGATGTTGTGGAATGTGGCTCGCACTCGAATGTTGTAAACAAAACAAACATTTAATTATTTAGCTTGTGTATTTCGTGCTAGTTAGAACTTTTTCATTCATAGCAAGTGCATTGTTATAAGGGTTAAAAGTGTGCCAAATTAAGATAAAAGAGTATGTTGTACATTAACTAAAATACAAAATAAATTATCAGATATTAAAGAGAGTACTCGTGTGGCGGATGTCAACTATACAGTGAGAAAGAAGTGAAAATGGATTGGTCACACACTCCGAAGCAGGAAAAATTAATGGTCTAAAGATGTCACTGTGTGGTATCCTCGCAATGGAAAGAGGAAAAAGGGAAGACAGAAAAAGAAGGGAGCATGATGTCAGGGAAATGGCTGGAGTATCTTGTGGAAGGCAGGCAATGGACAAAACATTATGGCGAATTCTAGGGGAGGCATTCGACAAAAGGCAAACTGACACAACAATCACACCAATGTCTAAGGAGAGTGGAAGGAATCCAATAAATAAAATTACAATAGTACATAAAAACAAAAATGAGAATTAAAGAACTTTAATGTGAAACAAAAACAGTGTTGTAATTTTGTCAATAATAAAGGCTTTATTTATTTATATTATGTGCTTTTTTTAACACTTTTTCTTCAATATGAGTATTGTAGGCATTTTGGAGCGAACCTGGCATGGACTCAGGTTACAATTACTGTTGGCGGGGTAGAGTAGTTTCATAACTTCAGCAGGAGGTGCCTAATGTTCTATGGTAAAACCTGAAACTATAAAAGTGTTGATTATGCCAATGGTTAGTAGCAAAGAGAGTATAAGTACCTACAGAAATTATAAATGTAACACCTATGGATACACATAAATGCAATAAAAGTTTGATTAGTAAACAATATTGGCATGCCTTTTTAATGCAATTCGTCAATAATAATTATCAAATGACATTATGTTAACGATTTCACACACTAAATAACATTTATTAACCTACATGTGCAGAACTAGTAATTATATTTTATCAGTAGTTATTTTAATAAAGAGATGTTCCAAGATTGTTTACTAAATAAGACAAGAGAGAAAAAACAGAATATACATATGCATTAAGCAAGCTAGGTTTGGATTCCTCATTCAGACACTGTTAGTTATTTGTAGTAACTTATTGTAACGAGGCATACATGCAAAATACCTAAAACAAAAATAAAATATTGAATTACCTATAGTCACAGACATAGTAAAAAATATAGACGAAGTGCTGCGAACAATCATAGTGAAGCCAAAAAAAACTATACTCCTTCATGTACAACCAGCGTCTACGCACACACGTGCACTTCAAACCGTGCTCGCCCCTCTCAGTACACATGTCGCGGCATCATCCAGTAAGTATCGCGAAAACAAATATCCTTCACGTGCATAGTATGTGCGTGAGCGCTGGTTGTACACGAAGGAGCATAGTTTTTCTGGCTTCATTATTATTGTTGACAGCACTTCGTCTATATTTTTTACTATGTCTGTGCCTATAGTATAGTATTAACGAAATTGAACGTTTGTTATTGAGAGTAGTTAAATCTTTATCAAATAGTAATGAACGATGACTGGAACTTAGAGCCCTTTCATAGAGATTTGTTTGTTTACATCAACGGAGAACTGGGTCAACTTGTACTTAGGCACCTAACATAAATAAATCCACTATTATGATTCTTTCACTTACCTTGGATATGTTACACCTCAACGGGTGTGTTAATAATTTTCCAAGCTCCTTATGAGGTTAACCCACCCACACACTCTTCCAACAAACTCTGCATCACAAAGTTAGTTAGTTCCATTTACCGAAGAGCTAGACTTCGCCGGTTATATATAATTATCTCCATAACACGCGCATGCTCAAGGAAATTCTCGTAAAGGCCTAAATCTGCCATTATTAATTTATTTTTCAAAAAGATCGTCGATATGAACCGCAAGATGTTGCTCTTGAGTAACTTCTAAATAAACAGCAATTTGACACATAAGCAATTCCTATTTTGTGGACCATTTTACGAATTTCCATAGGAAACTGTCAAACAGATGTATTGCGGAATATGTCTCGTTCGCGTTAAATATTATGAATTGTCCATAAGTGGCCATTTTGTGGTTTTTAACATGAATCGTATTAGGATAATATTATGTTTTCACCAAAGTGGCCTTTTTAGCCCCCCTGATTGCAATAAAATGCAAACGGTCGATGGAATTAATTAAAGCTTACGTACACTTAATACTTCGAACTATTAGCATCGATAGTTCGTTTTATAACATGTTTTTAATAGAATACATATTGAGACACGTAAAGTATTCAGGGCAGTTATGTCACTAATAAAATCAAGTTTTATTCGATTCTAACATAACATAACATCACGCCTGTATTTCCCCGAAGGGGTAGGCAGAGGTGTAATAGTACACCACATTTCGCCAGTTATGTTATAGTCCCATGTAATAGGGGGCAAGCCTATTGCCATTGACCGGGCACAAATCCTGACTACGGGCTGCTAGTGAGAATTCGAGATTCATATTCGATTCTGGGTACTAAAAACTGGTTTAGATTCTGTCCTGTCTAACAATCAGTGGACCAACGGCTGTACACTTTCGATTAACGTACGCACAGAACCTGAATGTGTTACATAAAAAATATTGGCTGTAGGTGCTACGCACGGAAGTGGCAAAGATTCTAACCTAGGAGCTTAGCCCAAAGGCTTCGCATTACTTCGACGCTTTCATCATCATTTCAACCTTTATACCACAAAGTAAAGAATTTATACAGGCACTGGCGAGTAGGTATCTGGGTCAGTTAACGTCGCCCGAGAGTGAAAACCACGTTTTTGTAGTTTTACCGAACGAGAAAAGAACTGCTAGGTGATCTGGTGAAAAATAGGAGTTCCTTTGTTTTACATAGATCGAATATGCATCGAATAGGCGTCAGTTTGCCAAGATATACAAAACAAGGACGCTGTTTTCCAACCTTTTGCTTTTATATCCAACTAATAGTGAATGATATATAGATAAAACATCGAATTGCGCTTTTTGAGGTTTTCGTTTTCAGCACAATAACTTTAAAGGGTTTGTGGTATTCATGCCGATATCACAATCCGATTTGTTTTTTTTGTACAGATTATACAACTTTTCACTGCGGTTTCCAAAGAAATTCTATTACTAAATGTCATTGGCGGATTCAGAAGTGAGTTTGCTAGTGAGATCTTTCAGAATAGCACTGCTGTGGTCCAACGGGAGTTCGACATTGTCAATGCCTAAAGCAGGCAGTGCATCACACTCCTGCGTGTATGTCTGAGCTGATATTATAAGAGGCCTGTATCAGCTCTGTTTCGTCGTAATATGCTGCCAGCAGCAGTATTATTAAAAACTGCGCCCATGACACTACAACTCGACAAGTTTAACTGCGGACTCATCGTCACGTGGGTTACCTCGACCAAATGCACTACTACATATACATTATGTGTTTACTCATAAGAGTGAACATTGCATTCTATAGTTCGCTTACATTGCCAGGCCACGTTCATGATTTTTTTTATCATAGTACAGGATGACGAAACGGGCTAAAGGCACAGCGGTGACACTCCCCGTACGTGTGAGCTCTCTCGCAGGTGACCTTGAGGGATCGCGTTTACATGCAATATATTGGCTGGGGCAGCCGAGAGACTGCCCGTTCCACACGCCGCGCGCGGCCCCCGCGCTCGCCACAACCCGCACACATAGCCGCGAGCAATTTTACGAGCACACATGCTTAAGTGTCGCTTCTTGTCGTTAGTATATATTCTATGCTAAAGGCCCACCTGATGTGAAACAGTTACCTTTGCCCATAACAACTGCAATACCACCTAGGCTGTTGCCTAAATGGTACCGCAAGTCGGTTCGCCAAACTGAGACATGAAAATGGAAAGTCACAAGTGATTGTAATTTCACCGGCACCCGTACCCTTCAGACCGATACACAGCAATGCAAGCTCACTATTAATGAGGCACTCATTCACCACCAATACAACTAATATTCAGAAATTGTCTAACTAAAGTTTAACTGTTTCTTTGTTTGTTGCTTCTCTAGGACTATTTAATTATTTTAGATTAATAATAATATCCTCGCGGCCGAATTCCGGTCACGACGGCCAATCTCAACGGAGACTAGCCATCTGCGAGGGACATAATAAAGTGCAGAAGTGTGTGCGCAAACACAGGTGCACTCTCAACTCCCTCACTCTCATAATCCGATGGGACGGCAATCCGACACGACCGGAAAGAGATCAGGCGCAGGACCGATGGCTTTACGTGCTCTCCGAGGCACGAAGAGGTCTCCGTGTGTTATGAAACGGTCACCCATCCACAGACTGACCGCGGCTAGCGTAGCTTAACCTCGCAGATCGTACAATCCACACGGTTGTTACTTGCCACGAGCCCGTCAATTTCGATTAAAGTTGACATCATTAGTCTGAACTTGAAGAAGGTTATAGGATATTTATATCGACAATATCACACTAGCAGTCACTGGCGTCATCGTCAATTAGTTCTAGATTTCTTTTTTTTTTTTTTTTTCGACATTTGCATTCGTTTTAAGATATGAAGTTCTAATACAATCGGTATTTACCTGGAAGATCTCCTTTGTATGGCCCTTCAATCGGTCAAGGCTTTCTTCGGAGGAGTAGTCCGAGGTCTTGACAAGCTGCTCAGCCGCATTTCTGGTGACCTGTCGCGTGCGGTGCGCCGGCTGTGATGGGAGTTCTTCTTCCGCTTCTGATATGGTTTCTGTGGTCACCTTGCTTGTAGCATGGCTTAGTTGTCTGTCAAAAAAATGTGTGAGATAGAGATTTGTTTGGAATAGGTACTATGGAAGTAGAGTGAAGAGTGGAGGAAATGCTTCATATTGGGTCCTTTATGAATTGTGTATAATGGATTTCAATAAGAATAACTGCCTACACCATTGGTGAGCAGTCAGGTGTGATGATGGTATGTTTGATAGCAGCCAAGGTGTTACATTGAGAGTTATAGCTAGTCATACTGATGTTTAATAGATTACTTTATTTCCTATGCATTTCTTAATCATTATTGCAAAACATAAAATCAAGGCAGATGTTAGAGGCTAACGCATTAGGCTGTGGCGGCCATTGATGTCTATTTGTTCATACATTTTAAAATCACACACATTTAATGACAAGCGGCCAGCAGCCACGGTCTAGGCTTCAATGACCGCAGCGACCTGGCTGCCTAATGTGTTTAAACTCTTAAAGTTGCTTAACATCTACAGAAGCATTCATATAAACAAATGTTTAATCAACCTTGATTCACTGTTTTGGCTACAACATACCTATTATTGTACAACAAACATTTGGCACTTTGCCTATCATGTTATAAAGTCATTATTTAACTGTAATAGCCAACTTAGCAGTGTTATTTGTCTTAAAACAATTCTGTTTATAGTGCAAAATGTTTGATCAAACATTGATATTTGTATAGAACATGAAGATATGTTAAATGCTTATGTATCACTGGGTAAGGTCTGTGTCATCAAGTGAGTCACTTCCGCTTGCCAAGGTTAAAGTCATTTCTCTGCTCCTTATCAGAGGAAAGTTGGTTAATTACAGAGTTTAATTTATTCACTCAAATAATATGTATTTGTCAGCAATGCCATTTAGATAATAATTTTGTATAAAACATTTATATTAAAATAAATAACAAACAGTAATTGAAATTAGGAGTGTGGTTATCATTTAGTTTGCTTCTAATTATTTTTTAGATAAACTTAATTAGATAAATTTATTTTAAATTAGGAAAGAGATTATCACAAATACCTACTTTAGTAAGTACAAGTTAATTTAATGATCTTGTTTCATGTTTACAAAGTAGATGTTTAACATGTTTAAAAGAGGCTTCTTACTAAACTTCTTAGATAGTACATTGTATTTATATTTTGTAGAGTTAGAGAATGGTGTGTTGTTGTTTTCAGTGACCTACACATTTGAAAAATACAGTAGCGAATTTGCATGACATGCTTTTTAAAAATAAAGTCATGATCCAAAAGTTCCAAGAACTCATGTTGTCCAGGGGCAGATCTATATAAGGACTTTTTGGGCTGCAGCCCAGGGCCCCGTGAATATAAAGGGCCCCCATTGGGGAATGAACACATTGGACCTTATTGCGACTAAAAAAAAACGAAAAATAAAAAGAATATTTTCATAAGGTTGGCAACCAGACAGATCAATTAGACCGTTTGCGCGCCTATCGAACGGAATGGGGGATTCTCTCTTTTTTTCCTGTACCTCTACCTAGTTACCGAAAATAGTTTTTTAACAAAATAGCAAATAGTTGATTAATTAGGCAGGCTCCCAAGTAGTATTAGCCCAGGGCCCCACAAACTCACGGTCCGCCCCTGATGTTGTCCATTGTACCTAACAGCAAGGCCATTTGACACTATGTTTCTATGACCTCACAGCTATGTGGTTGTGACATCATAGTAAATAAAACTTGTCCTTTACAAGTACTCTGGCCCTAGCAACCTTGCCATCAATTTGTCAATTAAATCTCAGATTAGAGTGGGTGTCAGATTTATGATAAAACATTGTAGATGTGTGTCCTACTTTCTTGAAGCTTCCTCTTCACTTATATATTTATAAGTGAAGAGGAAGGAGTAGGAACCTTTTTGGTAAGTAGGTATTACCTAATCTCTGTTTTTTTCTTACTTGTCTTATTTAGTAAACAATCTTGGCATGTCTTTTTAATGTAATTTGTCAAGAATAATTATTAAAAGACATTATGTTAACAATTTCACACAATAAATGACATTTTGTAACCTAATTACATGTGCAGAACTTGTAATTATATTTTATCAGTAATTATTTGAACAAAGAGATGTGCCAAGATTGTTTACAAAATAAGACAAGAGAGAAAAAACAGACCATACAAATTTCTTCAATGATAGCTACACACAGGTAATCTGCTATGAATGATTTCATAATTAATTTATGAATGAAATGATATGTTCATATTAAAGAAATGAGGATAAAGTCATGTACAATAAAGACTCCATTATAATCCTGAATTGATAAGCCAATATTATACATAATAAGCTTTTAATTTAACTTGTATTTAGATAAGAGCCATTACACTTACAAAACGCTGATAAAATTAGGTAGGTACTCAAGTTTAGTACATGTTCAACTTAGTAAAATATATAATACTAAAAAATTTGGTTGTGAACTAAGGTCTTATAATCTGCTAAAATACAAATGTATGACTGTGACACATGCACTAATAATTTACAATATTATCATACATGACAGTTGTTTATCATAAGTTTATCTATCAATATCTTTGATAGTTGGAAAACTTAGCTCACCAGCCAAGATATGACAGAAAAATCTATGTGATTATTTAAAAACATAATTCTTTGGAACATTACATTGCTGCAACTAATTAGGACTTTAGGACAGGGCAAAGAACCCTTAGGTTTATTCTATTAACGATAGAGGCACCATACTCACTTGACTGGGGTGCTTCGCTTCACCGGGGTTTTGCGTCCAGACTTGGGATGTGTGTGTTCCTCACTTTCCAAGCAGCTCTCACGGTCGCAGCTAGATCGCAGGAAGGGTGTCTTTGAACGGGACCTTGACCTCAATCCGGTAACCGTCGGGTTCTCCATATTACACTGAATTGCTGATAACACTACAACTAATTGCTGTACCTTTACACCATCTTCACACCTCGCTCCCGGCGAACCAAGGTTGATGATCTCACCAAAAATTCCACCAAAATTCAAATTACTTCACCGAATTTTCAATACACACCGATATTGCACAAGGAAATCTATTTCTGTGGCTTCATGCGATGCCGCCAAAAGTAACGTAACGAATGTCTCGTTGTCTTTCAGTTACACTTTTTAGGGATGCTCGATTTTAATCGTCGTAAGATATTTTGTAAGTTTGATATGTTCCAATCTCAGATTAATATATATATTAATCTGAGGTTCCAATTTATAAAAATAAAAGCGCGTACTATAAATTGTACACAAACGTGCGCGTTGTAAAGAAATTCGTGAATTTCGTAACTTCTCACTCGCTAAACATAAACTGATGACGTCATTAAAAAGACGTTAGTTTAGTGATGCGACTCGAGTCCAATTTTACTCGAGTGACTCGAGTGACATCGTAAAAAAACGTACTCGAGTGAAAAAAATATCGACTTGAGTTCACTCGGACTCGAGTCACTCGCCCACCACTCGAGTCACTCGCCAACCATTCTCCGAGACAAACAGGTTTAAACCTGCTTTTTAAAAGAGATAAGTTAAAGTGCGTTGTTGTCACACTTGTTTGAACTTGTTGCGTGTAGTGAACTCAAGTGAACTGTTGTGTTGAATGAGTTATCGACGTTTATGAGTGAGTGAGGTGAGTGACCGAGTGACACGTGAACCACTCGAGTGACTCGAACACTCGAGTGATTGAGTGATTCGTGAACCACTCGAGTGACTCGACAACTCGAGTGGTACTCGAGTAAAATTGTAAAATGACTCGAATGACTCGAGTGGCAAAATCGGACTCGAGTGGCAAAATCGGACTCGAGTCGCATCACTACGTTAGTTACGGGCAGTGTTGCCAACCCTAATTCAAAAAGAATATAACCACTACGTAGTACCTTTCCATCAGGATTCATCACGAAATAAATTTCTCATTACTCCAAATGATGTATTTTCCGATTATTACAAGAACTGACCAGAAGAAGAAGTTTTACAACAAGAATGACAGCCCGCGCAAAGCACAGTGTCTCCATCTTGATATTACTGCAATGAAATAGACCCAACGGAGTCACTAAATACATTTTAATTTATAAATGAACACTAAAATAATTAACCAGTCGTCGTGATAAAACTAATATTAATTTAGATAATATCTAAACATTATATAAACCAACAAATCATGCCAGATATTAAAATATGAAACAATATAAAGCGGAATTATCAGAACCACAAAATTAAATTAACAACATTTAAATTAATCATTTCATTAATCTAATTAGAATATTCGAATTATAATTATCATAATATTAACATTATTTACAACATTAATTTAATTAATACGGATCATAATATTAAACTTTGCTAAACAAAAAGGTATCTTCTTTGATCTTTGACAACACATACAACTTTGATGATCTTTGCAAAGTACAACAAATACAACAGCAAACTACATAGCAAATTCTAGAAATAATAGATATTTATTTCAAAATACTTCATAATCTAGAAGTAATTCATCGTATAAACTAGTTACCTCAAAATGGCAATAGATTGCGTTGTAAGCATCGATATTCGATATAACATAGACATTAATTAGTCTGAGGCTCGTATTACAGAAGCTTCCTCAAGTACAGTTTAAACTCCAATCACCTGATCACTACATCGTTACTTGAGTATCGGTCTTATTCCAGAACGGTAATTATAAACTTTAATTCAATAACAAAACACACGAATTTGACCTGAAATATAATAGAAATCTCTACTCAAGCGTAGTCTGGGCCACGCTTGAGTGATTACAGATCAAATATCTGCCCAAATACCGAAAAAGGTGACAATATAAAACGAAACTAAACTCAGCTGAACTGTGATCAACAAATCTCTGCTTGCGGGACGTTCTAAAATCAAAGCTCAACTTAAAACTAGTTTTAAACAGAGATCAACGCTTGAGTATCCTTCTGGAATACGGGCCTGAGTCCGAGTATAGATTTTTTAGATTTTAGATTTTTATTTATTTATTTATTTCCACAAAAAAAACAAAATACATACATTTGGCAGATACAGTGTAGAACATAAACCAGTTTAGGTTTTTCTGTACACCGCTTGGTCCGTCCGTCCGTCGTATAAATTAATATTTTAATGTTATAAGCTATGGAAAGCTATATTACTCTCAAATTACACTAGAGGGCGCAATGTTCAACCAACGCCAGGAAGAAACATTCAATACTGACCAGTAATAAAGATTAATATATTAACTCCTGTCAAAAAAGTGTAAACAAATTGATGGCAACACTAGCGCGCCCATATATATTATAATTTTGTCGAAAAACGTTAATTTTGACGCGGTAATGCGATATTTTGAACTTTTGGAGTTCGCTTGGCAATATTGCTGTAGTGCTGTGATATATTATATTGTTTTGGCCCAATAAAAAAAACTTGGCTTAAAGGTCTTAGCAACCAGGCCAGTGTTGCCATATGCACCGAAATTACGGCAGATCTGCCGTAATTTTGTCTTTTGTTTTTATTTCTGCCACTTACCGTAATCATAAATTACGGTGTATGAAAGTTACCGTAATTTTTTGAATCCAACGGTAGAATGACAAAAAAATGAAAAAAATTGTGTCGTTTTACTGTATTACTCAAGTCAGTGGGCACCTAGTTGCATACGAAATTCAAAATTTCTTGAGTTTTTTGTAAATTATAGCTCTAATTCACGTTTTAGATATATTGATCGGAATATGATTAGTCAATAATAACAATATATCTACTGAATCTTGGGGGAGGCCTATGTCCAGCAGTAGACGTATTTGGTTGAAATTATGATGATGATCTACTGAATAATGCTCATAAAAACATTAACCTAGCTCTAAAAGCTCGATAATCGACAATTTGTTAGTACCTAACTTTATATTGTGGAGCTCATAGAGCTAGGATGTTTTTACTACTAAATAAGGGATAATTCGCCAAAAATCTAAATTTTTGCCTAATTTACGTACTACTACTTACTATATTATTACGTTATTGTGATTATTGTCGCTAAAAATATTTCGATCAACGTAAGATAGAGCTACAACTTGCAAAAAACGGAAGAAATTTCGAGTTTCGATGGTTACTACCTCGCAATCACCAATATTGCCTTCGATTAAAGGCAGAAAAGTATGAAAATTTGCCACCGTAAATCTGCCGTATTTCTTTAAACTGATTTACCGTATTTCTGGTAAATTTGACCCACTGTGCACCATGGTATATTATGATGTTTCACCAGGTATTCTCTTCCCGCAATGACAGCACGATGCCTCCAAGCTACGTCACGATCAGTGTTGCCATTGACTATATATTTAAGGAGATTTTTGTTCATGATGAATATAAAATAAATTCCTAACTAGCCTAACTATTTGTTATTTCGTGTTATTCATCTAATTAGTTATTAAAGGAAACTGTACAAAATTACTAGTTCAAAAGTGATTCTTTATAGAATCGAGTAAATGAAAAAAATGCATTTTGCTCTGGTAATTTATTTTCACAGAGTGGTAGCACATCAAACTGACAAGTGTCACGCTAACAGCCCGCTACTGGCTTCACGGCCGATGACGTAGTAAGGAGGCAATCACGTGACCTAGCTGTCACGGGAAGAGACTACCTGGTGAAACATCTTATTATACCATGCTGTGCACCGAATTTTCGTTTCATCCAAAGAGAATATTCATCGATCTGGCAACACTGCACCAGGCCAAAATACTATAAAGAGGTTGGCGGGAAAATTCGGAAAGATCATGTTGTGGATTTTGTATTATTTTCCTAAATTTGTGTTCCTTCGAGTGTTAATGTGTAATAATGGAGGATTATTAAATGTTAAGTGCTCGTTAACGTGTACAAGTGTGGGTAAATGGTACAAAGTTGAAAAACGTGACTTTCGTATTTTCTCATCATCCGCTCAAAAACCTGGTAAAGTTTCCATCACTTTACTAGGGTAGGGTGAGTAAACTAAAGACTTGGCTGGAGGGTCTAAGCAACCAGGCCATAAAACTACTCACATAACAAAAAATGACTTGGCTTAAAGGTCTTAGCAACCAGGCCATAATACTTATTAAAAAAAAAAAAAACTATAAAAAAATCATTAAAAAAAAATTTTTTTTGGCGGGTGTGCACGAAAACAAACTATAAATTTTTTATAAACTTTTTTACAATGGATTCGGGCAAAGTGTTTGCTAAAATAAAAGAACTTGGACATGTACATAGTAAACGCGATGAGCTACATGAATATTGCAAACTCAAAATCGATCAGGTTCGTACAATACATCAATAAATTATCATTGTAAAACGCAACGTAAACTGAAGTTTGGTGAAATCATATTATTTTGTAACGTATTCCTCGTTTATTTATTTCAGATAATAAAGTTTTTACCGCGGCGTATTCTGAATAGTGACGGTGGTGACTTATTAAATTGTATTTTAAATGGATTTCCAGAAAATTCTGCTTCTTGTAAGACCAAAGTCAAGGTAAACAAAAGGGACAATTTGATGTGAATTTGATTGAGACATGTTTTGATTCGGCCTGTGTACTATTTTAATGTCTTCTAATGTAAAGTTGGCCGTACCTGCCAGGATTATCTGTGCAGGTTACCTGTACAGTTAAATCGATCTTAAAACTGAATAAAACTATATAGTTTTATATCATACATGCTACTGTTTGCCTGCACAGTTCAACTGTACAGACCTCGGAGTAACAATTTTTCCTCCTAGGTACAAACAAACTCTTGCATGTATGGCCAACTTTTAGCACAATGTTGTTAGCAGTGTACCTAAAAGTCCATTTTCATTCATAGATCTTAGTAGGTAAGCTGTGTTTTTCGTGTGAGATAGTCTTTCTACTACTTGTCTGCTGTGAAAATGCTGCGGTCGACCAAAAAAAATGACGTCATAAGGCACTTTACAGCGTTGCTATTGGTCAGTATTGGTACTAGCCGGGCCTGGCTTGAAGTGCGGTATGAGGGTGCGGGAAGGGTATATGGCATTCTCGTAGAGAAAAGGTAGTAGAAATAATTAATATGTTCTTATTGCACAATCAGAGCCTTTATATAAATATCAATTCATTCTATGGCATTGACATCCACTGTTTAACATGTCTAAAAGTGGATATCAATAGTACAAGGCTACCTATCGCTGGGGAAGCCTGGGATCTACCCAGGGTCCCTGCACAAGTTGTTTTTTTTTTTTGTACAAATTCAAATGTTTTTATTTGAATAAGCATTTACATGCACTTTCAAATAGTTAATAAAGAATCTAGTTGCATGGTTCCAAAAAGTTGGTCCAGTGGAGCCAGCAAGAAAATCTATGGATATACTCTTTTCAAATGAAATTTAAATGGTACAATTTTTGGTTGTTACCTACATAATTATTATAATTATAATTAATTCCTTATTGTACACAAATCTTAAAATTTGTGTACAATAAGGAGTATTTGTATTGTATAAAGGTAACCTAATCTCCTGTTTATTTATTTATATGTATTCTAGGTTGTGGAGATAGTTCTCCAGACTATGAGAAAAGAGTCTACATCTCTGACTCACTGTGGAGATGTGACTAGCAGACTATGTCTGGAGCTTCCGAGGTTACCGGTGGATGACCTGGTGAGATGGTGCAATGACAGTGTGCAGTCCATTGTAGATGATAGTGATGTTAACATGATGTGAGTATGAGTTGTATTACATTAACAGTCAACATCTTTTAATTTTTTTTATAGTATAGGATGGCGAAATGAGGTAAAGGCCCACCTGATGTTAAGCGGTTACCTTTGCCCATAACAACTGCAATACCACCTAGGCTGTTGCCTAAATGGTACCGCAAGTCGGTTTGCCAAACTGATACATGAAGATGGAAAGTCTCATGTGATTGTAATTTCAACGGCACCCATACCCTTCAGACCGAAACACAGCAATGCATCACTATTTGGCGTAGAAGTAGGCATGGTGGTAGTACTTCGCCGGACAAGCTCTTTCACAAAGAAGCTCTACTACTACTCTTTCTGACTTAGTGTGGAGATGTTACTAGCATACTATGTCTGGAGCTGCCGATGTAACTGGTGATGTGTTGTAATGATACTGTGTAGTCTATTGTGGATGATAGATATGTTAATATTATGGATGGGCTCAATATTCTTCCTATGTTCGGTTTTCGGCATATTCATCAGGTTTACCGAACATTCGTATTCGGCACAAATGCTGAACATTCTACCGAATAATCTTGCATTAACAAGTTGTCTATGCTTGCATGAAGTTGTGGCATTGAATGACACGCAAGCCCGTCTATGGGCGGTTTTATTGTGCATAATAGTGATCTGGCAACACTGCTGTCAATAGACAGAACGTTTTTTCCCGCTTTTTACTTCTCATACAAGAACTTTTGACTTGCGGTCTTGTAATAATATTAACTGAAACTGTATCGATTGTACTACCTGTTAATCTGTAAAATTATGTGAACAATATTATAACCTGAGTGATAAAACTAAAGCTATACGTCATTTCTTATCCCGCTCATACGATTCTCCAAAAAGTAATACAATTACAGAATTGTATCCATAATCAAGTGTGTCTTATCATTTATTCTGCCTAGCTTTAGCTATAATATTAAAATGCTATGCTATATTTAAACAGCATCCTATATTGTAAAACATAATGAAACTGTGAGTGACTACTGCATGCATCAAAATAATCTTAATCAATTAAAAATTGCATGGTAGTTTTTTTTTTAAATATATGTAAAGATGCTTGTCATCTTAGTCTTCCTGCAACCACAATTCTGCAAAGCTTCCGAAACGTCAGGAAAACCAATTTAAATAATACAACGTGTTATTGAAACAACTCAAAACCTCTTAAGTGGTCATTGTACTCATCAGTATGAACAACTTTTACTATGGGAGTGGTATGGGACCAATACTGAAATTGCGAAAAATAAAACAGTTGTTCCCTAGATTTTGTCGATTAATGTGAACACAAATGTAGGGAACATATGTTTTTAAGCTATTGCATAGCTTCTATCGCGGGCCTTGAGCGTGGAGACCGAATCCAGAAATCCCGTAACGAAAATAACCTAACACCCCCCACTCCGACCGGCACAGCGGTGATACTTTTTAGTTTTGCCATCTATCGATGAATAGCAGAACTTTTAATGAGTTTTTGAAATATCACGCTTGTCTCTTTAGTTCTGCAAATCGCCTCTAGGTGGCATTGGTTGTATCGGCGTTACTGCGCTTAAGCTATTGAATAGCTTCTATCGCGGGCCTTTAGCATGGAGACCGAATCCAGAAATTCCGTAACGAAAATAACCTAACACCCCCCACTCCGACCGGCACAGCGGTGATACTTTTTAGTTTTGCCATCTATCGATGAAAAGCAGAACTTTTAATGACTTTTTGAAATATCACGCTTGTCTCTTTAGTTCTGCAAATCGCCTCTAGGTGGCATTGGTTGTATCGGCGTTACTGCGCTTAAGCTATTGCATAGCTTCTATCGCGGGCCTTTAGCATGGAGACCGAATCCTGAAATTCCGTAACGAAAATAACCTAACAGCCCCCACTCCGACCGGCACAGCGGTGATACTTTTTAGTTTTGCCATCTATCGATGAATAGCAGAACTTTTAATGACTTTTTGAAATATCACGCTTGTCTCTTTAGTTCTGCAAATCGCCTCTAGGTGGCATTGGTTGTATCGGCGTTACTGCGTATGCGTAATCCCCCTTTTCGCCCCGCAATCTGGTGACTCATGCCTGCTTAGAGTTTCGGCGTTAGGGCACCTCCTCTTTGTATTTACATAAAAAATGCTATGCGATAGCTTTACCGCGGCAGTCTCCGAGTGCCACACGTCTTTTTATTTTCACGTTTTCAGGGTTGGTCCGATAGTAAAAGTTGTTCATACTGATCAGTACAATGACCCCCTAAGAGGTTTTGAGTTATTTCAATAACACATTGTGTATGTTATCCGGTTAAACTTTTAACTTTTTCGGTTAATCCGGTTAAACTTGTTTTGTTACAAAATTACAATTTTTTTATTGAATATGTTCAAACTAATTTCATTCATTGATTTAACTGGATTTCACATAATTTATATATTTTGTTCCCAGTTGGCGAGATGTCCTGCCGGAGTGCATGAATGCTATTTCCTCTTATGACATCATCAAGCATTGTGGTTCAGAATTAACAAGCACAGAGTATAAAGAACAATGTGTCCACACTCTGTGTCAGTGTCGCTGGAAAGAGAGACAGCTTGTGCAGCAAGCTGCTATGTTTAAGTAAGTATTCTATTGGCTAAAGTTTGTTTGTGACACTTATAAGGTCTACGGGGGTTGGGTAAAAAGGCGTACTACTGACTTCTACAAGGCGATTCCGTGAATTCCGTCGCCCGAACACTCCTTGACTGCTTACCGCCCCTCGCAGTCTTTTGTCACCTGTCGCCCACGGAAAATATACTGAAATGTTGGTACCAAAATGACAGTGTTGGCCAGTTTCTATGTAAAAGTTGTAGTTTTGGTATATCAGAGAAAAAAATACCCGTAATTACAGTAAGGGCCGGTATTTCAATAGTCTGATAACTTTTAACCGAGGAATAAATGTGACGTCTTGACAGATTTTCTATACCACAACTGTCAAAATGTCAAACTTATTCCTCAGTTAAAAGATAACTGGCTATTGAAAGACCGACCCTAAAATCCGTAATTTAAATTGGTGTAACAAACCGTTACTTTTCAGGAGAGTGAAAAACTGATTTTCAATAAAACTGATTTGAATAATGTTTAATAGCTTCCGTTTTTAGGGTTCCGTAGTCCTACAACCAGGTCGACCTGTATGTAACTAACTATGTAATGGAATCTAAGGTAACTAATTTAACCATCTTCCAAGGGTCGTAGCGTAATGAAAATTGGCAGCTGTATGTAGTTCTGATGACAATACAATAATATGGTACTGTCGAACTGATCTGATGATGGAGCCGGAAGATATGAACTGGAACTTCATGATGGAAAATCGTATCATAGCTGTTTTGGATTTCTTAGAAAAATCTTGTAATGAACTTTGACCACGATTAGGTTTCAAGGTCTGATGATGAGGCCGGAAGATAGGCACTGGCATTCCATGACGGAATATCGTATCATAGTCGTGTTTGCACTTGTAAAGGCCACGTAATGGACTTTGAACACGATCAACAAAATATAATAAAAGCTGTCTTGCTATGTGCGTACGTATCTATAATAAATTACCGAATACATTAAAAATACTTAATTGCAGGCTTTTTAAGAACAAATTGTACAAATGGCTGAATAAAAATAATTTCTATACAATAGTATAGAAATTATTTTTATTCAAAAATAAGGGAAAAATAAGGGAATTCTTCGATCAAAGACTATAACGTCTACAATTTTGCATGCTTTAATTTTAAGCAAAACATGAATGATCATATATTTAAGTTTATAACACCTTTTTATACCATGTTTTATGCAAATAAATATATTCTATTCTATTCTATTCAGGTTTCAAGGTTATAAGCGTGTTTTTCTAGTGTTTTTTAAACTATTAATTTATTATTTCAATAACACGTTGTACTGTATAAGTATAATTTTTCAAGGAGTGCGGATCTTTTGCATAGTGGTTCAGTACATATTCCTTATCGCAACCATATTATTGAAATTCACTTTAAAACAAAAACAAAAAAAATTGCCTATGTATGGCGTGCGCTACAACATTTTCTGAGTCTCCCATTCAAAGTCGATTTTTATTTTATTTCAATGTGAATTTTGATTGTGTAAAAAAAAAGTCTGTGATAAGGAACAGTTACAGAACCATTATGCAACTGATCCACACCCCTTAAAAAATCCTGTATAACTAAATTTCGCCAAAATGTTCAGCTTCTTCTTCTGTCGTGTCGACATGAGCTATTATCATAATGTAGCTAATGTGGAGTAAAGATTAACTAGTCAGCAGGTTGGTAGCGTGGCTGACTGCCCAGAATGCGCCGGACGATCAATTAAATATCGTCACTCGTGGAGGTTCTTTAAATGCACCACTTCAAATGCACAATGCTTAGCTAATATTTGTATATGCAACACTCCAATAAATATTCTGAGTCTGGGTGTAAGTAAAGTTTATATCTAGGTATTAATATACCCCAAACTAACCTTACAAAGGAGGAATATTAGAATAATAATAATAATATGGCGTAATAGCGGGGAAACCCACTCCGGGTCTTTTAGACACGCGACGGCGAAACCGGGGCCACACCTCTCTACACCCGCAACTTATATCGTTGTTTGCTCTCTGTTGCCTGTAATGGCGGCTATTTAGGGGGCCCAGCCAGTGAGTTAGCGAGTCACCGTCTGCCAAATATATATTTCAATGTTAAAGGCAGACGCCGTTTTCTTCCGGCTGAAGAAGTTAAAACCAGTCCATCAAACACCCATATCCATAGCCAAAATTATTTTAGTTCCCATATTTCGCAATAGTCCTGCACCTTCCCGAGACGGAATATGACTGTACTACTATAGTGCAGTTGTGGACTGTCTTCGGTTCGTGCCCCATCCCATCATAGAGTAAATTTGTCAAAGGGGCGACTGCTAGCTGGACCTGTGTCCTCTGACAAGCCTTCCAAAGGTCCGGACATCTTCCTGACGGAGGATGAGCCGTGATTAAATAAAAACATACAAATAATAATAATAATAAATAAAAAAATTTTTGGGACAATGTGAATCTGCGCCATTTACGTTAACCTAAGCACTATCATTAAGGCTTATATTCAGAGACGAGTCTAAGCGTGAACTTATGCTTCCAACTGTCACAATACAGTACTATTTGACAGTTGGAAGCATGAGTTCACGCTTTGATTCGTCTCTGAATATAAGCCTAAGAACTGCGACTTGTTTACAGAGACATGCAGCTATCGCGCAACGATCACAAGCAAGTTGTCAACAAGATATGTTCTTATATCATAGACATACCACCAGATACCCTGCCTCCTTTGGTCCATCAGTTGCTCAAGTGAGTAGTTCAAAATATTCTACCTGATGAAGTGTGTAGTATTATAAATGGAGTATTAGAAATGGAACTTTATGTCAGCGACATAAAAGTCACAATACAATTGTACCAGTTATTCAACATTTTAATAATCTATTTACCTTTCACTGTCTCACTGCTGGGAAGGGGCCTTTTCTAAGAATGAGAAGGGTAGAGTATTGCTGGTTGGTGGACTAATGTCCTTCCGGCCGAATTTCGGTCATGGCGGCCAATCTCAACGGACATTAGTAATCTGCGCGGGACATATTAGAGTGCGCAAGTGTGTGCGCAAACACAAGTGCACTCTCTATTCCCTCACTCTTATACTCCGATGGAACGGCAATCCGCTGCGACCGAGGAGAGAGGTTGGTGGACTACACACACCATCAATAACTTTTTGCCACCCTCTTTTATTTATTTAATTCTTTATGCACAACTGGGTACAAGGCGGTCTGAACGCCTCTTAAGTTTGCAGGTTTCGTCACACAATGTCTTCTTGAGCCTTGATGTAACCCTGGCTTCTTGAGTCTTGGGGTAGAAAGTCTACAGTCTACAGACTAAACTGTTGGCCGAAAGTTAGCTGTTATAATTTTTGTATGTCGTACTGTTTAGGAACCCAACAAAACTATCGGTTGAATAAGTCTCCAGTCTGCAAGCGCGCTTTAAGTACAAGACCTTCGATCACGGAAAAAATATGGATACAGCACTTCATACTTTTATTTCAACTATTCATACGATGGTAGTGAGCGTATCGAGTGGTACACGACCGCTAGTCATCAAGAGATCGCTGACGATATTGTGACATCCCTTTTCCACCCGCAGTAACCCCGTATCGCTTGCCTGTACGCTCCACGCTCATATTTGCGTTACGCACACAGGTGAGTGTCGGAGCGCGTGGTTGAGTAGTAGGCGGGCGATGTGCGGACTACTTGAATTGCGCCAAGTTTTGGTGGTGACACGAAGTCCGATTCGTACTTGCCGTATAATATTTTTTCCGTGATCAAAGAACGAGACATACAATTGCCTTAGCCTGAATTTAATTTTAAACTAAGTATGCCCTGCTGTCTTGACCTCCAAGTGGCATAGAAGATATTATTTCTATTGTTTTAATTCCAGACTGTGCAAGACATACGACTTGGAGATAGTACTGTCTCACCTGAGTCACTACTTCAGTGTTCGTCTGTACAGCAAGCTGGAGCCTCCACCGCAGGACTCTGAGTCTACCACCATCGATATAGAGGATATTGGTGAGTAATATCTTATATGATTTATTTATTTTCTCACATGCACAAACGCACAGATAAGATTTGATGATTGATCAGATTTGTGGATCACACAAATATTTGTTCCGTGAGGGAATCGGATCTGGTATTCTTCGCGCAAGCGCTGATCGCTCAGCCACTGCGTCAATCGTGTCAAATTGTGATACTATGTTCAACTATTAACAGTTCACGTAACTAAAGAAGTGCAGTTGCAGTGCAGTTGAAGTTAAGTTTTGATCAAAACAATGATTTTCGTATTCTCTTATCTACGGCAATTTCTGTCAGAAACGAACTGCAGCGTCACTGCAACTTGATCGGCGCGTCATGAAATTAGGCGTCAAAGGCATAGCAAAAGAGGGGCACCGGCGTGGTCCAATCAAGAGCGGATCCAGCCTTTGTGTCAGGGGGGGTCGCGTACTTACATCCAGCCCCGGAACTCCATTTTTAAAAGGAGGGTGCTGAGTCCGGTTTGCCGCCCTCTAGGAAAAAACTTTCAACCAATAAAATTCTAGGATTTACGTAATTTTAGCTAAAACATGAATTTTAGAGCTTTAGAATTCCTCTTTGTAGAATATTAATGTAACGGAACAGTTACTTGCAATACCTAATTACTTATACCCACGCCAAAAAAGAAGAAACGAAAATTAATACGGGCGCGAGCGAAGCGAGCGCGAAATTTTTCTGTTTTGGCGTTGTTTCTATTAACGTACTTAACAGAATATTTGCTTACAACATACGTCTAGTATGCAGAAGAAAGAAAGATAGAAAGAACAGCGAGAGCGAAGCGAGCGCGAAATTTTTTAGACTGTTCATGAACAAACTGATTAGCTCTTCACCAAAGCATAGATATTCTATGACAAAAGAGTACGCATTTATTTGAGCGCAACCCGTTCTTGCGGCGCCTATAGCGGCTAATAGTAGACGCTATAGCGTAAATAACTAAATATAAATTTACGTTATGGCAGTCCTACACCTGTATAGGCAAAGAAATGAATCATTAGCGCGAGCGCAGCGAACGCGGTTTTTTTTTGGTATTTTTTTGCAAACCCAGATTAGAACTTTATTAATTGGGATGTTATTTTTTCATTCCGATTTTCATAAAACTAATTACTTATCATCTAATATCAACGTTTAAAGGTTCTTGAATAATTTTTACTTGGCCTAGGTTTTATAAGGCTAACATGGTAGTTAAGTAGTTATTTGTGTTGTTGATGGTTAGCTAAGTATTCAATATTCAATCGACGGTGTCGCGTCGGGGATATTGGAGAAGAACCTCGCGGCGACGTAGGCGGTGCTGCAAAATCAAACTTTAAATCGTGTGAATATTATTTACAATGAACGAACAGGTTCGGGTGAGAGTTCAATTTAGTAACTTTAATTAACTTTATGTGTGTATCTTGTTTCATTAGTATGTACATACTACATGTATTTATTCATTATATATACATTTGGTAAATTATGTAAACAGGAAAAAAACTATGGTTGACCTAGGCTCAGGGGGGGGGGGGGTCATGACCCCCATGACCCCCCTGGATCCGCCCTTGGGTCCAATGGAGTTCCCGGAGCTCCTCTATTTTATGCAGAGGATGGCCACCGTGTGGTTTTAGTCGGTAAGAGTCTGACATACCCCTCCGCCGTCCCCAGACGGAGGGTATCCGTGAGGAAACAAAAAATACAAATAAAAAGTTCGAGCTACATGATGGCTGGTGATTTTGGGCGCTGTCAGTTGGGACAGGTCGACCCAAAGCTTTGCCCTACATAGTTACACTTACATTGTTTTTTTTTCTTTTATAACACAATGTCTAAACTTAAGGCACGAAATGCCGGCGCCATCTAGACCTAAAACAAAAGCGTCCTTAGAAGATTTATTTACACATTAAAAAAATATATTTTTTAAATGATATTTCAGTACCCCACAGTTCAGCGGAACTCAGCCGCTGCCTATCGACCTGTATTTACCACATATCTCAAGGCGCGGCCGACCCCGAGCTGGTTAGGAAACACATCAAGCTATGGCCCAAGACACAGCTGTTGAGAGCACCCTTCTTAATAGACCTGGCCCTGGCCATGTCTGATAAGGGAGCCGACTTTAGATCTGTGTGTTTGGATGTAAGTGACATAATTCTTACTACATAATTCTCACATTCCTTGAATGCGACCTTATATTAAAACAATGATTTTGAAAAGAGTATGTTTATGGAGTTTCTTGCTGGTTCTTCTCCATAGGACCGTATTTGGAACCGTGCAACTAGAGTTGAACTTTTATAAGTAATGTTTATGGTAATAATGAAAAAAAAAATTGACTTTGGATTCTCATAATTTTATATAGGTACTTACATTTGCAACATTAACTTTAAAAGTGAAACTGAAAAGCGAAAAATAACTAATTATGAGTCGGCGCCAAACGAACTTATAACAAGCAAAGTGCGTGTAGGTTGCAAGTGGCCGAGCAGAGAACGCATTTTTGGAAAGTTATTGTTTATCGTTGAAAATTTCACGTTGTATTTGATGTGACATTGTTTTTATTATTTATTTAAAGTAATTTAATGATCTTCGTTGATTGGTTGTTTGGCGCCGACTCATAATTAGTTATTTTTCGCTTTTCAGTTTCACTTTTCGTCGGTTCAATTTTTTGTTAAAAAGTTTTATTTTTCATTTTTTTGTGGTTAAAATCTAACTCCAGGTCTCCATTACGTCGTAGTGTCTAGAACTATATTTATGTGTGTCAAGTTTCAACAGAATCGCTTAACAGGTAAGAATTCAGTGGGTGAACAAAAACTCATCCCCTGTTTTACTACCCTTAGGGGTGGATTTTGATTTTGATATTTAAATGGGACCAACTTCAAGATATACCCTATCCATTAAAAAAAGAATCAACAAAATCAGACCACTCTGTAAAAAGTTATGCGTGGTCATACATAAATAATATACGCGTCGAATTGAGAACCTCCTCCTTTTTTTCGTCGGTTAAAAATGCCCATGAAGCAGGAAGTAGGGGTGATGAAAATAGCTGGTGCTTATAGCACAGGAATTCATCCTAGTTCAACCCCAGTTTCACTTTTTAGGGTTCCGTAGTCCTACAAGGAACCCTTATAGTTTAGTCATGTCCGTCCGTCTGTCCGTCTGTCCTAATCCTTTACAGCTTAATAACTTCTACAGTTATAAACATAAGTAAATGAAATTTTGTTTAAAAATAGTCTAGATATAGATCTCAATTTTAAATGAATAAAAAAATCGTGATTACGTATTTTAGGGGTGGCGCCCATACATGTGAAATGGGGATGAAAAGTTTTTTTCGCTGCACCCCCTCGTGTGGGGTATCATTGAATAGGTCTTCTAAAATGAAGGTGATGTTTCATACATAACTTTTTTATCAGGTGTACCATCTGCAAAATCTAGCCCGCCAAAGTGGCTTGCAATGTGTCCCCCCCCTGCCATTTCTAAACTATGCAACGTAGAAACTTATAATCTTCCACATTGATAGACCTTTGTAAAAACTCTCTTTTAAAATTATTTCGAGTATAATGTGATTATAAACTTTCGAGTTATAGAGAGAAAACTGAAAAATACTTAAGACGTCCTAGTTCAAAGGTCATTGACCTTAGATAAAAATTATAGTAGCAAATAATGCTCCTTTAGTTACTTTCTATTCGAAAAAATCAGAAAAAGTAACTTTGTGTTATGTTGACATGGTGTGTCATGTTAAATTTGGCTTCTTGAATTTATCGCTAGATGGCGCTACTAACAACACGCTCTGAATCTCGAATGCTGCCGATTATTGCAAATATAAAATAGCCATGATTAATATTCGATTTGATTCGTTTGTAATTACACCTACATAAGGAACACTATAATACTGAGCATGGCCCGACATGCTCTTGGCCGGTTTTCTTGTATCTTGTCGCTTACACAATTTAAACATTTAGTTTTTTTGTAAAAAAAGTCCTGGCTCGATAAATATTCTTATTTAAAGTTGCTACGGGATTAGAAACCTTAACTCAGTTGTTCAAGATTGATTTTCGTTTGCAACAAAATGAATATTTGACATGACATTTGCAGTAATAAAAAGAAAATTAACTTTGAGTACATACTTTTAAGGTTGATATTGGTGTAACATGCAATAACATATTCTTTTTTTGTAAGGGCTGATATTGCTATCTTACTGGAACAGTGAATTAGTAACTATGTCTTGCATCAGCGTTGATGCTGCCCACCACAAACCTAAAGTAATTTGGCTGACAAATTTTACTACCTTAAGCCATCTATCGGCCATCGGAGCCTATTCGGTCGACTGTGTGTATGAAAGATCTTGGCCGACTATCGACATACTCTTGGTTGACCCATCCCCATCCAGTGGGGTGTGTAACGCACTCGTAATGACAATAGCTTTCATTTTGACATTACAACAATATTCATTGCGTGCTGCAGAACTGCGGAGCACTGCAGAGTTGCCGATAAGATGGATTGTCAAAGCATATGGAGCAATTAACATTGAAATCAACATGATTCTTTTGCGGGCTTCATTATGTGAATTTGTATGTAAGTTTTCCGCATGTAATGTTACAAATATTACAGGTAATAAAATCAACCTTAGAACAGCGCGCAATGGACGATTTGAGAGCAAAAGAATCGGCGTGGGTGCGCTGTGTCATGCCGCCTGATATCGACGTCGTGAGCGTACTCAAACTTATTACTACTGAGAGGTAATTGTCATCGAAAACATCATTCGATCCTTTAATATGAATGCGATGATTAGTTTGTGTTTGTGGTTACTATTAAACAAATTCTGAAAAATTATCTAGTATTTTTCACCCAGAAAAAAATTGCAACTAAAGTCGATCCCAAAATTCTACGAATAAATTGACGTTTAAATTTTTTTATAAAAAGTCATAATTGTGTGATTATGTCAACAAGCTTAGATCGATTTGACGTTTTTGATATGCCGCAGCCTGGGTCTATTCATGACCTATTCAGACGATCTGCATTTGAACTGTAAGCTAGCTGCATAATAGCTATTTGAATGCAGTTTTGGTTCATTTAATATAACTAGATTGTAACTGCCGATTGACTCTACTTGCAGTCAGCGTGCAGTTTGAACGACTAAAGACTAACTAATCGAAAGTATGTATGAATGATCGAGAAAACCCCGCTCGGCTTGCCACAGCGGGGCGAGGAATCCAGAAGGTAGAAGGTGGTTTTGTCTATCGGGCGAGCCGAATGAAACTAACATAATTATTATGTAGACGTTTTAAATTTAAACATATTATTATACCATGCTTCGCACATCTCCCTTGTTTTATTTATCTATGATAACTACTAATAAAAAATGTCTTTTCCAGCGCCAACCACCGTCAGCTAACAGTAGTCGGTCTAATCAACCTAGCCTTCGTCCTACTATCCGTATCTCGCTTAAAGCCGGTCGCTCAAACGTGTTGGTCGCACGGCAAGCTGATTCTCGTGCGACTCAGCAAGGCGCAGCCGGAGACGGCCGGCCATATACTGAGCCAGTTAGCTGATAGGCTGTGTGGAGATACTACGCAGAGGCAGTATGCAGGTATAGTGAAACGTCATTGTAAATTGTACCCTCTGTATGTTTGTCTTTCATCATTTTCCTAGCTTTTTACCCGACTGCGCCAGAAGGAGGGTTATGTTTTTCGAGTGTATGTATGTATGTATGTATGTATATTTCTTTGGCACGGTCTGTAGCCTAAACGGCTTGATGGATTTTAGCTTGAAAGGTGTCGTTAGATTCGTCTTAACCGGGAGAGTGACACTGGGTATATTAAAATTACAAAAATCAAAATAGCCGCTTTTTGGCGCCATATTAAATGGCTTCAAATTTTTTTTTCCTTCGAAACCTATCGAGTGTGGTATCAAAATAAAGGGTTTAATAAATGCAACAAAAAAATGCAAAATATATACAACTTACATGATTAAATGTAATTTGGAATGAGAAATGCTAAAAAACAACAAAATATTTAACGTTAAAAATGAATCAGCGCGATAAAACATGACAAAACTAAAAAGTTAAAAAAAAAAGTTAATTAACAAAACCAAAAAACCCCACTGCGTGTAAAAATAACTGAAAAGATGTAAACAAGACTTGTGTAGGTAAGTCCATGTGAAAGTATCAAATCAACAGGCAGGCGGAGGCTACTTAGGCTATGAACTATGACCTACTTATGTAAATCATGACCAAAAACATACGTAGCCTCCGACTGCGTGTTGATTTGATACTTTCACATGGACTTACCTACACAAGTCTTGTTTACATCTTTTCAGTTATTTTTACACGCAGTGGGGTTTTTTTGGTTTTGTTAATTAACTTTTTTATTACCAACGATGTAGGGGTTCGCTTCCAGTCAAATCAGATGCAGCTGAATATCAGTATGTTACACGGCGTGACTGCCATTAAAATGTCTGCAACCCAGTTACTGGGTAATACTGATGTCAGTAATGACATGACATTGTGATGTAGGATGTCCTAAGGTTAAATCAGTGGTCAGACCACAGAAATAGATAGAATGGAAAAGTGAGCAGTCTAACTGCAGAAACAAAAGCTGTAACGAACATTTGGTTAAGAGGCTGACAACAGCTAAAAAATCAGACCTCTGCGGTCACTGTCGTTTTTTACAGAACTGAAAGAAAGGCGGGATGCGTCGGGTGCGCCGCTCAACTTGAATGAAAATTAATGTGGAATCTGAAGTTCCGTACTACAGATATCCCGACCCAGTTCTTGAAAATAGTCATGCCACACTGTACTGGGACCGATCCATCATCACTGACAGGACTGTTGTTTGCAATAAACCTGACATAGTGGTGATAGATCGTTCAGAGCGCCGCGCAGTGATTGTAGATATCACTGTCCCTCTTGACGCCAACCTAGTGAAAGCTGAGAAAGATAAAAAAAACCGGCCAAGAGCATGTCGGGCCATGCTCAGTTTATAGGTTGTTATGCAGACTATTTTTTAATAAAATTTCATTTACTTATGTTTATAACTGTAGAAGTTATTAAGCTATAAAGGATTAGGACAGACGGACAGACGAACAGACGGACGGACATGACGAAACTATAAGGGTTCCTTGTAGGACTACGGAACCCTAAAAAAGACGTGTGGCACTCGGAGACTGCCGCGGTAAAGCTATTGCATAGCATTTTTTATGTAAATACAAAGAGGAGGTGCTCTAACGCCGAAACTCTAAGCAGGCATGAGTCACCAGATTGCGGGGCGAAGAGGGGGATTACGCATGCGCAGTAACGCCGATACAACCAATGCCACCTAGAGGCGATTTGCAGAACTAAAGAGACAAGCGTGATATTTCAAAAAGTCATTAAAAGTTCTGCTATTCATCGATAGATGGCAAAACTAAAAAGTATCACCGCTGTGCCGGTCGGAGTGGGGGGTGTTAGGTATTTTCGTTACGGAATTTCTGGATTCGGTCTCCACGCTCAAGGCCCGCGATAGAAGCTATGTAATAGCTTAATAAAATCTTTATTTCGGACATAATCCATAATTATTGTTAGTAATACAGCAAACACTTATAAACTACTGTTAGTAACTCACCGAACTGTACTGTTAGTACTGTTTTGTTGTGTACTTTCAACACAACAAAACCTAAAACCGCAGCACCGGGCGGAATATCCGATACCAGGGCGCGTGGTTACTTCACTGCATGCAGTCGTATCCAGCGCTCTAGCATCGGAGAATCCCACCGGTTTACCAATACGCACAAGATGTTGTAGGTAATGCTACGTAAAGTTAAGATGGGGGTGCACCATAGAGGAAATGAATATAATAGAGGGGAATTGTGGGCGGGATAGGCGCGCCGCGCTTTTGAGCAGACGCGCTAATTTAACCAAAATCCGCGTCACAGCTTAAACATTGCGGCCAGGCTGTGACAGAGTACGTTGCTGTGCGAAAAAATAATAATTATGCCGTCTTGCGCCATTATATCATGCCGAAAAAGAAGCGAGGTGTGTAGTTTAACTAAAGGAGGGATTTCTTTTCATCGTTAAGTCTAAAAACCTTTAATTAGTTGTGATATTTGCAAATATTTTCTTAGTATTATGTGATTCATGACAAAAACGATGTTATCGCAAACTGATAGAAAATTATACATTGCTTATAAAACATGGATATCGACATTCACTACGTGAGTAACCGCGTAATGTATTGCGTTTCTTTCGATGTCGCCTTCACCTTATTTGCCTGACTGTTACCAAAATCCCCGCGTATCGATAGTGTAGTAACATATTGAATGCATTATCGATATAATTAATTCGGTGTATACTTTCTGTTTTAAAATAAATATTCCTCATTTTTATTATTTTAAATGCATAATAATTTTATTTTTAGGTAGATTCTTTGTCGACATTATTTATTCGCAATTTCGAGTTTTGATATTTATCAATTATATTAAAAAAAGTAAAAACTGACTTAAAAAAGAATAAAATAATAAAATTTGTGTGAAACAGTTTAGGGAGTAGGTGCCTTTGATTCGGATTGATTTAAGAAAAAATTGAAAAAATAAAAAATTATTAAAATATTTACATTTATTTTTTTGAAGTCGTTTTTTTTTAGTTTATTATTTTGAGTGGAATTAACAATAGAAAGACAAGCGATTGCTGTAATCCCGGATAATTTGCTGTCATCCATTGAAGAGTTCCCTCTTTATCTCCTATGACCTTCATCAGATCTTCACCAAATGATTTTTTCTGAATGCAAATGCTTGACTTGTTGATGAATATACCAAAGTCGCTATGTGTATGCCTATAATATTTGAGAAGTTACCTCAATTTCACATTGAACCCATCATCAAAACTGGATTTTGATGAAAATGGAACCAATTTGGAAGTATATCCTTTCAAATAAATTAATAATTTTCAAAATCGGTTTATAAATGACGGAGTTCTGAGGTAACAAACATACAAAAAAAAACATACAATTGAATTAAGAACCTCCTCCTTTTTTGAAGTCGGTTAAAAATCGGGTTTTAGGCTCGGTTTCCACCAAAACGCAGAGACGAGATGTGTCGCAAGCCACCAATAAGACTGCGTTAGATATAGAATAGCTGGTTGACTGGGGGAGAAAGCCAAAGGCATTAAGTCCACCTATGTACATGTATTGTATGAAGTTTAAATAAATAATGCTGAAGCTAGGCGGTGAAATATGAAAATAACGCAATCCTATTGGTTGTTCGACACATATCCTCTCCTCTTCGTTTTGGTGGTTAAATACCTTTGTTATGTATGGAGTTTGGATTACACCCGGTTTTAACAAGTGCTTAAGGGGAATGTAGCAGCCAAGTGTTGCCTCCGTCAGTAAAAAAAAATATCACTCGCTGAATACATAATTTATCGAAAATTCGTTTTTAAAGGTTGAAGTACAGGTACTGTAGTTCAATCAGAAACTATTAACTCTGTAAAATATATTTCGCTGTAGTTGTAGATAGAAAAAATGCCAAAAGTGGCCGTTTTTCGCATTTTTTCCATGTACAATTACAGGGAAGTATAATTTACAGAGTTAATAGTTTCTGATTAAACTACAGTACCTGTACTTGTATTCAGCGAGTAATAATTTGTTTACTGATGGGGGCGCCACTTGGCTGCTATATTCCCCTTAAACGTGGTCTAAACTTTCGTAATAAGTGGCATATTATTTTATTTTTAGTTTTCAATACAATACAATACAAAAAACAAAAAGTTTACAAGAAACTAACAAATTTTGACGACTTTAGTATGTTGGGCAGTAATTATTTTATAAGTTACGATTTAAAAAGAAAACCAATCCGTAAATATGCAGAATTGTATATCTTATTTACGCAAAACACCAAACCAGGTCTTATAACAAATTTAAAGTAGGATAAAAATCGAAAAACTACTTTTTATTTTTCGCCATACCTCGCGCTGCTTGTTTTAAAACGTGTCAGACGTTATTTTCAATAATTAAGTATATCATGAAACAGTAACTTTCCAATTCCTTATGTAGGACAAATTATTTTTATTCCAAGACCATGTGCGAAAATCGTTGAAAATATCGATAACATTCATAAAATTAGTTTTTTGTACATGGACATCACTAACGACATGTTCGAATGTAGTGGTGCGTTCGCACATGGTTGACGTTTATGTGTGACAGACGTGACAGCTAATAGTAGGGCCGCGTTCAGTGTAGTATTTCTTGCACGCGTATGCGTTTAGATATCTAGATACAAGCTAGATACAGTGCTTATGTAGTAGTGAGACGGATAGTGGGAGAGTTAGGCGACACGGGTTTCCGAAGAAACTGTGTACTATACCAATTCCATTCTTATTCAAGTATTCCGTGGGGTGCACCGCTTACGCATGACTGTAGCGCAGCGGTTAACATTCGCCTCAGCAAACATGCTGGAGGCGCTGCAATAGCGCGGCAGCGCCATCAGCATCCTGAACGCATTGTTATACTGTACACGCAGGTCGCTATATGCCCTCAGTGTATAGTTCACCAACCATTCAATGGATCAAAGAACACAGCAGTTCCCGAGGCAATGACGCAGCGGATGAACTGGCCAGAAGGGGATCGAGTATGGTAGTCGTGGGACCTGAACCCATAGTGCCACTCCCCTTTGGATACCTACGCAACTTGGTAAGGAAACGCACCAAGGAAAAACACTACAAACTATGGAAAGACCATGGTGAGTGCAGGCAGGCCAAGGAGGCACTTCCCACAATCGACGGCCGGTTTACGAAACAGGCCCTCCGATTGTCAAAACAACAGCTGCGTACAGTCACAGCTGCTATTACTGGCCACGGGTCCTTTAACAAACATCTTTTTGTCATAGGTGTCACGGACAGCCCACTGTGCAGAGCCTGCATGGTGGAAGACGAGACAGCAGCCCATGTGCTTCTAGACTGCCCTGAGGTCGCCACATACAGGGCCAAGTACTTCGGTAACCCAGGTACCCTCAGAGAGATCACCAGCAACACCAAGGCGTTGCTGGCCTTTTTCGAGGAGTTAGGGTGGATCGAGTAAGTTCCCACCCGTACGCAAAATACACGCTTGATCGTGGAGTTGCGAAAACCAGCCCGTTATACTATACTATATAGTTCACCCACAGGCTGCACGTGTAAAAGGATTGGTAGTATGCTTTAAACAGCGTGACCTTTACCTGTTTTCGTGCAAACCTGCGAGCCAATATATTACATCGGGCAGCTAACGACCTCTCAACATCGAAACTGTCTTTTTAAGTTATCTGTTACCCAGATACTTAAACAAATAATACTTTTACTACTTAATACTTTTATGCGTTACCATAACCACAAATAATTTTAGTAAGCACGTAATTTTTTTTGTTCTATTCAAGCAATTTATAAAGAACGGCCAGCCTGTCACAATAAACGTCCTAAACATGATCATAGCTTTTAAACGCACAGTTCGTGTATTGTTTCTAAAACGAATCACCTGGCTCAGGGCTGAGTCTCAACGGATCGTAGCACAGTGCTACTCTACCGATCACAACACCCCGCCAAGGACGGAAGTCGTCTACAGACTATTCCGAGCCCCGACATCGAACTGAGGTAAATTCGAACCTTCGGAACCGTGATGCACGCCTTTAGCGGACAGCATCGATCTCCGCGATCCAATTGGCTTCGACGTCACACCTCACGTGGTGAAGCGCGACTAGTAAAGACACATTGTTTAGAGCCTCCCGACTCTCGGGGCTCCAGTAAGATATCCTTGCCGGATTTGACTAGATGGGTTTCTCTCTTAGATGCGTTCAGAGATTATCCCGCGGATGGTAGCTTCGCACCACCGGCCGTTCGACCGGGTGCGAAACCAAATGTCCGACACTGTTGTTATTTTGGAATTAAACAGTATTACTATCGCAACGACTTGCCATCAGTAGGGTAAAACTGACCTGTCTCACGACGGTCTAAATCCAGCTCACAATCCCTGTTAGTGGGTGAACAATCCAACACTTTGTGATTTTTGCTTCACAATGATAGGAAAAGCCGACATCGAAGGATCAAAAAGCAACGTCGCTATGGACGCTCAGCTGCCACAAACCAGTTATCCCTGTGGTAACTTTTCTGACACATCTTGCTAAAAACTCTTTACACAAGAAGATCGATAGGCCGTGCTTTCGCAGTCCCTATGCGTACTGAACATTTGGATCAAGCCAGCTTTTGCCCTTTTGCTCTACGCGAGATTTCTGTCCTCGCTGAGCTGGCCTTAGGACACCTGCGTTATTATTTGACAGGTGTACCGCCCCAGTCAAACTCCCCACCTGGCAGTGTTCTCGAAACGGATCACGCGGGAGTAGTACGGCGACGAGCGTTGCCGCCACGTCGCCACTCTGCTTTTCAGTTTCAGTTTTGTTTTCAGTTGTTTCAATAACACGTTGTATATAATTATAGATGCTATTTTTTATGTTCACCTACAGCATGTCTTGTTGTGGCAACAAATAATTTTTCATTCTTTCTTTCTATATGCTGTAGCGTTTTAAAAATAAAGTATTATTAAGTAGTAGTATAGTATATATGCGTAGTATTTTTTATTCATGTAATATTTTGTAAAAGTTTCGATTTTTCGGAACATAATCGATAATGCTCAGTCTCAAAGCGGTTCAAAATGGTCACAACACTACGGCAACGAACCCATGGACACAACATTGTAATGACGTCCTCTCGAAATATTAAGCAACGATTAATTCGTGTTTTTGGGTGCATTTTTCCATTATAATGTGAAACTGGGTGCTTATGAATAATAATAATTATTATTGTGAATGTTAAACATACTTATTATTTGGCATTAATAGTTTGTGTTTTTCATTTGTTGTGTCGACGTTCGTACAAAGTTTCCAAAACAGATTACTCTAGTAACCTGTCAGTTGAGGCGGGAGACAGCGGCGGACTTGGGAGTGTGTCAAAGTCAATACAAATTTATGGATGCAGCTGGAATTAATATTTTTGCGAAGACTTTGTATGGATATCTTAAATTACCAACCGCAAATAACGTTTTTATAGTTTTTTGGTGCATTGTACACTTAATACTAACCACATACAAAATTTCAAGTGTGTAGCTCTGCTAGAAGTACCTTAGAATTTTGATGATCGGTGAGTGTGTCAGTGACAAAACAAGGGAATTTTGACTTGGTATAATTCGTAATACATTATAGGTACAAACTTGTTTTTTGGGGATAGAGGTAGGTTTAGTAATTACTCTTGGTAACCGAAATTTCAGACTTCTAGCTTTACCCACAACAAAGATACAGAGGGCTTAAAAGTACCGCGAGTTGCTTCGAGAAAAGGATGGTACGGCCGTGTCCGTCTCTGCTCGACTTGGCGGGGGCACTACCGTGCCCCCAGATTAAAGAAACTTACATTTATTTACGTACCCAACGTAATTTCAATTATTCACAAAGTCTTAAAACTGCAACATATCTGATGGCACGGAAGTGACGGAAGCAAATCGCCTCTAGGTGGCATTGGTTGTATCGGCGTTACTGCGCTTAAGCTATTGCATAGCTTCTATCGCGGGCCTTGAGCGTGGAGACCGAATCCAGAAATTCCGTAACGAAAATAACCTAACACCCCTACTCCGACCGGCACAGCGGTGATACTTTTTAGTTTTGCCATCTATCGATGAATAGCAGAACTTTTAATGACTTTTTGAAATATCACGCTTGTCTCTTTAGTTCTGCAAATCGCCTCTAGGTGGCATTGGTTGTATCGGCGTTACTGCGCTTCAGCTATTGCATAGCTTCTATCGCGGGCCTTGAGCGTGGAGACCGAATCCAGAAATTCCGTAACGAAAATAACCTAACAGCCCCCACTCCGACCGGCACAGCGGTGATACTTTTTAGTTTTGCCATCTATCGATGAATAGCAGAACTTTTAATGACATTTTGAAATATCACGCTTGTCTCTTTAGTTCTGCAAATCGCCTCTAGGTGGCATTGGTTGTATCGGCGTTACTGCGCATGCGTAATCCCCCTCTTCGCCCCGCAATCTGGTGACTCATGCCTGCTTAGAGTTTCGGCGTTAGGGCACCTCCTCTTTGTATTTACATAAAAAATGCTATGCAATAGCTTTACCGCGGCAGTCTCCGCGTGCCACACGTCTTTTTTTTTTTTCTTGACATAATTTCTTTATTCCCTAACCCATGCGGTCTATTTCTCCATGCAGACTGTCTGTACATCCTGTGCAAGTTGACGCCTGTGTCAGTGGAGCGTTGCACCCAGCTGGCCGCCATACTGGAGAACTGCCAGCCTTCCCCCACTGACTACAGAGCGGCGGCATCCGTGCTGGATGCTGTTCATCCACTGCTTAACTTTAGTACGAGGACTAGGGATACGCTTGTTATGGTGTGCAGGAAAGGATTGTATTCTAGGTATGGCGTAGTATAAATACAAAGTATATATTATGTATATTATTTTTAGTTTTTGGCTATTACTCAAAAGAATCATGGCGAGATCCATACATTGATTTGTATGTACATAAATACAAGATTTTTGGAGAAGTTGGAATAGTTTTACTATTGATCCGTTCCTAAAGAATAATTTTCGATTAATATCTATACATATAAAAGGCTTTGTCCTGAATGACTGACTGACGGATCAACGCATAGCCTAAACCGTTGATCGTAGAGACCTGAAACTTGGAGGGTGTGTTCTTTGTATGACGTAGGCATCCGATAAGAAAGGATTTTCCGAAATTCTACCCCTAAGGGGGTGAAAAAGGGGGGCAAAGTTTGTATGGGACAACGTGATTCCTTGGTCCTATCTACTGCAAATTTTGCATAAACCTTTTTTAACAGAATTGATGGAAGATGTGTTTCGTATTTTGTTGAAATTCATCCCCTAACGGGGTTAAAAAGGGGTAATTAGTTATTTTGGCGGTGATTTGCTTCGAAGTTGATATCAATACTTCTTAGTGCTTTTGATTTAAATTATATTTTATTTTGACACATGTTTGAAAACTCAATCCGATTTTATTCAAAAAAGGTTGAACTCACTTAAAAACATAAGGCGGACTCCACACGTTGGCCCCAACGTTGGGACAAGTGTTGGCCCGTAATCATGCCTAACGTCCACACGTTAGCGATGGGTAACTAGCCAAAATTTCAATAACCTAGCTTGCTGGCTATTTGTGGTTGAGTAGCCAGCTAGATAACCAGCTATTTCAGCTATTTGGCTATTGGATAAAACTGATAGCGCCTAGCGTCGTCGTAGCTACTAGGCGTCATAGCTACCAGTAGCTACTAGCTAGGTGGTTGTCTTGAGTTACGCTCAAGCTGCCGTTGCATTTATTAGTTCGATCCTCGCCGTTATAAGTTTAGATGTTAAGATATTATGATTTAGTTTTTGGTTTACCTACTTATTTTATTTCGAACTTCTTGAAAAGAAATTACTTTCCTTCGTACGTATTATTACATTTATTACATATTACTAAAGACTACATATTTAACTGTCGAAAACATTGCAAATCTCAATGTTACTATACGATTCATGAGTTTCTTAATGATAATTCACTGTTTGACTAATTATTATCAATTTAATTTTAATTTCAAAATAAGCAACTTATTAGTCTACAATTTTGATTATATCACTTAAATTCTATTTTATTTTAAGCATGATGTTCACATTGTACACAATTATACGTGGGACACTCAGAAAGTTTTGCGAAACTAAAAAAAATTGTTCTATACGTACATATATTTTTACCAAATCTTTTCAAAGTACTTTCCACCAGCCTCTATACAAAGATTCATGCGCCTAAACCAGTTTTCAAAACACTTTTTCCAGTCCGCCGCAGACACCTCGTTTACAGCCTGCTCGAACGCAGCCAGCGCATCTTCCGGCGACGAAAATTGTATCCCTTTGAGCTGATTTTTTATTTTTGGGAATAAAAAGAAGTCACACGGTGCTAGATCAGGGCTGTAAGGAGGGTGACCCAGGAGTTTGACTGGCGTGCTGTCCAGGAAGTCCCTCGTTTTGAGTGCGGTGTGCGCAGGTGCATTGTCGTGGTGGAGCAGTAGCCCGCGGAGCCCTGTGTTTGGTCGCTTGTTGCTTATAACAGAGAAAACTTCTGGCAAACATTTGGTAGTATACCATTCGGCATGAATGCTTCTTTGATCCCGTAAGGGAATTGATACCAAGTGGCCAGTCAAATTAAAAAAGCTAGCGATCAAAATCTTACCCCCGCTTCTAGATCGCTTCACCGCTAGCTACCAATAGCTATTTTACTTGGTCAGCTAACGGCAGCGAGGCAGCTACGCGGCTGCCCGCTACTCCGTAAACTTGTCAGTTATTTGTAGCGGTAGCCAATAGCTAGCTATCGTGTTGACAGATATCGTAGCCATGGCTATTTGTTGAATAGCCGCTATTTAGCTAGTTATTAGAGTAGCTACCCACCTCTACCACACGTTGGAGATAATGTTAGTTCAGTTCCGTCAGAGCCAATGTAAAGACGTCTGAAATAGATGTTGCTCTGGACACTTTAATATTATTGAGTGCTTAAAAGCTGAACTGTCATTTAAAATAACACAATAGTTAAACAATGGACGTCGTTTTTGAAAAATGTTTTGACTAACAAAATAATATCGTTGTTATTTGTTAATAAACATAAGATTTTTTATAAAAATTCTCTAACTATTGCGTTGATGACATTTACAAAACGCGGTGACCGTAGGAACAAGCTCATTCGATTCACCTTACTGCATGAGTGCTGCGTCAAGACTGAGCAAACCGCCAACGTGTGGGCGCATCGCCAACGTTAGCGCATAATTCCTTTGATAAAACCGACACGCGACGGCGGCGGCCTCCACACGTTGGCCCGAGCGTTGGCCCGTAATTATGCCTAGCGTCCACATGTTGGAGATATTGTTAGTTTAGTTCCATCAGAGCCAATGTAATGACGTCTAAAATAGATGTTGCACTGCTCACTTTGAGTGCATAAGAACTGAACTGTCAATTAATATAATACAATAGGTAAACAGTGGACGTCGTCTTTGAAAACGACTGGAGTCGACTTGAGGAAAAGCTGCTTCTCTCACGGCCAGTTGTATGTGGCATGCTCCAGAGTAAGCGCACAGAGTAGCCTGGTATTCTAGCTCCCGAAGGAAATACAAAAAATATTGTTTACAAAGAAATACTGCGGTAGGTAGTATTTCGATATCGATTTCGTTGTAAAATAAAAAGATAATACCCCCGTGGTAACTTTCACCAAATCAAAGGCCGAGCTTCGTGCTCACAAAATATAACGATATTTCATTTTATTTTCATGTTTATTTAACCTTTAAATCCCTACACTATAATAAAGATTGATATATTTTTAACCGACTTCAAAAAAAGGAGGAGGTATGGTTATAGGTTTAAAAAAAAAAAATTTTTTCATGTATGTACACCAATTACTCCGAGATTTATGGGCCGATTTACGTGGTTGTTTTTTTATTTGGTAGAGGAAGCCGGAAACGTCCAATCACTATCGTGAAAAATAAACACGCATATCGGCCAAGAATTCTCAGAAAAACGAACCAATGAGCAGATCATCTAGATAGGCGAAGCTAAAATAAACTGATTTATTGAAGCTAGTTAAAAAACTACTCATCCTAAGTCAATAAAATTTATATGGGACCACCGCGCGGACTTTCTCTACCAAATAAAAAAACAACCACGTAAATCGGTCCACAAATCTCGGAGTACGGAATACATAACCTCCTCCTTTTTTAGGGTTCCGTAGTCCTACAAGGAACCCTTATAGTTTCGTCATGTCCGTCCGTCTGTCCGTCTGTCCGTCTGTCCGTCTGTCCGTCTATCCGTCTGTCCGTCTGTCCGTCTGTCCTAATCCAATATTTTTTTCGCTGCACCCCCTCGTGTGGGGTATCGTTGAATAGGTCTACTAAAATGAAGGTAATGTTTCATATACAACTTTTTTATCAGGTATACCATCTGCGAAACACAGTTCGCCAAAGTGGCTTGCAATGTGTCCCCCCCCTGCCATGTCTAAACTATGCAACGTAGAAACTTATAGTCTTCAACATTGATAGACCTTTATAAAAACTCTCTTTTAAAATTATTTTGAGTATAATGTGATTATAAATTTTTGAGTTATAGTGAGAAAACTGAAAAATACTTAAGCCGTCCTAGTTCATAGGTCATTGACCTTAGAGAAAAATGATCGTAGCAAATAATGCTCCTTTAGTTACTTTCTATTTAAAAAAATCACAAATAGAAACACACTTCTTAAATTTAGCTTCATAAATTTAGCGCTAGGTAGCGCTGTTTGCAAAAACTAAAATAGCAATGATTAATATTCGATTTGATTCGTTTGTAATTAGACCTACTTAAGGAACCCTATAATACTGAGCATGGCCCGACATGCTCTTGGCCGGTTTTTTGAAGTTGGTTAAAAAGTAAAAAATAATCCTTGTATGTATATCAAAATCTTTTCATAAATAAACCAACATTGAAGGCGGCGCGTGATTGACCCTTTCTTATTAACGTATGTACATGTATTTCACGATCAATCATCGTGAGCGTCATGTAAATATAATGTACAGTCGAGCTAAAAAAAACGGTATAAGTGGGTGTACCTACGTTAAAAACGTAGGTACATATATGACAATCACGCGCCGCCTTCAAAATGTTGGTTTATTTATGAAAAGATTTTGATATACATACAAGGATTATTTTTTACTTTTTAGTTAAGGTTTTTGAAGTCGGTTTTTTTTTGTTATAAAGTTTTTTATAAGTATTTGAACATAATAATTGCAAAATTTAATAACGTAAAAAACCAACTAAAAATCCTACAAGAACCATTTTCGACTTCTACGCCGCGAAGTCGCGGGCAAAAGCTAGTTTACAATATTTTTTAAACCCCGCAATTAATAATTCCGTTGTTATCATGGAGCTAGTTTCTGACCATGACTAAATTGACAGCTGGCTGTATGACGCGTTCAGAAATTAGCTCAATTTCAAATGATTTACTTTGAAATATTCTTAATTTTTCCGGGGTTCTAAAAATATTTTTTCTTCCACTTGCTCGGAAATTGGTTCATTATTCAAAGAAAAGAATACATCAATCGGCTCTTTTCCGTAAGCAACAAAATAACAGGCCAGTAGTATCCAACACGACAATAATAGAAATTGCTGGACAGTTTTTATTTTTAAAATTTTGCTACCGAGGTTTTCAGGTACACACTTACATAAATTAGGTGTTTATAGGTACAAAATATTTATCATTATAAAGGCTGAATGCGCATTTTTTTTTCAAAACTTTGAAAATAGAACAAAAGCCGCGCGCGGACGTATTGGCACGAATGAAAATTAGATACTGTTGAATTAATTTGTGTATTGTTTCCTCGCAAATGAGAGAAAAGTAAATAGATAGATAGATAGAATATACTTTATTGTACACCATGAAAATAGTAGTAAACAGGAACAACGTACAAATTATGGGTACATGGGCGGTCTTATCGCTAAAAGCGATATCTTCCAGACAACCTTTGGATGGACAAAGAAGACGTAAGATCTAGATAATGGGGGCAGTCCGTGGCGTACTACTAAACTAAAATAAATAAATAGCACAAAATATATTACACATATAGGTATCATAAATATATATAATATATATATAAATAATCTTACAATTTAGAATAGAGATTGGATACATAGGCAATGTCTTAATAAATTACAATTTATTTGGAAAGGCAGTATTCTTTAACTAATTTTTTAAATGAAAACAGTAGTAGTACAAAAGTACTATACATTTCTCGGTCGAAATAGCAATTAACGACCTCATTTAGTTAAAAAGGACTCGGCTGGCACCTCGTCCTTTTAAAATCTCTTGGGAATATTTCAATTTTACTCGGCCGTCAATTGCTTCCTTCATTAATGCCGAAAGTTATTCTTTAGGCACCAAGGATCGTTTTCTTGTACAAAACTCGCCATGATTCTTTCAATTATTTAAATTTTGTTTTGAAGAAAGTATAGAATTAAAAAAAAGACGTGTGGCACTCGGAGACTGCCGCGGTAAAGCTATTGCATAGCATTTTTTATGTAAATACAAAGAGGAGGTGCCCTAACGCCGAAACTCTAAGCAGGCATGAGTCACCAGATTGCGGGGCGAAGAGGGGGATTACGCATGCGCAGTAACGCCGATACAACCAATGCCACCTAGAGGCGATTTGCAGAACTAAAGAGACAAGCGTGATATTTCAAAAAGTCATTAAAAGTTCTGCTATTCATCGATAGATGGCAAAACTAAAAAGTATCACCACTGTGCCGGTCGGAGTGGGGGGTGTTAGGTTATTTTCGTTACGGAATTTCTGGATTCGGTCTCCACGCACAAGGCCCGCGATAGAAGCTATGCAATAGCTTAAGCGCAGTAATGCCGATACAACCAATGCCATCTAGAAGCGATTTGCAGAACTAAAGAGACAAGCGTGATATTTCAAAAAGTCATTAAAAGTTCTGCTATTCATCGATAGATGGCAAAACTAAAAAGTATTACCGCTGTGCCGGTCGGAGTGGGGGGTGTTAGGTTATTTTCGTTACGGACTTTCTGGATTCGGTCTCCACGCTCAAGGCCCGCGATAGAAGCTATGCAATAGCTTAACAATTTCTTAAAAAAAAAACTATGACAAATTAGTTTAGTGTGGCTTACAAAAGAATCGGCACCAATTTCAAATTTTTAACTTTTATTTATCTACAGAGACTCCAATCACCGGTGCCTAGCCCTCTCGGGCTTTCTGACCGTACTACGTCACGTGCGATTCAGTGGCAGCGCCAGCAGCAGCCAGTCATACAGCGACCAGTACAGCGCGCACTCTTACCTCACACAGCTCACTGTAGACCTGCATGCCACACAGCAGGGGAACGCGTAAGTTAAACATTAAACTGTATAATTTAGCTAGTCATCATCATCATCATTTCAGTCGAAAGACGTCCACTGCTGGAGATAGGCCTCCCCCAAGCATCGCCACAACAACCGGCCTTGCGCTTTCCGCATCCAGCGGATTCCCGTGACCTTCACCAGGTCGTCGGTCCACCTTGTGGGGAGCCTACCCACGCTGCGCCTTCCAGTACGCGGTCGCCAATCCAGAACTTTACTGCCCCATCGGCCATCCGTTTTGTGAGCAATGTGCCCCGCCCACTGCCACTTAAGTTAATAATGCCACCCACCACCACCAACATCAAAACCACCATCACTCTCTTAGTAACATGCGTTTCATCCCTCATCACATGCTCATACCAACCCAAACGATTTCCTTTCAACTTTTCTATTGCTGGCGCCACTTTCAAACTTCCTGTGATATATTCATTTCTATAATCTCTGATTTCTTGCTTTATCTATTCTAGTCACTCCATACATCCATCTCAACATTCTCATCTCTGCTACATGAAATCTTCTTTCATCCGTCTTCCTTAACCCTATACGGTTCTTAATAAAATAAAAAACGAGTGTGCTTTAGAGCACACGACAGAAGTAAAACTTCACTAACTTGTATCTCCCTCAATACTATTTCAATGAGAACAAAGGAATGGTGGCGCGGCGCGCGTACATCTGCCGGCGCTGTGTCGTGGCCGGCCGTCGCGCGCGCCTCGTTCGCCGCGTCCCGCACTACCCCCTCCGTTCGCCTCACCTTTCGTAACGCATTCCACCAGCTTACTCCCCAAGTCAAGCGTGCGTAAAGAAGTTTTACTTCAATATTTTTATTTCAGCGTAACATCACGGGTTCGAAACGAAGCTATGTGTATGGAGGTAGTGTCCATTCTGCGACGTTGTCTCGTGCAAGATTCGCTGGTCAAACAACTGTTGTATACTAGTAAGTTACAATGTTGAAGTATCTAACCTAACTTTAATACTGGCCCTTTACTAATGAAATCTGCATAGTTGACTGTAAGTTTTAACTTTTACACAAATGACCTTATCTCTTGCCTCTTGCGTGATAAATTAATGATGTTGTTCAGCTTTGCGATGGCCAACTTCTATGCACTCATGAGTACTTCCTGTAGTCAAAAGACTTTTAATCATTTATACATGGTTTTTAGGGTTCCGAAGTCCTACAAGGAACCCTTATAGTTTCGTCATGTCCGTCCGTCTGTCCGTCTGTCCGTCTGTCCTAATCCTTTACAGCTTAATAACTTCTACAATTATAAACATAAGTAAATGAAATTTTGTTAAAAAATAGTCTACATATAGATCTCAATTTTAAAAGAATAAAAAAATCGTTATAACGTATTTTAGGGGTGGCGTCCATACATGTGAAATGGGGATGCAAAATTTGTTTTCGCTGCACCCCCTCGTGTGGGGTATCATTGAATAGGTCTACTAAAATGAAGGTAATGTTTGATACACCACTTTTTTATCAAGTGTACCATCTGCGAAATATAGCCCGCCAAAGTGGCTTGCAATGTGTCCCCCCCCCTGCCATTTCCAAACTATCCAACGTAGAAACTTATAATCTTCCACATTGATAGACCTTTGTGAAAACTCTCTTTTAAAATTATTTCGAGTATAATGTGATTATAATTTTTTGAGTTATAGAGAGAAAACTGAAAAATACTTAAAACGTCCTAGTTCAAAGGTCCATTGACCTTAGAGAAAAATGGTCCTAGCAAATAATGCTCTTTTAGCTACTTTCTATTTGAAAAAATCACAAAAAGAAACTTTGCATGAAAAACTTCTTAAATTTGGCTTCTTGAATTTATCGCTAGATGGCGCTACTAACAACACGCTCTGAGTCGCGAATGCTGCCGATTATTGCAAAAACTAAAATAGCCATGATTAATATTCGATTTGATTCGTTTGTAATTACACCTACTTAAGGAACCCTATAATACTGAGCATGGCCCGACATGCTCTTGGCCGGTTTTTTAATTCTGGTTTGACAATTAATTTTGTTTAGATATTATGGTTGTCTTCAAAATTTTTAAAATTCTACATGCAACACAAATTTATTACAGTATTTTTATCTGTAATTTTTTCGAGTCATTTATGGTGACCTGAACACGTAGGTATGGTCCCTTTAAGATCGCTTCTTGTGCAGGTGTTCGGGCGCAGTAAACACACACACAACTGAGACATGCTAGTCTAAATTTTGCTATCTGATTCACCTGATGGAATAAATAGTTTGATACAAAACACGGGAGACATACTTAATCTTTAATTATGTATTAATTATTATTGTAATTTGTGTAAATTTATAATTAAAATAAACATATAAATCCTTTATAGAAATATACGAGTGCGCCAAAGACAAGCAGTCACTCCACGAGTCTATCTTGGAGTTGCTATACGAACACTTGAGCAAGTACCTGCCGGAGGGTGACAGCGCTGCCACCCTGCTAATCAACAAGTGTGTGCAGATCAATGGCGTTACTGCGGTCTTGATTGTACGTATTCCCATACATTTCTGAAATGGCAAGTTTAGATAGTGGATTAGGGAGCGTTCAACTATTACGTAACGCAATCTTTGGAGATTTTTGACCCCCCCTCCCCCCTAGTAAAACGTTACGTAACCACCACAAAGTGACCATTTTTACCTGAAAGTCACAATTATGTGACGTAAAGTACCGGAAAGTCGCTAATATACCTATGTTATTGTTTTAATCGCGTTAATATTATTTATTAACATTTGAAATGTCGTTCTGAAGGGTTAAAACAATGTTACGTAACGTGTAGTTTAAACCCCCCCCTCCCGCCCCTGTTACGCATCGTAACGTTTCAGAAGACCCCCCCAAATTCGTTACGTCATACTTGAACGCTCCCTTATGGTGTACTTGCGTTAACGGTGAAGGAAAACAACGTGGGAGTACGGGGCATTGCATATGGCAATGAAGCAGTGTCTACCTCATTCAATTTCAATTGTGGTGTAAGTTATTGTTTTTTTTTAAATACGATTATTAATTTAGGATTAAAAGGCCTATAACTAAATAATAAAATAAACATCGTACTTGAAAAAAAATACAATAACTTACACCACAATTGAATTCGAAAGAGGTAGTCACTGCTTAATTGCTTATATGTAATTTACACTACTGCTGGGAATGTTCCATAAAATTCTCGATGGTATGTGTAGTCTACCAGCTTGCAGATGGCCAGCATGGCTGGCTAAGGCCTCCTCATCCTGAGAAGTGGCCCATGTCCAGTGGAGGGTCAGTAATGGATTGGTTTTGTTATTTATGTGTGGTAAAAGACAGAATCAGCACATTAAAGATGCATCCCTTCATCGCAGCCCTGTGCTGTAGGAAGTGATTGAACAAAGAGTCCAGACTTTCCAGCTCATGTCTCATCATCATCATCAGCCTATATGAGTCCACTGCTGGATGTAAGTCTCTCCAATGGCACGCCACTGACATCGATCCTCGGCCACTCGCATCCAGTTGCTACCAGCCACCTTGCCAATATCATTGCTCCACCGAGCCAGTGGGCGCCTACCCCACGTTTACAGATTTGCGTTTTCCGGCTCCTATCTATCCATTAACAATGTCAAAGGTTTTGTGTCATAAACACAGACATAGTAAAAAAAAAAGACGTGTGGCACTCGGAGACTGCCGCGGTAAAGCTATCGCATAGCATTTTTTATGTAAATACAAAGAGGAGGTGCCCTAACGCCGAAACTCTAAGCAGGCATGAGTCACCAGATTGCGGGGCGAAGAGGGGGATTACGCATGCGCAGTAACGCCGATACAACCAATGCCACCTAGAGGCGATTTGCAGAACTAAAGAGACAAGCGTGATATTTCAAAAAGTCATTAAAAGTAATATTCATCGATAGATGGCAAAACTAAAAAGTATCACCGCTGTGCCGGTCGGAGTGGGGGGTGTTAGGTTATTTTCGTTACGGAATTGCTGGATTCGGTCTCCACGCTCAAGGCCCGCGATAGAAGCTATGCAATAGCTTAAGCGCAGTAACGCCGATACAACCAATGCCACCTAGAGGCGATTTGCAGAACTAAAGAGACAAGCGTGATATTTCAAAAAGTCATTAAAAGTTTGCTATTCATCGATAGATGGCAAAACTAAAAAGTATCACCGCTGTGCCGGTCGGAGTGGGGGGTGTTAGGTTATTTACGTTACGGAATTTCTGGATTCGGTCTCCACGCTCAAGGCCCGCGATAGAAGCTATGCAATAGCTTAAAAAATAAAAACTATGTCTGTGGTCATAAACGGGACTGACTGCTTAGGCGCTGTCCTTGTATAAAGCGACTACGTGAATATTGCAAACTCTCTTTGTATTAGGACAACGCCTTAACGTACTCTGTACATTTACTGTCCAGAGCAGACATAATAGTTAAACAATCGTCTACGACTCATAATGGAGTTATTGGGATGTCAAAGTGTTAAGACATGGAGGAGTCTGGATCTCAAATCAACTACATGTAACTTCCAACAATCTGTGTCTCACTACTAGTCACTACATATATTCGCTTTTGACGATATTCGATTAATCGTACCATTCCTCGCACAATTTGCTACTCCGGTCAACCATCGTTTCCATATTGCATGCGGTGATCGTGTCTCTCTGATCTCCGGTCAATTTTATACGACTATGAACCATAGACTATCTTTATTGTGCCTTTTTTATCTGCCTATCTTCATTGTTCACGACACAAAAAATAAGGCGCGTCGTCAATTTTCGTTCGCGCCGACACGTAAAGACGATCGCCGAAAACATACGAAACATTAAAAATATATAATCAAAATTATGCAATGCATCTCAGGTTTTAAAATTGATTGCCGTACGCCTTTTTCTATTTCGCTCACACGCTTCTGTACTCTAGCAACAGCGGCTGAGACTTATAACGCGCAGCGATGGTGTTTTAACCAATTTCCCGCGTATTTAAATTGTGTCATCTGCGCAGGTACATCGGTGGGCCTTTGTCGTTCATCAAACGCGAGTAGACCCCCCGGGCTTTTCTTGTTTCCTTATTTTTACTAACATAAAATTTTATTCTTCTGCATAACCAGGAGCCCATAGCCCAGCTGCTTTATGCTGTCGCCCGGTTCCTGCAACCTGGTGAGGAAGAGGATCTAGAAGACATCCTCGCCAGCCAATCAGCATATACCGGCAACGCTTACCTGAAGAGTAAGCTGACTAGAGTCATGGAGCAACTGTGTGATATTGAGAACTATGTGAATATTGATATGGTGAGTTTTATAGGTAGAATATACGATATTTTTTATAACACTCTTGGTAGGTTTCATTAATGTTAATTTTTTAAATAACTACAGAAAAAATATAATTACTAGTTCCGCACACATAATTAGGTTAAAAAAAATATTTAGAATAGAATAGAATATATTTATTTGCTTAATAACTGGTATAAAAAGGTCTTTAAAGGTATTTATTATGTTCAATTGTTAATCATATGTTATCTTTTAATAACTATTAATTACGATTTGCATTAAAACGACATGCCAAGATTGTTTACCAAATATGAAAATTCTAAAGAAACGGACTGTGATTACAAGTTAATATTCCAATTGCAGGAAGATCCCACCCTCTCCGACATAACACCAGAATCGAAGGCTAAATGTTTAAAAGTGCAGCAGGTACTACAGTGCTATGAAACATTAATAGCGCATTTGATACTACAGTGGAACCAAAACAGTAGCGATGCGGCTCTCAAAGTTCACAAGCTGTTTAAAGCGTGCAATCAGCTGCTAGAGCAGACTAAGGTATGTGAATTAGTCATAGCGTACAGTACGACACAAAAGATAAGGCGCGTCGTCAATCTTCGTTCGCTCAGACACGAAAAGATGATCGACGAAAACACCCGAAACATAAAAAAAATATAATCAACCTTATAGAATACCCATAAGGTGTCAAAATTGATTGCCGTGACGGTGTAAGCGACGGTCACACTCTTCCGTACACCAGCGGCAACGGCTGAGATTTTTGGCGCGCAGCGATGGTGTCTTCTGATTGGTTAACCAATTTCCGGCGTATTTAAATTGTGTCATCTGCGAAGGTACAGTCACGATCCTTCCCGGTGGTACATTTTGTCGACAAAATCCCTTGAACAAATCCTGCTACATTACACGTACCTACGGCTGCCATCGAACATTGAATGCAAGCGATTTTATCCTTAGTGGTGGTTCACCCTGTACATCGGTGGGCTATATAAAATGTGTAATACTGTACAGTCATAGGTAATTCATTTAACAACGTCTTAAATTGCTCCGAGGCACGAATGGGCAGCGGTGTGTAAAGAACAGTCTAGCTACTGTCTATTATGGCCTATGATTATGGCATGACCACTAATGATATCACGTCTTGTAGGTTCCGCCAAAAGCTAGCAAGAAAGGCAACAAGTCTCTAAACGAGACACGAGAGACGGTAAAGTCACAGAAGAGTCAAAAGTCGCAGAAGGACAAAGGGAAGGCGCCTGTAAAGCTGTCCAACTTAGTCAAGGATAAGGCCGGGCCGTTCAAACCGCTGCCCTGTATCTGGGATTTGAAGTTCTGTTTGAGGATCATCGAACTATTGTATAAGTAAGTAAAATTACGTTTTAGAAATATACAACAGGTTATATTCATAAGGAATGCGGATAATTGACATAGTGGGTCTTTAAAACTAAATAAAAAATTGCGTTTGTATGGCGTGCGCTACAACATTTTCTGAGTCTCCCATTTGAAGTAGATATTTTATTTTGTTTCAAAGTGAATTTTAATAATGTGGTTGCAATAAGAAACAGATACCGAGCCATTATGCAAATTATCTGCACTTCTTAATTTATCCTGTGTAAGTGTGTGCTCAAGGAATGATGCGGAAGGCACAGGACCGCGATAGGCTGAGTTGATGATATGTATGCTTATTGTGATTAAATACTTTATGATTATCTTTCGTACTCTTTATTGATAGGCCGAAGCGCCTCTAGTGGGGTGGACTACCGAGGCAGCAAAACCTCATTATTTGAGATAAAAATGTTCAGCATGCAGATTGTTTTCTATTATGGCACGTGCTATTTCTCACCCCAAAGAAGAAATACATTTTTTTAATTATTCAAATTTTTCTCTCGCAGGTTTGTTGGAGAATTAAGAAGTGCCTTTGTACTCTTCATTCCTATGTTAAATATAGTTTTTCTGTGTAAACATAAAGTAAATAAATAAATAACTACCTTATCGGTTCTTCTCCATAGGACCCAAATTTGGAACCGTGCAACTAGAGCCTGACGTTTCAAAAGTGCCTGCAATTGAGTTTATTTGAAATAAAAAACATTTGAACGTGTACAGATAACAGAATGTAGAATATAGTCTAGTAACTTACCACCATTACCACCATATGATTAGTAGAATAATACAAATAGTAATAGAAATAGTTTAAATGCTTATTCAATGTAAAGTATTTTATGGTGTATAATAAATAAATAAAATTACGTCTTCCTACAGTGAGAACGTGCCTTGGTCTTCCCTCGAACAACGTAATCACATAATCGCCCGTCGGGACTTCCACGCGTGGGTGTCAAAATGCGTACAATCAGTACTACTGAGTGATCAGTTAGACAAGAAGGCGGTAGCTACCCATGTCGTCAGTATAGCCACTGTCATATACAGCAGATGTGTCTGTAGGTAAGCTTACGGCATATTTTAATGTTAACCAGGTGTAAACAGAGGCGGACTTTTCATAAGGCCGATTAGGCCCAGGCCTAGTGCGGTCAAACTGCGCTCCCCGCATACTTACGCTGCAAAATCAGCAGAAAAGGGCGGCTACTACTAAACTGCCTAGAGCGGCCGGGACTGCTAGTCCGCCTCTGGCTATAAATGCAACAGCTAACCTAAAAGATAACTTTCTATGCGAATCGCAAGTTGTCTCTGACGAGGGTGAGACAGAAAGATAGCGTTATACAGTACGCGTAATATAACTGTGCCGCTGTTAAGTGAGTAACAAGTGGTTGCGCAGTAGTCAATTTTGGAACTAAATCAGTAGCGCGCATACGCGGTATTGGCGGCAAGATTTATAGGTTGTTCATCTGAATGCAAGATGGCGGGGGACCGCATGTTCTCGCTGTCTCAGTCGTTCGTTAATGTTCGATGCATCCTTATGTCCTGCTCACACTTATTACGCGACTGTACCCGCGCTGCCCTTCGCAAAACCTGATTTCAAAACATCTTTTCTCCCATGAGACACACTCACTTAGTCAAGGGATTCACCAGAGGATGGGCAGCAGCGTTCTCGGAGTTTTTATTAACCAACTGCGATCGCCAACCCGACTGCATCGTGGTAATTATGGCATATTCCCCCCTTTTTGGGGGAGGCCTATGTCCAGCAGTGGACGTCTTTCGGCTGAAATGATGATGATGACAAGGGATTCAAAAATTAGATTGTCTTAAATAAATGTCCTAAAAAATTATCTAATAGTTTAAATCATGCAGGCTATTAATTTGTGTATTAACAAAGTGAATTGATAATTTTGCTTCATACTTTACTGTTCTTCAATGTTAATAGGTTCCAAGAAATGTGTGATTTCGATGATCAGACGACGCTGGGATGTTTGGAATTGTTCAAGACCTGTCTTACACTGTTGTTCTCGCCCCTATACTCGTTGAAGATGGACGCGTTCTTGGTAGCTATAAGTGAGTACATACTGTGATTACTCAATTAATCAACCATACAAATACAAGATGTTGATCTGTAACCGTGCCATATTTCTCGAGAAAATGATAAATAATGTGCTTAGTCATCTAAAAATACAAAAAACTACGATTATTTAATACCTAAATTTTCAATTAGAAACATAGCGAGGGTTTAAAAATAAATCCCGAACGACTTTGAAAATAAGTCATCGGCGCCATTGTCAAAGGGTGGAAATACCTGAAAATTGTTTTGGCGGTTTCGCACGCTTCGTTTTTGTGTCGCACGCGACACACAGGGAATTTGTTTGTTTACAAATAGATATTTAAATAAAAAAATAAAATTGTTATTGATTTTTCTATTTATTCGTGGTCAGTATCAGTGGTATAGTCACCTCCTTAAATATGGCACGAATACAGATCAACATGTTGTATAATCATAGGTGAACTGTGCTGATCCAAACCTGTAGAACTATAATGACCCCTGTTAACACAATAAAGGGAATTTGTTTGTTGGACTAAGTTGGATCCTGAGAGCAGCGAAAGATTCTAGAGGAGAATCCTGAGCAGAGCGAGGGATGCAAGGACCGAGATGTTTTGTTTTCACGAGTTATTGTAGTTTAATTTTTACCATTGACTGCGAGAAAATAAATAGTAGTACAGTATTTATATTTTCTTAATTTAAATTAGATAGCTCAGTGGTATAGCTCCCTTCAGCCAGCCAGTAGTACATTCAGCACGTTTTATTAATTTTTTCGTGCTTGTTCCAAATTCAGAGATTTTATTTACTCAGTGACTAAAAGAGAGTTTATTCACTGTTATCAATCAATGAAAATGCTCTTTTTCGAGCAGTACAATGGTGAAAAAATCATTATTATTATTTGTATGTCTTTAACTCTTTATAATCATGGCTTATCTTCAGTAAGGCAGAAGTCTGGACCATTGGAAGGCTTGCCAGAGGACACAGGTCCAACTCACTGTCGTCCCTTTGACAACTTTAATCTAAGATGGAATGTGGCTCCAACCAGAGACAGTCCACAATTGTACTACAACAGAACGTTATTGTTGGCTGAGTTGACAACGTTATTGTTGTTACTATTATGTTTCTTTTCATCATCTTCCGCGCCTTTTCCCAATTATATTGGGGTCGGCTTCCAGTCTAACCAGATGCGGCTGAACATTAGCACACGCCGATCACCTAATTTGTATGTATTCGTTGTCTGTATATATTTATATATTTGTAAGCCAGACGGCCATTGTTATACTTAATTAATTATTGGATGTAATCATCTGGAAAATAAACGATTTCATTTCATTTCATTAGTATTTTACACGGATCGACTGCCATCAGACTCCCGCAACCCAGTTACTGGGCAATACTGACATTCGGAGGTTAGACCAGTTTCAGACTTTCAGGCTCTGACTACCCATAACGACTGCCATAGATATTCGTATGACAACCGGGACCGACAGCTTAACATGCTCTCCGAGGCACGGTGGGGTCTCAATGTGTAACGGAACGGTCACCCATCCACAGACGACGCGGCAAGTGCAGCTTAACCTCGCAGATTGTACAATCCTTGCGGTTATTCTTTTACGGGTGAAATTTATAATCAATCAATTTAATCCAAGATCTTTAGAATTAAGCTTGAAAATCTCACATGTTTTTGTTTTAAGTGGGCCAATAAGGTCAATCTTCTTGATATCTCATATTTGGACTTCCGTTGCTTGAGACTACTTTTAGTAATTTGAACTCTTTTGACCACCAGCCGACGGCAACGACACCTCAGGACCAGAATGCTTAGCAACTATTCTAGAAACCCTACACACTGCGTTCCTTCACATTGAAGCAGAGAGTGTCCCTGATGAAAGAGACCTCATAGTAAAGAAGCAGTTGGCAGCACTCATACAGATTGCTTCTTTGCTTCTGGAGACGCCTGCAGCTTCATGTCCTCAGAAGACTAGGGTAAGTCTATATATTATTAATGTACATGCAAAAAAGAGTGTTCTTGATAAGAGATCTCAAAAAAAGAAGAAGCAGTTGACATCACTCATACAAATTGCTTCTTTGTTGCTTAAAACGCCTGCAGCTTATAAAAGTGTCTTCAGAAGACTAGGTTAAGTTCAGATAAAGGTTTTATTTCACTTGCTTCACTGTCTATCTGGTGTACAAATCTTGAAAGTAATTTCCGACGTAGTTCCTAGTATTAATTTGTTAAATTCTCAAAAAGGTCACAAGGACACAAAGTCTCAAAGGTAACTACCCTTTCTCATAATAATGTAATGTAATTGCACAGTTTAACCTGGATGGTAAAACTGTGCTGTGGTGCGCGTGCCAATACTCTGCACCAGAGTGCAGGGCATTTTAAAACCTTTCTCAGTACGCCTTATGACTTGTTTCTGTAAATACTGTAACAAAAACACGCAAAAATGCCTTATTGCGCTGTTTCTAACTGCAGAAACAAAAGCTGTAAATTACATTTGATTAAAGTTAATTTTTAATGACGTCAACATAGGAGGCGTAGTTTGTTCGAAAGTTGCCACGCATGAATCGCAAGTAAAATTGTGATTACAACCATTCTATCTATCTAGTTCTGTGTCCTTCTGTCTGTCTGTTCAGTACAAATTTTGCAATCGATTTTAACCTAACTTCCCGACGAGGTAGATACTTGAAACTTTAAACATCAAGCTCAGAACTATGACATGGATGGATGTTGTAATAATACAAAAAAATATTTAAAATAATTTATTTATAGTGTTGCTTAATAGCATACATTAAAGGTGTGTGAGCTCCAAAATATATATATAAAAATGGAATTCGGGCGCCAGGAGCCACACTTAATAAAATAAATACCTGGATTGGCTGAACGAGTAGAGTTGAAACTTTTAATCTTTCGGCGGGAGAACTTCAATAAAGACCAGATTTCAAGACACTAGTTTTATTTTCTGTAGGCTTTTAATATGAGCAAATAAATCCCATCATGGAATTGTGTTAATCTAATTTACTATCATTATCATTATTATTGCATCCTTTAAGGTTAATTTAAATTTATTATTAGGTACGATACTTCATGGTATTGAGAGAACCGCATTATACTCCAAAATTAACATACCGAAATAAAAACCACGAAATAAGACCCACGAAATAAGCGCCAACCATGGGCTGTAACAAAAATAGCTCCAATTAGTTTCGAAAACAACAAAACAAAAGCGAACCGTCATGAATTTCGACCGCATGGTATTTACTTACCGCTTATTTCATAAAAAAATATAACACATCGATGCCTGTTGATGACAAGATCGATGTGATTAGGTGGATATTAGTCTGTAACAAGTAAAATTACGAATATTTTAGCATCATGAGCCTCCAAAATCCGACTGGACAAAATGCCGTCTCAGGAAGAAATATTACTACTCACCAGAACTAAAATTCAGCAATCCACATTAACAAAAGGGTTCATCCCCTTGAATAACAATATTCTAGCCCATTCCGACGATAAAAACGTGGTATGGGACTGGATTAACAATTAAATTGAAATAAGACGAGAAAAATCAATCCATCTTGTAAAAAGGTTTCGTCGCAAAGTGACATATCATTCCAATGTTGCCACTACGATAATTAAAAATTACACTAAACACCACAGAAATTTAAAATTTTATTCAACATGTGAGGACGTAAAAAAACGTACGTTACAATGTCAATTTGACAATGCAATATTAACGATTTAAATTGTGGAAAGAAAAAATCGCTCACTAGTAGGATCCTGCTCGTAAACATTTTGTCATTTATTTATAATTACCTTGTTTGTTTTGTTGTATATGGGTAATATGGGTGTAATTAGCCTGAATAAAGATGATTTTAAAATTTAAATTTTAAATAAGCGTAAACGATTTTTTCTTTCCACAATTAAAATGGTTATATTTCGTTTCGCATGCGTAAAATGCGTAAAAAATAATAAAATAATGCAATATTAACTCGCTTTCGTTTTAAAACGTGGTTTAAAAAAATCTTTTTCTTTTGGTGGTTTTGGTCTCAAATTATTTTGGTTGCAGATACTCGTGAAGCTAGAAGACTACCTCCGGAGTAGCAAGCAGGACTGCCTCGCTCTGATAGGACCAGTGCTGACGTCCAGCTACAGCGAGCAGCAGGAGGCGACGTTACTTGACGAGCTGTTTTCTAAACTGTTCTGTGCACTGGGCAGGATAGATGTTAGTATGTAATATAATTGTGTAGCAGCAAGCAGGACAGCCCTGCTCTGAGAAAACGATAAAACTAACTAATTTATATTTAAAAAAAAAAACATCCACACTAATCCTTTCTACTTCCTACTAATATTATAAGCATGAGCGTTTGTTACTCTTTCACGCAAAAACTACTGTATGGATTTTAATGAAATTTGGCATCTTCTTCTATCCTGTCGACATGAGCTTCAATTCAATTCAATTCAATTCTTTATTGCATTACCATGTGTATTTACAAGGTCTTAATAATAATACAAGTCCACATGGACCCAGTCGGGCACAACAATTTTAATAGTAGCATCAGATAATATGAATCGTTAAAGTAAATAGCAATTAATTCTATGTCATAATTATAATAAATGCTTCAGTCATCTTTAAAAATTCAATTCTTGTAAAATAAATAGTCACAAATTAAAATTTTAATAAATGTCTCCAGATAGGTAAAATTATAAAGTACTTAATCATCAAACAATAATTCTTTGAATAATAAATTTAAAAAAAATGTAAAAAAAGAAAAAAAAAAACAGTAAAAATTAAATACCAAATGTCTTCAAAACAAAGGAATCACGTTATAAAGTCATCATCAAAAAATTCATTCAGTGTATAATAGCATTTATCGATTAGCAGTTCTAATGATAATAGCTCATGCCGTGGGAAAAAGATTAGCCAGTAAGCAGGTTGGTAGCGGGGCTGACTGCCCAAGGTGCGCCGGACGATCAATTAAATGTCGTCACTCGTAGAGGCTCTTTTAATTTGGCATACAGATAGAACATAACCCAGATTAACATATACGCTCCTTTTTATCCCGGGAAGATGAACAGTTACTGAGGGATACGCGATAAACGAAATCCACGCGGGTGAAGCCGCGGCCACAGGCTAGTGTTATATAAATGCGAAAGTAACTTTAACTGTCTGTCTGTTTGTTTGTTACGTTTTCTCAACGAAACCTCTGTAATGAAATTTGGCAAAGCGGTATCCTGGGATCGGGAGAAGGACATAGGCTACTTTTTATCCCGAGAAGATAAACAGTTCCCGAGGGATGTGCGATAACTTCTTTCTGTGATAAACCGAATTACATGCGTGGGAAGCAGCGGGCAGAAGCTAGTCTTTTATAAAACACTTTTTTACTTGGCATATTAAGGAGTGTACTCATCGCGAGCATTCCGGTGTAAGGTAAATAAGGTGGCTATAGTTAGACAGTCTTATGGCAATGGAGAGGACTATGCTCGGAGTCTCCCTGCGTGATCGAATCAGAAATGAGGAGATTCGTAGGAGAACGAAGCTAACCGACTTAACCCGAAGAATTGCCAAACTTAAGTGGCAGTAGGCGGGGCACATTGCTCACAGAACATGGCCAATATGGCCGTTAGGTTCTGGAGTGGCGACCGCGTACTGAAAGGCGCAGCGTGGGTAGTTCCCCCACAAGGTGGACTGACGACCCGGTGAAGGTTCGGGCGTTGTGGCTATGCTTGGAGGAGGCTTATGTCTAGCAGTGGATGTCTTTCGGCTGAAATGATGATGATGGTGATGATGAGACAGTCTTAAATAAAACTTGGCTTCCACCATAAATTCCACCAGCCTATTATTTTGTGCAACGCAGGAAGAAGACACTTCAGCCGGCGAGGACACAAACAACTTCTCCACAATAGACTCCCGAACGGGCCATGCAGTGCTGACTGCTATATGCTCACACTTGGCTATACGGGCTAAGAGCGTGGAACATTTGTTGGGCAGGGCGCGGGACCTCACCACTGCAGTCAATACAGCTGCCCATGCAACTCAACAGAGGATAGAAAAAGGTACGTGCCTCTTAGGTTTCACATAAAATCTAAATTGCATTTATTTAACGTAGGTTAAAGTCGATTTACGCTTACTGAACCTCAGACAGTTCCCAAAACGCCCACCCTTCACCGCTCCCTAGTATTTAAGCTGGGAAGAAGAAGCGGCGCAAAAAACTCCCCTGAATACATTCTTGTCTGTGGCGTTCTTTATTACATAAAAGGTAATTCTAATAAAAATAACCTGGGCGGCCAGGGGACCCCCGGCAGGAACGAAGTTCCTCAGACACACACACACACACACACAGACACACTAGAAAGAGAAAGAAAGAGAGAGCGCGTGGTGTGCGTATATGTCTGCTCATTTAATTTTTGGGGCAGTATTGGATGACTTAAGAAAAGTCGTTAAGCGCTTCACTCTCAGTTGAAGTTCTTCGGTGAAGTACTCGACAAAGTTGGGCGAGGCTGGAGTAGCATCTCAGCTGGGTGCCGGGCCTTGTCGGGGTCGGTTGGCAAATGTAGTCTATTCTACGTCCCCAGCTAAAGGTAGAGAACATCGTGGTGGTTTTAGTCGGTAAGAGTCTGACACTGGCTCTGGCTTCCCCAGGCGGAATGCGACCATGAGTATTTCTCTACGAAAAAAAAGGTTCTTCGATCTCTATTTCTATTCTATTTATACTCTATTCCAATTTTACGAGAATCTGTCGCGTGCGTGCTGGACTGTTATATGCTAGTACTTCGCACCCTTTGACTTGGGCTCTCGTCTTCGGCTGCACTGCATTGCAGTGGGTGCTTAACGCTTGGCAAGCAAGTTGGTCTTCGTATCCACAGAGTCGGTCCTCTCAAAACGGTGTCGCTGCCTCTTGACTTCGATCTCGGCCTAAATATTTGGGCAATAGAGCTTATTTCATCATTAAAATTAACAGTACCGTATTTTTTCCAGAATTAACGGAACTGTACAAGTCCCTAGTTGTCCAACTATGCCAGCTGACTACATGGACGTCTGGCTGCTGTAAGCTGCGCTGCTGTGTTGGCGGCGGCAGCGAGCGAGTGCTAGCAGCCGCCGTACGATTGTACTCGCTGCTAACTGCCATAGCCAAGCAGATCGACGTCGGTGTAGCGCAGCAAGTGCGGTGAGTGTGTAGTTAGTGCTGTGACTTTTACTCGCAAGTACGGTATGTTTCACTAGCAAATAGCTACCTACGGTGAGTTACCCTTTACGGTGAGTTTCACACGCAAGTACGGTGAGTTTCTCACGCAAGTACGGTGAGTTTTACTCGCAAGTACGTTAAGTTTCACTCGCAAGTACGATGAGTTTTACTCGCAAGTATGTTGAGTTTCACTCACAAGTACGATGAGTTTCACTCGCAAGTACAGTGGGTTTTACTTGCATTTACAGTGAGTTTTACTCGCAATTAGGCAAGTTCGTGGGGGAACACATGTATTGTGCAGTAAACCCCTACAATGTGTCGTGGATCAAGAGAATACTTCATTGCCATTTTTTCGAACTCAATATATAGGTTCTTCACATTTAAACTGTAGCTATTTTATTTCTCTTTCCTCAGTTTCGAGCGCCTACTCAAATTAAGCGGCAAGAAGTTGTCATCAGTGATGGACAATTTGATCACGTACTTGGAAGCTTCTCAACAACAACAGAACGCCAGCAAAGTGTTGCGGGAGACCAAGCTCATACCGCGTCTGGTGTTAGAAGCCGAGCAGTTCAGCAAAAGAGTCATACTGCTCGCTAATAAGGCTAAGGTGAAATATTGTTGTTTAAAATGCACGTCACAACCATACAAAGCCAGTAGTGTTGCGGGAGACCAAGCTCATACTGCGCCTGGTGTTAGAAGCCGATTAGTTCAGCAAAAGAGTCATACTGCTCGCTAATATGGCTAAGGTGAGATATTGTTATTTATAATTTTATAATACACGTCACAATAACAAAACGCCACGAAAGTGTTGCGGGTGACCAAGCTCATACTGCGCCTGGTGTTAGAAGCCGAGCAGTTCAGCAAAAGAGTCATACTGCTCGCTAATAAGGCTAAGGTGAGATATTGTTGTTTATAATACACGTCACATCAACAACGCTAGCAGTGTTGCGGGCGACCAAGCTCATACAGCGCCTGGTGTTAGAAACTTAGCACTGCCGTCCACAAATTAAAACACGGCTAAGCAGCAAACACAAACCAATGTAGAGATTTGTGAGAACTGAAAACAAACACACTGCGATTACATTAGAAAGATCGTTGGAGTCGAGGCATCGCGGGAAGAGATTACCTGGTGAAACATATTATTACACCATGGTTGAAGTAATCCTCATTGTCGTATTACAGTTAAACTGGCAGCAGTACCTATCTTTGGGTACCGCTCGGGACTTCAGAATCAAGGGGCCCGTGCTGCAGGAAGTGCTCAATGCGAGAGAGCAAGCTGACGAAACCAGGATCGAAGGTAATATCTTATAAAATCATCATCATCATCAGCCTATATTAATAATAAGTGTGAGCAGGGCATAAGGATGCATCGAACATTAACGAAAGACTGAGACTGCGGGAACATGCGATCCCCCGCCATCTTGCCATTCAGATGAACAACCTATTAGTCTTGCTGCCATTACCGCGCATGCGCGCTACTGATTTGGTTGCAAAATTGATTTGTTTGCAAAATTGACTACTGCGCAGCCACCTGTTCCTCACTTAACAGCGGCACAGTTATATTACGCGTACTTGTAACATACATTCGTTTGTAAGGTCGGTGAGTGTGCGTCGAAATTGCACGATTAGATTCCCCCAAGCCCTTTCCATCATCGGACGACCAGACGCACGGCGATGCGTCACCCTTACATGGTGGATATTCCACCCTTATGCACAAACCGATAGCTTAATTTATCATGCGTACCGCTATGGAGTGGAATTCCTTGCCGACGTCAGTGTTTCCCGATAAGTATAATCTGCTGGTCTTGAAGGCTCGAGTGAATAGGTTTTTGCTGGGCAAGCGTGCACCATCGTCATAATATATGTGTAATAGAATTTATTAAATTATGCCATCGTCGACCGCACCAGCCCTCAACATCAGGTGAGGTAGCGGTAAAACGCAAGCCCATTAGGAATTAAAAAAATGGTTTCAGATTTTTTAAATACTACCTGCAGTATGCGTAATATAACTGTGCCGCTCTGATACCAGGCTTTGCGAAGGGCCGTGTAGGTATAGTAGCGTAATAAGTGTGAGCAGGACATAAGGATGCATCGAAAATTAACGAACGACTGAGACAGCGAGAACATGCGGTCCCCCGCCATCTTGCCACTCAGATGAACAACCTATCAGAGTCTTGCCGCCATTAACGAGCATGCGCGCTACTGATTTGGTTGCAAAATTGACTACTGCGCAGCCACTTTATATTACGCGTACTGTACTTGCGCGGATAAAATATTAGGTATTGATTATATAAGTAACTAGCTTTACCCGCGGCTCCCCTCGCGTTAAATTCTGCTAACCCACGTCAGTCCAGTTCAGTCCAGTCCAGTCCAGTCCACTGTCCCACTGTCCGACTGTCCCACTGACCCACTGTCCTTCTGTACCACTGTCCCACTGTCCCACTATCTCACTATATCACTACCATCCCGTCCCATGTCCCATGTCTTGTCCTATGTCCCATCCTATTTCTAGTCCTATATCTCGTCCCATGTTCCGTCCCACTGTCCTGTCCAATGTCCCGTCTCATGTCCCGTCCCATGTTCCGTCCCCTGTCCCGTCCCCAGTCCCGTCCCCAGTCCCGTCCCCTGTCCCGTCCCCTGTCCCGTCTCCAGTCCCGTCCCTTGTCCCGTCCCCTGTCCCGTCCCCTGTCCCATCCCCTGTCCCGTCCCCAGTTCCATCCCCTGTCCACTCCACTCCACTCCATCGTACATTACTATCCGCTCGTGCAAATGCATAGAAGCTTCGATCTGTCGGGTGAGTACGCAACCCACGATATTTTTTTTCTTTTTTTCTTTCTTTCTTTCTTTCTCAAAACCTATACCAGTTTTTAAGTCAGATCATCAGCTTTCAAACAAAAACAAAACATCAAAATCGGTCACAATTTTATAATAGTTAAGATGGTATTAGGTATTTAGGTCACTATTCGTGAAGACCTACTATTGGCAGATTGTATCTTATTTTAACATGGTTATTAGTATAACCATGCTGAAATAAGAATAAGTAATTGCTGTTGGTCTTCCAAATAATAAATAAATAAATAAATATTTTGAATATTCAATAGTAGGTAATGTGTATTAATATAATTTTATTGTAAATTTAACATAATTTTCGCATGCCTACAAAAAGTCAAGATATGACGGACTTGTAATTAATTGTAATATCTTTGTACACGATATCTTGTGGCGAATAAATGATTTGATTTGATTTGGATAACTACTACTATTTTAACTGGCGAAATGTGGGTGTACTATTACACCTCTGCCTACTCCTTCGGGGAAATACAGGCGTGATGTTATGTGTGTTATGTTGGGTGATTTGGATAAAGAAGTTGAAAATAGTAGTTACCTACATATTTCGATAAAAATATATGTCAAGAGTTTATGTTAGAGACCTTTAGTTAATTACCTAAACATATGAGTATAATTGCATTTATGAATTTGCACAAAAACCGACTACCTACCCAATATTTGTTTGCATACGTTGCGACCAGTTTATCGAATGTCATCGTACGGATTCACCTTCACACTCCAAATATTATCCCAAGTGAGCTAACATACTAAGCGTGTTTACTGTGAACACCTAATACAAACACAACTACCAATATCGCAAGCACAAGTTCACAGAATTGATCTGTATGTATTGAATCCTCGTGACATTGCGAAAATAAAAATATATAATAGAGATAGGTATAATATATGTCGGAGAATAGACACTTTTATCGAGTCAGGATTTAATAAGAGTTACCATTGCAAATCATAGCCAGTGTCTGCATATCAGAGGGGCAAAGCGGGTATGTTAAATCATAGTCACATTAAGACTCTCACTAACTCGAGAGTACTGTAATTTTAGGGTTAATCCTAACCTTAAAATTACAGTACTCTCGAGTAAACGAGAATTGTCGCCCAGATATGACTTTGTATTGTGTAATTTTGTCGAAATAACTTTTAACTTACTATCTTACTAGGATTATTATCATTATCATTAGGATGTCTTACTTCTTCAAGCGCTCCAGCTAAAGTCAAAGAGTATATAACAACTACGTTTAAGAGACGGGACTTCCATAGAAAAAGATCGAAAACGTCGAATGTATGAAACGCGTACACGAAACTAATACCAACAAAACAAAAATGAAACTGACAATACTGACATTAGTAACATGACGTAACGGCGGAGCTGCCAACATAATAACCAAATAGGGTTGTACTACTCACGCACATTTTTTTATCGATAAATTGCTACAAAAAAATGCTTATTTCCCAATTTTTATTTCTTGTTAAATTTTAGGGTAGGCCCACTTACACCAACGTTAACTCGGTAAAAGACACCAAGTTCACGTTGGCGAAAGTAGGAATAAAAGATAGAAAGAAAAGAAAAAAACACCGATTGTATTTTAGGATTTTAATAAAAATGATGCATATTTATTTCTAAACCAAATAAGAAATAGTTTTTTAATGCTTTCATCTGTTAGGCTGTAATCAAAACCACATTTTTTTAAATAGACAAACACCATACAGAAAAAATAGTTGTCGTTGTTGTTGTTGTTGTTGTTGTTGTCTAGGAACTAATAAAAAATATATTTTGGAGTAACAAATATTGCAATTTCATAAAGCAAGAATTATTGTTTCGTAGATGAAGCAGACATTAACGACGCCGAAACTGAAATAATCCCAGCGATCGCCAGCGGCGCTGAACAAGACGAAGAAGAAGAGGAACTTGATGAAGAACCTTCTAGAAGGAAGCGGAGAAGAGTTTTATAATGCGAAACATTGATGAAAAGTTATTACGATATTTAAGTTTATTATGTACAGTACGCGTATTACAACTGCCGCTATTAAGTGAGAAAATGTTGGCTGCGCAGTAGTCAATTTTGCAACCAAATCAGTAGCGCACATGCGCGGTATTGGCGGCAAGACTGGTAGGTTGTTCATCTGAGTGGCAAGATGGCGGGGGACCGCATGTTCTCGCTGTCTCAGTCGTTCGTTAATGTTCGATGCATCCTTATATCCTGCTCACACTTATTGCGCTATTGTACCTGCGCTGGCCCGCGGCCCTTTGCAAAGCCTGGTATCAGAGCGGCACAGTTATATTACGCGTACTGTACTAGTATCAATAAATACTCATTTTAAATGTGAAACACTTGTTTTATTGCGTTCTGCCAGTTTTCCACACCTGTTATTTAGAAAGCGTCATTTAGACTAGCGATTCCTAAAGTAGGTGCCGTTGAAGGGAAGCCAGGGCTCCACGAACAAGCTAGAAGCAATTAATTTCAACAAATTGCTTTCGTTTAGTTAGGATTCCATAAAATAAAACTATATTTTTGTTTTATTTTTAGGGTTCCAAAACAATAAGTTTGAGAACCGCTGATTTAGATGTATACCTGACTATTAAAAAATCAGCCCTTCACCGATAAACTAATGAATGTGTAAAATGAAAGTTACAGGATGGCATCATCCTTCACGAGTCGTTTGCTGTTGCGTTGCGATCCATACTAAAAAAAAATACTAGTCGACCAAGTAGACAATTTTATCTCATCCACAAATATTTAGAGTAGGGAGAGCGAAACTGCGAAATGTATTGTACTGAGTGAGACCATAGAAATCTAAATAAAGGTAATAGAAGTGGTAAAGGCGCGTGAACTTGTCGCCGCGTGCCGGTGTATTTTACGACACCAGTGCGCGAACTGTTTGCTTGATCATCAGCGCTGTTTTGGACGCAGAGTCACTAAAATTGTTTCTTCAGTATTTTGCATCATATCTAGCAGCGGATTTTTTTTAATGCTAGAAACATGGTGGGCGTGATTGCGTATTTATGTGTTGGTGGCGGAATACCGGCGACATGCGGCCCCGTAGTAAGACAGTAGATAACATTTCTATTACCTTATTGTTTAGATTTTATGGATGAGACGAACGCGCCATAAGTGAAACGTAATTGACCATTTGGTCATAAGCGGGTGGGTGTACCGCATAACAGACAGTATTTTGATTTTCTTGGTCGAGTCGTAGCACTTGATATTACCTAAGTAGACCTATTGTAGATGAATGATGATATTATACAAGATGTTGATCTGTAACCGTGCCATATTTCTAGAGCAAATGATAAATAATGTGCTTAGTCATCTAAAAATACTCGAAAAATTCTACGATCATTTAATATCCAAATTTTCACTTAGAAACATAGCGACGGTTTGAGAATAATCCCGAACGACTTTGAAAATAAGTCATCGGCGGCATTGTCAAAAGGTGGAAATACCTGCAAATATTTTTGGTGGTTTCGCACGCATCGTTTTTATGTCGCACGCGACATACGGAAGGAATTTGTTTGTTTACAAATAGGTATTTTAAAATAAATAAAAAATTGGTATTGATTTTTTTATTGATTCGTGTTCATTATCATCAGTGTTATAGTCACCTCCTTAAATATGGCACGAATGCAGATCAACATTCAACATGTTGTATACTTACTCATGTACCTATTGACGCTATGTTACTAATTAAAAGACCTATTTCTTGAAAATTCTGAGGTCTGAAATACTGACGTTCCTTTTCCCTTAGGCGCTATTAGGAACGCGAAGCCAATACATATTACGTTAGTAGTTTCCTGTTTTCCTCTATGATTCCTAAAAATTACGTCACACGGTAATTAGTGTTGCTTCTTAAAACTTCCTTAGGTAACTAATTCATAGAAGTTTTGGTCATACAACTTACGGTTAAGGCAAGAGTTCAAAGCTTCAATACAATGTCATTGACTACAGGGAATATTATAAAGGCGATATTGATATTACACAGTTCAAATTGGCTTTTAACTTTATTACTGTCATCATCTTTTATTGTCGCATCATCACATCGCTTTCAATGTACGGTCACAATACTTCGCGGTGGTACACTTTGTCGACATTTTTTAAGCTATTGCATAGCTTCTATCGCGGGCCTTGAGCGTGGAGACCGAATCCAGAAATTCCGTAACGAAAATAACCTAACACCCCCCACTCCGACCGGCACAGCGGTGATACTTTTTAGTTTTGCCATCTATCGATGAATAGCAGAACTTTTAATGACTTTTTGAAATATCACGCGTCTCTTTAGTTCTGAAAATCGCCTCTAGGTGGCATTGGTTGTATCGGCGTTACTGCGCTTAAGCTATTGTATAGCTTCTATCGCGGGTCTTGAGCGTGGAGACCGAATCCAGAAATTCCGTAACGAAAATAACCTAACACCCCCCACTCCGACCGGCACAGCGGTGATACTTTTTAGTTTTGCCATCTATCGATGAATAGCAGAACTTTTAATGACTTTTTAAAATATCACGCTTGTCTCTTTAGTTCTGCAAATCGCCTCTAGGTGGCATTGGTTGTATCGGCGTTACTGCGCTTAAGCTATTGCATAGCTTCTATCGCGGGCCTTGAGCGTGAAGACCGAATCCAGAAATTCCGTAACGAAAATAACCTAACACCCACACTCCGACCGGCACAGCGGTGATACTTTTTAGTTTTGCCATCTATCGATGAATAGCAGAACTTTTAATGACTTTTTGTAATATCACGCTTGTCTCTTTAGTTCTGCAAATCGCCTCTAGGTGGCATTGGTTGTATCGGCGTTACTGCGCATGCGTAATCCCCCTCTTCGCCCCGCAATCTGGTGACTCATGCCTGCTTAGAGTTTCGGCGTTAGGGCACCTCCTCTTTGTATTTACATAAAAAATGCTATGCAATAGCTTTACCGCGGCAGTCACCGAGTGCCACACGTCTTTTTAGGGTTCCGTAGTCCTACAAGGAACCCTTATAGTTTCGTCATGTCTGTCCGTCTGTCCTAATACTTTACAGCTTAATAAGTTCTACAGTTATAAACATAAGTAAATGAAATTTTGGTAAAAAATAGTATGGGTATAGATCTCAATTTTAAAAGAATAAAAAAATCATGATTACGTATTTTAGGGGTGGCGCCTCGTGTGGGGTATTATTGAATAGGTCTACTAAAATGAAGGTAATGTTTCATACATCACTTTTTTATCAGATGTACCATCTGCGAAATATAGCCTGCCAAAGTGGCTTGCAATGTGTCCCCCCCCCTGCCATTTCTAAACTATGCAACGTAGAAACTTATAATCTTCCACATTGATAGACCTTTGTAAAAACTCTCTTTTAAAATTATTTTGAGCATATTGTGATTATAAATTTTCGAGTTATAGAGAGAAAACTGAAAAATACTTAAAACGTCCTAGTTCAAAGGTCATTGACCTTAGAGAAAAATGATCATAGCAAATAATGCTCCTTTAGCTACTTTCTATTTGAAAAAATCACAAAAAGTAACTTTGTGTTATGTTGACGACACACTTCTTAAATTTGGCGCCATCTAGCGGCGTCAAACAACACTCTGGGTCGCCAATGCTGCCGTCAAGTGCCGTCTATTACATTTGGCACTGTATAGCGCCATCTAGCGGCTACTGACATCACTCTCTGAGTCGCCAATACTGCAGTCTATTGCAAAAACTAAAATAGCCGTGATTAATAATCGATTTGATTTGTTTGTAACACCTACTTAAGGAACCCTATAATACTGAGCATGGCCCGACATGCTCTTGGCCGGTTTTTATAGTATAGGATGGCGAAACGAGCTAAAGGCCCACCTGATGTTAAGCGGTTACCTTTGCCCATAACAACTGCAATACCACCTAGGCTGTAACCTAAATGGTACCGCAAGTCGGTTCGCCAAACTGAGACATGAAGATGGAAAGTCCCATGTGATTGAATTGACATCAAATCCCTTGAACGAATCCTGCTACATTACACGTACCTTCGGCTGCCGTCGAACACTGAGCGCAAGCGATTTTAGCCTTAGTGGTGGTTCACGGGAATGATTTCTGACTGTACCTTTGATACCCCTGATCGCTTTCAATACAATTGAATTCAATAGAATTACTTAAATTTTTTGTGATTCGGTTGAACCGTGCAATATCACCTTAGGGTCAATACAGACTGTCCCTATAATGGAACACCTGGGAATCAAAATCCCAGTATGTAGTCCTTTTAATGGAGCCTCTGGAAAGAAAAATCTCAGTAGTCATAGTAGACGTAGTAGACTTACCTACTTTTACACCGTACCTACCCACGATCGGTTCCCATTCTTCTAGTCCATCCAAAGGTTGTCTGGAAGTGATTGCCTTGTGCGATAAGACCGCCCATTGTACTTTTTTAATCATTCTGTAAACTATTGTCTTTATTTTCTTTTGGTGTAATGTACAATAAAGAATATAATAAATAAATAATAAATAAATAGTCAGTAGTAGTAGTCGTCACGGAACAACTTCAATGGGACTTCTGGGAATAAACGCAATTTCATGGTCAAGATACAATGTTTATTTGAAAGATTTTATCCTTATCACAGACCCTATCGATTGGTACAATAAAATATAAGTGAGTCTCTATTTTTTGCATTTTTAGTTAGTTCGATTTCCGGCTCAAATAAAAAACTGATTGCAGTTATTCTTATTTTTTTAAACAAAAGAATGTATCTTCCTTTGAATATTTTCTATCTTCCATATTTAATGTAAAAAATGTCCCGTAAATTTTTTCCACCCTGTATACCTATTGGGATTGAATTTTCATTGAAAAACTTAGGTATAGGTACCTACTATAGTATTATATTATCTATGGTATAGCTACAGGGCATGAATCTATATATGTAATACATATATAATGTTATTGGTACAGGGTTAGGAATATATAAAAAAACAATTCCTTGAAGAACTATTAAGTTAAGTGGGTATTCTTGTTTTCAAATGAAATAACAAACATTAATTTGTTTTCATTCTCAATAAGCGAGAGATAGGTACCTACGTGCAATACAAACATGCTCTTGAAGACATTAAATTAAGTTTCCTCAATAAAACTAGGTACTAACGATGAGAGATGAAACACTAATGATACGGCCATAAAGATTTCTTGGATTTTCTAAGACTGCATGGCACACTCACAATCACAATGAACAAGTTCTATACAATTCCAAACTAAAACTTTTAAAACTTTTCAAGATTATAAATGTTTAGAATTTTATTGTAATACTTGGCTTGGACGAATAAAAAAAGGCGGCCGGAATATCGCTAAACAAAAAGTGAGGCATCCATACTAAGACGGCTCGCTTAACCTGAATCAAATGTAAAGGATAAAGGTGGTTTCAAACCGGCGAGGCGAGCATTGGATGGGATGAGCGTGAATTGAACCCTCGCTGACCCTTTCACACCGAAAGATGCCCGGTGCGAGATTTGTGTATCCGTTTTGCAAAGTAATAAATAGGTACTCTATTCATGCAGCCATAGAAATATAACACATCTATGCATGCAGCAATATAGTTTAATGTTGTAGGAACAAATATTTCAATTCACGCCTCGCACATCCTCGCGCTTCCAGACCTTTCACACACACCAAAGATGCACGTGACGGGAATTGAGATTTTGTCATACTACAAACAATTTTCGCGCCACGCCTCGCGCCGGTGTGAAACCACCTTAAAGCGGCACCTACTTATTATTATTACAAGACATTGTTATCTCAATTGATAATATAACTGAAAAGTTCATCGACGTTTGAAAATGTAGTTAGTGTAGTATTAACGTTACAGGGGCCGAAGTTACTATGAATTGTTTAAAAAAATTGTTCGTGAGCAGGATTCGAACCTGCGACTTCTGGTTCAGTACACATCAGTCGTTTTAACCGCTAAGCTACTATGAACTTTGCTCTCATGAGTTATTTCTTAACAATTTCTTAATAAATTTAAAGCGATTAATAATTTTAATTTTGATATTACTAACATAGTTTTTAAGTATATAATGTTACTAACCCTATGAGTCTTGGTTACTTAAATTAAATAAATAATAATAATAATAATTGAGGTGGAAGGAAGATCTACGGTAGTCGGAAGCTACCTGTAATTTTTTTTTCAACACGCTCGTAAAGTCGCTCTTATTGCACCGCTTTTAGGTTCATAATGTAGCTTATAACGCACGCGTGCTTTTTACATTATATTATAGCACTAGTGCTTTTTACTTTACAGTTTATTTTTAAATCGCAGTAAAGAGTTTTTATGCCTGATCAAATTAAACATTTTCGGGAATAAATCAACTGTATTTATTAAAATATGGTAAAAAAACATTTCATTTCATCAAATTATTTATTTTTGTCAACAAATTGATATTTATTTTTGTTATAAATAAAAAAATCTATTTATTTTATTTTTAATATTAGGCTGTTTGGCGGTTTCCTTCGACCACCTGCGCGCGCATAGCTGTATGTCACCGTGCGATTATTACAGTAATCCGTATGCCATTTTTCACAAATTCAAAATTTGTCTAAAATGTTTGTATGTTTTTTTACTCGCAAGTGTGTTGAAATACGTCGTATGACACGCGTGAGCATTGACTATTGTACTCTCAGCTCCATTACGTCCTCGCCTTCGGCTCGGGCTGCAATCCAGCCTCGAGTATAATAGTCAACTTACGGTCAAAATTTAATATCCAATCTATCCACGATTTACCCTACTAGAGATAGAAATTTGAAATATTTTGTATGAAGCTTATGTCAAATTCCTATCTCTAGTAGGGCAATGCGTGGATAGATTGGATATTAATTTTGGCCGTTAGCTCACTTGTATCATAATGTTGTACTATAATCGGATCGAATCAGCGTATAAACTCTGTCTTACGTATTGCTCCCTTAGACCCGTCAGGGGCTATAGAGAAATTGTGCCTATTTATTGTATCTACCTGTGGAGCTAGGCAGGGGCTAAATTTGCTACCAAGCTCAGCAATAGGCTAGCCAATTTATCTACTGCTTGGTGGTTATCGGCCAAAATATTATAACCCATATCTATCCCCGGTTTTTGGCCTACTAGAGATAGAAACGCATTTATTTATATCTAAGTATTTGATAATTTGATAAATACCAAAATTACGTACTCCTATGTTACTCTTTTTAACCGACTTCAAAAAAAGGAGGAGGTTATGTATTCCGCGGGTTGTATTTTTTTTTTTCATTTATTTACACCGATTACTCCGAGATTTATGGGCCGATTTACGTGGTTGTTTTTTTATTTGGTAGAGGAAGCCCGCGCGGTGGTCCCATATAAATTTTATTGACTTAGGTTGAGCAGTTTTTTAACCAGCTTCAATAAATCAGTTTATTTTAGCTTCGTCTATCTAGATGATCTGCTCATTAGTACGTTTTTCTGAGAATTCTTGGCCGATATGCGTGTTTTTTTTCACGATAGTGATTGGAGGTTTGGAAGAACATGAGCGAGAATTTGCCCAGAAGTGGGATAGCAAAGTTTAATAAAAAATATATTCTCAAACTGGTTATATAAACATTTATGAATGAACCCTCGCAATTATCAACTAAAAAGTATGAAATAAAAACTTAACAAAAAATAAAACCGACTTCAAAAACCTTAACTAAAAAGTAAAAAATAATCATTGTACCCATGTATTTTAAAATCTTAACATAAACCAATATTTTGAAGGCGGCGCGTGATTTTCATGTATGTACGTTCACATAAACTGTTTTTTACTATAGATATGCGCTCGACTGTACATTATATTTACATGACGCAAAGGGTCAATCACGCGCCGCCTTTAGAATTTTGGTTTATGTTAAGATTTTAAAATACATACAATGATTATTTTTTACTTTTTAGTTAAGATTTTTGAAGTCGGTTTTATTTTTTGTTAAAAAGTTTTTTTTAATCTGTGCTCTTAGGGACTTTACTCATGACGCGACGCGATGCGAGCGATATCGCATCGATTGTCGACTCGAGTTGTACGTACGTTCTAATTGATGCCAAAAATATTTCCAACAGATGACTAGTTGCGCAATAGAAGTCGCTCATCGATATCCCGAACAGAGAATCGCATGCAAGTCCAAACAAGTGCTTGCGCTCGCACGCCCCCGTACATTTATTTGAAACTAGCTTTTGCCCGCGACTTCGTCCGCGTAGAAGTCGAAAATGGTTCTAATAGGATTTTTAGTTGGTTTTTTACGTTATTAATTTTGCTATAACATATCTATTATTATGTTCAAATACTTATAAAATATAACAATCTTTATTATAGTGTAGGGATTTAAAGGTTAAATAAACATGAAAATAAAATAAAATTTCGTTATATTTTGTGAACACGAAGCTCGGCCTTTGATTTGGTGAAAGTTACACGGGGGTATTATCTTTTTACAAAGACATCGAAATACTACACACCTACCGCAGTATTTCTTTGTAAACAATATTTTTTGTATTTCCTTCGGGAGCTAGAATACCAGGCTACTCTGTGCGCTTACTCTGGAGCATGCCACATACAACTGGCCGTGAGAGAAGCAGCTTTCTCTCAAGTTTATTCCCGCTACCTTAAGAGTTTGACCTTGAGCTTTGTTTATAGTTATTGCGAAGCAGACTTTGATGGGAAACTGCACTCTCTTGAATTCGAAGGGGTAATTCGATGGTTTTAGGGGAAATCTCTAGGAATAAAATTGCGAAAAACAATACACACTAAATTAAACTTCTAAGACAAACTAAAAGAAAACTATAAGTATATTATACACGACAAATCAAACACAGATAACATGTTTCGCGCTAACGTTACATCGCACTAACAAGCTTTCGCTGTAAAATTCTTCGAACCAACGTGTTTCGCGGTAACGTTACATCGCACTAATGAGACTTCGAAGTATCGTATAGCTTCGCAGTCTTCGCACTAACGTTACTTTGACATAAAGTGTTCGAACTAACAAAAATCGAACTAACGGCGTTCGCACTGGCATAGGGAACCCATTTTTAGAGACCTTCCAATTTTATAGAGTATTTGCTTACCCCGGCTCCACACGTTGGCTCGAACGTTGGCGCCAACGCTATTCGCCAACGTGTGGATCCGAAAAATGTAGTTGGCCCGAACGTTGTGGCGAGCATTGGCAGTTATCCCGGCTCCACACGTTGGCCTGAACGGAACGTTGGGGCGAGTATCAGCAGTTAGCCGTCGCGTGTCGGTTTTATCAAAGGAATTATGCGCCAACGTTGGCGATGCACCCACACGTTGGCGGTTTGCTCAGTCATGCCACAGCACTCATGCAGTAAGGTTCATCGAATGATCTTGTTCCTACGGTCATCGCGTCTTAAAAATGTCATCCGTGTGGATGGACGCAATAGTTATAGAATTTTTATCAAAAAATATTTATGTTTATTAACAAATAATAATAATATTCTCTTGTTTGTCAAAACATTTTTCAAAGACGACGTCAACTGTTTACCTATTGTGTTATTTTAATTGACAGTTCAGCTCTGCACTCAAAGTGCGCAGTGCAACATCTATTTCAGGCGTCATTAAATTGGCTCTGACGGAACTAAACTTACATTATCTCCAACGTGTGGACGCTAAGCATAATTACGGGCCAACGCTCGCCCAACGTTGGGCCCAACGTGTGGAGCCCGCCGCCGTCGCGTGTCGGTTTTATCAAAGGAATTATGCGCCAACGTTGGCGGTTTGCTCAGTCTTGAGTTCTTGACGCAGCACTCATGCAGTAAGGTGAATCGAATGAGCTTGTTCCTTAGGTCACCGCGTCTTGAAACTGTCATCAACGCAATAGTTATAGAATTTCTATAAAAAATCTTTATGTTTATTAACAAATAACAATCATATTCTTTTGTTAGTCAAAACATTTTTCAAAAACGACGTCCATTGTTTAACTATTGTGTTATTTTAATTGACAGATCAGCTCTGCACTCACAAGCACTCAATAATATTAAAGTGCTCAGCGCAACATCTATTTCAGACGATTTTACATTGGCTCTGACGGAACTGAACTAACATTATCTCCAACGTGTGGACGATAGGCGTAATTTTAAGGGCCAACGCTCGTCCCAACGTTGGGGCCAACGTGTGGAGCCTGCCTTATGTTTTTTAGTGAGTTCAACCTTTTTTGAATAAAATCGGATTGAGTTTTCAAACATGTGTCAAAATAAAATATAATTTAAATCAAAAGCACTAAGAAGTATTAATATCAACTTCGAAGCAAATCACCGCCAAAATTACTTTTTACCCCTTTTTAACCCCGTTAGGGGATGAATTTCAATAAAATACGAAGCACGTCTTCCATCAAGTCTGTTAAAAAAGGTTTATGCAAAATTTGAAGTAGATTGGACGAAGGAATCACGTTGTCCCATACAAATTTTGCCCCCCTTTTTCACCCCCTTAGGGATAGAATTTCCGAAAATCCTTTCTTATCGGATGCCTACGTTATACAAAGAACACACCCTCCACTTTTCAGGTCTCTACGATGAGCGGTTTAGGCTGTGCGTTGATCCGTCAGTCAGTCATTCAGGACAAAGCCTTTTATATGTATAGATAGGATCGCAGGTCATTAGATGTACATGCAATTCGATATCGAGCAGATCTGTGAGCGATATCGTCAATCCATGCGATCTTGTATGAAGAAATTTGCGATTTTCGATATATTTTCTTCGAACACATGTTGTTGCGATATCTGACCGATATTGGCAATCGATGCAATTCTGCGTCGCGTCGCGCCATGAGGCAAGTCCCTTAGTCATAAGCACAGATAAAATAAATATAGGTACTGCTTGGTATCGTAAATGTCTACTGCTAAACATAATTTTAGTTATTTATTTACTATTTATCCCAATTTATTTGGGGTCGGCGCAGAATGTATTTTTCTTCCATACATCTCTATTAGTCAGTCATCTCCGTGTTCACTTTCTTTCTATTCTTATCATCTTTCACACAATCCATCCATGTTTTCTTCGGGCTGCCTCTTTTCTTATAACCATCCACATTCATACTTAAAACTTTCCTCGTTACATGCTCCTCATTCCTCCTCATCACATGTCCACCATGATAGTCTGTTGCTATACTCAACTTTTCTGTCACTGGCGCTACTTTCAGACTCCCTCATACATACTCATTCCTTATCCTATCCATTCTGGTTATACCACACATTTCTATTAATATTCTCATCTCAGCTGCATGCAGTTGCCTTTCGTAGCCCAACATTCCGACCCATACCTACTGCTACACATGGTATTTCCAATTTCAATAATCGCTGTAATTATGACCACAGCCGGCACAGGCTACCTACGACGTTTATAATCATTCAGTCATTTTAGGTGACCCTAATCAGCAGTGGACTTTAGGGACCTGGGACCTTGTTCCCGACTGGATCGAATGCTGTATCAATCGAATTTGAACTCGAGTTAGTGTCAATTCATACTGCATTTCTTTAGGATTTCGGTCAGAGCTCTAAACAGTCGGGAGTAAGGCCCCTGGTGATGTGATTTCCAAGATATCTAGGTACCCGTAGTAACGCTAAAAAGGACTCGACAGATATTCCAGGTAATCTAGTAAATAGGTAGGTACAAGTGGCCGTAATGTCAGCGTGTTCGTCGAAAAACGGTTTCTGGGAAGGGTTTTCAACATAGACTATACGGCCCAATACACGCGTCATAACAGGCGATCGATGCGATATCTTTTGTGTTTAGGTTTATAATAATTATGGCGACCACGACGACCATCCTAAAATCTTGAAAAAAAAATCTCCTGTTTTATAGAAAAGTGCAATTGGTTCCTCTCGACCGAAATGTGTGGAAGGGCTGATTTATTATTCGCGATTTCAGGGTTAATCTCATAGTAAAAGTTGTTCGATAGCATTCTCTGAATGAGCTCATTGTGACGGCTCTAGTAGCATATTTACAGAACCGGGGAGGTTCTGTAAAAGTTTCAGGCCAATCATAAAATCGACTATTACTCTTTTGTTCTCCAGATGAGATAGTATGTCCTCCAAAATGCTAGCTTCTTATGTGGTGCACGGTGCACTGCATTACATTCGCATAGGATATTTGATATTTTATCCTTTTCGCGACAAAATCTGCGAACTGTCCTATCACTGAGGCCCATTTTGTGTACATATTTGTTTAGTTTACAGTGCTCAGTACAGTAAGGGTTCTATTTAGGATCCTTATAAAAATGGTTCTTGATTAAAATTCCGATTTAGCGCACAGAGTCATTCTTTAATCAAAGATTAAAGCAGAATCAAGAATTAATTATCAGAAATGCCACCTTTGTCATCGCCAGGAACGTAGAACAATCGGGCGTTTTAAATCATCGCACGATGACACAAATGTTCCGTCAACACGACCATTTGAAACCCCGCCAAATTCTCCAAGGAATTGAAACATCTTTTGTAATGATTAATAATGCCATTAATTATCTGAATACAGTTTTATTGTGTCTCCCCATTTTCGATTCTTGGAACTCAACAATTATTCAAATAGTTTTAGATTTTTGTGTAAGTAATAAAATTCTAATAAAACTCACTGTTTGGCGCGACGGTTTTCCCTGAAATCTTGTGAAAAACATGTCTAGTTAATCCTTGAAGTAAGTAGGTTTTCATTTAAAAATAAACTCGAATTGCTTGCTTCTCAAATATTTGGAGGTACCTATTGAATTAAGATCCTCCTACACAAACTGTGTTTGTGAAAACACGTAAACAAAGTCTATTCCGATTGGAATGAATAGCACTTGAATAGCAAAATAAATAGAATACTTAGAAAACATTGATTGGTGAACCGTCTTATACAACGTGTATCAGAAATGTGTGGTCATATTTTAAGGGCTCATTCAGGGCATAGCATAGAACAACTCTTACTATGGGACCAACCCTGAAATAGCGAAAAAAATTACAGATGTTCCCTACTAAATCATCGATGCCGCTCGACAAAATGTAAGGATCAGCTGATTATTTTTTCCCGATTTCAGTGTTGATCCCATAGTAAAAGTTGTTCGATAGCATCCCCTGAATGAGCTCTTCAAATATGACCACGCATTTCTGATGCACGTTGTATAATCTAAATATACTTACTACATATAACAGAATAAACGCGTCTTGAAAGTAGTTTTTAGGGTTCCGTACCCAAAGGGTGCTAACGGGACCCTATTATTGTCGCTACGATTTGCGTCCGTCCGTCCGTCCGTCTGTCTGTTACAGGGCTGTATCTTTGTGATACTAAGAATTTACTGTATGTTTTATCAGTTTCAAAGTCGGGCGCGTTCCACGAATTTATTATTTTCGCTAAAATAATATTTTATTTTGATTATGGTTCATCTTGTAATCATGCGAAATATTTTAACGGATTTAACCTCAGATTATTTAAGTAAATCTGAGGATTTAATTTTATGATTAAAAAAAATCATAATGGCCACTTATAGGTGCGGCACGCTATTATGGCGTTTTTGACGTTTGCCTGCTCATGAAGATCCGTAAATATTGACAGCTACGTATGAAGGAACAACTGTCGTACTTTATTGTCAATAGTGATGCTCTGCTACAGCAATGTAATATTCGTCGAATTTCGAATCTATTATTTAAATTTTAATTCTATTTATTTCTACTGTTTTTTCATGAATCTCACAGAAAATTTGATTAAATAGCGATTAAACAAAATGGCTGGACGTTATGTTTATTGAATAATTTGATAAATTATTTACTTTATGTAGATATTATTCATCATAGCTAGTTGGAGTTGGTCAAAGTAATAAACCTGGTCCCAATCGCTAATAATTTGAAATGTGTCACAACACTATTGGAAAATGTCAAAAACGTCATCATAGCGTGCCGCGGTTACCTATAATGGCAATTATTCAATGTATAGCTAAATTAGTGTTTATTGAATCAGAATCAGAATGTATTTATTTGTAAACACAGGTACACACGGCTACACATCAAGCTGTACATTTCCAGTTTATGCTGACCTCGCATTGCATAGGCTTTCCGTACAATGCGAGATCAGCTTATACTGGAAATGTACAGCTTGATGTGTAGCCGTGCGTACAAAGGTTGTTACAAATATGTGCAGTTCATTAAGTTAGTTAAGCAAACAAATATTTTGGATAAGTTAGTTACAAGGTTACATATTAATTAATTAGTTAATCACAATCCTATAACGAACGTCGACAATAGTGACATCCCCCAAACTCAGACCAATATTCTTTTGATCTGAGCCCCTAAAACAGTCCGCCCTTCACCAAGATGGTTGGCAATCGAAATCATTGATAGAATGTATGCCTAATAATAAGTAGGTAATTAATTATTTATTCTGGTATGCAAAAACGTGTCCGTGGTCATGGAATTTGTGTTGATTACAAGTAGACCTAAGGGTAGCGTTGGACATTGTCCTCGCACAGTATTTCCTCTCGCGAAATCATCCTTATCACTTTCCGCTCTTGTTTTATTTCTTATGCTACGGCACAGCATCTCCATCATAATGATGTAATGAATTCTTTATTACACATATGTCTCCACGCAGCGACTTTGGTCGCCACTGTCGCCAGCGACTTCAAATCGCTGAGACGCGTCGAACAATACGCTACGGCATCGGCAGCTACGGCTCTGAAAAGTGTATGCTGAATTATTTCGATATTCCACCTTCTTTCCATTACGTCAAGTTGAAACTCTTTGCATTTTGCTTGATTATAATACAGAAGATGGCAGGTATCAAAAAGCAAATAGAGAAATAAAAAAATAATTTGAATTTTTTGAAATTCGAAGTAGAAGTGTTCTAGAAATTTTCTTTATAGTTAAAAATATCGGGAAGTCACTCAGTAGTCATATTTCAAACCTTCAACACGCAGTAAGAAACAACATTTAAAAAATCCCAAAAAAGTGAATTAAAAAACAAGCTCCCTCCTTATCAGTATTGTTTGCGCGACGGTTTGCGTTATTCGGTGAGCAGAAAGCCTCAAGATGCCTTGCTATCCATGCTGTAGTCCGTGCTGCAGTCCCTGCTGCAGCCCTTGCTACTCGTCGTGTTGTTCGCCATGCTGCTCTCCGTGCTACGGCTGCGGCTACCGCTGCTGCTGAAGCGGCAGGCATCGGCAGGCCGGGGCCCCGTAGGATGCCAGTGGTGAGCTGTGATGAAGCAGCGTAACCTGCGCTTAGCGATGCTCCGTTCAGAGCGCTGCTCCTCGTGCTGCCCCAGGCCGCGAGTCGAACGTCGAGCGGGCGTAGAGCTAGGCTCCGTCGGGTGCGAAGCTTGGGCCTTCTCGAGCTCGGGAGGTCACTACGCTGTTGCTGGGCTTGACTACGATGTTGGCCGTCCGGATCAAATGGACCTCGTGCAATATCCCTCGGCTGACTACAGCAACTCGCGTGGGCCTCGGTCCAATTCCCGAAGAATAGGTCGCGGTTATGCCGTCCGCAGTCATCCACAGTGTTTTATGTATGGATTTTTGTATAAATATACGTTCAGGTCACAATAGTCTCTTGTTTTTCAATTATGAATGTGGTACACATCGCTGTACAGTACACCAGTATGCACCTGTATGCACGCACTCCCGCGGAGGGGCGAGTCCCTCTGTATGCACGCACTCTCGCGGAGGGGCGAGTCCCTCTGTATGCACGCACTCTCGCGGAGGGGCGAGTCCCTCTGTATGCACGCACTCTCGCGGAGGGGCGAGTCCCTCTGTATGCACGCACTCTCGCGGAGGGGCGAGTCCCTCTGTATGCACGCACTCTCGCGGAGGGGCGAGTCCCTCTGTATGCACGCACTCTCGCGGAGGGGCGAGTCCCTCTGTATGCACGCACTCTCGCGGAGGGGCGAGTCCCTCTGTATGCACGCACTCTCGCGGAGGGGCGAGTCCCTCTGTATGCACGCACTCTCGCGGAGGGGCGAGTCCCTCTGTATGCACGCACTCTCGCGGAGGGGCGAGTCCCTCTGTATGCACGCACTCTCGCGGAGGGGCGAGTCCCTCTGTATGCACGCACTCTCGCGGAGGGGCGAGTCCCTCTGTATGCACGCACTCTCGCGGAGGGGCGAGTCCCTCTGTATGCACGCACTCTCGCGGAGGGGCGAGTCCCTCTGTATGCACGCACTCTCGCGGAGGGGCGAGTCCCTCTGTATGCACGCACTCTCGCGGAGGGGCGAGTCCCTCTGTATGCACGCACTCTCGCGGAGGGGCGAGTCCCTCTGTATGCACGCACTGGTCGCGGAGGGGCGAGTCCCACTGTATGCACGCACTCTCGCGGAGGGGCGAGTCCCTCTGTATGCACGCACTCTCGCGGAGGGGCGAGTCCCTCTGTATGCACGCACTCTCGCGGAGGGGCGAGTCCCTCTGTATGCACGCACTCTCGCGGAGGGGCGAGTCCCTCTGTATGCACGCACTCTCGCGGAGGGGCGAGTCTCTCTGTATGCACGCACTGGTCGCGGAGGGGCGAGTCCCTCTGTATGCACGCACTGGTCGCGGAGGGGCGAGTCCCTCTGTATGCACGTACTCTCGCGGAGGGGCGAGTCCCTCTGTATGCACGCGCTCTCGCGGAGGGGCGAGTCCCTCTGTATGCGCGCACTCTCGCGGAGGGGCGAGTCCCTCTGTATGCACGCACTCTCGTGATGGGGCGAGTCGTGGAGGGGCGAGTCCCTCTGTTTGCACGCACTCTCGCGGAGGGGCGAGTCCCTCTGTATGCACGCACTCTCGCGGAGGGGCGAGTCCCTCTGTATGCACGCACTCTCGGCGGAGGGGCGAGTCCCTCTGTATGCACGCACTCTCGCGGAGGGGCGAGTCCCTCTGTATGCACGCACTCTCGCGGAGGGGCGAGTCCCTCTGTATGCACGCACTCTCGCGGAGGGGCGAGTCCCTCTCTATGCACGCACTCTCGCGGAGGGGCGAGTCCCTCTGTATGCACGCACTTTCGCGGAGGGGCGAGTCCCTCTGTATGCATGCACTCTCGCGGAGGGGCGAGTCCCTCTGTATGTACGAACTCTCGCGGAGGGGCGAGTCCCTCTGTATGCACGCACTCTCGGGGAGGGGCGAGTCCCTCTGTATGCACGCACTCTCGCGGAGGGGCGAGTCCCTCTGTATGCACGCACTCTCGCGGAGGGGCGAGTCCCTCTGTATGCACGCTCTCTCGCGGAGGGGCGAGTCCCTCTGTATGCACGCACTCTCGCGGAGGGGCGAGTCCCTCTGTATGCACGCACTCTCGCGGAGGGGCGAGTCCCTCTGTATGCACGCACTCTCGCGGAGGGGCGAGTCCCTCTGTATGCACGCACTCTCGCGGAGGGGCGAGTCCCTCTGTATGCACGCACTCTCGCGGAGGGTCGAGTCCCTCTGTATGCACGCACTCTCGCGGAGGGGCGAGTCCCTCTGTATGCACGCACTCTCGCGGAGGGGCGAGTCCCTCTGTATGCACGCACTCTCGCGGAGGGGCGAGTCCCTCTGTATGCACGCACTCTCGCGGAGGGGCGAGTCCCTCTGTATGCACGCACTCTCGCGGAGGGGCGAGTCCCTCTGTATGCACGCACTCTCGCGGAGGGGCGAGTCCCTCTGTATGCACGCACTCTCGCGGAGGGGCGAGTCCCTCTGTATGCACGCACTCTCGCGGAGGGGCGAGTCCCTCTGTATGCACGCACTGGTCGCGGAGGGGCGAGTCCCTCTGTATGCACGCACTGGTCGCGGAGGGGCGAGTCCCTCTGTATGCACGTACTCTCGCGGAGGGGCGAGTCCCTCTGTATGCACGCGCTCTCGCGGAGGGGCGAGTCCCTCTGTATGCACGCACTCTCGCGGAGGGGCGAGTCCCTCTGTATGCACGCACTCTCGCGGTGGGGCGAGTCGTGGAGGGGCGAGTCCCTCTGTATGCACGCACTCTCGCGGAGGGGCGAGTCCCTCTGTATGCACGCACTCTCGCGGAGGGGCGAGTCCCTCTGTATGCACGCACTCTCGGCGGAGGGGCGAGTCCCTCTGTATGCACGCACTCTCGCGGAGGGGCGAGTCCCTCTGTATGCACGCACTCTCGCGGAGGGGCGAGTCCCTCTGTATGCACGCACTCTCGCGGAGGGGCGAGTCCCTCTGTATGCACGCACTCTCGCGGAGGGGCGAGTCCCTCTGTATGCACGCACTCTCGCGGAGGGGCGAGTCCCTCTGTATGCACGCACTCTCGCGGAGGGGCGAGTCCATCTGTATGCACGCACTCTCGCGGAGGGGCGAGTCCCTCTGTATGCACGCACTCTCGCGGAGGGGCGAGTCCCTCTGTATGCACGCACTCTCGCGGAGGGGCGAGTCCCTCTGTATGCACGCACTCTCGGGGAGGGGTGAGTCCCTCTGTATGCACGCACTCTCGCGGAGGGGCGAGTCCCTCTGTATGCACGCTCTCTCGCGGAGGGGCGAGTCCCTCTGTATGCACGCTCTCTCGCGGAGGGGCGAGTCCCTCTGTATGCACGCACTGGTCGCGGAGGGGCGAGTCCCTTTGTATGCACGCACTGGTCGCGGAGGGGCGAGTCCCTCTGTATGCACGCACTCTCGCGGAGGGACGAGTCCCTCTGTATGCACGCGCTCTCGCGGAGGGGCGAGTCCCTCTGTACGCACGCACGCTCGCGGAGGGGTGACTCCCTCTGTACGCACGCACGCTCGCGGAGGGGCGAGTCCCTCTGTACGCACGCACGCTCGCGGAGGGGCGAGTCCCTCTGTACGCACGCACGCTCGCGGAGGGGCGAGTCCCTCTGTATGCACGCACGCTCGCGGAGGGGCGAGTCCCTCTGTATGCACGCACGCTCGCGGAGGGGCGAGTTCCTCTGTATGCACGCACGCTCGCGGAGGGGCGAGTCCCTCTGCACGCATGCCCGCTTGCCGATTGGCGAGTCCTGCTGCACGCACGCCCACTCGCGGAAGGGTAGCCCTTTGTATGCACGCACTCACGCGGTGGGGCGACTCCGTCTGCATGCACGCAGAGGGGCAAATCCTTATGCACGCACGCACTCGCGTTAGGGCAACACCCCCTCTGCTCGCTATTGTGACACGCTATGGTAACCCGTTACCACTCACAAATGACATCATACGTCTTGCGGACTCACGGCACATTCCTCTAATGAATACGCAGCTAGGAAGATAGACTTAAAATAAAATAAATAGAACTTCAAATTTTAGATTTTCACGACTTTATTTAACAATATCCACGAGTGATTTAACGACACTGTATTCTAAATAAACCCGAGCAGGCCCACAGCAGTCAGCAACACGAAAACCATCAACGACACAGCTATGTGCACGTTCTCCTTTAACACACAGCTGTCACTAGGCCAGTCTGAAGGTACCTTAAACAACAGGGTAAAAAATATAAACTAAGAATAATAAATTAAATTCTCTACACTGTTTAGTGGTACTAGGGTTAGGAAAAAATAACCATGGTTCTATTGAGGTACCAAGGTTATGAAAAAGTAACTGTGGTACGACTGCACTGGTGGTAGACTGGGGTACCACGGTTAGGCTGGACAAAGTAACCGTGGTACTACTGGTGGTACGACTGGGGGTACCACGGATACTAAACGGGAGCAACCATACATTAAAAAAAAAGCAGATAACAAATGGGCTAAATCTGCCTGAATTTAATGATACCATACATAGGTACGACTTTGGGCTACTCACGTTTAAGCCAATCGTCTAATCTGCATGATAGTTGAGGCTGGATCAAGTAGAATTCGACCTTTTAAATGTGTGTATTTGCGATGTATGACTCGTGGACCCACTGGCTTTGTACCAGCAGTGCTCGTGCATGATAAATGACTAAATAGTATGAAAACACAATTTTCTATTCACTCGATTATAAAAGGTATAAACGACTGATAAAGAAGTTGATGATGTACCTGCTTGACAGCGAGTAGATGTGGGCTGATAACCAACACTCGACAGCTGATGGCAAAAAGATTGACATTAAAGTTAGGGGTCAAGGCACATTGCCAAGAAGGACATCATATTCACCTCCACAATCCCACTGCTGGGCATAGGCCGGTCAGAGTGTCGCCTTAGGGGCCTCCTCTTCTGTATGCTAGCCACCTCGGTTCTGTGCCAGTCACATCCAGATTTTAGTCGCGACAGTATCTCGCTACAGGACGTCCAACATCTCATCTCCCTTATCTCGGCCACCATTCCGTCGAAATCTTGCCCCATCTACCATTATTTTTTCTAGCTCTGCCAACGAGAACATCCAACCGAAATATGCTGCCAATCTTCATTCCAAGTACCTGACTAACAGGAGAGCCCGCAGCAGGGTCCAGGCAAAGGGCACGCTGGTCCGCCACCTCCGATCGAGGGGTGGCAACAGTTCGAGTACAAACAGTAGCCGCCGCTATGTGGCCCGCCGACGAATCCACCGTAGTATACCGGCATGGTGGTAATCTTTCCAAACAATCAATTTTTGCCTAAAAATATTAATAATTTGGGACAAATTTTGAACAAGAAATTTTGCGTGACCATGAAGTGAGGTACGTCATTCAGATTTCTTCTGTTTTGTTCTGTTTGATGAATTTCGATTATGACAACACGGAGCGCGTTTGATTTTTGAATGGTTGTCAGTTGCTTATATTTTTCTATTTCGGCCAGCATAGAACAGTAACAGTTAGTTTCTTTAACACGTCGACTAGCGTAAATATGCAAAACGCACGGCGAAAGGCCCAGGCACGCACAGCGGTTGCGGTTTTTTAAAATCTTAACAATAAATATAGCCAATAGGGTTTCTGAATTCAGCTGGAGGAAAAAAATCGATCCCATCATAATTGGGAAAAGACTGAGGATGAGTGCTCTTGCGGCCTTGCCCGCGAAAAAAGTTTTAACGGGCATGTTAAAACTTTTTTCGCGGGCAGGTCCTATAATGTTTACCGTCTTAGTTTTCGGAAAAAGATTATTTTTCCCAAGTTTTATGTGAATCGATCTGTAATCGCATGCCGTGCCTGTGGCATATTATATCATCTTTGGCCTGTGGTTGACTGACGTATAGCAATGCGCGCGCAGGTGGTGGAAGGAAGCCGCCAAACAGTCAAATATGAAATATATAATAAATAGATTTTTTTAATTACAAGATTATAACACAAATTAATGTTAATTTGCTGTCAAAAATAATAATTTGATGTAATGAAATCTTTATTTATCATATTTTAACTAACATAGTTTTTGTATTTCACAAAAAAAATTAATTTTGTTTAGACATGAAAACTCTTTGCTGTGGTTAAAAAAAAAACTGTAACGTAAAAAGCACGCGTGCGTTATAAGAAAATTAAAGCGGTGCAACAAAAGCCACTTTATGAGCAAGTTTGAAAAATATATCTAAGGCTTTGTCTAAGGCAGCCCATACACCGCGCCGCATTAGAAGATTTTTCGTAATTAATGAAGATTACATTATAAAAACCTACCTAATAATCCGTCCGTAAAAGTCCGTGTGGTGCCGGACGCAAAGAATTTCACCACCCTATATCTTCTCATGGGTGTCGTAAAAGGCGACTAAGGGAATCACCAGAGGATGGGCAGCAGCGTCCTCCGAGTATTTAACCAACCAACTGCGATCGCCAACCCGCCTGCCAAGCGTGGCGATTATGGCATATCCCCTCATGCAAAGCACAAATAAAAATCGGCCCCTAGTCCCCGGCGGCCCCGCTAGCCCTGGTTACGGTAGCGGCCTAGGTAACGGCGGGGCAGGGGGTGCTAAGAATCCCCGGCAGAGATCCGGCTACCATAACAAAAAAAGACTGGACCTGGCAGCATACAACACACGTACACTGCGGACCGACGAGAAGCTTGTCGAACTCGAGGAAGAATTGAGCAAGTTACGATGGGATATCGTAGGGTTATCTGAAGTCCGAAGAGATGGGGAGGACACGATAATCCTCAAATCCGGTAACTTGCTCTATTTCCGGGAGGGCGACCAACTTTCCCAGGGCGGTGTCGGGTTTATCGTCCACAATCTCTTGTGAACAACATAGTGAAGATCGAGAGTGTTTCGACCAGGGTGGCGTACCTTATACTCAGAATAACCGAAAGGTATTCGTTGAAGGTTATACAGGTATACGCCCCGACCTCGAATCACCCCGACGATGAGGTGGAGACCATGTATGAGGATATCTCGAGAGCCATGCATGGCTCTAAAACTCACTTCACTGTTGTCATGGGAGACTTCAACGCGAAACTGGGCAATCGCTACGATGATGAGCTGCGTGTGGGGCAATTTGGATATGGATATCGGAACCACCGGGGTCATCTACTGGCTGGCTTTATGGAGAAGGAGGGACTCTATATGATGAACTCTTTCTTCAGAAAGCGTGAGCATAGGAAGTGGACCTGGTTGGGCCCTGATGGTGTAACAAAAAATGAGATTGACTTCATTATGTCGACGAAGAAGCAAATATTCAATGATGTCTCTGTGATTAACGCGGTCAAAACCGGAAGCGATCACCGTTTGGTAAGAGGCACATTGAATCTGAACATCAAGCTGGAAATATCTCGACTGATAAAGTCTACGCTCCGTCCAACACCGATCCAAATCCAAAACCCCGAGAGCTTTCAGCTCGAACTTCAGAATCGTTTCGAATGCCTAGGGAGCTCAGTGGACGATTACAACGATGGGTTTGTGGAAACTGTCCATACGGTCGGGTCTAGGATCTTTAGGACCCGTCGTACAAATAGAAACAAAAAGCTCTCTGACCACACTCTTGAGCTTATGGCGGAAAGACGCGAGATGATTCTGCAGTCCTTTGATGATGCGACTAAGTACCGGCAGCTCAATAGACAGATCTCAAAGTCCTTGAAAAGTGACCTACGCCAATTTAATACGGAACGTATTAAAGACGCTATAGAGAAGAACAAGGGCTCCAAAGTCTTCGCAAGAGACCTGTCTATTGGGCAGAGCCAGCTTGCAAAACTGAGGACCGACGACGGCAGAGTCGTATCTTCCAAGCCAGAGCTATTGAAGGAGGTCGAGAAGTTCTATGGACAGTTATACACGTCCACCCGAACACCCGCTGTAAATCGGGCTCACGACCCAAGAGCTCGATTGACCCGACACTATACCGAAGATATCCCGGACGTCAGCCTGTACGAGATTAGGATGGCTCTGAAGCAGCTCAAAAACAACAAGGCACCGGGTGATGATGGAATTACGGCCGAACTCCTGAAGGCGGGTGGAAAACCGATCCTTAAGGCCCTTCAGAAGCTGTTTGATTCCGTCATTCTCGAGGGAAGAACGCCACAGGCATGGAGCAGAGGTGTGGTGGTACTCTTCTTCAAAAAGGGCGATAATGCTCTACTGAAGAATTATAGGCCCATCTCACTTCTGAGCCATGTCTACAAGCTGTTTTCGAGAGTCATTACGAACCGTCTTTCGCGCAGGTTTGACGACTTCCAGCCTCCCGAACAAGCCGGTTTCCGAAAAGGCTTTAGCACCGTAGACCACATACATACGCTGCGGCAGGTATACAGAAGACCGAAGAGTATAACTTGCTTCTTTGTTTAGCGTTTGTGGAATACGAGAAAGCCTTCGATTCGATTGAGACTTGGGCGGTACTACAGTCTCTTCAACGGTGCTAGATTGACTATCGGTACATCGAAGTGTTAAAGTCTTTGTATGAAAACGCCACTATGTCAGTCCGATTACAGGACCAAGCCTCGAAACCTATCCTTCTGCAGCGAGGTGTGAGACAGGGAGATGTGATCTCTCCGAAACTGTTCACTGCTGCATTGGAGGATGTCTTCAAGGTTCTGGACTGGAAGGGGCTAGGCATTAACATAAACGGCGAGTACATCACTCACCTTCGGTTTGCCGACGACATAGTAGTCATGGCTGAGACCATGGAGGACCTCGGTACAATGCTCGATGACCTCAGTAGAGCTTCTGATAGAGTGGGTCTTAAAATGAATATGGACAAGACAAAGGTTATGTCGAATTCCCATATAGCACCCATTCCCGTAAACATCGGAGAATCTACACTCGAAGTTGTTGACGATTATGTATATCTAGGACAAACTGTCCAGCTAGGCAAGTCCAACTTCGAGAAAGAGGTCAATCGTCGAATCCGACTCGGTTGGGCAGCGTTCGGGAAGCTACGCAATATCTTCTCGTCCAAAATACCGCAGTGTCTCAAGACGAAAGTCTTTGACCAGTGTGTGTTGCCAGTAATTACTTACAGTACTGAAACGTGGTCGCTCACAATGGGCCTGATAAGAAGGCTCAAGGTCACTCAAAGGGCAATGGAGAGGGCTATGCTCGGAGTGTCCCTGCGTGATCGAATCAGAAATGAGGAGATTCGCAGGAGAACGAAAGTAACCGAGATAGCCCGAAGAATTGCCAAACTTAAGTGGCAGTGGGCGGGGCACATTGCTCGCAGAACGGATGGCCGATGGGGCAGTAAAGTTCTGGAGTGGCGACCGCGTACTGGAAGGCGCAGCGTGGGTAGGCCCCCCACAAGGTGGACCGACGACCTGGTGAAGGTCGCGGGAATCCGCTGGATGCGGAAGGCACAGGACCGGTCGTTGTGGCAATGCTTGGGGGAGGCCTATGTCCAGCAATGGACGTCTTTCGGCTGAAATGATGATGATGACCTAATAAAACTGGCCGTTACGCTAAAGAAAGAAAAAACAAAACTGACATTTAATTAAAATACACCACCATTGTCAAAATTACTCAGTCTGATATCTGCTTCGACAAAAATTTACAAAAAAAAACTAAAAATTGAAAATTATTAGAAAAAGTAAAAACATTAATCAATTAATAACAAAACACATCAAATATCTTCGAATAAAAATGCCTTACCAGTACGGATGCTATAGGGATTTCAACCTGGGGACGTTTGCAAGGTGTCCAGGTGGCTGCGACCCGCCCATGTGCAGGTGCTGCTGTCAGCCCTGCGTGCAAGGGTGTTGCTGCTGCCCCACAGGACCTTGCTTCAACTGTCATTGATGAAATTGTCAGCAACACCGTGAAGCTGTGCTGTTTTTGTAATAAAAAATGTTGTATTTAAAAGTCGGTTTTTTTTTGTATGCTAAGCTTATGTGCTTATGGTGTAACAACTGTGTGGACGGATTATTCCAGATCTAGATTCCGGGTGAACAGTGGCAACTCCTATTTTTATTTTTTATTTGTTTCCATAAATTACCCACATTCTGAATATAATTAGAACCAAGAACTTTCAAATCTAAGGCCCGTATTACAGAAGCTTCCTCAAGTACAGTTTAAACTCCAATCACCTGATCACTACTTAAGGATAGAATCGTTACTTGAGTATCGGTCTTATTCCAGAACGGTAATTATAAACTTTAATTCAACAACATAAGACACGAATTTGACCTGAAATAGAATAGAAATCTCTACTAAAACGTAATCTGGACCACACTAGATTGATTACAGATCAAATCTCAGCTGAAATTCCGAAACAGGTGACAGTATAAAATAAAACTAAACTCAGCTGAACTGTGATCAATAAATCTCTGCTTGAGGAACGTTCTAAAATTAAAGCTCAACTCAAAACTAGTTTTAAACAGAGATCAAAGCTTGAGTATCGTTCTGTAATACGGGTCTAAGTCTACTTGTGCAATAATCTCAATGATGTATACAAATCAAAACGTGTATTTTGATGGATAATATCATCATCATCATTTCAGCCGAAAGACGTCCACTGCTGGACATAGGCCTCCCCCAAGCATCGCCACAACGACCGGTCCTGTGCCTTCCGCATCCAGCGGATTCCCGCGACCTTCACCAGGTCGTCGGTCCACCTTGTGGGGGGCCTACCCACGCTGCGCCTTCCAGTACGCGGTCGCCACTCCAGAACTTTACTGCCCCATCGGCCATCCGTTCTGCGAGCAATGTGCCCCGCCCACTGCCACTTAAGTTTGGTAATTCTTCGGGCTATGTCGGATACTTTCGTTCTCCTGCGAATCTCCTCATTTCTGATTCGATCACGCAGGGACACTCCGAGCATAGCCCTCTCCATTGCCCTTTGAGTCACTTTGAGCCTTCTTATCAGGCCCATTGTGAGCGACCACGTTTCAGTACCGTAAGTAATTACTGCCAACACACACTGGTCAAAGACTTTCGTCTTGAGACGCTGCGGTATTTTGGACGTGAAGATATTGCGTAGCTTCCCGAACGCTGCCCAACCGAGTCGGATTCGACGATTAACCTCTTTCTCGAAGTTGGACTTACCTAGCTGGACAGTTTTTCCTAGGTATACATAATCGTCAACAACTTCGAGTGTAGATTCTCCGATGTTTACGGGAATGGGTGCTATATGGGAATTCGACATAACCTTTGTCTTGTCCATATTCATTTTAAGACCCACTCTATCAGAAGCTCTACTGAGGTCATCGAGCATTGTACCGAGGTCCTCCATGGTCTCAGCCATGACTACTAAGTCGTCGGCAAACCGAAGGTGAGTGATGTACTCGCCGTTTATGTTAATGCCTAGCCCCTTCCAGTCCAGAACCTTGAAGACATCCTCCAATGCAGCAGTGAACAGTTTCGGAGAGATCACATCTCCCTGTCTCACACCTCGCTGCAGAAGGATAGGTTTCGAGGCTTGGTCCTGTAATCGGACTGACATAGTGGCGTTTTCATACATATACTTTAACACTTCGATGTACCGATAGTCAATCTGGCACCGTTGAAGAGACTGTAGTACCGCCCAAGTCTCGATCGAATCGAAGGCTTTCGCGTAGTCCACAAACGCTAAACAAAGAGGCAAGTTATACTCTTCGGTCTTCTGTATAACCTGCCGCAGCGTATGTATGTGGTCCATGGTGCTAAAGCCTTTTCGGAAAGCGGCTTGTTCGGGAGGCTGGAAGTCGTCAAACCTGCGCGAAAGACGGTTCGTAATGACTCTCGAAAACAGCTTGTAGACATGGCTCAGAAGTGAGATGGGCCTATAATTCTTCAGTAGAGCATTATCGCCCTTTTTGAAGAAAGAGTACCACCAAACCTCTGCTCCATGCCTGTGGCGTTCTTCCCTCGAGAATGACGGAATCAAACAGCTTTTGAAGGGCCTTAAGGATCGGTTTTCCACCCGCCTTCAGGAGTTCAGCCGTAATTCCGTCATCACCCGGTGCCTTGTTGTTTTTGAGCTGCTTCAGAGCCATCCTAATCTCGTACAGGCTGACGTCCGGGATATCTTCGGTATAGTGTCGGGTCAATCGAGCTCTTAGGTCGTTAGCCCGATTTACAGCGGGTGTCCGGGTGGACGTGTATAACTGTCCATATAATTTCTCGACCTCCTTCAATAGCTCTGGCTTGGAGGATACGACTCTGCCATCGTCGGTCCTCAGTTTTGCAAGCTGGCTCTGCCCAATAGACAGTTCTCTTGCGAAGACTTTGGAGCCCTTGTTCTTCTCTATCGCGTCTTTAATACGTTCAGTATTAAATTGGCGTAGGTCACTTTTCAAGGACTTTGAGATCTGTCTATTGAGCTGCCGGTACTTAGTCGCATCATCTGAGGACTGCAGAATCATCTCGCGTCTTTCCGCCATAAGCTCGAGAGTGTGTTCAGAGAGCTTTTTGTTTCTATTTGTACGACGGTTCCTAAAGATCCTAGACCCGACCGTATGGACAGTTTCCACAAACCCATCGTTGTAATCGTCCACTGAGCTCCCTAGGCATTCGAAACGATTATGAAGTTCGAGCTGAAAGCTGTCGGGGTTTTTGATTTGGATCGGTGCTGGACGGAGCGTAGACTTCATCAGTCGAGATCTTTCCAGCTTGATGTTCAGATTCAATGTGCCACTTACTAAACGGTGATCACTTCCGGTTTTGACCGCGTTGATCACAGAGACATCATTGAATATTTGCTTCTTCGTCGACATAATGAAGTCAATCTCATTTTTTGTTACCCCATCAGGGCCCAACCAGGTCCACTTCCTGTGCTCACGCTTTCTGAAGAAAGAGTTCATCATATAGTGTCCCTCCTTCTCCATAAAGCCGGCCAGTAGATGACCCCGGTGGTTCCGATATCCATTTCCAAATTGCCCCACGCGAAACTGCTTCGCAGCTCATCATCGTAGCGCTTGCCCAGTTTCGCGTTGAAGTCTCCCATGACAACAGTGAAGTGAGTTTTAGAGCCATGCATGGCTCTCGAGATATCCTCATACATGGTCTCCACCTCATCGTCGGGGTGATTCCAGGTCGGGGCGTATACCTGTATAACCTTCAACGAATACCTTTCGGTTGTTCTGAGTATAAGGTACGCCACCCTGGTCGAAACACTCTCGATCTTCACTATGTTGTTCACAAGAGACTTGTGGACGATAAACCCGACACCGCCCTGGGAAAGATGATCGCCCTCCCGGAAATAGAGCAAGTTACCGGATTTGAGGATTATTGTGTCCTCCTGAAGAGAGGGTCTTCGGACTTCAGATAACCCTACGATGTCCCATCGTAACTTGCTCAATTCTTCCTCGAGTTCGACAAGCTTCTCGTCGGTCCGCAGTGTACCTACGTGTGTTGTATGATGGATAATATAAACTAATTATTTCAGATTTTTCACTTTATAAATTCGTAGATAAACGGGGGGAAATGGTAGGTACCTATTTTTTTTTTGAATTTTTTTTCATAGGACATAAACAACGCGGGATAAAAATAAATAAAAACTTGTTTTGGAATGTGCAAATGAAGTCCTTTCATATTATATCCCATTGTGAAATAGTAGCCCTTGAAATTTTGACATGCAATTTCGGCTCCTTTCGTGGAGAATATAATTTTTTTTTTTTTTTTTTTTTGCAATAAGGTTGGGTAGGCAATTTCAAATCGATAGCATTTATGCCAAAAAATAATAAAAACAAGGTTAACATAGACATTATGTGGTGGTGTCTGCGTAAAAGAGCAAAGATGCAAATATTCATATTTCACTCTCGGTACGTTGATGTCTATTGATGAGCTGGACGATATCTGTGGTCTAGTGGTTCGAGGGTCGGACTGCTGATGACGAGGTCGTGGGTTCGATTCCCACAAGACACAAATATTTGTGTGATGAACATAAGTGTTTGTTTGTCCGTGTGGTGCCGGACTTAAAGAATAGCATCACCCTTATCTCTTCTCATGGGTGTCGTAAAAGGCGACTAAGGGATTCACCAGAGGATGGGCAGCAGCGTTCTCTGAGTATTTAACCAACCAACTGCGATCGCCAACCCGCCTGCCAAGCGTGGCGATTATGGCATATCCCCCCCTTAATTGGGGGAGGCCTATGTCCAGTAGTCTTGAAAACCAGGCGTCAAACTCGATCTCCACCAGTGGTCATTAAAAGAGGCTGACACTAATACTAAAACATGGATGACGTGATGAAAATTCTGAAACAAATTCAAGACGACCTTGTCGTTCAGAAACAAGAAATGATAAATATGCAGGAAAATATCACTCAAGTTATCAACAATAATATTAATGAGAAATTTACTATGATTGAAAACAGAACAAACAACTTAGAAAAAATAATAAACCAACAACAAAAAACAATAGAAAATTTAGATAGACAGAATAGAAAGAGAAATTTAATATTTTTTGGAGTGGAAGAGACCGAACGTGGACATGAAGATTTACAAGAATTGTTATTATCCACTATCAAAAATGCAATGAAAATTACTATTCAACAGTCTGAAATAGAAATCGTCAGAAGATTGGGTAAGAAAGGAAGCAAAGTCAGACCTGTATTAGTGACGGTAACAACAATGGGGCGTAAAATTGAAATTTTAAAGAAAAAGAAGCACTGAAAAGCTTGTCTATTAGCATTAAAGAAGACTTTCCTCGAGAAGTTTTACTAAAACGTATGAAACTTCAAGAAGAAGTAGAAAAAGAGCGCAAACTGGGAAAAAATGCAGATCTTCGCTATGACAAAATTATCATTCTAAAAGGTAGCCCAAACAATATGAACTCAAAAACAGACACACGTAAGCAAAAACGTTATCTATCTGAATCTCCGGAACACCAAAACACAACCAACGAGATTAGCAATAGTAGCGTAAAACAAATCTCAAAGAAAAATAAAACAAACAGTATCACTTCCTATATGAATACTGCATCGCCAAAAAATATTTCTGAGTCAAGTTCGGCTGACACAAACTCAACTCAAAAAAATGCTTAAAGAAAGTCCCTCCTCGTTCTCCTCCAATCCGGCTGGTCCCCGTGGAGGAAGTAGACCAAAACCCCCCACATACAAACTCAACAAATATTTATCACAATCAGATTTCTGAAAAAAACAAAAACACTAATAATTATCTATATATCTCAAGTCTAAATGTCAGAACCCTACTTCAAGACAACAGAATCACAGAGCTAAAAAATGCACTAAATGGAATCAAATGGGACATAATTGGACTTTGTGAAATTAGAAGGAAGAATGAACTAATAGAAGAATATGATAATTTTATCTTATATCACTCACCAGGCAATAAGGGTAGGAACGGTGTTGGTTTTTTGATAAGAAAATATCTGAAAAACACAATTTTAAGTATGAAAAGCTATTCAAATAGAGTCGCGGCTCTTGTAATTCAAATAAAAAACAACGAAACATGGACCTTCTCTCAAGTATATGCCCCTACAAAGGATTGCAAAGATGAGGAAATTGATTCTTTTTATCAGACTGTAGAGGAAGCGGTTACCTCGGCAAATACTAAAAACATGATCTTGATGGGAGATTTTAATGCCAAAATAGGCAAAGTCCAATATGGTGAGGAAGAAATTCTAGGGAAACACTCGTCTGGCAAGAGAAACGACCGTGGTCAACGGCTGGTAGAATATGCGCTGGAAAACAACTTAAAGATAATAAATAGCATGTTTTGTAGGAAACCTCACAAAAAATGGACATGGCGGTCACCAGATAATCAGTATCATAACGAAATAGACTTCATATTAACGAGTCAATCAAAACAAATTCACAACTTTGATATAATAAATAACCTTAACTTTGAAACGGATCATCGTATGATGAGATGTGCACTGAATCTTAACATGGAAAAAAATAGAAAATTTATAAAATCAAATAGTCAATATTCAAGAAACTTGCCGCCTATCACAGGAGAAACTGGAAAATACTGGGAAAGTAAACTGATGCAGGCCATAAATAAATCATCTGATATCCAATGCCAGTACAATAACTGTGAGTCGGAAATAAAAGCCTTGATTCAAGAATTGCCAAAAAAAGATAAAGAAATTAGAAAACAAGTTAGTACAAAAACATATAAACTGTTGGAAGAACGCAAAGAACTGTACAGATTAAAGAGAACAAAACAAGTACAAACAAAAATCACTCAAGTAAGCAAGGAAATAAATCGAAACCTACGGAAAGACGACAGAATTCACAGACAGCATACTTTTGAGACATATATTCAAAAAACTGGCGCAATTAAGAAAGCTTTTAACGAACTCAGGAATAAATCAGAATGGGCACCCAACTTTAAAAAATAAAGCTGGGAAACAAGTTACAATAAGACCAGAAATATTGAAAGTAGCAACAGACTTCTTCAGCGCTCTATATGAATCCAAGGAATCGCCATCAACAGAATTACAGAATATAAACCACATAGAAAATAATTCAACCTCACACATTAGTGTACTGCAGGCCAAAATCAGACATGCTATCGAGTCACAAAAAAATAACAAAACACCTGGTGAAGATAATATCACAAATGAGCTGCTGAAATCCCTTTTAGAACCACTACAACCCGTTCTCCAATCACTATTTGGCAATATTTTGATGACTGGAGCTACTCCGGAACAGTGGTCTGAGTCAACCATCATACTCCTTCACAAAAAAGGTGACCGAAGCGAACTTAATAACTATCGACCCATCAGTCTAATGTCTAGAGTATATAAGCTGTTTTCTAAACTAATTCTCAATAGAATAACAAAAACTTTAGATGAGAACCAGCCAAGTGAACAAGCAGGCTTTCGCAAGAACTACTCAACTATGGACAAACATACAAGTAGTCACACAGGCGATAGAAAAAATCAAAGAATATAACAAAACACTTTATATGTGTTTTGTTGACTATAAAAAAGCATTTGATTCTTTGAATCATGAGGCAATCTGGGTAACACTCAAACAACAAGGCGTCAACACGAAATATATTACTGTGTTACAGAGTATCTACAAAGATGGCTGCGCTAAAATTAGGCTAGAAAGAGAGGGTGAGAAGTTTCCTATAAGAAGAGGCGTGCGGCAAGGTGACCCATTATCACCTAAAATATTTACAGCAGTTTTAGAGAACATTTTTAGAAAACTTGACTGGACAAAGAAAGGATTAAGAATTAATGGTGAATATCTAAGCCACCTTCGCTTTGCAGATGACATAGTTGTCTTCATTGAAAACTTGACAGATTTGGCAGCCATGTTAAATGAATTAACAGTAGAAAGTAAAAAAGTGGGCCTGTCTATTAACTTCACAAAAACCAAAATAATTACAAACAGTGAAGTAAAGTATCCCATAATAGTTGAAGGTCAGAACATAGAATTTGTCACGGAGTATGTTTATCTGGGTCAATCTGTTTCATTTGAACGCCATACTGAACAAGAAGTACAAAGAAGAATCGCTATAGCATGGAAAAAATATTGGGGATTGAAAGAAATAATGAAAAATAAATCGATTAATATTAATATAAAGAAAAAGCTCTTCGAGATAGCAATCCTACCTTGCTTGACGTACGGTTGTCAAAGTTGGTCACTAAGGAAATGTGAAGAAGATAAACTTGCAATATGTCAACGTAAAATGGAAAGGAGCATGTTAGGGATTAAATTATCACAAAGAATAAGTAACCAAGATATTAGAAAAACGACCAAAATGACTGATATTGTGGAAAGAGTGAGAGCGCTGAAATGGAACTGGGCGGGTCATATATGTCGGATTCCCAATGATAGATGGACCAAAAAAATTATCGAATGGATCGCAAGAGATGGAACAAGGTCGCGAGGACGACAAAAGAAAAGATGGGCAGATATATTCATACAAAGGCAGGGACCACACTGGATGACCAAAGCCAGAGACAGAAAGTACTGGAAACAAATGGGGGAGGCCTACGCCAAAGAGCGACTACTACTTAGCAATATGATATATTTTATTACATTTATATTTATTTATTACATTTATATTTATTTATTACATTTATATTTATAATTAACAGATTATAATATCTTACTAAAAAAAAATGTTAGGAAACTTAATCAAAATTTAGTATTTGTATAAAAAAATAATTTAATTTACACTGCAACTTAGAATTTAATTTTTATTAAAAAAAAATTATTAATGAATTTTGATTTTTTTTTATAATTTATTAAATCTTATTATTAATTGAATTTATAATAAATTAAGAAGGAAAAATCTGATCATGTGCATGCTCCAAACATTTATAAGAAAAATGTTAGTTGGTAGTAGAATAAATGGCTTTTTTATTTTTTTATTAATTAGTTATGTCCAGTAGTGGACGTCTTTCGGCTGAAATGATGAACATAAGTGTTTGTGTTGGTCTGGGTGTTTAAGCTCTGCTTAGTTTGGGACTAGATGGTGCTGTGTAAAAATGTCTAAAAATTATTATTTATATTAGCTCTCGTAAATTATAAAATTTGTTTCTATGAGGTATCAGGTCGATGGGTGGTACGGAACCTTTGTTGCGCACAGACATAGTAAATATTTTTTACAATGCGGTTACGGTTTTTTGTTTTATTCACGTTTAAAAATATAAATCCACTCGACATCCTGAATCCTGTATAACGTAATAATATATAACTATTGTGTAGGATTCAGAATAGAAAAAACCGGCCAAGTGAGAGTCGGACTCGCGCAGTAAGGGTTCCGTACCAACCATCGACCTGATACCACATAGAAACTTATTTAATTTACGATAGTTCATCAAAATACATCAACGCACCCTGTGCAAAATTCGAATTTTTGCATCTCTTTCTTACGCAGGTACCTCTACCTACATATGTTTGTATGCCCTATTTTTAGTATTTGTTGCTAAACTACATAGTATGCACTAATAAGACCTAGTTTGACGTGGTATGTATTACCGTTTTGAAGATAGAGCAGGAACTAAAACATCGAAAAAAAAACATGTTTTTATAGCTTTCTTGCATGGTTTTAGGCTTTTTTATTTTTAGTATTTGTCGTGTGTGTTTCAGTTCAGGTTATAGTAACACATGTTCTGAGAACATTTCAACCGGCTACCTATTACCGTTCAAAAGATACAGCCCTGTGACAGGCAGACAGACGGACGTACGCATGGACAGCGAGGAATAGGGTCCCATTTGGCACCCTTTGGTTACGGAACCCTGAAAACCAATTTGTGGTGTGGGAGCACCATTATGAAACTGACACAAACTCTCCATCTTTATGATTTCGACATACCACAGTAACACCGACATCCGTGTCACTGCCATTGCTTGGAAACACCTACAGAGAAACAACAGTTGAGATAACATCGGTTCAAGAACTTAACAATACTCCATAAATGTTGATCTCATCATCATCATTTCAGCCGAAAGACGTCCACTGCTGGACATAGGCCTCCCCCAGGGGAGGATAAGCCATAATCACCACGCTAGGCAGGTGGATTGGCGATTGGAGTTGGTTGGTTATATACTCAGAGAACGCTACTACCCATCCTCTGGTGAATCCCATAGCTAGTCGCCTTTCACGACACCCATGAGTGAATAATTTTGTTGGTCTAAGGGAAAAATATATACCTATGGGCGTACTGAGCCAGTAACAGTCGCAGGTTCGAATCCTGGTCGTGAGCGATTTTTTCTTTCCACAATTTAAATCGTTAGATTTCGCTTCGCATGCGTAAATGCGTTAAAATAATAAAATAATCATTTAGGTACGTACATAAAAATAGATAAAGCCCTACCAAGATTTTAAGATTGATTACTACATGAGGCCAAAATGTCACGGTTAATAGGAATGTACGAAAATAAACAGCGACTTTGTACGGGGGCGACGTTCGTGGAACGCGACCCTCGCCATGGCATTCTGTGAAAACGTACCCGCATCTATAAAAAACTCCGCTCTATCCTGACCTACGACAATATTATATATCAAATATAACTGAGCTCTATCTAAAATGGTTATAGTCTTCTGTATTAATTTGGAAAAATTGAGGATTTACAGAAACAGGTCAAAGACCGCGCAGACACGCAAGTTGACCCAGGTTTATAGTTGTAGATATTCCTGAATGGCTTAAAGTAATTAACCTTATTATCAATTTAAAATAAGTTAATTAATTAATAAAAAAAAAATCAAATAAATTTTTCATTCATTCATTCATTAAACTGGAAGGCACATGTTCAGGCAGTAGGAATGCACTAAATTGAATCAGTTTTCCTATGCACAGCATTCATATTATGATTCATATTAACAGCATCCTAAAAACGATAGCAGACAGGTGGGACAGCCCCATACTGGGACATTGGATACGCCGACATGCCCCTGTGGCGTAATTCTTAAATAATTAATTTTGTTCACTGGTAGTTTGTAGATGTAAGTGCTAACATTAGTTTCCAAGTTGTTTGTATACCTACTAACTAAATGGACTTACAGCCTGAAATAAAAGATTTAAATGCTCTCTATATGCTTGCAAAACTATTTCTACAGTATTGATGGCATATCATGCTTATGTGGTATCGGCATTGAGATATGGATAGATTTTTTGGGGAAATTTGACAGAGAGACTGTTTTTAAATCCCAAAAGAAATGTATCAGGACAATCTGTAAAATACATTTAACTGAAGTATTCTGACTTTATCATGCTTATACATTTACGAATGCGTTTTGTTCCTTGTTCGAAGTAACTGCATGTTACCATTCAACAACGTGTATCAGAAATGCGTGGTCATATAGGAAGAGCTTATTCAGGGGATGATATCTGTTATAGTAATAAAGTCCGGGACTGCCAAGCAGGGCCGGATTAACCATGCCGGGGCCCTTAGGCAATGCAATTCTAGGGGCCCCTTTTCAGCCGTTTGAAGATCATCAGCTCTTTTCAAGTTGATGAAGGGATTACGGTAGCAAAACTCACAAAACGCTATTGCAGATGAAGCATTTCAAAACTTGTATCGTATCATCGATATTATTAGTTCTACTACTCGATACCAGATGGATCTTTTCCGTGGGTATGAAATATTTCATAAACTGACCGCATGCGTCGAAAAAAAGCAATAATAACTACCTATTGCATAGAGGATACAAATCAAATTAAATTTTCACTGTATAAAACATTTTCAATTACATTTGTAATATGCATTTTTTTCAACGTTTTTATTCATGCTCTATCTTCAAAACTGTAATACATACGAGCATCAAACTTGGTTTGATTACCTATAGTGCATATTATGTAGTTAAGCGAAAAATAATAAAAATTGGGTAAACATTGACATATGTGGTGGTACCTGCGTAAGAAAGAGATGCAAAAAATCATATTTCGCTCACGCTGCGTTGATGTCTTTTGATGAACTCTCGTAAATTAAATCAGTTTATATGGAGTATCAGGTCGATGGGTGGTACGGAACCATTACTGCGTGAGTCCACTCGCACTTGGCCGGTTTTTATGTCACAGTGTTGTCTTAGGTTGTTCTGCATGGCTTCCAAGTTGTACAACAAATTACTACGTTACTAGTTTACTACCTAATGCAGTAATGACGTATACTTTTAAATTACGCTTTTGTTTGGACCTCTTCGTTCCATTTAAAGAATAACTCCAATATTAACTCTACTGTTAGTAGGTACCTACCTATAACTACATCGCTGTGCGATGATTTTTGTATAGGTAGGTAGGTTACATCGGTACATCGCTGTACGATGAATAAAAAATTACAGTTTTTAATGTCTCGTGTAAAATTAATCAATATGAAGTTAGCTGGTTTGCGAATTAAGGTATCGATTTTTTATTTATTTTATTGTCATCTGATTTTGTACCTAGGTACCCATATTCGCAAAATATCAAATAATATAATAACGATTTTATTTGAAACTAGCGGTTTTGAAACGTTACTTATTCCAAATTCGCCGTTATTATTAAAATGCAGCGGTTGCTAAAACCGTTGCAATATCCAACTGCAAGCTAAAAGGGTGGTTATGTTTTTACAGTTTTTGAGCCTCGATTGTTTCTTTGTAATATGTACCTTTTAGTTTTTAATAGGTACTGTGCTCATGTTTGTTATAACTTTAGTTGTATTTGTATGGTGTGCAAAGAATAAAGTAGGTACCTATACCTACTCTATCTATCTGTCTACCTTCCTGCGTAAATAATTATGAAACTCGTAAATAATTAGGTACAGTTGCTGCAAAATTCCCGACCGCGAACCGGTCTCATGCACGAAGCGGCAACGTCTTGCTCACGCGACTGCCGCGTCCCGCGTCGGCCGCGCCGCGTCGCTCTTTCAAGTTCAGTAGCGTTTCCGCGACTAAGAAGCGATAACGTGTATCATCACCTATTGAAACTGCTAGTGCTAACTGTGTAATCGCCAAAAATAATGCCGCGACCTACATGTAGTGTTTGGGAACATTTCCTAATAGTCTCTGAACATGATAACAAAAAACACGTTACGTGCAATTATTGCAATGCGCAATATAAATATGCTCAGGCTTACAGACTGAAAGAACATTTAGTGAAATGCAAAAACTGTCCTAAGGATATTAAAAAAAGAATTAGACTCAAAACTAGAAAAGATGTGTTTTCAATATCTCTGCTTTCTTCATCTACGGTAGCGGAAACCACATGTACGAGTTCATTGGAATCAACCCCGCGGACACTGAATATATCGAACACGGTAATATCATATGAGTTTCCTCAGCCACCTTCGGTCGCACCTACATTAGCTGAACCTGCATTGCAATATACTCACGAAGACGTAGACACTGTTTTACGCCAGCGGTGCGGCAGCGTACAACTGTCATTGCTAGAATCAAAGCACTGGCAAGATGTTTTTAAACTTGTCCAACCCTCAACAGTCAACAACCTAACAGTTCCGTCTAGACATCGCGGTGCAGACCGCGTCACCTGCGTCACCCGCGCCCCGCCACCGGCCGCCAGCGCCGTCACCCGCACCTCCCCACTACCGCACGATGTGGCAACGTTGCGTCGTGCGTAATGTGCGCTATGAGCTTCAACATCTAAGCGCGAGATAGGTACCCAATTACTTAATTCGGAAATAATCATTTCAAAATAAAGACATCTACGCTGAAGAGAAGACTCTCATGAAAGTTGCTTTACATATAAAATAAAATAACAATGTTTTAGCCATTACAAGCAATCGAAAGTGGATAATAACGGTTATAATCGAAAAAAAACTAACCGCCCGGCATATAACCTTCGCTTCGCATCTGTACCTAGGGTTGCCAACTGTTTTCCGGGAAAATATAGGACTTTTCAGGCCAAGAAATGAAAAGTATAGTATTCTGAAAGAAAATATAGTACCTATTTTAGGGAAAAGATCGAGATGATTTATCGCAAGCAGATTTTTTCAGGTTTTTTTGCGAAAACATGGTGAATTTTCAGAGCGTTTTAGGTTTTACTCTTTACCCTGAGTGTTTAAAAAATTTACCTCAGTTATAGTAGGTACTTATAAAGTAATTAGCAGTTAGGGGGCATTCATTTATTACGTAAGACTATTTTAGCTAGTTTTTGACCCTCCTCCCAGCTCCTCCCCTACTATAAGAAAAAGTAATAACAGGCCGACCCCCTCCCGCCCCTGTTTAATATTTATTACATAAAAATCTAAAGGAAAAAATGAATACACGTTTGGTTTGCTTTAATGTTTATTTTTCAAAGTAACAATTTTCAGCCATTTTTATTTGTATTTTATTTTGTATATTTCAAAGTTTATGTTTTATCATCATCATCATCATCATTTCAGCCGAAAGACGTCCACTACTGGACATAGGCCTCTCCCAAGTGTCGCCACAACGACCGGTCCTGCGCCTTTCGCATCCAGCGGATTCCCGCGACCTTCACCAGGTCGTCGGTCCACCTTGTGGGGGGCCTACCCACGCTGCGCCTTCCAGTACGCGGTCGCCCCTCCAGAACTTTACTGCCCCATCGACCATCATTTCTGCGAGCAATGTGCCCCGCCCGGAGCACATTGCTCGCAATTCTTCGGGCTATGTCGGTCACTCAAAGGTCAATAATGGAGAGGGCTATGCTCGGAGTGTCCCTGCGTGATCGAATCAGAAATGAGGAGATTCGCAGGAGAACGAAAGTTTATGTTTAATTTTATATATTTCAAAGTATAATTTTAACTTTGCGCATTTTTGTGATCTTACGTAAGAACTATCAAGACTCCCTCCTACCCCCTTGTAAGAAAAAATAAGACATGGTCGAACCCCTCCCCCCCTAAATCGCTTTACGTAATAAATGAATGTCTGTGTTGAAGTTTTAATAAAAATTAAAGTTTACCTATAGAGCTAGTAGGACTGGCTACTACCTACATGCACAGTAGCGGATCCAGGGGGGGGGGGGCTAAGGGGCTCAAGCCCCCCCCAAAAGCATCTGGGTCCACCCCTGATAAATAATCTCAAATTAAACTTGATATTATCCTACTTTCTTAACCGATAGTCCGCGAAAGGATCAAACGTGGTCCGCGCAACGCAATGAAATGACACTGTTCCATTTTCCATTGTCACTAGGGAAAATTTAATTAATTATTTCCACGAGTCCGGTTCCTATTCCACAAACTCACTTATAGTGTCACAAAATGCTACATAATTTGAAACCACCAACTCTGCTTGGGCATTTGTAGGTATTAGGTACTTTTTTAGGGTTCCGTAGTCCTACAAGGAACCCTTATAGTTTCGTCATGTCCGTCCGTCTGTCCTAATCCTTCACAGCTTAATAACTTCTACAATTATAAACATAGGTAAATGAAATTTTGTTAAAAAATGGTTTAGATATAGATCTCAATTTTAAAAGAATAAAAAATCTTGATAACGTCAAAGGATAACGTATTTTAGGGGTGGCGCCCGTACATGTGAATTGGAGATGAAAATTTTTTTTTCGCTGCACCCCCTCGTGTGGGGTATCATTGAATAGGTCTACTAAAATGAAGGTAATGTTTCATACATCACTTTTTTTTCAGGTGTACCATCTGCGAAATATAGCCCACCAAAGTGGCTTACAATGTGTCCCCCCCCTGCCATTTCCAAACTATGCAACGTAGAAACTTGTAATCTTCCACGGTGATAGACTTTTATAAAAACTCTCTTTTAAAATTATTTCGAGTATAATGTGATCATAAATTTTCGAGTTATAGTGAGAACACTGAAAAATACTTAAGACGTCCTAGATCATAGGTCATTGACCTTAGATAAAAATGATCTTAGCAAATAATGCTCCTTTAGTTACTTTCTATTTAAAAAAATCACAAAATGAAACTTTGTGTTATACCGATAACACAAAGTAACAGCGCCACCTAGCGTGTGTGTTTCATATCAATATATGAAACACTTCTTAAATTTAGCGCTAGGTGGCGCTGTTTGCAAAAACTAAAATAGCAATGATTAATATTCGATTTGATTCGTTTGTAATTAGACCAGTAGGTCCTAGGGTTATAGGGTTCCTGAAGTATAAGGAACCCTATAATACTGCATGGGCCGACATGCTCTTGGCCGGTTTTATTTAAATGAATCAGTAGGTAAATGAATGTTGGTCTGTTAAGTCTGATAGCCCGTATACCTACGTAACTTTTGGTATCACTGGGTAGTAATTTCGACATAGGTAGGTAGCGGTACATAAAACGTTTCAAATTCGTCAAAGATATAAGATTTTTATTTGTTCAGAACCAAAATTATAATGAAAAGTGATTATTATAATTATTTAAATTATAGGGAAACACTAGTAAAAGTAGTAAGTAGGTAGGTACCTACGTTGTAAATGTGTACTAGAGGGACCCTACAAAAAGCCAGAAGTAGCAGTACCTAAGTAACGTACCTACAAACTTCAGACAGTTTTATAACTACCCGAACGACGACGTGGCACGACATGAAAAGATGCTGCGGCATCGGCATCGCATTTTTATCGATTCTGAAAAATCGATTAATCACAGAGAATGAATTCCCTGAATGATTGAGTCGATATCAGAAGAAGCTCATAACGAACGATTTACGTGATTATCATCACGGGAATACTTTATATTTATGAGTTTTGGAAATCCAAGAACTAACTTTACGATTTCTACGTAAAAATCATAAAATGCGTAATGGTTGTTAAATACATGCGAAATCCATTAAAAGAGAAGTCGAGTGACGAAATACATTTTATCACGGGTACATCGCTCGGGACTTCCGGTCGCCATTATCTGATGTGGACGTGAACAAAATGACCGCACTTCCGGTCCTGCACACCTTGATGCTTTTCAAGAGAAATTGTAAGTGCTGAATGAACAGGTTATTTTACACATTCTTTAATTATTATTAATGAGTGCATCTTTGTCGTGAAGGCTACCGTCTACAACTGCGTAGACTAGGTACCTTGATAGGTTACGTCTCGCTACTTTGTCAGATAAATCAGATGAGACTCTCAGTCTTTGTTTTTTTTCAAATCGCGGTTTTAACCATTAACTACATACATATTTTTACCATACATGTGATTGCGTGTCTTCTTTAGGGTTCCGTATTCCTACAAGGAACCCTTATAGTTTCGCCATGTCCGTCCGTCTGTCCTAATCCTTTACAGCTTAATAACTTCTACAGTTATAAACATAAGTAAATGGAATTTTGTTAAAAAATGGTTTAGATATAGATCTCAATTTTAAAAGAATAAAAAAATCTTAATAACGTATTTTAGTGGTGGCGCCCATACGTGTGAAAAGGAGATGAAAATTTTTTTTCGCTGCTCCTCATCCTGTGGGGTATCATTGAATAGGTCTACTAAAATGAAGGTAATGTTTCATACATCACTTTTTTATCAGGTGTACCATCTGCGAAATATAGCCCACCAAAGTGGCTTACAATATGTTCCCCCCCCTGCCATTTCCAAACTATGCATCTTAGAAACTTGTAATCTTCTACGTTGATAGACTTTTATAGAAACTCTCTTTTAAAATTATTTCGAGTATAAATTTTTGAGTTATAGTGAGAAAACTGAAAAATACTTAAGACGTCCTAGTTCATAGGTCATTGACCTTAGAGAAAAATGATACTATCAAATAATGCTCCGTTAGTTACTTTCTATTTAAAAAAATCACAAAAAGAAACTTTGTGTTATATTGATAACACAAAGTAACAGCGCCACCTAGCGCTAGATTTAAGAAGTGTGTCATATCAATATTATGACACACTTCTAAAATTTAGCGCTAGGTGGCGCTGTTTGCAAAAACTAAAATAGCAATGATTAATTTTCGATTTGATTCGTTTGTAATTAGACCAGTAGGTCCCAGGGTTATAGTGTTCCTTAAGTATAAGGAACCCTATAATACTGAGCATGGCCCGACATGCTCTTGGCCGGTTTTATATATTATAGGTTGGCGAAACGAGCTAAAGGCCCACCTGATGTTAAGCGATTACCTTTGCACATAACAACTTCAATATCACCTAGGCTGTTGATGTTGCCTAAATGTTACCGCAAGTCGATTCGCTAAACTGAGACATGAAGATGGAAACTCTCCATTTCACCGGCACCTAGGCCGATTCACTCATCTATCGTCCGGTGCACCATAGGCTGTCAGTCCCGCTATCAAATTGCTGACTGGCCAATCTTTTTCAATGGCATGAGCTATATTATTGTATTTCCCCAAAGACATTAAAATATGTATTTAGTTGAACTACATTTACGGGACTTTTTGCGCGTAAAGTCCCGTAAATATAGTTCAATATGTATTTAGTTGTTTAACTTGCCACTAGCAAGTGTGTTGAAATTTTTTAATATAAGAAAACAGCTGTTAAATATCGCGCTCGCCATTAAAATAATCTCGCAGCACTTGTTTGGCGAATACTCATGAATTTTGGTGGTATAGCGATTTATGATGATGACAGTTATTCCTGGATTGAGATTTATTAAAACGAAAAGTTCTCTAACTCTAGAGTAATTTGTGATTTTATTCGCAGGATAAAACTTATACAAGTTTGGTCGAATAAGTATTAGGATGGTATTAGGTCGTGGCGCATTCGCCAGATCAGGCATTGGTCGTGGTCCACCTGCTCAGTTCACCTGGGTGGACCACGGGCACTTTTTATTGCCTGAAGTTCACCTTAATGATAAGTGACAGAAAATTTTAAAACGTCGATGGCCCGTGGTCCACGTATAAAAAGTACGAGGTCGTGGTCCACTTGCTCAGTTCACCTGGGTGGACAACGGATATGTGTATGCCCTTACGGGACCCTTATGGGAACAAGTTTTCCATCCATCGCAACAAAGTTTGGAGAGTTCCAAAGCTAGTGCGTCCCATTATTTTACTCGCATTAGCTCTGAGGAACTTTAGACAACTATTAGATAACACCAACATTTTACTTTCAGGAAATTCCAGTAAAAAAAGAGAAGTCAAGAGAGCAGTTACAAGATTTAGAAGTGACTCTAAATGAGGACTATGATGAGGCTGAAATGAACGATTACCAGGGTGTTGATGCCACTGATGATGAACAGAAACTATCATTTGATGATCGCGGCACACAGAAAACATTTTTTTCTACAAGGCCATCAGAACGAAGAAGAAGAAATGAAGAGTCGATGGTCAGTGAAGAGAACACAGTCCAAAATGAAAACGAATTTGATTTATTCTGCAGAAGCCTGGCAGTACAGCTTAAGAAAATGCCCCTGGACAGAGCATTAATGTGTCAACAAAAACTCCAAGCTGTAATGACTCAGGAACGTCTTAAATATATTAATGACTCAATTGGGGATCCACTCGAAAATCAGCGCTAACACTAATGTTCAGCAAAATGCTAAACGTGAGACATAATCAGCGTCGTTAGCTTGGGGGGGCTGGCCGTGGGGTCGGCTGCCAGCATGCAAATCTCAAGGGGGTGCACTCGAAGACCCGCAGCCTGCAAGCCGCTGGGGCACGGGCTATTAAGAACTTTGCTTTTCTCTTGATACAAAACAAATTTTCGAGGGTACAAAATTCTTATTTTGCCCTGGGCGTAAGTTTTGGAGGGCGCAAAATTCAAATTGTGCTCTGGGTGTCAGTTTTGGGGAGTGCAAAATTCAAATATTGCCCTGGGTGTATGTTTTGGGGGCGCCCTGGGCGCTCATAACCTTAGTTAACTACGACACTGGAATAGTAGTTTATGAAACTGTTGCATAATAGGGGTTATTAAAACACGAGTGTGAGTTTAAAAACCGAGCCGTAGGCGAGGTTTTTAATAGTATCACACGAGTGTTTTAATACCTAATTATGTCAGTTTCATACACTATTTTATCTACACTCATACAATTTTAAATAAAATACATAAATAATATTTATCTACACTCGTATCGTAAAATTCGAATTAAGAACTCGAAAGTAATGTCATAATGACATACTTTTCGCACATGCACCTGTAATGAATTTAAAAAGTTTCATTACGATACAGTTTGCTGAACAAAACAATGCGGTAATTTAATTTTTTTTCCATAACCGCACACTTCAGCCCAACTAAGGAGTTTTTAATGCCACTTCGACCCAACCAAGGAGTTTTCAAACCTTTTTTTTAGCAGTCGTACAGTTTGGCACCTATGAGTACACAAAATTCAGGGTGGCGCCACTAGTCATACCTACATTGAAAATTATCGTTTAAAATCGCGTTTTTGGCAGAACTTTGGATTGTCATATTGCTTTTAATTATATTTAAGTGTTGATAGGCATATATTTTGTATGATAAAACAGAGACTGACGGAATCCTGACAAAGATAGAAAATTAGTTCCGATTATAATATTTACGCTGGACTATACTTTATTATATGTGTTGGCGCACGCTAGGGCGCGTGCGCGGCCGCGTGCCATGGCCTACTGGATTTGGTCATCGTTACTTGTAAATTTATTGTAATTGTTTACGTTATTATTATGGTTTTGCATAGAATTAAACTGTGTGGTTTTGTATGTCTAAAGTTTTATTCTGGGCAAAAATATCTGACTACAGCAGTGATACTGAACTGAGGAGAATATGACCCGGCCAGAATTTCTGGATGCAGCAACGTAAATGACGAACAATCTTTTACCAGAAAAATCAAGAAAAACTACGAAAATGTTACCAAGATTTTGACTTTGGTATTTTATTTAAAATTGTATGAGTTTAGATAAAATTGTGTATGAAACTGACATAACTATGTATTAAAACACTCGTGTGATACTATTAAAAACCTCGCCGTTATAATAACCCCTGTTATGCAACAGTTTCATAAACTAAGTACTATTTTACTTTAGAACTCACCGCCAATAGCTATCATTGGAAAGCTCTTTTGATGTTTGCAGCTAATAAGATAATTTTATTTTACTTAAGACTCTTATGAGCTACTGTGCCAATCTCAACGTTAATTGTTTTTTTAATGGAAATATAGAAGTTATTTTGTTTTTGTTTCATCACCCAGTATTTTCATGTCAAAGTACGGTGATAATGTTGAATTATTACACAGTAAAATGTTTTGAATAATCTCCGTCTTTTTTACTGATTTAGAGGTACCTACAAATTTGATATTATACTAATATTCAATAAAATAACCAGCCAATATGTTGATATTTGGATACAAAGAATATTCGATATTATGAACGTTCGATCAAACAAGCATTCGATATTTTGAACACTGGATGTATTGAGCGTTCGATATTTTGAGCATTCGATATTATGAACGTTCGATTTTTTGGACGTTCGATATATAGTGTTCGATCAAATGACGTTCGATGTTTTGTAATTCGATATGGTGTAGGACATCCGCTCCATACAATGTTAAACTATCTCTAGTAGGGTAAATCGTGGACAGATAGGATATTAATTTTGGCCGTTACACGATAAGTAAGTCTATCAAATGCAATAAATCACGAAAGTTACGTTTTCGTGTTCACCACAAATCAGTCTGTTAATGTCCATACACTCCATCTTACGGCCAAAATTAATATCCAATCTATCCACGATTTACCCTACTAGAGATAGAAATTTGACATATTTTGTATGGAGCTTATGTCAAATTTCTATCTCTAGTAGGGCAAATCGTGGATAGATTGGATATTAATTTTGGCCGTAAATCTTCTTCCTCTTAATCCATCCATTACTTTCCCACTACTGGGCACGGGCCTCTTCTCAGAATAAGAAGGTAAGGTCTTAGTCCACCACGCTTGAGTATGACTACGAGGACATGTATATCCTCGTGTTCATACTGGTATGACAAACTAGTATGACCACAAGGAAACAGCGCGCTGGCCTAGTGCGGGTTGGCAGACAACACTCCATACCCACATCAAACTCCTTTTTCCGCTGGAGGTCCCTTGTTCACTGTGACTACATCTAGATACAACCCACTTTGGTTTAGCAGAAAATTTTATGCTCCCAAAGGCTCACACCTCACGGATAAGTGTTATTATTATGGTCTTACCGCTTATTCGAATTTAAAACTGAAATACTAGCGAATAAAAAGACTTAAAATAGACAAAACAGACTCATTTATTCACAGATCGGCATGACATGTCGAAACCTGTGGTCGAAACAATCACTTTTGGTTCAAACGTCAAGGACAGCACCTCGGCGCGTACCTCCAGCTGTAGGTGCCGAAGGGTCGGCCACAGGGACCCCTGCAGACCCCGCCACAGGGCCCACAGAAAGGGGCTGGGTACGCAAGCCCCGCCGTCTGACAGTTGCAGGGAGTGCCACAGCAGCAGGGTCCTCCGCCACAGTACCCGCACGGTCTACAGCTTCCACAGCTCCCGCAACCAGCTCCGCAGCCCCCGCGAGGTCCGCAGCCTCCACAGGGACCGCAGCCTCCGCAGGGACCGCAGCCTCCACAGGGACCGCAGCCTCCGCAGGGACCGCAGCCTCCACAGGGTCCGCAGCCTCCACAGGGTCCACAACCTCCGCAACACATATTGTAAAACTTTGAGAGAAAATGGTTAGAAAATCAGATTTTTTGATCTTTTTCACTATTTTTACTATTTTTATAAAATTATCGGATTTTTTAATAAATTAGAATAATGGTGGCACGGGTGGCACAGAGAAAATAATCAAATGGTGGTCTATCAAAGATAATATAATACGAGTGGTCTATTTAAATCTATTTTTGACTGATTTTTGATGAATGGTACGACATATGTCAACACAGCATTTCCGCGAATTCTATGATTTCTAGCAGCCAGTGTGATGTCCAAGAAGTTCTTTCGTATACAAACTCATTGTTTACAAAACAATAAGTTTTGTTTGTTTTTCATCATCATCACCCTTATCCCAGTTTTCTTGGGGTCGGCGCAGCATGTATTCATCTTCTTTATTAGCCGTCATCTCAGTGTTCACTTTCATTCTATTCATGTCATTGTTTACACAATCCATCCGTGTTTTCTTTAGTCTACCTCTTTTCTTAATAGCCATCCACATTCATACTTAAACTTTCTTCGAAACATGCTCTTCTTTCCTCATCACATGTCCATACCATGATAGTCTGTTGCTACTCAATTTTTCCGTCACTGGCGGTACTTTCAGACAAAAAGAATTTTAACAAAGAAGGTGATATTTAGAAGAATAGAAAACCGTGAGAAAACAAAAGCGTCATCACTTGAATAAAAATCTAAATTTAAATTTACCATACGTCATTGGTGATTACGTCATTATTTACATAAAAAATCTGTTGTGTTCAGCAAAGAAAATCTCAAAAAAAAATCTTTTTATACCTAGTATATATTAATATTTGTAGTAAAATTCAGTAAGTACCTCTATTTTTTGTTGTGTTCAACCTATAAAACCTATTATTATTTTAAGTAAATACCTTCAAGCTGGCAAGAATAGCGGAACCGTCCACAGCTGATGATGACCTGACCTGAAGAACTTTGATTATAAAGCTGAAGAAGGCAATTAGAAACTAAAGACGGGTATCGTGGCTACTTAGAAAGGGCCAAGCTCTAACAAAGTACCACAATGGTTAAAATACCTACTAAGTATTTTATAAATAAATAGGGACTGGTCTTTTCAGATAAAATCTCGCGATGCCTGTACGTAACTGCTGTGTGGGGTGCCAAGGCCCGATGGCGGGGCCATGTTGCGGGGGTCCCTGTGCCTCTCGCATGGACTGCGGCACGGGGCCTTGCTGTGTTCACTCCATGGGTTCGTGCTGTTCACCGTGCTGCGGAGGAATTGGCTGCTTGCATGGGTCAGACACTTTCGTATTAAAATCGATGTCCACAAAAAGTACAAAGAGCTCCAGTTACAGGCACCATATTGTCGACACAGTCTGGGGCCTTACTCCCGACTGGATTGAGTGATGTATCAATCGAATTTAAATTCGAGTTAGTGTCAAATCGTACCGCATTTTCTGGGAATTGACATTAGCTCGCTTTGGTTCAGAGCTCGATCCCGTTGGGAGTAACGCCCCTGGTTTGCTCAAAACGTTTTTGTAAAAAACTGAAAACAACGACGGCGACGTGAAGGCCACACGGCATGTTTAAATCGATCGGTATATAATGAAAGCCATTTCAACAATCACGTTCCTTTTCGCCGCACCAGATACAAGCTTATCTCCTTGCAATGTAAGAAATGTTAACCGTCTTCTGTCTGTTTTTCCCCAGTGCCCGCTGTGGCTTAGCAGGCTCATACTTCAGTTGCGGCCACGGCTGCATCGGTGGCTGCACCAGCGGACTGTGCGCGTCCTGCTGCGGACCCTGCTGCGGTTGACGCCCTCGTCAGTGGTCCTGAAAACCTGTGCCAAATGCGGCTTTCGTACCGTCCAGCTTAATAAAAATGTTGCGTTCATTTGATATTTTCCTTTAATCCGCAATCCCTAACCCTATTTCTTGAAGACGAGGCGGTTAGATGACCTTGAAGTTGTCCTTGGCCTTCTTTGTAGTAGCCTAGTGGCGCCCCCATCAGTAAAAAATAGGATCATTCTCGTTAGATCCATAGTCCAGCATGATGGTTAATTATTTATCGAAAATTTGTTTTTAACAATTGAAGTACGGGTCATCATCCACTGCCCCAAGCATCGCCACAACAGTTCGCTGTAGTTGTAGATAGTAAAAGTGACAAAAGTGGCCGTTTATCGTATACTTTTTCTACCTACAACTACAGTGAACCAAAGATAATATTATTATAATCACTACGTTTTACAGCGAACTATAAGAGTAATAGTTTCTAATTTAACTACTGTACCTACTTCAATTGTTAAAAACAAATTTTCGATAAATGATATATTTCATTGAGTAATAATGGTTTTACTGATCGGGGGCGCCATTTGGCTGCTACATCCCCAGAAGCCATTGCTCCCGATCATTCTCGTTAGTCTATACATTGTCCAGATCCATGGTGGTTCGATTGCGAATTGTTTTTCTCATTAGCTCTATTATAAACTCCCGCAGACTATAGACCAAACTAGTTGGGTGATGTTCGTATCACATCTACGTCTAGAACATTTTTTTCGGCTGTTCCATCTATCCCTACCAAGGTATCCCCACTGGTAGGCATAGATGGAAAATCATTCCATCTTTCCCTACCAGTAGGGATAGGTGGAATTGTTTTTTCCATCTATCCCTACCAGTAGGGATAGATGGAATTTCATTCCATTCATCCCGGCCCTACCAGTAGGGATAGGTGGAATTGTTTTTTCCATCTATCTCCCCCGGCCACCGACTGGGGTGCATTAAAAGAGCCTCCATGAGTGACGATATTTAATTGATCGTCCGGCGCAACCTGGGCAGTCAGCTCCGCTACCAACCTGCTGACTGGATAATGTTTTCCCCACGGCATGAGCAATTAACATTATGTAGGTCATGTCGACACGATACAAAAAGAAGGCCACCGACTGGTAGGGATAGATGGAATTTAATTCCATTCTTCCTTACCAGTAGGGATATGTGGGACTGTTATCTCCCCCAACCGAGTGGTAGGGATGGTTGGAATGTTTTTCCCCGGATAATTTTGTGATGTCTATTGTCTATGTGACTATACGTGATCAAATGTTTGAAAGCATACAGCTCCGACAATATGGGGCGCAGCCCCATCATGTTGGTACACAAACAACTTCATAATTTGGTGACCACATTTTTGAAAGCTTACATCTACGACACTATGGGACGCAGCCCCATCATGTTGGTACTCAAACTTCATAATTTGGCGATCTCTATTGGACCACGTGACCACATTTTTGAAACCTTACAGTTCTGACAATATGGGACGCAGACCCATCATGTTGCTAATCAAATGAAAGGGCTCGGAGAGCTCTTCTCAAATGAATGGTCAAAACTTCTGATGGCCATATCTCCTAAACCATAGAACTAAGACCCATCGTGTTGTTACTCAAATGAAAGGGCTCGATGAGCTCTTCTCAAATCTATACATATAATAAAATCGTAGAGATGAAACAACTGTACAATGAATATTTTTTGAAAAATATGCGCATACTAGGAACGATACTGATGCCAAAACTATAATTTTTAGAATTTCTGTCTGTTTGTCTGTTTATCTGTTTGTATGTTTGAGCATGACGCCAATACTACTGAACAGAATTAGTTGAAATTAGGCAAAAATGTCGGTTACAGACCGGGTCAGGCTATAGGCTACAAATCATCACGCTTTTGTACATGGGAGGTGAGTAGAGTAACAAAATGTCTACAAAGTTATGTTTTACCGCTAATATATTGAAATGTTATAATTTATAGACTAAAAAAGACTAAAATAATTCTTTATCAGAACGTCAAAAATAATATTTAAAAAAATAACCATCACGCTATATATAAAGGGAGCTAAACGACAGATATTAACAATGAAAATGCTTATTTCGTAGTTTCCCGTAAATAATTACTCATCCTGGTGGCTTGGCGTGTGGATCACGATTGTGTTGTTCTAAGATCGAATCTCAGCCTCAATCTTAGTTTTTAGATTATTTTTTGCATTTTGTTATTTAAAAAAAAAAACATCTTCAACATTCTTCAATAAATTAAGTTATTTAGCAACAACGTCCGCTAAAGAGCGGATTATTAAGTTATAAAACTATTAATGATCACGCTATTTAGTATGAGGGGTGAGCAATAGTGCATTGTGTTGATTATTTTCTGCTTCCGTATTTATTTTTATTTATTTTACTTTCTACCACAAACAGTATTTTCTAACAGTAGTTTAGTAAAGTATTGTCTGCTAAAAAGTGCTTTACCTATTTACAGTGTTTTTTTTTTTAAATCGGTGCAAAATATGCCATTGAACCACCTATTTTACTAACTGCTGTGTCCCCTAACCCAAAAAAGCGTGAAATTTTATTTATATTGTTATCCTTAACCTATGCTATGGATAATATAACCAATTTACGACGACGTCTCCTGCTTACTTAGTTTTGTAAATAATTAACTTAATTTAAAATACTCTTTCTTTTCTAACCAGATGGCATTAACGTCGAATTAGATCGCGCTATGGTTTCGTTCACAAAATGTGATGTTATCGGTAGAGAAACGGGGGTTACCTTTTTCGGCGGATGGATTCCCTAACGGGACTCTCCGCCCCCAAAGCCCGGTTAAGCAGAAAGAGCACTATAGTGCTTCCTGTGAGTAGCGAATTCGAAAAAAAAAAAAAAAAAAGGGTTACTTTTGTTGTCTTTGTGTTTGCTTCTTTAATTGTGTTGAAATACTTAGTACCTACGAATTGCGATATTTTACACCTGACCAATTGGCGATTCTTACGGACCTATGTTGATATGCTGAACGCATTTTGAACAGCTGTTTTTTTTCACTTCAAGACAGGTCGTTTCGATCGGCTGCAATTCATTGGTTGAGTACGGTTTACCGACTCCACAACCAAACCACGCGTTAATCGTGAATACGCCGCCGAAACTGACTACAGTACGGGCGCAATGTCTGTCATTCTTCATCATTCATCTCAGAGCAAAGATAGCTATTCGAAATTATCCTGCAGAGCGTTGAACTCTGCTAAGGGAAAATGTTCTTTTTGGATGCTCCTGGAGGAACAGGCAAAACCTTTCTTACTTCAGGCATCATTGCAGAAGTCAGAAGGCGAGGAAAAATAGCCCTCGCAGTAGCGTCTTCCGGAATCGCCGCAACACTGCTCCCTGGTGGCAAAACTGCGCACACAACGTTTAAGATTCCCATAGACATAGAGAGCAATGAGACGTTTCACGAAACAGTGACAAGCCCGCTGTTCTACGAGACTGCTCTCTTATTGTATGGGATGAATGAAAATTGGCGAACAGAAAGGCAGTGGAGGCTGTTGACCGAACCCTGCAAGATATCCGCAGGAACCACAACATCATGGGTGGGGAAACAGTTCTCTTTAGCGGCGATTTTCGGCAGACGCTGCCTGTGGTGACGCGAGGTACTAGGGCTGATGAGGTGAATGCTTCGTTAAAACGCTCTACTCTCTGGCCGCAAGTTCACAGATTGTGCTTGACGGTCAACATGAGAGCACGGCTTGGCGGGAATTCACATGCTCAAGAATTCGCTGATGTCCTTTTAAACATTGGAGTAGGAACTTACCCATAGGAGAGTGGCCAGGTAGACCTACCGGAAACGCTTTGTAGAGTGATCCCTACGGTAGAGGACCTAATTAGTTCTGTTTATGGGGACATCAGCCAAATCTCGCACCAGCAGAATTCTTGGTTGTGTGAGAGGGCCATTTTAACACCAAAAAATGACCAAGCCGCTGCCATTAACGATAGCATTCTCTCAGAAATTTAAGGGAATGAAGTGGTTTATACTTCTATAAACACCGTTATAGATCTAGATGACGCTACTCACTACCCAGTAGAATTCCTTAACTCTCTCTCTGCAAGTGGACTTTCTGCCCATCTTATCAAACTTAAAGTCGGTGTCCGGTGTACTTTTGTGGAACTTAACACCGCCTAAGCTGTGTAATGGGACCCGACTCAAAGTCATATCCTTGCAGAGGCACATTATAGAGGCAGAGATTCTAACTGGTGTCCCGCTGGCGAGATGGTTACCCACATGGTGGCCCACAATTACCCTTTCCAATTCAAGCGCATACAGTTTCCTGTGAGTCTGTGCTTCACGATGACCATCAATAAGTAGCAGGGGCAGATACTGAAGGCTGCGGCTGTCGACCTCAGGACCAGCTGCTTCTCATATGGACAACTGTACGTCGCTTGCTCTAGCGTCACCAGCCCTGACACTCTGTACATTTTGGCTGCTGAAGGTAAAACCTCGAATATAGTTTATAGAGAATTTTTGTAAAAAGGCGTTTTATTGTATACATTCACATCATTCTGTATTATTTTTGTAAATTATGCTCAAAATTTGTTTGTGGCCTAGGTTTAAGTTTTAGTATTTGACTTTGCGCCTAGCGCTTTAACAAAAAAATTATGGCAAAAAATTAATTATTGCTATCATTTGTCCATCATCATCATCATTTCAGCCGAAAGACGTCCACTGCTGGACATAGGCCTCCCCCAAGCATCGCCACAACGACCGGTCCTGTGCCTTCCGCATCCAGCGGATTCCCGCGACCTTCACCAGGTCGTCGGTCCACCTTGTGGGGGGCCAACCCACGCTGCGCCTTCCAGTACGTGGTCGCCACTCCAGAACTTTACTGCCCCATCGGCCATCCATTATATATTATACATTATATATTACACATCCATTATTTATTATACATTTGTCCATTATCTTTGAAATTTGACTTATTTGAAAGTAAACCTTATGATAACGTGAGCAAAGCCACGGGTACAGCTAGTCTATAATAAAAACGTGTGGATGGTGTGGATTGGATATTAATTTTAGCCGTTAGTCTATGTAACACTACTAAGGATCACGAAGAAGGTATCAACGGAACCTGCTGGAGAATCACAAGGTGCAGCCAGAAGCAATCCGGTAAGCGAACTCAGGATTTGCCAGTTGGCTTTGATGTTGGATGACCCCTCAAATTCTTCCACATAGGCTAGATAGAAATACGAAGTTGGACTGACACGCATCCACGTGTTGGTCGTAAAAGTTCTCATCCCCGCACAAGGAGTACGATCCACCCTTAAGGCGACACTGACCAGGAGCGCTGGCCAACTAACTCCCAGCTTGGCTGATTTCTCCGAGAACTATTATTTTAGAATAAAAAGCATATTTTGTCAATCAACGTAATTTTATTGTTATTTCACATTTTATCTTACGTTCACTTTCAACAAGAAAAACCATAACCAAGTGGCGCAGTCTTCCTGGAGTCCGCGTTGGTCAGTTAACAACTCTCCAAGAGACTTGAGGCATTCTAAATTACACAGGACATTGAGTACACCCTGTTATATTTCTAAGTTGCTAGCAGCCGACCTGGCCATAAGTTTAGCCGCACGCCGGGCACGTCCTCTAGCAGCAAGACCCGCAGCATGGCCTGCAGTACCCCGGGCACGGGTCGCAGCAGCACGGCCCGCACGTCCAGCCACGCGACCCGCCGCAGCACGGCGCGCACGTTCCGCAACTCGGCCCACAAGAGCCACAGCAAGGCCCACAGGAACCACAGCAGGGTCAACAAGACCCGCAACAGGGGCAGCAAAATCCGCAACAGGGGCCACAAGACCCACAGCATTGGAAGCACGAATCCCAGCAAGCCATTTTTTTTGTATTTTTAAGTACCTCAAGCGTTTTTTCGCCACCACGAGGTAGTTTATAGACTTGGTATAAATAAATTATTACTTGAAAATTTTGTATCTAAAACTTTGAGCATTTTTTGCAAAAGTTTAGGTTTTTTTGATTTTAGGTATGTATCCTGTTAAAATTTCAAGAAAATGAGCTCCGCCATGAAAATTAAATGTCATTACAATCAAAGATAATAATAATCACTAAATACATTACAATTTTGAAATTTTGTTTTTTTTTTCGTTTTTCCTCTTGATTAAAAACATAAAAGAGGATTTAACAAATTTTGAAAAAGTTTCCTCGCTTTGAAAAATCTTCAATGTATTTAATATTTATTAACTTAAGAACTTTAAAGATAAAAGCTGGTAAGCACTTTGTGTAGGATTGGAAAATCGATGGTGAATACCATCTGAAGCCAAACACATTGTCTCCCAGACAACAAAACAGCCGAGAACCTCCCAGCTCCTTTCTTCTGCCCCGCAATGATAGCCCTGATTACATGTAACGAGTACTGTGGAGAAACCTTAGAGTACCTATATTACATAAACTCTAAAACAGTATAATTATACCCGGCTGAGAGAGTTAGCGATAGGCTGGTTGATGATGATGATGAGAGAGTAGCGTGGGCGAGTAGGTGTTTACACGTAAGTACCTATTTTACTACAGTGGCGAGTCAGTTCAGTGTTGATCACAGAAATAGAGAGAATTGTTGTAAGCACAATTCTACTTGCGATTCATGCGTGGCAACTTTCTAACAAACTACGGCTCCCATATTGACGTCATTAAGTTTTTACCCGACTGCGCCAGAAGGAGGGTTATGTTTTTCGAGTGTATGTATGTATGTATGTATATTTCTATGGCACGCTCTGTGGCCTAAACGGCTTGATGGATTTGAGATTGAGAGGTGTCGTTAGATTCGTCTTGATTCTGAGAGTGACACAGGGTATATCAAAATATAAAAAAATAAAATGGCCGCTTTTTGGCGCCATATTACCTCTTCAAAAAAATCTTTACAAAAATATATACAACTTATATGTTTAAATGTAATTTGGAATGAAAAATGCTAAAAAACAACAAAATATTCAACGGTAAAAATGAATTAGACTTTTCAAAAAAAACATTAATAGTATGATAAATAAAACATGACAAAACTAAAAAAATTTATTAATTAACAAAAACAAAAAACACGCAGTCGGGTTTTTTGTTTTTGTTAATTAATTTTTTTATTTTAAATAACTTTAATCAAATGCTTGTTTCTGCAGGTGAATATGTTATTCCATACTACTAGTATCTCGGGCGTTTATAATTTTATTTTCTCGCCACTGTAATCGTTACGTGTAATCAATCCATCAGTGTGATGGCAGAAGAAAGGAGCGGGGAGGTGGCTTTCGACCTAGTGAATAGAACCTCAGAGCAACAGAATACTAGAGACAGGACAAGCCACCGCGTAAAGGCTGACCGTTGTATGTTCAGCGGGCATACACTGCCGCTATATACCTAGTTCACCGTCACTTGTACTGAGTGAGTATGCGCGATAGTTTGGAAGAAATTTATTTTATTTCCAAAATGCCGTAAGGGTACAAGTGTGCGTGCTTTTTGTTGTAATTTATTTATGCGTTTCTTGCGTTGTGTACGTAGGTAAGTTGAGCTTGCTTGCGACACTTGGACTCCATGCAAACTAGACGGCTTGCCCGATCTCCGTATATTCCGTTATCTGTGAATAGAACGGAGCGGGATCCGAGTAAATCGCTAGTCCATCTGCTCGTCCGAGTGCTAGGCTGAGCACACTTTTGAGGGGACCATCCGACTCGCTGAGCTCGGGGTGGCAATGGTCGTGGCCAAAATCCGCGAGCTGGGTCTTGAGATAGCGCCTCACAAGACCGAGGCGTTATGGTTTCACAAACTACCGCGAGGCAGACAACCGCCCAGCTCGTTGGTTTGCGTCGGTGACGCGCAAGTCCAGGTGGGCCGGTGTATGAAATACCTCGGCCTAACCTTAGACAGTCGCTGGGGCTTTGAAGAACACTTCGGACGCCTCGTTCCCCGGATCGAGAGGGCAATGGGTGCCCTGCACGGATTGCTGCCCAATCTCGGGGGACCTCGGGAGGAAGTTCGTCGCCTCTATGCGGGAGTCGTGCGGTCGATGGCCCTTTATGGGGCAACTGTGTGGTCAAATAGACTGTCAGGCGTCCGGCGCTGCAGAGCTAAATTTAATAGCCTGCAGCGTAAAGTGGCCATCCGTATCGTACGAGGGTATAGAACTATATCCTTCGAGGCGGCAACTCTCTTGGCGCGCTTTCCTCCTCTAGACATACTGGCGGATATGGACGCAAGGGTCTATGACCGGATTTGCGCTATCCGCCAGGGTGGCGAGAGCGCGCCGCAGTAGGGCGTTCGAAAGGTTGAGGCGGCAGGAGCGACGACACGCACTCGAGCGCTGGCGCTAGCGGCTTTTAGAGCCGCAGTATGCGCACAAGCGCGTGGCCGAAGCCATCTTGCCGTGCTTCGAGGCCTGGCTGAGTAGGAGTGAGCGCGTCACCTACCGCCTTACTCAGGTGTTCACCGGACACGGTTGTTTCGGTGAATACCTGAATAGGATCGGACATGAGGCTACGGCAAATTGCCACCATTGAGGAGGTGACCAGGATTCCGCCCAACACACGCTCGCGGAGTGTCCTACTTGGAACGCAGAGCGGCGGGTCCTGGTTGAAAAAATCGGGCAAGATCTCTCTCTGCCAGCAGTAGTGTCGGCTATGCTGGCAGAGACGACAAATTGGAGGGAAGTAGCCTCTTTCTGTGAGACCGTCATGGTTCAGAAAGAGGCTGCGGAGCGGGATCGAGAGAGAGCCGATCCTGCTCGGAGAAGGCAGCGCCGGAGAGGCAACCGCTCCAGCACCTAGCCCTTCAGGGCAATTGACGTACCCCTCGCCCGGTCGTTACTCAATTGAAGTGCGGGGGGTCTTCGAAGTCACGGGCATTCAGAGTGGGGGCTTTGATTGTCCACCGAGTGACTTCTGGGAAGGCGGCGGCATGTTGTGGTCACGTGCTGCCATGAGAACCGGGCATTTACACCGGGAGACAAATAGTCTCCCTTGAGACGTGCCTTACAGGCGTAGCATAGGGAGGGCTCCGGAAGCTTATCATTTTCCCGGAGTCCCCCTTTTTGTGCTGTAGACGGCCACTGGGGGGGTTTTAGTGGGTAAAAATCCCACACACCCCGGCCTCCATCCCCCATGAGGCCGGCAGCCTTTTGAAGGTTTCCTCCTCACAGCAAAAAAAAAAAAAAAAAAAACAGCGATCAAAAGTACGAAATTAGCAATTTAAAGGCTGATTAGCCTTTAAATTGCTACTTTCGTTTACGAAACAAACCTTCACAAACTGGGGTCTTACTCCTGACCCGACTGGATCGAGTTCTGTATCAATCGGATTTGAATTCGAGTTAGTGTCAAATCGTCCTGCATTTTTCTAGGATTTGACATTAGCTCGATTTGGTTCAGAGCTCAAACCAGGCGGCAGTAAGGCCCCTGTGTAATGATGGCAGACAATCAGTTAGGGCTGTTTACAAACGCGGCAGTTGGGCAACGAGCGTGCAATCGAAACGCGCGGCAAATTGCCACGATTACCCGCATCCGGCGCGCTTACACAGAACCGTTGCAACGACCACTATGCGCCACACACGCACCCGAAAATAAGGAGTGTCAAACAGTTTTCTATATTTATGAAATCAATTTTATACAAAGCAGATGACTAAAGGTGGGCACTGACGATGTATCCATTCGGACGTCGTTTTAATAGATTTTGGAATACGGCCACGCATTCATACTTTTGGATGCATCGTCAGTGGCACCCTTTACTTCAGAATAACTTTAAGCCCCCCATTTAAAAAAGCTTAGGTATTATACTATTATTACGGTCTAGTGACTGTAGGGCTCTAACTGTCATTGCCACAGACAGTAAAGAATATAGACAAAGTGCTGCGAACATATCATAGTGAAGCCAACAAAACCGTGCTCCTCCGTGTACAAACCAGCGCTCACGCACACACTTGCACCTAAAAGATATTTATTTTTGGCTAGTGCTTACTGGACAATGCCGCGACATGTGTAGGTACTGAGAGCGGTGAGCACGGTTTGATGTGCATGTGTACACACACATGAACTTCAAACCGTGCTCACCACACACGTGAGCGCTGGTTGTTACACGAAGGAGCACGGTTTTGTTGGCACCACTATGATTGTTCGCAGCATTTTGTCTATATTTTTTACTATGTCTGTGGCCATTGAGTCATCATCATCATTTCAGCCGAAAGACGTCCACTGCTGGACATAGGCCTCCCCCAAGCATCGCCACAACGACCGGTCCTGTGCCTTCCGCATCCAGCGGATTCCCGCGACCTTCACCAGGTCGTCGGTCCACCTTGTGGGGGGCCTACCCACGCTGCGCCTTCCAGTACGCGGTCGCCACTCCAGAACTTTACTGCCCCATCGGCCATCCGTTCTGCGAGCAATGTGCCCGCCCACTGCCACTTAAGTTAATTAGGCAATTCTTCGGGCTATGTCGGTTACTTTCGTTCTCCTGCGAATCTCCTCATTTCTGATTGGATCACGCAGGGACACTCCGAGCATAGCCCTCTCCAATTGCCCTTTGAGTGACTTTGAGCCTTCTTATCAGGCCCATTGTGAGCGACCACGTTTCAGTACCGTAAGTAATTACTGGCAACACACACTGGTCAAAGACTTTCGTCTTGAGACACTGCGGTATTTTGGACGAGAAGATATTGCGTAGCTTCCCGAACGCTGCCCAACCGAGTCGGATTCGACGATTGACCTCTTTCTCGAAGTTGGACTTACCTAGCTGGACAGTTTGTCCTAGGTATACATAATCGTCAACAACTTCGAGTGTAGATTCTCCGATGTTTACGGGAATGGGTGCTATATGGGAATTCGACATAACCTTTGTCTTGTCCATATTCATTTTAAGACCCACTCTATCAGAAGCTCTACTAAGGTCATCGAGCATTGTACCGAGGTCCTCCATGGTCTCAGCCGTGACTACTATGTCGTCGGCAAACCGAAGGTGAGTGATGTACTCGCCGTTTATGTTAATGCCTAGCCCCTTCCAGTCCAGAACCTTGAAGACATCCTCCAATGCAGCAGTGAACAGTTTCGGAGAGATCACATCTCCCTGTCTCACACCTCGGTGCAGAAGGATAGGTTTCGAGGCTTGGTCCTGTAATCGGACTGACAAAGTGGCGTTTTCATACAAAGACTTTAACACTTCGATGTACCGATAGTCAATCTAGCATCGTTGAAGAGTCTGTAGTACCGCCCAAGTCTCGATCGAATCGAAGGCTTTCTCGTAGTCCACAAACGCTAAACAAAGAGGCAAGTTATACTCTTCGGTCTTCTGTATAACCTGCCGCAGCGTATGTATGTGGTCTACGGTGCTAAAGCCTTTTCGGAAACCGGCTTGTTCGGGAGGCTGGAAGTCGTCAAACCTGCGCGAAAGACTGTTCGTAATGACTCTCGAAAAGAGCTTGTAGACATGGCTCAGAAGTGAGATGGGCCTTTAATTCTTCAGTAGAGCATTATCGCCCTTTTTGAAGAAGAGTACCACCACACCTCTGCTGCATGCCTGTGGCGTTCTTCCCTCGAGAATGACGGAATTAAACAGCTTCTGAAGGGCCTTAAGGATCGGTTTTCCACCCGCCTTCAGGAGTTCAGCCGTAATTCCGTCATCACCCGGTGCCTTGTTGTTTTTGAGCTGCTTCAGAGCCATCCTAATCTCGTACAGGCTGACGTCCGGGATATCTTCGGTATAGTGTCGGGTCAATCGAGCTCTTGGGTCGTGAGCTCGATTTACAGCGGGTGTCCGGGTGGACGTGTATAACTGTTCATAGAACTTCTCGACCTCCTTCAATAGCTCTGGCTTGGAGGATACGACTCTGCCATCGTCGGTCCTCAGTTTTGCAAGCTGGCTCTGCCCAATAGACAGGTCTCTTGCGAAGACTTTGGAGCCCTTGTTCTTCTCTATCGCGTCTTTAATACGTTCCGTATTAAATTGGCGTAGGTCACTTTTCAAGGACTTTGAGATCTGTCTATTGAGCTGCCGGTACTTAGTCGCATCATCTGAGGACTGCAGAATCATCTCGCGTCTTTCCGCCATAAGCTCGAGAGTGTGGTCAGAGAGCTTTTTGTTTCTATTTGTACGACGGGTCCTAAAGATCCTAGACCCGACCGTATGGACAGTTTCCACAAACCCATCGTTGTAATCGTCCACTGATCTCCCTAGGCATTCGAAACGATTCTGAAGTTCGAGCTGAAAGCTCTCGGGGTTTTGGATTTGGATCGGTGCTGGACGGAGCGTAGACTTCATCAGTCGATATCTTTCCAGCTTGATGTTCAGATTCAATGTGCCTCTTACCAAACGGTGATCGCTTCCGGTTTTGACCGCGTTGATCACAGAGACATCATTGAATATTTGCTTCTTCGTCGACATAATGAAGTCAATCTCATTTTTTGTTACACCATCAGGGCCCAACCAGGTCCACTTCCTGTGCTCACGCTTTCTGAAGAAAGAGTTCATCATATAGAGTCCCTCCTTCTCCATAAAGCCGGCCAGTAGATGACCCCGGTGGTTCCGATATCCATATCCAAATTGCCCCACTCGCAGCTCATCATCGTAGCGATTGCCAAGTTTCGCGTTGAAGTATCCCATGACAACAGTGAAATGAGATTTAGAGCCATGCATGGCTCTCGAGATATCCTCATACATGGTCTCCACCTCATCGTCGGGGTGATTCGAGGTCGGGGCGTATACCTGTATAACCTTCAACGAATACCTTTCGGTTATTCTGAGTATAAGGTACGGCACCCTGGTCGAAACACTCTCGATCTTCACTATGTTGTTCATAAGAGACTTGTGGACGATAAACCCGACACCGCCCTGGGAAAGTTTATCGCCCTCCCGGAAATAGAGCAAGTTACCGGATTTGAGGATTATCGTATCCTCCCCCTCTCTTCGGACTTCAGATAACCCTACGATATCCCATCGTAACTTGCTTAATTCTTCCTCGAGTTCGACAAGCTTCTCGTCGGTCCGCAGTGTACGTGTGTTGTATGCTGCCAGGTCCAGTCTTTTTTTGTTATGGTAGCCGGATCTCTGCCGGCGATCGCAGTTGCTTGGTTAAATACTCGGAGGACGCTGCTGCCCATCCTCTGATGAATCCCTTAGTCGCCTTTTACGACACCCATGAGAAGATATAGGGTGGTGAAATTCTTTGCGTCCGGCACCACACGGACGCCACAGAAGCCATGGCCATTGAGTACAATGTAACAATCTCATGGGAATGCCTGTTACTGTGTAAAAAAATAAATTAAACGTGATGTAGGTCCGGTCGACCGCATGTCGGTGGTAACACATTGACATTAGCAGTATCTTTATTTCGTAAGCAGTGAGGGCGGTTTTCGAATTGACGTGTTACCACTGTCATGCAGGCGACTAAGTTCTGAATACCTAAAAAAAGTTATTTAATATATCTTTGTAAACACACTGAATTTGATTATCACTTGCTTTAACAGTGAAGGAAAACATCGTGAGGAAACTCACATTGAGAGTGCATACGGTTCTCGATGGTGGGTGTATAGGCTGCCAATCGGCACTAGTTAATAATCTTGTAATAATCGTTTCTAATATTGTAATGTACTTTGACTTACAAGTAGCAACAGACTATCATGGTATGGACATGTGATGAGGAGGAATGGGGAGCATGTTACGAGGAAAGTTTTAAGTATGAATGTTGATGGCTATAAGAAAAGAGGGAGACCGAAGAAAATATGGATGGATTGTGTGAAAGATGATATGAATAGAAAGAAAGTAAACACAGAGATGACGACTGATAGAGATTTATGGAAGAAAAAAACATGCTGCGCCGACCCCAAATAAATTGGGATAAGGGCAGGAGGATGATGACTTTGACTTACAAGCGTCACAGAATATCTAATAGTACTCAAGCGTAGTCCAAAATACTTAAACGCGCCAACTGATCGTGTGCTCAACTGGGATCATGTGGAATTGTGGCTATGTGTCATCCGATATGTAGGTACCTAGAATGCTCCGTGAGGCTATTGAAATAAAAAATATCCTAACTTTAATAGAAAAGATGGTTGGCAGCTACCACTTGTTTGGAACCCAGTTCTAAAAATAATCATGTCCCAAACCGCACGCTACACTGTGAAAGATAATTAGATTAAGCTTGTTTTATTATTATGTGTAGTGATCATGAACGAATTAAAAAAGGCGGACGGAACTTCGTAAACAAAAAGTGTGTGCTTAGCCATAGTAAGACGGCTCGCTTAAAAATACGGGTAGGCACGCACACATTCACCCCCATAGTAAGACAAAAAGCCGCGATTACGCGACAAATCCTGTGTGACGGTAGTCATTGTCGTAGTGTCACATGACATGACACACAATGACAATTATTGTCACAAATAAAATAACAATGCTGTCGAAATTAAAGTGGGTTTTGTAAAAAAATTAAGTGCTTCAACCTTTTCTTAGCGAGATTCCGTCCGCCTTTTTTGAATTTGTCCGAGGTAGTGATCGCGAAAACCTAAGCAATTATTAATACATTTTAACAAATACAACAAGCTTAATGCACTTTATGCTGTGTAATTAAGAGCGAAAATTAATGTAGATGGATATACAAAACTTGTGGATATGCTTTTGAAAAAGTATTAAATGAAGACAAATTAGTCTAGTAGTATTCTCTTATCATCAGCGGTCGCTGTCAGATACGAACTGCAGCGTCACTGCAACTTGATCGGCAGGTCATGAAATTACATGAATAAGGGCCCTGAAATATAAAATTAAATATTACTAAAGGAACTTCCGAAGAAATTGACACCCGTTGTACCTACAGATCTCCATTTTATTGGCGAAGCTGACAACAATCCTGCACTTCCTTTGTACCGGACTTGGCCCCCTTTTCATGGAATTGTTTTATGAAATCTTTAAAGCTCATATTATTGTATGTGTATCCGTCCGTATCTGTTTCCTACGTATCAGTTATATCAATCTTGTGAGGTCCTCTCTGTACGCCAGTTATTTATACTGCTCATCATTTTAAAACAACATTCGAGTTCAAAATTTGAAACTCATAATATAATCTCCAGGCGACGAAAAGTCATTGCTTTCCCAGACACACCAACGTGTAAACATTCCTATGTTAATAAATATTTTTGCTTCCTTGGTCCTTATCTATACAATCGAATTGATGAAATTATTGATATACATGCTTTAAATAGTAGAAAGTGTAAAAATAAATTATTTGACTTTATCTAGAAACAGACCTACGATGAAACCGAAGAGCTACTGAATATAGGTACCACAATATAATTAGTACTCACCCTCCCCACACACAAACAATCATCTTCATTTTACACACAGGGAGGCCTTCCTTTCAATCATTCCTTATCTTAATTTATTTATTTTGATGTAACCTTGTCATTAATGTCAGTACCTTCATAGCATGCAAAGCTTTTGATTGAATGTATTTTATCATTTTAGGGAAGAGCGCTGATGTCTGAAATACAGATATTAAGTTATCTAGTTCAGACACATGTCTTTGTCAACTTATTTTAGAACAGCGGTTCTCAAACTTTTTTGGTCACGGAACCCTTTTGACAAGCAAAATACTTGACGGAACCCTACAATAAAACAATAGTTTTTAAAAGTGTATTCTTTATTATATAAGCATAATAAAAGTACAATGTAACAGTTACTAATTATTACTTACTTTAACCACATGCCAAGTACAATAATAGAAGATATTAAAAATGAAAAAATCTTAACTAATGGGAGGTATGAAACTGTTTTTTATTTTTCATCAATTGGTTGATATCAGGTTTGATAGAAGACATTTGAAGTCTCATATCAGGTTCGGCGTCCAGTCTATTGCGATATTTTGTTTTCGTGGCTGCATAGGTTGAGAATCCTGTTTCGCACAAATATGTTGTTGGGAACGGGAGAAGAATATTCAGAGCCATTCTGCCAAGCATTGGATATTCATCACGGATTCTGCACCAAAAATCGTTGAGAGGCGTCGTTTTGAACAGTGACTCCATACTTGTGTCTGATGACATTTCTAAAAGAGATTCATATATCTCGTTTGACATACTTTCGGGCTTTTGCAAGTTGGGTAAAAAAGGATAATGAATCCATGAATTCAGCTTCATTTTTGTATCATGTTCTTCGGGAAAATACTTTACAAAAGATGCGCGCATCGAAGTGAGATATTGGACCAATTCTTCAAACACATCATCTTGAAACATTTCCGAGTCGTTATCGCTAACAAACTCACTGAGTGACGTAAAGCTTTCTATTTCTCTCTTACCAACGCAAATAATCCAAAAATCTAATTTTCTTTTGAAGGCAGTTATTTTGTTATAGGCCTGGAACACTGTTGTCTGTTTACCTTGCAATGATAAATTCAATTCGTTCAGTTTTTGAAAGATATCCGCCATAAAAGACAATCGGAACAACCAAGTTTTATCATACAAACGGTCTTTCAAATTAAAAGAAACTGTATCTGCTGAAAGAAACATTTGTAACTTGGCTCTAAGTTCAAATAGCCTTGTTAAAGTTTTACCCCGAGACAGCCATCGCACTTCTGTATGGAGCAGCAGTGTTTTATGTTTGCTGCCATAATCTTCACACAATAATGAGAACAATCGGGATTGTAGTGGTCGTGATTTGATAAAATTAATTATTTTTACCGCTTCATCCATAACTAATTTTAGATTTGACGGCATTTGCTTCATCGCAAGTGCTTGTCTATGCAGAATACAATGGCTGGAACTACAATTAGGCGCTTTACTTTTTATTCGTGATACTGCTCCTGCTGTTTTACCTGTCATCGCCTTGGCCCCATCTGTACAAATGTCAATGCAATCGTTCCAACTAAGATTATTTTCTTTAAAAAAATATGTTTATTTTATTAAAAATTTCTTCCCCGGTAGTGTTTGTGGGCAGCGGTGAACACATAAACATGTCTTCTTCAAAAGAACGTTCATATGGATATCTCACGATAACCAGCAAGATAGCCAGACCAGTGACATCAGTTGACTCATCCATTTGCAAGGCGAATCGTGTTTTTTGTAGACGTGCAACTAGTTCTTGTTTGACGTAGCTTGCCAGATCATGGATTCGCCGTGAAACAGTATCGTTTGATAGCGGTACAGTAGAAAGATGCTTTGCAGATTTTTCATCGAGCATACATTTTGTTATGTCTAACACACATGGCTTTATTAAATTCTCAGCGATAGTGTGCGCTTCACCTGCTTGTGCAATGCGATAGCTAACTAAATATGATGCCTCCGTGGCCTTTTCATTGATAGTTTGTGTTACATGCATCATATTTTTTTGACTTTCCAATAACTGTTCTTTTTTACGAACAAAAAATTCTTTATTCTTGTCTTTAGACTCGGGGTGTACAGTTTCTAAATGTCTGCGTAATTTGGCAGGTGCCATGGAACTATTAGGAAGCAGTTTACTACATAACATGCAGAGAGGTGAGCCGTTGGAATCAACAAATCCGAAACTGATATATGATTCATCATACTTCCTTTTTTTCGTCTTTGAAACCGTGGAGCTTGACGTCGTGGCATCATCGTCTGGATCGGTAATTGCTGTATTCTCCGCGCGTACTGCTTTTGAACATTCAGCGTCATTAGAAGATGTCGTTGCAACACGTTTAACACCTTTAAGCCAACGTTCCATTCTTCTTTATTAATAATGTTACACGTCAGGATGGTAGGGTCAAAATAATGCACAATCGTTACTGCGTTTATGAGACAAAGTTTAGTCCAAAGAAGAAATGTACAAAACTGATACAATCAGAATACAGCGGGCAGTAGAACTTACAAGAAGGCAGCAGGCTAGCCAGCTTGTAAGTAGGTAGGTACGAACTTATCGCTCCGAACGCTAATCGTCAACTGACTGACGAGGCGCGACTTTTTTTATATAATAGCGCTTTTATACTTAGTCCTAGACTCGAACTCGAACATTCTCAAAAATACTCGAGTCGGCGCCTTTGATAAACAAAAACCGGCCAAGAGCATGTCGGGCCATGCTCAGTATTATAGGGTTCCTTAAGTAGGTGTAATTACAAACGAATCAAATCGAATATTAATCATGGCTATTTTAGTTTTTGCAATAATCGGCAGCATTCGCGACTCAGAGCGTGTTGTTAGTAGCGCCATCTAGCGATAAATTCAAGAAGCCAAATTTAAGACGTTTGTCATTTCAAAGTTACTTTTTGTGATTTTTTCAAATAGAAAGTAGCTATAGGAGCATTATTTGCTTGGATCATTTTTCTCTAAGGTCAATGACCTTTGAACTAGGACGTTTTAAGTATTTTTCAGTTTTCTCTCTATAACTCAAAAAATTATAATCACATTATACTCGAAATAATTTTAAAAGAGAGTTTTCACAAAGGTCTATCAATGTGGAAGGTTATAAGTTTCTACATTGCATAGTTTAGAAATGGCAGGGGGGGGACACATTGCAAGCCACTTTGGCGGGCTATATTTCGCAGATGGTACACCTGATAAAAAAGTGGTGTATCAAACATTACCTTCATTTTAGTAGACCTATTCAATGATATCCCACACGAGGGGGTGCAGCGAAAAAAAATTTTTTTTCTCCATTTCACATGTATGGACGCCACCCCTAAAATACGGAAAAACGATTATTTTATTCTTTTAAAATTGAGATCTATATGTAGACTATTTTTTAACAAAATTTCATTTACTTATGTTTATAACTGTAGAAGTTATTAAGCTGTAAAGGATTAGGACAGACGGACAGACGGACAGACGGACGGACATGACGAAACTATAAGGGTTCCTTGTAGGACTTCGGAACCCTAAAAAGCGGAAATAAAAATATAAATACAAAAAAATGCGTTGTAAACAATCTCGACTTTATGCTTTTGAAGATAGAGCCGAAAGTCGCTTGTTCACAACTATAGCGTCTAATTCAGAGGCGGCTTTTATCAAAGGGACTGCGCGCTCACAAGTATACGCGCGGCGGGCGGATTCAAAACGTTCGACCAGTGACCAGAGAGAGGTGTTTTGTTTTTTTTTTCTAAATTCTTGCGGAACCCCTACAGGGGTATCGCGGAACCCTAGGGTTCCGCGGAACACACTTAGAGTACCGCTGTTTTAGAATAAGCTTATATAATGTAAACATAATTAGATTCTAAGTTTGTTTTTTGTTTGAAATAAATAAATTTATTTGTTTGAAATAAATAAATTTATTTGTTTGAAATAAATACATTTATTATTTATTATTATGTTTTGTCATTGTGTATTCAAGATTTCATCCTGTTTGGATAACAGGAACTGGCATAGAACTGATTTGCAAGATTCGTAGCAGATAGACAGACAACGAAGCAAGGGATGCGATGGTGATGAGCTAACCTTATGCGGTTGATATTCCACCCAGCGTTTTGATAACACTTATTGTGCTATCAACCTTTCGAAGCGTCTTGCTAACACTTTTATTGTGCTATTAAATTTTGGAAGCATCTTGCTAACACTTTTATTGTGCTATTAGTTACACTTTTTTTACTGCTAACGAGTGGAACTCCTTGATGACGTCTGTGTTTCCCGATAGGTAAGGCACGAGTGAATGTGTTTTTGCTGGCCTAGAGTGCATCATCGTCAACAGCACGATCGCTTGATTGTGTGTGGTAGCGTTCAAACACAAGACCATTTAAAAAAAATTAAAGAAAAAAGCTTTGAATCATATCCCTAATCCTTCGTACTTCCTACAATATTATAAATGTGAAAGTTTGTGAAGATATTTGGATGTTTGTTACTCAATCACGCTGTAAGGGCTGAACGTATTTGGATGAAATGTGGCATATAGATAGAAAATAACCCGGATTAATTATATTAATTAATTTTGACGACGTCTGTGGTCTAGTGGTTCGATGGTTGGACTGTTGTTCACGAAGTCGTGGGTTCGATTCCCACAGGACACAAATATTTGTGTGATGAACATAAGTGTTTGTGTTGGTCTGGGTGTTCCTTATTTTTTTTTTTTTTAGTATATAATTATTATATCCATTGTCTAGTACTCATAGCAGAAGCACTGCTTAGTTTGTGACTAGATGGTGCAGTGTGAAAATGTCCCAAAGATATTTATTATTTTTATTTATTAATATACCAGGCCCCTCAGAAAGTATTGCGAAAAAAAGTTTTTATATATGGGAGACTGGCCAGTTATAATGTTTTTCGAAAATATGATTATTTATAAGTAAAAATAAGTAAGTTCCAATTTCAAAATTTCCCTCCACATTTTTTGCGAGTTAATTCAAAGTATTGTGTCTCACTGAAATATGGATCTGCGCCGGGAACATTTTAGAGCTATGATTTTATACGATTTCAAGTGTCGCCTGAAACCGGATGAATCGTACGATAGACTTCAAATGGCATTCATGGATGAAGGCCCTTCCAAGGCAACCGTGTATCGTTGGTATAACGAATTCAAGCGCGGTCGACCAACTTTGGGGGATGACGAAAGAAGCGGTCGCCCTTTGACGGCTGTTACCGTAGAAAACGTGCTAGCAGTGAAAAATTTAATCCAAGACAATAGGCGAATTACATATCAGGAGATTCAACACATATTGAAGATTGGATCGGGAAGCGTTCACGAGATTCTACACAGCCATCTTCGCGTGAGGAGGATAGTATCACGCTGGGTGCCGCACAACCTCACCGATGCTCAGAAGCAGGCCCGGGTGGAATGGTGCCGTGATATGCTTAACAAATTTGAAGCAGGCTCGTCTCGGCGTGTTTACGACATCGTTACAGGTGATGAGTCCTGGATTTATCAATACGACCCAGAAACCAAGCGCCAGTCGACTGTTTGGGTGTTTCAAAATGAGCCAACGCCTACCAAAGTGAAGCGATCTAGAAGCGGGGGTAAGATTTTGATCGCTAGCTTTTTTAATTTGACTGGCCACTTGGTATCAATTCCCTTACGGGATCAAAGAAGCATTAATGCCGAATGGTATACTACCAAATGTTTGCCAGAAGTTTTCTCTGTTATAAGCAACAAGCGACCAAACACAGGGCTCCGCGGGCTACTGCTCCACCACGACAATGCACCTGCGCACACCGCACTCAAAACGAGGGACTTCCTGGACAGCACGCCAGTCAAACTCCTGGGTCACCCTCCTTACAGCCCTGATCTAGCACCGTGTGACTTCTTTTTATTCCCAAAAATAAAAAATCAGCTCAAAGGGATACAATTTTCGTCGCCGGAAGATGCGCTGGCTGCGTTCGAGCAGGCTGTAAACGACGTGTCTGCGGCAGACTGGAAAAAGTGTTTTGAAAACTGGTTTAGGCGCATGAATCTTTGTATAGAGGCTGGTGGAAAGTACTTTGAAAAGATTTGATAAAAATATATGTACGTATAGAACAATTTTTTTTAGTTTCGCAAAACTTTCTGAGTGTCCCACGTATAGGCTATATTTTCATCCCGGAAATATGAACAGTTCCCGAGGGATGCACGATAAAAAACATTCACGTGGGCAAAGTCGCGGGCATAGACTAGTTTTTAATAATAATACAAATTGAATGTTGTTGGCCCCTGTCGCACTCAAGTCACATCCGTCGGTACATAGGCACCTTCCCACGACAAATTGTAGGAAGTGCGTCCCAAATACACGACACGACAGCTTTCGAACCAAACGGCCGCAACAATAGAGGGTGTGCGCCCATCCGAATATTTCTAGTGAATTTGTTTATGCGTAATGGGGTAATTTACTGTTGAGTGCTGTCGAGTTCGACATGGTTGGTGGCAGGGCAGACTATTTAATAATGGTGAAAGATCCCGGTACTTACTAGTTAAAAGTTGAGGAAGGAAATACATGGTTATACTTAAATCGACCTAGGTATCATCATCTCTTAGTGACTTCTGGGAAGACGGCGGCATGTTGTGGTCACGTGCCGCTATGTGAACCGAGCAGTTGTACTGGGAGACAAATAGTCTCCCTTGAGACGTGCCTTACAGGTGTAGCATAGGGATGGCTCTGGAAACATATTACATTCCCGGAGTCCCCCTTATTGTGCTGTAGACGGCCACTGGGGGGGTTTTAGTGGGTAAGAATCCCACACACCCCGGCCTCCATCCCCCATGAGGCCGGCAGCCTTTTGAAGGTTTCCTCCTAGCAGCAAAAAAAAAAGTATCATCATCTAAATGTAGGGGGTAAATAGCAGATTTTTTATATCATCGTCATCATTGCAGCCGAAAGACGTTCATTGCTGGACATAGGCCTCCCCCAAGCATCGCCAACTGGTCATGTTTGGGGGGATATGCCATAAATGCCACGCTTGGCGTGCGGGTTGGCGATCGCAGTTGGTTGGTTAAATACTCAGAGAACGCTGCTGCCCATCCTCTGGTGAATCCCTTAGTCGCCTTTTACGACACCCATGAGAAGATATAGGGTGGTGCAATTCTTTACGTCCGGCACCACACGGAACATGGATTTTTAATATAATATAGAATAACTTTTAAGTTCAGGATCGGTCGTTGTGGCGATTCTTGGTGGAGGCCTATGTCCAGCAGTTGACGTCTCTCGGCTGAAATGATGATGAATGATGATGATGATGAACTTTAAAGTCCATATTAAGAACTTACCTGTAAGGCCTAGCACGCTCTGCGGTTTTTTCCCGCCCGTGGTTTTGGCGGCAGGAAATGTAGCCAATGGGGTTTTGCAATGCAGCCGCAATTTTTTTTCCGCAGCTGAATTCAAAAATCCTATTGGCTACATTTTTTGACAGTTTAAATAATCGCCACCACAACCGCAGTGCGTGCGGGCTCTAAGTTAGACTAAAATTATGAACCGATTTCAACCAACAAGATATTATATCTGTCTCTATCGCTAAATCTGAGAAATTTATTTAAAAAAAATCTTTTTTTTATATATTTAATTTTCTTATTCTTTGTCTCTGCCACAGACCAGTAGAGGCTTACTGGTCTGTGGTCTCTGCATTACCCTAAGGTTGTCTGGTAGAGAACGCCTATGGCGTTAAGACCGCCTTTGTACCCTGTTGTGCATAAAGAATTAAATAAATAAATAAATAATAAATTTATTTTGCTATGAACAACATATCAATGTAAATATTCTCTTTGAACGCCTCAGTGTAAACTGAAAACATACCTAAGGGTCTTATGCCCCAGTATGGTCAAACTATGCCCAATGTGAATGTGTGAATGTGTGTGTGTGTGTGTTTTTTTATTATCAAAGAAATTCTATAATTTTCATCAAATGTATGTATCACACACTGATCACCAAATAAATTAGGTTGGACAAAGAAATTTGACTAGTGGCATACCATCCTTATTCTATAACAGGAGGCGAAGCGGAACGCAGAAGATCTGTTTATTCGTATTCATAAGAGGAAATCAAAGGAAATGGAACTAAGTAGGTAGGTACTAGGAATATCGGCGGGAGTATCGACTTATCGAGCAATGAACGATGAAGTTTTTCTGAGAGAGTAATAAAAATAAATAACTCTCCACATCAATTCACATTAGATTAAATAATGTAATATAATGTGAATTAATAATGACTAAAAGCGTGTATTCGAGCAATTTATGTAAATAATTTACAGACACATGAATTACAGCCAAAATTAATAAACTATCTATTCAGGATTTGCCCTACTAGAGATAGAAATTTGACATAAGCTCCATACATTTTATGTCAAATTTCTATCTCTAGTAGGGCAAATCGTGGATAGGTACCTAGATAGGTTATTAATTTTGGCTGTATATCAATAAAAGTACCCTACTAATATAGTAGGTATTATAAATGCGAATGGTTGTTTATTTGTTTGTCCTTTAATCACGCTGAAAAGGCTAAACCAATTTGGATTAAATTTTGGCTTACTTTATACCCGGAAAAGGCCGGGAAGATAAACAGTGCCCGATAACGTATTTCAGTAATAAACCAAATGTACCCGGGCGAGCACGCAAGCATAGGCTAGTTGTGTACCTATATTACAAAACAGTCTTTGTGAAATACACAAAAATAAAGAAAAAAAATCCCCATCGCTATTAATTCTGACGACGTCTGTGGTCTAGTGGTTCGAGTGTCGGACTGCTGATAACGAGATCGTGGGTTCGATTCCCACAGGGCACAAATATTTATGTGATGCACATAAGTGTTTGTGTTGGTCTGGGTGTTTCTTATGTATTGTTAGTATGTATTTACAAAAAAAAAGTAGTTAAGTATTATATCCATTTTCTAGTACCTATTATACAAGCTCTGCTTAGTTTGGGACTATGATGGTGCTGTGTAAAAATGACCCAAAATATTTATTTATTTTATTTATTGTTGTTACACGCAGGATATCGTGACGCCGTGACGCGCAGCAAGACGTCACAGCCTCTAAAATAACCCGTACGTGTGACGAGCTGTCACATGATCTATAGGCATAGCAATGATTCACTGTGTACGTACAAAAAACTTACGCAAAATACTTACACACGCAGCTAATTGCGTCGCCAAGTCGCAATGCCGGGCGCCATCGTGGTTCGCGCCTGTTAGCGATCAAAATAAAACAGTTAATTGAATTTCTGAGAAACTCTATTTGTGTTTACAGGCATCTCGCATACATCTCCGTCTTATTTGCGGCTTTGCCCTTGAAATTCATCAAACATTTGAATATTAACATTTGATTGCCCTTTCTGAAACAATAGGTAATTAAAAAGTAACGTATGACGAAGGTGCTTCTTTATGTAGTCGGGGCACGTTCTCAATGAGATAATGTATTGTCGCCTGCTTAATGTAGACACCTGTGAACAGTCTATAGATAGTTACTTTGTTTTGATGGTTGGGTATCGTCAGACTGCGTCAGCACAGCAGACGATGCGCAATAACGATCAATTTTACGGGTACAAATCGCATCTCTTGTTTTGAAGATTGCTCAATTGAAATCGTAATAGAGATAAGTTCCTCGAAAATTTTGTTGTTGAGACAATTTCGTGACGTGTTCATGACGGTTGACGTTTCTTTTCGTCATCATCAGCTAAAAATAATCTATCTCTTTCTATTTGGTTCCTCATTTATTAATATTTTGTGACAAAGGTTACAAAGGCCCAATATAGCGTCGTATCTACAATAATAAATAAAATAAAATAAAAAAGCCATTTATTCTACTACCAACTTACATTTTTCTTATAAATGTTTGGAGCATGCACATGATTAGATTTTGCCTTCTGAAATTATTATAAATTCCAATTAATAATAAGATTTAATAAATTAACTACAATTCTAATTTGAAAAGTCTACAAATTTTCATCTTTTTAGGGTCCCGTACCCGAAGGGTTCCAAACGGGACCCTATTACTCTCGCTACGCTGTCCGTCCGTCCGTCCGTCCGTCCGTCCGTCCGTCCGTCCGTCTGTCTGTCACAGGGCTGTATCTTTTGAACGGTAATAGGTAACCGGTTGAAATTTTCTCAGAATATGTGTTGCTATGAGGTGTATCACGACAAATACTAAAAACAAAAATAAGTCTAAAACCAAAGGAGGTCCCCATACAAGAAACCTCAAAAAACATGCATTTTTTTTAACGTTTTTGTTCCTGCTCTATCTTCAAAACGGTAATATATACCAGCGTCAAACTTGGTCAGATTATAGTGCATATTATGTAGTTTCGCAACAAATACTAAAAATAAGACAAGCATAGACATATTGAGAGGTACGGAACCCTTAATGCGCGAGTCCGACTCGCACATGGCCGGTTTTTTTATTTTAACTATAACAATTTACATTTCCAGAGAAATTCAATCGTATCTACAATAGGTAGGTACCTATGATTTAAAAGGCAACAGTTTCGCGTAAAACCATAAACTCACTATAGCATAGATTAGCGGCCAAAACTACCGAGGTAGGTATTATAGTAGGATTCCGGTCTATCCACGATTTGGTGATAGCACAGATAATATAATACTATGTGATAGTAAATTATGCGGAACGTGCGTGTTTACAAGTTTTTATTATGCTCGCCTACTTTTAGAAATAGCTTACCTATTGTTCATTTCCTTTACTGAAGAAACCTTTTAGCCAAAGTCATGATTTGATTGAAGTAAAGCTAAGGCAGAATTTCTTACTGTCAAAATTAATATCCTATCTATCCACGATTTGTCCTACTAGATATAGAAATTTGACAAAAAATGTATGGAGCTTATGTCAAATTTCTATCTCTAGTAGGGCAAATCGTGAATAGAAAAACAAAACAATCTCACGATAACTACTGGGAAGTTTTCAATTTATTCAATTATTTAGACACAATTTCACCTCCTGATATTGGTTCCAGCTGCTTCTCAAAAGGGATTTTTCGTGTCCGTGTTTACGATATTTTCGCTATTGAATTTCGCGAAAACGGCACCTTCAATCACAAAAACAGAAACCACTTCCTAGAGCCACACCGTTTGCTATTTATTTATGGCCTAGTGATTGCGTGGGACCATTACATATTGTAAGGAAATCGTTTACTCGTACGTACTACCACATTTTTGTTGAGCTAAATGGAAATATAGAATATTCAAGTTAACGTCTTCATCGTATTGTGGCGTAAAAACAAACCGACATAGCTGCTGTGCTCAATAACAGACGCAGAAGGTGAACGCATGACAACGGAATAAGATAAAAATAGTAAATGTATCTAGGATATAATATGTATATCATAAAATTATCAGAGAATCTATTATTATTATGATCTCGATTTTTTTTTGCAGTTACTCGTAATAGCTGAGTTGTACCATAAAATTCCAACTTATAAATGATCTATTTTAAATAGCACCATGGCATTTTTATTGTATTACATATCTGTGACCCAGTTATTGTACCTACTTATCATTCTGAACAACCTGTTACCAAGGAACATATCCTGAAATCACTTAAATAAAAACAGTTATAAATGCAAGAACTGAAAGTAGTTAGTTCAGAATCACTAACGGCCAAAATTAATATCCAATCTATCCACGATTTGCCCTACTAGAGATAGGAATTTGTCATAAGCTCCATTCAAAATATGTCAAAATATCTCTAGTAGGGTAAATCATGGATAGATTGGATATTTTTTTGGCTATAAGAGAATCGATTGCTATGGTTTTTATACCATACCATGTTACATTTTACCCAAAAAAATCAAGATTCATTTTGGATACTAAGGATAAATAACTATATCAGCAGATCCTGAGTAGGTAGTTCTTTGAGGTCCAGGAAGACCAGCATAATAGGTTTCCATGTGTCACCCCTAAACAGCATCCTAAAGCTATCCAGCAACCAACTCGGGAACTTATCGAAGCCTAAAAACAATGTAACATTGTGATTTTGAAAAAAAATAACATTACCAAATAATCTTTGATTATTTATTTATCTAGATAGCTAGTCTGAGTGACTAAACGTCATAAAATATATCACCCCCTAGTTGGGTGATAAGCTAGGTCCCGCCCGATCAGTGGCGCTTCTGTCATTGTACGGTAAACACAAACGGAAACCTAGTGTTGCATGTTGCGCATTTACGGCCAAAATTAATATCCAATCTATCCACGATTTGCCATACTAGAGATAGGAATTTGACATAAGCTCCATACAAAATATGACATATTTCTATCTCTAGTAGGATAAATCCTGGATAGATTGGATATTAAATTTGGCCGTTAAACGTCTTCTGATCAATCTCATAGGTACCATGACTTTCTCGATTTACCTTGCCAGTAATAGTTTAAGAATCTTAGTAAACATTTGTATATGTCCTACCACATGTTGTGTGGAGTTGAGGTACTGTAGCCGTGTATTCCATGGCTATAGAGTGTGAGTGGTACCAGGAAGGCGCAGCTGGGTCGGCATTGTGTGGCCAACGTAGTTCCGCGAACGCGCGCGCATCAGCGCAGGCGCAGGCTTTCTATAGCGGGCACGCAGTGAAAAGGCGACGTGCGCGGTACTTGTATTGTTTCCTCCTTGGTTCGCAGAAAGAAATCTTTGTAGTTTTGAAGCTGGCGTCCAATTGTATGGTTTATCGAGTTGCCTACATCTCCCACAGACAATTTCCTAGATGTGATTTACACGTGCTTGTTTCTTGCGCGACATTTACAGCAAGAGTTTATGTAGGGGTTTCCAAAAAACAGACAGTACTTATCACCACAGAACACTTAATAGTAAGTAATCAATGGTAAACATTTTGCTAGTGATAGCACAGCACTCAGAAGCATACTTACTATGAGTATATTTTTTTTTAGCAAGCCTGACATGTGCCTGAGATGCACATGCTTATGAGGTATTTGTCATTCAAAATTGCCGTGGCTTTGCAAAATGAATACAATTCTGTTAATTATTACTACGTGCAATAAACTTAGGTAATATTATTAACCCTTCATTTGGCTTTGCCGTAGTCGAGTAAAAATAAACCATTTCTTAATTTTCTATTTATGCACACAGCCAGTTACAAAAAGAAAAACTATATAGGAAAACAAAGTACAGAGGTAGGTTCTACATTATAAAAAGAAACAATTCTTACAACGGCCACTACACGCCACCCCAACTATAAAGCCATGGGTAGTATACATTTACGGCCAAAACTATCCACGATATTACCTACTAGAGATAGAAAGACATACGGCCAAAATTAATATCCAATCTATCCACGATTTACCCTACAGATAGAAATTTGACATATTTTGTCCATACAAAATAGGAATAGGAATTTGCCATAAGCTCCATAGCTTATGTCAAATTCCTATCTCTAGTAGGGCAAATCATGGTTACATGGGATATTAATTTTGGCCGTAATTTTGTGGAGTGCAATCTGCAACTACAGATGGCCGTTCTCTGTGCGTATTCCTCGACATTTATAATGTGCACGAATGTTACCGAGAATAATTTATCAATCTTAAATGTATATTTTAATCTCTCCACGGAAGTACATATTTCCATATCTGCGTTTTCAATCTTTAGAAAGTTGTATTTTCTTGTGTTTGGAGTTTATTCATTTTTGTTGTGTTTTTGGCCTACTTGAATTTTAAGGGAATTGCCTGTTTAATTTCGTCATCCACAACGATCATCAATTTGATCTGTTATAACTTATTGTCAGTGTGTTGACGTAAGCACTCTGCTGTATTCCTGGTTCATTATCAGAAGTTTATAAATCGAAGTATTCACAGTTCATAGCTGGGCATAGGTTTCTCCTAAAAATTAGGAAACGCCCGATGGTGTTCACTATGTCAGGCCACTCCCGCCTCTCGTTTGTTTTTCGTACATGAAGTGAGTTGAGTTGACATAAGTACATATAGGAGCATGCCCATCTTATATTATTGGAACCAAATTCCTTAACGCGGCTTGCGGTAGGTATGATTCGGGAACATTGTCCTTCCGTCTGGTGCAGGTGTTGTCGGGGCATGGGTGCTTCGGCAGATACCTGCACAAAGTGGCAAGATGGGAGGCTACTCCCGTGTGCCACTAGTGTGGCTGTAGTGAGGACACGTCCCTTCATACCCTGGCGTACTGTCCTGCTTGGGAGGTGAAGTATCGGTTCTTTTCAGGTTCGGTAGGGCCATGGCTGACAGTGGGGGGGCCTGGGAGGCAGTCGCGTCCTTCTGCGAGGAAGGAAGCAGCAGAGCGGGTCACGGAGGAAGACTCCCTCGCTGATATGATCCGCTGCAGGAGGACGGGACGGCGCAGGCGGCTTTACGGCGATCTGATGCCGCCCTAAGAGAGGCCAGTGGGTGATAGATTGGAGTCTATCATCCGCACTGCAAGGCCCTCGAGTTGCGGTGATGTCTAACATGTGCCCAGACATCGCCGAAAGAGAGTTTAGGTTAGAAGTGGAAGGCCCTGAAGTGGGCCGCGCTGGATGGGTTACGAATGCCATGCATTGCAGTTCTCGTGGCCCATCCACCCTAGACGAGAGTAGGCACACGGCAGAGTTTTTAGTGGGTGCGAGTCCCACATAACCACACCGCCTCCCCGGGTGGTGTGACATGCGATATAGGCATCTAACAAACAACAGCCTAGGAGGGGTATTGAAGTTGTTATGGGTTATGGGCAAAGGTACATCAGGTGGGCCTTTAGCTCGTTTCGCCATCCTATACAATAAAAAAAAAACAACGCAGTAAGATAAATATCTTATGGTTAAATGTTAACTAAAACAAATAAATACATGATTTTTATCATTAGGCAACAGATAATTATGTCCAAATACCTATACAGTGATAGAACCAAAGACTTTGTATATACTAGAACTAAAAGTGCCGTGAAAGCGTGACACATCTCGCAACAAAAACGATGTCACAAAGGATCGTGTCAAAATGACAAATAATGAAGGATGGCCAGTATGCAACACAACACTACAATCATTAATCTAGTGTCACACTGGACAGGATAATGTGTGATAATGAGATACTCACATTGCTGTGCCAAACACGGGAGAGAGACGAAATTGGGCATCGAAAATACGTCGTTTCAAAATTGGTAGGTATTATTATTCGACGTCTGAGTTCGACGTTATTACGACACGGAAGCACGCATTACTCGAAATGAGGCGCTCTATTATTTATGTTGTGACAGTTGTGACGCTACCTTTATAATTTTCCCTATTACTCATTGAAACCAAAGTTCAGCTTCGTAAATGCGTCGAAATTCCAAATTCGATGACGTTCAACGATATTACGATACGGAATCACAAAATAGAAATAGGTGTTTCCTACCTATCAATGAAATATGGATATGACGCTACATCTTTTTCCCTATTAGTCATATAAATAATAGCTGTAAGATACAAGATGGTAATCACAATAAATTAATGACTGTATAAAAGAAATATTTCGATTATGCCATATTGCGTCATCATAACACAGTTATTGGCTTATTGACGCAATAGAAATAACCTACATAGCATAATTTTAGGGTTTGTCATACCCTGAAATTGTAGTAATTATTTATAAGTACATATAGGTACCTACCTAAGTAAATTTTTTAAAAGAAGTAATGATTTAAAATTTTCGTCCGCATTTATCTAATCATTTTGTTACGTTTTGGTTAACGAAGTTACGACTATAATACGTGGGACACTCAGAAAGTTTTGCGAAACTAAAAAAAATTGTTCTATACGTACATATATTTTTATCAAATCTTTTCAAAGTACTTTCCACCAGCCTCTATACAAAGATTCATGCGCCTAAACCAGTTTTCAAAACACTTTTTCCAGTCCGCCGCAGACACCTCGTTTACAGCCTGCTCGAACGCAGCCAGCGCATCTTCCGGCGACGAAAATTGTATCCCTTTGAGCAGATTTTTTATTTTTGGGAATAAAAAGAAGTCACACGGTGCTAGATCAGGGCTGTAAGGAGGGTGACCCAGGAGTTTGACTGGCGTGCTGTCCAGGAAGTCCCTCGTTTTGAGTGCGGTGTGCGCAGGTGCATTGTCGTGGTGGAGCAGTAGCCCGCGGAGCCCTGTGTTTGGTCGCTTGTTGCTTATAACAGAGAAAACTTCTGGCAAACATTTGGTAGTATACCATTCGGCATTAATGCTTCTTTGATCCCGTAAGGGAATTGATACCAAGTGGCCAGTCAAATTAAAAAAGCTAGCGATCAAAATCTTACCCCCGCTTCTAGATCGCTTCACTTTGGTAGGCGTTGGCTCATTTTGAAACACCCAAACAGTCGACTGGCGCTTGGTTTCTGGGTCGTATTGATAAATCCAGGACTCATCACCTGTAACGATGTCGTAAACACGCCGAGACGAGCCTGCTTCAAATTTGTTAAGCATATCACGGCACCATTCCACCCGGGCCTGCTTTTGAGCATCGGTGAGGTTGTGCGGCACCCAGCGTGATACTATCCTCCTCACGCGAAGATGGCTGTGTAGAATCTCGTGAACGCTTCCCGATCCAATCTTCAATATGTGTTGAATCTCCTGATATGTAATTCGCCTATTGTCTTGGATTAAATTTTTCACTGCTAGCACGTTTTCTTCGGTAACAGCCGTCAAAGGGCGACCGCTTCTTTCGTCATCCCCCAAAGTTGGTCGACCGCGCTTGAATTCGTTATACCAACGATACACGGTTGCCTTGGAAGGGCCTTCATCCATGAATGCCATTTGAAGTCTATCGTACGATTCATCCGGTTTCAGGCGACACTTGAAATCGTAAAAAATCATAGCTCTAAAATGTTCCCGGCGCAGATCCATATTTCAGTGAGACACAATACTTTGAATTAACTCGCAAAAAATGTGGAGGGAAATTTTGAAATTGGAACTTACTTATTTTTACTTATAAATAATCATATTTTCGAAAAACATTATAACTGGCCAGTCTCCCATATATAAAAACTTTTTTTCGCAATACTTTCTGAGGGGCCTGGTACATATACAACGTGTATCAGAAATGCGTGATCATATTTGAAGAGCTTATTCAGGGGATGCTATCGATCAACTTTTAATATGGTACCAAACCTGAAATCGCAAAAAAAACAACAGCTGATCCTTACATTTTGCCGAGCGACATCGATAATTTAGTAGGGAACAGCTGATATTTTTTTTGCGATTTCAGGGTTGGTCCCATAGTAAAAGTTGAACTATGCTATGCCCTGAATGAGTTCTTAAAACATGACCACTCATTTCTGATACACGTTGTATATACATTCTGAAATTTTAATCGCTTCTTTCCCGAACAGGGGTCATTGTGCTCATCATTATGAACAACGTTTACTATGGGACCAACAATGATATCGCGAAAAAAAAACAATTTGTGTTCACTTAAATCGATAAAATGTAGGGACGACCTGATTTTTTATTTTGCGATTTCAGGGTTGGTCCCATAGTAAAAGTTGTTCATAATGATAAGTACAATGACCCCTTTTCGGGAAAGAAGCGTTTCAAATTTCAGCATGTATGGTAACAATTCATAATCCTACATAACAAGCTTGTGCCAGGTGCATTTCGGAACCGTTCTGTAACTTCGCCTGGGTTTTTGACCGTTAATATCTTTGAAATTCTCACTGTAAAATTGTTTTTTTAAGCATAGACAAGAAGACCAACCAAGCTTGTTCGGTTTACCGATTTGTATCTGATAAATGATGAAGATTTGGCGGAAAATTTCAAATAACCGTCAAATTCAAGTTCGAAGTTAGGGGAATCGACCGTACATACATAGGTACATCAAAACCTCAGCGTAGGAATGTAGGTACCTAAGACAATAAAGTGATAATTTCATTCAAAGTTCCGCTCAAAGTTGAAGCACAAATAGGTACAATTACACAATAGATGCGAGCAAGCGGCACGTCAAATGTTCGCCGACACACACAGGTGCGCAAAAAATGTAGTACTGAACCTAGCTTTTTAAGACCAACTTGAAATTGCCTCAATTTCAAGAGGCAATTTCAAGTTGGTCTCAAACTCAGTCTACTGCGGTTCTAAGCTTATTAGAATTATTTTAAAATCAAAAACTTATGTTCTACATACATACATACATATTATCACGTCTGTTTTCCATTGGTGTAGGCAGAGACTATGGATTTTCACCTGCTACGATCCTGACACACCTCTTTCACTTCATCTACGTCCATTAACCTCGTCATGCATGCTCGACGGTTTAGAGAACTCTTAACCTGGCATTTTTTGAGAACGTCCGCGATTTGATCGCGATACGTTCGCCGAGGTCGTCCCCTTCCAACTCTTCCATCCACACTCGCATCGTATACTTGTTTCGTCAATCTCCTCTCGTCCATCCTCTCTATATGTCCAAACCATCTTAACATACCTTTCTCAATCTCTGTCACTACATCTTCTTTCACTCCACAATGCTTTTTTTTTTTTGTTTCCGTGGTGTAATCCTCATGGACGCACTCCGCCCGGGGTAGGCGGAGCCAGTGTCGGACTCTTACCGACTAAAACCACCACGGTGTTCCTTCAACTATCTTAGCCGGGGGAGTGGGAACCCGTGAGTATTCACACAACCACCCTCGACCTCGACCTACCTCCCGTAATTTTTTATAGAGGTTTTCTTCCTCGCGGTCCGGGCGGGGTGAAGCCAAGACCCTCGGTCCCAAGAGGCGCGAGAACACTACTCAGCTGGCACTCTCGGGGTTACGAGATCGACGGGGGCAGGGAAGGCTAGTCCCCCCGCTGCCTGCCCAGTGGCAGGGTGAGTGCACACTGGGCCCGCCCCTGCTCCTCCACTGTGTCCTCTGTTGGCAACAGAGGGACACGTGGAGCAACTCCCCACTGGCCCAGAACGGGCCCCTCCCGCGCCAGAATATTCGCCACAGGCAATAAAATCCCCCGAAGGTTAATCCCTCGAAAGGATTTTATTACCCGTGCCCAGGATGCACCGGACAAACAACTGCCGTTCCCTCCAGACGTGTCCAGAAGGACAAGCAGCCGTCAGGCACACGTGGAGGTTTTCTGGCCAGCACCCCACTCCACAACGCTCCCTTATCACGTTATTCCTTATTTTATCTCTCAAAGTTACACCACACATACTTCTCAAAGCTCTCATTTTTACTGCATTTATTCTGCTTTCATGTTTCTTCTGCCATACCCAACTGTCACTACCATACATAAGTGTAGGCACTAATACTCCCCCATGAACAGCCAGCCGTGCCTTTTCCGACACTTTGCGGCTGTCCATGAAGGTGTGTAGTGCCCCATTCATCTGATTACCACCACTCACTCTCCTTTCAATGTCCTTCACATGCTTGCCATCTCTCGTAAACATGGAACCCAGGTACTTATGTTCTATCCTTATAAATTCATACCATAGTTATTTCCCAATTACGGTAAGACATGACGTTTATAGAAACCCACACATTTAGACTTTGGGTGACTGTATGTACCACACTTAAGTGAACTAGTGATTACGTCACAACAACAGAAGGGATTCTTCCTAGCGTTATTCCTAACCTTTTTTCCTTTGCGGTTAAACAAAGATTTATACAAATTGGTTAATTGTATTTTTCCTGTTTTATTAACTCTGTGGGACTGGTGCTCTGAGTTTCCTATGACGTTGTTCTAAATTTAAATGCGAAATAGAAATAATTTTCTGTATTTTGTGCTAGTTTCCTTCCTTATAAGTACACAGTTTTATACGGTCACAGGGGCTTGTCGATAGAAACGTGTTTTACTAAACGTTATCGTGAAATTATACATACCGAATTCTATTATTTAGCTGACAGCAGCCGCAATATACGTAAAACCCGAAGCTACCACCAAAAAGTCGCAAGTTCGGTTGAAAAGTCGCAAGAGTTTTATGAATTATGCGCTCCCTCGGACCTCACAACTCTATCCAGCCGCAATGAGGATGGAGTTCTGAAAAGAAGAACTCCCAACACCGCCTGATTTGCCTACATCTCCCGTGGCCAGTTTGGAAATCCCTCAACCGGCTCCGGACTCTTTATTCAAGTCGGTCACTGCTTACTTAGACGAAGTGCTGCGAACAATCATAGTGAAGCCAAAAAAACCGTGCTCCTTCGTCTACATCAAGCGCTCACGCACACACATGTACCTCAAACCGTGCTTACCGTCTCAGTCAGTACTCATGTCGCGGCATCGTCTAGTAAGCATCGCGAAAGCAAATATTCTCCAGGTGCATGGCTTGGAAGAATTAAAAAAGTCGGACGGTACTCGCTAAGCAAAAAGTTAAGCACCCATAGTAAGATGGGCGGGCACGCACATTTTCACACTCGTAGTAAGACAAAAAGCCGCGATTACGCAACAAATCTCGTGTGACGGTATTCATTGTCGTAGTGTCACAAATAAAATAACAATATATATCTGGTGTGTTAAAATTCTGTCGAAATTATAGTGGGTTTAGGAAAAAACGAAGTGCTTCAATCTTTTCTTAGCGAGATTCCGTCCGCCTTTTTAATCGTCCGAGGTGCATGGTGTGTGCGTGAGTACTGGTTGTGCACGAAAGAGCACAGTTTTTTTTGGCTTCACTATGATTGTTCGCAGCACTTCGTCTATTAAGTATTTTTACCCGACTGCGCCAGAAGGAGGGTAATTTTTTTCGAGTGTATGTATGTATGTATGTATGCATGTATGCATGTATGTATGTATGTATGTATTGTATGTATGTATATTTCTTTGGCACGCCCTGCAGCCTAAACGGCTTGATGGATTTTAACTTGTGAGGTGTCGTTAGATTCGTCTTAATTGTGAGAGTGACACTGGGTATATCAAAATTATAAAAATTAAAATGGCCGCTTTTTGGCGCCAAATACCGGCATCAAATAAAAAAAAATCCCCTCGAAACCTATCGAGTGGGGTATCAAAATAAAGGGTTTCATAAATGCTTTTCAAAAATATATACAACTTATATGTTTAAATGTAATTTAGAATGAGAAATGCTAAAAAACAACAAAATATTCAACGTTAAAAATGAATTTGACTTTTCAAAAAAAACATTAATAGTATGATAAATAAAACATGATGACAAAACTAAAAAAATTCAAATGAAAAAATTAATTAACAAAAACAATAAACCCGACTGCGTGTAAAAATAACAGAAAAGATATAAACAAGACTTATCAACACGCAGGCGGAGGCTACATAGCTATAGGAACTATTATGTAATTCATGACCAAAAACATACGTACCCTCCGACTGCGTGTTGATAAGTCTTGTTTATCTCTTTTCTGTTATTTTTACACGCAGTCGGGTTTTTTGTTTTTGTTAATTTTTTTTTTTTGCTTTCTGTGGTCACTGCAGGGAAAATTTGTGCAAATGACAAATGGTAGACTCCTCCAATACTGTATACGATTGCGGGGCGAAGTAGATAATGTGGTTGCTATCCTTTGATCCCCAACCAATCCCCAACGAGCTATTTCCTCAATTGACTGTTACGATTTGCGAGGATCAGGACCTGCCTACTCTCACAGACGTATTAAAAAATAAAGACGAAGTGCTGCGAACAATCATAGTGAAGCCAAAAAACCGTGCTCCTTCGTGTACAGTCTAACAAAGCAATTAGTATCCAGGGTCGCCAGATATAGATATCATGGGTATATAGACAAAATGTTTTACAATCCAAATAGTGATCCAATGGTGATTTGTTAGGTGCCGATATTTTCGTTTTGATTCTAGTTTTTCAAGTTTGTGGTCATGAATTCATATGCAACTTATTTTTGAGAGCGATATGGTGGTAAATAATTAATAAATTTATATGTATGCTCAGAATACAGAAAGAACCATGTATGTTATCTTTGAGTGCCGGAATACCAGACACAATTGAATTAGATCATGTGTCGGTGCTAATTGGTACCAGCTGGACCAGAGAGGTAGGTAACTGTTTTTTTGCAAGATAACCCCCAATGATATTTTAAAGTATAGATATGTCATATCCTAACAAAACAAACATAAAAAATGTTCCGTACGTAGCGGCAGCACTGCACAATACACATAAACTAGTACAAAGTAAGTTGGTTTCTTCAAGTTAGTCTCGCGTCATAATTGGAACACTTTCTGTACACACACGACGGCATTTTAGTTTTTTTTGTCATTGTTCATGCTCGGCGCCTTACTTGACGCGGATTAATAGAAATAAAAATTTCGAGTCTTCAGATTGCAAGCGCAAGTAACATATATGTACTTTTAAATATCACTGACCACACCCATATTTATTGGGCGATTTAAAAAAAATAGTTTTACGCTTGGAGAGGTTTTACGAAAGATTTTTTTTATGTGACCGCTACTTTATTGTCGTCGAGCATGTAGGTAGCAGTAAAATAGTTATATAATTTCCATGAATTAAAGTAATAAGTAGCATTTCAAAACATCTATTAGTAATTTTCCTACGTTCATATTTTGAATTGTTATTATTGATGTACCTATACTAATGACATAACAATAATATGCTGTGTATTCCGAGAAATGATTTAAATGAAAAATAACTCTTCTCCACATTATTATCATAAATGTTGAATCATGGATATTTCGCACTAACAATAATATGTATTGTCTCGTTTGAATTGTAATAATTCTTGTGACTTTGTGCCGATACGATATATTTGTAAACAACATCGGTTACTTCTATCTATGCCTATCCTAATAACTATTATAAAACTTTAATTGTCCATTTGTTTGTTTGTTCGAGCATCACACCAAAACTACTGGATAACTGGACTGATTTGGATAAAATTTCGCACACAGAAGGACCATGTTCTGGATTACAATGTATTAACAACTTTATGTACCATATTTCAAGCAATTAACCAAATAAATTAAAATGTAGAATACTTTTTATCGACATACCACGGGGGTGAAGCCGCCGACGTAAACTAGTTTGTTATAAAACTAACAATACATACATTACCCACGGACAATGATTTTAAAAAGGCGGATGGAGTCTCGCTAAGAAAAGATTGAAGCACTTAATTTTTTCCTCAACCCACTATATCTTCGACAGCAGTTTAACACACCAGATATATATTGTTATTTTATTTGTGACACTACGACAATGACTACCGTCACTCGAGAGATTTTTTGCGTAATCGCGGCTTTTTGTCTTGCTATGGGTGCTTCACTTATTGTTTAGCGAGATTCCGTCCGCCTTTTTTTTATTCGTCCATGGACATTAATTACACAGTACGCAGCGCAGAAGCAGACTACATACGAACAAACCCTTGAATAAATTGTAATGAGTGTTTCAAAATAACTGTACTTCCTGAATAAGATAAACACAGGAAGGTAAATGTTTCCTTATTATTAACACCATGTGTTTTCCTTCACATTTAATAAACATCACAATAACCCGGACAGCGGTCAAGTTTAAAGACGTCACTAAACTAGTTTTTGTCTTGTATTGTCTATTATTTTATAGTTTGATACGTGGTTGACCGTGTACATACACACATAATTATATTATATTCAAACTACGTTGTACTACTAACGTATTTGTTATATGTTAGAAACCACAAGCTGTATGATTTAATTCCGTTACCCGTCCATTCAGTAAAGTTTATGAATGTCACTCCGTCGCGAATGTCGCGATACGATCTCGGTTCTTGTTTATCTAGAATTTTACTAAAATTATGTTGCGGAGCCTGAGATCAGTCGTGCCGTTAGGCTGTGTTTAGATGATACAAAATTTGACGTTACTATAATTTTTTTATTTTCACGAGAACGGTTGTTTTCGATGTGAGGATTACGAGACAAGTTCCGTGTGAAATCTATAATTTACGAAAATGTTTTGTTATGAGGAGATTTAACGTCGCAAATTATTATTATTATTTCTTGTTTGAATACCCAACTAACTTAAGAATTTTCAAGTTTGTTTGTTGTTTGACAATTATGAAAACAATTCGATTGTTTTACTAATTCTTCAAAAAAGGTTATGAAACCTTACTGAACAACTACAGAACCCATCTTACCTCTAAGTCATGTGTACAAGCTGTTCTCGGGGGTCATTACGAATCGTCTCGTCGGAAGCGGCAGAAGACAAATTCCAGCCACCAGAAACCAGAGCTAGCCGGGTTTCGAAAAGCCTACAGTAGGTACCGTTGACCACATTCGTACTGTTCGGCAGATGGACAAGACTGAAGAGTACAATCAGCCGCTTTGTATGGCATTGTGGACTACGAGAAGGCATTTGACTCCATCGAAACTTGGGCAGATCTGCGATGCTATTCACAAACTTTCGAAAAGTTTCCATTTCTGAAGTGAAATTTGACCGGCAAACGAAACAAAACTACCACTTCTTCCTGCGTCCACGAACGCTGCAAAGCATTCGAAACGTCAGAAAAACCAATTTTAATAATAATACACGATGTAATCCGGTTAAACTTGTTTATTAAGAAACAAAACGATTTGAGAACCGAACGGATTCGGAAACGCAACGTGAAATTTACGGAAACTTTCCCGAGAGCAATTTGTTGTCGGAAAGCACTCGATGTAAAATTAAATAAATAAAACAAGTTTAACCGGATTTCATCGCGTATTATTATTAAAATTGGTTTTCCTGACGTTTCGCTGCTGCTTTGCAGCGTTGTGGTCGCAGGAAGTGGTCGTTTTGTTTCGTTTGCCGGTCAAATTTCACTTCGGAAACGGAAACTTTTCGAACGTTTGTGAATAGCACCGCTGGATGCTCTTCAACGATGTCACATTGACGAATGCTAGAGATTCTGAGATGCCAAAGACAGTAGATATAACATTTCTATTACCAACAACATTAACATTTTTATTATTATTGTTATTTTAGATTTCTATGGTATCAAAGTAAATGGCGAGAACATCTCATATTCTCCGTTTTGCCGGTGACATAATTGTAATGAGATGAGAATGACAGAGTCGTTAGAGCAACTGGGTGAAATGCTTTACAGTTGTAGCTTCTAGGCGAGTAGCATGAATCGTTTTAAATTTTATTGAAATTCAGATCACAAAATAAGTAACAAGAAAATATAGTTGGTTTTTAGAGCTACTAAAGTGGTACATTTGATTTAATAACGTATGTGTGTATACCACACTTTAGACAGAAGTAGAGTAGGTAGTCTACATTTGGTAAGTATTCCAGTTTTACTTGTATACCTGGCCTAAAATGTGAAACAGGTATATTAGTCAGTAAATATATTTTTATATTCTGCAATAAAATCTTTGAAGTGGGACCAAACTCATTCAAAAACTTGTTCAAACTTTTTTCATTTTCTTACAAAGAATAATTTATTCTGTTTAATTATGATTATGAATATAGTAAAGAAGATTGAAGCATTTTAATACATCATCATCATCATTTTAGCCGATAAACGTCCCCTGCTGGACATAGGCCTCCCCCAAGAATCACCATGCAATCCCAACTTTTAGTCTGAGGATAATAAAGCGTGTCTGTCTGAAAATTTATTCTAAAATGATATTGCTAATGGTACTTAAAACAGTGGTATTTAGTGCTTAAAAAGCTCTAATTAAATCAGAAGTCTCCTTGTAAGCGCAATTAAAGAAGAGATGACCTTGTGTTTGTAGTTTATGGGTCATAATAACCCGGTACAACAGCAACCACAGACAGCAACTATAGCATGAGAGGTGAGTAGTTCTACCAATGGATTGTAGGTCAACCGCACGTCAGTGGTAACAACTGAATTACGAAAAACGCCCTTATTGTTTCCAAAAAAACCGGCCAAGTGCGAGTCGGACTCGCGCAGTAAGGGTTCCGTACCTCTTAACGACCTGATACCCCATAAAAACTGATTTAATTTACGAGAGTTTATCAAAAGACATCAACGCACAGTGAGCGAAATATGAATTTTTGTATATATTTCTTACGCAGCAGGTACCACCACATATGTCTATGTTTGTCTTATTTTTAGTTTTTGTTGCTAAACTACATAATATGCACTATAATCTGACCAAGTTTGACGCTGGTATTAGCGTTTTGAAGATAGAGCAGGAACAAAAACGTTGAAAAAAATGCATGTTTTTTGAGGTTTCTTGTATGGGGACCCCCCTTTTGTTTTAGACTTTTTTTGTTTTTAATATTTGTCGTGATACTCCTCATAGCAACACATATTCTAAAAAAAAAAAACCGGTTTCCTATTACCGTTCAAAAGTTACAGCCCTGTGACAGACAGACGGACGGACGGACAGCGTAGCGAGAGTAATAGGGTCCCGTTTTGCACCCATCGGGTACGGAACCCTAAAAAGACGCAGACATAGTCACATTAGTCACTGACGCGCCAGTCACGTCATGACGTGTGGTCGACTTTACTAACACACGCAGATTTTAAATGGAAACTGTATCAATCAATCAACTCAGCCTAATATCACAGTCCTCTGCTGGACACATGCCTCTCCCAAGCTGCGCCACAACACTCGTTCGTCTGCCTTCCGTATCCAGTCCCCCCAGCTACTTAAATTCAGGTCGTTGGTCCACCTGGCTGGGGGGCGCCCTACGCTGTGGTTGCCGATTCGCGGTATCCACTCAAGGACTCGTCTTTTCCAACGGCCACCGGTCCTTTGACAGATATGGCCACTGCCACTTCAGCCTAGTGATACTACAAGCTATGTCACTCTAGTTCTTCTTCGGATAATCTCGTTACGGATTTTATCCTTCAAGGAAACTCCAAGCATAGCTCGCTCCATAGTTTGCTGAGCGACTTTGAAGCTGTGGACTAGCCGAACTGTCACACGTCTCGGCACCGTAAGTCATGACAGGCAAGACGCACTGGTTAAAGACCTTCGTCTTCGAACTTTGCGGTATAGGAGACGAGAAGACTCAGCTAAGTTTGCAAAATGTTGTCCAGACTAACTGGATCCTTCTGTCGGCTTCTTTCTCGAAGTTGAGAAAAGAAGAGAAGAAAAACTGTAGGGTTAAATTACCCACGCACGCTTTTTGATTTACGATTCCTGCGTAAATGATAATGATAACTGACACGCACTCTATAAATAAACTTCGATTTCTAAATTGATTATACCTACATACTTAATTTTACATTTAAAGTAAATAGACAAGGAAATAGAAACTAATAAAAACAACGATAAAAAGCGGTCCCAGACGATTTAACTAATTCCGAAAATTACAATAAAACAAAAACATGTTTATGGCTAATTTAGATAAATAAAATTTGATATAAAATGGCCAAAACCACGGTTGTTTATAATATTGTTGGAACAGCGGTGAATGTAATGACATTATTAAAATGGGTGAATGTATAAAATGATAAAATATAATCATAATAAAAGTCAATATGAAAGCGTGCGGGATAGTGCGTATTGCATGCGGCCTACTTTCGTAGTTTGGTTTTGGTTCCGTTTTATTTAGCGATTTATTCGTTGGAAGAAACATGCTGTGAATATTACAGTTTCTTTCAAAGCAGATCCAAAAAACAAAGCAGATGACTTACACCTGAATAACTTCATTTTAAGAAGTTTATAGATATTATTACGGTCTAGTAACTGTAGGGCTCTAATTGCTCTAACTGCCATTGCCACAGACATAGTAAAAATATAGGCCAAGTACTGCGAACAATCATAGTGAAGCCAACAAAACCATGCTCATCCGTATACAAACCAGCGCTGACGCACACACATGCACCTGAAAGATATTTGTTTTTGGTGATGCTTACTGGACGATGCCGCGACATTAGTGTGTACTGAGAGCGATGAGCATGGTTTGATGTGCATGTCGTGCGTGAGCGCTGGTTTTTACACGGAGGAGCATGGTTTTGTTGGCTTTAATACGATTGTTCGCAGCACTTTGTCTACATTGGGTGCTTCACTTATTACTTAGCGAGATTCCGCCCGCCTTTTTTTATTCGTCCGTGGGTAAAACAAATACGGAACCCTAAAAAGAAACGAAATTTTTATGAGAGACTCAGAAAATTTTGTAATGCACGCCATATTAAGGTAAATTGTTGTTGCCATAAGCAACATATACTGAACCACTATGCAAATTATCCACACTACTTAAAAATTATCCTGTTTACACCCTGTATAGGTACAATAACTAACTACCATTAGTCTACTATTAGCTAAAATTACCTAATAATAATATATATAACTCATCTATCCATAACAATGCCCTACAGAGAAAGACATAAATGGTCAAATTTCTTGGCCCAAGTTCATGGGAGTAGTACAGAGGTGTATAGAAAAAGGAATAGTACTGTAAACTGGTAAGTATTATAATTGTAAGTTTCTGAGTTATGTTATGGTGTTACAAAAATTACGAATAAAAAAAATAAAAATAAAACTAGAGCAGCCATTCTCAAAGTGTGGTCCGCGGAACCCTAGGGCTCCACAAGGCCTTTGTGATGGCTCCGCTACAAATATCAATTTAACTCCTAAAGAACGAAGCACATCATATCCTGTCACATAGGTAATAGCCGAAAATGGTATAATAGAAACCATTTCACTAGCATACAATCAGTAGGTACGGTGATGTGTAAAGTTCCTATTTTTGTATGAGAATAAAAATAAAACCAGGTTAATTGCTTATTCAAGGGTTCCGTAAAATATAATATCGTATCAAAAGGGTTTCGTCGCCAAAAAAGTTTGAGAACGGCTGCTCTAGAGATATAAAATCAAATCAATTTGCCCTAATAGTAGGTAGGTATGGCAAATTGTAAATCATAGTAACATAACATTACATAACATCACGCCTGTATTTCCCCGAAGGGGTAGGCAGAGGTGTAATAGTACACCCACATTTCGCCAGTTATGTTATAGTTCCATGTAACAGGGGGCGAGCCTATTGCCATTGACCGGGCACAAAACCAGACTCCGGGCTGCTACTGAGAATTTCCTAATGAAAAAACCCGATAACACTTTGCCCGACCCGGGAATCGAACCCAGGACCCCACGCTCAGCAGTCGCGCTTGCAACCACTAGACCAACGAGGCAGTCAAGTCATAGTATGGTTTTAGAAATTCAGCAAAATAAATAGTCAGAACGTTTTTTGTCAATATTTAAATGTTTCTAGGTAGGTAGGTACCTATGCAAGTAACATGACGTGCTGCTAACAGGCAGTATAATTGCTTGTTTTAATATTTGTCTGTATCGTGTGCTTATGTAGACAAACAGACTGACAACGCATACTTACCTACGTCCTTTTTTTTTTGTTTTTTTTTGTTTTCGATTGGAAATCCTCATGGATACCCTGTCTGGGGAAGGCGAAGGGGTATGTCGGACTCCTACCGACTAAAACCACACGGTGGCCGACCTCAGCACACAATAGAGGAGCTCCGGGAACTCCTGTGGACCGCGCCGGTGCCCCTCTGGTGCTATGCCATTTGGCACGTCCCGGGAAAGCGGTACTTTCCACACCACAGCAGTACGCAGTACTGTCCTCCACAGGGTCGTGTAATGGGCGCCTTGTGTCCCCCACTCTTAGCGTCCACGATCCCCAAGGGTCCCCTGCCAGTACATGACAACAGAGGATGCGGCGTGTAGCCCTATCTAGGCTGTGCGCCAGGACGGTTGCCTCCCCGGCGCCTCCGTCTCCAAGCGGGATTGGCCCTCTCCCGATCCCGCTCTGCGGCCTCCTTCTGGATCATGACAGTCTCACAGAAGGAAGCCACGGCCATCCAAGCCGTCGGCTCTGCCAGCATAGCCGACACTACTACTGGCAGAGAAAGATCTTGCCCGATCTGCCCAACCAGGTCCCGCCGCTCTGAGCTCTAATAATTTGTGAGAACTATACTTGGCCATACTTGGTAGGTAGTTTATGTACAAACTGTACAATTCATTCCTGTTAAACATTATTGCATCAACATTCACAGTTCAATTGATTTCCAACTTTAGCTTGTCAACGTAAAGTTGTTATTTGCGTGGCGTTATCTGGTAATGATCATAATTTTTACCGCGAATTCATATACAGTATCATCTTTATTGGAAATGTTATAGGAAAGTTAAATTATTTCCATCCGTTTATTATGACATAATAATTCTGGCTTTAACTGGAATTTTGACATACCTACAGGACCTGCATCCTACCTGTTAATTTATTTAACACATTTTCTATTGGAAATTAACAGAGTGTTTTGACGAATGTAAATCCAATTAGGCACTAATGCGTTACATCGGAGATTCCGAAGGTCCATCTTGTTTGCTGGACACGATCATCTCTCACTCTATGTTTTGTTAGATGTAGGTACCATATATTCTCTAATGATTATCACCGATAATTGAATTCCAAATCCAGAATCCGGGCTGCTGCTGATAATATTCTAGTGAAAAACCCAATAACATTGCCCGACCCGGGATCGAACCCAGGAACCCGGGCTTAGTAGACGTCCTTGAGACAACTAGACTAACGAGGCAGTCATTCTTATAACCGTAGAAGTAGATGTTAATGGTCATAAATAAATCCATCAAAACCAACGATGTCTACTATTTCGTTGACCAAAACCCATAAAAAATATGCAATTAGCGTACAAATTATAGCATTAGCTTCCTTACTTTATAAGCTATCCAAAATGGCACAGATGTGTTCAAGTTTCGCACAGATTTTGAAAAAAAATGCAGTAATAGCAGTTTGGGAGCACTTTGGTTGAAGACATTTTCTAAATTAGATACCTGCTTATGTGTATCACTGTTGTTTAAATGTTGCGCGTCGTTAACTGTGACAATAAACTATTTTCCTTTCTTCTTCTTTCTTTTTAAATTGACGTCTTGTTCAAGGCGAGTTTGATTAAACTGTTGTGTAATTTAGGTTGTATGAATCTCTGCGGCAAGTTCTGGTCGATCAGGGACCATCGTAGTCCATAAAAAAACAATAAGCGGGATGGGGTGGAGTTCCTGCTTGGAGATAAAGGCACTCAGGCTGAGATTCCTCTCTGAATATAAGCCTAAGAATGCATCAGGATGACGAACCCTGGTTAGGTTGTTAGTAGTCCAGGATACCACCACCACCACCACCATCACCACCACCACCACCACCATCACCATCATCATTACCACCACCACCACCACCACCACCACCACCACCATCACCACCACCACCACCTCCACCACTAACACCACACGATACAAGAGTGAGAAACGAGTAATAAGAAACATGAACTGAACTGTCAATAACATTCCTTAAGATTCTAGGAAAATTTAAATTATAATTAATAACATTGCGTAATAACAGAAGAGACTTAGCCAATATTTAAAATAAATTCATTGAAATCCACCACTTCTTAGAAATTAAATAATTTAGAAAAAAAACAAAGTAACTCTTTAATTATCCTATTCTGTACAATAACGTGGTTTTTTATAACATAAACAATAACAAAAAAATAATGTGTGTTTCACAAATGAAGTTCAATTATTTCCTAAAACTACATCGTCCATGATAATGACAACTAACACGTAACAGTTCCAGGCAAAAGCAATTAAAAATTAATTAATTTTATTTAAAACTCGAACGAAACGTTGGAAAACAATTAACCATACGTAAGTCCACAAAGAGGCAAGTAATTATCTGTCTCAGTGCTATGTCGTAAGTTACAATTAAAAGTAAAAAAAAGTTAAAGTGCGGTCGATTAATTATTCACATTTCTCTGAAGCGATAGCAACTGCTAATAAATGAATTCTGGTAACTCGGCGCGGAATTTTGTAGTTATAATGTTATGTCCATACTTGAAGGATATTACGTTTCGATTTCGCATTCCATTGCTGTTTTTCAGTAATAATTTTGGTGACGTCCGTTTCGATGTTGCGTAAATGACGGATTGGAACGCGGTTTGTTTTATATTTTTAGCGATTCCTGAAAATGTTTTTGTTTTGGCTGAAGTTTGTAATAATGCAGGGACGGTTGTGAGTTTAGGACTTTCCAGAATGACTTCTACCAAGAAAATTCAATTAAAAAGTAAAGACATCGCTCTCTTTAACCTTAGACGTATTATGATATAAATATGACATATTCGTGATCCATGTCGATTGTTAGAGGCTTAGGCCTGGTATCCACCGAATAGGAGAGGAGAGGAGATGTCTAAACAACCAATATTACGTTCGATATAAGATTGTGTTAAAGCGGAAAGGTGAGAAAGGGTTTGTCTAGAGCAAACCAGAAGAAAACAACACAAGTATTCATTCAATCATTGTTAATTTTGATAAGTTCCTATTGGTGTCGATTCTCTTGTTCATAACCAATTATTTTTTTTAACTATCGCACGCTTTAACGTATATTAGATGCAAGAAAGGGATGGCAACAATTTTAGTGCTGCCAAATTAGTTGGATTAAAATTTCCATAGTCGTGATCTCGGGACGTGCCGACTAAAAATACAAAAAAGCGTCACGTCAACTAATTTGACAGGACTAAAATTGTTGCTATCTCTTTATTGCATCCATGCACTATTAGTAAAAAAGAGCTATAGTTAAAATGAGTTTAGTTTGTGAACAAGAGAATCGACACCAATAGGAAAATCTCAAAAGTAAGCAATGATTGAATGAAGACTTGTGTTGGTTTCGTCTGGTTTGCTCTCAAACCCTTTCACATCTCCTGTATGGAACGTAATATTGGTTGTCTAGACATCTCCTCTCCTTTCCTATTTGGTGGATAACAGGCCTAAGCCTCTAACAATCGACATGGAAGACGAATATGTTATATCATAATACCTCTTATTAATAATTCATCATAGCGACTGGGCGTCTGTCTGCGACTGCGAGATCATAAAACGTATGGCAGTTAACCGCAACATTGTACCTAACTATTGTAAAGCCGCGTAATACGTAACACGGGTATTTGGTACGTATGGACGCAAATTAGCAAAGCAAACACAAACACAGTTCGACTCGAGTTCGCACACAACCGCCATTTCCTCTGTCTAAGGCTCGTATTACAGAACAATACTCAAGCGTAGCTGTTTAAAACTAGTTTTGAGTTGAGATTTAATTTTAGAACATTCCTCAAGCAGAGATTTATTGATCACAGTTCAGCTGACTTTAGCTTTATTTTATACTGTCACCTGTTTTGTTATTTGAGCAGAGATTTGATCTGTAATCACTGTAGTGTGGTCCAGACTACGCTTGAGTAGAGATTTCGATTTTATTTCACGTCAAATTCGTGTGTTATGTTGTTGAATTACCGTATTGGAAATTTGGAATAAGACCGACACTCAAGTAACGATTCTGTCCTTAAGTAGTGATCAGGTGATTGAAGTTTAAACTGTAGGTACTTGAGGAACCTTCTGTAATACGGGCCTCAGTGATGGTCTCAGTAGCCATGGCTCCCCCGGCGCCGTTGGAATTGGATGAGTAATGTTGTTACGTAACGTTCTCAGAACACCGTCCATAGTCCATACAGAACGTACAAATTGGATCGCCACGAACATTTTTGACTAACACAGTATTCGATGTTCGTTAGTGGTACGCACATAGAAATCTAAATAATAAGGTAATAGAAGTTATATACTTGTCGGCGCGTGCAGGTGTCTCGTAAGACACCAATGCGCGAACCGTTTGCTTGATCATCAGTGCTGTTTTGGACGCAGGGTCACTAAAGTTGTGTTTTGCAGCATATCTAACAACGGTTTTTTAATTTATTAGCTTAATTTATTTTGCATTGAATGCTAGAAACACGGCGGGCGTCATTGCATATTTATGTGTGGTAGTGGCAAACCGGCGACAAGCGTTCCGGTATTAAAATACAGTAGATAACATTTCTATTACAATATTATTTAGATTTCTATGGGTACGCAAATGCATACAAAGTAGTTGTGTATCATGTTACGCAACAATTTTGTCATCAGTGCGTACGCGGCTTTAGATACTGTCTAGTTTTTATGTCATTAGTTCATTGTCATAACTGCCAGCCTTTACTGGCCTTCATAGAACGATGCTCTATAACAATTGATCATTGGAGAGTATTATTTATTTATTATCACCAATCACCAACCTTGGCTTAAGAATTCAAGTCGCGGTTTTTGTTTAAACGTAGGAGGATGCCTCTACCAATTTTCACAGTTCACGAATTTTCTCTTGTAAATTACATACAATTACGCCAAATCGCGCCTGTTACCCATTGGGGTAGGTAAAGACTGAATTTCAACCCGCTACGATCCCAATACACGATTTACTCGTCATCTTCCTTCAATATTCTGTGTAAGCAGGGCCATAAGACATACAGGCAAGGGCCCTTGGGCCAACAGTTTCTGTGCCCTTTTATAAAGCAAAAAAAAACTTCACAAGTCACTAACTTTTATCATACCATCGTTATCGCTTATTATCGTTAGGTTTATACCTACAAAAGGAAGGCATGCTGAGCAAAATATTGCTGAGCAACCCTGGTTATCTGGATGTTTTGATAATTTTGCGTTGAACTGAGAAACCAATTTGATTTTTAAATTGATAAAATTACATACTTAAATAATAGGTACATACAGGACAAAAAATTTACTAGTGCGGAATTTTAATTTGCGCACTAGTTAAAAAAATAACCTGTATAGACAAAAATACATAGACTCGGCTTTTGGCATTTCGAGGCCCCCATCAGGCCGTCTGGCGTAGCTGACACAACTGGCGTAGCTGGCACAGTTAGCGTAGTTGGAGCAGCTAGCGTAGCTGGTAAAGGCCCGTGAGGTGAGGTAGCGTGCAGTGTTCCGTGTGCGCCGCCTAGGAGGATGCGGCCAACGTTAGGCCGCACGGGGAGTAGGAGCTCGCCTGCTTGTGGCGGCCCGGGACCTGTCGGGGGTGCAAGTGTGAATACTCACGGGTTACGATTACGGCGCCCCCGGCTAAGGTAGTTGAAGGAACACCATGGTGGTTTTAGTCGGTAAGAGTCCGACACGAGCCGGCAAGAACTCCATGGACATACTCTTTTCAAATAACAAAAAACACTATAGGAATAGTGTTTTTTAATACATAATCAATACAATAATTTGTAAAAAAAATAACATTAACTTTTCCTAATAAATTTTACGTAGTCCATGTAGAACTCAAACTCGCGCCAGAATGTAGAAAGCTAATAACCCGTACTCCGCTACTCCGCTCCTCCAATATTCAGACCGTCAAGTATCTGCAGATTAAAAGCTACATTATTTAATTATTTCGAATTCCCAAAAAATCAAGACTTAAATAATTAGTTACAAAAACATATTATTACGCTCGCAGCGGCGCGGCGCGGGTTTTTAATCGACCATAACTATTATTTTTTGCTCGGTATGTTATAATAAATTTGTAATCGAGGATATAATTATACATATACCTAATACATTGGCGTCCGACTGTCTGTTCATATAACCTATTGTTCGTAGTTTTTAGTTTCATGAAGAAACTAATACAGAAAACACTGGATCGAAATGAACACACACTAACGACCAAAATTAATATCCAATCTATCCACCATTTGCCCTACTAGAGATAGAAATTTGACATAAGCTCCATACAAAATGTGTCAAATTTCTATCTCTAGTAGGGCAAATCAGATTGGATATTAATTTTGGCCGTTAGGTAATGATTCATTTAATATCCTCGTAAAAGCGTAAACACTTTTAGATATTTAAATACCATTTAACTTTATTGAATAACAAAATGAATATTACCTAAAACAAATACCACAAAATGTGAAAAGGAAATTTTATTCCAGAAATGTGAGTAATTGCGTACAAATAAAAACAAACAAAACCCCAAGGTTTTAGTTATTGTAGCACAAAAATCCAGTTCTAAGTAAGCAGAATCGAGGGAAGCAATCAGTTTAAAGGCACATTCCCAGGCCATGTCTTGGCCGGATGCTAATGTTAAAAGCAAACGACAAGCACAATCATCTCTTCTGCGAACGTTGATTGGCCAATCAAAAAGGCTTTAAGTAATAAAAACGAAAAGGTTTCGCCGAAACAAAATTCGGTTTAATCATTTAGATTATATTTCGTTCTAAAAATGAATAGCGATCACTTCTGCGTAAATTACAACCGATTGGAAATACCCTGAATAGTGGGTGTTATAGTGTTATGTTTTATGTGGAACAATTTATAATTGGATTGTATTATATCCATTGTCTAGTACGCATAGCACAAGCTCTGCTTAGTATGGGACTAGATGGAGCTGTGTAAAAATGTCCCAAAAATATTTATTTTATTTATCTATTTTTATACGAGGATTATCCGCTTTGTTTGCAAATTGAGCAGTTATTGTTTCAGCCATTAGGTCCTGTTGAGTTATGCTATAAAGTTCAGCTTGTGAGCATGTCGCCCGATTACGGGACTTTTCGGAAAATACAGTTGGAGTGACCGAATAAGGCTAAGATTAATATTCCGGATAAACAAACGTTTACACGAAAAATTAACTAATAGACTTTTAAGCTCAGATTATAGACTGTAATCTGAGCTTTTAAGTTAAAAGTTTATTTATTTAACAAGAGAATCAATGGATGTTTGCAGGGCCGGATTAACCATTAGGCAGAGTAGGCAACTACCAAGGGGCACCGCACCGGCTAGCCGGACGCCGCGCCCACTAAAGTAATAGAAAATGTTTCATATAGATAATGAAAATGTTATTGAAAAATTTGTATTCTCAATGACATACTATAACATCAGGCCTGTATTTCCCCGAAGGGGTAGGCAGAGGTGTATAGTACACCCACATTTCGCCAGTTATGTTATAGTCCCATGTAATAAGGCAATGACAATAGGTATTATTGCTTTTTATCGCATGCTGTCAGTTGATGAAATACTTCATACTTACAGAACAGAACTATCTAGTATCGATTAGTAGAACTAATAATATGGATGCGTTACGTAGCGTATTGCATGATAAACAAAAGTTTTGAAATGCTTGATCTGTAATTGCGATTTGTGAGTTTTGCGACCGTGATCCCTTCATCAACAAGAGCTGATGATCTACAAACGGCTGAAAAGGGGCCCCAAGAATTGCATTGCCTACGGGCCCCGACATGGTTAATCCGACCCTGGATGTTGGTGAACACCAGCCTAAAATTTGATAAAGATTAATCAAGTCCTAGCTATTATCTGTGCTATTATCACCCAACCATGTACCCGAGATGCAGAAAAATAAAAAGGTAAAAATAATAATGTGTTTTTGTGTTTATAGAAATATTTTAAAATATGTAAAATAAGTTTACATAACTTAATAAACGGAACAATAACAAATTATTAATTGCAGAGCAATTGAACAATCTTCTATCTATCTATACATATAAAATGCTTTGTCTTGAATGACTGACTGACGGATCAATGCACAGCCTAAACTGCTGATTGTAGAGACCTGAAATTTGGAGGGTGTGTTATTTGTATGACGTAGGCATCCGATTAGAAAGGATTTTCCGAAATTCTATCCCTAAGGGGGTGAAAAAGGGGGTCAAAGTTTGTATGGGACAACGTGATTCCTTGGTCCAATCTACATCAAATTTAGCATAAACCTTTTTTAACAGAATTGATGTAAGACGTATTTCGTATTTTATTGAAATTATTAAAAAGGGTAAAAAGTTATTTTGGCGGTGATTTGCTTCGAAGTTGATATCAATACTTCTTAGTGCTTTTGATTTAAATTATATTTTATTTTGACACATGTTTGAAAACTCAAAAAAAAAGGGCAAGTTGACTTGAATTGAATTTTTTCAGGTATTTTGCGAAAGCATGATGACCATTTTCAGAGCGTTTAAGGCACAGCAATAGATAGAATGATTGTAATCACAATGTTACTTGCGATTCATGCGTAGCAGCCTTCCGAACAAACTACGCCTTACTATTTGACGTCATTATTTAAAAAAAAATATTATCAAATGTACTTTACAGCTTTTGTTTCTGCAGTTAGAAACAACACAATAAGGCATTTTTGTGGGTTTTTGTTACAGTATTTATAAAAACAAGTCATAAGGCGTGCTGAGAAAGGCTTTGAAATATCCTGCACTATGGTGCACGGTACTACGACGCGCGCCCTGCCCACATGGCCATTCCATCTATTTCTGTGGTTTAAGGTTTTTCTTTTTAGGACTCTTGGTGTTTTTCAAAATGTATCTTATTGTTACTAGTATAGTATTACCTATATTATCTGTGCCTTAGTTAAGATCAAGGGTTAACGTCCGGTCGAAATATAGTATTTATGCGTACTGTATATTGCTTCAACAGTACGCCGCGCCGGGCCGATATATAGTAAAATACTATATTATATAGTACGGTTGGCAACCCTAACTCGGAGTGTAGTGTCGGTAGGCTCTCGACTTTTTTAGAACAGCGAAGAAGTCGTCCACACACTCCGCAAACATGCCGGACGCGTTACACCGCCAATAAAAACATTTCAGACCCATTTTTGAAATGATGTGTACCTAAGTACTATTGATTTCTATGTACTTTATTATTATTTATCTGTGTGTGCATAAATTTAATAAATAAATAAGTAGCTGGCTACGTGGAATTTATGATTGAAGAAATCTGATGAAAGGAAATAATGTTTTATTTATTTATTTATTTCCACAAAAAAACAAAATACATACATTTGGCAGATACAGTGTAGAACATAAACCAGTTTAGGTTTTTCTGTACACCGCTTGGTCCGTCGACATTCATTACAACAAGATGTGGGTGGGTGAACACGACGCATCGCGCTCGCTCGCCCCATGCAAAAATTCTCAAATACCCTCAACTAATTTATATTACTTCTCAATAGCAAATTTCTTACAAAAATACAGCATGTTTTTTTTTTTTATGCTATATAATTATAAGTCATTATTAGGTTTTAATTCCTCTAAAAGGTGTTTTTTAAGTTTAGATTTTATGTTGTTTCGTTTCCTTAATTGTTAAATAATTCTGAAGAAAACTTACAGCGAAAGCAGACAGACAAGCATATTATAACGAATTGGGTAAAATTAGTCAAAACTGTTGGTATAAGGAAAATAATAGACGTCCCGGATCGTAGAGGTTAACAGTCTTAGGTTAGCGGGGGTTAACTTTCTGAAGTTATGTAGATAAACGGAATACCTACTCGAATAAAAAACATTCAGGGAAAGCCCAACGGAATCGTTTTTTTAAGGAAAGAAGCAAAGCGAGTTGTTTCCTGGGGTATTTTTGTTTAAAGCTTGGATTTAACCCGACATAACGGTTTTAATTTCAAGAAGGGAACAACTCTTCACCGTAAATAGTTATTGCACATTCGTTTTCAAATTTCCCAATGGAATAACCCGCACTTATTCCTACAACTTACAAGCCCTCTCGGACACGCTAAATCGTCGCGCAAAGCTAAACCAACGAATAACGTGAAATCCACAGAAATAGGAGAGTAATTTAAATCAAATTAGTTGGCGGTTAGACAGTCAGTTCCTAATCTGCTGACTGGTTAATGTTTTTCTCTCGGCATCATTATGTAGCTCATGTCAACAAGATAGAAGAAGTTGGCGAAACCTCACAGACGTGATGGGTATCGAAATCTAATGACAATAAAACAAGAAAAAAAGACGTGTGGCACTCGGAGACTGCCGCGGTAAAGCTGTTGCATAGCATTTTTTTTTTTTTTTTTTTATTTTTTTTTTTATGTAAATACAAAGAGGTTGTGCCCTAAGGCCGAAACTCTAAGCAGGCATGAGTCACCAGATTGCGGGGCGAAGAGGGGGATTACGCATGCGCAGTAACGCCGATACAACCAATGCCACCTAGAGGCGATTTGCAGAACTAAAGAGACAAGCGTGATATTTCAAAAAGTCAAAACTAAAAAGTATCACCGCTGTGCCGGTCGGAGTGGGGGGTGTTTTTTTTTTTTTTTTTTTTTTTTTTTTTTTTTTTTTTAATTTGGTTCACAAATTGGGTGTAACAGATAAAACAAGTTTAGGATTACAAATACAATTAAAATACATAACAGGTGTCCACCCTGTGGCAGTGAACACATCATGCGTAGAAGACGATTATAAAAATAAATAAATTGGTTTTATGTTAATATTAAAACTAGTAACTTAAAACGAAAAACTATCAGAAAATTGTACTACTCGGTGTACGAAGTAGCCACTAGTAGATTAACTTAGTGTTAGGTTATTTTCGTTACGGAATTTCTGGATTCGGTCTCCACGCTCAAGGCCCGCGATAGAAGCTATGCAATAGCTTAAGCGCAGTAACGCCGATACAACCAATGCCACCTAGAGGCGATTTGCATAACTAAAGAGACAAGCGTGATATTTCAAAAAGTCATTAAAAGTTCTGCTATTCATCGATAGATGGCAAAACTAAAAAGTGTCACCGCTGTGCCGGTCGGAGTCAGGGGTGTTAGGTTATTTTCGTTACGGAATTTCTGGATTCGGTCTCCACGCTCAAGGCCCGCGATAGAAGCTATGCAATAGCTTTAAAAAAATCTGAACGATCTCGGGGTCAACGGCCGCGCGACTTGTGAAGAGTATTTTTTACGTTTAAAAAAATCAATTTTAGTGTTATCAACTCAGCCTATCGCAGTCCACTGCTGGACATAGGCCTCTCCCAAGTTGCGCCACAACGCTCGGTCCTCTGCCTTCCGCATCCAGTCCCCCCTAGCCACGTTCTTTAGGTCGTCGGTCCACCTGGCAGGGGGGCGCCCTACGCTGCGTTTGCCGATTCGCGGTCTCCACTCAAGGACTCGTCTGGTCCAACGGCCATCGGTCCTTCGACAGACATGGCCAGCCCACTGCCACTTCAGCTTACTGATCCTACAAGCTATGTCGGTCACTCCGGTTCTTCTCCGGATAATCTCGTTACGGATTTTATCCTTCAAAGAAACTCCAAGCATAGCTCGCTCCATAGCTCGCTGAGCGACTTTGAATTTGTGGACTAGCCCAACTGTCAGTGTCCACGTCTCGGCACCGTAAGTCATGACTGGCAGGACGCACTGGTTGAAGACCTTTGTCTTCAAACTTTGCGGTATAGGCGACGAGAAGACTCGGCGAAGTTTGCCAAATGCTGCCCAGCCCAGACGGATCCTTCTGTTGGCTTCTTTCTCGAAGTTGTGTCTACCAAGCTGAATTGCCTGCCCTAGGTAGACGTATTCCGTTACAACTTCGAGTGCCGACCCTTCGACGAATATTGGCCTCGGCATGACATGCATATTGAACATGACTTTAGTCTTGTCCAGATTCATGCCGAGACCGAAACGTCGAGAGGCTCCGTTTAAGCTGTGCAGCATTTCGCCCAGTTGTTCCAGCGACTCAGCCATTACAACGATGTCATCGGCAAAACGGAGATGTGAGATGTTCTCGCCGTTAACGTTGATACCCTGTCCAGTCCAGTCCAGCGTCTTGAAGACGTCCTCCAACGCGTTAGTGAACAATTTCGGGGATATTACATCCCCTTGTCTCACCCCTCTGCGCAGTTGGATTGGCTTCGTCTTTTGGTCCTGGAGCTGAACAGTCATGGTAGCAGCGTTGTATAGGCATCTCAGCATTTCTATATACCGCTCATCAATGTGACATCGCTGAAGAGCATCCAGAACTGCCCAAGTTTCGATAGAGTCGAAGGCCTTCTCGTAGTCTACGAATGCCATACACAGCGGCTGATTGTACTCTTCAGTCTTCTGTATGATCTGCCGAACAGTATGGATGTGGTCTACGGTGCTGTAGCCTTTTCGAAACCCAGCTTGCTCTGCTGGCTGGAATTCGTCGAGTCTTCCGGCGAGACGATTCGTGATGACCCTCAAGAACAGCTTGTACACATGACTCAGGAGTGAGATGGATCTGTAGTTCTTCAGAAGGGTTTTATCCCCTTTTTTGAAGAACAGTACCACCGCACTCCCGCTCCATTCCTCCGGTGTAGAGCCTTGTTGGATGACGGAATTAAACAGACTCTGTAGCTCCTTCAGGACCGGAGCCGCGCCTGCTTTTAGGAGTTCAGTAGTAATGCCATCATCATCAGTGTTATGCTATATGATATTTTTTGAAAAATACTATGTAAACTTACAATGTCCGGTGACTTTTGATCACGTGATCAGCTGTCTTGAATGAAATGATAAGTTTAGAAAATCTATCAAAATCAAAAACTAATTTGATTTAACCTTCTACTGGGTGTTTCAGCCGAAAGGCGTCCACTGCTGGACATAGGTCTCGCCCATTAAGGGGGGATATGCCATAATCGCTACGCTTGGCAGGCGGGTTGGCGGTCGCAGTTGGTTGGTTAAATATTAAAGAACGCTGCTGCCCATCCTCTGGTGAATCCTTAGTCGCCTTTTACGAGACACTGGCTCTGCCGTCCCCGGGCGGAGTGCGTCCATGAGGAATTACCCACAGCAAAAAAAAAGTGTTTACCTTTACCCCGAGTTCGTCCGGGGAAGTACTACCACCGTACCTACGATATTTGCTTTCGCGGTGCTTACTGGACGATGCCGCGACATGTGTACTGAGAGGGGTGAGCACGGTTTGAGGTGCATGTGTAGTGGCGGATTTACCAGCAGTCTGAGTAGGCTGGAGCCTAGGGCAGCAGATTTTAGGGGCGGCAAATTTTTGGCCATTTTATTTTAATTTTTAGAATTAATGAACAAGATTTCATGCGACGGTATGATGGTTGATGATTTTGCAAATAGAAAATCGCGCAGAAATTAAAACTTTCTTAACTTAATTGAATTTCATCATCATCATCAGCCGGATAATTAAATATGTTGTTCTTGAACTTTTAGTAAGGGCAATAAATAATCCAAAAAAAAAACTAAGGGGATAGGGGGCTCCCATCTCATGTCCTCCTCCACCACTGTTTTAGAGGTCGGTAGGGGCGGCAAAATTTGAATAGCCTACTGGCGGTAAATGTGTAAATCCGCTACTGTGCAGGTGTGTGCGTGAGCGCTGGTTGTACACGAAGGAGCCTAGTTTTTTTTGGCTTCACTAGATTCATCGCAGCACTTCGTCTATATTTTTACTATGTCTGTGGCAACAACATGAAAAAGTCGAGATTTAAAAAAAATGTGTTATTATTCTAAACTTGATAGGTAAATATTGGGTAATTCATTCAATCCATACTTTCACGAAAGTTTAACATACAAACGTTAAAAACGCTTTCGATCTAATTGGACGGCCATCAGCGTAATCACTTCGATGATAGCACTGCAATGACTATAATAGCTAGGTCTAGTAATTAGTGGAATTGATTCTCGTAATTAAATTGAGGCTGGCCAGTGGTCACTCATGTGGACTGTGTTGCCATAAAAAATTATAGATACCGCACCCGATATTCGAGCGGTATACATTAACGGCCAAAATTAATATCCAATCTATCCACGATTTGCCCTACTAGAGATAGGAATTTGACATAAGCTCCATACAAAATATGTCAAATTTCTATCTCTAGTAGGGTAAATCGTGGATAGATTGGATATTAATTTAGGCCGTATACCTATTAAACCATAGCTTCGTAGGTAATGTATCAAAGTTGAACGTTATTACCTGTTTCTGATAATAGAAAAAACTTTTATCTTCGAGTGATAATATTGTAACAAAAAAAACTACATAACATAATATAACATCACGCCTGTATTTCCCCGAAGGGGTAGGCAGAGGTGTATAGTACACCCACATTTCGCCAGTTATGTTACAGTCCCTCCCTATGTAATAGGGGGCGAGCCTATTGCCATTAACCGGGCACAAATCCATACTCCGGGTTGCTACTGAGAATTTCCTAATGAAAAAACCCAATAACACTTAGCCCGACCCGGGAATCGAACCCAGGACCCCACGCGAAAAAAACTGCAATTTAAGTAAATAGCAAGAAATTATCAATACAAATTCCCATCAAAAAATTCCAATCAATAACGTAAACGTAGATGACGCCGTATTTTTTTAATTCGTACTTTTTTACGTGAATATATCATCATCATTTCATCATTTCAGCCGAAAGACGTCCACTGCTGGACATAGGCCTCCCCCAAGTATCGCCACAACGACCGGTCCTGCGCCTTCCGCATCCAGCGGATTCCCGCGACCTTCACCAGGTCGTCGGTCCACCTTGTGGGGAGCCTGCCCACGCTGCGCCTTCCAGTACGCGGTCGCCACTGCAGAACTTTACTGCCCCATCGGCCATCATTTCTGCGAGCAATGATATGAATGATGAATGATTTAATGATGAATATATACGTTAGGTTAAAAAAGAATGTTACACATTCCTAATTTGAATTGTTTGTACACACGGCTACACTTCAAGCTATACATTCCAGTATAAGCTGATCTCCCATCGTATAGGTTTTCCGTACAATGTGAGGTCAGCTTATACTAGAAATTTATAGCTTGATATGTAGCCGTGTGTACCTACGCATTTAAATTGTAATAACACAACACGAAACAGTGATTTTCACGAAATTCATGCTTGTACACACGGCTACACATCAAGCTGTACATTTCCAGTATAAGCTGACCTCGCATTGTATAGATTTTCCTTACAACGCGAGGTCAGCCTATACTGGATTTTTACAGCTTGATGTGTAGCCGTGTGTACAATTTTGCTATGTTTACAACTTGTCTCTTGTAAAGAATGGTCTTCGTATATAAATTTGAATGTAACTTGTAATAACAAAGTGTATCAAAACAAAGTTTAAAAATATTTTAATTTCAATCAAACCTGTTTAAATCCTACCCAAGGATTATTTTTATTACTTATTATTTTCTTAGGTTTTCGCGATCACTACACATTATAATAAAGTTTAATCGGATTATATTTTTTTTTTTTTTTTTTTCTTTCGTCTGAAATGATGATGATGATGATGATTTATTTAAACTTCATGCAACATGTGTACATAGGCGGACTTAATGCCTTAGGCATTCTCTCCCAGTCAAACTTTGTTTTACTTTTAGTTTTAGTTTAATTTTAGTTTGATTATTTATTTATTCAAGTACCTACTATTTCTGTTATTTAAGTACCTACTGATTTTTTTCGATTTGATTTGATTTGTACAATGTGTTTTACACATTTTTCTTTCTTTTTCTCCACTAAATTTTGTTTTGGTTTTTCATGAAGAGTAATTTAATTTAATTGTTTTATTTAAAAAGAAGTTTCTTTTGAGTTATGTTATTATTATTATAATTTTTTTGTTTGTGGAGATTATTATTTTTGAACGCTGTTCTCCTTTAATTAAAGAAACACAAGATCTTATCAATTTACCAATTATTAGCATGTAAGGTGTATTCTTTGTTGGAGTTCCTAATAAAAAAATAAAAAAAAAAAATTATTGTTGAAGTATGTCGTAGGTCGTAGGCGACATAGCGTAGCACTCGTAGCGTAGCTTGTTCGAGTGGGCCAAATTGCAACTCGGACCAACAATGGTTGATTAATTCCTAAGAATTCACCTTGCCGTGTCTAAGTTTACGAAGATTTATAATTTGCATGATAATTTGTCAGACGTAACGTCACGACTATCACAAGTTTGAGTAAGGAACTAAATACTCATTAAAACTCATTAATACTCATTGGTTCAAAATTTGAAGAAATTAACGCCCACATTTGCTGGCCACTCCCAAATTCGATTTTATTTTAGCTTACGAATTTTTTGTGGCTAAAATCCAACTCCAGGTCTCCATAAATAATGTTGTATTGTCTAGAACTACATTTATGTGTGCCAAGTTTCAACAGAATCGGTTAACAGGTAAGAATTCAGTGGGTGAACAAGCACTCATACCCTGTTTTCCTACCTTAGGGGTGGATTTTGGTTTTCAAATTTATATGGAATCAATTTCGAGATATACCCTATCCATTAAAAAAAAAACGTCAAAATCTGACTACTCTGTATAAAGTTATGCGTGGTCATAGATAAAAAAAAATACGCGTCGAATTGAGAACCTCCTCCTTTTTTCGTCGGTTAATAAAATTTGGCAGAGTTAGCCTGGGACCTGGAGAAGGATATAATAGGCTACTTTTTATACCAGGAAGGTGCGACAAATGACATCCATGCGGCCGAAGGCGCGGGTTCCTCTAGTATTTAATCAATCGAAATAAACACATAGCTAGACATAGCTACTACAACTTCGCCGAAAATTGGAATGTGATAAATGTAATATTAGATGATATTAAGGTGAGTATACACTAGAGCCATTAAGCAACACGGAGGTTGCAGTTGCTCTATGCACCAGAGCATTTACTTGTATCAGAACATCGAGCCGCTCCGCTCTGCTGTTTTACCGTTCATCGTTGCTTCACGAACCAAACATGAGCAGTATACGCTCGACGACTTGACTTAACAAACCAACGAGCGAATTTGTGTAACATTTCATCGAGCAAAGACACGAACGCAAGATGGCAGATCGCAGACCGATAAAAGTTTGTCTATTATTGTAAATGCTCATTTGCCACCATCTTCATTTCTATTTCTTTTAAGTATATAACTTATAAGCTAGCTAGCGAGCTATGCTTGGAGTTTCTTTGAAGGATAAAATCCGTAACGAGATTATCCGGAGTAGAACCGGAGTGACCGACATAGCTTGTAGGATCAGTAAGCTGAAGTGGCAGTGGGCTGGCCATGTCTGTCGAAGGACCGATGGCCGTTGGAGCAGACGAGTCCTTGAGTGGAGACCGCGAATCGGCAAACGCAGCGTAGGGCGCCCCCCTGCCAGGTGGACCGACGACCTGAAGAACGTGGCTGGGGGGGACTGGATGCGGAAGGCAGAGGACCGAGCGTTGTGGCGCAACTTGGGAGAGGCCTATGTCCAGCAGTGGACTGCGATAGGCTGAGTTGATTGATTGATTGATAACTTATAAAGTAAAACACAGTACACGCGACGTGAGGATCCGACATTTCAACAGTAAACGCAAAATAGAGAGCATTTCGTCAAACAGAGCGTCGAGTATTCGCAGGAACGATAAATTAATGCTCTAGTTTCGAACTATTGCTTGTATTGTACCATTCGTAAAAACGATATATTAAGTACATGGAAATGCTCGAGAAAATGCTCTAGTGTAAACTCACCTTTAGGCACATACTTAATACGATAAATTTTCGTTGAAAAACGATCGATATTAATAAACAAGAATGCTTTAATACCTGTGTGAACATTCTTAGAAGTTGAGTCCCAGACTTTATCTACTGGCGATGTGAGACTTCTGTGAAGGAGCGGTTAATAAACTGTCAATGTCAACCAGAACAACCTTGACTGGAATTCTAAGAGCGCTATCAGTTGAATTTTATCCATCTTGACCTGTGGCTCTCAAACTTTTAAGGAACTTGTGGACGAGACAGAGAGACGCTGTACATCTTAATAACGTAGAAAAATCTCGGTGCTCTATGATAAACTTTTTTTTTCCACATTCTTACAACTACCATTACAGGTTACAGCATAATGCTATAGCGGGGCCTCTTCTATCTACTACAACAAAAATAATTTCCTAAACGAAGATTATTATTATACAACGTGTATCAGAAATGCGTGGTCATATTTTAAGGGCTCATCCAGTGCATAGCATAGAACAACTTTTACTATAAGACCAACCCCGAAATCGCGAAAAAAAAATCTGCTGAACCTTACATTTTGTCGAGCGACATCGATGATTTAGTAGGGAACAGCTGATATTTTTTTCGCGATTTCAGGGTTGACCCCGTAGTAAAAGTTGTTGTATGCTATGCCCTGAATGTGCTCTTAAAATATGACCACGCATTTCTGATACACGTTGTATATTATTATTTATTTATTTCCTAGATTGACGTAATTTATTTAAAACTAGCCTATGCCCGCGACTTCGCCCACGTGAATGTCGTTTATCGCGCAACCCTCAGAAACTGTTCATCTTCCCGGGAAGGAAGGAAAAAGTAGCCTATTTGTTAATCCGGGTTATGTTCTATCTGTATGCCAAATTTCATTAAAATCCAAACAGTAGTTTTAGCGTGAAATAGTAACAAACATACATCCTCACAAACTTTCACGTTTATAATATTAGTAGGATAGTAGACGTAGGATTGGATTTATTTATTTCCTAGATTGACGTAATTTATTTATAACTAGTAACTAGCCTATGCCCGTAGCTTCGCCCGCGTATATTTCGGTTTACAGAAGACGCGTGCTTTCCTCGGAAACTGTTTTCCTTCCCGGGATAAAAAGCCTATATGTTAATTCGGGTTATGGTCTATCATTGTTCCAAACATCCAAATCCGTTCAGCCGTTTCGGCGTGATTGAAGGATAAACAAACAAACATCCATACTTTCGCATTTAAAATATTAATTGGATGTGCCAAGCAAGTGACGGACTCCGATAGGGATCCATAGTCCTTATCTAATAGACTTCAACCTTTTAAAAGTAAAACTTCTTTAGGCACGCTTGACTTGGGGGTAAGTTGGAGAATGCGTTACGAAAAGTGAGGCGAACGGAGGGGGTAGTGTGGGACGCGGTGAACGAGGTGTGTGCGACGGCCGGCCACGACCAGGGTGCTCAATCTTAGAACAAATAATCGGGTACAACAGCTTTTACAACGCTGCAAAAAAACGTAGTACTTCCAATGCTTGTAGATAACAGGTAAGATGGTGGTTTTTAATTTAGTAGCATTATATTTGTTACTGTTACGGACTAAAAGTAATAGATGGCAGGTTTTACAAATTTAAGAAACGAGATATTGTAATAGTTTATTCAATATTCGATAGATGTTGCTACATGACCCCATATTGGATAATTGCTCCAAAGAGATTAAGATTTAATTTTACGAGATAATTGTACTGATTTTTCACGTGCGTCAGGCTGGCCCAGCCCCGGTGGCTTTAGGTCGCGAGATATGTATTATCCGAATGTACTCCTCTTCAGAAGCATTTGTACTTACTACATTTTCAATGTACCGCTCTAATAAAAAAAAATGGAAGCATATAAAGGGGGCCGGGCCAGCCTGACGTTTTCAGCCCGGCCCCATCTGTACCACGTCAACTACCAAACTTGCTAAGAAAGTGGTGCCACGGATGGGATGTACTCCGTAAAATACACGTACATAGTCCTTAATTTAATCTTAAAACCTAATATTTTCCGAGATATTAAGGTGTAAAAGGGGCCGGGCTGAAAACTGTATCGACAGCTTTAACTGGATAACCACGAAAGCTATCAATACCTATCCTAGGTACGAAATAATCTCCGGCGAATTTAGAACACTTGTACTTCTTTCTTTTCAAATTAAACCCTCTAAATATATAAATATAAGTAATTTAAATTCGGCTGGCCCGGCCCCTTTCAGTTGTTAATATCACTCTCAATATCATATCAATTTCTTTAAGAAGGCGATCTTTGCATTCCTATACAGCAGTACATCAATGCAGTTTGAGTCCTGCCTGTGTCTATCAGCCGTGTATTTGAGACGATAATTGAAATCAAAAATGTGTTTGTATTTATTGATCGAGTGACCATCTGTCAAGTTCGAATTTTCAGGACATTATTAAATGTTATCATAATTATTGAGTTATTTATTATTATTTATTTATTCTTAATCCTTTATACCACCACAACAAAAAAATTCAACCAGTCCTGAAATACAGTCTAAGAGTTTTCATTTACTAGTCCTAGCACACCTGGAGCTTGGCATTCAATCATTGCCTGAGTAGTCTAGAAATAAATACAACAAGATTTTTGACATTGGAAAAGCGAGAAAACTTCAATTAATAAATATTTTGTTTTTTATGTTCCTCGAATGTGTAGTATAAAGCACTAATTATCACTCGGAAGAAAGTGTGATTCTCAAGGTAGCAATCAAAGAAATGGATTTACAGAGAAAGGAAGTTCTCCGTACATCTACTTCTTAAAAATTGGTTCTAATGAGAAAAATCATTCTCGATAGAACCATCATGGATCTCATAGATCTACACAATAGATCTAACGAGAAATAAAGTTCTCAATAGACACTTCTTCAAAAATTGGTTCTAATGTGAAAAATAATTCTCAATAGATCCATCATGGATCTAGAGTCTAGATCCAAACTGAGTTACTGGTTCGCCAAACCGAAACATGAAGATGGAAAGTCTCATGAGACTGTAATTTCACCGGATGTTGATCTGTTGCTCCGTTACTGCGTGAAAGGGATACAAACCAACGAACACACTTTCGCAATGGGACTACCTGTATATAAGTAGCTTATGTTACTTTCAGTCCCAACAACAAAACGATATATATGTAGAAAATTACTTCAAGCAAAGTGCTCCCAATTCTGCTATTACTGCATTTTTTTTCCAAGCCCTTACGAAACTTGACCACATATGTACCATTTTGGATAGCTTTTAAAACGAGGATGTTATTTCTGTAATTTATACGCCAAATATCATATACATTTTTTTACAGTAATTCTCTGCAATGTAAAGGGTACTTAGATGATTTTGTTTTATAACTTGTGATTTATGACCATTTATTTCCGAGGTTATGAAAATGTTGGCTATGAATTTTGAGTGATAGTAATTGATCATTCATCAGCTTTCAGGTAAGTGTCAATCGAGTGCCTAGAGTAGATTTTTTTTTTTTACAATTAGCATTTTTCCATCCGAAGAAGGAAAATATCAAAAAAATCTTAAACTCGAAAACAAATGACTGATGCCCCTTGGTTCACGGGATCATTTTTATTGCAAATGAGCTCTAGTATAACCCCTATCATGGAATAGGTCGAATCACAAATCATTCTGTATATTAGTAGGATTATGTATTGTGTCGTGTTTCATTAGTGTCCCACGTCCAAGCTAAAGTTACATATCATCTCCTCGGTTATTTATCAATACTTATGATTATGATAAATAATGTCCTGAAAATTAGCATTTGACTGATGATCACTCAAACAGTACATTTTTAAATATTGATTATCTTCTGAAATACACGGCTGATAGACACAGGACTCAAAGTGCATTGATGTACTGCTTTATTGGAATGCGAAGATCGCCTTCTTAAAGAAATTGATATGATATTGAGAGTGATATAAGCTACTGAAAGGGGCCGGGCCAGCCGGATTTAACTTACTTATATTTATATATTTAGAGGGTTTAATTTGAAAAGAAAGAAGTACAAGTATTCTAAATTCGCCGGAGATTATTTCGTACCTAGGATAGGTATTGATAGCTTTCGTGGTTATCCAGTTAAAGCTGTCGATACAGTTTTCAGCCCGGCCCCTTTTACACCTTAATATCTCGGAAAATATTAGGTTTTAAGATTAAATTAAGCACTATGTACGTGTATTTTACGGAGTACATCCTTTCTGTGGCACCACTTTCTCAGCAAGTTTGGTAGTTGTCGTGGTACAGATGGGGCCGGGCTGAAAACGTCAGGCTGGCCCGGCCCCCTTTAAATGCATTTTTTTTTTTATTAGAGCGGTACATTGAAAATGTGGTAAGTACAAATGCTTCTGAAGAGGAGTACATTCGGATAATACATATCTCGCGACGTAAAGCCTCGTGGCCGGGCCAGCCTGACGCACGTGATTTTTCACGAAATATAAAATAAAAAATAAAATAAATATTTTTGGGACATTTCTACACAGCACCATCTAGTCCTAAACTAAGCAGAGCTTGTGATATGGGTACTAGACAATGGACATAATAATTATATACTTTTTTTTTGTAAATACATACTTATAATACATAAGAAACACCCAGACCAACACAAACACTTATGTTCATCACACAAATATTTGTGTCGTGTGGGAATCGAACCCAGGACCTCGTGATCAGCAGTCCGACCCTCGAACCACTAGACCACAGACGTCGTCTATTACATAATTAAATGAGTATCTATTTCAGAGCCATTTTTGTTGTTTTTTGAATAATAAAGTATGTCACGTCGTGGCCGGTGTGGGCGGCTCGGGCAGGAGACTCGCAGGGTCGAAGGTTCGGTGGCTTGGCACACGGTGACACACGGAAGTAGGAGGAGAACAGGAACTACAGGAACAGAACTCAGGAACGACAGGAACTAGTGGTACAGGAACTGCAGGAACCAGTGGTATGGAGTTATGGAACTCCTCTGAGGTATGGAGGGCAGAGAGGGTCAGTAGTACGGAGGGCCGGAGGAGTGGTAGGTCAACTGCGACTATAAAACAATTGAGCTGCTGCTATGTCCATGCAGCGAGCTCGGGCTGGATTCAGGATTCAGGTAGGTAGGTAGGTAGGTTGGTAGGTCGGCACAAACAATAAAAACACAACAGGAACGATTTTGGTATACTGTATCTCACTAACTGGTAAATTGATACATTTACTATTTGTTAATAAAATAATATAATGATTATATAAGACACAGTCACAGACACATGAGTGTCTTTCAGCGTACAATATAGGACTGAGCTAAAACAGTGGAAAATTAGCCATTTTTGAAAATAATTTTGAATTTTGAATTTGGATTGATTAAAGTATAATAAAGTGGCCAGGAAAACCAAATAGGGTGAGCAGCATAACGAGTTGGACCTAGTTACAAGTATTCTACTTTTATAGTTTTGACTGGTTGATTATAGTGCTAAAATTCGCAGGTAAGTAAGTAGTATTCGTAGCAGTACGATCCTGTGGTCTGATTTATGAAAGCAGGACGTGCGTTCGATCCTCACGAAACGTTTCTCTTTTTACCCGACTGCGCCAGAAGGAGGGATATGTTTTTCGAGTGTATGTATGTATGTATGTATATTTCTTTGGCACGCTCTGTAGCCTAAACGGCTTGATGGATTTGAGATTGAGAGGTGTCGTTAGATTCGTCTTAATTCTGAGAGTGACACTGGGTATATCAAAATTTAAAAAAATAAAATGGCCGCTTTTTGGCACCATATTACCTGATCAAAAAAAATTTTTTTTCCGTCAAAAACTATCAAGTGGGGTATCAAAATAAAGGGTTTTATAAATGCTTTACAAAAATATATACAACTTATATGTTTAAATGTGATATGGAATGAAAAATGCTAAAAAACAACAGAATATTCAACGTTAAAAATGAATTTGACTTTTTTTTTAAAACATTAATAGTATGATAAATAAAACATGAAAAACTAAAAAAATTAAAATAAAAAAATTCATTAATTAAAACATAAAACCCGACTGCGTGTAAAAATAACAGAAAAGATATAAACAAGACTTATCAACACGCAGGCGGAGGCTACCTATGAACTATTATGTAATTCATGACCAAAAACATACGTAGCCTCTGACTGCGTGTTGATAAGTCTTGTTTATATCTTTTCTGTTATTTTTACACGCAGTCGGGTTTTTTGTTTTAATTAATTAATTTTTTTATTGCATTCTTTATTTTTAGATTAGGTGATAGTTTCACACTGAAAGTATCAGATGGCGCTAGTAAGCGGTTACCTGTTTTGTGGTTGAAGATTGGTCTCTATTTCAGTATATTACAATGTACTCTGTGGCCACGACTTAGCACCGCGCGCCGGCAGAGCAGACGCGCGCCACGGTTTCATTCCTTTGTTCTCATTGAAATAGTATTGAGGGAGATATAAGCTAGTGAAGCTTTACGTCAGTTGTGTGGTCTAAAGCATACCTACACTTAATTTAATCCCAAAAAACATAGAAGGTACCAATTATAAGTTCGGAACTAAAGAGTAGGTACATTGCTAGCGATGTACGGATGAAGAGTGAGTCCTTGTTTGATTATTGAATTCTGGAAACTGGTGTTTGCCGGCTTCTAGTTTCACTGGAATATAAGCTGACCCTACCAAATGATACTCGGAAATACTAGCATGATGCCCGATATGATTCATTACTTGAAATTAAAGAGAAGTAGGGATGTTAGTGTTAGGTATGTAAATACATAACATATATCAAATCAAATAATCAATTAGGTGTTGTTTTGCAGCGGTTGTCTATTACCCTAATATTTTATAAAATTTATTGGATATTTTATAATGAGAGCAATACTTTTAGCAGAGGATTATGATGAACAAAAATAATCTATAATATTATACTATAGAATATTATAATACGAATGATTTGTTAGTCTCAGTGGTTTGTAGTTGTTATCGATAAACTCAGACCGACCGACCGAACCGAACCGATTTTAGTAATTTATTCTCTATTAGAAAGCTATTTTATCGCAGAAGTAACATATACCTACATATATTTTATTTCAGTACGCGGACAAATTCTAGTAATTGATAAATTCAAAAGATTGCGATAAACACAACTAATAAAACCACACATTAAATTAAAATAATAACCATCTTTTTTTGGTGCAAGTGTTTTTCGTAGTCAGGTTTTGTTTCATCTAGGTAGGTACTAGAAGTTCAAGAAACATTACAAAGTTTTTCGAAGTACTAACGAGAAAACTTTTAGAGCCGGTGAACTGATGATAAAACGTGTTTTTATGTGATAAATTGATAAAACACAGAATTCCTTTTTCTATCCAGTTCGTAGTATTGATAATGTTATGTTATCGTACATCAGAATCGCAAGCACATTATTTACACGAGTTTTGTAACCATGTCATAACATGGCCTATATTCATATCATTTGCACATTATTGTATAATTAAATCATTAGTGTTTAACCGTGTTTGTGGGGTTATTTTTTAGGGTTCGGTACCAAAAGGGTACCAACGGGTCCCTATTAATCTGCCTACGCCCTTTTGTCCGTCCGTTCGTCTGTCTGACTGTGACGGACGGACGGCTGTATTTTTTTTACCGTAACAGGTAGCTGGTTGAAATTTTCACAGAATTTGTGTTACTATGGCCTCTATCATGACAAATACGAATAATTTGATGTTTTAAGGGTTCCGTACCCAAAAGGGTGCCAAACGGGACCCTATTACTCTCGCTACGCTGTCCGTCCGTCCGTCTGTCTGTCACATGGCTGTATCTTTTTAACGGTAATAGATAACCAGTTGAAATTTTCACAAAATATGTGTTACTATGATGCCTATCACGAAAAATACTAAAAATTAAAATAAAACTAAAACCAAAGGGGGTCTCCCTACAAGAAACCTCGAAAAACATGCAATTTTTTCAACGTTTTTGTTCCTGCTCCATCTTCAAAACGGTAATAAATACATATAGTAGCCGGCATGAGTCGTGAGCACAGATGGACACAGTAGTGGGGGCAAGTTCGCGCATGTACACTTTCGACCAAAATTATTTAGTATCTTTGTTCGCTACATTTCACCGTTAGCGTTTTATAAGGATTATGGGTAGTTATAGAAAATACAAAATTTCTCGAATTTCACCCATATTACGATTTTGGGACTTTTTACGCACAGATAAATAAACAGAAAACATTTTGACTTTTAATTTATTGTTTACTATTTAGTTATTGATGGACAGGTTTTTTAACTCGCATTCGTATTCTCAGCAAGTCCTTTCATTTGATACTCATATTGTACAAAATTTCAGCTCAATAGGTTGAAGATATCTGCTTCAAAATTGAGTTGCAAGATTCCACTCTAACAAATATATTTACATACGTACCTACATTGCAAGTTAAATACAATCTTGTAATAAATAAAGGAAGATGAAGAAGAAAAAAAAAACAATTTTTAATTCAAAACATTAAACACTCAAAAATCAAATATAAATTAATAAAAATAAACTGTTTTAAATTCGAAAATGTGAGTCAATAAATTTGAACCGAAAGTGTACGGTAGCCAAATGACACCTAATTGTCCAATAGACGACGAGCATCGACTGTCGACCAATCGCGTAAATGCAATGTTCGGCGTTGGCACCCCGCGCTCCTGTCATTCCACCAAACAGATCTATAAATGAACTTCTGCGCAGGTGAAGTTTGTGCTCACGACTCGTGCCGGTATCTGTACCAGCGTGAAATTTAGTCTGATTATAGTGCATACTATGTAGTTTAGCAACAAATACTAAAAATAGGGCAAAACTGGACATATGTGGTGATACAGTCGACTGCATGACAGTGGTAACACTTCAATTCGAAAACCGCCATTACTGCTTACGAAATAAAGATGCTGCTAATGTCAAAGTGTTACCACCGACGCGCGACGTGCGGTCGACCGTACCTACGTAAGAAATAGATGCAAACATTCATATTTCGCGCACGGTACGTTGATGTCTTTTGATGAACTCTCGTAAATTAAATCAGTTTCTATAGGGTATCAGTTCGATGGGTAGTACGGAACCCTTACTGCGTGAGTCCGACTCAAACTTGGCCAGTTTTTTATACATTGTCATCACGTTCTGAGCTATGTTTAAAGTTTTAAGTCTCTAGCTCATCGAGAAGTTAATTTAAAATTAATTGCAAAATTTGTACCGAACCGACAGACAATATTGAAGGAGAGTTAATAAAACCTGATATCCCATAGAAACTGATTTAATTTACGAGAGTTAATCAAAAGACATCAACGACGTATACGAAATGTGAATTTTTGCACCTCTTTGTTACGTAGGTACCACCGCATATGTCTATGTTTGCCCTGTTTTTAGTATTTGTTGCTAAACTACATAGTATGCACTATAATCAGACCAAGTTTGACGCTGTTATGTATTACCGTTTTGAAGATAGAGCAGGAACAAAAACGTTGAAAAAAATGCATGTTTTTCGAGGTTTCTTGTATGGGGACCCCCTTTGGTTTTAGACTTTTTTTTAATTTCTAGTATTTGTGTCGTGATAGGCACCATAGTAACACATATTCTGTGAAAATTTCAACTGGTTGTATAGATAACCAGTTACTTAGTAACGGTAATAGTACCGTTAGAAAGATACAGCCATGTGACAGACAGACGGACGGACGGACAGCGTAGCGAGAGTAATAGGGTCCCATTAGCACCGTTTGGGTACGGAACCCTAAAAATGAGGTAAAAATAATAAAGTCTAAATCAAAAGACAAACAGCAACCCAATAAGAGAAACCTCGAAAAATTAGATTATTTCAACGTTTATTGGTCCTGCTCTGATTAAAAACGTTAATTCTTATGTACAAGCACCAAACTTGGCATGATTGCAGTGCTGCAATCATAAACGTGTGTGGTGGTACCTGCGTAAGAAAGAGATGTAAAGAGAAGAGGTGTGACCGACGGCACAGAGTACAGTAATATAGCCTGATAGTGGAAGTTTTTAAACTTTCGCGAATTTCACACATATTGAACTATGTTTACGGGACTTGTCGCGCACAATTAAATCTAAATATAACGAACAAACGTCTGCTCGTGACCACGGCCAATGCAACTTGACCGAAACGTCGAGGTTAGTCAAAATGTTCGTTATACATATTTTGATTTAATTGTGCGCGACAAGTCCCGTAAACATAATTCAGCCTGATAGTGATAGTGGTGATGGATTGGTGATCGCAGTTTTTTTTAAGCAGGCAAGACGCTGCGACTGCTACCCAAGATCCTCTAGACCTTGCACGATAATCATAAGTCACCTACATCTGTAATAATACCATATTCTAGTAAATAAATATTTTGATTGTTAGTTTGTCTGTCGACTAACAAAAACTTTAAACACTAATAAAAGAATTATTACTCAAAACAATAAATAATGGTTGTGTGGGAGTTGCCTGTTATAAAAATAGCTCAGACTCGTAACACCTTTTCGCAGTATCAAAGGTGTCCCGAAGCCTTAACACCTAATGACAAAGCGAGCCAGTCATAGTAGCTGGAATCTAACGTGGTCGCGCCTTTCGAAGAATATCCAAGGTAAATCTGAACATTAGATGTGAGGTTTCTCATATATTATAGCAGGTATTTAATACTAGATAACCTTTGCTCCGTACGACTTACTGTGAATCTTGGAATCCCTTTTGTTCTTCAAATAGAATACAGAATAAATAAAATTATTTATACACATACTGAGGCATCACAACACATATGTAGCTTTACCCGCCCCGGCTTTGAAAGAGGCAATTTATTTTTCCAAAAATTTTGTTTCATACCAGACCAAAATTTTGCATGTGAACGCAGTCGTAAAATGTTGGCGGGGACCGGGGGGCGGACGGTGCGTTATGATTGGTCGGCTCAAAAGTTCGGTGGTGTGATTCCGTATGATTGGTGCCGCTTGCTGACGGACTGACGTCCTGATTGGCGGCGGGGCGTATAATATGCAGTGCTACTGCATATGCGTTGTGACCGGGGGTGCCCGGCTAATCGGCGTCTAGAAGCTTACTGGTCTGTGTTCTTCAAGTCAGATTCCGACTCGATCGAGACGTTCTGAAGTGATGCTGTCATAAATGTGCAATTAATTTTTAATTATAAAGAAAACAAAATAATTTAAAAAACACGACTGCCAAAAATAACAAGTAACTACAAATGAATCTGAGCTACAAACGAACTAAAAATTCAAAAACAAGTTATGTTAGTTTAAACTGGGTACAAGATTCTGGAGAATTCTTTCACTTGGCGAGGAGAAAGCATCATGGATCCAGAAAAAGAAAGAAGATAGCCGACTACATCTGTAAGCATTGTACAGGTTAATACTTTTACACACAGCCAAGTCTGTAAGTTTCAGAAATGTTATTGCAGTCGCACCCATAATCATTTTTCGAATCCAAATTGTCCCCCGTCTAAGCATTAGCATCGCTGCCCTATACCTATTGTGAACTCAGACCAACTAAAAATGTCGAGTACGGCAGAACCCTATAATCCGGAATGTTATGCTGAAACGGCTGCACAGAGGGAGTGTCCGATCCCGGTAGTCGGTGTGTCAATTACTGATATATTGGACGTCTGGACTGGCGTACTGAGCCAGGAGTCGCAGATTTGAATACTGCTCGTGAGCGATTTTTTCATTCCACAATTTAAATCGATAGTACAGTTTGTTCCCCACAAAGACTTCAAAAATGTTCTGCCATAATTTGAGTATTTGTGGGCAACAAACTATCTTACTTCAATGTTAAAATTCTCGCCCACTTTTTTCGCTATTCACTCCTGCATCGCTATTCACCCCGTTTTACCTGGTAGTACATTTTTTATCTTTTATGCTAATCACTAACGGCCAAAATTAATATCAAATCTATCCACGATTTGCCCTACTAGAGATAGGAATTTGACATAAGCTCCATTCAAAATATGTCAAATTTCTATCTCTAGTAGGGCAAATCGTGGATAGATTGGATATTAATTTTGACCGTAAAAGTAATACCGGTAGCGTGAACGCCTATCGCTGACTCAATCGATGCTTACCTCTGGGGTCTTCTCGGCGCCCCCGCCAGGGGGCGCGAGGATCGGGACACGGGATAAATCCCTTTCCCGAGGGATCGATCTATGCCCGTGACAACGGGCATGTCCTTGTGTTGGGCTTCGGGAATCGATGCTTCTGCCTCCTGCGAGAAACAAAGAAAATGTCAAAATGACATCTTCAGCGAAAAGGTGGACATTTGGGGCAAAGGAAATTAATCATACAGGCATTTGTTTCTTCAATAATAAGCACCTATACAACACTGGGTTTTTTACAATTACTAGTAAAAATACGTGATTAATTAGGTAATTTATTACTGAAATCCCCATCTAGGTAGAGTGGTCAAATGTAAATGATTTATTAATGAAAATCATTCCTTTCCAGGTGAAAGCTACCCAAATACGTAATCACATCTGAGTTTGAAATAAATTCCGCCAATTTTCGACTACACAACGTGCTCCTATTGACTCAGGCAATGCAACACTCGGGCGTGGCATTGCGCGAGCCAATAAGAGCGTGCCCAAGCGCCCTCCTATTGAACTATTTTTTATTATCTATGCAAATCAATAGAACAGTTGCGTAATTGGACAGACCGTCATTCATCTCTATAGGATATGTTGTAATGTTCGGTGGTACTTCCACACACAGATTAATAAATCTGAGCTTCCACATTACTAGCCTCTTCCAATGACTTGATGTTTTATTTTAATTTACAATAAATAGGTACAACCTACTTACTTTCTAGTCTGAGTCACCATTACGATGTTATATTTGAAGCTATTTATAGTTAATTGTTATCATTTGTACGAATATCATAATCCTTTACCGGCCTTTGCTTCCAAATTCTAAAGGATTTAAGCATAGAAATACGCAGAATATAAGATTTCGAGGAAGTTATGACTAGGGATGGACGAAATCCTTACTATTACTCACGGTAATACCGAGACTGAACAACTTTTGCCGAAATTCGGTAGCCGAACAAACAGAATAATTGCCTGACTATTATGTATTTCATCAGATAAACCAGGGATTCCCAAAGTGATTTCCCAGGGGTAATAAAAGAAAACCGCAGTTTTTTAAATTGGTAATTATTTTGTATCAATAGGAAAAAAACTAGAGATAGGATTTTTGAAGTAATTTGGCTTTATGGGGGACTGAGGTATCAGTTTATTTTTGGAAAAGGGGTCTCTTGCCCAAAATTGTTCGGGAATCCCTGAGCTAAACTAACGTAGATGGTTTCTTTAACGTTTTGAAAATATTTAATTATATACATACAAAAAATAAAAATATTTATAAATTATAGGCAAGTATATGTAAGTTATATACTTGCCTATAATTTATGCATTTTGCTATTTTTTAAATCACATTTTTTATCAAATTGACCACTATTCGACGCCAAATAAGTTAAGAAATATGAGAAGTCACGAAGGTACGGTGAGGCGCTTTTATTTATTTATATTATGATTTATTGTACATCTTAACATCACCTTTTTATGTGCTTTTGTACAATGGCAAAAATGACGACCTGTCGCCATCATGAAAGCGCACGAAAACCCGTCGAAATTCGGCTTCGGCACATTTAGCCGAAGTCGACATTCGGTAGGATTTACACTCGGTCCATCACTAGTCATGATGTTATAAATTGTACAGCTGGGTCCTATTTTAACCATCCCCTTGCCACCCTCAGCTCCAACAGGAAAATATGGGGTAGATAATTCCCAGAACGCATGTCAAAGTAACAATGTGTGTCTATAGCAACGCTATGAATTCATGGGAAGAAATCTGCTAAGATTACTCTCAATATGTTAGCAGGAAATTGACAAATCAAAAAATTAATGTCATTTCCACGACCGCGACCGGAAACTGGAGCCCACGCAACATGTGAAAATACTTACACAAGATATTCCATAGAAGTAAAGACAATTCAGCTACTTGTTTAATTACTAAATAACTAGGTAGGTACATGAAAAAATAAAACAATTTAATTTTAATTTAGGGAAAAGTTTGACATTTGATTACATATATCACTGAACCTCACACTAGGATACCCTGTGTCGTGAGTACATATTTCACATAAATAAATAAAAAACCGGCCAATTGTGAGTCAGACTCACGCAGTAAGGGTTCCGTACCACCCATCCACCTGATACCCCATAGAAACCGATTTAATTTACGAGAGTTTATCAAAAGACATCAACTAGCGTACGCGAAAAGTGATTTTTTGCATCTCTATCTTACGTAGTTACCACCACATATGTCTATGTTTGCCCTATTTTTATTATTTATTGCTAAACTGCATAGTATGCACTATAATCAGACCAAGTTTGACGCTGGTATGTATTACCGTTTTGAAGATAGAGCAGGACAAAAACGTTAAAACAAATGCATGTTTTTCGAGGTTTCTTGTATGGGGACCCCCTTAAGTTATAGACTTTTTTTATTTTTAGTATTTGTCATGATAGGCACCGTAGTAACACATATTCTGTGAAAATTTCAACTGGTTATCTATTACCGTTACAAAGATACAGCCCTGTGACAGACAGACGGACGGACAGCGTAGCGATAGTAATAGGGTCCCATTAGCACCCTTTGGGTACGAAACCCTGAAATTCACGCTTTTATAGCTAGCTTTTAAAATATGCAGGTTTGCGTTATAATTAGCGTTGCCGAACAATCGTTAGTTTCACTATCGATAGTTGACCTTGAAAATCAGTTACACTATCGATTGGAAATTGAAAAGCACGATTATTATGAGAACCGTACGCATCCATCATCGGCCGCGTAAAGGTGGTTTCACACCGGCGAGGCGTGGCGTGGGTGGGCCGAGCAAGAATTGAAATTTGTTTAGCAAAATTTCTATTCACGTCACGCCCATCTTTGGTGTGAAAGGTAGGCGAGGATATGCGAGGCGAGAATTGAAATATTTGTTTGTACAAAACGGTACATCGCGATCAGGCGCGTGCCGCCTGGTTGGCGCGTAACAGCGAGATTTAAATTCACACCCCATCCCATCCAATCCTCGCCTCGCCGGTTTGAAACCACCTTAAGGCGTGAACGGCGTGAGGCGTCCCATACTAATCGTGCTTTTCGTATGGACAAACCGTTGATCACCGTCGATTAATGTGTCGTGACCCTAAATATTAAGCTTAGCTTTAAGAACGCATTTCAAGCGAAGAAGTTATTACGCAGACAAAACTAAATTTTCATCTTAACGTACCTAATTTGGGATTCTCTCTACGAAATAATTAATGAGTAGGTAGAGACCCATAATCTCACTTTGTGGCTATGTGGCAAAAACAATGACTTTCTAGGTACCTATATGTGGCGTCGTATTCAAGAGAATTTTGTTTTATTTATTTGCGAGAGCATAATAAATAAAAGCCTACGTGGGCTAATTTAAAATATTTTATTTGAAATATATTATTTGTCTGTGACATTTGTAGGGTTCAAACCTTTGACTATATGGTATATAATCAAAGGTTCAAACAAAGAGATTAAATATAGTAAGTATTTTAATGTCTTTGGGTTCAAACAACATGAAAACCCACGCAATATGGTACCTATCGGTAGTTTAATACTATGTACCTGTATTGTATTAGCTTAACCTGTGGGATGAAGGGACTTTTTTATATTAATTCTTGTGTCTGACCTTTGTTGTTGGCAGGGTTAAAAGCCTATTAAGGTGGTTTCACACCGGCGAGTCGTGGCGTGGATGGGCCGAGCGAGAATTGAAATTTGTATAGCAAAATTTAAATTCACGTCACGCCCATCTTTGGTGTGAAATGCCTGGATACGCGAGGATGTGCGAGGCGAGAATTGAAATATTTGTTGGTACAACATTAAACTTTATTTTTGCATGAAAAGAGTATTTATTACATTGCAAAATAGATACAAAAATTTCACTCGGCCGCGCTCTGCCTCGCGATGTACATCTTTCGGTGTGAAAGGGTCAGCGAGATTTCAATACACGCCCATCTTATCCAATCCTCGCCGGTTTGAAACCACCTTTAGGGTCTCGAATTCAAAAATGTTTTTACCAGATCCAGAAATAAAATCTTCAAAGTTTATTCGTCCGTGTGCCAAGCTTTATTCATATTACCTATATTATTATTAATAATTCACAAAATGACAAACAGTTGTCTCCTTTTGTCTCCTTGGATAAGATTATAATATCATGAAGAAGTACAACCTTATTTATTTGTCATTGTCACAAAGTACTGCATTTATCATCCACGATATGTCCACGATACATCATTCTGAGAACTGCTATAATTATTACAAAACATGTTTATTTTCATACGAAGATTATTATTTAAATTTAAATGTCCATTTCGTAATTACAATGACAACGTTCATAAAATGTGAAAGGTAACTTTGCATAACATTGCAAGCGAATCCAACGAAACAGAATAATTGCGAATTCCGATGAATTCATGAATATCAGACGAATATTCATATATAGGTAATCTGTAATTTACATTTAGTGATAAATATTCATAGAAATCACATAGAAATAGATAACTAAGTACAAAAACAAAAAAAAACAAAAAAAAAAAATACAAAAGGTTTATTTCATCAACACAATATAGGTAACATTAGTTGGTGATTGGAATAAGTACAGATTAATAATTTGCAACGAAATGACAAATAAGATTATTTTTTTCACTCCCCTCTTAAATCTTTTGCTGCACAATTTTACATACGGCCAAAATACTCTGGGGCTTCATAATTAGGATGGTCACTGACGGACGATGCATCCAACAGACTGAATGGCGTGGCCGCATTCCAAAATCTGTCCGTGAATGTTGAAAACGTATGTTATTTTTAAAACAAGTCAAGCTTTTTTGGATGTAGTTATTAAAACGGCGTCCGAATGGATACTTCGTCAGTGCTCACCTGAGTGGAAGCTGACTTCAACATTGTTGAGACGCTGTGCGGAAGAGACTTTTAGAAAAAGCTTAAACTTAAACTTTAAAAAAAAAAGATTATTAGTAGGGGGCCTTAGAAGGGATTTTGGGATTTACTCGAGCGCGTCAGATTAAGTCATGGTGGGTTAATTACATGCTAAAAAGTGTGCATTTCACTAATCTGACGATTTGAGCGTGACGTAAGGGAGTGGGAGGGTCACAAACTTGCAAAAAAAAACGCCACCTCGACATTCTCGAGCGCGGTCAATTTTTTTTATTTGACGGAAATAATTCAAGGATAACGGGAAAAATATAATCTGCCGATTTTCACAAGCCGAAGCAACGAAAAAAAAAATCAGCCTTACGCAATGCCTATAAAATGGTAGGGTTAAAATTGGTTACCGTGCCCTCTTTTAAGGGTTCTGTACCCAAAGGGTGCCAACGGGACACTCTCTAGCTACGCTGTCCTTCCGTCCGTCCGTCCGTTCGTCCGTCTATGCGTCCATCCGTCTGTTTGTCACAAAATTTTGACGACTTCTGTGGTCTAGTGGTTCGAGTGTCGAACTGCTGATAACGAGGTCGTGGGTTCGATTCCCACAGGACACAAATATTTGTGTGATGAACATAAGTGTTTGTGTTGGTCTGGGTGTTGCTTATGTATTATAAGTATGTATTTACAAAAAAAAATGTATATAAGTATTATATCCATTATCTAGTACCCATAGCACAAGCTCTGCTTGGTTTGGGACTAGATGGTGATGTGTAAAAATTAAAAAAAAAAAAAAAAAAAAAAAACAACAGACCAAAAACCATACAATAAACCTCGAAAACATGCATTTTCTTCAACGTTTTTTTCCTGCTCTATCTTCAATGGTAATACCAAAGACATTTCCATGGTAATACATACCAGCGTCAAACTTAGTGTAAATAATTATAGTGCATACTATATAGTTTAGCAACAAATACTAAAAATAGGGCAAACATAGACATATGTGGTGGTACCTGCGGAAGAAAGAGATGTAAAAATTCATATTTCTCTCACGGTGCGTTTATGCCAATGATACGAACTCTCGTAAATTAAATCAGTTTCTATAGGGTATCAAATCGATGGGTGGAACTCTTACTGTGTGAGTCCAAGCATTGTTTAATCTGACTGACTCCATCAATGCCAGAATTTAATGAACTTTTGAAAAAAAAACACGAAATATAAGATTAGAAAAATCTAGGTTTTCATAAAAAGAACGTGTGCCATATATCACACGAGTCACGACACGTGATCAGCAATAAATCTTCATTTGTCTATGAGTTAATTAAAAATGTAATTAATAAAACATGAAATCGAGATTTGGCGATTCCCTGTATTCATTATCACGACGTCAATAAAGTGAATGAGATTGAATGGACTATTCCGAGAATATGTTATTTCGATAAGATATAATAAGTACCTAAGTACATATACCGAGTAATGCCAAACACTATTGACACTTCTCCGAAACAGATATCATATTAATGGTTGTTCGAATTTCGAGATGTCCATTTTGATGATAAAACGGATTTTCATCATGTACCTACATAATATTTATGTCATAAGAAACTTATATGATAGTTACATGTTTCTGTACCGAGAAATGAAAATATCTTAAGATTATGGATTAAAATACCTACGCCGACTGTTGAGCCTATATTTGTACGTAGGTAGGTACCTAGGTAGGTAGGTACTTAAGTATCCTTTTTTATTTGACAGTCGAGCTGTTACAAATTCACTTTTTTATCGCTTCTTTCGCTAAATTACCTATGTTTTATTTCACCATTGACACACACATTGACCACATGAAATGCTGGCTATACAAAGTGGATATGACAATACGACATTAAATAAAACCACGTACAGTGTAATCCTGACCGTATACAAAAAATTAGCCACAGGAAATTATTTTAATTTCTTTAATTTTGAATGTAGGACCATTTTTAGGGTTCCGTAGTCCTACAAGGAACCCTTATAGTTTCGTCATGTCCGTCCGGCTGTCCGTCTGTCCTAATCCTTTACAGCTTAATAACTTCTACAGTTATAAACATAAGTAAATGAAATTTTGTTAAAAAGTGGTTTAGATATAGATCTCAATTTTAAAATAATAAAAAAATCTTGATAACGTATTTTAGGAGTAGCGCCCATACATTGAAATGGGGATAAACATTTTTTTTTCGCTGCACCCCCTCTTGTGGGGTATCATTGAATAGGTCTACTAAAATGAAGGTAATGTTTCATACATAACTTTTTATCAGGTATTATTATTATTATTAATTATTATTAAGCCTTTTATTTGCTTAACTGACAATTAAATTATATTTTTCATATTGGTGTACCTACATAGATTCAACAGTTAAGGCCCCTTTCGGGTATAGGCCTCCTCCAACTTTTTCCATCGTTTTTTCTCTTTCGCTATTTTGGGCCAGTCTTGTCTGGCAGTCTTTTTGACTTCCTCCACCCAGCGTTCCTTAGGTCGTCCTCTGGCTCTCTTGCCGCCTGGGCCCGATCATTGCGTCACCAAACTTGTCCATCTTCCATCAGTCATTCTTGCCACGTATCCGGCCCACTTCCATTTCAGGCGTTTTGTATGGAAAGCGTCTATAATATTCGTTCTTTTGCGTATGTTTTCTGCTTTTTGTCTGTCTTTAAGCTTAATATTCAAGATACTTCTTTCCATAGCGCGTTGGGCCTTTTGTCAGGTTTTTATCAGGTATACCATCTGCGAAATACAGTTCGCCAAAGTGGCTTGCAATGTGCCCCCCCCCCCCCGCCATTTCTAAAATATGCAACGTAGAAACTGATAGTCTTCCACATTGATAGACCTTTATAAAAACTCTCTTTTAAAATTATTTTGAGTATAAAGTGATTATAAATTTTTGAGTTATAGTGATAAAACTGAAAAATACTTAAGACGTCCTAGTTCATAGGTCATTGACCTTACAGAAAAATGATCTCAGCAAATAATGCTCCTTTATTTAAAAAAATCACAAAATGAAACTTTGTGTTATATTGATATGACACACTTCTTAAATTTAGCTTCTTAAATTTAGCGCTAGGTGGCGCTGTTTGCAAAAACTAAAATAGCAATCATTAATATTCGATTTGATTCGTTTGTAATTAGACCTACTTAAGGAACCCTATAATATTGAGCATGACCCGACATGCTCTTGGCCGGTTTTTCTAGGCAAAGATCGTTAGGTCAAAGCTCGTCCATATCATTTGAAACTCTCTCAATGATACAAATGGTGTTCTGTGTTACCTACTTATTATTTCGATGTTTTAATATTTATTTTGTACAAAAATTTAGTTTATTTAATTTTTGATAAACAACTTATTATGTTTAAAATGCTTCTGAACTTCTGTATAGACTAGTAATAACCGTGTTTTCATTTATTGTCGTATTGTCATATCCACGTTGTATAGTGGGATGCCTCTAACTACTAACTAAATAAATTTTCTCAGTAGCAGCCCGGAGCCAGGAAGTTGGCGTTGTTTACACCCTCGTGGCCGTCGGTCCTGCACCTGATCTCTCTCTGGTCTTATAGGATTATATAATATAATATAATTTAAAGTTTATTAGGTTCAAAAATTACTGCAATTTTATTTAGTCACGTTGACAGCTGAACTAGTATTAACTGTGTGACAGCTGTCAGCGCCCTCCATTCTAAGTCCTAACCATAAAAGTATTATACTGACGTAAGTCCTAACACATAAAACAGTTTCAAGTAATTTTGTTTACTAACATTCTATTACAAAAAACTTAGAAAATAAAAAATAATAAAACAATTCATAGCTGTTTGTATATGGGGTGTGTGTGTGTGTGTGTGTGTATGTATATTTTCTGTGCAGTGCGTGAGGATGTGTGTTTTGCTTATGTATTTGTATAATTTCCTACTTATTTAATTAATTCTTCTGTTTCAATATACGTCAGACTTAGAAGCCAGGTTTTTATTTTATTTTTTATAAGATTACTGGCTGACCTGTGGATGTTGAGTTTTTGGTGAACGACGTGATAGAGGGAGCTCATGTGTTTGCGCACAACTTGTGCACTATAATATATCTCGCGCAAATGGATAGTGTCCGTTGAGATTGGCCACCGTGACCGAAATTCGGCCGGAAGGACATTATTTTGCAATGCTTTATAATTATGCCTGTAACAAGTCTTCCCGTGTATGCTGCTGGTCCACATTACTGAACTTTCTGTTTTGCGCACAACATGCAACATTCAATATGTTTCAAGTTGCCACTTGCTACACGTTCTAAAGAACAAAAAGGTCAGTTAGATGTACTTTCTAGTAAGCACTAGGAAGCAGATAATAAGAAAAAATGTTACATCACGTATTTCATCTCAAGTTTTTTCTATTACACCTACGTAAGACAGGCCGACAATGGTGTCAATTCTTTTGTTCACGAACTAAACTTATTTTAAACCATCGCTCTCTTTTACTTATAGTAGGTACAAAAAAGGGATGGCAACAAGTTTAGAACTGTCAAATTAGTCGGAATTTAGATTTCCATAAAAGTTTAGTCGTGATCTCGGAACGTGCCCACTAAAATACAAAGAAATGTCAATCTATCAACTCAGCCTATCGCAGTCCACTGCTGGACATAGGCCTCTCCCAAGTTGCGCCACAACGCTCGGTCCTCTGCCTTCCGCATCCAGTCCCCCCCAGCCACGTTCTTTAGGTCGTCGGTCCACCTGGCAGGGGGGCGCCCCACGCTGCGTTTGCCGATTCGCGGTCTCCACTCAAGGACTCGTCTGCTCCAACGGCCATCGGTCCTTCGACAGACATGGCCAGCCCACTGCCACTTCAGCTTACTGATCCTACAAGCTATGTCGGTCACTCCGGTTCTTCTCCGGATAATCTCGTTACGGATTTTATCCTTCAAAGAAACTCCAAGCATAGCTCGCTCCATAGCTCGCTGAGCGACTTTGAATTTGTGGACTAGTCCAACTGTCAGTGTCCACGTCTCGGCACCGTAAGTCATGACTGGCAGGACGCACTGGTTGAAGACCTTTGTCTTCAAACTTTGCGGTATAGGCGACGAGAAGACTCGGCGAAGTTTGCCAAATGCTGCCCAGCCCAAACGGATCCTTCTGTTGGCTTCTTTCTCGAAGTTGTCTCTACCAAGATTCCGTTACAACTTCGAGTGCCGACCCTTCGACGAATATTGGCCTCGGCATGACATGCATATTGAACATGACTTTAGTCTTGTCCAGATTCATGCCGAGACCGACACATCGAGAGGCTCCGTTTAAGCTGTGCAGCATTTCGCCCAGTTTTTCCAGCGACTCAGCCATTACAACGATGTCATCGGCAAAACGGAGATGTGAGATGTTCTCGCCGTTAACGTTGATACCCTGTCCAGTCCAGTCCAGCGTCTTGAAGACGTCCTCCAACGCGTTAGTGAACAATTTCGGGGATATTACATCCCCTTGTCTCACCCCTCTGCGCAGTTGGATTGGCTTCGTCTTTTGGTCCTGGAGCTGAACAGTCATGGTAGCAGCGTTGTATAGGCATCTCAGCATCTCTATATACCGCTCATCAATGTGACATCGCTGAAGAGCATCCAGAACTGCCCAAGTTTCGATAGAGTCGAAGGCCTTCTCGTAGTCCACGAATGCCATACACAGCGGCTGATTGTACTCTTCAGTCTTCTGTATGATCTGCCGAACAGTATGGATGTGGTCTACGGTGCTGTAGCCTTTTCGAAACCCAGCTTTCTCTGGTGGCTGGAATTCGTCGAGTCTTCCAGCGAGACGATTCGTGATGACCCTCGAGAACAGCTTGTACATATGACTCAGGAGTGAGATGGGTCTGTAGTTCTTCAGAAAGGTTTTATCCCCTTTTTTGAAGAACAGTACCACCGCACTCCCACTCCATGCCTCCGGTGTAGAGCCTTGTTGGATGACGGAATTAAACAGACTCTGTAGCTCCTTCAGGACCGGAGCCCCGTCTGCTTTTAGGAGTTCAGTAGTAATGCCGTCATCGCCCGGAGCTTTGTTGTTCTTAAGCTGCTCGAGGGCCGCCCTAATCTCGCCCTGGTCAACGTCCGGAAGATCCTCGGTGTAATGGCGCGTGAGCTGGGCTCTTTTGTCGTCATTGCTAGGAACCGCTGGTCTCGCCGTTTTCGTGGAATACAAATGCCCATAGAAGTTTTCGACCTCATCAAGCATCTCGATCTTAGAGGTGACAATTTTGCCATCCGCGGCTTTCAGTTTCATCAGATGGGTCCTCCCTAGCTGCTGAGCGAAAACTTTCGACCCCCTATTTTGCTCAATCGCAGCCTCAACGGTGCGGGTGTTGGAGCGGCGGAGGTCACGTCGCATCAGCTTCCTAATCTGTAGGTTTAAGGACCTATTATCTGATGAAAACGAATGCGCGGCTGACATTTCCCGTCTTTTCCTCATCAGATCGAGAGTCTCAGTCGAAAGCTTGGGCATCTTGCTTCCACGCTGCGGCGGAAAGAATTTCCGAGACAGTTCCTGCAATGTTTTGACTATGGTGTTGGTTTTCTCCTCAATATTGCCAGTGGTTTCCAGCGAGTCGAATCGATTTCGAAGTTCCGCTTGGAACCTTTCGGAGCCCAAACTGGTTTGGAGCGGCGAAGGTCGGAGAGTAGACTTAATCATGCGCGTTCTTTCAGCTCTAAAATTGATATTTAGAGTGCCTCGGATAAGTCGATGATCGCTTCCGGTGTTGAACCTATTGATCACAGAGACATCTCTAAATATGTGCTTCTTATCCGTCATGATAAAGTCTATCTCGTTCCTTGTCACCTTATCGGGGCTTTTCCAGGTCCATCTTCTTTGGGGCTTCTTCTTAAAGAAGGAGTTCATTAAGAAGAGCCCCTGGGACTCCAAGAAGTTGACCAACATTTGCCCCCTGTGGTTTCTGCGCCCCAAACCGTAAGGTCCGATTTTCGATTCGCCGCGTTCTTGTACTCCCACTTTAGCGTTGAAGTCCCCCATAACAACGTTGTAGTGAGCCTTAGCGGTACTATTCATAGCCTTAGCTATGTCTTCGTACATCTCTTCGGCTATATCGTCAGAGTGTGTCGAGGTCGGCGCATATACCTGCACTATTTTCAGCTTGTACCTATCATTTAGCTTTACTACAAGGTACGCTACCCGTGTCGACACACTACCGATTTCCACAACGTTGTTCACGAGGGCCTTATTGACAAGAAAACCAACACCACCTTGGGAGAGCTGATAACCTTCGCGGAAGTAGAGTAAGTGTCCTGACTCCAGGGTTATCGTGTCCTCCCCCTCTCTACGGACTTCGGATAACCTCAGTATATGCCATTTTATATGACTTAACTCTACTTCAAGCTCGGCGAGGTGATGGTCCAGTCTCAACGTTTGTCCATTATACGCTGCCAGATAGAGTCGTCGGTTTTGGTAGCCTGCCGTAACCCGGGGATTCTTCGCACCCCCCGTCCCACCGTTACCACGACCGCTACCGTAGTCGGGAATAGAGGGACCACCGGGAACTGGGGGCGTTTCTTTGGTTGTGCGTGCATTGGGATGTACGCCCATAGTCACCACGCTGGGCAGGCGGGTTGGTGACCGCAGTGGATGATGGTGCACGATGTTAGTGCACAGAAGGACGCTGCTGCCCATCCTCCTGATTTCAACCCTTAGTCGCCTTTTACGACACCCATGGGTAGAGGGGGGGTGGTCTATTCTTTTTATTTGCCGGATACCACACGGCAAAGAAATGTAACACAAACTAATTTCACTGATCACGAGGTCGTGGGTTCGATTCCCACAGGACACAAATATTTGTGTGATGAACATGAGTGTTTGTGTTCGTCTGGTTGTTTCTTACGTATTATAAGTATGTATTTACAAAAAAAAAAAAGTATATAAGTATTATATCCATTGTCTAGTACTCATAGCACAAGCTCTGCTTAGTTTGGGTCTAGATGGTGATGTGTAAAATGTCGCAAAAATATTTATTTTTATTTATTTTTTATTTATTTGACAGTTCTAAATTTTTTTTCATCCCTTTCATGTATCTACTATTAGTAAAAGAGAGTGATAGTTTAAAATAAGTTTAGTTTTTAGACAAGAGAATCGACACCAGTGTCGTAATTTTGGAAGCATGCTGTCTATCCTTCCTACTGACGCATGACATGACGCAAGCAGCAACCGTATCTATGTAAGTAGGTAATATTATGCAAATCAAACATTCTACGTCAGAACATCTGATAGAGCCGAGTACGTATAACTACGTAATTTTATAAAAATCTAAGGATGTTAACGACAAGACGAAGGAGTCGTTCACAACCTCAACAACAACTAACGTCAATGATGAGATGATTCATTGACATATAGGTAGGTAAACTTACTTACTTTGTACGTGTGCTGCCACTGCGTAGGTACCGAACATATTTTTCTTTTGGTGTAACCACAGCATAATGTAATAAATTCTAAATAGTATTTATTACACTATGACCACATTATAACATAACATATTTATGCTTTATAATATCATTGATTCAAAAGCAATCTATCGAAAGAGGGTTTTCTTTTGTGTGTCGTCTCAAAGATAACATTAATAATTTACACTACGTTGATAACAAAACAACATCTAATTCCTCAGATATAAATCACGATTATTTTGATAGACGACCATAGATTGCAGCCTATATCTTGAATGCGCCAATAAACAGAAAAGTGTTCGTCACCTTTCAAGTGAAACAGTGAGTAAGCGTTATCCATCTTTTAGATAAATCACCATTTTTAAGCATTTTTGTCGAATCATGTTATCGTAAGGCCATATAAATGTTGACTGGTAATCATGGGCTTCCCAATCACCGCTAACAAGCAAAGGTTGTATGTAGGTTGTAGCCATAAACACGTTACGTTACGTAGTAACTAATAGGTAATCTGTGCCATAAAATCTAAATAATAAGACGAAGATTTCAGTGGCTGTAGGTTTTGTAGCGTTCGAAGCGATATTGTAATAGTACAACCACAGAAATAGATAGATAGAATGGTTGTAATCACAATTTTACCTGCGATTCATGCGTGGCAACTTTCGGACAAACCACGCCTCACATGTAGACGTCATTAATTTTTAAAAATTAACTTTAATCAAATTTACTTTACAGCTTTTGTTTCTGCAGTTAGAACAGCGCAACAAGGCATTTTCGCGGGTTTTTGTTACAGTATTAAGGCGTACTGAGAAGGGTTTTGAAATGCCCTGCACTATGTTGTAGAGAACTTTACTGCCCTATCGGCTATCCGTTCTGCGAGCAATGTGCCCCTGCCACCAATTCTTCGGGCTATGTCGGTTACTTTCGTTCTCCTGCGAATCTCCTCAGGACCGGTCGTTGTCCAGCAGTGGACGTCTTTCGGCTGAAATGATGATGGTGTAGTGTTGGCACGCGCGCCCCGCCCACTTTTCCATTCTATCTATCTATTTCTGTTAGTATTTTTTTAGCTTCTGCAAATATATTCTTTCCCGCTCCTTGAAGCGGATGCATGTCCTTTGATGACCAGTGCTAGCAATAGTTTAGAGTAATTTGGCACTCCTGCAAACCCACATAAGCCTTCTAATACACGAACGAGCATTACCATAGAAATCTAAGTACCAGTTTCTATAAGCCATCACAAATCTCTCTTATGGTCTCTCTTTCTTTGCTTTCCTTTGCTTTTAAGCAATGATATTCTTTTTATACTGAATGATTTTGAATTCATTAGCAATTCTTGAACGGATGATTGTACTCATCATAGTGAACAACACTGAAATCGCGAAAAAACAACAGTTGTTACCTACATTTTGTTTGTTTATGGGAACACAGCTGGTTTTTTTTCGCGATTTCATGGTTGGTCCTATAGTAACAGTTGTTCGTAATGTTGAGTACAATCATTCCTTAAAGAATTGCTAATGAATTCAAAATTATCCAGTATCATTATCTAAACTAAAAGTAATTAAATCAGACAATCAAGGCAGAATTAACCTGTCAAGCGACGTCAAACAGACAATATAAAATCTATTGTTGGCGGTCCCCGAATTAATTATTCTAGGGAAGTTAATTATATACATATTCACAAAAGAAAGTTTTTCCTTTAACCTTTGCCTGAGGATGACCTCAGAAGGAAGGAAACAATTTTGCGCATTCACGTCAAATTCTCGTATATTATGGTAATTTTCTTCTCAAAAATGTTATGATGTTAATTTTGATTCAGGAAAATTTATATACCTATAATAGGTAGTAATTTAAAGGCATTCCAGGAACAGCAACCGATTGAATAGCTACAGAGTGAATCGCAACTGAAGTATTCCACGAACGGCAACTACAATAAAGTAGCTTCTAGTGTTGTGGTGTATTTCGTTCTTTAGGTCGTAATAAAATAAAATATATCGATTTAAATCACCAGTATTGTGCATTAAGAGATTTAAGAGCCACCGGACCGCGACGCGAGTGACGATATTAAATTGATTGATCGTCCAGCGCACCCTGGGCACTGGGCAGTCAGCCCCCCCACCACAGAAATAGATAGAATGGTTGTTATCACAATTTTACTTGCGATTTTGCGATTCATGCGTGGCAACTATCCGAACAGTCCGTGTGGTGCCGGACTAGTCCGTGTGGTGCCGGACTAGTCCGTGTGGTGCCGGACTTAAAGAATAGCACCACCCTTATCTCTTCTCATGGGTGTCGTAAAAGGCGACTAAGGGATTCACCAGAGGATGGGCAGCAGCGTTCTCTGAGTATTTAACCAACCAACTGCGATCGCCAACCCGCCTGCCAAGCGTGGCGATTATGGCATATCCCCCCCTTAATTGGGGGAGGCATATGTCCAGTAGTGGACGTCTTTCGGCTGTAATGAACTATCCGAACAAACTACGCCTTACATTATGACGTCATTATTAAAAAAAAAAAAAAAAACAAATGTACTTTACAGCTTTTGTTTCTGCAGTTAGAAACAGCACAATAAGACATTTTTGCGGGTTTTTGTTACAGTATTTATAGAACAAAGTCATAAGGCGTGCTGAGAATGGCTTTGAAATATCCTGCACGATGGTGCATGGTGCTGCCACGCGCGCCCTGCCCACATGGCCATTCTATCTATTTCTGTGCCCGCCACCAACCTGTTAACTGACAAATCTTTTCCCCACGGTATGATCTATCAGTATTATCATTATGTAGCTATGTAGGTCATGTCGACACGATAGAAGAAGACCAGTATGTTTATGGATGACCGTGACGACCTAAAGAACGTGGCTGGGGGGGACTGGATGCGGAAGGCAGAGGACCGAGCGTTGTGGCGCAACTTGGGAGAGGCCTATGTCCAGCAGTGGACTGCGATAGGCTGAGTTGATATGTTTATAATCAATATCAATTACATGAAAATATGTAAATAATGTATTGTAATGTATAGCAATAGGCTCGCCCCCTATTACATGGGACTATAACATAACTGGCGAAATGTGGGTGTTAAATTACACCTCTGCCTACCCCTTCGGGGAAATACAGGCGTGGTGTTATGTTATGTTATGTAAATAATCACACTAACACTATAAATGCGAAAGTTTGTGAGTGAGTATGTATGTATGTTTGTTACTTCTTTTCGCTGTAACGGCTGTTACGGATTTAGATGAAATTTGGAACACAGATAGACCATAAGCTGCTTTACACAAAGATGTTATATGTTTAACGTATCTGTGTATCTTTCTGTGGTATCGTAGCTCCCAAACGAATGAACCGATTTTGATTTTGATTTTTTTTGTTTTAAAGCTGACTTGAGAGTGTAAGAACACTCTCGATCAAGTCACCTAGCTAAGACCCTATGATTTAAGAAAATCGGTTCAGCCGTTTGAAGATCTTAGCTCTTTTCTAGTTGATGAAGGGATGTGAGCAACTTCCACAGGTAGGTAAAAATTCGAAAATTCGAAATTTGGTATCCTGTTACTTCAACGATATTGAAAGAACATGGTAACCTTGACCTGATGCTGCAGCAACACCTGGAATTTACAGGATACCCAACTCCTCACCAACTTACAGAGAAGGTACCCTGTTTGGGCTCATTGGAATGGTTTCAATGAAAAGGTTATAGATAGATGGTGATCAAGGAGGAAAGATAAATTAGTAAATTGGTGAGGGATTCTAAGCTACTTTCACTCGGTAGGTACTCGTTCAATCGATATGAAATTTCGGTATACGATGCAATACCGTTTGTGGTGAATACTATTTCATTTTTTATTTTAGTTACAAAATATTTTATTCGTATCTTTTAAAATAAGTGTTTAGTAAAATATTTTTACTTACGATACAAATTTATTAAAGATTAACTAAATTAGACGAGAGCTAAATAACATTACAGTAACAATAAAAGATTCCAACGCTAAACAATACTGGCAATATTTCTAAGAACCTGAGCATTGTCTGATCATTATGGAAGCATGCCAAACGTTCGCCAAACCTAGGGTTACTATATCTCAGGGTTTGTCCTGAGATTTCAGGATTGTTTGGCTCCTGACAGGATTGCGGCAGGATTTTGGAAATCTCAGTATTATTCGATTTTTTAATAAAATACATTCGATTTTTCAGATTTAATTATAGGAAAGTGCGGTGCGTGGGACCCCCTCTACGGGGGTGGTAAAATGGAATTAGTGCACGAAACCAATAATAGTATTTTTTTCACAGAATTGTTAATTGCTTCAAAAAATATCTGCCATGATTTAGTAAACATTCTAAAGTCTTTGTGGGCAACTTGGACGAATAAAAAAAGGCGGACGGGATCTTGCTAAACAAAAAGTGAAGCCTCCATTGTAAGACGTCTCACTTAAAAGTATACGGGCTGGCACGCACACATTCACACCAATAGTAAGACAAAAAGCCGCGATTACACAACACATCTCTTATGACGGTAGTCATTGTCGTAGTTTCACAAATAAAATAACAATATATAGAGATAGATAGAATATACTTTATTGTACACCATGAAAATAGTAGTAAACAGGAACAACGTATAAATTATGGGCGGTCTTATCGCTAAAAGCGATATCTTCCAGACAACCTTTGGATGGACAAAGAAGACGTAAGATCTAGATAATGGGGGCAGTCCGTGGCGTACTACACAATAACTGCTAATTAATATAATCTTGTTGTGCAATAAAGAGGATTTGTATTGTATTGTATTGTATTGTACTACTAAACTAAAATAAATAAATAGCACAAAATATATTACACATATAGGTATCATAAATATATATATAAATAATCTTACAATTTAGAATAGAGATTTAGATATTTTGATTTTGATATTTTTAGATTTTTCATATTGTCCATCCTAAGGTTGTCTGGAAGAAATCGCCTTGAGCGATAAGACCGCCCATTGTACATGTGTTCTATATAAGTCATATATGTTCTATCTTCTTTTGTGTACAATAAAGAGTATTTGTATTGTATTGTATTGTATTGTATTGTAGAGATTGGATAGAGATTATATATATGCTGTGTTAAAATTATGTTGAAATTATAGTGGGTTTAGGAAAAAACTAAGTGCTTCAATCTTTTCTGAGCAAGATTCCGTATGCCATTTTTTATTCGTCCGTAGTGGGGAACTAACTATCTTATTTCAATGTTAAAATCCTTGCCCACTTTTGTCCCTATTCACCCCTGCATTCCTATTCACCCTATTATACTCGGTACTCGTTTCAGAGAAGTGAGCGGTACCAAAGAATTCCGAATTTAAACGAGTATCTTAATTCAAAAGAAGGTATCCGGATACAAAAGGAGTATCCGAATACAAAAGAATATTCAACGTTCTTTGAATTATTTTTGTGTGGGTACGTTAACACTACTCTATTAATAATATTGCGATTGCAATTTGCAAGCTCTACGTATCAACGTTGCAATTTTTTTTAAAGGCTAGTCCGTGTTTTATCCTTACTGGAATTTTATTTATTTGCAACTAGTAGGATGGCGAATAATAATAACTTGAATATTTGATAATGTGTTACAACCTGACTTTCGTATGAAATAAATAAATAAATATTTTTAGGACATTTTTACACAGCGCCATCTAGTCCCAAACTAAGCAGAGCTTGTGCTATGGGTACTAGACAATGGATATAATACAGTTTTTTTTTTGTAAATCCATACTTATAAACTTATAATACCAGGCCCCTCAGAAAGTATTGCGAAAAAAAGTTTTTATATATGGGAGACTGGCCAGTTATAATGTTTTTCGAAAATATGATTATTTATAAGTAAAAATAAGTAAGTTCCAATTTCAAAATTTCCCTCCACATTTTTTGCGAGTTAATTCAAAGTATTGTGTCTCACTGAAATATGGATCTGCGCCGGGAACATTTTAGAGCTATGATTTTATACGATTTCAAGTGTCGCCTGAAACCGGATGAATCGTACGATAGACTTCAAATGGCATTCATGGATGAAGGCCCTTCCAAGGCAACCGTGTATCGTTGGTATAACGAATTCAAGCGCGGTCGACCAACTTTGGGGGATGACGAAAGAAGCGGTCGCCCTTTGACGGCTGTTACCGAAGAGAACGTGCTAGCAGTGAAAAATTTAATCCAAGACAATAGGCGAATTACATATCAGGAGATTCAACACATATTGAAGATTGGATCGGGAAGCGTTCACGAGATTCTACACAGCCATCTTCGCGTGAGGAGGATAGTATCACGCTGGGTGCCGCACAACCTCACCGATGCTCAGAAGCAGGCCCGGGTGGAATGCTGCCGTGATATGCTTAACAAATTTGAAGCAGGCTCGTCTCGGCGTGTTTACGACATCGTTACAGGTGATGAGTCCTGGATTTATCAATACGACCCAGAAACCAAGCGCCAGTCGACTGTTTGGGTGTTTCAAAATGAGCCAACGCCTACCAAAGTGAAGCGATCTAGAAGCGGGGGTAAGATTTTGATCGCTAGCTTTTTTAATTTGACTGGCCACTTGGTATCAATTCCCTTACGGGATCAAAGAAGCATTAATGCCGAATGGTATACTACCAAATGTTTGCCAGAAGTTTTCTCTGTTATAAGCAACAAGCGACCAAACACAGGGCTCCGCGGGCTACTGCTCCACCACGACAATGCACCTGCGCACACCGCACTCAAAACGAGGGACTTCCTGGACAGCACGCCAGTCAAACTCCTGGGTCACCCTCCTTACAGCCCTAATCTAGCACCGTGTGACTTCTTTTTATTCCCAAAAATAAAAAATCAGCTCAAAGGGATACAATTTTCGTCGCCGGAAGATGCGCTGGCTGCGTTCGAGCAGGCTGTAAACGAGGTGTCTGCGGCGGACTGGAAAAAGTGTTTTGAAAACTGGTTTAGGCGCATGAATCTTTGTATAGAGGCTGGTGGAAAGTACTTTGAAAAGATTTGATAAAAATATATGTACGTATAGAACAATTTTTTTTAGTTTCGCAAAACTTTCTGAGTGTCCCACGTACATAAGAAACAATCTCAGAACAAACAGTAATAATAATCTAAAATTATAAAACAAAGTCGGGTTACTTCCATCATTTATAACTCAAGATCAGCTGGACTGATTTTAATGAAATTTGGCATATAGATAGAACCCGGATTAATATATAGGCTACTTTTTATCCCGGGAAGATGAACAGTTCCCGAGGAATGCGCGATAAATGATATTCACGCGGGCGAAGTCGCGGGCATAGGCTAGTAATAAATAAATAAATGTTTTTGGGACATTTTTACACAGCACCATCTAGTCCCAAACTAAGCAGAGTTGGTACTATGGGTACTAGACAATAGATATCATATGTGGTCTAGTGGTTAGAGTATCGGATTGCTAATCACAAGGATATAAAACACGTAAATTAAAAAATAAAAGACCAAATAAAAAAATATAAAAAATAAAAATCACAAGGTATATGTATGTATGTAATACAATATGAAAATTTGTGTGCTGTGGAAATAGAACACACGACCTCGTGATTAGAAGTCCGATACTCTAACCACTAGTCCACAGACGTCGTCAGTTGCACAACATCGGATACTAAAAAAAAACCGACTTTATAATTATGTATTACTAATACTGTAAAGGTTAATCAACTATACCTGACCTTCGAGCTTCGCAAATAAAAAGCTAGAGTATGACCTCGGACGAATAAAAAGTGCAGACGGAATCTCGCTAAATAATAAGTGAAGTATCCATAGTAAGCTGGCTCGCTTAAAAGTATTGGCCGGCACGCACACATTCACATACATAGCATGCCAAAAAGCCGCGATAAATAAACTACTTAACAGTATAAATCTGGTGTGTGAAAAGTTAAAATGCTTTCGAAATTATACTGGGCTTAGGAAAAAATGAAGTGCTTTGTCTGTGAGTGTGTCTTTGTTTAGCGAGATTCCGTCCGCCTTTTTTATTCGTCCGAGGATATGACAATATACAGATGACGTAGTGGGGAATTCTTTCGGCGACACGTAACACGACTGGTCACCGGTCAATACATGCTAAATTGTAATCGCTTCTTTCCCGAAAAGGGGTCATTGTACTCATCATTATGAACAACTTTTACTATGGGACCAACCCTGAAATCGCGAAGGCCTATTTTAGTAATTATAAACGTTCAAAATATAGTTCCAAACTAATCTCAATGCATTAAATCTCAATGTCGTGACAGTAGATATTTCTGATTGCCGTTTATTGGTGTCATTAATGACCTAAGTGTCACAAATAAACGGCAAACAGGAACATCTACTGTTAGGAGATTGAGATTTAAAGCATTGAGGTTTGTTTGGAACTATATTTTGAAAGTTTAAATAACGAGAATTGGCCTTTTCAAACTGCAAAGAAATCTGTGCTCAAGTGCGGTCTCGGTGACAACAGATCAAATCTCTACTCAAATACCTAAGCAGGTGTCAGTTTAGAGTAAAGCTAAGCACAGCTGAACTGTGATCATCAATATAGTATTTTACTATATGTATTTCGGCCCAGCGTACTATAGACTGTTGAATAAATATTATGGGTACTATATTTCAGTCGAAGGTACAATGTGCTTCTGATTTTCCTACAGGTAGATAGTTTATTACGGTTTCATGTAGGTAATTATAACTTCATGCAGTTTCAGGTTTCCATAGACCTCTTTGTATTGGTCTTTGAGAAACCTAAGTGCATTTAGTACACCGTTCTACTACAACACCATTCGAAAATATTATAACTGCAACTCTTAACTTATATATTGAAAAATACCCATACTAATTAGGTAAAGAGAAAAAACCTTAAACTCTGAAAATTACATCACGTTTACGTAAAAAAACTTGAAAAGAAATGCACTCGCTGTGCTCGCGCCACTGCTTTTAAAAGACAAAGACATTTATTGCTCAAACTGTGTACATAAATGTAGGTATTTAACAAATTTTGGTATCAACAGCCTACCCAATCGGGTGTAACAATAGTAGGTACAAACTATGAAGTCTGACACTACAATAACATATTTAAATATTTAACTTATAAAAGGAAACTAATACTCACTTTAAGAAAATATCTTGGTATTTTTCCTGATAATACTATATATTCTTTCAGTATACTATACTTATCTTGCCCTGAAAAAGACTATGTTTTCCTTAAAAACAATTGGCAACCCTAGTGTTACCACCTGAGGTTACCACACCTACCCACAAGCAAAGTTGCTAGGCCGACACCGGACTTCCTAGATAAAATATCAAACAACTTTACGTATCTACATAATAATACTGATAACGGAGATTCCAACATGCAAACCCACTACAAAAAACCATACTAAATGTTTTTTTTTTCATATCGATAGCATAGAACATTTTACAAACATAATTCATTTCCACGACGCGATGCCATTCGGAATGTTCACGGTCCATAGCTAAAGACTTAATTATTCCATTTTCTGCAAATAGTTTAGTGTCAGTACCTTGTAATTGCAATTTTTAGCGAGTATTACAAGTAGCGGAGTTTCCCCGAAACCCAGCACATTCGAACGGCGAGTAATTACAACGCGTACCTACAGAGAGGCCGCCAGTGTTACTGCGAACTGTTGGTAATTAGACCCTTCATTACCGCGATACTCGGAACACTGATGGTAAGAAAAAGAGTTAATTCACTCAAGCGGCTAACTAGTTTCGTACTTCCGACGATTTGTTGGTGGCCGGTACATAGGCGCTTAAATCCTTGGTTCCAGTGGTTGAGCGATTCTAATTGGTTCCACAGTGCTAACAAAGCAGCGTGGCTATTCTGTAAGAACTAAGGCTTACATTCTGTACGGTGCAACCGAACATTGCGAAATTATTGTACAACCCGCGTCTGCATTATCCGCCAACATTCTCTTTACTTTTAACTTACTTCAATTAGTTCACTACCGATCATCGAACGCGCCGTGTGTTCTCATATACCTATCAACATCATTGCATCATATCAATATCATTTATTCTTTAGTATTTCTGTCTGATCTTTGGTGTTAATTTAGTGCAATAAACCATTGGTCTTCAAAGGACTCGTATCATTTATAATTATCATATCAGCATATCAGTAAAGTTGTTCGGTACCTACAATACCCTACACATTCAGAGACGAATCTAAGCGTGAAATCATGCTTCCAATTGTCATATAGCACTGCATTTTGACAGTTGGAAGCACGAGTTCCTTTGACTATGGAACCATTCCTTTTTCAAAGATGAGTTCACGCTTAGATTCGTCTCTGAATATAAGTCTACGAACTCTATTAGAGCTCACTTCTTACGGCCAAAATTAATACCCAATCTATCAACGATTTGCCTTACTAGAGATAGGAATTTGACATAAGCTTCATACAAAATATGTCAAATTTCTATCTTTAGTAGGGTAGATCGTGGATAGATTGGATATTAATTTTGGCCGTTAAGGACTAGCCGCAAAATCAAAATCGATATATCGTGTCGAAAGATACTCTAGTCACTATCGTTCATACGAAGCAACAAGCAACGAATGATACTTATCGATCAACCACTCTTAGTTGTAAATGTCTTTCTCTTTTTTCAAACAACAAACACCTTGTTAATTGTTTTTGACACTTCACAAACATTTTCCAAACAGAGTCTACGACTTCGTAAGAAATCACAATATTTGTCTATGAATAAAATAGATAAAAACCACTGTTAGATATGCTGCAAATTACAATTTTAATTTTGGTGACTCGGCGTCTAAACGAGCACTGCCAGGGGGGCTGGGTTGCCCCCTAGCCATGTTGACCATCTACAATCGTCAACGCTAATAGAAAACAAACAAAATGTATGGGAATGACATATCTCAACGAATGACTTTTTCGTTGAGATGTGTAATTCCCATACAATTTGATTGTTTTCTATAGCGTTGACGATTGTAGATTGTCATCTTGGCTAGGGGGGCTGATCAAGCAAACGGTTCGCGCACTATAGGCCAATTCTTGTGATAAAAAAAAACATTTAAAATATAGTTGCAAACTAATCTCAGTTCCTGTTTGCCGTTTATTTGCAACACTTAGGTCATTAATGTCACCAAGGTTGGCGGGAAAATTCGTAAAGATCGTGTTGCGGATTTTTTATTATTTTCCAAAATTTGTGTTTCTTCGAGTGTTAATGTGTAATAATGATGGATTATTAAATGTTAAGTGCTCGTTAACGTGTACAAGTGTGGATAAATGGTACAAAGTTGAAAAACATGACTTTCGTATTATCTCATCATCCCCTCAGAAACCTAGTAAAGTTTCCATCACTTTACTAGGATACAAGTATAATATGTTCAATGATTACGACTGAAGGACATGTATCCATGGTCATGAATAGATTTAAAAAAAAGAAAAAATAAATTATGTCACCAATAAACGGCAATCAGAAACATCTACTGTCAGCAGATTGAGATTTAAGGCATTCGTTTGGAACTATATTTTGAACGTTTTTAATTGCGAGAATTAGGTCCTATCACTATTATTACCTTATTACCTATTTAGATTTCTATGGTCTACGTCCGAAACATTCGGAGCACTTCGTGTCGTTGCGATTATATTGTCGATTTTGCGAGTGGACCCGCTGAATCCACAGTGAAATCTCTTTTTAGGGTTCCGTACCTAAAGGGTGTAAACGGGACCCTATTACTCTCGCTACGCTGTCCGTCCGTCCGTCTGTCTGTCTGTCACAGGGCTGTATCTTTGTAACGGTAATAGATAACCAGTTGAAATTAATTTTCACAGAATATGTGTTGATATGAGGTGTATCACGACAAATACTAAAAACAAAAAAAAGTCTAAAACCAAAGGGGGTCCCCATACAAGAAACCTGGAAAAGCATGCATTTTTTTCAACGTTTTTGTTCCTTTTCTATCTTCAAAACGGTAATACATACCAGCGTCAAACTTAGTCTGATTATAGTGCATACTATGTAGTTTAGCAACAAATACTAAAAACAGGACAAACATAGACATATATGGTGGTACCTACGGAAGAAAGAGATGCAAAAATTCACATTACGCGTACGTTCGTTGATGTCTTTTGATAAACTCTCGTAAATTAAATCAGTTTCTATGGGGTATCAGGTCAATGGGTGGTACGGAACCCTTACTGCGTGAGTCCGACTCACACTTGGCCGGTTTTTTTTGTATTGTTTTTACTTGGACGAATAAAAAAGGCGGACGGAATCTCGCTAAACAAAAAGTGAAGCACCCATAGTAAGACGGGCAAATATCGTGTGAAGGTAGTCATTGTCATAGTGTCATATATAAAATAATATATAACTGGTGTGTTAATAAAATTCTGTCGAAGATATAGTGGGTTTAGGAAGAAACTAAGTGCTTCAATCTTTTCTTAGCGAGATTCAATCCGCCATTTTAAATTCGTCCGAGTGTTTTTTGCCCTATTTTTCACTGCGGATTCAGAAGTGAGCTTTCTTGCGAGTCTTACAGAATAGCACTCCTGGCTTATAATTCATGATATTAAAATTTATGGATATGTATGGTCTTTTATGCTAGAATGTTGGATCATTTTATCGCTATTTTTGTAGGTACCTATTAAAAATATGAAATGAATACCTATACGTCTGCATTCCAGAGATATTCTACTACGTGAATTGTTTTAAAACCGTTGTTTTTGCTAGTTGCAAGAAGTTTAGCCTGGAAATTATTTTCTTTTATAACATATTTCTTTATTCGCTCACTTCGGCTGAAGGCTGTGATAAGAAATAAGGTTAGGGTTGCTTTGTTTGTCCTCAATAAGGTTTAAAAGCAAGCAAAGCGGAATACCTACCGACCTCGTTCCTTGCTGAAATTAGACGCTCAACTTTTCCAAACAAAATGTCCTCTTTAAATAATAAATACCACACTACGAGTCAGAATATTGTACCGTCGACCGCACGTCAGTGGTAACAGTTTGACATTGACAGCGTCTTTATCTCGTAAGCAGTAAGGGCGGTTTTCGGGTTTTTTGGTGGACCGACGACCTGGTGAAGGTCGTGCGAATCCGCTGGATGCGGAAGGCGCAAGACCGGTCGTTGTGACGATGCTTGGGGGAGGCCTATGTCCAGCAGTGGACGTCTTTCAGCTGAAATGATGATGATAAAGAGCGGTTTTCTAATTCAAGTGTTACCAAGTCATGCAGTCAAATGCACATGTATAAAAATAATGTTGCTTACAAAGAGTAAAAGTGGACGAGAGGAGATTGACGAAACAAGTATACGAAGCGAGTGTGGGTGGAAGAGTTGGAGGGGGACGACCTCGGCGAACGTATCGCAATCAAATCGCGGACGTTCTCAAAAAATGCCAGGAGCATGCATGACGAGGTTAATAAACGTAGATGAAGCGAAAGAGGTGTCAGGAACGTAGCATGTGGAAATTCATAATCTCTGCCTACCCCAATGGGAAACAGGCGTGATAATACATGTATGTATGTACAAAGAGTAAATAAATCACTATACTCACATAGTTATTTGTATAGCAAATGAACCACACATATAAATTATACCAGTAATTTATCGCCCGGATGTAAACTAATGGAAATCGCGCTGTTGAGTAGGTATATACAACATAATTTTAGTCTATACTCATGCGAAAAATAGAAACATGCATTAGAAGAAACATACCTATAGAAATTTTCTTAGTAATTTGATAAACACCTTTGGAACAAAGTAAATATAAAAAAACTCTGTAAATATATTTTTCCCAGAAACGTTTCGATAAAAATAAACTTGTTAGGTTAGTAGTATCCGGTCTTGGCTAAGCTTGGCCTGAGAATTATGTAGTGATAAACATCCAACCCGATGCACTATCAAATTCTCAATTGTTTTAGCTGACCTGGAAGCTCAAGAAACAGTGGTTCTTGTATTAAAATCAAGTCTGGTCTAAGAGTTATTTTCATCTTACAACTAACATCACCCAAAAGTCCTCATAAGTAAGAGTAAGTTCTCGTCAAGTACGGCGGGTATGTTAGGGTTATACAAAGTCGGCGAGGGTATGATCTTCATACCTAATTCACGCTAATTGGCTTTTTTTTACTTTATAATCTATTGCATAGCTTCTATCGCGGGCCTTGAGCGTGGAGACCGAATCCAGAAATTCCGTAACGAAAATAACCTAACACCCCCCACTCCGACCGGCACAGCGGTGATACTTTTTAGTTTTGCCATCTATCGATGAATAGCAGAACTTTTAATGACTTTTTGAAATATCACGCTTGTCTCTTTAGTTCTGCAAATCGCCTCTAGGTGGCATTGGTTGTATCGGCGTTACTGCGCATGCGTAATCCCCCTCTTCGCCCCGCAATCTGGTGACTCATGCCTGCTTAGAGTTTCGGCGTTAGGACACCTCCTCTTTGTATTTACATAAAAAATGCTATGCAATAGCTTTACCGCGGCAGTCTCCGAGTGCCACACGTCTTTTTTATCGCTAAGTACCTAAACAAACAAAATAGGTAGGTACCTGCCCATTTATGTCTATGAAATTCTCAAACTAATTCAGCTCATTTCATTTCATAAAATCCGATTAAACTAGTTTTCAATTTAAAAAAGGCCCTGAAATCGGTCCATCCTTTCGGAAGTTACGAAGCCATACAGAAAGAAATACACTTATTAATCGTCAAACTTATAATACCCCTCGTTTTTCCGTCGTGGGTTAAGAACCACTCCAGTTTGCTTGTAAAACTAAACCAAAGCTTACGAAGAATAACTAACAATTTGTTCAGTACGTGAAATCTTACTGGGCCGGAGTGAAGTTAGGCACTGCGTATATTTCCCCGCCTCCGTCTCCAACTGACATCTATAAACTAGGATTACTACGACGGTTTTGTGACAAATTCACTCCGGCCAAGTTAGATTGCGCGTACTGTAACTCTGCAATAACCAAATACAACATCTACAGGCAAGACCAGTGGCAGATTAACCAGCAGGCTAGCTTGAGCCTAGTAAGCGGGCGCCAGATTTTAGGGGCGGCAAATTTTGGGGCCGTTCTGTTACCTGATGTCTTGCAGAAAGTAGTCTACAAGACATCTTTCCGATAACTTTTCGATAAGAAATCACAAAGATTTCTGTAAGATAGTTTCCTGAAGTCTTGCAGAAAAATGTCTAATAAATCTTTCCGATAACATTTCGATGACATGCTCGAGCTTTGATCCCAAAACTACTACCGAGTATTCTTTTTTTTTTGAAATTTCAGCCAAATTGCTGGATTGTAAAAGTAATCTAGGAACTGATAATGAGAGTTCTAGAAGTAAGGGAGGCCAAAATTTAACAGCCTATTTTTGGGAAATGTGTAAATCCGCCACTGGGCAAGACCCATCAACGCAGTTAGTGCTCGACTTATAGCAGACGTTGAAATCTAGCTCATACAAGCTGAAGATAAAGTGCAGCACGCTCAATAATTACGACTGGAATTCATCCAATATACAGTGCGTAGAATTCAGCGCACGGAAATCAAATTATACAAATATATTCTCGTTTATTCTTTTAAACATTTGTATACATATAAATTATAAGCCTATGTCCGCGGTCTCACCCGCGTGGATGACATTTGTCAAATTATCATCCATCTCTTGGGAACTGTTTATCTTCCCGGGATAAGAAGTAGCCTATATATTAATCCGGGTTATGTTCAATCTTCATCCAAATCCATGCAGCCATTACAGTGTGATTGAGTAAAAAACATCCAAACATCTTCACAAACTTTCACATTTATAATATTAGTAGGATTTACTTCGTTGTTTATAGACGAGCAGCACTGTTGCTATGTCTATTATCACACAGCGCTGAAAAGTTCTTGTTTATTTTTTTGAGTTGACAGCTTTGCCAACGAGAGTCCATTCGTTCGTAGCCAGTTGTCGAGTTCTCGTTTTTCTCTCAAACATTTATAAATTACAATTCATTCAGTAGTTCCTGATATATCATGTATAATAATAATGTATATATAATGTATAATTTTATTATTACTTGCTTTTTAACGGTGAAGGAAAACATCGTGAGGAAACCTGCACACCTGAGAGTGCTCCATACAGTTCTCGATGGTATGTGTAGTCTTAAGGCCAGCGTGGTGTACTAAGGCCTTAACGTTCTCATTCGGAGAAGAGGCCTATGCCCAGCAGTGGGACAGTAATAGGCTGCTTATGTTATCTTGTGCAAATTAATTAATAGAATTTTTGTATATCAATGCGTATTATGCTCTGCCTTCCTTAAATGCACATCTAAGCGCGATAGAGTAACGGTACGCGCAATCTATCTTAGCCGAAGTGAAGTTAGGCATTCTGTGGGCACTGGTCTTATCACTCTTATCAATCAACAAGTGTGGAACATTGCCGTACGTCTGGTCGTCCGATGATGATAATTCAATTCAATTCATTTATTTTTCGTGAATATAGGTACAATGGTTGTTATTTCAGAAGTATTATTAGCGCCTCTATATCCTGCCACTAATGTAGCGTACAAAATTACAATTATAATAATATTAGACAAACAAAATGAATAGCTTTAAAATCACATTGCAAGTCATGATCAAACTAGAAAATAAATAAAATTAAATATACGATTCAAATTAGTCATAAGTCACTATGCATTTAAATAATTAACATGTTTAAACTTAATCTAAGTAGGTAATATGGTGGCCAGCGTCATCCTTAAAACAAAATCGAACATTATAAACTATTGTCAGCTAGAAATTCAGTAATGGTGTAGTATGCTTTTTCTATTAAAAATGTACGAACCCTTTTTTTGAAGCAATTTGAGTCTCTCGTTTCTTAATAAATCACATAAGCTGGAAACTCTGCGCCGAGGCTTTGTTTTGATATTAAGTTTAACTCATTCTGTTAGGTTTTTTCAAAACTTGGATAATGTCGGGACCTCCCACAATTTACAGCTATCTCATTTGACTCAGTAACCTCTTGCGATTATTATTAGCACTTGTTCCATAGATATCACTTGTTCACTCATAAATAAAATGAATACTTACCTATTTGCGTTCATTCATTCATTACTTACGACGCCAGTATTAATATTAGTTATAATTATTCTCACTTAATAATGGCTGTTTATTATTTTAATAAAAAATCCGTTACAAGACCTGTCGCTCTGATGTATCGATCAGAATGCTGGACCATGAAGAAGACGGATGAAAGAAGATTGCATGTAGCAGAGATGAGATGTTGAGATGGATGTGTGGAGTGACAAGAATGGATAAAGTAAGAAATGAATATATCAGAAGTCTAAAAGTGGCGCCAGTGATAGAAAAGTTGAAAGGAAATCGTTTGGTTTGGTATGGGCATGTGATGAGGAAGGGTGAAACGCATGTTATTACCTATGAGAGTGATGAATATGAATGTTCATGGATGGAGAGGGAGAGGGAGACCTAAGAAAAGATGGATGGATTGCGTGAAGAACGGATGGATATATGGATGAAAAGGGAGTGAATGATAAGACCTTCCATTTTTGTCTATCAGCCGTCAGATGGACAAAAATGGAAGGTGACGTATTGTGCCAACCCCAAATAATTTGGGACCAGGGCAGGAAGATGATGATGAATAACTGTTGTTTATACCAAAACCGAATGTTCTTATCCCCGAAATTTACTTTCATTGTAAATATGTGTTATTTCAGAATGAAGCGTCTTTCAAATAAGTGAATCGTAATAGAGAGCAATGTCAATTTTTATTAATTGGTTGAAACTTGAAAGTGAAAATGTAGTTTCAGGGCCCTAATTCACGTAATTTCATGACGCGCCGATCAAGTTGCAGTGACGCTGCAGTTCGTTTCTGACAGCGACCGCCATAGATAAGAGAACACGAAAAGTATTGTTTGGATCGAAACTTAACAGCTACTGCACTGCAATTGCACTTGTTTATTTACGTGAATTGGCCTACAGATTACAGATGACAGCAGATATAGCGGTAGCATCCGGGTGCGTTCCATTCACAGAAATAAATAGATTGGCCATGTGGGCAGGGCGTGGGTGGCAGCACCATGCACCATAGTGCAGGATATTTCAAAGCCTTTCTCAGCACGCCTTATGACTTGTTTCTATAAATACTGTAACAAAAACCCGCAAAAATGCGTTACTGTGCTGTTTCTAACTGCAGAAACAAAAGCTGTAAAGTTAAAAAAAAATATTGACGTCAAAATGTAAGGCGTAGTTTGTTCGGAAAGTTGCCACGCATGAATCGCAAGCAAAATTATGATTACAACCATTCTATCTATTTCTGTGGTTCCATTCATAGCAAGCTTTTAATATTCGTGCGTCGGATCCAAGGAAAACAGGGAACTACAGCCTAAGTAGGAACTTAATCTAACTTAATATAAATATTGACATTCCATGCTTTATTTCTAAGCAACAGATGTTACAAGAAATGTTTATTACATTTCTTAGCCAATATTACGAGAAAATTCTAAAACTGTCTTTTCCCACAAACGCTGTACGCACGGCTACACATCAAGCTGTACATTTCCAGTATAAGCTGACCTAGCATTGTATATATAGGCTTTCCGTACAATGCGAGATCAGCTTGTACTGGAAATGTACAGCTTGATGTTTAGCCGTGTGTACCTATTACATACCCAAAAGAAGTCTGACCTTTTTACATCACGTTCTTGGAGATTTGTTTACAATCTACATACCTATCTAAGAAAGCGAGGGCTTCCTGAGAATTGCCAAGTGACTACAATAATTATGCCTCCACTTGTGGTTATTCGATAGTACTGGTACACATAATAGAACTGTTTTGCATAAAAACAAAACAGATATTATGTGAATGAAAAACACACAGCGTTGGTTGAAGAAGCTGTCTTAAGATTTCGCCTTTTCGTTAAATTAAATGGAATAACTCACCAAATCCTTTGTCCATTTATACTTTCCTTTCTTTCACTATGGCAGTAGTTTGCGCTTATCTATGATTGCGGCGAACTGTCATCTGTCACTCATAGAAGTCTTCAAAACTCACCAGCAAGCACCTTGCTGCAACGCTGTGTGTTTTTCATTCACATAATATCTGTTTTGTTTTTATGCAAAACAGTTCTATTATGTGTTCTTCAAAACACACAGCGTTGGTTGAAGACCTGTTTGATATCTGCTGGTGAAAGAATATCTAAAAGATATAGACGCTATGTGAAATAATGCTTGAAATTAATTTACAGGATGATGTTGTCTAATGAACTAATCAAAAGTACCAATCTTCCTTTTATTTCAAAGAGATAGAAATAATAACAATATTTCTTTATAAGATGTTCTAGATAAATCAAATTATTAAAAATATATCAATCCAATTATTAATTAGGAAACATACACTAGAATCTACTAACAACTTGTTCAGTAAAACAAAGTGCTCCTCTAAGCACAACAAAAAATAATCAAAATAAAAATAATTCTTATCAAACAATTAAAGCAATCAGTGAGATCAATCAAATTAACATTTAGTCATATATGTGAAAAATTTTCATATAATAAATCCTGACACCCCTTATCACTCCTTCTCATCACCGGGCGACAGTAAAATTTTCTGAAGGTTTCGCTACTCTTCCAGTTGCCTCTTTTTAATATTTCGTCTAATGGTCTATTTTCTAGCCAACTTCTTGATGCGACAGCAGATCTGATACTTCCCGGAGAAGCTTCAATATTAGCCTCTTTAAAGATTGACTTAATCCATCCAGAAATTATTGTTTTTGAAGCAGGTTTAATAACACCTGTTACTGAAATAAACAAGCTGGATAAATCATGAATTTGATGTCTTCTATCTTGTGTAGACTTTATAAGATCTTTTATATGTCTTACTGGGCACAATTTAGGTTCAGGGTGAATTTTAAGTAACCATCCTGATTGCCTGTGGTTTCCAGTATCCGTCTTTGACCCAAACCTAGGCCACAATGTTACCGTTTCCTCAGTTTGTTCCATATTTTGTTCAGAGATATCTAGCAATGTTAGATCATGTAACCGCCTGCCCGAGGCTAAAAGTAAGATTAATGCTGCTCTTCTAGTAATGTCAAATAGTGTCCCAGTCTCTGATGACTTTATTAACCAGTCAAAAAGTAATTTTGTATCCCATACCGGTGGTTTTCTAGGCTGTGGTTTAACTAAGGATATTGCTTTTAAGACTTGGTGAACAAAAAAGTTTTTTGACATAATTTCTGTTGATATGGCACAGTATGTGGAGATTGCTGATTTGTGTAAACGTATGGTGCTGTAGGCTAGGTTATCCACTAAATATAATTTAGCTAAAAATCTTGCTACATCCTTGGCATCAGGTGTTTTATGGTTTATACCATGAACATTGCACCATAGTATCCATCTTTCAATAGGAGCTTTATAAGTTGTCAGTGTAGATTTTCTCCAGCTACTTTTTAAGAGTTCTTTTTCTTCTACTGACCACTGGGCAATCTGATTACTCCACCCCCAATTTTCCAAGCTAGTAGCTTGAGTTTGTTCACTTGTGGGGGATTCTTGCCCGTTGTCAGGTCTATGAGGTTCTTGCATAGATCTGGAATCTGTATTGGATCTTCGAGGGCTCTCGCCCTTACGTCCGGAAGCCAAGCACACTGAGTCCAGTGTGGGGCTATCAAGATATATGTTCCCTCTGCCGAGTTCAGATGGCTGAGCACTCGTGGTATTAAATTGGGCGGAGGGAATACCCATGCTAGTTGAAACTGCCACTTTTGACTGAATGCATCGCAGAAACTTGCCAAGCCATCTTTTGGGTCCCAGGTGACGTATTGTCGCACAACGGCCGACTTTTGAGACGCAAAAAGGTCCACGTCTGGGACGCCCCACCTTTGGAATATGGCCCCCGAGGCCTGGGGCAACAGATGCCATTCCGGCACGGGTCTGTTTCGTGATAAGCGGTCGGCTATGCCGTTGTACCTCCCCGGGAGGTACGCCGCAGAAAGGGTGATGTTCAGTCGATCCGTTAGCTCCATTAATCTGGTTGTGAGGTCTAGCAGCGCCAGGGAGTGTGTTCCACCCTCGTTTCTGACATATGCTACCAGCGTTTTGTTGTCTGACTGAACATGTATATGAGCACCCTGCAGGCTGGCTTGTTGTTGGCTGATTGCACCGTAAACAGCAAACATTTCTTTTAAATTGGAGTGCCACTGACTCTGGTGTGGCTCCCAAGCTCCCTTCAAGTACAGCCCGTTCAGGTGAGCACCCCACCCTCTGTCTGCAGCGTCTGTAGACAGAAAGTGTGTTACTCTCCCCCTGTGAAGGGGTACTGCACTGTGGCTTATTGCCACCTGCCACCACAAAAGTTCTTTGTACACTGGAGGAGGAAGTGATAATTTTTCCCTCGGCCTGCCCTGTCTGAACGTCTTTAAAAATATTTGTGTCTGACGACAGTGCAGGCGTCCTCTTGGAGTGGTCAGGTTGGCAAAATTTAGGAGACCTAACAAGCTCTGGGCCTGTTTTAGGGAACAAGATTTTCTTTCCACTATTGTTGAGATCACCTCCCTTGTTTTCACAACCTTGTTTGTAGGTAGGGCTTTTAAGTTGGTGGCAGTGTTCCAGATAAGGCCTAGATACTCCAGCTCCTGAGTGGGTTCTAGAATGGATTTTTGAAAATTCACTTGCCATCCAAGCTGTGTTAGGAGTTCCACTGTCTCCGAGACATGGGAAGCTAAAATTGACTTGTCCTGGTAAGCCAGTAAAAAATCGTCCAAGTAAACTAGGACACGAAAACCGCGCGCGCGGAGCTTTTCTGCTACCCAATTGGTTACCGCTGCAAATGTCCGGGGCGCTGAAGAGAGGCCAAATGGTAGTGCGGTCAACTGCAATATTTCCTGGTTGTAAATAAATCTCAGGAACCGTCGGTGTGATGTTGAAATTGGCAGGTGGAAGTATGCTTGGTGTAAATCTATCTTTACAAGCCAATCCCTTGGTTGTATGAATTCTACAACATCTACCTGCGATATCAGTTGAAAGTGTCTTACTACCACATGTTGATTCAGTCCTCTCAGGTCGAATATGGGTCTTGTACTGCCATCCGGCTTCTTTACTAAAAAAATTTTTGAATAAAATCCTGGATTCACATGGTTTGGTACCTCTAACACTTTTTGCTCCTTTAGTTTTTGAATCATTTCTGTCATTTTCGGGGATTGTTTGGTTGTGAACTTTTTTACTATCTTTTTTGTGGGATATTTCATGGGAGGCTTGGTTAGGAATGGTAGCCGGCTTCCTGTTATAGTTTTTAATATGAAATGATTTGCACCTTGTTGTTCCCATGCCTCTACATGGTTCTCCAAGCAACCCCCCTGAAAACTCTGCTTCGGTATCCGGGTATAGTCATTTTTGTTCCGATCCTCTATCAGTGCTGGACTTGCCATCATGGGTGTTTTTGGGACGAAAGGAATTATTTTTTCTGAAGCCTCCTTTAAATTTTTTATCAGTCTTATACTGTTTTGTGGAAGTACTTGGTCCTTTCTTGTAAGGGTTAGAACGACGGTCATGGCGGTTGTGACGGTCTTGGTCTCGAGGATTACTCTTATGTTTTAAATACTCTGGTACATTCAGCCATGTTTGTGTTCCTCCTAATGATTGAACAAGTGGTTGAAGGGCATCCCGACTAAAGAGGTACTCAGCGCTAGGTGGTATGTTCATCAAGGATGTTCTTAAATTCTGGCTGCTTAATTCCTTCAATATTCTACTTCTTCTTATTTCAATACATTCACTTCTTCGTCCACACACTATTTGCATAATATTATCAAAACATTTTTGAATAGGGGAACTTGGTCCAAAAAGATTAGTAACTTTGTCAAAAAGTGAATTAGGGGTTAATTCTTGGGGGTTAGCTGCTGCCCAATTAACCAGTTCCTGAAGGCCCTGCTTTAGAACCTCCTTTTGCTCTAGTCCTACATTAGAGATTCCAGCTAAAACTCCCTCCGCAGAGGCTAAATAGTCCTTAGTTTTATTTAAATGGCATAACTCTTCATTAACTTTTAGTTGTACAAATCCTGGTGTAGCTGTGCATGATCGCAAGGTCTTCTTGTAACGAATTCCTTTCCAAGCTGGTGAATCAAACTGCTGAAGCCGATTCAGCTCCTCAAGACGTTGTTTATTTGCTTTAGGAACTACAACTTTTTCGTCAATTTCTACATTCACTTCACCCAGCTTTAATATCTCAGATTCTTTACAAATAACAGGATTCTCTAAGAAATTGCTTTGTGCTTCTGAATTACAAACTAAGCTAGGTTCCGAACAGTTTAGGTTAGAATTAGGTTGATGTGAGTGTTGACTAAGAGCTGAATTAATGTAGTAAGGTAATTGTGTCATGTACCCAGACATGAAACTTACCTGGCTCATGAGATTATCGATGCGCGGGTCCGCACAAGATTGTCGCTTCGACCGCTTTGACCGTTTGTTCGGCGGCGGAGAGGCGGTGCCCTCATCCTCCGAGGACGAAGAACTTTCCTCCTCACTCTGATACAGCAAGGACCGCTTGGTACCACTAGTCCCCGCTGACCGGTCTTCATCCGAAGCACCGGCAGGAATAGCGGCGTCGAGACGGGAGCTTTCGCTCTCTACTTCGGCTTCGGCTCTACTCATTGTAATAATTACACAACAATCACTCTTACTATCAAAAATAATTACTTTTCTTGGAAAAATCAATCACGAAAAAATTTTGCTACAATTGGCGGCAAAATCTTTAGACGCTATGAGTGACAGATGACAGTTCGCCGCAATCATAGATAAGCGCAAACTACTGCCATAGTGAAAGAAAGGAAAGTATAAATGGACAAAGGATTTGATGAGTTATTCCATTTAATTTAACGAAAAGGCGAAATCTTAAGACAGCTTCTTCAACCAACGCTGTGTGTTTTGAAGAACACATAATAGTTGGTTACCAAGTATTGTTACAATGCAAAATGTTACAGTTGCCCACTAATGACTAGTTACTTTATAGTTTTTACGATGATAATCAGAACTGTTTCTATGTAGTGAGAAAGATAATTATAATGTGGTAGATACTGCGTGTTTCTGGAATGTTTAGCGTTGCGAGAGTTGTAGGAAATCGTTGTACATGACAGCCTGTCAAGCTTTCATATTTTATACATTTAAACAAGTGTGCTCATGTTTGTATTAACTTTTATTTTTATGGTGTACAAACAATAAAGTATACTCCATCTATCTATGCTATGGAATTATCAAATATTTTGTTACAGTAACTGTCATGTCATGATTCGACATGAATCTGGACAAGACTAAAGTCATGATCAATAGGCATGTCATGCCGAGGCCAATATTCGTCGAAGGGTCGGCACTCGAAGTTGTAACGGAATACGTTTACCTAGGGCAGGTAATTCTTGGTAGGCACAACTTCGAGAAAGAAGCCGACAGAAGGATCCGTTTGGGCTGGGCAGCATTTGGCAAACTTCGCCGAGTCTTCTCGTCGCCCTTACCGCAAAGTTTGAAGACAAAGGTCTACAACCGTGCGTTCTGCCTAACATGACTTACGGGGCGCCGAGACGTGGATACTGACAGTTGGGCTAGTCCACAAATTCAAAGTCGCTCAACGAGCTATGGAGCCAGCTATGCTTGGAGTTTCTTTGAAGTATAAAATCCGAAACGAGATTATCCGGAGAAGAACCGGAGTGACCGACATATCTTGTAGGATCAGTAAGCTGAAGTGGCAGTGTGCTAGCCATGTCTGTCGAAGGACCGATGACCGCTGGAGCAGACGACTCCTTGAGTGGAGACGCGACGCGAATCGGCAAACGCAGGGCGCCCCCCCCGCCAGGTGGACCAACGACCTGAAGAACGTGGCTGGGGGGGACTAGATGCGGAAGGCAGAGGACCGAGTGTTGTGGTGCAACTTGGGAGAGGCCTATGTCCAGCAGAGGACTGCGATAGGCTGAGTTGATTTGATGATGAACTGTCATGTACAACCACAGTGTACAACATGGCTTTACTGTTTCCGTCATGGTGATTATAATTCGATGTGTCCCTGCGTGATCAAATCAGAAATGAGGAAATTCGCAGGAGAACGAAGATAACCGATATAGCCTGAAGAATTGGTGGCAGTGGGCGAACATTGCTCGAAGAACGGATTGCCGATAGGGCCGTAAAGTTCAGGAGTGGCGACCTCGTACTGAAAGGCGAGGCGTGGGAAGGCCCCCCATAAGATGGACCGGCGACCTGGTCGCGGAAATCCGTTGGATGCGGAAAGCGCAGAACCGTTCGTCGTGGCGATGCTTGGGGGAGGCTTATGTCCAGCAGTGGACGTCTTTCGGCTGAAATGATGATGATGATTATTATTATTCCATTTATTCATTGATTCACTTATTTTCCTACATTTTTAAATATGTTTACAAACAATAAAAAAAACATATTATTAAAAATATTATTATAATTCGTGCCGATGAGGCGAATGACGTCCAAACACACTATGCAAGCAATAATGGGTGAAAACCCATAGGTTTCTCAACATTAAACTCGTGATTACAATCTAACGGTTCTCGTCAACCACTTCTACCGGACGTTATTCCAAACAGATGCAAAGGAAATTACTCAAAAACTGAAAGGGCCAACCAAAAAAAAAACTTTCAAATTAATAAAATGAATTATTTTGAGCATGATTTTTGCGCCAGACACTAGCTGTCTGGCATTTTTTTTTTGCTGAACTGAGCCTATTTGGTGCAGCCGCGGGGCACACAATTATACTTTTAGGAGTCTGTGTTGTTTAAAATTGTATATTATTGTTATTGTGTGCCTCTGGCTGTAGTAAGAAAGAAAGAAAGAAAAATGGTTTATTTAACTATTTTTCTTTCTTTCTTTCTTTATCTGTTAGTACGGCTTAGCTGTATCACCAATATTTGAGTTGTTATCCAAGATAAAAATGAAATATATTTATTCACATACTACAACTTTTTTTTGTCATGGAATGGTAAAGTATTATGTATAAGTATTGCAGTGTGTGCGTAAAATGGAGCGCAAGAATAAAATCTTTTTCTTTCTTTTTTTCTTTCTTTCTTTCTTTCTAACTTAAATAATATATTTAAAAATTCTAAATAAACCTAATAATTATATTAGTCTACAGACTATACCATCGATGTGAGCTTAAATGTACATAGGTTAGCGAAACAAATTGCTTTCCCCTAAATAGGTACCTAGTACTAATCACAGCCGACAATAAAGTGTCTGTTAAATCATATTTACAGTTAACTAGGTAATTGGATAAGTGCCATGACTGACATTACTATGAATAATGAATCATAATCGTTTGGTGCCAAATACTATGGTCCACATGAGATAGACGCTTGGATTAAGAGGATATGAGTTGAAGAACAAACCATTAATACCTAAGTAGGTAACATGAAGTTATTTTTGCTCGAATGTGCCGCAAAATATTTTTAGCTATCCCCAAAGGAAACTGTTAGTTACTTAAAAATTAAAATTACGGCAACAAAAATAGGTTTCAACCAATTTTTACAACAAAATTAATAATTGAAAAACATTTGAACACTCCTTTTTCAAACATTCAACAATAAAAAATACAACCGAAAACTATCGACAGAGCTATCTATGGTCAGATTAGTACTTCTGAACTACACCACGTCTCGAGCAAAAGTGAGTTTCCTATATTATAAAGTAGGTACTCTATGAAAACAAATTAATTAACAAAAACTAAAAACCCGACTGCGTCTAAAACTAACAGAAAAGATATAGGTACCTAAACAAGACTTATCAACACGCAGGCGGAGGCTACCTATGCACTATTATGTAATTCATGACCAAAAACATACGTTATTACACATTTTATTTGTTTTTTTTAGTTTTGTCATGTTTTATTTATCATACTATTAATGTTTTTTTTGAAAAGTGAAATTCATTTTTAACGTTGAATATTTTGTTGTTTTTTAGCATTTGTCATTCCAAATTACATTTAAACATATAAGTTGTATATATTTTCGTAAACCATTTATAAAACCCTTTATTTTGGTACCCCACTCGATAGGTTTTGAGCAAAAAAAAAATTTTGAAGTCTCCAAAAAGCGGCCATTTTGATTTTTATAATTTTGATATACCCAGTGTCACTCTCACAATTAAGACGAATCCAACGACACCTCTCAAGCTAAGATCCATCAAGCCGTTTAGGCTACAGAGCGTGCCAAAGTAATATACATACATACATACCTACATTTTTTTGTTGGTTCGAGGCAATACGTAATAATTCTTCCAATACTTACATATGCTCTAAGGTAAACTCCCACCCGGTGGTATCTAATCCAACAATGATGTGAAGTGGAATCTATTATACTACAGTATACAACGTGTTAACTGAAAACCTCTTAAGGGGTCATTGTACTCATCAGTATGAACAACTTTTACTACGGGACCAAACCTGAAATTGCGAAAAAAAAAACAGCTGTTCCTTACATTTGTGTTCACATAAATAGAAAAAATGTAGGGATCAGCTGATTTTTTTCCGCGATTTCAGGGTTGGTCCATTAGTAAAAGTTGTTCATACTGATGAGTATAATGACCCCTTAAGAGATTTTTAGTTATTTCAATAACACTACAATGTGTACATATTGTGGAACAGATTGATTCACCTGCGCAATGAGCTCGGATTAGATTATAACGGAGTACAGATAGGTAGTTAGTTACTCGCTACAATAACAAAGTATGTATCATGAAAGTTCTCTGTGACCCAATTGGAACTCTACCAGACCAAACATTACGATCGGTTAAGTGATTCCCAAGAATTTGTCGGATAAACATAGTAATAGAATACTAGAACGAAATTCAGTGTCTCAAATTTTTACTTCTAATAAAATACACTAAATGTATTTATTGCACAAACATGACACTCGACCAACATAATCATGTCGATGTGATTTTGAAGAAACATCGTCTAGTATTTTTTCTATAAATCTCAGAACTACTTGGTTTATAATTTTCCTAGAAGGCTGAAACAAACAACAATTTTCTCTTTTACAATACCTATTAGTGGAATTAATTATGGAATCCGCCCTGTGCCATGTGGCGTGACAAACAGTATTCTCGGTAGAGATATGACTCCATCTTGGAATGACCTATCAGATACCAAGGGAAAAGTACATAGGACACGTAGGTACTTATGTATTACCTATATATGTTATAAGCAAGTGTCACAATTGAACGTATATGAAAAAAAAACTATCCGTTGCCTGAAGACAAAAAGAACTATCGAGGCATTGTTAACTAATTTGGTAACTACTTACTTTTTTCTAAACTAACTAAAGATTTTATCTCTACCAATCCAAAGTGAACAAACAGCAGTGTCAAAGCAAGCTCGCAAAGTCAATCTAAATTTTTATGTCTACCTATTCTAAGTAGGTAGGTACACAAACAGTAGTACGAAAACAAGCTCGAACAGAAAATAAAGCCTGAAACAAAGCCAGTGTGAAATAGTAAATTACTGTCGAGGCCTGAAATAAAGCAATTGACAGCCGAGTAATATTGGAAGAACGAGACGAAGCCGAGTACTTCCGAAGTGATTTTAAAAGGACGAGGCGCCAGTCGAATCCTTTTTAACTTAACGAGGCCGTTAATTGCTATTTCGGCCGAGACTTGTATAGTACTTTTCTCTCATTTGCGAGGAAACAATACACAAATTAATTCAACAGTAGGTATCCAATTTCCTTCGCGCCAATTCGCCCGCACGCGGCTCTTGGTCTATTTTTAAACTTTTGAAAAAAATATGCGCATTCAGCCTTTAAAATAATAATTATCGTGTATCCAAAAACACCTAATTTATGTAAACAAGTGTGTACTTAGAAAACCTCGCTAGCAAGATTTAAAAAAACTTTCCCGCTATTTCTATTATTGTCGTCTTGGAAATTGCTGGCGTGTTATTTCGTTGCATACTGAAAAGAGCCGATTGATGTATTCTTTTTTTTTAAATAATCTTACTCTATCTCTCGATCTCGATCTATCTTACTCAGCATGTTTATGCACAGTTACAAAAAATCTTGTTCACTCACGCCTGGTATTCAGCCTTCGTATGCTCTACTTGTTTGGTGAATATTGTAACCAACTATTCTGCTACATTTATCTATTTGAATGGGGAAAGCCCGAAACCGCCAAAAACATAAACACTAAATTTTCGATACTGGCTTCGCTCGCGCTGATCTTATCTTCCTTTCTTTTATTCAAGCATCTAGTTAACGTCATGTTTTTGCAAAACATCCCGAAAAATTTTGCGCTCGCTGCGCTCGGTCACTTTATGTTTCTGTTTTGGATTGGGACTGTACGCCCATATCCTTAATTAATAAGTAGGTCATCAAAGAAGTAGTGAGCTGAATTTTGTAGAAAATAAGATCTATCTACGTTTTTTTATTCCGAAAAGCAACTGTCTTAGCCGGGCATCCATGTAATTTGTAAAATTATATAAAAAAGTAGTCTAGTTTGCTATGCTCAGTTTTTATTTACAACGTGTATTTCAAAAAGAAGTTTCGCCGAGGCTGACTAGTTCATAGAAATCATCATGAAAATTGCCCCCCCCCCCCCATACAACAATTAATATTTATAACAATATAATATTAATAACAATTTCCAGAAAAATTTCTGGAAATTGTTTGTAGCCTGTAGGTAGTTGATGTCTACATACAGTATTAAAGCTCTTCTTCAATGGGCAAATAATATGTTTCAGTAATTACCCGGGATAAAAAGTAGCCTTCATTTTCAGACTGGAGAAAATATACATAATTTTTTTTAAAATTAAAAGCAATTTAAAAGCAAAATTGCTAAGGAATTGATGTATATTTTCTCCAGTCTGAGAATGTAGGCAATAAACCTATGGACATTATGTAATAATTACCATTTATTACACATTATATTCTATGGACGAGGAATCATTGCAATAACGGGAAGTGCATGAGCACTTGCAATAATCCAACAAATAATTCTAAGTACTTATTGATTCACGAGAAAATTACTAAATACCACATCTATGGCGTCACCCGCAAAAACCATAACGTAAAACCCAAATTACTTAATACACGCGTCCAATAAAAGTTGCGCAGACGCAGCTGCCAGTCGCGCGCCGGCAATTTCGTTAATGCTATTTTAATCGGCATGTAATTGGACCTCATTGGGGACACGGAACATGTCAAGAGACAAATTACATCTATTTCTCAGAAATTCGGTAAAAACACTTCACTATAAATAATTAATGCGATTATGATACGGCCATACCCCGCGGTTCGAAGCATTCGAGGTAAAAACATCGGAAAATTAACTGACACGAAAAAAACTAATAATGCATTCATAGAAACCATGGGTTTCCTATAAATGCATTATGAGCCTACATTACCTCGTTATTACGATGTAATTTACTAGATACACGAAGCAGAAAATTGTTTGCGGGTAATTACAAAATGATGTACAAATGTGGTTCGAGGACAAAAATGGTACAGTAAACGGTTTTTTTTAGATTTTTGAATAGTTCGTTTAACTATATTGAAATGGAAACCAAGGCCAGATAAGTTGCTTTATCGCAGAAGTACCCTGAAAAAAAAAACAATGATGCAAAATAAAAACGGAAACCGGCTTCGCTTTTTTGCAAAAAGTGCCATTGATAACGCGGTACACTTACATTTTGAAACGGTATTTTTTTCCTCCGTACTAGTTTTACTAGTTTTGTTTTTTTTTTAGTTTTGTAGTAAGAAGTTTAAGTTTATTCTTCTCTCTACCTCGTCCCCAATAAATTTATGCTAGTGAGGTTTTTAAGTACACACTTTCTTAAATTAGGTGATTTTAGGTACAAAATATTTATAATTGTAAACCATTTGTAAACACTGAATGAGCATTTTTTTTTTTTCAAAAGTTTGAAAATAGAAAATAAACCGCGCGCGGACGAATTTGTGTGAATGAAAATTTTATACTGTTGAATTAATTTGTGTATTGTTTCCTCGCGAATGAGAGAAAAGTACGAAGTATACAAGTCTCGGCCTTTCAATATTGAAAAAAGAGTATTTGGGGATCTGGATCTAATATGATCCAGGACCCCTAATACTCTCCTACTCACAACAACAAAAATGCATGTTGTTTTAAATAATCAGCCTTCAGCATAGCATCATTACATTCATTACTGTCCCACTGCTTGGCACCGGCCTCTTCTCAGAATAAGAAGAAGGGTTTAGGGGTTTAGGCCTTAGTTCACTCAATTCTGGCTAAATGCGAGTGGGCGGACTACACACACAATCGAGAACATTTTGGGACATTCAAGTGTGCAAGTTTCTTAATGGGGAGCTCAGACCAAAAGAATAAGATAGACGGAGCGCGTAGACCTATCGAATGAATCCAGGAAAAGGAATACAAAATGTCAAAGGAGTATAGTTCCCGGCACGAGACGTGAGCACAAATTGTACCTGCATGGTAGTCTCTGTTATCACCGTATTCTAGTATTCCGTTTTCTACATATATTTAATTATGTATTATCATATAATTAAGCCAATGCAAGTGCCCGTTTCTGGTCTGTTATACTGTGAACAGAGATTCGACCACTAACGCAGTGGAATCTGTGCTCACGACTCGTGCCAGCAACTATACTTACTATTCCGCCGACAGTGTTCGCGAGTCGCAATCTGGGAGCGATCGTCAAATCCTTGGACCAGCAGTAGGACCTACTGTTTTATTAAATAAATTGACGAATTCCACTACAAACAGAACAGCTGTTGGCTTCACTAACAAGGTTTCATTGTTAAATAACAATGAACCGTCTAACTGGCTGTATTGGATGGTGAATAAGTTATAATATTTTATAACAAAAAAAAGTGCGATTTTTTTTTACGCCTACTCAGATTACTCACGAAGTGCTGCGAACTATGTCTGTGGTCAAAAACGACACAATTTCCTCTAGGAGTACCTTTTTTACTTAGTCTGAGTAGGATTAAGAAAAATTAGCACTTTGATTACTTGACTTTTTTTTGCTTGATTAGTCAAGTCAAAAAAAAAACTATGCTCTTTCGTGTACAACCAGCGTTCACGCACACACATGCACCTCAAACCGTGCTTACTGGTGCTTACTTACCACTCTCAGTACACATGTCGCGGCATCGTCCAGTAAGCACCGCGAAAGAAAATATCTTTTGCAAATATCCTTCAGGTGAATGGTGGTTCAGGTAAATGTATTCTATATTTTAAACCAGGACATGGCCTGTCTGTCAAATTTCATCCAAATTGGTCTAGTAGTTTCTGCGTAATGCTCGAACAAACAAACAAACAGACAATTACATTATATTCCTAAGCCAGAGGTTTCGCTTCTATCGCTACGGCGGCGTCCAACACACATTAAAGCCACACATAGGTAATAATTTGTACGAAATAACATTATGCCTTAATCATAATTCAGCTCATACACTCATCACATTTATAACCACAAATGCCAGTGGGCTAGTAACTGGGAACGAGTTTCTATGACCTTTGTTATATTTGTCTTCAGCACTTTTCGAGACACCTTACTTAGGTAGTTATCTCACTATAATTATAACAACATAACATAACATCACGCCTGTATTTCCCCGAAGGGGTAGGCAGAGGTGTATAGTATACCCACATTTCGCCAGTTATGTCCTATGTAATAGGGGACGAGCCTATTGCCATTGACCGGGCACAAATCCAGACTATAATTATAGTTTAAAAAAATTTACAAAACATGGGAAACATTTCCGGAGGACCCTAACGGACTTTGGGACTCTACCACACCAGTCCGGTGAAGCAGCCAGCGCCTGCAATATAGCCCATTCGAAAAAAAAAACTACAAAACACGCTTTTATCAGTTACATTACAAAGTTCATAAATTATGCTCCATTATCAGATCCTCGCCTGGTCACCAAAGCGGAACACGTTAAAACAAACCAAATGAGCCCAAAATCTCGATTTAACCCTCGGGTTTTACTAGTACCAATTGAAGAGTTCCACTTACACTCCATTATCTCCATTCCTACTCTATCATCAGATCAGTTCGATGTACCAAATTATTGTATTGTCAACCGGATTAGATAATCTTGCAGTTTCAAATCAATTCGACGATTAGAAGTATGTATAGGTTACATTACATAGTTAGTTACAAGTAAAGTTAATAGATGTGTAAGCTTAGGGTAGTGTGTTTCTGATAACAAAGGGGAAAAAAAATGCCACCACACACGTTGGTGACTGTTGTTGAATACAGAAACACAGTGGCGGATTTACCAGCAGGCTGAGTAGGCTGGAGCCTAGGGCGGCAGTTTTTAGGGGCGGCAAATTTAGGGCCAATTCTTTTTTGTCTTACAGAAATTAAAAAGATTTACCTAAATATTATTAGGTCCACACAAACAATTCAACATGTAAATTAATATATTTCACCACTTACATAACCTTAAGGCGACACTCTGAACCATGATTGAGCTTTTATTAGCTCAGAAATATCCAAAAACCCATACCCAAAAACAATTTCTTGTGCAATCTTTACAAAATCGTTGGATTGTAAAAATAACCTGCGCTGCAGTCGGACACTGGGGGTTTTAGTGGGTAAGAATCCCACACACCCCGACCTCCGTACCATGAGGCCAACAGCCTTTTGGAAATTTCCTCCTCGCAGCAAAAAAAAAAGATCTGACACTTGTAGAGGTCGGTAGGGGCAGCAAGATTTGTATAGCCTACAGGTACGTTAGTACTATTAGATATTCTGTGCTACAGGCGGCAAATATGTAAATCCACCACTGCAGAAACAGTAGTTTGATTCGTAGTCTATACTTTGCTTGACTAATTAAAAAATTAACTAAAATTCAATTAGAGCCCCCGCAACCCGTATGGACTTTTAATTAGATTAGCATACCATCGTCTACGTTCCCATGGGGTAGGATAATAATAGACAAGACATTGCCTGCAGCTTCGCCCGCGTACTGAAAAAAAATATAGCTTATGTTACTTCTGGATAAAGTAGCTTTTTCGAAAGAGTAACAAACATCCATACATACATCACAAACTTTCAAGTTTATAATATTAGTAGGATTACCTCATGGAGAACAGAAAGGAGGATTACCTGCATACTAGTATAGTTAATCCATTATGCAAACATTTCCATTAGCTGAGAAGATAAATTAGGTCCAACGCAAATATAGGACAGTCGTTGAACTTTAACCTTACCACAAAGAGTACAAACCAACATATGTTGGTCTGTTGCAAGTCCTAATAAGAATAAAGAAACACTAGGGCAATTCACTCTGTAAATCAGATTACCTACATGCCCACCACGATAAGAGCTACTGTTTCCAAAGTAAAATAAAAATATACTTTATCTTTTCCTGCTAGCAGTAGCGGAGGTAATTTATTGATTTCGAAATTCATCGAAGCGATAACATCGTGTAGTATTGTATAGTATGCATGTTACGATGTAATTAGCTGAGCCACATTATCTTATCTCGGCCTATTTACATAAATGTAAATAACAAGAAACAATAACAGTGCGTGGCTGAATTTTGAGAACTCCATTAGATTCAAGGATGGGTTCAATTTGTCTTAGTTCATCTGAAACAAAGCTTTATACAACATTATTAAGGCGAAGGTGTTGATTCTCTTGTTCACCAACTCATCATTACCATCATCATCATCATTTCAGCCGAAAGACGTCCACTGCTGGAAATAGGCCTGCCCCAAGCATCGCCACAAAGACCGGGCCCGCGCTGTTTGCATCTAGCGGGTTCCCGCGACCTTCACCAACTAAACTTAATTTAAACTGTTCGCACTTTATTCTTATAGTGATAACAAGAAAGAGATAGCATGAATTTTAGAACTGTCAAATTAGTTTACGTGTTACACTTCTTAGTTTTTTTTGTTGGGACGTTCCGAGATCACGACTAAACTTCTATGGAAAACTTAATTCCGACTAATTTGATGGCACTAAAATTGTTTAGTTTGATAAAAAGAGAATAAACACCAGTAAATGTTATTAGTTATTACGTTATTCATTAAATTCCTTTACGCCTATTACAGACCTGAAAGATGTTTTTGGTAACTGAAAAAATGCGAGAGTGAAATACCTCTTACCCAGCGACAACACAGCCCCACAACGGGGCTGTGTTGTCGCTGCTCTTACCATAGGCAAGTTTGCAGTACTCGGTGCCGAGCCGCCTATTGATAGCGTTTGTCTTTTGACTTGCCAAAAAGCGCTCCGAACCCAGGCTTCGATGGCCAGCCGATGTACACATTACTAAGTTAGATTTTCGCAACCCTTTGCTGAACAAAGGTTAGGTACAGAAACACCTAGTTCTCCGCATTCAATCAGCTTGCTCCAGATTTTCTAAATCCCACGCTACGTATGCCGCTTCGCAAATGCATATACGTGGTGAGAAATAAACGTTATTTTATTATTATATTATTACTTACGTTCGAAATTAATATCCAATCTATCCTCGATTTACCCTACTAGAGATAGAAATTTGACATATTTTGTATGGAGCTTATGTCAAATTCCTATCTCTAGTAGGGCAAATCGTGGATAAATTGGATATTAATTTTGGCCGTTAGTCACTATAATTACGTTTGAATCTTTATCTTATAGATCTTATCTTGTATACAAAAAAACCCAGGTTAGTCACACCTACATTTTAACGTCCATCGGTCCTTACGATTATAAAAAGGCGTAAGTAGAACGTAGCCATAACCCATTCTTCTTCATACATTACTGAGGATCATAAGTCCGTTTCTCGCACTCTTTTAAGAGTAATCTCTCTAATCTAATCTAATCTCTCTGATCCCGTAAAACCCAATAATTCGTATTAGAGAGTGGACGACACTTACACCTAGGGTTGCCAACTGTTTTTCGGGACAACGTAGTATTTTTCAGGCCAAGACATGAAAAATATAGTAGGTATTTTAAATGTTTCTTGAATGTTTTTCAGGTTTTTTGCGAAAACACGATGATCATTTTAAAAGCGTATTAGGTTCTTTCGTTTTTTTTTCTTTACGTAATTACTGTGGATGATTTTCAAAACTTAACATAGTTAAAGTTAAGGCTTATAAAGTAAACTGCAATTGTAAATTTTGCAAAGTGATGTTGCAGTAATAATAAAAATGAAAACTAATATAGGTAGTAGGACAGGGTTCTCAAAGGCAATACAAAGAGGTCTATGAAAACCTGAAGCTGCATGAAGTGACAATTACTTACATAAAACCTAAAAAACTATCCACCTGCAGGAAAATCAGAAGCTCATTGTACCTTAGAGCGAAATATATTATTTTTGCGTACCTACTATATCATTCTTCTACAGTATAATATAGTATATAGTAAAATACTATATTATATAGTACGGTTGGCAACCCTGTTTACACCATCTATCGTTTACAATTTTAATTGATAATCAATTTGTGGCGTTCCTTATTGCCTTTTCCGGGGACGGTCTACCTAATGACACATAAGCACATCGCCTGACTGTAGCATAAACGCCAGATTAATTATTATACTTATAGATAATTATTTTTCACTGCCGGTAAAATGATAACGCTTATCAATACCGCGCTGGCGCCAAATTAAATACTTATATAGTATATTTCATACAATATGTGTATACGTATCTATATAAATTCGTCGTATTGTGATAACGTTTTTTCGCGCAAATACACGAAACAATTGGTTAGTGTCTCGCAGATTTATGCGAAAAGATTAGTACAAATTGCGATAATATATTACTATGGACACTACAGCAGTAATATATGTGGAAGTGAAGAATTCAATAATATCTATATTCGAAATGGCAACGAAAATATGTGACATAAAAACTTATTCAAAATTATGTGACATTTAAATTAATTCAAAAATATGTGTCACAAAAAGGACTTCAAAAACTTTTTAACAAAAAATTGAACCGACGAAAACAGAAACTGAAAAGCGAAAATTAAAATGAAGCTTTTATTTAGTCTTAATTACTATTTTCGTAACTAAACTAATGTAATGAGTCGGCGCCAAACAAACAAGAAAGTTATTGTTTATCGTTGAAAATTTCACGTTGTATTTGATGTTATTTTGTTTTTATTATTTCTTATAAGTAATTTAATGATCTTCGTTGGTTGTTTATTTGGCGCCGACTCATAATTAGTTATTTACATTCGTTTAGTTAGGAAAATAGTACATCTACACATATTAGGAGCTATTCTGCAGTATTGGCACGGTCCATAGTTGCATGAACGCGGGAGCGTTTTTCCTAAAATATTACATAACTATGTGTTTGGCAATGTGCCAAGCGACACGTGCAATCGCTATAAAGTCCTAATTCCCCGAGTTACCATCAGCTAGGCAGACAATCCGCACGTACGGTAAGCAAAATGTTAATCGTCCGGGATTCACCATTGTAAGGCGCTGAGTGTGATGCCGGGGCTTTCCAAATACGGATTACGTATTATGCGTAAATGTAGGCCAGGGAAGTACAGATGTGTTGGTAAATTTGTCTTATACAGTTAACAGGTGACCTGTATCCTCCTTTCATTCTGTGTAAACAGCTCCAATCAACAATACTAGGGATAACATAACATAACGTCAGATATATATAAGTATATTATTTTACTTTACTTGTAATATTTTGTTAGATAAGTTATGTAGTCAAAAATTTTGTTATTCTGTTGTACACTTGTTTTTATCCTCTATTAATATATCAACATCACTCTATCGCTCTAAGGTTTGCTGTAAGAAAACTCATTTTTGAGTTAAGCTCGCCGATATACATAAGCTTTCCTACTGTAATATTAATGTGTATTTGTGTGTACAATAAAGTATAATATATATATAACATAACATCACGCCTGTATTTCCCCGAAGGGGTCGGCAGAGGTGTAATAGTACACTAACATTTCGCCAGTTATGTTATAGTCCCATGTAATAGGGGGCGAGCCTATTGGCACAAATCCAGACTACGGGCTGCTACTGAGAATTTCCTACACTAGGGATAGGTATAGGATATTGATATTAATAGATATTATATTATAATACAACAAGTTAAACCGGATTACATCGCGTACCTGTAGCTACCGCCTGTTTGGAACCCAGTTAAAAAAATAATCAAGTCCTAAACAGCACGCTACACTGTAAAATACTGATTACTGCGTGCATCGAAACGATTTTAATTAATTAAAAATTGTACGGTAGATTACAATAATTTTTTGAAATGTCTGCTAACGGTCAAAATTAATATCCAATCTATCTACGATTTGCTCTACTAGAGATAGGATTTTGACATAAGCTCCATACAAAATATGTCAAATTTCTATCTCCGGTAGGGTAAACCTTTTATTTTTATTTTTTTATAACATAAGGGGGCAAACGAGCAAGCGGGTCACCTGATGGAAGCAATCTCCGCCGCCCATGGACATCCGCAACACCAGGGGAGTCACCGATGCGTTGCCGACCTTTTAAAAAGACGTATGCTCGTTTCTTGAAGGCTCCCATGTCGAATTGTTTCGGGAAAACCGCTGACGGGAGTTGGTTCCACAGTTTTGCTGTACGAGGCAAAAAATGACGTGTGAAACGTACAGTAGTTGATCGCCAATCATCAAGATGGTGAGGATGGAATTTAGATTTATGGCGAGTGGTACGATGGTGGAAGTCAGCGGCTGGTATAAGGTCGAACGATTCCTCAGAGCATTCCCCATTTTAAATGCGATAGAGTATACATACAGATGCAACGTCTCTACGCAAGGCTAGAGGGTCAAGCCGATTGGGAACAATATAAGACGCTTGTCATTTGTCATCTTACGGCCAAAATTAATATCCTATCTATCCACGATTTGCCATACTAGAGCTAGAAATTTGACATAAGCTCCATACAAATTATGTAAATTTCTATCTCTAGTAGGGCAAACCGTGGATAGATAGAATATTATGGCAATTAATTTGGCAACTCTTTTTACGTTTATTTCTAAAGGCAATATTCTCACTTTTAAACTCTTGTTTATTTCTGGCATTAACCTACATTATACTCACTTTATTTGAATAAATTTGATGTAATAAACAATACCTATTTTAAAAAGAGTTTATCCATGGAGTTTCTTGCCGGTTCTTCTCCATAGGACCCACAATTTGGAACCGTGCAACTAGAGCCTGACGTTTAAAAAGTGCCTGTAATTAGGTTTATTTGAAATAAAAAACATTTGATTTTGATTTATGATTAATTTTGGCCGTTAGTCTTCCTGCGACCACGAACGCTGCAAAGCTTTCGAAACGTCAGGAAAACCAATTTAAATAATATACGCGACGTAATTTTTATTATTATAATGTGTAGTGATCGCGAAAACCTAAGAAATTATCAGTCTGGTATGATATCGATAAACTGGTCATGCTTATGATATTATTAGTTATCTTAACATATCCTCAAAGTTACAAAAGTTTTGTATAGCTTTCTACATTTTCCTAGCTAAGATTTGTCAGCGTATCCATGTAACGGCCAAATTAATATCCAATCTATCCACGATTTGCCCTACTAGACATATAAATTTGACATAAGCTCCATATAAAATATTTCATATTTCTCTCCGTAGTAGGCTAAATCGTGGATAGATAGGATATTAATTTTGGCCGTAAGTCAATAAAACATTTTATCTCAGGAACAATGGAAGAAGAAAACACCAATTTAAATGTGTGGCACGTCCTAAGTAGATTGCTAGCTTATCGTCGCATTCTACGTTTCTAACTGAATTTTCCTTACTCTCACAACCTTTACGACTTCTAGGAAGATAAAAGGCTGACATTATTTTATTTTCACACCAAAAACAACAGGAAAATGGCTATAGAATCTATCATATCTGTAAACTGCATGTATTCTTGATGATAATTACTTATCTATAACTACTGCTTTATAAATTAGGTAGGTAATGGAATAATAAATTTTCCAACACTAAAGCAACAGGAAAATGTTTGATAAAACTACAAATGAAAATATATAGGTAATAGATACTTAAATTAGCCCCTATAGGCATTATGTTAAGGCCCCAAAAAAAAAAGAAAAATGCCTTCCAAAATCTATGCAATAACCTGTTTATCTAGAAATAGTGCTTGCCGTATAAAAGTTATAATAAACTATACAACTTTGACAGATAGTGTAGATAACTAGAAGTCTTAAACCGGGTTAGTTTGTTGCCGACAGAGAATTTCTAAGAAAAACCGTCGGCCATCTAAAATGTATACTTTCGTCTTTCTTTCTAGCGATCGTCAAGATAAAATTAGCGAATTGGCCGCTGTGTAAACAAAAACATGGTTTTCCCGTGATCTCGCAGCTATTAACGTCTTGAAAGTGAACTGCGTATTTTGACGATTTGTTTCATTTGAAAAATTCAAAGCACGGAATTTTCTTTGAAATGCTATGCACGATGTTGTACGGTATACCGCACGTGTCATTCTCTTATTAATTGATGAATTTTATTATGCATCGTACAATAATTATAACATATTATATCATACATTATAAATATACAATATCAAGATCACTTAATAGGATAGATTGAACGAAGAATGTAGAGTGACTGTCGCATTTACAATGGAGAATGCTCTGAGGAATTGTTCTACCTTATACCAGCCGCTGACTTCCACCATCGTATCACTCGCCATAAATCTAAATCCCATCCTCACCATCTTGATGATTGACGGTCAACTAATTACTGTACGTTTCACACGTAATTTTTTGCCTAGTAGGTACAGCAACACTGTGGAACCAACTCCCGTCAGCGGTTTTCCCCAAGCAATTTGACATGAGAGCCTTCTAGAAACGAGTATACGTCTTTTTAAAAGGTCAGCAACGCATCGGCGACTCCCCTGGTATTGCGGATGTCCATGGGCGGCGGAGATTGCTTACCATCAGGTGACCCGCTTGCTCGTTTGCCCCCTATGTTAAAAAAAGTGAACAAAGTCAGAGCGGAGAGAAAAACATTTATTATTTGAGGAAAGAGGTAGGGGTCTTGAACGCCCCTAAGCCACTGCGACCTGATAAGATCTATTGTGACGCCTCTTGCAGCATTACAGCACTTCCCCAAGCTGCAAGTCAATCATGAAGTCGACTATGACCTTGGGGGAGGAGGATTTGATCTCTTGCGTTGAGATGACGTGGCCTCCAAGAGGCTGGCTTCTGATGTGGTGCACTGCATCACATTCGCATAGGATATGGATGGGCGTCTCATCCTTATCGCGACAAAACCTGCAAACTGTGGTATCACTGAGGCCCATCCTGTGAAGGTGTTTATTCAGCTTGCAGTGCCCAGTAAGGGTTCTTGTCAGGATTCTTATCTGATTCTTGTTCAACGAAAGCGCTTCTTTCGTAAACCTTTTTTTGAAGCCCACAAGTATCGCTTTCGAGTGTTCTTGGCCTGGGGATTTTTCCCAAAGGCTAATACTTTGTTCAGTTCCCCAGTTTTTAAGGTAGGCTGTAGTGGTGCATTTAGGAATGCCACAGATTGGCTCCAGACCCACAGTGGGGCTTTCAGCACCAGCTCTAGCCAGTTCATCAGCGGCTTCGTTGCCCCCAATGCCACAGTGTCCAGGCACCCAACCTAGTGCCACCGAGTTTGCCGCTCCTAGTGAGTTCAATAGCTAGACACACTCCTTTACAAGTTTGGAGTCAATTTCTTCTGAATCCAAGGCTTTTAATGCTGCCTGGCTGTCAGAAAAGATGAAGATTCGCCTATTAATATAGGTCCTCTGCAGACTTAAATGGACACATCCAATAATGGCAAATAAATCCGCTTGAAACACGGTGGTGTAGAAAGACATTGGAGAAGACGTTAATTTTTTATTTTAAACGCATTTGCTTTTCTCTGAATTCCCTTCTAGTAGCCGATTTAACGCAAAGATTTTTTCTAGAGTAATACCTGTGAGTATATACCGTATATTTTATTTATAACATGAGTAGGTTTCGTTACAACAAATTCTTGTCTAGACCGAAACTCCAGTTTCCTTACAGTTTAATCACATAATCATTATGCTATTTTAGCAGTTTTGCCTTTGGCTTCAAATGGTTGATAATCCTGATTGCATTAGGTGTGTGGGCAGCATCATGAACTTTTTCTACATTGAAAATTCCACCTCGAACCTTGCCATACGTCCGGCATTTTCTCCGGATATACTTTTTTTTATCTGGCCCCACTTGAACCATATCTTGATTGTAGAAAAAGAACTGCTTAACACTCTTCGAACATCTTCTGGAATTTTATAGACACTACTTATACAGACTATAGAGAAACTGAGTAACGTAACATCCCCAATTACCGACACTTTAAGGGACGATCACAAGTATATTTTAAATATTTGGATTCGTGATGATTTTTACGTAGGTACTTGTGGTGCACTATGTAACAGTTTAATGTTTATTAGATAATATTTAACCGTATACCAAATTTATATTTGCTCTTATTTTCTGAAGTTGGTTGTTTTTTTGTCTAACAATGGAGCACAGTCGGTAAGTGGGGCTTTTACTATAAGTACCACAAATATATGGTCTACAAACAATAAAGTTTTGCGAATAATCGGTTACGGCATGAGCACTAAGATGAAAACCGGCCAAGAGTATGTCGGGCCATGCTCAGTACTATAGGGTTCTTTAAGTAGGTCTAATTACAAACGAATCAAATCGAATATTAATCATTGCTATTTTAGTTTTTGCAAACAGCGCCACCTAGCGCTAAATTTAAGAAGTGTGTCATATAAATATAACACAAAGTTTCTTTTTGTGATTTTTTTAAATAGAGCATTATTTGCTAAGATCATTTTTCTCTAAGGTCAATGACCTATGAAGTAGGACGTCAAGTATTTTTCAGTTTTCTCACTATAACTCAAAAATGTATAATCACATTATACTCTAAATAATTTTAAAAGAAAGTTTTTATAATGGTTTATCAAGTTGGAAGACTATAAGTTTCTACGTTTCATAGTTTAGAAATGGCGGGGGGGGTGACACATTGCCAGCCACTTTGGCGAACTGTATTTCGCAGATGGTATACCTGATAAAAAAGTTATGTATGAATCATTACCTTCATTTTAGTAGTCCTATTCAATGATACCTACACGAGGGGGTACAGCGAAAAAATAAATTTCATCCCCATTTCACATGTATGGGCGCCACCCCTAAAATGGGGTGCATTAAAAGAGCCTCCACGAGTGACAATATTTAATTGATCGTCCGGCGCACCCTGGGCAGTCACTCCCGCTACCAACCTGCTGACTGGCTAATCTTTTTCCCACGGCATGAGCTATTATCATTATGTAGCTCATGTCGACACGATAGAAGAAGACCCCTAAAATACGTTATCAAGATTTTTTTATTCTTTTAAAAGTGAGATCTATATCTAAACCCTTTTTTAACAAAATTTCATTTACTTATGTTTATAACTGTAGAAGTTATTAAGCTGTAAAGGATTAGGACAGACGGACGGACATGACGAAACTATAAGGGTTCCTTGTAGGACTACGGAACCCTAAAAAGGAATGATTGATTCTCACTGAACTTCAGTATCGGATCTCGGAGTAATTATGAAACTCCAAGGTACACTATCAGGCGTAGCATGACCGCTGTAGACAAGAGATTTGTCTACGGAAAAGTAGACAAAATTACGTTGTATAGAACTAAAAACGTCATTTTGACTATTCTTTTATAGACAAACCCCTTCTCTACAGTCGTCATGAATCATCGTCATCATTATCATCATCATTATCATCAGCCTATCGCAGGCCAGTGCTGGACATAAGCCTCTCAAATAACACTCCACTGACTTTTATCCTCAGCCACTCTCATCCAGTTTCCACCAGCCACCTTGCGTAGATCGTCACTCCACCTAGCCTGAGGGCGTCCTACGCTACGTTTTCCGATTCGGGGTCTCCACTCTAAAACAAGTCTTCCCCAACTTCATGAATGTACAGTTCCAATAGGAACTATAGCGGAAGATACATAACATAACCAGCCCATTACTGTCCCACTGCTGGGCACAGTCCTCTTCTCAGTATGAGAGGGCTAAGGCCTTAGTCCACCACGCTGGCCTAGTGCTAGTGCGGGTTGGCGGACTGCACACACCATTGAGAACTGTATGGAGCACTCTATGGTGTGCAGGTTTCCTCACGATGTTTTCCTTCACCTTTAAAGCAAGTGATAATCGAATATAAATCCGCACATGAATTCTAAAAGTCAGAGGTGCGGGCCGGGATTGAACTCATACCCTCCTGCATGGAAGGCAAGCGCTCAAACGCTAGGCTATCACTGCTTTTTTTTTGCTTTTTAGTTAGCGGAGGATACTATGTTCTAAAAGAAAGATCAAAATTATTTGATAATTGTCCCACTTGAGGCCTAATCACAAAAATCTATTGAGCAATTGAGTTCGATCGAACCAGTGAAGACCCAGTGTAATTTACCGAAAGGCTGATGAAACCAGAACGAATTATGAGATTTTTTTGTCATACAAAAGTAGTATGTTGTTACTATCATGTTTTACCTTCACTTCATTGTCTATTTACATGTGAGTAAAATAAATAAACACTCTAAAAATAAAATAATGTTAGCTTTCAGTAAACATATTTTTATCGTCGACTAATTACTGTATTGTATTTATTATGTTTATTGTATCTTATATTTATGTAGTTTTGTTATAGATATATGTATAGTATTTATGTTATGTAGTATATGTATTCTATTATGTTGTTACACTGCGTACTACCCCTCTCTTTACTTGCCCATATTGTCCATCTTATGGTTGTCTGGAAGAAATCGCCTTGAGCGATAAGACCGCCCTTTGTACATGTGTTCTATATAAGTCATATATGTTGCTATCTTCTTTTGTGTACAATAAAGAGTATTTGTATTGTATTGTATTGTAATTACATTTTCTACGTCGATTCTTCTGTTTTTCATTCAATCGGAAAAAGTGAGGGCTGTCAAACATGTCTGCCACTGGGACTTAATAATTCATGGCGCCAATTTAAAAGGGGCATTAAGCAGCAAACACCAAAAGCTCTCAACTTTATGATCAGAGCCATTATTGACGAAATATGACCATGTTCGGAACACACCCACACGTGCACGACATCTGTCGACACAGGACAATCAGCGACAAAAGTTTAATTAATAATGTAGATAATTTACATGACATGCAAACCATGACATGCAAGCGTAATAACGATGAATGAGTTATGCAATATCATAATAAAAACAGATACCCAGTTTTGTGATAGGTATTGGTTCCAGATTTTAGTGTCATCAATTATAAATGTCGATTTAACAACATAACATAACTTATAACATCACGCCTGTATTTCCCCGAAGGAGTAGGCAGAGGTGTATAACAGTACACCCACATTTCAGCAGCTATGTTATAAGTCCCATGTAATAGGGGGCGAGCCTATTGCCATTGACCGGGCACAAATCCAGACTCCGGGCTGCTACTGAGAATTTCCTAATGAAAAACCGAATAACACTTTGCCCGATCCGGGAATCGAACCCAGGACCCCACGCTCAGCAGAATGTCGAATGTCGATTTAACCTAGGTATAACCAATATAAATGGCATTTTAGTCTCGTTTCCATCAAACTTACCATTACAGCAGTTAACATTGCATTGTATGATTTATAAAATGATGATACAAACATCATTTTATTGAGCTACTGCGGTTTTTTAGATAATGTGATAGATTGATAACAGTTTTACCTAATACCTATTGAAAATATTTTGGTTAATCACGCCCACGCGCCTATCACCCATTTGATAGCGGTTAAATATTTTAGGTTAGTTTAATTGATGACTAGGGCTTCGATTCCGAGACTCCGAGATCTCGAAATATCGGAATCTCGCTAAATTCTCTACGTATTTATAATATCGGTATTAGAAGGTAAAATATCGGAATTCCGATATCTCGATATTTTCCAGAAAATGTATGAGAACATCAAAAAATCCGAGAGCTAGTTATTGTTTAAGCAAAGAGTAGTGGTTGATGACTTGATGGATCAGACCAAAAGGATGTTTTTCGTCTCCGAAATATTATTTAGTGTAAATCTGCACTAATATGAGCATCAAAAGCAAAGCAAAGTTTGAATGTAAAGCCGGGTCTCTTGCGACCAAAATCTAACAAAACATGCTAACATTTTGTTTATACCAATCAAATGTAGCCAAACAGCTAGGCCACGCCCCAATTTTGTTATAAAACATGTTAGATGTTGGAAATAACAAAAATATAGTCGCAGGAGACGTAGCTTTACGTGTACAAAGGGTTTAGTTTTCAGAGAAGAGAATTAGATCAAAGCAATAATTTATTGGATGGATAGTGAGAAAGATGATATGGCTAGAAAAGAGCGAGATATGGAAGAGAAAGACATGCTGTATCGACCCCAATAAATAAAATAAGCGCAGGAACATAATGTTATAAATGTGCATGAACATTTTTGTCGCCGTCTATACATACCGTGAAGAGCACTCGTTCGTAGAAGTGTGGCGCATGTCACACGCATTGCCTTTCGAGGAATGCTCGATTATCTTCAGTTTTATTGATTACTTGCCCTACTCGGGAGAAGAAATCACCCATTGTTACAAACATTACAATAACAATATTAAACATTTCTTATTCCTCATATTTATTGATCTCTATCTTACCAAAATAGCAGCAGCTGTTACATACAGATGGTACTGCCTATTCATGCTCATAAATCATTTGACACAACAATTTAAAGGACGGTAGAAAAACTTACGTAAGGTATATTATTTGGTAAAACGGTAGCACCATCTTGCATTATTATTAAATCTTTTATATAAATCGAAATAGTAGGTTACAATAACAATTATTTCCGGTAAACATTATACGAGGGGTGATCAAAAAGTAGTAGGTCCTTACATATGAAATTGGCGTTATGTACGGGAGGAATATAAAGTAATTTTTTTTTGTAAAATATATTTAATTAATCAAAGTATGCACCGTTTCTATCTATGCACTTTTGCCATCTCATAGGTAGTTCATTGATCCCTTTACTAAAAAAACCATGGGGGCGAGAATCAATAAACTCTTTGAAGGCGGTTTGGACTGCCGCCTCAGAGTTGAATTTTTTTCCTTGTAAGAAGTTGTCCAAATTCCGGAAAAAATGGTAATCTGTTGGAACAAGGTCCGGGGAGTACGGTGGATGTCGCAGACATTCCAATTGTAGCTCATCTAACTTAGTGGTTGTTTGTTGTGCAGTGTGTGGTCTTGCGTTGTCGTGAAGCAGCAGTGGCCTAAAGCTATTGACCAATCTCGGTTGTTTAGCAGCTAGTTCTTCCTTCATGGTTCGCAGTTGCTGACAATAGATATCTGCCGTAATCTTTTGGCCAGATTTTAGAAAGCTGTAGTGAACGACACCGGCGCTAGTCCATCAAACACTCACAAGTAACTTTTTCTGAGTCAATTTTCGTTTAGGGCAGGATTTGGCTAGGTCTCCAGGGTTCAGCCATTGCGACGAGCGCTTCCGATTATCGTACAGTATCCACTTTTCATCACAAGTAATGATTCGATTTAAAATCCCTTAATTATTGTGTTGGTTGAGCAAAGTAACACAGCAGTCGACGCGTGTTTGCAAGTTCGATTCATTCAATTCATGAGGTACCCATCGTTCAAGTCTTTTTACTTTCCCCATTTGCTTCAAGTGGATTAATACAGTTTTATCACTTACCCCGAAGCCTGCAGCTATCTCTGAAGTGCTTTGTGATGGATCCGCTTCCACAATAGCCTTTAATTCTTCATTTTCCACATTGGTCTCCGGCCGTCCACGGGGTTGGTTCTGAAGGTCGAAATTTCCAGAACGAAAACGTTGAAACCAAAAACGTACCGTGCTTTCTTTTGCGACACCAGCGCGGTACACATATTAATCCTTCGAGCTGTTTCTGCAGCACTGGTGCCACGGTAGAACTCGCACTCGTAAATACACCGATATTTAATGTTTTCCATTGTGCCGTAATAAGCGATGCCAAAGAAAAAAATAATGAGGAAAAATCAAATGAATGACTGTAGCTAAATGAATTTATAAATTTGAATTTGGAATTCTTAACCAAAGAGGAGATATTGCAGATCAAAGTGGTCAGTACGACAAAACGCTAATTTCATATGTAAGGACCTAATAGTTAGAATGACATAGGTATTAAAAGTAATATTAATTATTTAAATTACCTGAGCACTTAACCTATATCTAGAAACAGAAAAATATAAATCTACCATTGCATCTCAGACCCTTATTGTTTTGGTCTCATTGCATTTATTAGTTTTAGAACCATCTGAACTAAACACGCCGTCAATAATTATTGAAAAGTGATAAAGTTGATTGCAGTGACAAAAAACGTGTTTTTTTTTTTAGTACTGATAGAGTTTTTCAGGATTTACGAAACACATTAGGTGAAAGTTTGACGTCAACTCCATAAAATGCACAGTCCTTTCAGTGTCGTAAGTGTCGTTATATACCTAGAGTTTACACTGTATTTAGATTTCTGTGAGTCATTAATTTTGATCGCCCTTATTACATGATATTAGGTATATCCCATTGTAGTTTTGATATTGTAAATCATCAGACTGTAGGTAGGTAGTCGTAAATTGCGGTTAGTTGCAATGTTTTATCCAGGCAATGCGTAGGTATTTCTATTGTACAAACATCAATTCTATTTCCAATGCCCAAAGATTCCTAAGAGATTTAAGATACGGTAAATATTTGAAATTCTTTGCTTTTCTCAAATTACAGCTTCATAATATGATTCTTATAAAATATTTCATCTTTTCGCCATTTCGATTATAAAATTTATTTTCTCTCGGTTTTGTGATGAATTAATATACCCGAAACGGTATGTGATGTCATATTCTTAACATAAGCATGCAAATCCTGCATCCTTATACGTGCTTCTCCTAAAGGTATACTTCCGTGGGTCACGGCCTCGCGGCCGATGCGACAGATACGTACGACCAATGAAAATAAAACCATTGTCATTGCATACGACTGATGATACTAGTAACAAATGTATGTCGTCATTGGTCGCGCTTTTTGAAATGAAGTGAAATTATTTATTCTGCAAATTGGATGTTACCACTTTTGCAAGTCAGTTCTTTAGACGGTGTCAGCATTTCCTGTGTGACTGCATCTGAAGAAGAAGCAACGCCAAAACAAAGTCAATCAATCACGATCAATTTCTTTCAAGTCTAGAATCTTGTATTACGAATTTGTGTGAGGACGCCTGGACTAGCCTTTTGAAGAAAGTGCTAGGTCAATTTGAGTAGACCTGTTCCAACCAACTGATGGCACGCATGCAGGACATGCATCAGCCATATTTAGGGAGCTTAAAGAAACCCGAAACCGTCAGACTTTTATCTTACTACGAGTATGAAACCTGAATAATGCTTTCACTTATGTAACTTCATTTTAATTTCATGTGCAGTTTCTTATTAGCTCTAATAGGTTCTAGTTCTACGTAACTAGTAATGAGAAAATTATCATATTGTTATCGATAGTGAAAAACATTTTTCACCAAGGTAGAACACTTTAATTCATTCAAAATCTACCTGTGTTTTGAATTAGGCGTATGGGTGTGTGTTCGTCGACAAAAAATAGACCAAGAAGTGAATGAACTTTCCGTCGTTTATTACTGTCTGGTGGAGGTAGGGGGCCGAGCTCGCGCTTTGATTGATGGATAGATAGATACAAGTTACCTAATTTAACATCGTGCACCGGTCATCGGGGTCACCTGGTGGATGTCTTAACGTTAGAGTCACGAGCTTCTACCATAAAGTAAAGAAACGGAACTTTTACAGTGGAGGCCGGTGACTTGCTTACAAGCCTTGAACGGAAGACCATAAGTTTTATAAATTAGTGACAATGCCTTGAGTTATTTCGTGGAAGTGCCAAGGTTGGTAGTTCTGGGAAGTGGCGGCTCGTCGGCAAGTACCTACGTTCGGAGCGCGCGGCGAGTGCGGCGAGCCCGCTCGGTCTCGGTCGCACATTCACATGCCGCTGCGGGTCCCCCCGCCGCCGCCGCCGCTGAGCTGCGCGCACCGCGCACCGCCCGCCACGCGTGTTTACCTCACTCGCATCGGTGCGCGCCGCGTGCCGGCTCCGCCGTTTGCTCAGTCAGTACGGTTTTGTACACGAAAGAGGATTGTCACGCCGAGGCGACTCCTTTTGCCGAACTTTCACCTCCCGCCGCGATATCGTTATCTGTGATAAACACCGGCCGTTGAGTGAAATTGAATGTGCGCGTACTTAGAAAGCGTTTCTGTTGAGGCACGCGGACGGACTGCCGTCGGCGACGTCGATTTCTGCAAATTAATTTCTCCAGTGCAATCGGTTTCTACGAAACTGCTTATAAAGAGTTTTACCGAGAAACGAAACGGCCGTAAAGTGGATTTGAGGAAATACAAGTAATTAAAAGTGGGCCTTTGTGTTTCCGTGTTTGGTTGATATCTAAGGCGTTTACATTGGATCCCAATCGACCACATACACCTCCAATGGTGGTCAAACTACCAGGTGAGAGTTTTGACTGTTTGAACCAAACGGTTCTTTAGTGTTTTTACAGTACCTACCTACCCACTAAAAATATTTTATGTTTCTTGTTTGCCTTCAGTGTATTATTCATAGCCGATTCGTCACTGCGAAAGTAAAGTAAATTTGTTTATGACTGCAAAACACGTGTACAGAACCACACAAATATAGGTATCGAACGGCGCCAGCTGTTATCATTATCACATGTCTTCGGGGTCAATGCGTTCTGAATGATAAAGGCGTAGATTATATTAATGAATGACGTAATTCATGATCATTTAAAGACAAACATTTATAGGTTTGCTCTATCATTGTTTCTTTAATGAAAGTTACTACTGAATTAAGTAGGTACCTATCTACTGAAATAATGATATCATCCAGATAGATAAAAACGTTAAACTTTCTAATTATGTTCTTATTTCCATAGAACTTTGCCGTTGTTTATGGGGTTAATTGATAGCGTTTCTTTATCGTAAATAAGGTCATTGGAACACATTCACTTTTCTAATAAATAGAAAACTATTCCAATGTTCAAACTTACCCGTAATCACTCTTCGATATTCCTTAACTTGGTTAGAAAAGTAAAGTAGGTATAATAATTTCTTAGGGTTTCTTAAATAATAAAGGTACACGATGTAATCCGGTTAAACTTGTTTTATTATAAAAATTATAATTCCTTCTGCGACAAAAAATAGCGTGCATGTCTGTAACCAAAGGAAAAAAATACCTCTATGTCGTATCCTATCAGGAAGTTAAAAGAGAGGCGCAACGCGAAATACAGAGAAAGATGGAAAATACTCCACCGACAAGAGCCTACCTACCGCTTAAATTAATGGCCTGTAACCAGGTTAATAATTTAGTAATCTTAATTACAGTTAGCCGTTAGGTATGTAATACCCATGTAACGTTATGCAGTAGGAAATTATATACCTAAATAAAATGTTAATGTACCTATATGCAATTATGCACAAGCGTGCTGCTGACTGTGTTAATGACACTTTGCCGTGCGGATATCACTTGATTTAAAAACAGATATCGTGCTAGCACGCTACGATATAACATTTCCTTAGAATACTGAAAGATCAAGCAATTAATTTATTAAGAAAAAATTAGAAAAAAATGTTGATCGACCAAAATGTTGACGACCAATCACATAACTTGAGATTTGACAGCTGATTAAAAACTCCAGAAACTGAGCGTAAATGCTTTTCTACCAACTTTACCTTAGAGGGTGATGCAGAGACAAAACATCTGCAACTATTGAAAGATGATACGCACACTAAAGTTGATGGATTAAGATATTTATAAAAAATATTGAGGAGAAAGAATACCGCCTTGTGGGACGCCAGTCACTAGGCCACGAGCGCTCGAGGAGAACTCACCAGCGTGAACCGACTGCTGACGTTTCCGAAGGCAGAAACAGAATCAATTTAGCGCCTCGTGAAATATCATAAGGTGGGAAAGAATGTATAGCAGGATATCGTAACTGACGGTATTAAAGGCGTTGGACAAATCGAACATCAATAGTACTGTGACTCTATTTCCAGTTTATTTAAGCAAGATCACTTCACAAATTAATCTTTTAGCATCAATTAACCATCAGTCAGCATTAACTTGAAGACAACACGAACTATTTCATGGTTTTTTTTTTGGAAACAAATTCGCTAATTGCTTATAAGAATCTCATGAGGAAAATGAAGAAGGCTAGAAAGTGCTGGACAGTTTGTTTATGCTGGATATTTTCCATGTGTGACTATTTCCATACGCGTAGTAACCACGGCCACTTCATCGCTCACCTACTTGGCTTCGGCCTCGGCATGCCTGTTGACAGCACTTAGTTCAAATCAATGTTATTGTTAACAATCCCATTGTTCACGTTTTACCGGGAACATCACGCTGTTTAATCGTTTACAGGGAATCGTCGTGGCCTTTGTTTATCCTCAAAGGGAGACAATGTATTTTTTTGTTGTTATTTTAAAGCTAAAAGGAGCCGAGTCTATTGTTACCGGTTAATGTACTATGACGCTCATGTGATTCGTAGAAACACTTCAAGTGTCCATTAGTCCATTGATGGAAAGGCGTGAAAAAATTTAAAAAAATCGATTACGTTTAGGGAATGCGAACCCGGACCCAATCTTTTATTCGGAAAAGGTTTTTTTTTTTGCAAATCCGGATAATTCGGATTTTTATAATATTGTTAAACAATCTAAATTTTTTATGCGAAAAGTTACATCAAAAGACTGCAGGCACAACAAAATCAACTTTTTGATCAAATATAAGTTACCTATAACATTTTATAATAAAGTTTATGTTTAAATACCCAACTACATCGTGATTGAAATCCAGTCACTTCACTCCAAGTATGCATTAATTATTAAGATTTCCTCCCTATAAGACCCAAAAAAATAAACTGCTGAAAGTAAAAGCCGCGGATGGCATAATTATCATTGTGAGATTGAGATGTTTGATGAAGTCTAAAACTTCTATAGGTAGGTATAATAGTTGTTTCTGGTACAAAAGAACTGCAACATAGGATTTAGTAAGTTAATGGAAGTGCTATAAAATTGTATTTGTCACAAATTGAATGCTAAACAAGATGATAACACACGTTAAGCTGCATTAAATTTGAGGCCGCTCGGTTGTTTGACAACGCAATGACAATGTATTTACGAAAATGGCGACAGGAAGTAAAATAGCTGAAGTTAAGAATTTTCATGCAATTTGCACAGACTAGGAAAAAGCTATGAGGAAAAGTGTCACAAGCACGACGCCTGTTGGTACTGTCTGTGCGACAGTTTGACTTGTGGAAGTTGTGGATGATAGTAATGATGATGATGCTCTTCAGTCAGAAAAATTACAACATTTTTTATGGACTTATTGGACTGAAACTGAAGCTAAAATAAAAACCACCATTTTGTGATACCAGCCTAAAAGCATAAGACTATTGTAGGTAATACAGCTTTTGTTTTATTTGGCTACCATACGTGTAGACTGCGAGTATGTAAATTAATCCATTATCATATTCCACGTCTGGTTGCTACTTGTGCTACCTACATGTTAATCTATGCAAATGAGTGCATTCATTAAAACATTATATGTTCGATACATTTTTCTTACTAGTGTCATTGTTTGTAGTGTAGATGTTTCTTGTGTGTATGATAACAATAACAACTTTTGATTCGTATTTTTATTTTCTCTAAGTCCCTACCCGCTATTAAACTACTTATGAGTTAGAAGTGATCCTACCCATAGTAGTTTCCGGTACTGCCATCGGTTCCTCTGTGGTACTGCTGCCGAATTGCGTAACTCATTCGGGATCGCAATCATCTAGATTTCAATGTTCATTGCTTCGTTTGTTTTGACAATCCGTGCTATCGGCAACTACGTACCACGCAATGAATGTTGCTTTAATTTCAAAATAAAAGCTAATGCCAAAGTGAATGCATTACACAATTGCCCCACTGGTCTGGGCAATTCGGTTTTTTCGCTTTTAATTTATATGAATATCAGCAAAGGCAATAAGTGTGCCAGGAGAATTCAATGTAACTAACTTTTTTTTCCTAAAAATCTTCGACGATGGTAGTCGCTTCTGCTGGCTACGAATACATTTTCTTGAATCGAGCCTCGAAGTCGTACACACGGCTACACATTAAGCTGTACATTTCCAGTAAAAGTTGACCTCGCATTGTATAGGCTTTCCGTTCAATGCGAGATCAGCTTATACTGGAAATATACAGCTTGATGTGTAGCCGTGCGTACATTGTTAGTTTCCCAGAACTTATCAATATTATGTGCCGTAGGTACAGTCAACAAATCGGAATAATGACCCACTCAACTGATAATTCGTTTGAAATCGTCAAAACAGTAAAGTTATCTTCTATGCTGCACTTAGGACATTTTGAATATTACAGAAACTGAATTAAAACGGTCAGAGATCTGTGCCGTTTTGAGCTTTGTTATCCATGCAATAGATTTATAATTGGATTGGAAATTATGTTTTTGATAAATCAGGAATAATGTTTTGAATTTCGAATAAGCTGTCGTTTCACGTGGTTTTCCTACAAACAACTATATTTTTTAAGAAACCTATACAAACTTTTTCGATTACAGAACGTTAATAAAATAAAAATGACTATTAATAAAATGTCAAGTACGAAATGGTGTCAAAACTACGAGGAAAGAACCTACATACTGTAAGTAGCTTCTTTATTCGTAGTGTCAAACAATACTTTTTTGGAGATAAACATCAAGAAAGAAAATTAGAAAAATAATTTTATTGGTAAACTAGCTGTCACTGTCAATAGCTAACAAAATTGATAACAAGTCTGTTGCCAGGGAAATATCTGTTTAAGCGAAATTCAACCTAATTGTATTAGAATGTCTGTAGGATATTAAGCTTATCGTGGGTCATGATTCCGATTTGTTGACTGTACCTACTTAAATCTGATTTCTGAAATATGATAAACTATAATACAATCGTACGTCTAGCTTCATCAATGCTTGGAAATCGCATATTTTACATAATCTGCAATTCAAACCAATAAAAAAGTTATGTTCCAAAATCGATACTGCTTATTGGCAACGATAAAACGCTTATGGTAGGTAAATGGCCTACGTTAGTAGTAATGTATTCGCTCTATAACCAAGTGCTCTAAAACAAATTTGTAAACATTAGTCGCCTGCTTACGTCAACACATTGGGTGTAGCCTGCTACAGTTTCATGATATGAAAAAGAGAAAATGTTGTTTTACTTGGGAGAGTAACTACTAGGAAAATGTGAGTTCTCTCGAATCGGCGGACGGACGGAACAAGGTGGGATGGCTGCGCGGGCGCAGGTATGCGTGTTCTCAGAACGCGCCGCGTCCGTTTTTGCTCCTTTTTCGATTCGAGTTTACTGAGAATCGAATGGCCCGGTGGCGGCCCTACTCGGAACTCGTAATTAATCCTTGGAAGCCTCCGATCCAAGGGTTGTTATGAGAAATCGCCAGCATTATGACTTCATTTTTTATTTATTTTTGCATTGTCTCATTTTGAAAATTGTATACGGGTTATTGTTCGGCGAAGGACCGACAATGCCATACACAACATTATACACGGCTATTAAATTTTATGCAGTGTTCGCCTCTGACCTCAGGCTCTTAGAAACTTTAAACTTATTGATGCGCTTCTAAGAAATTATGTTTTATTCATAATGTAATAATCAAGAATGAATACAGAAATAGGAAATCTGATAGGTTAACCGCAATAATTATTATAATTCTTCCAGAAATCACTAGTTGAATATTGAATAGGAGGTCATCATGAACCCCACTCTTCTTCTACTTCGTCGTTTCGCTCTTGGCATAGCGGTCGTGGCCAACATGTACTATTGCCAGGGGCTGCTGTAGCTCGCCTCACGATGCCTTGCCACCATTCCCTGATTTCGGTTAGTCTGGTGTATTCATGTAATGGCCGGCCCACGGCAGACTTCTTAAAGTCAGTCCATCGCATGGGAGGCCTTCCGCGCACTCTTGAGCCCTCTATTCTGCCCTGTACGACAAGTCGCTCTATAGAGTCGTGAGTTCGTGACTACGTCGCGATACATGGCCGAAAAAAACGAGAACCCCACATGTAACGCTATTGCTAATAGCGCTTTAGAATTTGCAAAAAAAAATATCACTGACAGCTTTATATTTACTATAGAAAACATCATTAACATATTTTAACTTGCAACATGAAAAAGAAACATGTTCTTATTTGGACCACCAGGATTCGAGAACGAGAACTAAGATCCTTTTATCTCCATATCCAATTTGCTTCGCATTGTAGGCATCTCATGTTTTGTTGGGCTAGGACTGAACAGAGAGCAAAACGAAGTAAAAAGATTATAGTCGCTTGCACCGCTTTCCCAGAAGAGCGGCTAGTTTAAATTTCAATGGCGGACTACTGCGAACCCGCTCGACAGTTTCGTCTAACAACTGATTGAAATACTGCTTTGATCTGTACCTCGGCCACACAAAATCAGCCTCTATATTGTGCATATTTAAAGTGCTATGTTGAATTTATCGTAACATGCATTTTAACTCGCCGTTTCGCTTTTGAGATGGATTCGTTCGTCCTTGCTTTAGATAAATAAATATAAATACAAAATGTCTTCCTTTTTTGTGTTAATAAAAGTTACTATTTAATCCAACAGCAGCCCTAATTGTATATTTACCTATATAGGTAGCTGAATGGAGCGAAAAGGTTGAAACGCCCATTCATATCCTATGCGAATGTGATGCAGTGCACTGCACACCACATTAGAATTCAGCATCTTGGATGAGATCAGATCCTCAAACCCCAAGGCAATAGTCGACTTTATGGTTGGCCTGCGGCTTGGAGAGGTGCTGTAGTCTACTATTAGAGGCGTTACAATAGATCTTAATATTCCACCTAAATCTAAAACCTACCTACATAACCTAAAGGTCGCAGTGACATAAGGGACTTGCAAAGACCTTACCTTTTTTCCAAAATAATAAATGGAGCGGACAGTGACACTAATTGACCTTACACTCTGGTAGCAACAGATATGTCGATAAACTTGTGTAAATAAGGTGAAGGCAAACGATTAGGTCACCTCTAAGGTTTCTACTATTCGTTTATCGTTATACATGCATCAGAGTGAAGTCACGTCATTGTTACACCTACCTCAAAGACTTACAAAGAACTAACCTACCTACAACATATTAGGTACCCTGTACCTATAGGTTTTATCTACATTGGTATATATAATTTACCTATATTCATACTGTATAGTATTTACATACTAAATAGAAGTAGTGGAGTTAGTGAATATAATGCATATGAAGCTTTACTATTGCAAAAACGCAGTAGTGTCCATATGCTACTGATACCAGAAAAATGTTACCATTTTCTGGTGGTCTGTGCTGATGCCTAGGTATATGATTAATTGTATAGTCAACTTTAAAGTCTGAAAATCGAAGATCGGTTCAAGCACAGACATTAAAATACTTACTTATATTTAATCTCTTTGGGTTCAAGTGAAATTAAGCGTCAAAGGAGGAAAGTTCGGAACGCCTAAACCTGTTTTACAAGTTCACAGTAGGAAACCCCTTTCACTCGGAAACGGGTCTGGGCTCAGGATAAAAATAGACACTCTCATTTACAGATTACACAACGTCTAATTGACTGCCCATAAATCGGAGCTTCTATATAGGATCACGTATAACGGAACGCGTCTATTTTAAAAATCGAAACTGCCACGGGTCGACGTTCCGGGAACCGCGGCGCAGCGTCGACCGACCGACCGGTCGGCGAAGTTCTCAGAACACGCGAAGGTTGCTCAGCTAAACTCTTACATTGAATCCGAATGGTTATTGCCAAAGTCTTTTATATATTGTCGAATGAGCGTCAGTGATGCATTAGCTTTTATAGCACGCCATCAATTGCAAGATTGAGGTCAATCTGAATATTCCGGAGCTCGCAATCACTAGCGTTCATCAAAAAAATACTTGATGCACGTTTTGTGTTTATCTCGCATCGTTGACTGACTTTCTACGTAGGGTCATTAAGGAATTCCTCGAGGACGAAGCCGTGAGTCTTGATGAAGATCAGCTGCCGCCCGCGCGAGCTCGTTGGCGCCGCTCTGTTGTCTCGATGTCAAAGGCCACGGAAAGAATTGCGTTATCGTGCACTGAATATATGTATGGCGTTTTATCTTATTCCCCCTTATCACAAAAGTTTAGACCATGGTGGCACTACGTGCATTAAAAAGGGGGTTACGCTCAGCTTAGGCTAAACCAATTACTAAACCCTATTTTGTAATAAAAGGTTCAAGTTTAAATAGCTATAAAAGTATTTTATAAATTGAAACTATTCCACAACGAAGTAGGGAAGGTAATGATTTTTTTATCTACTACATTTTGCTCACGTCCTACGTTTCACACGTCAATCTATAACCAGTTTTGTTTATCATGTGAAAGATGAGCGTCCATATGTCTCTCATCAGGACGCACTTCAAACCGTATGTTTTCAATATCAGCTGTAACCAAAAATATGTATAATGTTAGAACGTTATTAATAGCCGACAGAAGTTGCGCTTCCAAGAAATTCGTGTGAGACCGCAATTGATATAACAAGCTATAAACATTACCAACTATTATCCATTAAATAATTCTTTAGGTATCAACTCGATAAAATATGGATCTAAACACTTCATTATCTTGTGTGGCTGTGTTACATAACTGAACAAAACCCTCTCACAGAATAATGCAAACTCAAGTTTAAAATGACTGGAAGTGGCTGGAACAATGAAAACAGTGAAAAAAATATCCAAATACATTATAAGAGGCATACCATTACTCTTGTTTCAGATAGGCATGCATTCTTTTGCCAAAAAGAGAAGCATTGGAAAGTGTTCGTGTACTTAACAGAAACCAGAAAGGAACGTATGTTTCGTATGTTTTTTATTCAAAATATTTTATCAGATAAACTATATTATCTTTTTGTTCATTATGTTTCTAAGTCTTAGACAAATTAAAGAGATAAGAGCATCAATATCGAAAACATTTGTTAATTAAAAGGAACAAATGGAATTGATTAATGTCAAAGGTGCTTTAATGTTTCATTCTAAAGAATATACCTACATATTACATGAATTGATTGCAAAGGCGGTCTCTTTTGATCACTGAAGTAGAATATTATATAAGTTTTCAGTAACAGCTATGAAATAACCTGAACACGTGAATATTCTGGGCATGGTCCAACGTCATAAAAAATGACAGCTTTAATTTCAATAATAATAGATGAATGGAGAAATAGGAGGATAATAAATAACAGACATAACCGTACATATTACCGTTACGGCTATTGAAATATAAACTAAAAGCGGTCATTTTACAGAGTCAATTAACAGTAAATAATGTTTGTAAGCGTCGACCTAGGCACTGGAGCTGGGACCAAGTAACAAGATCTTCTAGTTAATATTATGTTTCTAAAGATGAGAAAGTTTATGAACGCCGTTTGAAACTTGAAATGTATCGGACAAAAAATAATTAATATTATTACCAACTAGCTCTTGCTTCTTATAAACCAGAATGAGAAAAAAATTACTAAATTAACCATCAAAAAATTATTCAAATCAAATATTTTATGTAAATCTGACGGAAATACACAGAAAAGTATACAAGACAATTTTGGTGATTTTGTCTTCTTTAGATTGAATTTTAGGATTGCAGTAGTGTTAGATAACTGCTCTGACACAACTCTGTAAGAATTTAAAGATAATAATTAAAGAAATTAGGTACTTTCACTCATTCGGTCTATTACAACACTTTTTACAAAACAAACAAGACTGAATAAAACAATAAACCAACGTTTAGAGAAAGAAAATAAAATCGCCTGGAAATATCCAGTAGGTACCACTTTCAATGCCCTACAACAAGCTACAAGTTCTAAATTCTGCCTCAAGTCATACAAAGATGTTTTGGCTTGAGACTTAACTCTTCGGATAACTACTACTACAATCTCGTACAAAAGTAATAGCTCTCAAATTAAAACAGCACACACAAATACACTGGAAGAACTTGTTTGCATTCAATAATAGCATCTTCATCTCTCCCACTTCAAAGCTCAAGTTGTAGTTATCGTAGCATCTATGTAGTTAAGAGTAAAATAATATCTATCATTTATTTTCAGCTTTACCGAGAGTTAAAATTCCAAATTAGTACTCATATAAGACTTAATTTTCCGACAAGACACCGAGTGTAGATCATATAGGTGTTTATTTATAGTTATCTTTTCTGCAGTTCTTGTCGCGTCGCGTCACCCTGTTTCAGTCTGTACGAATTAAAATAATTACATATAAACATGCCTCTGCGTGATTCCATCGTGTTCTGAGAAAGTATTTATACTTTATATTACAAGGTCGAAGTATAAATAAAATGAAGAACAGTCGCCGGCCAACCATACCCTCACGGTGACTCAGTTTTACCTGTGTATGGACGCAGGCTAGGTTATTTCTAGAGAACCGACGATAATTTTAACGTTATGACACACCCGTTCCTAGTATTTTTACCCAAATGCCAATGATATTCTGTAATTCTTAACAAACTTGACGTGACAATTTCTTGATGACGCGAAAAGTGGTCGCGACAGTTCAGAATCCTGGTACAAAATAACGTTTTGTTGGCAAAATTGAGGAATTTAAAAAAAGAGAACACGCGGCGAACACAATTAGCACTTCCAATATGCATGATGTCGACAGGAAGTTACTGTTTCACACCACTCTTTGTCAGTTCATCGCGATGTGACAATATTATATTTTTACACATTCCATGTTCATCTCTTGATGTATGAGTACTAAAAAGAATTTCTTATACTTCTACTACTCCGTTATGAATAATTTGCCTTTAGCAAAATGGAAATCAGGTTTCTGTAAGTGAAAGTCCGTCTTATTTAATCAGATTTTATGTTTTAACACCTATGCTGATTCTATTTCTATTGCATATTATCTCGTTATAACAGTTGTTATATCAATTTAATTTAAATCTTAGATGTGTTGTCATGCGAAGCTGGATGCTAATTTATATTAAGGGCTAACTAGTTTACTATGTACTATTTCCTGCAGCGATATTCCTAAATGCTCATTATTTTTTAGATTGGCAGCTTAAATAATTTACGTCTTGATGGTTTTCCTAACAATGACGAATTGAACTAACATTTCGAATTGTTCAGTCCCTTATCTTTAACCTCAGCATGTATCAGTAGTACTATCACCGCAACTTCATTCATAAATGTAAATGGTTTAATTAAATTAATTAATGTGTGTCAGTCTGATATCGCCACGAATTTCCTGTATCGTCCAGTCACGTTTTTATTACGTTTGAGTTCGACATGCATGCCATAAATATGTTTCTGCACGCACATACACATACATACGTTTTGTTTTGAATACATCATGGGTTGACACAATAAATACTTCGTAACAACAATTGACCGGGAATGTCACTTGATGAGCTGTTCAAAATTATGATGAATGATGATGAAATCATATTCGTTCTCGTAAGTCAAGAATGCTACGCGTATTGGGCTTAGGAAAGTTAGGAAACATAATAAATGTCTCATCTAATACTAGTGTACTATCGAGATTTTTTTTATAGATTTGTATGATTGTACAAATGTACAATGTACAGGTAAGGCATAAGGCATACTTTATTCAAGGAAATGTATAGGATTTCTCGGAACACAATGATATTCGGAGGATAGAGGGACTTTCTATTATTGTCGGTATACGGACTCTACAGTCGCATTCTCATTTGGGATCTATCCATCGGATTGTTATCCATTAACGGCCAAAATTAATATCCTATCCACCCACGATTTGTCCTACTAGAGATAGAAATTTGACATATTTTGTATGTAGCTTATGTCAAATTCGCATCTTTAGTAGGGCAAATCGTGGATAGATTGGATATTAATTTTGGCCGTAAATTTATCTGGTATATTAGTAATATATCATACTAGACCAATATAATTCATACTATTAACGAAGATTGATTTAATTGAATACTAAAACAGAATTTATAATTACCCACTGTTTTGTGAATGTTAAACTTGTTTGAACTTTGTGCCTGCAAAGCAAAGACATCGCTTCTCATAAACTTAGGATCTTTAAAAGCTTTCGTGCCTGTTATTTCTAAATGAACGTGCGGGCTACTTAATATTCCGGAGAAACTTAAAGGTCTCACGGGAATAATCACGATTACTGTGCATCGCGTAGCCATCTACTTAAACGATAAAATAAAACTACCTACCGTACATCACATTATTATAATAAATAAATAATTTATTGACTTCCACATAACAGTCTAAATAAGTCCCTAACTCCTAAATTTGGTTATCCCTGTTTTTTTTAGAGTTTGTATAATTATCCACAAGGTGAACCGACGACCTGGTGAAGGTCGCGGGAATCCGCTGGATGCGGAAGGCACAGGACCGGTCGTTGTGGCGATGCTTGGGGGAGGCCTATGTCCAGCAGTGGACGTCTTTCGGCTGAAATGATGATGGTGATGTATAATTATAGAGTGGCGTTTATTGGGTTGTGTTGTGATTGTGACTTGATTGGGGGTGTGTACCTACCTGTGTGAGCTTCGATCGTACTATTATTGATCGAAGTGTGTGTGTGTGTGTCTGATGGTTGGGGTCAGTGTGTGTCTGATGGTGGGGGTCAGTGTGTGTGTGTTGGATGTGATTGATTATTCTGAATGATATGATGACTTTTATATTAAGCATAACTTTTATAATATGATTTCCAACATCTTGTAAATAAGACTCATTGCAATATTCTAAGTTTAATTGATTGCATACAATTACTTACTAGTAAATCAAGACATTCATTATCAAACCACCAAGGGGGCATCGTACAATGAATCACTGACTTACGAGTAAAATTAATCATTGCTTTTTCGACGTAACAGATAATGAAAATTATAACTTCACATATACACACCTACATAATATGTACTTACATAGATATTGTAGAGAGCTGTTCTTAGAAAGATACCGTCACAGCACTCACAGCTGAGAATTTCAAGAAAACCTCTTAGTAACAATACAAAGTAACGGCTGCAGGGAGAGGGTACCAAAACAAAGTATTTATAATAACTTTACTTTAACTCCAAAGAAGTATCTATTGTACCTAGAAGCTATAGCGGATCCAGCCTTAACTTCGAGGGAGATCAAGGCTGGCCATCCAGTCTACCAAATTCTTATAATTCCCTCTCCCCACTGGATCTCCCACTCAGTTAACGTGGACGTACAAAAAGCAGTTCTGGGAACCTAAGTAAAGAAAATATTGACAAACTTATGTCGATAAAGGAGTTCCAATGAATTTTTTTGAAGTTTTCTACGTAATAAATACTTACTTTTCCAAGTTTCCAATAAGGTTTTCATTATTATCGCGTTCTCAGAAGAAAGGGTAACAGTAGAGGTCGTTTTCGATCGTTCGTGATATTCGTGACGTGTCTTACGTCAAAAAAATCAATATTCTAAATTAACCCTGTATTGCCCTTATTTAGTTCTTCATCTGTGCCCTTATAGACTTAATGCAGTTAGTCGTTCTATCCAGGGCCGGATTAACCATGTCGGGGCCCTTAGGCAATGCAATTCTCGGGGCCCCTTTTCAGCCGTTTGAAGATAATCAGTGAATTAATGCTTATACTTTAAGAATAAAAATATCTAGCACTCTTATATCCTAATTCATACGTTTTGAAACACAGAGAACAGTAAAAAAATTTAAATTAAATTCATTCACGGTCGTGAAACTTACAAATCGTAATTACACATTAAGCATTTCAAAACTTTTGTATATCATACAATACGATACGCTACGCATACATATTAGTAGTTCTGCTACTCGATACTAGATGTTTCTGTTCTGTAAGTATGAAGTATTTCATCAACTGACAGCATACGTCGAAAAAAAGCAATAATACCTATTGTCATTGAGGATACAAATTTTCCAATGAAATTTTCACTGTATGAAATCGCATTTTCATTTACCTGCTTTTGTGCGCTAGCGGGGCCCCTAGCCGATGCGGGGCCCCTAGGCAGTTGCCAACTCTGCCTAATGGTTAATCTGGCCCTGGTTCTATGATAGAACTTCTATCTTCTTATGTGAATTTAAATACTCAGAAGGCGGCTTACGAAGATGATCGACGATTTTATTTTATTCGCTAGATAAAACTCCATATAATAGGTATATTTTATGGTAATCATACATTTGGTCTTTGGATTATGAAGACCAACTTTTAATTATGTAGGTGTAATGTAATAGATACTATCTACCTACCGTAAAATGGCCTTACTTTGCCCACAAGCCCTACTTTGCCTAAGGCATTAACTTAATTATTACACCCACTGACACTTTGTAAGTGAACCAAATGTTAGCGTTGTAATAGTTTTTAAAGCTCCCCAAGTACGGAAATCATAGCCATTATAGTTTACTCAAAAAATAACTAGGCAAAGTAGGGCTTGTAGGCCAAGTTAGGGCAGTTTACGGTATTACATTACACCGATTACACGACAAGAAAATAACGAACGGTACTTTAGGGTACCTATATTCATAAGATCTGCATTTGAACTGCAAGCTAGCTGCAAAATAGCAGTTTGGATGCGGTTTTGGTGCAGTTAATATAACTGCATCGAAACTGTGGACAATAGGGAAGGTGACAATTTATTTTTTATTACTTTTTATTACAGAACTCAAACTGTTTCGAGAAAAATAAGCAACGGTGAAAAAAACAATAAAACATCAATAAAATGTCCAAGTTATAAGCAATTTAAATTTGTTCACTAGACAGGGACAGCACTATCAAAGTATGACTTAATTGTTCAAAACCTTCATAGAAACTTGACATCTCTCTGTACAATGTCCGTTTAGCAAGACAAGGACGGAAAATGACCCCTCCAAAAACTTAAAAAGCGTGTATCACTTGAATTTTTTTACGGATTTTATTATTATTTTCACAAATGTTGTCGTTTGTGTACCTTTTAAATAACATAACATTTTAGGTATTTTTAACGGTACCGAAAAATGCCCTAACTTTGCCCACAAGTCATACTTTGCCTAAGGCATTAACTTGAATTATACACGCACTGAAACTTTATAACTGAACCAAATGCTAGCGTTGTCATCGTTTTTAAAGCTCCCCAAGTACGGAAATCATAGCTATTATAGTTTACTCAAAAAATAACTAGGCAAAGTAGGACTTGTGGGCCAAGGTAGGGCAGTTTACGGTAGTCAACTACCGGATTGTGTATCGGCGTGCATTTCGAACGCCTGAAAACCAACCAGTCGTTCAACTATTTCGGTGCAGTTATGTCAACTGCACCAAAACCGCAAGTGGGTTGCGATCGCAGTTGGTTGGTTAAATACCCGGAGCACAGAGCACCCGGAGAACGCTACTGCCAAAGAAATAGATACCTAGATAGAATTGTTGTAATCACAATTTTATTTTACTTGTGATTCATGCGTGGCAACTTTCGGACAAACCAAGCTTAATTTTTTTTTTTTTAAATAACTTTAATCAAATTTACTTTACAGCTTTTGTTTCTGCAGTTAAAAACAGCGCAATAAGGCATTTTTGCGGGTTTTTGTCACAGTATTTACAGAAACAAGTCAAGGCGCACTGAGAAATGTTTTGAAATGCCCTGCACTTTTCCATTCTATCTACCTATCTATTTCTGTGGCAGTAGCGTTCTCTCCTTCATCCTCTGGTGAATCCCTTAGTCGCTTTTCACGACACCCGTGAGAAGAGAGGGTGGTGCAATTCTCTATGTCCGGCACCACACGGAACAAATAAATCCAAATACTGAGGTAATATTACCTACCTCAGTGCATCCAAACCGCTATTTTACGGCTAGCTTACAGTTCAAATGTAGACTGTTTGAATAGAATCTTACTCTTAGCTATAGAAGATGAACACATCTCAATATTTACCACAAAGTACCGTTATTTCTAGTTAATTACATAACTGTACAGTATAACAGTTAAGCACGATAGCTTGGACTAGCAGTTTGAGGTGTTAGTTAATGCCATAAAATCACTAATTAGAATTACTAATCTATAACCGACCAGTATCTTTAGTAAAATACCGTACGTAATTATGTAGGTACGGCTTACTTACGTACTTATAAGAGAAAATTGTGAATTATAGCTCCTTGGATTATTTTGAGCAAATCAATTTAAAATTCCATTCACATAACTAATAAAGTTATAGTTTATAGTTTGATACAAAGCCATCAAAATATTACGTAACAGAGTGTTGTGTTTTTTTTTTATAATTATAATAATTAGGTATTTTATTTCGCTGCGATCTGAAATATAATTGATATTATACATTGTAGTTATCTAATCCGAGCGCTTAGACACCGCGTTTCGTTTAGAAAAAAAAAAAATAAGTTAAAAATACTATATTTATTATTTCTATCTGCTGGCCACCCCGGTATATGTCACTTCTGTTTCGCGCGTCTTATGACATCTGCGTTCTTATTTTTTCTCCTTGAATATTTTCTTTAATTTTTGTCTAAATTATCGTGTCAAGTGAAAGAAAACCAATTAAAATGCTAGAAAGTGCTTTGTTCGAGAGCCGAAAGCGAAAACGGGGGTGCTTTTCGCCTGAAGGAACGACCATCGAACGACAGGCTGTGCAGAATGTCGCAGCCGCGCTGTTGCAGTTATTCGATTCTCAGGAACACCTAACCCTGATTATTGGATGGATGCGAGTCTTGAAGAAGGTGAACCCTTTCTTGATTGTAAAATAAAAGAACAGGTGAGTTTTACCATAACCATAACATAACCATAATCATAACCTTATTCCAAACACGTCCAAACCTGTTTTTTCCCGTGATTTACCTAAAACAAATAGGTACTTGAAACGTCGCCTTCGTGGGACAACTCTACCTTACTCTGCTTATGGGGCGTGTGTATTACATTTACAGTGAAACTGGTGAATACGAGATATTCGAGCGATATTAGATATCTATGTCGCTAGCTGGTTTGCAAACTACATGTGTGGGCATGTCAGGCTTTAGTAGACCACCGGGGCACGCGATGCTTTCAGTCGTTTTTATAAACACTGGCGGTGGTCCATATGAATATCTGCCATCAAGTACGTGATGCTTAAGTTAACAGTAAACATGTTTCTGTTACAATGGCTGATAAGTGATAACAAATGCTTCAAATAAGGCTCTTCGTTATTTAACATCCCATTTAAAAATGAACCTAAGAAAGAAGAGTAGAATCCAAAACACTCAACTAAAAGTCCAAGCATATTCCTACAACTGTACCCACAAGAAAAGGTTACTTACATTAGGGGAAAAACACACTGCTTGACAACTACTCTTACTGGGATGCACCACCACTTAATTCAAAAGTGAAAGCGGGGCTCACGGAAGTCTCTAAACTCAGGGACCAAGGGATTGAGAAGTCATACATATGAATTAACCTATGACTGGCCTTCTATTATAAGGAAAGCTATGACGGATTGTATGCAAAATGAAAGTAAAACCTTTGCTTGATGATAAATATTAATCAAAATCAAGAGATATCACACATGGTGTGAACTTTTATTAGACTTAATAATATATTCACAAGTGCATTAAGCCGCTACAAGTGGTAAGGTTGGCATAGCTGCTCAGGAACTGCCTTATTTCTATGCTCGGTTGTATTGTGATTCCTCGGATCGATACTCGGCTCTTGAAACTCTTTCCAACTCTGGAAGAATAACCAATGTGTACCAGCTCTGATAAAGCAACCTATCCATCAGCTCCGAGAGAGCATAAGACCCACAAGGCTGATACTGAAATGTACCAACCATATATACATATAATATACCAACCAGGTAACCACATACTAACAATTTATCTAAGTACTGTAGCTGCTGGAAATATATAACTGACGATCCTGTCATTTTAAAAAGGGTACAAGTGTACGAGATACCACATGATACCTTTATGTATTCTAACTAGTCATTTTTCATAGTTAGAAATAATATCATTATAAACAAACAGACTTGTCACATCAATGCTATGTCATCTTGTCAACATATCTACTAATAATGAATCTATTACTTAAAACCTTCCATGATGCATAATATAATGGCACATTCAGGTTTACCCTTAATTAATAACCTAACACCATAAATAAAAGAAAATTATTTTGAGCAAATGATATCAAAATTCTTTCAAATCAAAATTCTTTATCTTTCAGACAACAAATTGGTCTACAATGTGTTAGTAACAAATGCAACTTATTCTATGTTAGTACTTAATAACTAGCAGAGATTTAGTCCGGGTGACCAGTGCCCACAAGAGGGCTATCAGCCCAGGCGGCTATCGCACGCGGGTTGGTGTCGGGGCTGCTGCGCAGCCTGTGCAGTATCAAACTGCTAAGATTTATATAAAAATATTTACATGTGTTCCTTCAATGGAATCATTGATTAATTTATTCATAGAAACTTTTAATACTGACTAAGTAGTAGTAGACCCTGTATTTGCAGTGCATAACACATAACATCACGCCTGTATTTCCCCGAAGGGGTAAGCAGAGGTGTAAAAGTGCACCCACATTTCGCCGGTTATGTTATAGTCCCCTGTAATAGGGGGCGAGCCTATTGCCATTGACCGGGCACAAATCCAGACTCTGGGCTGCTACTGAGAATTTCCTAATGGAAAAACCCAATAACACTTTGCCCAACCCAGGAATCGAACCCAGGACTTCACGCTCAGCGGTCGCAAGCAACCACTAGACCAACGAAGCACTCTTTTGCAGTGCAGTCGGGTAAAAATACAGAAAAAAATTGTGTCATTGACTTAGTACTGCTATTAAACAATTATGTTTCACAGCTATGTTCCATCATGGTTTATCACTCAGATACATATGATAGTGCGAAAACCAAGGCTTTATAAATAATTATTAACTATTTACCTTGATGTTTACCCACATAGAGGTCAAAACTTATCAAGGATGTACTGAAAATGTAAATGTTAGTCTAAATTTATTAAAACATTTTGGGTGGATTGCTAATAAACCCTGAAAAGACTAACCAATCATCATCAACCCATAACTATCCCACTGCGGGGTACGGGCACAGAGGTATGGGCCTCTTCTCAGAATTAGAGGAGTTACCAACAAACAATGTAAATTTCTAGGTTTTATAATTAATACACAAGTGTGGACCTAGAACAACACATAGAAAATAAAGTGTATATTACAGATATTTAATTTAACTAACAAATTACCAGCCACTTTGCCTAGAAGTTGTTGAAGTTGTTGTTGTTGTTGAAAACCTCTATAATTCTAATAATAATTACAATACTATAAATAATTTTAGTATGGGTACTGAATACCAAATTCAGCGTTGGTCATAAAATATCAGAAGCCTCTTTTACTGAAAAGGGTTTGAAGGAGGCATAGTGAGAGTGACCACATTGGTGTATTTTGATCACAATAAAAGGTTGTCCATACTACTTATTATTAAAATTTGATATAAACTAAAATTAATCGCAGCATATAATATGTAACATTAAAAATTATTTGCTTAACAAGCATTAACATATTATCACTTGCTTTGCTGTTAAGAATCAATATTACAACTGCCATCATCTGCGTTAACAAAATGGAAACATACAATTTCTTCACTTAAAAAATGCACCCTGAGGTATTATTATATGGATATGGACCTGGTCATAGTCAAGAGACTAGTTCACATTTATGCTTCTTAATATGCTAAACTAAAGACAACCAGAATAAAAGATCAATAATGCAGAAACACCAAGTACAATACAGTAAGAGAACTGTCACTCAATAAATTCAGCTTAATTTACTTACAACTTGGTCAGACTAAAATTGACTTATGGTAAACATATTTCATGGAGTAAGGTCCTAAGCATATAACACAAAAACTTCAAATTATTTCATCTATTTTTCTTTTATTCGTCTTTAATAAGAAATGCCTACAAAACAATACTAAATACTTATAAAGTATGGTGGACCGACCTGGTACAGAACCTATGGATTTAGTGTACAGCATCTGTTCATCAAAACTCAGGATTGGCTATTGCAATGAACTTGGAGCCTTATCAGCCCTGATCAGTCCACAAGTGGATAAGGCTGATATAATTATAAGATTCCTTATAGGTGCATACAGATTTGGAACATCATTATCAAAACACTCTTGTTCATAGAATCTTACAAAAATATCCAATTTCATCACCACCTTCCTGGCCTAATAACACAAGACTAACTTTAGGAAAACTTGCCAAGAAGTTGGCTGATAGATAAACATATCAATAATTAATTAACAATTTTATTTATTGTATTTAACAATATATAAACCTAAATAACAGATTTTATTAAGATAACAATTGTGATTAAGTCCAACTTACAATAATATAATTTAATAGATTTTTATTTTTACTTCCATATTTAAACTGTTAGAAATAAATAGGTAATGATGAACCTTACTTAAGTCTACCTTTCGAAAAATCCCATGAAAAACCTAACAGTAAAACCATTAGTTAATGGTTAAAAAACATGAAGAAAGAGGTACAGTCAGCTACACCGATTGGTTACCCCCACTTATGAACAAATTTTAGAACATGAGGGGTAATCAATTAAGGACGCTGTGTGTACATTGAAACTGAAAGGCAGCTGGATAGAAAACAGCTCAAAAATATCTTTAAAACCCAATATTATAATTCTCATTAGTGAAGAATCTTATTCATCAACTTTGCATTATCAGTTATTTATTATAACAATAATCCCTACTTAAATTTTAATGATGTCAAACAACATAATATGTCATGTAATAAACAAGAAAATACATTAGCATGTATTTCAATCTCGTACATTTCATATCTTAGGTTGATAAATAAATAAATAAATGTCTTTGGGACGTTTTTACACGGCACCATCTGGTCCAGAACTGGGCAGAGCTTGTGCTGTGGGTGCTAGACAATGGATAATTAATAATTAACGTTCTGTCTGTTGATTACCAACTATTGTTTAATATTTCTACATTATACATTAAGTATCCCTGATGTTAGTATAGAGTTTAATAAATCAAAACAAATTGTATTTAAATATCCAATTTAATTATTGCAGCAAACTCTGAACATCTACAATGTATAATATCAATTATATTTCAGATCGCAGCGAAATAAAATTGTAGATCAGACGAGCTTACCTGTAAGCGAAGTCTTGATTCTAATTTTATGAGCTGCGATCTGAAATATAATCACCCACCCGCCACCAACAGTCCCAAAGCTGCAATAATTAGTAAACATTCTTCGTTAATCTTTCAGATGAACATAGTGAATGTTAGATTGTGGAACCTGCCCTGTACAGGCAACAGGGCTTGTTCCTTATCTTCGTTATCTCTAAAACTAGTGACATATACCGGGGTGGCCAGCAGATAGAAATAATAAATATAGTATTTTTAACTTATTTTTTTTTTTTCTAAACGAAACGCGGTGTCTAAGCGCTCGGATTAGATAACTACAATGTATAATATCAATTATATTTCAGATCGCAGCTCATAAAATTAGAATCAAGACTTCGCTTACAGGTAAGCTCGTCTGATCTACAATTAAATCACAATATTTCCACAGAATCCTTGCTTTGTTTATTTAATTACGGCGTATTATTATCTAGTAGTGATGTTTATGGCTTGTTTTTCCTAGAACAACTTAGGTATAATGGCGCGAACCCATATGCATATGAGAACCCTTACAATGGCGTAACGTTGAATAGGTAAATAAGACTAATGTAAAGCTATTGTTCGCAATAACACCTACATACATAACGAAAATTTTAATGAAATTTTAAAATATACCTAACGAATAAAGCCTTTTTTGTTGGTTGTATTATTGTTCTACCATAACGTCCATAACCCTATAAATAATAATGATTCACTTTCTAATTCTATTGTTCTTAAACTACAGTAGGTACCCACTCGCCAAATGGCGGCTGTGAATGTGAAGATAGCGGCGCAGCACCCCGCACCCCGACTGATACTCGCGTAGGTACCTACTACTGCGAAGGCATATGTTGCGTGTTCAAGAGCCACCTCAGAGAAATGGGTCCCTCAATGATTTCTCTGAAAGAGCCACCATAAATATTGGTGCGTTATGTGGTATTGTACCTACATACTTAATTGTAAAATTTTAACTATACTTTCGGAATTGTATGATTTTTGTAACGAATGGACGAAATAATATATTGATAACCATTGATAACATTGTTTCTAGTATCACTTTAACATGACAGCCCAAGTAACACAAAACCTTTTAAAGGTAAAAGTAAAAGCCAATATAGGGTCGTTGTGCCGGTTAGCCGGCCACCTCTGGATTTCGGCCTTTTGGCCCAGGTGAATCAGTAAATTTGATTTAATAACAATTTTAATGCATTTTATCGCACGAAATGAAGTTTAATATAACCGCAAATAGTTGCATTTTAACTTCTAACATTACTTGATCAGGTAACTACAACACGTGAATTCTAATTAATTGCTTAGTTCAACCCCAGCACTGGAGTTGTCAACGAGTGTGGGAAAGAGCGAAAAAAATAGTGGCGCGCGGTCCACTCAAAAGCAAGTTTTGTGTTGTATTTACTAGGATTATCTTATAATGTGCATATATTCCACTGCTTATATAATTTATTACTGTATTTTCACATTGATAATTTTAATATTTTGATTTCAAAGTTAATAATTTAGGTGGCCGGAAAGTAACTTGGAAAATTCTCCAAATGTTTGCTTTTCGGCCGTGTGGCCGAAAACTAGCTCGCGTTCAGCCTAGATACCTACTTTTGTCTCTTTCATTTATTTAGTTACACGCTTTTAGTCTTCTCTTCATTTATAATGAATCATATGCTTGCGAAGACACTAGCTTGCAGTTTTCGGCCACCAAAATACTGCAATTTATAACGGTTAACGATGAAACTAAAATACCCATTTCGGTAGTGGCCGAAAACTAGAATAAGTCTATAATTATGATTCAGTTTTCGGCCAACATAAAATTGTATGAAATGAGAGTGGCCGAAAACGGAATGCTGCTTTGGTTTTCGACCATTTCAATTAATAATTAGTCATTCACGAACAGTTTTTGGTAGAAGATGTTTAAATATATTTTCAGAGGGTTCCTTCAAAACCTGAGGAAATAAAGAAAAAAAATGCACCATATAGGTACTCAATATACAACAAGGATCTTTAAGACCCGTCGTACAAATAGAACCAACAAGCTCTCTGACTATACTCTCGAGCTCATGGAGGAAAGACGCGAGATGATTTTGCTGTCTTCAGATGATGCGTCTGAGCACCGGCGGCGCAATATAAAATCTCAATGTCCTTGAAAAGCGACCTACGCCGATTTTATACTGAACGTATTAAAGACGAGATAGAGAAGAACGAGGGCTCAAAAATCTTCGCAAGAGACCTGCCTTTTGAGCAGAACCAGCTAGCAAAACTGAGGACCAAGTATGGCAGTCGTATCCTCCAAATCAGAGCTCTTGAGAGAGGTCGAGAAATTATATGGACAGTTATACACGTCAATAAGAAAACCCGCTGCAAATCGGGCGAACGACCCAAGAGCTCGATTGATCCGACACTATTCTGAATGCATATTGGACGTCAGCCTGTACGAGATTAGGATGGCTCTGAAACAGCTCAAAAACAACAAGGAGCTGGCTGAACGGCGAACTCTTGAAGGCGGTGGAAAACCGATCTTTAAGGCCCTTCAGAAGTAGTTTGATTCCGCCATACTCGAGGGAAGAACACCACCAGCACGGAGCAGAGGTGTGGTGGTCTTCTTCAAAAAGGGCTATAATGCTCTACTGAAGAACTATAGGCCCATCTCATTTCTGAGCCATGTCTATAAGCTGTTTTCGAGAGTCATTACGAACCGTCTCGCGCGTATATTTGACGACTTCTAGCCTCCCAAACAAGCCGGATTCCGAAAAGGCTTTAGCACCGTAAACCAGATACATACGCTGCGGTAAACAGCAGACCGAAGAATATAACCTGCAGTCTCTGTTTAGCGTTTGTGGACTGCGAGAAAGCCTTCGATTCGATCGAGACTTTGGTTGTACTACAGTCTCTTCAACGGTACCAGATTGACTATCGGTACATCGAAGTGCTGAAGTGGTTGTATAAAAACGCCACTGTGTCAGTCATACGACAGGACCAAGCCTTGAAAGTCGAAACCTATCCTTCTGCAGAGAGGTGTGAGGCAGGGAGATGTGATCTCTCCAAAACTGTTAACTGCGGCATTGGAAGATGTGTTCAAGGTTCTGGACTGGAAAAGGTTAATCGTCGAGTACGACTCGTTTAGGCAGCGTTCAGGAAGCTACGCAATATCTCCTTCAATTCTCCTTAGATTCAAGACGAAAGTCTTTGACCAGAGTGTGCTAACAAACCGTTTACGGCACTGAAACATGGTCGCTCATAATGGGTCTGATAAGAAGGCTCAAGGTCACCCAAAGGGCAATGGAGAGGGCTATGCTCAGTGTCCCTGCGTGATCGAATCAGAAATGAGGAGATTCGCAGTATAACGAAGGTAAGAATTGCCAAACATAAGTGACAGTGGGCGGGGCACATTGCTCGCAGAACAGATGGCCGATGGGGCTAAAAAGTTCTGGAGCGGCGACCGCGTACTGGAAGGCGCAGCATGGGTAGGCGCCTCACTAGGTGGACCGACGACTTAATGAAGGTCACGGGAATCAGCTGGATGCGGAAAGCGCAGGATCGATCATTGTGGCGATGCTTGGGGCAGGCCTATGTCTAGCAGTGGATGTCTTAGTCTTTCGGCTGAAATGATTATGACCTTAATTTTTATGATAAATGACTGATTATGATATTCGAAGTTATTGTTTAATACCTTATTTTTTAAATAGCAATAATTGTATGGAGACTGCGACTGAAAAGTATATTTACAGTGAAAATACCCTGCAAATACTAAATCAGATGATTTGTATTTTAATTAATAAAGACTAGTTAGAATTAATGTATGAAACTAAGTGATTTGGTAAGATTAACTAAAAATTATGATCTCATGAATCAGGTACGATTGATAATAATTATATTTAATTAATAAAATACATTTTATTATAATTTTACAATAAATATTTCATTTGTACCACCTTTCTATTCCATCTAAAGTAGTGGCCGAAAACTAAAATTCATGTAGGCCGAAATCTGAAATTTGTGGCCGAAAACTAGCATAATGCCCATTTTTCACATTAAAAATTATTATAAAAAAACTATTACGTTAAAGCACCAACTTATTATAAAAATTGAAACTACACTATGTAGGCTATACATTAACATTGATAGTACTAGGCTAGCACAATGGCAATATTTTTTTCTGGTGCCTTTAAGTTGACAACTCCACTAAATGGCCGAAAACCGGCGAAACGACCCTACATCGCCAAGTCTTACAAAAGACGATTAATGGTATCCGCAATGTACCTATTAAAGTTGTATAGTAAGTAGGTATTAACTTTAAGTATTGAGAATGTCTTGGATGCAGAAAGCGCAGGACCGGTCGTTGTGGCGATGCTTGGGGGAGGTTGCCGCTACATCTGGCAGGGGACCTTCGGGATCGTGGACGCTAAGAGTTGGGGGACTCGAGGCGTCTATTAAGCGACCCTGGGGAGGACAGCAGTACGTGGTGGTCGCGAGCTGCTGTGGGGAAAACAATATTGTTTTCCCGGGACGCGCCAAAGGCGTAGCACTAGAGGAGCACCGGCCGGCGCGGTCCAATGGAGTTCCCGGAGCTCCTCTATTTTGTGCAGAGGATGGCCACCGTGTGGTTTTAGTCGGTAAGAGTCCGACATAACCCTCCGCCGTCCCCAGACGGAGGGTATCCATGATGAATTCCACCCGAAAAAAAAAAAAATATGTACCTACCTATATGTTCAGCCAGCAGTGGACGTCTTTCGGCTGAAATGATGATGATTTAGAAAATCTATAGTACAAAATTAATACTTTGCAGGTGCCATTAAACATCTTTTGTAAGACTTGGAGATGCATATTGGCTTTTACTTTTACCTTTAAAAAACGGTTTATTTTAACGGTTTTTGTGTTACTTGGGAGTGGCTTATTTTCAAACTTGACAACATTTAATATTAGATATTTTCATTATTATCTGAATATTATATCAAGAAGACATAATACAAATAAGAAGATATAATCCTTCGACCACTGAAAAAATAAAGAATATAACATAAGTAAAGAATTTCAAACATTTGGCATAAGATATGCTACGGCTGAGTAAACACTGAATAATATTTTATATAATAATTAATAATACTAAGCAGAGCAGTGTAGCCACACACACAGACCGTCTTCAATTCTAAGAAATAAAATAATTACATGGTTAAAGAACCATAAAATTAAGCGTATTACTGCGTTGGCACAGGCGCCGCGCGTTTTATTTCAAAATTCCACAACTACCCTTTTTCTTTCGTAATGCTACGTTATTTGCACTATAATAGGTATTCAATAGTATTCATTGATTACAAATCGATTAGTAAGTGACCACTGACCTGTACATGTAATGGAAAACTAATATATTAAAGTTACAGTATCAGTTTAAGTGGAGGTGACGTGACAATAATATGCCTAGTGAAAGTAATTTAGTGGACGTCGCGTCGCTGGATGTTTGGAAAAAAGGTTGTTCATCCTAATACAAAGTAATGACCAAGCTACTGGAATTTAATTATTAATCATTAGTAATATTTCGTTATGATATTCACCGTTTCATGTTAATTAATTAATGAATATGGACAAATATTTACTGAATATTTATTTCGTCCGCCAATTAGTGTTTAGGCAAACCTTGAGCAAACCGTTCGATTCAAATACTACTTTTCATATTGGTCCAATGCTTGCTTCACAGTTGGACATACGTATAGTATTTTATTGGAGAAAAACACGTTTGTCTCAGTTATGTTCAAAATATTTTGGACAGATTCGATGAAGACGTTCTGAGGCATAGTTTTGGATTTTTTGAGACTTTCATTGGAAATGACGATTTCTGTACACGGACATTATACAAAAGTCTGAGCATGTGAGCAACCTCAATAGGCATACTTCTGTGAAAGCCACTTATAAGTAGGTATCTACCACTTAACCAAAACTTTCTATCAATAACTTGCGAGACGGAAGTGTTACTTTTTTAATATCTGTCAGGATCTATACTTCATTGAGCAATACCGTTATCTTTACTGGGTAGTACATATCGTTCGCAAAGTTAACTAGTACCGTACACAAGTGATAAAGCATTATCGGTATGAATTCTGCGAAAATGTTTATTCAGCCCAACTCTTCGCGTCTAATAAAGAAGTACCGAGAACAACGGTATTCACTGTGAAATTGAAATTGGAGTGTGCCAACTAAGTTCCACGAAACGGTATGACCTCCCTAAATAAATACTTGATTCGGTATCGACTTTTCGTTCTAAAGTGTCCCCAACTTACCAGTACCAAACATTTTTGTGAGGAATGCTTTCAAATATATGTCTTGTCGTTATTTTATATCTACCTAGTGAGTTTTTGTTAAAAATTCTTCCAAATCCAGTAGTAGGTACAAATGTTAAATTATTCATTCTATTTCTACCTTATATTTTAACCTTCCCCTATATTTCTGACAATACTTTACGAAACGAGAGCGAGTATTTACCATCTACATCCACTACAGACATAGTCATTACATCAATGGGAACGTAACGAAAAACCATCTAATTGCTCTAATTGTATGAAATAAATCATTTTTATACATATATTTGGGGCAACGGGCTTTTGCTTATTCAATGGGCGGCAGCAGCTGCACTACCAGTGCGCGTTCGCGCCAATGACAGCCGGCAGATGGTTGTGAAAGCTGTGCAGTCGCAGGTAAGGGATTCCGAGAACGCCGAATATAATCGCACTACGTGGAACTCGCTCTCTATGGCGCGCTCGAATGCGAATCGAACACCTGCGCGCGCGACGCTCAGATACTCGTAAGTCTCGTAACGCTTTTTAGTGCCAGTCGAAACGTTGAAGAGGATGTTAATTGTAACGAACATGCATTGTTAAATACTCCTTTGTAACTAATTGTACGCAGCAATCGAATCTATTTTAGTAATAATAATGTTGGATGTTTTAAATGAAATTCTGGATCTGACGTAGACACAGATCCGGAATTTCATTTAAGTACACAAGTATACGGTAAACGTAGGGTAGGACGCCCTCAAGCTCGGTGAAGCGACGATATTGGCAAGGTGGCTGGTAGCAACTGGATGAGAGTGGCCGAGTATCGATATCAGTGGCGTGCCGTTGGAGAGGCCGATGTCCAGCGTCGGACTAATATAGGCTGATGATGATGATTGTCATGTGTGCGTCAATCAAACACGAGGGATCGAGCCAAACTAAACTTTTATTAATTATTTACATATACCGACATCCTCCTCGAAAAGGAAAAATAAAAATTAATAAAAGTACATAACCTACATATTTTCCAAACACAAAAATTTTTAAAAGAAAAAATCATGCATTACAATTGGTAGGTACTATGACAATCAGGAAAGCATAATTAAGTTTACTTATTGTTTTGTTTACATCGACACTATTTAAAAAAAAAATGAAAGTATATAAACAACATGCAAACAAAGTGGCATTGATTTATGTAGGAATTAACTACAATGTTAATTAGAAAATCAATAAACAACTCTATACAAACAGAAATCTAAAATACATGTTTTATTCTATTTCATTAGTGAGGCCTAATAAGTAACATTTTATTTACATAATTTTAGATCATATTGTAATAAGGTACTTAATCATACAAAAAGAATAATATCAAGAACATGTTTATGTGCTTAGGCAAAGGCAATATAAATATAAATCACATATAATTTAATAAAACAAAAATCATCTGATAAATATAATAATAATAAATATAATCCCGAAAATTTCATTAAAATTCAAATAATTTTATTTTAATTACAAAATAACATTGGGAAGTAAATTTCTACTATCATAGAATTTACTGAATAAATAAATAATCATTCACAAACATTATCAACAAACAAACTTAATTACTTAAAATAATATTCTAAATAAATTTATTTTCTTAGATATGATTCAGTATCCCCACCTATCCGGAGGTCTCACTGTCCTGCCAAAACGAGTAACATAATTATTATCAGTACTATTAGTATCAGTGTGATGAGGAGAACTATTGACATCGGGAGCCGAGTTCAACGATACGCAGGTCTGACTGGGGAGAATGTCATCATAATCATCTTGCATATCATAGCTATCTGATGTACTTGGTTGCGAATACTGTGAATCTATAATTAGATGGCGTCTATTCCTAACTATTACACTTCCAGTATGTAACTTAATTTCGTAGCTACGTTCACGTAATTGTTTTGTTATTATACCTGATATCCATTTCTTATTCTTTTCATCCTTTACTTTAACCGCTTGCCCTATAAATAAACTTGGCAAATTCTTAGCATTCCTATCATAATAGTACTTATACGTTTGCTGTTTTCTTAATACTTCGCGTTTTATGGAGTCAGTTTGCGGATGTGAATAATTAATAAGGGGAAAAATACTGCGTAGCTTTCTACTTTGTAGCATTTCTGCAGGAGATTGTAATTTTTCACTCACTGGAGTGTTTAAATATTCCAAAAGTGCCAATCTAAAGTCTGATTTGCTGTGCAAACTTTTCTTCATAATATTTTTTATGGTTTGCACAGTACGTTCCGCCTGGCCGTTTGACTGTGGATAACGAGGCGATGATGTAATATGACTAAAACACCATTCTCTAGAAAACTCACGAAATTCTTTAGAAATAAACTGGGGTCCACAATCTGACACTACTATTTGAGGTATACCAAATCGGCTAAACGTACATTTTAAGTGTTTTATAATTGACTCAGAAAGTGTGCTGGTTAGCTCCAAAACTTCCACAAATTTACTGTAATAATCAACAATTAAAAGGTAGTTAATTCCATTCAAATAAAATAAATCCATTCCTACTTTTGACCACGGTTGACTCGGTACATCGTGTGGACATAATTCTTCTTTGCTATTATTGTTTCTGTAAGTTAAACAAGTTTGACAATTATTTATGAAATTTCTTAGTTGATTATTCAATTCAGGCCAAAATAAGAGTTCTTTTGCTCGCATTAAACATTTTTCTAACCCTAAATGAGCAAAATGTAATTTATTTAACATTTCTTTTTGTAATCTCTTAGGTATTATTATCCTGTGCCCTCTCCATAACAACCCATAGGCCTCTGTCAACTCGTGTCTGTAATTCCAAAATGGTTTAATACTTATATCAATTGTATGTTTATCTGCCGGCCATCCTTTTTTTAAGTATCTTTTATTTTTTGTAAAATTTCATCTAATTCTGTCTCCTTTTGGAGAATTGTGAGATGTGAATCAGTTAATTCGTTTACTACGGTTATAGAACGTATAGCTTCAGTTATTTCATTTTGTAAATTATTGTCAACACAATTGGATGATTCATAAGCACGAGAAAGTGTGTCCGCAATATATAATTGTTTTCCCGGCTTGTATATTAATTCAAAAGTGTATGGTTGTAGTCTCAGTAACATACGCTGTAATCTTGGTGGACAATCTATAATTGGCTTCTTAATAATCGTTATAAGGGGCTTATGATCGGTTTCTACGGTGATGTCTGTGCGCCCATATATATATCCATAAAACCTTTCGCACGCAAACACACATGCATATAACTCCTTTTCTATTTGAGCGTAACGTTGCTCTGTTTTAGTCAAAGCCTTGGAAGCGTAACAAACAGGATGGCCATTTTGCATTAACACCGCTCCCAAACCACTTTTACTGGCATCAACCGATATTGTGATTTGCTCCTGCATACTATAAAATTGTAATACTGGTTTTTTAATGAGACACTTTTTTAATACAGTAAATGCTTTATCATGTATTTCCATCCAATGCCATTCTACGTCTTTGTGTAGTAACTCTCTTAGTGGTTTAGTTTTATCTGATAAGTTTGGAATGAAGTTGCCAACATATGTGACTAAACCTAGAAATCTTTCTAAATCCTTAATTGACTGCGGTTTAGGCATATTAACTATAGCTGACACATGACTTTCATCCGGAAATAAACCATTTTGTGTGATTTTATGCCCTAGATACTTTATTTCATTCAGCCCAAACTTACACTTGTTTTTATTTAATTTTAAATTAATTTTACGACATCGTTCTAACACACACCTCAATCTTTCGTCGTGTTCCTGACGCGTCCTTCCACTAATAAGCAAATCGTCAACAAATTTACACACCCCTTCTATATCATCAAAATTTTCATGAACTTTTTTGTGGAAAACTTCACTAGCTGAGCATATACCGTATGGCATTCTCAGAAATTTGAAACGGCCAAACGGAGTATTAAATGTGCATAAATCCGTGCAACTAGGATGAAGTTTGGTCTGCCAAAAACCGTTCGACGCATCAAGAGTACTAAAATACTTAGCACCTGAAAGATTTGACAAAATCTCTTCCAATGTTGGTAATCGAAAATGCTCACGTTTAATAGCTAAATTTAGTTCTTTGGGATCTAGGCAAATTCTTAAATCCCCATTCGGCTTTTTTACTATTGTTATACTATTCACCCAATCTGTTGGACCTTCTACTTTCGCTATTATACCTTGTTGTACCATTTCTTCTAATTTTTCTTTTACTTTATCTTTAATAGGGATAGGTATTTTTCTTGGAGCGTGTACTACTGGCTTTATTTTATCATTCAATTGTATTTTATACGTTCCTGGCAAACAACCTAATCCCTCAAACACATCCCTATATTCATCTAAAATATTGTTGTGTAATTCGTTGTTACTATCTATGGAATGTATACGTTTTACTAATTTTAATTCTTCACAGGCATATTTCCCTAAAATAGGTACAGTATTTACATTTGCGACTTTAAATTCCAAAATGTAATTATTGTTTTTATAAGTTATTTTAATGAAACACTTACCAATCACATTTATGTTCGCACCAGAATAACCATGCAGCTTCGTATTGGTCGATAGCAACTCCCCTATTTTAATATTCAACCTAGATAAATAACACTCGGGCAAAACATTGACATCGGCTCCCGTATCAATTTTAAAACAAATATCATAATTGTTTATTTTTATATTTACAGACCACTCATCATTATTGTGATCATTATTTACTACACAAATTACCTGTTCATCGGATTCTACGATCTGATATACGTTACACATCCGAGAGAAGTGATTTAAACGCGTACAACGTCCGCATCGTTTTCCATACGCCGGACAGGAATTCATCATATGTTTCGTGCCACATCGTGTACAGTTTACTTGTTCATTTTCATAAGACATTGTTGGACGATCATAAACATTCCCACTATTTTTGTTGCTGCTCACGCTCCCCGGTGTCCACGCCGTCGATGCATTTCTCGCATAGCCAGCATTACCGGTGCGCTGCACGAAGTTGCTGCGGCCGCGGCTGCCGCGACGTGCATATCCTCGCGCGACCGATGACGTATACATCGCCCCGCGCCCGCTCCTATTGCCTCGCGACTCAATCCTCCATAACATATTCTCATCTTGAAAGTTATGACCGTTGTTTATGTTATTTACCGACTTCGTACTCACTCGGTTTTCTGTGCATATTTTTTCCGAATATTGTTTCGATACAATTGCCGCTTGACAAATATTAATCGCCTTATCTAGCGTCAAATCTGCTTCCCGTAGTAACCTTTCCCTAATTCCAGAATTCAAGATACCGCATACCAGCCGATCTTTTATCAAAGAATCGCACAACACGCCAAATTCACAGCTCATAGCTAACTTCTTAAGATCATACACATATTGCTCGATTGATTCATTTTCGCCTTGATTCCGTATAAAAAATTTATGTCGCTCCACCGTCAAATTCTTTTTCTGCTCGAAATAATCTTTGAATTTATCCAATATTTCATTGACCGTGGTACATTTTGCATTAAATTGTTCGTATAATTCTCTGCATTGTTCACCAATAACATGTAATAATATATTTATTTGAATAACTGCACTTTTCTTCGATAACTCACACGCTTCAAAGTATATTTTAAATCCTTTGCTCCACTTATTCCAATTTTCACTTAACGCACCACTTGTAATGTTTCTTGTATTTTGATCAAAACAAAACGGAGACGGCGGTTTGAGGATTGTTTCCATGATTATTGATTATAATGAAAACTAATATTTATCGCGTTACCGACTGCGCCATGTCATGTGTGCGTCAATCAAACACGAGGGATCGAGCCAAACTAAACTTTTATTAATTATTTACATATACCGACAATGATGACACAGCACATAATTATATTTCCGAAAGAACACAGAACGCTTTAATTTAATATGAACAAAGCTCTCAGAAGACAAAGCTCTTCCGCACTATTCTTTATCCGAAATTCCGGAAGTTATTAATTTAAGTTAATAATTTATAGTGTAGGTAGGTACCTAGTGTATTTGTAAAATTATTTATAAAGGATTCTGAAAAAAATAAACAATGAATCAGAGTCATTCAAATGTTGAAAATTATCTTTTCATAATCAGAAGTAGGCTAAGTTGTTCTGTGAATCATTTTACGTTGAATGCTTGAATGAAACAGACTTAAAAACTACAGCTAGACGAATGAGCGTGTTGATGACTTCGGTATGATTTTATCTAAACATTTTATTGAAACAGAAGCTGTTTACTATATTTGTCATTGTAGCAAGGGCTTCAGCTTCGAGTAAGCTCGCCCTAAATACTAAAATGGAAGAGCATATTACGGAGGTGTCTTTCTATTCAAAGACATCTTCAGCTTACTTAATTCATGAACATTCTTGTTCGTAAAAAAAATATCATAAAACTAATAAACAGATTTCTACTCGGAAGTAGATTTTACCATACCCGAAGTATAACCTACCAGTGGCGAAGGGTGAATATTTTCAGAAGGGAAGCCATGGGTACCTAAAAATCCTAAAATAGCTAAGATCGCGCTTTAGTTAAATAAAAAAACAATTTAACATGGAATTTAATTTAATTTTACATTATTTTTTTGTACTTTAGAACAATAAGTTAGCATAGATATATAATTGATCTGTAAAGCAATTCCTAAAGGGAAGCCGGTGGGAATCGTGTTATATGGACCCTTCGCCACTGCTATCTACTATTTAGGGACTTCATACTCGAACATCGGCCAAAAAGGTAAGTCAAATGGAAGTCTAGGATTTACATTCCTAATACCTAACCTACATAATTATTTAAACAACAAAATATTATGGGAAACATTTCGCAGAAACCGAGATCGTGACGTGTTGTAAAAGGTAAAGCCATTCAACAAAACGTTTCCATAACGACCAGCGACTACCTATACGCGATAGAATTTTCTAATGGAAACTAGTCAAATGCAACAGTTCGTCAAATTGCGTTGCTAGCACAAAGGTTGTTAGGTAGTACCTATTAAGGTGGCCACTGACGATGCTTCCAACCGTACGAATGGCGTGGTTATATTCCAAAATCTGTCCGTGAATGTTGAAAACGTATGTTATTTCTAGAACAAGTCAAGCTTTTTTGGATGTCTTCATTAAAACGACGTCCGAATAGATACATCGTCAGTGCCCAGCTTTAAGTTTCAACACTGAAAGTGGGCACTGACGATGCACCCAACAGTCCGCATGGCGTGGCCTCATTCCAAAATCTGTCCGTAAATGTTGAAAACTTATGTTAAGGGTAGGTACTGACGATGTATCTATTTGGACGTCATTTTAATGACTACTTCCAAAAAAGCTTGACTTGTTCTTCTTCTTCTTCTTCGTGTCGATGATTCGAGTTTATTATATAATTTTGGACCAAAATGTAGCCACGTCTACAGCACTCTCAGTAGCCTCGCATAGGTCTTTGATTGTGCAGGTGGAATTGCACAGTGAGCAGGTTAAGAGGTGAGGCATCGTCTGTGGGTTGACTCCACAGTCACATTGTGACTCGTCTGTGTATCCCCATCTAACTAAATTTGACCTGCAGCGGCCCATCTGGCTTCGGAGTCGATTCAAGGTTTTCCAGATGGGCCATGGTAGTTGGTGGCCTGCTGGGAGCTCTTCTGCAGGCCCAATGTAGTCAGAAGGGGGAGGGTGTCTTTGTTGCCACAGTTCCTCTCGTGCCTTATTGGGGCTGCTGCCTGTTAATGGTTGTGTTACCTTTAGAAAGCTTTTGCGGCTCTTTAATCTACATCTTGCTTTCCCGATGCCATAGAGAGGATGTCTAAAATCGGTCTCCTGTTTAGATTTTTCAATGGAGCAGGCAATTTCTCTTCTGACTGCCGGAGGGGCTATACCTGCAAGGGGATATAGTGCGGCGAGTGGTGTAGGTTTAAGGCAGCCAGTTATTATTCTACACGTTTCATTAAGGGCTGTATCTACCTCTCGGGCATGTATGGATCGATGCCACACAGGGCATGCAAATTCACCAGCCGAGAAGCAAAGAGCCAAGCCAGATGTCCGGAGTACAGAGGGGGAGGCGCCCCAGGTAGTGGATGTTAAGCGACGCACCAAGTTGTTTCGAGAGCTGACTTTGAGTTTTGTTTTGACACAGTGTCTCTTATAGGTCAGTGATCGGTCTAGTGTTGCTCCTAGGTAAACAGGATTGTCACTGTGCTCAATGTCAACACCACGCCATGTTATATTTAGTTTCCTGGTGGCCTGGTGGTTTCTGAGATGGAATGCACAAGATTGCGTTTTAGATGGGTTTGGTCTCAACGAATTATTATTATAGTATGAACTAAGATTAGACAAAGCCTTTTCAAGATTGGTTTCCACATCTTCGAAGTTTGCCGCCTAAGTAGCCACAGCCAGGTCATCTGCGTAAAGGAATCTTTCTGTGTTGATGGACCATCAACACAATGATCAATGATGGTGCTGGGTTGGTCGTTTGTATAAATGTTAAATAAAATGGGGGCTAGAACACTACCCTGGGGTAAGCCGTTCTTTAAAGTGCGCCATCTGCTTTTGTCAGCATTTAGTTGGACTTGACTAAAAACTGACTTGTTCTAAAAATAACATACGTTTTCAACATTCACGGACAGATTTTGGAATGTGGCCACGCCATTCGGACTATTGGATGCATCGTCAGTGTCACCCTTTAGTCAAGTTTTTTTGGATGTAGTCATTAAAACAGCGTCCGAATGGATGCATCGTCAGTGCCCACCATAAGGCAACGGGAATATTTGGCAGTTACGCTCAAAATACATCAGCATTCGAAAGTTTACAGGGAAAAGCCCCTCGTGAACGATTCGATTCTGTAAAACACTAAAATCTCAGTGCGAAAAATAAGCTTCTACAATACACCAACAGATCTCAGAAACCGATTTTACGACTAATCATTACAGTTTCAACTAACGGCCAAAATTAATATACTATCTATCCTATAGTATTATATTATCTGTGCCACGGTTTACCCTACTAGGGATAGAAATTTGACATACCTAATTTGTATGGAGCTTATGTCAAATTTCTATCTCTAGTAGGGCAAATCGTGGATTATAGATAGGATATAAATTTTGGTCGTAAATGAGTGAGAGTCTATTTCGAATTACAAGCAGTAGGTAGTCGTACACATGACATAGGTACCTTTAGCCACGTACCCACCATATTGTCAGTGGAATCACGTAGTAGCTCTAAAAATTGAACATTGGATTGACGTCAGGATAATAAATGAGAATTTAATGCGATTAACACACACACGACAGTCTGGTGGTGTAAGAAATACACTGGCTAAACGAACGAATGTTTTATGGGTTCTTGTTGAAGATAAAACATAATTGCTACTACACGTATGCTTTTAAGTAGGTAGGTAGGTAGTTACATTTACACAAAAGACAAGCGCCATTGACACGGTCGGACTGGCCGTTGCGTGGGTAGACTGGGTAGCATTAAGTAGATAAAATAGGTAGGTAGGAACGTACCTTCGTAATATTCTCAGTATTATATTGACCGTTATTGAGATACCAAACAGTGCTTTACCAAAAACTTGTTTTACAATAACCAAACCGCTGCACTTACTGTTGTGTTGCATTCAACTCTGAGCATTCAACACAGCAAAAGTTACACCTACTCGTAGGTACCCAGACCCACTCGTTCCTATGTGATTTTCAAGTTCCTGTAATAATTTCTTCTTAGAATGACTCTCTAGAAACTAGTTGATACGGTCAACCAAACGTCAGTCAGCGGTAACACTTGGATTACGAAAACCGCCCGAAGCAGTAAGCTTACGAAATAAAGACGCTGTCAAGGTCGAACTGTTACCACTGACGTGCGGTCGACTATACAACAGGAAGGTATATATGTATAATATAGTCCTCCTAACCGATTTAGGTAACGGCGACCCCAACAAATTATTTCCTAGCATGAGCCCTTACAGCAGCGTTGAGCTCGCTAGACCGAACTTGGTTAAATACCCTATCGCAAGAAAAGCATTATACCTACCTACCTAGTTGTCCCGCAGAATTATCTGTATATTTTCGTCAAGTGTTTCAAGTTAGCAGTGATAGCCTAGTTGGTTGAACGCTTGCCTTCCATGCAGGAGGTTGCGAGTTCGATCCCGGCCCGCACCTCTGACTTTTCGGATTCATGTGCGGATCAGAATTTGATTATGTTTCAAGTTGTTGTTCTTCGATTTTCTGTATCTTTTTATAGATAGTAGGACGCAAAGATGACCTTTGTGAAGTGAGCTCCTCCCAACATTTGGGATCAATAGAGCAAGCTTTCAGATTCTTTTTGAACACATTCTTGTAACGCAGATGCTGACCGCCATGCTTCCGTTTACTTTCTGCTTCTGCCATCTCCGAATAGAAGACAACTTTGGGAAAGCGGTGATCTTCCATGCGAAGGACGTGCCCACACTACCTCAGTTGACGCTGCATCAGCAGAGCTTCCATGCCATTCATTCCGGAGCGACGCAGAACCTCAGTATTAGGCACGCGGTTCTGCCACCTTAGACATTGATCGAATATGGTATGCGTCTAATGCGTTCATTATGTCAGATTTGTAGAGGCACTATGTCTCCTGACCATATAACAGGACAGGAATGATTAGCGCCTTGTACACACTACTTTGTCTCCTGCTTTAAGTCATGGGATTTCCAGACAAGGTCAGTGAGTTGTCCGAAATTGCCAGCGGCGTTTGCAATACGCGATGGTATCTCTAAAGCCAGGGTGTTATCATGCCTGATATTACTCCCAGGATAATTAAAATGTGTCACTTCCTCTAGTGGTTTCCCGCCCAGATTCATTTTTTTAGGAAGGTGTAGGTACCTATCTACGCAGCTACGTTACGCTCGAACGAATAAAAAAGGCGGACGGAATCTCGCTAAACAAAGACTGAAGCACCCACTTCATTTTTTCCTAAGTCCACTATAACTGAAGCACCAACTTCATTTTTTCCTAAGTCCACTATAATTTCGAAAAACGTTACAACATTGCTGATAATGATCTTTTACTATATACCAAATTACGGCCAAAATTAATATCCAATTTATCCACGATTTACCCTACTAGAGATAGAAATTTGACATATTTTGTATGGAGCTTATGTCACATTCCTATCTCTAGTATTATTAATTTTGGCCGTTAAAGTATCATTTTTGTTAAACCATTTTAAGTGCCAATAAATAATTTATTTATTTATTTTATTTATATATGTATTTACAATGATATTATTTGTAGATAGATATTTGTATAAACGAGGTGGATATAGGGTCTATACAATATATATTTGACATAAGCTCTATACAAATTATGTCCTATCTCTAATAGTGTAAATTGTGAATCTTAGATTAGATATTAATTTTGACCGATGGAGGAATAGGGCACCTCCATAGGTTTACATCTCGATGCATTAAAACGTCACAGACATAATTTATCATCTAGATGTTGTGCTAGGTCTGTGTTGTGCATAAAGTCAAGTCAAAAGTGTCAAAATCAAAGCATAAAAACCAAAAACTAAAAGAAAAAGAATGCGTGACTAGAGTTGCACGCATCAACATCCACAGTGAATTTGTTTCGGTAACCGGCTCACGCGTTACTAGGAATCTAATTTAGACAGCGAATTTTGTTCGCTACATCGCATAACTAGTGATTATTTATCGTAATCTCACAAATATATTCATGTAACATTATGCAAACATTAACTGATAAAATTAAAATAAATAGCTGCTTATAGTGAATCACGTGTTGCCACTGCCAGTTGCTAATTAATATACCTACTGAATTTACAAAAAAAATGCTATCATATTAAAGTGTTTTATATTTTTTTATTTCAGTACCTAGTGTCTAACATCCATTTCTAATTTTATTGCCACACAAATACCCACATAATGCATACCTAAATACTTGGAATTGTTTCTTTTATTTGTGAATGTTCGATCAAAACTACTTACATTACATAAACCTAAAAATAATTAGAATTACGTAGAAACGCCTAGCATATACCATTGTATATGCAAATAGCAATATTGTAGATAGCAAATAACTAGATAACTAGTAATTCATATTACTGTCGGTGAATGAATTCTTAGAAGTAGTTAGGAGGCAGAAAACGTCGAGTTTTGTATCACTGTATGTTGCTTTGACGCTCACTCAGCTTATTCTCGTCCACCAACCCCTCCATCATCTATCTGTTCTATCGTCTGCACTGCACCCCACACGGCTGCGCACCGTACTCTTCAGTCTACAGAGTACATTTTTTAGGTTTCCGTACCTCAAAAGGAGAAAACGGAACTTATGGGATCACTTTGTTGTCCGTCTGTCTGTATATCCGTCTGTCAAGAATTTTTATATCAGGAATGGGCAGAAGTATAAAGTTGAAATTAATATCAAATACTAAGGTCGACGGTCCCTAGGATTAAAAAAATTCAAGCGTCTAACGGCCAAAATTAATATCCAATCTATCCACGATTTGCCCTACTAGAGATAGAAATTTGACATATTTTGTATGGAGCTTATGTCATATTCCTATCTCTAGTAGGGCAAATCGTGGATAGATTGGATATTAATTTTGGCTGTTAGTCAACAAAATCAAAGGATATGGCTATTTATGTCACAAATTTTGATACTCGCAAACTCACTCATCAAAACCTATAGGGTACTTCCCGTTGACCTAGAAGCATGAAAGAAGCAAGGTGTCACAGCTCAAAGCACATGTAAAGAAAAATATCTGAAAATCATGAATTTGTGGTTATATCACAGGAATAAACAATTTTTTGCGATTACAAAACTTACATTTGCAATTGGTGAATCGACCGTGATATAGACTGATGTATGGGAGAAGATTTTTGAACAACAGAAAGATAGAAATATATTTATTTTGGTTTGCACAAATCATATACTGTTGTAGCATAAGCACAAAACAGATAATACTCTAAAATAAAAATAAAATCATACAACCATCTATCTATTTTTTCCACTGCAAAGTGAAGTTTGTCCTTCAATTCGAATGCATGTTCGGTGCTTATTTTAAATTAAATGAATGTCAGTCAGTAAGTTGATTATAATGATTATTAATAAAAGTAAAGCAAAAACAGACACGTGTGGTGGTATGTGGTTAAAATGCAAATATGAAAGACATCAACATCCAGTGCTGCACCTTTGGTGAACTTTCATAAATTTCATCAGTTTCTACAGGGTATCAATCAGGTCGATTGGTGATATGGAACCATTAAAAGCGCGACTCCAACTCGCACTTGGCAGGTTTTTTTGTATATACGGCCGCACTCCGCGCGCAGGCGAGTAGCGTCTTTAATCATTAATCTGCGAGTAGCGCTGGGCGCGCTGGCGTAGCGTGGCGTCGCGTCGCGTTGAGTCAGTTCAGTGTTCGGTTGTGATGTGACTGTGAGTTTATGATGAGTCGGTCGTCGGACAACGTGACGCTCTATACCTCACTGCCTCACTCATTCAAATAATTCATTCCGCTTTTAGCGTTGCGCTGAGCTACACATGTTTTTGTAAAACGTTACATTATTTAGTTTTTTTAATCATCCGGAACGACCGGGACTACTCTATTTTCAACTTGCGTCTATGACATCTATGACAGTAACGTTTCTTTTTTTAGTGATTTTTGTTTTCGTGTGTGAGTGCGTGTTTGGAAATACTGGAATTGTTTGTTGTACAAACAATAAAATTCGGAAAAGTGTTTTAATTTTGATTCAAGAAGGAAGTGACTAAAGTTATTTAGTTTTATAACGTGCTGTTTAATACGCGAGTTCACATTTGGATGTGACTGTAGTTATGAGTTTCGTTATTTAAGTGTAACTTTGAGTGAATCGTGGCCTCCGGTCCGCACGTCAGGCAGGAGGAACACGCACCAGCCGCCGTTCTTTGAACAAATGTGCATTAATGAAAGGCGAGAAACAACAATAATTTGTCCTCTAAATATGACATTAGCAGCGAGGTTATATCCGCAAAGTAAGTTGAAGTTGTTTGGTTTTTAGCGGTAAATTATTGCCATAGTGAGTGATGACTGAATATATTATGGTGATTGCGACGCAGTAGCCCGCGAAATTCGAAATTTCTTGCGTTTTTTGCAAAGTAAAGCTCTATTTCATGTATAGTTTTCGGAATATGTTTCGCGATAAAAATCACAATAACTATATCTACTAATACTCATAAAAAACATTTACCTAGCTCTATTTATAAGGGTGGTATGCCACCGGTCAAATTTCTTTGTCCCATCCAATTTATTTAATGATCAGTGTTTTTTTTACATACAAAATTTGATGAAAATCATCCATTTTTTAGGGTTCCATAGTCCTACAAGGAACCCTTATAGTTTCGTCATGTCCGTCCGTCTGTCCGTCTGTCCTAATCCTTTACAGCTTAATAACTTCTACAGTTATAAACATAAGCAAATGAAATTTTGTTGAAAAATGGTTTAGATATAGATCTCAATATTAAAAGAATAAAAAAATCTTGGTAACGTTTTTTAGGGGTGGCGCCCATACATGTGAAATGGGGATGAAAATTTTTTTTTCGCTGCTTCATGTGGGGTATCATTGAATAGGTCTACTAAAATGAAGGTAATGTTTCATACATCACTTTTTTATCAGGTGTACCATCTGCGAAATATAGCCCACCAAAGTGGCTTACAATGTGTGTAAGCCACCCTGCCATTTCCAAACTATGCAACGTAGAAACTTGTAATCTTCCATGTTGATAGACTTTTATAAAAACTCTCTTTTAAAATAATTTCGAGTATAATGTGATTATAATTTTTTGAGTTATAATGAGAAAACTGAAAAATACTTGAGACGTCCTAGTTCATAGGTCATTGACCTTAGATAAAAATGATTTTAGCAAATAATGTTACTTTAGTTACTTTCTATTTAAAAAAATCACAAAATGAAACTTTGTGTTATATTGATAACACAAAGTAACAGCGCCACCTAGCGCTAAATTTACTCATATGACACACACTTCTTAAATTCAGCGCTAGGTGGCGCTGTTTGCAAAAACTAAAATAGCAATGATTAATATTCGATTTGATTCGTTTGTAATTAGACCTACTTAAGGAACCCTATAATACTGAGCATGGCCCGACATGCTCTTGGGTGGTTTTTTTTCATCAAAGTCACATTGGACAAAGAAATTTGATGAGTGGCATACCACCCTAAGCTATATTTGCTCAATAATCAATAATTTGAAAGAACTTTGCTCTGTAATCAGACATAATAATTGTATTTTTAACCCATCAACAGGTGTGAAGCTACCGGCTGTGCGAAACACCCAAAAATTGTGTCCATTAGCTGTTTAAAAAAAAATATCACAAGAAAATAATGTTATGTCCATAAATACAGACATCATACAAAACTCATGAAGGATTCCAAGTGTAATATTTATGTGTGGCTCTAACAGTGTTTGATTAGCATAATTCACACACAGCCTCCTTATCAGTATTCTGTATCTAAAAATAGTGTGATAAAAGAGCAAACATGTGTGTGTGGCCAGTGATAACAGCAGCAAAGAGATTCATAGGAAAAATCCATATTTACATAGTGTATATACTTTATATGATAATACACTGATTTGAAGGCACTTGAATGAATTATTACATGTAATTTTGCCATTTTATTTAAATTGTTCACAGTCGAAAGTTGTTTTTATTTTGTGTCATGTTGTTTTTATACAGCCTGCTTTGAATTTCAAAATGTTTCATTCTATTGTTAAATAAGTTTATTGAGACATATTTCTATTACGTAATAGCAAAATAGGCTTCATCATAATACAAAAAAATTACACAATATTTTTATCAAACAAAAGTAGGTAGGCTTACATTGATTTTCTTGCTTGCCCAACTATCTCAATTTTTTTGCAATTTTCATAGAATTTACAAGAATGTCTAGACTGTAATTCATAACATAACAGATTAACTAGATTGCAATCAGTTCTTAATCACTATTTTACTCATTCATCTTTGGTAAATGTTATGAAACATTTAATAAAAAAAAAAAATTAAGGTTTTTTACTGAACTATAAAGTACAGCGACCATACACCCCATAGACTCCGCATAACATATACATATATACAATATATGAAATTTCACTATGTAGGTGCCACTATTCGCCACTTGAAATCTTTAAATCGGTTTCGACCACTTACATGAGCCGTCAAAACGGCCGCGTTAGTGATTAGCCAATAGCCCTCTTGGTAAGGCCAATCGGATTGCAGTACCCCGCCGTTATTATACGTATTATATTCAACATTAGGCGTCTATTGGGCTGTATAGTCCTTGATAAAGTATAATCACATGTTAGCTATCTAATAGGTATATTTGTATGCAAATAATCTGAATAAATTATAAAATGATTTCTAAAGTTTTAGTGTAGGTGGTGTACATAAATTATTAAATAAATGATAATAAATGACTTACACTATGAAGAGCAGTTTGTAAATCAAAGTCACATTACACAACTTTCCCATAACTGTATGTATTTAACTAACCTCACAAATATTCTAAACATATTTCTCATTCTTTCCAGATGCATGTGTGGAAGTGGCGGTGCCGCTAAGAAGCTGGTCAACGGGAGTAGCGTGCTGCCCCAACTGCAGGCACGAGTTGCGCGTGTCGTTATCCCCCAGCGCGGGCAAGTGCCATGCCACGCCACACACGCCGCCCCCATTCACGGTCCAGCCGACGTACTTGCCACACTCCCCCATCACAACACCGACATCACCCCTCATACCCTCACCATACAACGATGAGCTGAGACGGCTAGCAGACACCCTGAGGGCGTTAAGGCTATCAGGCTGGTACTACGGCAGTTTGGATTGGCTGGTGTGTATTTTTCATGTATGCTAGTGCCATCTCTTAGTATTATTGCGAACTAATTTTCATATTTTTATGAAATCTTTAATTACAGAACATAATCGAAGTCTAATTAAATAACTACAAAACTGGGAAAAATAACATTGATTCAATTTGCTACAGGGTAAAAAGTAAAGTTTATGAGCAGATTTAATATCACAAACCAGTTTAGTTGATACTTCAGTTTTCCTTAGAAATTATGTATGATAATTGCTTAGACATTTATGATATTTAAATGATTGATACTTGATTGACTGCCGGATTTATACTACTGGCAAAAACGAAAGGAGGCCTATACCCAGCAGTGGGTGATACCGGGTTAGAATGATATTGATGATGATTAGCCTATGCCCACGGCTTCACTCACATGGTAATTATGAAAAATATAAAAAGTATTCTATATTTTAGTTCAAGATATTTTATTATTTTATAAATATTGCTATTTATTACTGCTTAAAATAAACTATTAATTTTTATGAATCAAAGCTACCTATACACAGTAATCACATATTTCTTAGTATTTGATTGATAATAGTCATGGCACACATGGTCAGAAGGATGGTCAATGACCATCACTGAATCATATCAGTAGAAAAATGGCGAATGACATGTGATGGCTTTCATTAATAATTATATATTATTAATAAGTATTTACGACGACGTTTTTTTTGACGACGTCTGTGGTTTATGGGTTCGATTCCCACAGGACACAAATATTTATGTGATTAACTTAAGTGTTTGTGTTGGTCTGGGTGTTTCTTATGTACCATAAGTATGTATTTACAAAAAAAAGTATATTATAAGTATTATATCCATTGTCTAGTACCCACAGTACAAGCTCTGCTTAGTTTGAGACTAGATGGTGCTGTGTAAAAGTGTCCCAAATTTTTTTATTTTTTTATTTGACGACGTCTGTGGTCGGACTGCTGATCACGAGGTCGTGGGTTCGATTCCCACAGTGACACAAATATTTGTGTGATGAAAATAAGTGTTTGTGTTGGTCTGGGTGTTTCGTAGATACAAAAAAAATTAATATTTAAAGTATTATATCCATTGTCTAGTACCCATAGCATACGCTCTGCTTAGTTTGGGACTAGATGGTACTGTGTAAAAATGTCCCAAGAATATTTATAAAAAAAAAAAAAAAAATATATAAGTATAAGAAAAATATTTATAAAAATATTTGTTATAGCTATTGTTATTAAAAACTAAAGTTCTTGTTTGTTTCTTTACAGGGTGCCAGAACAGTTTTAAAAGATGCGAGCGTAGGCGCGTTCGTTATTCGGGATTCTGGCGATAGGAACTTCATATTCTCATTATCAGTACAGACTGAGCGAGGCCCCACATCCGTGAGGCTACACTACGAACAAGGTTTCTTTAGGTAAGCCATTGAATTTAGTGTAATAAAAATATAGTTTTTAAATCTGTACCTACCTACATCATCATCAACTCAGCCCATCACAGTCCACTGCTGGACATAGGCCTTTCCCAAGTTGCGCCACAACACTCGGTCCCTCTGCCTTCCGCATCCAGTCCCCCCAGCTACGTTCTTCAGGTCGTTGGTCCGCCTGGTTGGGGCGCCCTACGCTGCGTTACCTACCTACATAGTATGTACTAATTTATATGAAGAAACTAAGAAATCAAACCAACACTTATAAAACGAGACTTTCATGAATCTTCATTATCACCAAGTTTTTTTTTATAACTTCTTCAAACGCGTTGACCTGTAAGATATTTTTTGCGATATTATAATGATATTTTGTGCAAGCATGGACCTCTAATGCAGTTCTTGGTATTTATTATTGAGTTAGACATTGGTGCTGATTTGGTTGTTTACGAACTATTTTATTGAACTATGTCTGTTGTCTAGTGGTTCGATTGTCCGACTGCTGATCACGAAGTCGTGGGTTCGATTCTCACAGGACACAAATGTTTATGTAATGAACTTAAGACGCTGACAACAGCCAAACACCCCAAATAGGCTTCTTTTAAAAACATTTTTAGCTGTATTTATTCAGTTTGTGGCAGTGAAAAAAAAAATGTTAATCTTAATCGTGTTTTCTAAAACTGTATTGGGCCCAAAACACGTTTTCTTGAAGTTTTCTCGATAGGAAATAATTGTAAACTAACCTCTTAAAACATGATTTAAAGCAAACAATCTCTATTATTTACCAAATATTATAAATGAAATTAAGAAAACATTTAAGAAAGACAATATAATCTAAAACACTGTTGTTTCTGTTTTTCAAATAAGCTTTTAGTTTTTTATTTAAAAAAAAATTTGTTAATTTTCATTCAAGTTGAGCGACGCACACGACGTCCCTCCGCTCGTTGCCTCTCTTTCTGTTCTGTACAAAACGACAGTGACCGCAGAGGTCGATTTTTTAGGTGTTGTCAGCGTCTTAAGTGTTTGTTTTGGTCTGGGTGTTTCTTTTGTATTATAAGAAGAATGGAAATATTTACAAAAAAAACCCATTGTACTGGCTCTACTTAGTTTGGGACTAGATGGTGCTGTGCAAAATGTCCCAAAATAAAAAATAAAATTATATTCAAACTATCACTCTCTTTTAATAATAGAAGATACAAGAAAGGGATGGCAACAATGTTAGTGTTGTCAAATTAGTTTACGTGTTATAGTTCTTCGTATTTTAGTTTAGTTAGCACATTCCATGATCACAACTACATTTGTATGGAAATTTTTATTCAGACTAATTTGACAGCACTGAAATTATTGCCATCCCTATCTTGTATCTACTATTATCTACCATTACTAAAAGAAGGCCATAGTTTAAAATAAGTTTAGTTTGTGAACAAAATAATTAAAACTAGTGCAGTGTACACTCGACCAAACAGAATCATGACCCACCATAAGCTTAATTTTCTAAAAACATCTAATACAGTTAGGTCGAATTTCGCTTAAAGAAATTTCATACGAATTATCGGCTGAGTGGGTCATGATTCCGATTTGTTGATTGTACATGGACGAATAAAAAAGGCGGACGGAATCTCGCTAAACAATAAGTGAAGCACCCATAGTAAGACGGCTCGCTTAAAAGTACGGGCTGGCACGCACTCATTCACACCCATTGTAAGACAAAAAGACGCGATTACGAAACAAATCTCGTGTGACGGTAGTTATTGTCATAGTGTCACAAACAAAATAAAAAAAATATTAAAATGCTGTCGTAATTATAGTGGGTTTATTTTGGGAGATTCCGTCCGCCTTCTTTTATTTGTCCGAGGTAGTATACAATATAATTGACATCATTACTAATATGTAGTTAGGTACTATACATAACATACATAACCAGCCCATTACTGTCCCACTGCTGGGCACGGGCCTCTTCTCAGTACGAGAAGGCTAAGGCCTTAAGGGTTAGGTACTGAAAATGGGAAAGTCGTATTGATGAGTTGGTATTCAATGAACAAATTAATGATTTAACCACGTCACGTTTATATTGGTAATTCATATTTAATTAATGTATAATAAGAATAGAAACAGTCATTAGGTCAAGCTAAAGTATTTCGTTCTTCTGCCTAACTACTGTATTGTTACGTCATAATTGTGTCATACTACGTCACAAGTTCACAGTAATTCGGTTGCGATGCTACTTTGTGCTACTGTTGACTCAGCGTGCACTCGCGGTTTTCCTTAATTTTATTGTCACGTTTTTTATCGGACCTTTTTTGACAATTTGTTCTGCTAACCATGAAATTTAAAATCAATGCTTACTTTTTCAGTCTTCATTTCGCAAATAGTGGCTCTCTCGATTAAAGATCTCTTGATCTCAATTCCAGTGTCACAATTAATTGATTATCGGCCAAAATGAATAACCAATCTATCCACGATTTGCCCTACTAGAGATAGAAATTTGACATAAGCTCCATACAAAATATGTCAAATTTCTATCTCTAGTAGGGCAAATCGTGGATAGATGGGATATTAATCTAAGCCGTATGTCTGTGCAAATTAAAATCTATTGTTAAGTAATGTTTTTGACCTTACAAGGACAAATAAACATTCTTATTGCGTAAAGCAGTGATAGCCTAGCGGTTGCACACTTGCCTTCCATGTTAAACGGTCTGGGTTCAAGCTCCGAACCCGGCCCGCACCTCTGACATTTCGGATTCTTGTGGGGATCAAAATGTTATTATAACTTGCTTTAACAGTGAAGGAAAACATCGTTAGGAAACCTACAGTTCTATTCTCAAACGTCCGAAATGCTTCCGTAACCGAAGTGAACGTTGATCGGCAAACAAAACGATTAGACAACCGAACGATTCGGCAACGCTATTCATAGTTCTTTATAATTTTCATATCGATTGCTTTCCGACAGCAAATGGATCTCGGAGTACCTCTCGGAAGAGTTACTGTAAATTGACGCCTTTGATTCGTCTAGAACTGTCAAAGTTTTCGATTTATGACTATCGAATCGCTCAATAAATTTCCTCTCCGATTCGAAATAGGTATTTTCGGACGGTTGTCTGCTCTATAAAGATCTTGATGCTGTGTGTAACCCATAGTAGGCTAGCGTGGTGAACTAAGGCCTGAATCCTTGTCAAGCTAAAAAGAGGCCCATGCCCAGCAGTGGGACAATAAAGGGCAGGTTATGTGTTTATGTAAGGAAACGTAATAAGTTTTGAAATTCTAATAGTAGTGTTAGGAATCGGTGGAATAAAATGGCAACACTGCGCTATGACGACCCACCAAAGTCGGCCATATTGAAAGTCAGCGGTTGGATTGGACTAAACGGTATTATATTATCTTTGGATTGGACTTTGGAGCAGGGAGCGCGCACTTAGCAAGACAGACGTCCTGTAACCCGATATGACTTGTCCTTTTATTTTGTAATACTATGGATGTTATAGCTTACTAATACTTAATCTAAAAATACAGGGCTCTCATGGTTGGTTTTGAGAGTCTTAATGTGACTATTATTGAACATACCCGCCTAGCCTTTGATTAGCAGATATTAGTTCTAACTGTAAAACTATGGTCACTTCTATTCAATTCAATTCCATAACCCCCGAGTGTTCTCCGGACCACCGTTGGTCCATAATGTTTCGTACAAAATGCAAGTTGGAACCACCATAAGCCACCATAACCACCGAGCCATAAGCGATGACGCCCATCCATTCAACAAAAAATGCATTTTTTTGACCCAAACACTTGAATAAATGTGTCTGTTGCTAATAGTAGTTTTTGTTTCCAGGTTAGACTGCGACCGGCCCCTGGCGAGGTACATGCCGCGGTTCCGCTGCGTGGTGGAGCTAGTTCAACATTACGCGCGGGTGGGTGAGCGCGGCGCTGCTGGCACGGTGTGGGTGGACCGCGAGGGCTGCCCGCACTCACCGGTCATGCTCAAGGCACCGCTGCGTAGGAGCCCACCCTCCCTGCTGCACGCGGCTCGGCTCGCCGTACACAAGGCCCTCGACTCCAACCCTCTCACGCCAAAACTGTGGTGCGCACCCAAACACAGGCTTCTTCCCCTACCCTCCACGTTAATAGACTATCTCGGAGAATATCCCTACTCGATCTAACACTCGGAATAATTTAATGTATCTTAGTTATTTATTTAGTTTTTTTTTTTGTAAGCTGTGATAGCTTAGCGATTGAGTGCTTGCCTTCCATGCAGGAGGGTCTGAGTTTGAACCCAGCCCGCACCACTGACTTCTCGAATTCATGTGTGGGTCATTTGATTATCACTTTGCTTTAACGGTGAAGGAAAACATTCTGAGGAAACCTGCACACCTGAGAGTGCTACATACAGTTCTCAATGGTGTGTGTAGTCTGCCAACCCGCACTAGGCCAGTGTGGTGGACTACAGCCTCAACCTTCTCATTCCGAGAAGAGGCCCGTGCCCAGCAGTGGAACAGTAAAGGGCTGATGATGATGATTTATTGAGTCCAATCTGAGCGATGTCTAGTGAAGATATTAGTTTATTAGGGAAATGATTGTGAGTGATCATTACTCCAACTGATTGTGGTTTGATTCCTATGATTGGGTGGCGGACGGGTCGACGTACTGAGCTGCTAGATTCCTAAGGTAGACTTCGAGTTTGCATTATCATAATATTATAATCTTATTTGTACAAATTAATATGCATTGTAATGGTCTAGTACAGGTTGCTAGAAAGGGCCGGATCCTTTAAATACCGACTAACAAAATAATTTATGAATAGTTAAATTAATAACGTTAACTGTATTATTTGTAAGTATTGAATATGGGACTCAACTATGGTATTTAGTGAAATGTTTAAAGCAGATTATTTTTATTAAGCCAATTTTGTGTCTGTATATAAAGATGTTTTGAGAAAATAACGCAAGACTGATTGATTCCTTGAACTTCAAATATTTTCGTGTAATGGTTGCCTGTATACTTTTCTGTTGTTTGTACGTAATTAGCTCCATCATATGATACAATACACGGGTGGCGTCGCCCGCTACTTGAATTGCATTGACTAACGATCCCACGCTGATATTATTATTGTAGCAAATGGTTCACTAATGCCTGATCTTGTCCATCGTCTGAAGAAGTCATCACATTATAATAGAGCTATATTTTTATTTATTTATTCTTGGTTAAGTTAGGATAATGCATCAACTTACATTATATTTAGTTTTTTCTTGTTCCTATACACGGTTGGCTTTTAGCCACGCATCATTCTACTCGCCACGGTTGCGGCACCCACACATTGAGCGTAGTTATAAAACAAAGTGCCATCAAAACATTTAAAAACCATATTGAGAATTTTTTGGTCATATTTAATTCAAATGGAAGTATTTTTGAGGCTGAACATGTACATAATTCTTGTTTTGTTTTCTATTTATTTCCTTATTTTGATAAGCAATGAAAAAAATATGAATATACAATCGACACAGGTTGTAAACCATGTAATGGTTTTGGTGTATCATAAATGTGACTTGTGTGTGCGAAATTTAATAAAATTGAGCTAAATCGACTAAACTCTAAAGATACACAATGGAGATGATTCTCTTGTACACCACACTAAACTAACTTAGTCTCACTATGTCTCATTCTAACAAAAGTTATTAGAAAAGTAGGTATAGATTTTAAAATTACACTTTCAACGTGAATTTAGTTGCCATCTTTATAGGTCAAGAAAGGTCAAGACTATTTTTCCATAAATTACAAGGGTATAGACTAATTTAACAGCTCTAAATATTTTCTGTCCTTTTTTAATGATGTTTGTATGAAAGAGATATAGTGTGTTTAAAATTAGTTTAGTGCTGTGTACTTGAGAATCGGCCCCAAAAATGTAGATATGATTTTATTGAAGTTTGCACATTCAATGTAGTTTGTAGCTTGCGGTGGCAGGTTCGGCTAGTGACGTTCAGTAATATAGGATAAATCATTTGTACCTTGAATAATCTCAATTAGAGTAAACATAAGCTTCACACTAAATATATGTTTTATTAGAAAAATACGCGTTATTATATTAATTGAACTAAATGAGCCTCAAAATTATTTTAAATAACTTGTAGTCTTCGTGTTGAATATAATTGTTTACTTTCAAACGAAGTTATTTTTGTATCATTTTGTAAGAGGAAAGCACCAATTAAATAAGTGTGACATAATAGAGAGTACTTGTGTTAAATGTTTGTAGACTAATGTATTGAAAGAACTGCAAATAATTTATATACAAAAACAAAATATACATTCTGCCTATAACTTTGCTTTTTATTTAGAAAATACCCAGCTCCTGTATACATTTCTTTATTTCAGGTATTGTATTTCCAAGTGTAATTCTGTAACGTAGTGATTTTTTCTCTGTGATCGAGCATAAATTTTTTTGGTGGAATTTATTTCAAACCAATTACTACACAACCGAGCCAACTAGACCTCCGACTCTAACTGGAATCACAGATTACTAGTACCTAGGGAATGCGGTTCACCCTCCAGCTTACAGTGAGTACTTCTCAGTAGGTACCATCAAAACACTGTTGGTCTGAGCATCAAAAGTACTCTGTGGGTAGGTACAGTCGACTGCATGACAGTGGTAACACTTCAATTCGTAAACCGCCCTTACTGCTTACGAAATAAAGATGCTGCTAATGTCAAAGTGTTACCACCGATGTGCGGTCGACCGTACCATCTTTGAAAAGTACCATTCATTTCGCCCAAAGACAAAGACCAACAATACGCTCGCCCGCTAAGCTTTCCCCTCGAACCAAGCAGCGGTCAGATGACTCTTCTGAAAACCCTGAAAATACCAAGTATCTCATACTTTTACGATATTTTATCGTTTGGTACGATAATTCGTAGTGATTATATCTTAGATTATAAGTCGTAGGTCTGTGGATTATATTATCTTTGCGCTATTTCACTTCGACGAGTCTGGCAACCCTGATATTATCTATGGATTAAATCAGTGTTGCCATATGCATCATAATTACCTCAAATTTGCCGTAATTTTGGCTTTTAGTCTTTTAATAATAATAATTATTGACGAATTGCATTATAAAGACATGCCAAGATTGTTTACTAATCATGTGTCGTGTAATCATGTGTAAATAAATAGTGTAAATTGTTACTGTATTATCTAATGAATAATGCTCATAAAAAACACTAACAAACCTCGATAATCGACAATTATTATTTGAGAGTAAATTAATAATATGGAGTATATAGAGCTACATTCTGTTTTTTCTTACTTGTCTTATTTAGTAAACAATCTTGGCAATAAACTTGGCATGTCTTTTTAATGCAATTCGTCAATAATTATTATTAAAACATAATGTTAATAATTTCACACACAATCATTTTTTTACCTTCATTTCTTATATTTGACAAAAAATATTAGTAATTTTTACATTTCACACTACATTGAGCTACATGACAGGTAAATAATATTAGGTATAAGTAGTAGGTACCTATTACATAAGAAACAATTGGCTTGTGGATTCCATGCTAGGACAAGCCTCGTGGAATCCTAGGACATCAAAATTACATTACATGTGCAGAACTAGTAATTATATTTTATCAGTAGAATATGTTTGAATAAAAAGACATGCCAAGATTATTTATTAAATAAGACAAGAGAGAAAAAACAGACTAGGTTGTTTTTACTACTACTACTACTACTACCTTATTATAATATTGTGATTATTCACGAAAATTATTCCAGTCAATATACAACGTGAAATAGAGCTACAACTTGCAAAAAAATTAATATAAATTAATTATAAATCTACCGTATTTCCGTAAATAGTAATACCATATTTCTAGTAATTTTGACCAAGTGTGCACGACATTTTCCTTTTTCAATCTGGCAACACTGCCGTGTCAGGCCTATCTCTTGTATCTCACGAAACATAGTTTTGAGATATCACCGTTTGAAGTTTTTTACAGATAATTGCGATTATCTTAAATGTTTCAAAACTTTCGGGAAATATTTTTACATAATTGTTTGTATTAAAGTCTGAGGAAAACCGGGCAATTTATAGATTTTTGAAAACTTCGAAATTTTCAGAGTTATTAGCTATAACAGAGATAGGCGTAACAAGCTCTCTATACATTGGTTGTTACGCGGTGCTCTGTATCTTAAGATACGTGACTTAGCCGCAACAAGTGTAATATGGAATGTTTTGCTAAACACAGGTATCTTCAAATAAAGTTTGTCTGACAGATTATTTAATATTAAATTAAATTAGTTTATAAAGGAATAGAAAAAATAGTACTCATCTAAACAAATGAATAATGACTTATGACTTATCTAGTAAAAACTCAAATTTTCAAATGCATTTAAATAACCTTTTTAATGAGTCAAAAAGTAAAACGAAAAATCAGACTTCTTCTAACCAAGATTCGATAACTTTTAAAACAAATTAACTTCATAACTAACATAAAAATTGGAATGAGAACTTGGTATTATCAAAATTATTTTAGATACAAAAAAAACTAAATCCTAGATATGTAAGATCTTATCTAAATCTATATCTGCATCTAAGTCTGCTAGTAAAACGAAAACTCAGACTTCTTCTAACCAAGATTCGATAACTTTTAAAACAAATTAACTTCATAACTAACATAAAAATTGGAATGAGAACTTGGTATTATCAAAATTATTTTAGATACAAAAAAAACTAAATCCTAGATATGTAAGATCTTATCTAAATCTATATCTGCATCTAAGTCTGCTTTCTTTCTTGCACTTACACTCCTTCGCCTTAATTCCCGGGGTACTTCTTTTTTACCTAAGTCCAACACACTTTTGCAATACACTTGCAAATCTTTGAATTATTTTTCAGTGTATGATTTCTTGGCGATTATGTAAGTTGAGCATCTTCAAAATTCAACTATTCTTAATGCCTAAATACGTGGATTGAAAAGTTCGCGGTCTTATATAAAAATAATAATGCAATCGAAATGCTTTTGATCTCATTATAATCGTCAACCCTTCAAATGATTTTACGCTTTTCTTTGTTTTATTACTTTTGCTTCCAGACTTAGAAGGATTTAATCAGAGCCAGGTGATAAATTTCTTGCATCCGAATAAAATATATCTCAACAATGCACTGTCAGTACGTGTCCGTTTTAAAATTTGTCCAAAATAGCACAAAACTACATAGTGACGGAATAAGGAGAATCTATTGCATCCGATGCTGTAGTTCAGATCAGTTAGCTGAATTAAATCCCAGTAGACAGAGCGTTGAATATGTCCTCTACTGTAAATAGCCTACAACTTCCACTATAGCACATAACACCGAAAACATATTGAATCTGATAGTAGGAAATCAATAATAAAATATTAAAGAGATAGCTAGGTAATAGATGTTTTTTAAAAGTGATAAGGAAGCAATATGTATGTACCTACCTACTTAAACTCATTTTGTTAAACCATTTTTAGTGCCAATAAAAAGAATTTATTATTATTATTATTAATATTTGCCATAAATTCTGATTTCCCAGGGTATCTAAGAGAAAGATACCGATGCCTTTTTGAGTCGAACAAAAACACAACCGGCTAAGCACTTCACGCAAATTTTTATTTCGTTTGATGCCGATATATAAGAAATTTTACGCAAATTAGTTGTGATAAATGAAACTAGGGTCCAGCTAAGACAACAGAATAGTAAGACCAAAAAATACTAAAAGTATAGACCACAACTACTAGCCTCGAAGCAACATAAGGTGATTATTTTGAAAATAAGGTAATGGTGGCAGTTTTTTGGGTCTAAGTCGACTGCTGATTAAAGGGTATCGTCATAAACTGCATTTATAACTGCACTTTTTTATACAAATTTTGTAGTTATTGAATAAACGTCAAACAGTAAAAATTACCAACGAAGTTACTAAAAACTGTTTTGTTTTATCTAAGTACAATTCGAGCGTTCTGAAATTATCTGAAACTCTGAAACCATGACTGAAATCCATAATTTAAGGTGCCAGTTGGCTTTTCATTGCCTTGTTTAGGACCTATTTACTTCAATTTCCTGTGTAATAAAATAATAATTGATTAACACACATTTTCATAAAATAACCAGTGGAAAACCAACCACAGACAGTGCGTATTTTGAAGGCTTTTGAAAATTATTTTAAAGTACGTACACTTTTCAAAAACCCGGTAAATGAGATATATCAAGCTGATATACTAACCAACAAAAATAGGTTTGTGAACATTACTCCTGCATATTCGACCGCGATTTTTTAAATCCACCTATTGATTTCAGAAAGGTAGTTATTTTTCTTCAGCTGGTCCATAAATAATATCATGTTGCCGTGGGCTATTACTTTTAGAACCATGTTTGTTAATGAAGCTCTCATAATATCCACATCATCATCAGTTAATACGCGCACTACAGTCACGGATAAATATTGTATCTAGTAGTTAGCAGAGTTAGGATTTGCTCGATGCACTCGCAACTTATCACGCGTAATTGATGTAACTTAAGATACAGCATTTTACCATAACTAACAATGGCAAAATCATAGTTTCAAGAGTTAGGTGATAGGCAATTGTGACTAATTGGTAATAGTTAATTAAAATATTATTTTACTGGGTGATAGAGGATCATGAAAAAATACGATTTAGACCTGTTACGCGTAACTCATGTATCTTAAGATAACAGACCTGCGAGTGACACGGCAGAACACTTTATTCAAAATTAAAAAGTTTTGCCAGAAGGTTACTTTTGTTACCTTTTTGTAACTTTTACCCCCGTCAGGTTACTTTCAGGTTACACGACTCAAAAGGTAATTTTAGGGTAACATTTCCAAATTGTGCAATGTTGCCATTCTAACACGCAAAAGCAGAACTATTACTACAGCAAGTTTGTTCAAGCACAGTCCAAGGAGGTTCAAATGTCACAGCTGAAATCTGCTTTTTAAACGTGCTAAAATGATGTGATATTTTTCAAACGCTCTAGTTTTAGTACGCTTGCTTCTGTACTACATACTTCGTAACATTGTCTTACATTTCCTAAATATCTAAGCGTTCTGTGCTTTATAATTTACTCAAAATACTCAACATACTGCTGTCATTTTATTATTTTTAACGCATTTATGCATGCGAAACCCGTACAAAAAAAGCGGATGTTAATTTCGATACCAAGAGCAGTGTTCACAATACCTTAGTGGCTAAAGCACTGGCGTATTGAGCTAGGTGTCGCAGGTTCGAGTCCTGCTCGTGAGCGATTATTTCTTTCCACAATTTAAATCGTTATACTTCTGTCAAGTAAAAATCCCTCAATTATTTAAAAGAGCATTAGAATAACTAATTTCTGCAAAAAAATATTAAAAGTAAATTTCTTGATAAAACGTACTACAAATACTACAATTTAGAAAATAAAGATTATTCTATTCTTTATTCTTGAAAAACGTTACTTTTTGATTACTGACAGGTAATTTTTGACAAGAGCGCGCTGGCAACACTGAATTATATTGTCTTTGGCAGGTTGGCGGGAAAATTCGTAAAGATCGTGTTGTAGATTTTTTATTATTTTCCAAAATTTGTGTTTCTTCGAGTGTTAATGTGTAATAATGGTGGATTATTAAATGTTAAGTGCTCGTTAACGTGTACAAGTGTGGATAAATGTTACAAAGTTGAAAAACATGACTTTCGTATTATCTCATCATCCCCTCAGAAACCTAGTAAAGTTTCCATCACTTTACTAGGATATAAGTATAAGTACAATGTTAATATCACAGAGTACTGTAATATATATGAACGTTAATATGTTCAATGATTACGACTGAAGGACATGTATCCATGGTCATGAAAAATTAAAAAAAAAAAATTGTCTTTGGCAATCGAAAAAACTAGTTTTGCGTTATTGTTTTTAATTTATTTTATTGATTGAATTGAACTTGTGTATTCATAAAAAAACCTATTTGTCTAAGGAAATAGGTACAATGTGAAATGCAGTAATTTTTGATCTACGCCATGTCAGCTAATGGGAACGGTGGCTTCTATGCTCCGCTGAAACAAATCCTGTCCGACTCGGAATCCGAGGAAGACCAGAAGCTCGAAAATGCTATGCACATCAAAGGTACGGACAGTTGCAACAACTTGGACTTCAATAGTGGTTTACAATCATCAAAAAACTACAGTATAAGCGACATGGACGAGTTCAATACCAACGTTAACACTGTGGAAAGCACAATGGATAACGTAAGCTTCCTGCAATCGGATATATCGACGAAGATGTCTTTCCCGCGCCGGTGCGCGTTCATCGCTTCGATACTTATGTGCATATTCACCGTGGTGATATTTCTGTGGGGCATACCTTGCTCCGAGGTCGGCAGCTGTGCTGCTAACGAATGGCAAGACCGAACGACGAGCTGGGAACTGCCTTACAACGAAATGGAACTCTCTGGGGCTGTGCAAGTCGTCGACGGTGCGATACCCAACACAAAGAATTTAATATTCATATACCGAGGCAATCACATGAGACAAGAACCTACAAGCAGCAGTGTTAATGTGAATGGGGTAGTCTTAATTGTAGGAAATTCTGGCAAAGTTGGCTGGTTTACCAGAGAGAGTAGAATACCAACAGATATCAATTGTCATCTACTTGATGTGAACAGAGATAAGCAAAAGGACTGTATAGTGTCAGGTACAGAAGGATTACTAGCTGCCTTAGACTCAGTATCTGGAACATATTACTGGCACATACACAAGCAAGGCAAAGACTTGAGTAAAATAGCAGCAATAGACTTCCCTGTCATGGTGAAAGACATGAATGACGATAAAGTAAATGATCTACTGACTGCAGCCACTGTGTATCCAAGTACAAATCATAACTCTTTACTAATGATATCTGGTGCAACAGGGCTGATTATGGCAGAACCAATACATATAGACGATTGTCTTTCAGTTAAACTTCTATCAGAAATGGACACAGTCACTTACATATGTAAGAATGGCACAACTGAGGCTGTGAGACTAATATCGTTTTCAGTTCTAAAGAAAATGCTGAAAAAGGATCATCCTACAAATCACGCACAGCCTCCACCAACAGTCCTGAAAAGAGTCAATGTGAGCATGAAAAAGAATATTGGTAATACCATAGAGACTTTCACAAATGGCCCAGGTAAACTAAAAGTAGAAAATTCAGGTGAATGCCCAAATACTTGCCGGGTGTATCTAAAACTAATGTTAGAAAGAAATGGTACAACTAATGTCAGTTGGGAGTACACAGCCAACAATGTTTACGCTATGAGGCCCAGCTCATTTGCTTTTGCAAACTCTATAAGAGGGTTTGTGTTAAAATTATGACAGTGGAACAGTGCACACCTGGCAAAGGGTGCACTCAAAATTGATGAAGTCAAATACAATGTTCAAAATCAAAGTCCAAAGAACATTAATGACATGTTCTATCGGTCCACTATAGATGTCGCTTCAATATCAGCTTTCATCAAATATACTAACTTTACAGTTCATGATATCTCTGAGAGGATAGTTTTGGTATTATTTGACAAGCAGCAGACTCACAATGTGAACATTAGTCAGACAGATATTGTGCAGATATGTGCACGAGGGCCAATAGAGAGCAAAACACCACTGCCCATGTGTCAGCCTGACCTGGAATACCAAGAGAAGTCATTGATGATAGCAGATTTAGATGGAGATCAGTCCCATGAATTAATATCTTACTACAGTACCTTTGTGGCTCCAGAGTACTCACCAAAAAGTTTGAATCCATATGAGAACTGGAGCCTTACCTCCCTAGTAAGGGTAATTCGTTTAGAGTCTGAATTACCAAAGCTGTTTATTACTGATGTTTAAAGTTACAACAATATAATCATCTTGCTTTACAATGTATTCTGTTGGAAAATACGGTTTCAATTTGCCAAATATAATGCTGGTTTGCTGTACATGTAGCCTGGGTAGCTAGCAATAAGGCGTCTAGTCATTCATCTTGTATTTATATCCACTAATATAGTATCAAAGGAAATTATTCAGGTTTATTAGACAACTAAAACCAAAAAAAAGATAAATTTTGCATAAGGTTGATTGTTAACCCTTTCAACGGCACGGCGTCGTAAAGGTTATCGTGTCCTCAGCGCCACGTCTTTTATAGAAGACAAATATTGTATGGACAGTAGTACACAGTTATAAAGTCGTGGTGCTGAGGGCATGAAATCATTTGTCTTCTATGTCATTGGCAGTGAAAATGTTAAAACTTATGGTTTAGGCGAAATACAGTATTGGGAGCACCTCTCAACATTTGAAGGTAGTGCAGAATTATTCAGGTTTTCCTTGACATAGTACCTATTCTTCATGTAACTAATTAAGATATGCATGTAGTTTTACAATCGTTTTCGCCTGGAGTGTTCAATGTTTATTATAACCATTATTATTAATTGTAACATTAAGTATTTCACGTATTAATATTTGATTATTTCTAGTCTTATAAGAATTAGGTAGTATCTATAATTATTATTATGAATGTATACCAAATAGTAAGGTTGAATTAGCTCTTTTTCTAGGAGCCCCCTATGGGTAATGTGTGGTCTGAAGTTTGTATTGGTTTTCCATAGCATGTTCAAAAATTCAAGTATTATTCGAATTTATATTACAAGTTCGGCATTGTTTATTGTTACTTTTAAAAGTACCAAGTAACTTAAATTTCATCCTTACTACACTCGAATAACAGGTTGAATCTCAATCGGGAATGGCTTTGGTCTAGTTATGGCACATCAAATCGAATTGTTTGTTCTACTGTGATGATAGTGTCTTCATGAGATTACTATCCTTTTTAGTTTTTATTAGAAAATAATATGCGGAGCGAAGTGCCTTAACGAGGGGGCTACGGATTGGTTCTTTTGTGTCGATTCGTTGAATAAAACTCTTTTTGAAGTATCTGGCGTTTCTCTTCTAAATAAAAGACTTGGGCTGGAACTGTACAAAACGGGGGGGGGGGGGGGGGGAATTATATCACTAATAATAATAATAAAACATTTTTATGTAATTAATTGTAAAAGCTTTATTTCAAATCCTTTATTAACAACAACAGTCAATCCAACTTAAGCTTTTTACAAACTTCCAATACCATTCGCAATACTCGCGACGGATAACAAAAGTATTTTACAAACTTTATGGTGGCACCATGTTATAATATGTAGCACATTATTATACCCATGGTATAATAAGATGTTTCACCAGGTACTCTCTTCCCGTGACAGCTAGGTCACGTGATTGCCTCCGTACTACGTCATCGGCTGTGGAGCCAATAGCGGGCTGTTATCGTGACACTTGTCAGTTTGATGTGCTGCCACTTTGTGTAAATAAATTACCCGAACAAAATGCATTTTTTCATTTACTTGCTTCTATAAAGAATCACTTTTGAACTAGTAATTCTATACAGTTTCCTTTAACAACTAATAAGATGAATAACACGAGATAACAAATAGGCTAGTTAGGAATTTATTTTATATTCATTATTATGAACAAAAATCTCCTTAACTATTGAAGATATCAATAAATGGCAACACTGATCGTGACGTAGCTTGGAGGCATCGAGCTGTCATCGCGGGAAGAGAATACCTGGTGAAACATCTTATTATACCATGGTGGGTGGCACCACATTTTTGCGATGTCATATACTAACTGTAGTAAAGTTCTGGAGTGGCGACCGCGTACTGGAAGGCGCAGCGTGGGTAGGCCCCCCACAAGGTGGACCGACGACCTGGTGAAGGTCGCGGGAATCCGCTGGATGCGGAAGGCACAGGACCGGTCGTTGTGGCGATGCTTGGGGGAGGCCTATGTCCAGCAGTGGACATAGGCCAATATAGTGTCTTTCGGCTGAAATGATGATGATGATATACTAACTGTGACATAAATTGTGTAATACAAGAAGGATACGCTGAAACTATATACGGCAAAATAACGTGTGCGATGCATTTATCGTTGTCGATTACTGACTGTGACGTGGCGATGCTTTATTCTATTTTGTCGAATCGATTACACAGTAGTAAATTTTTTACAACTCAATTTGGCTTCTGTGCGAGTTTAATCGTTCACAAAAACATACAAAAGTAACTTTCGCTCGTGATTTCAATTGTATTAAATTAAAATATTAAAAAGTTTTGTTCTGCTCCTGTTGTATGTGTGTGTAAATAAACAGTCCCGTCTTATCAACTGCACAATCAGGGAATGTATATTACAATAAGTATGTATGAACATAAATATATATCTTATTTAATTTTATAGTTCAAAATATTCGAGCTTGCTAATTGCGCTTAAATATTTTAATATACCTTTGTAGGGATTGTTAAGCTTATCACATCATTTCTCAGCACCACATAACTTACTTTTTTCAAACTGTGTATCACAGAGTATTCTATTACATTTTTTATAAATGGCAAGCTATGCCGTTGTCGACAATTCTCCCAATGTCAAGTGGAAAAGCAAGTGTTCTAGAGAACAATTTATAAAACTTGATCGACTATGAAACTCAATGTGTATCTTGTTGACGGAGTTAGAAGTAAACTGAAACAAGCAAACAGAAAACAAGTGGAGAATCCAAAAAGAGACTCCCGTTTGTTTAAGTCGCTGTGTGCGTAGAACACACACAGATTCTGTGATCCATACACAGACCAGTAAGCCTCAAGACGCCGCATAAACGAAGTTTTGCATGAGAACACACGTAAAATTATGGCGGGGTACAGGGGGCGGACGGCGCGTTATTATTGGTCGGCTCAAAAGTTTGGTGGTATGATTGGTGCCGCTCGCGACGGAGTGACGTCCCGATTGGCGACGGGGCGTATGATATGCAGTGCTACTGCATATGCTTTGTGACCGGGGGTATCCGGCTAATCGGCGTCTAGAGGCTTGCTGGTCTTATCTATATTAACCGTAGACCGTAACTTGCTTCCTAACTTTTTGTGACAAAAAGGGGTTTACAACAACAAATATTCTTAATAAAAAAATAGTCCTACTATATAATTCTACTAATCTATAATTTTATAGAATTTGTGTATCAAGTAACAGTAGTATAGAAAAATTTGTAAATGACAGAAAAAAGACATTTATTTGGATAACGCCTGTCACACCATGTGGCTATATAAAGGTGGTATCAAACCGGCGAGGCGAGGATTGGATGGGATGGGCGTAAATTGAAATCTCGCTGACCCTTTCACACCGAAAGATGTACATAGCGAGGCAGAGCGTGGCCGAGCGAGATTTTGGTATCCGTTTAGCAATGTAATCAATACTCTATTCATGCAGAAATAAAGTTAAATGTTGTACCAACAAATATTTCAATTCTCGCCTCGCACATCCTCGCCTATCCAGACCTTTCACACCAAAGATGGGCGTGACGTGAATTGAAATTTTGCTACACAAATTTCAATACTCGCTCGGCCCATCCACGCCACGCTTCGCCGGTGTGAAACCACCTTGAAGGTGGACACTGACGCTGCATCCATTCGGACGCTGTTTTAATTACTACGTCCAAAAAAGCTTGACCATTTCTAAAAATAACATACGTTTTCAACATTCACGGAGAGATTTTGGAATGCGGCCACGCCATTCGGATATTAGATGCACGCTATTGGATGCATCGTCAGTGGGGCACCTTAGAATCTAAAAATATTTCAAATAAGTTTTTGTATATCACAATATACTTATTTCATTGTAGGCACTCAAGATGTATAGAAGGTTTACTACAATAATACACACACGTCCATACCAAAACCAATACCAAATTATGGTATAGATCTTCTACACAAAAACTACGCGCCCCTCCACCGTATTTGTCAAAGAATAATGTAATTATCGTTAAACCGTGTCTCCTGCGACCAAAATCTAACAAAACATGTTAACATTTAGCTTAGGCCAATAAAATGTAGCTAAAAAGCTAGGCCACGCCCCCATTTAGTTAGAAAAACATGTTAGATGTTAGAAACAACAAAAATATGGTCGTAGGAGACACCGCTTGAGACAAATTGGTAGGAGGGGCGCGCAATCTAATACCAGACGAAACTTAATAAAAAGAATACGACTGCAGTTTAGTTTTTGTCACGTATTGCCTTGATTGCGCTGATTTTATGACAGCCCATCGTAGTTTAGCAGTCTTATCTGCGTGATATCGCAATTCAGTTCCAAGACTATGACAAAATTCGTGACAAAAAAATGAAGACTTGTGTCTCAAAATGTCCAGTCGGTCTGACACTTATTTGGCATAAGAGATGGATTATTTTTCTGGGGAGGGGCTTAAGTTTTGCCCCTCCTCCCCGAAAAAATAAGTGTTGTCTTTGCCTTTCCTTCTATACCTAACATTTTAGCTGTTATTATTATTATTAGCGTAAGCCATATTTTGAACTAAATCAACTATTCAAAAGTAATGTCAGTGTGAGCGAGAAAGTTGTCGTGAACTGAAAGATGGTCGCACTTTTAAATTAGGCTTAGAACCGCTTAGAAACGCAGTGAAGCAAATTCAAATTGGCCTTAAAAGGCTTCGTTCAGTACAGCTAACGCGTGCCTATGTGTGTGTTAGCGAACATTTGGCTGTTATGCCAGAAATCTCCATTGATTATCCCCATCGTGAGATGTAATGGGGATTCTTGGACAAAAAGTCTAAAAATCCCCATTTATGGGGATTATCAATGGGGATTTCTGGAATAACCCGAACATTTTACGTGGCGCTTGCGGGCACACCGATTGTTTTTGTGCTGTGAGCGGAACTTTGAATGAAACTCATTCGTATGTCTTATTACTCTAAGGTCGCACTATACATATCCCTAAGGCACTACGATCTTCTGCGTGACATCAGCGTCGTCGACGACGCTGTACTCGGTCAGTTCCACCATGTTGATGGCTGCTAGCTGCTCGGCTATGCTGTAGCCTTCCTCGTCGAATAGTTCTACGGATACCTCATCGTAGTCGCGGGCGCTGGAAGGAAAATATTATAATTTTTGACCAAACATTGATAATATTTGTTGTATTTTTTCTTTTTACATAAAAAGAACTGCATAAATGAAAATAAATCTGCATTATAGTCATCACTCTCATCACTTCAGCCGAAATACGTCCACTGCTGAACATAGGCCTCCCCAAGCAGTTTAGGGGGATGTGCCGTAATCGCCACACTTGGCAGGCGGGTTGGCGATCGCAGTTGGTTGGTTAAATACTCAGAGAACGCTGGTGAATCCCTTAGTCGACTTTTACGACACCCATGAGAAGATGGTGGTGCAATTCTTTACGTTTGAACGATACGTAAAAAAAACGATAGATAAAGGTTCAAAAAAACATATCTAAATTTGACATTCATCAAGCATATGTTCGACCATATGTTTTCAAAAAGTAAAGTTATTTTGGGAGCCTAACTTTAGTCGTGGCTAAAAGGTATTGGTGGCTAGTCCACAAGTTTAAAGTCGCTCAGCGAGCTATGGAGCGAGCTATGCTTGGAGTTTCTTTGAAGGATAAAATCCGTAACGAGATTATCCGGAGAAGAACCGGAATGATCGACATAGCTTGTAGGATCAGTAAGCTGAAGCGGCAGTGGGCTGGCCATGTCTGTCGAAGGACCGATGGCCGCTGGAGCAGACGAGTCCTTGAGTAGAGACCGCGAATCAGCAAACGCAGCGTAGGGCGCCCCCCTGCCAGGTGGACCGACGACCTAAAGAACGTGGCTGGGGGGGGACTGGATGCGGAAGGCAGAGGACCGAGTGTTGTGGCGCAACTTGGGAGAGGCCTATGTCCAGCAGTGGACTGCGATAGGCTGAGTTGATGAAAAGGTATTGGTAACCAGGCCAAAAAAACTACAAAAAAAAAGGAATATGTACTTATCAAGGAACTTATATATCAAGCTGGAAAGCGGACGGCTGACTAAAATTCGGTCCGATGATTGGGGAGCCCTTTGTCTCTTTCTATAGGGAAAACATGCAGGAAAGGGACAGCGGGCTCTCGGTAATACTATCTCAGAAAACCGGGCACGCCCGGTATTTCTCCCTGATTTTGATAAAAGATTTTGGACCTTATATGAACGGGATATTATTCATTTTGAAGTTCTTAAACTTCTCCGTCTGCATTCTATCTTGACTGCCTCGTTGGTCTAGTGGTTGCAAGCGCGACTGCTTAGCGTGGGGTCCTGGGTTCGATTCCCGGGTCGGGCAAAGTATTATTGGGTTTTTTCATGAGGAAATTCTCAGTAGCAGCCCGGAGTCTGGATTTGTGCCCGGTCAATGGCAATAGGCTCGCCCCCTATTACATGGGACTATAACATAACTGGCGAAATGTGGGTGTACTATATACTTCTGCCTATCCCATCGGGGACATACAGGCGTGATGTTATGTTATGTTGTTATTTTTTCAAGCTATTGCATAGCTTCTATCGCGGGCCTTGAGCTTGGAGACCGAATTCAGAAATTCCGTAACGAAAATAACCTAACACCCCCCACTCCGACCGGCATGGCGGTGATACTTTTTAGTTTTGCCATCTATCGATGAATAGCAGAACTTTTAATGACTTTTGAAATATCACGCTTGTCTCTTTAGTTCTGCAAATCGCCTCTAGGTGGCATTGGTTGTATCGGCGTTACCGCGCATGCGTAATCCCCCTCTTCGCCCCGTAATCTGGTGACTCATGCCTGCTTAGTTTCGGCGTTAGGGCACCTGCTCTTTGTATTTACATAAAAAATGCTATGCAATAGCTTCACCGCGGCAGTCTCCGAGTGCCACACGTCTTTTTTTTCTAGGATTCTATTTACAATTCAAAATTTAAATTTTAGTTGTTTTGAAATCAACTCAAAATTAGAAATTTTTCAAGATATATCATATCACTAGAATCGCCAATTGCCTAGCAGATCAAAGCTGGACACTGTTCTTTGACATTCATCAAGCATATGTTCGACCATATGTGTTCAAAAAGTCAAGTTATTTTGGAAGCCTAGCCTTAAGTCTACAACACAACTGACTATAACATAACTGGCGAAATGTGGGTGTTACTATATACCTCTGCCTACCCCTTCGGGGAAATACAGGCGTGATGTTATGTTATGTAAGTGCCTAAAAGGCCTTAGCAACAAGGCCAAAAAACTACAAAAAAAGGGATGTGTGTACTAACATGACGTGCACGTCGAGCGTCTTGTCCTGCGCCATGTCGCCGAGCGCGCGCTTGGCCTGCGCCCACTGCTGCGACAGGCGCGAGCGCGCGCGCACGCCGGCCAGCGCGCAGCGCACGGCCTGCAGCGGCAGCACGGCGTGGCGCGCCTCCAGCTGCCGCAGCTGGTCCTCGCGCACCCACACCATCGTGCCGTAGTCCACGTACATCACCTAACACATTACACTATGCACGATATTTTTTTTATTTTTATGTTATAGGATAGCGAAACGAGCTAAAGGCCCACCCCATGGTATAATAACACCAGGTAGTCTCTTCCCGTGACAGCTAGGTCACATGATTGCCTCCGTACTACGTCAACGGCCGTGAAGCCAGTAGCGGGCTGTTAGCGTGACACTTGTCAGTTTGATGTGCTGCCACTTTGTGAAAATAAATTACCCGAGCAAAATGTATTTTTTAATTTACTTTCTTCTATAAAGAATCACTTTTTAACTAGTAATTTAATATAGTTTCCTTTATTAACTAATTAGATAAATAACACGAGATAACAAATAGTTAGGCTAGTTAGGAATTTATTTTATATTCATTATGAACAAAAATCTCCTTAAGTATATTGAAGATATCAATCAATGGCAGCACTGATCGTGACGTAGCTTGGAGGCATCGCGCTGTTATTGCGGGAAGAGAATACCTGGTGAAACATCTTATTATACCATGGCCCACCCGATGTTAAGTGGTTACCTTTGCCCATAACAACTGCATTACCACCTAGGCTGTTACCTAAATGGTACCGCAAGTCGGTTCGCCAAACTGAGACATGAAGGTGGAAAGTCTCATGTGATTGTAATTTCACCGGCACCCGTACCCTTCAGACCGAAACACAGCAATGCAAGCATCACTATTTGGCGGAGAAGTAGGCACGGTGGTAGTACTTCCCCGGACGAGCTCTACTACTACTAAATATATAATAATACTATACTATATATTTAAATTACTTTGTTAAAATACTTAAATTTGTACGCCTTGATAGGCAAAACATGTAGGTGCTTCAATTTATTTTATATCTTGCATGCTTTAATTTGTATGTAAACGCATGTTTGACAAATAAATGATCTTTATCTTTATCTTTATACTTGCATTTGTATTTGTATCAATCCGGATCACAACTATGCGATACGATACTAAAGTAGCAGGGTTGCTGATCGAGTTTCTGAATCTTCCCCATATTCAAATATTTTTTTCACTTCTCATACTCGGAAAGTAGTGTTTGTTTGATTCGAGTAGCGGGTGGAAAACGCTGATTCCCTCCTTAGAACGGGAACAGTGTTGCCAGGTCCGATTTTCAAAATCCGGGAAGCTTATTATGAAAAAAGCGGGAGATGTATTGAGGAAAAATTGAAAAAAATGGGAGATGATGTTTTTCAACTTAAATCACAGTTTTTGAAGTAATCACGGTATTACATTTCGCCACCATTCCATTGTAATATTAAAATCAAAACAGTTTGATTTTTTACATTTTACTGGCCTGTATAATACTTACAAAATAACATTTTAAACTTTATCACTTTGTGATAGTGTCTATTTTACGCTAAGTGTTTAGTGAACATACGATACACTGGGAGTGATGGAAATATTCAGGGCAGCAACTCTGTTTGTTTCGTTATATGCAGTTTCTTTTTGCCAGGTTTTGATCTTATTCCTATTATAAATAAGGCTTTATTCAGGGATTGTAAAAAATCAGGAGGTTTTTGTCGAAAATCGGGAGATCGGTAGATTTTTAGGAAAATCTGTGAATCTCCCGGAAAATTGGGAGACCTGGCAACAGTTGGCGGGAAAGACTCATAGTAATTGCTTTCCTTCCTAGGGCGGGAATGAATTTTAAAAATAGAACTATAGATAGTCGGCTACGAATCTATTTTCTTAATTAAGAAAAATATCGGTGTAAAACAGCCAGTGTGAATAAAAAAAAAACCCTATTAAGCGGGACGGCCCGGGGCCGGTGGTGACGGGGTGTGTTCCATATTAAAAATTTAAGAAAGACTATACAATTTGCCGGGATACTAACTTTGTCTGTACCGAAATTTAAAATCTCAGTTTTATACACTAATATTTGATTAAAATAGAGTTCAAGCGATTCTGAAATGTTGACCTCAGGTTTTGTTAAAGACGTGGCAAATACAGTAATCGAAAAATTTTGCCAGAAATTTCAAATTAACGATACTTAAATACATACAATGATTTTATAAAGTGGCGAACATACAAGAAAATATGTATTTTAGAAAATCTACTATTTATTACTTTAGGCGTGATGTTATTCTGTTATGTGTTGTTATTACTTTCCTTATATTCGAAATGAAAAGTAGAGTGTTTAACGCGGGTGAAAGTCATCAATTCCTAATCGGACTATACCCAAATACCTCGTATGGGAATTGATTCCTTACGACCCTTATATAACAATCTACTATTTCCCCAAATCGATATGTTTTGCAACTTTTTTCCTCAACTTTGTGGAAACTTACCTCGACGCTCTGGTCAGCCCTGGTGACGGAGAGCACCCGCGCGCGGTACCAGTTGTTATCGGGAGGGTATAATGCCACCACCAGCTCGCCTTGCGCCGGAGTTATCTGATAAATATTTTTCTTTGTTAATCTAGTAGTAGGCTACACATTTTTTATAGAAAAATATTAGCAAAATTTTTATAGTATTTAAAAGACGGTACAGAAAGGACCGTGTTCCGTGTGGTGCCGGACATAAAGAATTGCACCACCCTTATCTCTTCTCATTGGTGTCGTAAAAGGCGACTAAGTGATTCACTAGAGGATGGGCAGCAGCGTTCTCTGAGTATTTATCCAACCAACTGCGATCGCCAACCCGCCTGCCAAGCGAGGCGATTATGGCATGTCTCCCCTTTATTGGGGAAGGCCTATGTCCAGCAGTGGACGTCTTTCGGCTGAAATGATGATGATGAATGACAGAAAGGACAATATTGTTGGATATTATTTATAAAATCCATGAAAAAATTAAAGAGATATGAGCTTTTCAAGTTTTTGGAGTGGGCATTATAAATAATAATAATAAATATCTTTGGGACATTTTTACACAGCACCATCTAGTCCCAAACTAAGCAGAGCTTGTGCTATGGGTACTAGACAATGGATATAATACTTATATACTTATTTTTTTTTATAAATACATACTTATAATACATTTACAACACCCAGACCAACACAAACACTTATGTTCATCACACAAATATTTGTATCCTGTGGGAATCGAACCCACGACCTCGTTAACCGCAGTCCGACACTCGAACCACTAGACCACAGAGGTCGTCAAATTGCATTGTCTGTCATTATCGTGCTAAATGGACATGAGATGTCAAGTTACTATGAAGGTTTTGAAAAAGACGTCATACATTGTTAGTGCTGTTTCTGTCTAGTGAACAAATTTAAATCGTTTGTAACTTGGACATTTTATTAGATATTTTATTGGTTTTTTCGATGTTGCTAATTTTTCACAAGAGTTTCAGATTTCTAATAAATAAATAAAAAACAAGTTCCCTATAACACTAGAAAATAATAAATTACAAGCAGTGGCGCGGTATGAAACAAGATCGTCTCATCTGCTAGATGGCCATATAATATAAAAGTTATAGTATGTTGATAAATATAGTACTCAACCAGAAGCCATATTAGAAAAAAAATAACCGTTTTTCTGCATATATGCTAATTCTTTTCTTTTGTTCTTTTATTATATGTAAGTAGAAGCATGGTATAATAAGATGTTTCGCCAGGTATTCTCTTCCCGCGATGCCTCGAAGCTACGTCACGATCAGTGTTGCCATTGATTAATATCTTCAATATATTCAAGGAGATTTTTGTTCATAATGAATATAAAATAAATTCCTAACTAGCCTAACTATTTGTTATCTCGTGTTATTCATCTAATTACTTATTAAAGGAAACTGTATAAAATGATTAGTTCAAAAGTGATTTTTTAAAAAGCAAGTAAATGAAAAAATACATTTTGCTCGGGTAATTTATTTACACAAAGTGGCAGTACGTCAAACTGACAAGTGTCACGCTAACAGCCCGCTATTGGCTCCACAGCCGATGACGTAGTACGGAGACAATCATGTGATCTAGCTGTCACGGGAAGAGAGTACCTGGTGAAACATTTTATTATACTATGGGTAGAAGTATGGGTGTATGGTGGTGTATGGGTTTGCTGGTAGAAAACTCAATTATGAGTTAAGCTCGCCTTTGTACATGTAATTTCAAAACTATTATGTATTGTTGTGATATTTTTTTGTGTGCAATAAAGAATAAGAATAAGAATAAGTAGAAACAATTTATTACCGTGAGTTTTTTATACGCGAGCTGTGTGGCAGGACTGTTCATGTCTCGAACGAGGGCCGACAGCGTCGTCGGTGGCAGTACAATACCAAAACTGGGCAGCTCCTCTGTAAAAAAAAAAATCATCATCATCATCATCATCATTTCAGCCGAAAGACGTCCACTGCTGGACATAGGCCTCCCACAAGCATCGCCACAACGACCGGTCCTGTGCCTTCCGCATCCAGCGGATTCCCGCGACCTTCACCAGGTCGTCGGTCCACCTTAAAAAAAAAAATGAAATATTCTAATTTGACAAAGATAGAATTACCTACATCGCTATTAAACGATTATGACCGATTGTAACCGATTTCGCCCGATATCTCATTCTCAAAGTTTCGTCATTTCCTATCTTGTCTATTATGTTGGCAATATGTAGTCAGTGTATTTGATGTCTCTTGCACTAGTACAAGCAAAAATCAACCTTAAGGTGACGAACCTTTTTGTTCCTCGACTGTACACTATGTAGTAGTGACACTCATTTCTCTGATTAGATAAACACTCACCTTGCCGCTTCTCATTAATCAATTGCACATAAACCCTGTCGTAATGGCACACACACGTCACTAACACTTTGTGCCAAGTGCCGGGAGCTGGTAAAGGTACAGACTTGCATTTGCCAATCACTGCCATACGGTCTAGGGTCCAGCCGTCTGGAAAGAAAAATAGACTTGTTGAAAATTAATTTAAGGTACCCGAATTTTGTCCAAAGAAAAATTAAACCATTTAAATTCGGAAATGAGAAGATCTTTATTGGTAAAGACTTTAAAATTTATTTTGACTAACCAGGATGTTTTAGAACATGTCTTTTGTGACACCGGTTTCCTTTGAAGCATGTCTTCTCGGGACCGCCCTTATAGTGCTTGCAGATATCAATCTCGTCCCGATTTATGTAGCCCTGTTAACAAAATATACTTGTTAAGGTATTTTCTACCGATAATAAAACAAGTTTAACCGGATTACATCGCGTATATTATTTAAATTGGTTTTCCTAACGTTCAGTTCTAAAAATAATCAAGTCCCAAACAGCACGCAATACTGTAAAAGATAATGACATTGTGAGTGATTACTACGTGCATCGAAACGATTTTAATGAATAAAAATTGTACGGTAGATTAAAATATATTTATTAGAAATATGTATCTGTAAAGACGCTTGTCATCTTAGTCTTCCTGCGACCACGAACGCTGCAAAGCTTTCGAAACGTTAGGAATACCAATTTAAATAATATACACGATGTAATCCGGTTAAACTTGTTTTATTATAATGTGTAGTGATCACGAAAACCTAAGAAATTATTATTTTCTACCTTTGTTATAGTCCTAAGAAGACTCAAAGGACAGTGCAAAAAAAACTGACAAGAAGCAATATTGGGCACAGCAAACTGAACAAAAACCTTTACAGGATAGGTCTCGGCGATAACAGTTTGCAGATTTTGTCGCGAAAAGGGTGAAACGTCCATAAACCCATTCATATCTTATGCGAATGTGATGCATTGCTCATAAGAAGTCTGCATCTTGGAGGCCATACCATCTCATCTGGTGAGGTCACATCCTCAAAACCCCAATGCAATAGTCGATTTTATCGTTGTCCTGCGGCTTAGGGAGGTGTTGTAAATATACGTCTATACTACTTCTGGATAAAGTAGCTTTCTAATGCTGAAAGAATGGTTAAAATCGTTCAGTAGTTTCAGAGTTTATCGATAACAAACAAAAAATCTAAACTCTAGTAAAGCCTCTAATATATAAGTTGTTGATCTGTAACCGTGACATATTTTTAGAGCTAATGTTAAATAATGTGCTTAGTCATCTAAAAATAATTAAAAAATTCTACGATTATTTAATACCCAAATTTTCACTCGGAAACATAGCGAGGGTTTGAGAATAAATCCCGAACTCGGAAAATAAGGCATCGGCGGCATTTTAAAAGGGTGGAAGGGGGTACCTGCAAATTGGTGGTTTCACACGCATCGTTTTTGTGACGGAGGAAATTTGTTTGTTTTAGAATAAGTATTTTAAAAAAAACGTGTTCAGTATCAGTGCTATAGTCACCTCGTTAAATATGGCACGGATACAGATCCAAAATGTTGTATTAATATTACCGTCACAGCTTCAACGGGGTCTTCATATTCGGGATCATCGCCCATTACGAAGTTGTCCTCGTTAGGGGTGGTGCGAAGGTCATCGGACGCCTCTTCCTCTTCCGCTGGCTTATCTACTGCAGATGATAAGTTTCGTCAATAGCATAGCAGATTCAGGCAATGGGTCACAGGTGTACGCGCATAATGCCGAATTCGCGAAATGGCAAGTGAGTCTTTAATCAGTCTCGCGGTGGTGGAGCGTCTTAAGGTGGGTACTGACCGGGGTGTAATGTAACATGTTACAAAGCGAGCATTTGTGCAGTCAAGAGCACGAACTGTCGGTTTTTTGGCGAATCCCTTTGAGTGTTATGCGGTTCAGGCAATACGCTGCGACAAGTCGTCACGAGCGCACGTGCCATACGTATCTTGACCGAGTGTCTTGCGAATTTGGAGCATGGGCGGGCAAAGAATTCGGAACGCTATGATGGTGGCTTTAATATCGGGTCGTTATGTTCCCTTCAATATGGTTGAGTTAAGCGATGGCTGATGCTCACGTCATGGTCGTGAACGGGTGCCGTCTGTCGGGACAAGTCAGCTCCTACATACTATGGCAACTCTTTTTAGGTTTATTTCTGACATTAACCGACATACTCACATTACTTGAATGAATTTGAAGTAATAAACAATAACTTATTTTAAAAAGAGTATATCCATTGAGTTTCTTGCCGGTTTTTCTCAATAGGACTCACAATTTGAAACCGTGCAACTAGAGCCTGACGTTTTAAAAGTGCCTGTAATTACGTTTATTTGAAATATAAAACATTTTTATTTGAAAACTAGCATGTTACACGGATTTTAAGACACGGTGTAATGTAACATGCTCGCTGCGGATGTTAAAGGTCATTAGAGCCACCCGGCACCACCGCCTCATAGTTCGGCGTGAACTCGTTGTCGACAGGTGGTCCACGGGTTACGGGACGCCACGTTGCCACCAGTGAACCTCGCGTGTTCAACGAGTGAACGTCGCGTGATCAACGAGTGAACGTCGCGTGGTTAACGAGTGGAAATCGCGTAATCCACGAATTTCCAAGTAGTCTTTATTCATTTTGAAAGCAAAAACGATACGTCCGACACGTTTGAAAGAACGGCTGGGAATGAAGGGAGGGTGGGGAGCGGCGCATCGTCCTCGCGTGAATCATTCGCGGGCAGCGCGTGCTGCACTCGGGACTCGTGTGTTGGCAAGCATGCGAGCAGCGAGTTGTCACCGAGTGGTCCACTTACCGTCCGCGCGTGGACGGCTTACCACCGAGGCAATACGGTGACGCTAGAGTTGATGTAGTGAGCGCATATCCATAGAAGTATATCTAAAGAATACTAAGCGCACGAGGTGAGGCGGTGCGTATCGGGTGCTGCGGGTGGCTCTAATGAGCTGTGACTTTAAATTACGGCCCGTAACACCGGTCAATACCCACCTTAAGAGTTAGTATTAGGACTATTAGCAGATATTAGTGACACTGTGGTATTAATGTTTGTGTGTTGCGTAGTATGTTTGTGTATCTTACTTGGTAGAGCTAGTCCTTTTTCAACGATGATGTTATTGAGGGTTTCGCCTGAAGAGAGTACCACAAACACGCCTAAAGATTCCGAAGTGCTGTGAAAACAATAGAATTTAGGTTTTCTTGCTATTTTCTAGATAATCCTGATAACTGCAGTTTTTATTTGAAAAGAATCATGTCGTATGATTATTTTCGAATGACATTACATTTTGTTTGTTTTCTATAGCGTTGACGATTGTAGATTGTCAACTTGGCTAAGGGGGCAGGATGAGGTGAGGTTTGTTGCCATTTGAAGATAACAAACATGTTTCGACATGTGTTTCAATAAGGCATGAGTAAGCTGCGTATGCGTAGGCGACTAAGAGATTCACCAGAGGATGGGCAGCAGCGTTCTCTGAGTATTTAACCAACCAACTGCGATCGCCAACCCGCCTGCCATGCGTGGCGATTATGGCATATTCCTAGCGGCGTGCATTACATATAGGCAATTAGGCAATACCCAGTGCCTTCCTCATTCAAATTCAATAGTGGTGTAAGTTATTATCTTTTTTTCAGAGTACGATGATTATTTATCTTAAAATAGACCTATTAATGCTAAATTAATCTTCCTACATGAAAAAATCAATAACTTACACCACAATTAAATTCAAGTGAAGTAGGCCAATGCACGCCACTGCATATTCCCCCCTTTTTGGGGGAGGCCTATGTCCAGCAGTGGACGTCTTTCGGCTGAAATGATGATGATGATGATGAAGCTGCGTATGGTGCACTTAAAGTTCGCAGTAATTTTTACCATCTGGACTAAAAACAGATTATATTAAACTATACTAACTTGTCATCGACTTCAATGCTGCATTGCGTGCCGAGGTAGCCCTTCATGAAAGCTTCTTGTGTCTCCATTGATATCTTGTTATGGTAGCCTAACAGATCCACCTGCAATCAAGTTGGTTTTGATAGTTACAGTCCGCGCGCGAGCTCCGTGGAATCTTAAGGAATGTTGACGTTATGACTAGAGATGCGCCGAATTGTGGTTTCACCGAATAACCGAATATTATGCCTCGTTGGTCTAGTGGTCGCAAGCGCGACTGCTGAGCTGCTGGTCCTGGGTTCGGTTCCCGGGTCGGGCAAAGTGTTATTGGGTTTTTTCATTAGGAAATTCTCAGTAGTAGCCCGGAGTCTGGATTTGTGCCCGGTTGATGGCAATAGGCTCGCCCCCTATTACATGGGACTTATAACATAACTGGTGAAATGTGGGTGTACTATAAACCTCTGCCTACCCCTTCGGGGAAATACAGGCGTGATGTTATGTTATGTTATTCGGTTTAAACTTTACCGAACCGGTTATTCGGCCGAATTATTCGGTTTACGATTACATTGTTTTGCCGCGTAAATAAATGTTGATTTAAGGTTTAAAATAAATGTTGACTATACTAACTATAGGTTAAGAAATAAATATGTTTTCTTTGACTTATAATATAACATAAATCTTACATAAGAAGTTTTGTCTTCTAGTTCTACACCATGTCATGTAGCCAAGGAAATAGCAATGTTTGAACCGAATATATTCGGCAACAAAACCGAATAATTCGGCCGAATACAAATAGTGGAAAAGATGCCGAATACGCCGAATACCAAACGAATATTCGGCGCATCTCTAGTTATAACCTAGTGCAATGGTTTAGTAGATATCACGTTATCGATATTAAGTAATTATGAAAATATTCTATTAGAACCACAGAAATAGATAGAATGGTTGTAATCACAATTTAGTTGCGATTCATGCGTGGCAACTTTCCGAACTAACTACGCCTTACATTCTGACGTCTACCTTTAAAAAAAATATTAATCAAATGTACTTTATAGCTTTTGTTTCTGCAGTTAGAAACAGCACAATAAGGCATTTTTGCAGATTTTTGCCACCACTGCTGGACATAGGCCTCCCCCAAGCATCACCACAACGACCGGTCCTGCACCTTCCGCATCCAGCGGATTCCCGTGACCTTCACCAGGTCGTCGGTCCACCTCGTGGGGGGCCTACCCACGCTGCGCCTTCCAGAACGTGGTCGCCACTCCGGAACTTGGCGACTATAAGATTATTATGATATGATATTTTATAAATAATTATTACTCAACGAAAACAATAATTTTAATCATCAGCAGGTAAATGGAAAGAAATAACGGTTTTTATTTCTCCTCCTACTTGATTTACATCCATCTACTACACATCAACTACCAGAAGCCATTTCAACACGAATTACGAAGTTGGTACGTGCGTCAGTCTGAAGTAGCTGCGTACGTGTACGCCACGCGGTTGTCGGCAGCCCACTGAAGGCCAAAATCAATTATTATTTTTTTTTTTTAATTTATTCATGACCATGGATACTTGTCCTTCAGTCGTAATCATTGAACATATTATACTTGTATCCTAGTAAAGTGATGAAAACTTTACTAGGTTTCTGAGAGGTTGATGAGATCATACGAAAGTCATGTTTTTCAACTTTGTACCATTTATCCACACTTGTACACGTTAACGAGCACTTAACATTTAATAATCCACCATTATTACACACTAGCTGTGCCCGCGACTCCGTCCGCGTGGATGTCGGAAAATAACATCGTGTCATAATTATGAACACAATATCTTCAAATATATACATATAAGCGCCTACACAGACGATTACACTATTTACCGACCATACTATATTTTGTTTTTACAACCAACCGGCTAAGGTGATGGAATTTCATGGAATTAGCCCTAAACTCCCTCATTCTGAGAAGACGATCGTGCCCAGCAGTAGGAAGTAATTGGGCTGATTATGTTATTCTATAACACTAACCACATCTCTTCTTATGCTGAGAAGAGGCCCGTGTCCAGCAGTGGGACTGTAATGGGCTGGTAATGTTATGTTATTCTAGAATACTAATAATATCCAGTTCATTATCTCTTCTCATTTTGAGAAGAGGGCCATACCCAGTAGTGGGACAGTAATGGGTTGACTACGTTATGTTATTCTATATTTTCTAGTTTCTTAACTCTTCTCGTTCCGAGAAGAGGTCCGTGCCCAGCAGTGGGGCAGTAGGTAATGAGCTGATTATGTTATGATAATCTATTACACTAACAATATCCAGTTCCTTAACTCTTCTCATTCCAAGAAGAGGGCCATGCCCAGCAGCGGGACAGTGATGGGCTATGTTATGTTATTCTATATTTTCTATAATACTAATAGAATCCAGTTGTATTTTTAGGAACCTGCAACCTGCATCCAACCAACAATCATGACCTCTACTTTGTATGCAACTTAATACAATAGAGGGGTCAAGCTGTATCGCTGGATCTACTCAACCGATTCAGATAAAACATACCCTATATTTTAAGTTAGACTAATACCAATACAAATGCTAAGTTTCATTACGATCCGTTCAGCCGTTTTCACGTGATGAGGTAACAAACAGACAGACAGACAGACAGACAGACAGACATAAATTTTTTAAACGATTGATTCGTGTTCTATAGCTTATTTCTAATCCCCCTAGCCGGTTTTCGCGAAAAAAAACTCAATGTACAGACTTTTCGACCTTTACAGTTTTATTATAGTATAGATTAACACTCGAAGAAACACAAATTTTGGAAAATAATAAAATATCAACAACACGTTCTTTACGAATTTTCCCGCCAACCCCAAAATCAATATCCAATCCAGTGTTGCCAGATTGATAAAACGAAAATACGGTGCACAGTGGGTCAAAATTACCAGAAATACGGTATTTAAGATTGAAGAAATACGGTATTTCAGATTGAAGAAATACGGTATTTCAGATTGAAGAAATACGGTATTTCAGATTGAAGAAATACGGCAGATTTACGGTGATCAATTTTCATACTTTACTGCCTTTAATTGAAGGAAATATTGGTGATTGCGACGCATCAGCCCTCAATATAAAAAAATTCTTGCGTTTTTTGCAAGTTCTAGCTCTATTTATGTTGTTTATTGATCAGAATATTATTCACGACATTAATCACAATATTTATAATAATATATTAAGTAGTAGTAGTAGTAAAAACAAACTAGAATTATAATCTCCGTAATATTTACTATCAAATTATCGATTTTCGAGCTTATAGAGCTAATATTTTTATGAGCATAGTTCAGTAGATTTATATTGTTATTACTGCCACAAATCATATTTCGGTCAATACACACAGTGAATTAGAGCTATAAATTGCAAAAAACGCAAGAAATTTAGAATTTTTTGAGTTACTAGGTGCCCACTGACTTGAGTAACACAGTAACAGATTGTTTCTGTTAAAAATATTGGAATTTTTCCTAACAATTACAATAATTTTAATTTTATTTGGCATTTTACCATTTCCAGGTTGGGTTCTAAAAATTACGGTAACTTTCATACACCGTAATTTATGACTAAGGTATGTGGCAGAAATAAAAATAAAAGCCAAAATTACGGTAATTCTGCCGTAATTACGGTGCATATGGCAACACTGATCCAATTTATCGAGATAGGAATTTGACGTATTTTGTATGGAGCTTATGTAAAATTTCTATCTCCAGTAGGGAAAATCGTGGATAGATTGGGCCGTCGAGGACCCGGCGGCCGGTAGGCGGTTAACGCACGCAAGTACAATGAGTGAAAGAGGCCTGGTGCAGTAGACTGTACTATTGTTTACTACTCACCCCCGCTAGATGGCAGCAGCGCGCGTAGGGTGGCTTGCTACAGAAGCGCGCGTACAAATGCTGCACGCAGTTTACGGGAGCAGATCGCATCTCACCGGTGTCTACCGCAAATATCTCCGCGATTTGACTGTCGTCCTAGTAAGATAACATAAAATAAATCATTAAAATAGTAGTATTGGTCTAGTGGTCGCAAGCGCGACTGCTGAGCATGGGGTCCTGGGTTCGATTCCCGGGTCGGGCAAAGTGTTATTGGGTTTTTTCATTAGGAATTTCTCAGTAGCAGCCCGGAGTCTGGATTTGTGCCCGGTCAATGGCAATAGGCTCGCCCCCTATTGCATGGGACTATAACATAACTGGCGAAATGTGGGTGTACTATACACCTCTGCCTACCCCTTCGGGGAAATACAGGCGTGATGTTATGTTATGTTAAAATAGTAGCAAACGCTGTTAATAGATAGATAGATAAAACGTTTATTTTGTACAAAAACAAGACACAGGACATACAAGAAAAAATACAATAAAAAGTATGATATGTGTCTCAGTATTGTACCAAATGGGTGTCCAGCTCAGCATGTGCCAGGTATTTATACCTGACGCTGGTATTCTGTATTTATTGTTTAATGATATAGATCTATCATATCGTGAGCATATGACTGATTACACCTTTACAAACACGCGTTTGAGAGAACGTTAGTCAAAAGCCCATGTTGACAATCAAACAAAACGAAACATGGATAATATTATAACACGATATCGTGTTATTGAAATAAATGAAAACCGCTTGAGTGATCTTTGTACTCAACAGTATGAACAACTTTCACTATGGGACCAACCCTGACTTCGCGAAAAAATATCAGCTGATCCCTAAATTTTAACGATTTATATGAACTCAAATGTAGGGACCAGCAGATTTTTTTTTACGATTTCAGGGTTGGTCTCATAATAAAAGTTGTTTATACTGATGAGTACAATGACCCCTTAAGAGGTTTTTAGTTATTTCAGTAACACGTTGTATTAATCGGGTTATAAATAAATAATAATAATAATAAATAATTCTTTATTTCGGATTCAAAGATCCAGATCCAGATTCCATACAAACAAAAATTAATTTAAAACATTATAACACTATAACTCAACCGCTTTAACTTTGCCGGTGGTTGTTGTGAATTAATGTCATCCATGCGCTTTTAATGTCCTTCCGGCCGAATTTCCGACAGGGCGGCCTATCTCAACAGAGACTAGCCATGTGACACACGTAGGTGTACTCTCTATTCCCTCACGCTCATAATCCGATGGGACGGCAATCCGACATGACCAGAGCACACCTCGGACACTCATCATCATCATTTCAGCCGAAAGACGTCCACTGCTGGACATAGGCCTCCCCCAAGCATCGCCACAACGACTGGTCCTGTGCCTTCCGCATCCAGCGGATTGCCTCGATTCCTCGGACACTCAACACAATATAAATGCTAGCACCACCTACAAACACAATATTACGTATGTATACAAACGTACACACACGTGTAGGTTAGGAATGCTCGCCACTCGTAATGCCGACTGGGTTCCAAGCGCTTCTCAGTAGTTCTCAGAGATGGCGTACTTGTATAATGACTGGCGATTGACGACCATTGTAATATTGCAGTCCAATTGCCGTCAGACTGCGGGTGCGTGCGGGGCGCGGGCGAGGAATCTTAAATTGGCGGGGGGCGGTGAGTGGCCGTTCTGTACGTTAGTACTATTAGATATTCTGTGACCAGAGAGAGATCACGCGCAGGACCGACAGCTTTACGTGCTCTCCGCGGTACGGGGGTGTAGAACTGCCAATTTTCTGATTCCGGGCTACTACTGCGAAATTTTCCTAAAAATGTGGATTTCCTCGCGAACTGCTTTCAACGACATAGCGAGCCCGTGAATTTATAATTGCCATTGGCAAATTTGAAGTGGATGGGTTGTACAAATTTCTCATCATCCTCTAGACGCCGATTAGCCGGATACCCCTGGTCACAAAGCATATGCAGTAGCACTGCATATTATACACTCTGCCGCCAATCGGGACGTCACTCCGTCAGCGAGCGGCACCAATCATACAGAATCATACCACCGAACTTTTGAGCCGACAAACCATACCGCGCCGTCTGCCCTCCGGTCCCCGCCAACATTTTACGATTGTGTTCTTATCAGTGATCGTAATAGGTAGAGCTAAAGTGCGTAAAGTTCAAAGAACAGAGACAAAAAAAGTGGAGATTTCCTGAAGACTGATTCTTTTTTTTCGAAATATTTGTTCCGAGTTTCGGAAAATTACTTAACTACAACTAAAATTAATAAAGTAAAACAACTACCGAATTCATTTCCTGTATCTGTTTAAAAAAAAAGAATATGCACGATTTTTATTGTTTTCAAAAAATAAAGGTAATCTCCATATCTTCGTTTGAACGACGTCATCATCCTCCTGCCCTTATCCCAATTTATTTAGGGTCGGCGCAGCATGTTTTTTTCTTCTATACATCTCTATCAGCCGTCATCTCTGTGTTCACTTTCTTTCTATTCATATCATCGTTTGAACGACGTAAGTAAGCTGATGTAATTTACATACCAGCTTTAATAATTAGAACTAACAAGGTAAAAAAAACAAATATTATTTTTATTTTATTTACCGAAAACAATGGATTCCGTTAAAAAAAATTGTCGTAAGGAAGTCTCCACTTTTTTTGCCTCTGTTTTTTGAACTTTAGGTACCTATTCCGATCACTGGTTCTCATGCAAAACTTTGTTTATGCGGCATCTTGAGGCTAACTGATCTGTGTTATAGACTATGAAAATAGTATACTTGCTCATTTTACATTGCCATTCTACTAGCATTACATAAAGAACTTGGGGTCTCCTATACTTATTATCACATACATATACATATTACAGAAGCAAAAGTATTGAAACTCATACCTCTGTCAGTTTGAGGAACAGTCCCCTGTAGTAGCAGTCACTGTCTTCATCGTAGAACGCGCAGCAAGTGAGTGTCTTTACTTCTTTAACACCAATGTTCTTGTGGTTTTCTGTGTAGAACTTTGTCATTTCTATCATTAAGCTAGAAAGGAAGAAAATGTCGGTGTCATTAGTGTTTTGCTGTTTTGATTTTTAAACTGAAGGCTACTTCTTAATTGAGCAATGAGGTTAAAAAAAAAAACAATCACAATTTGTCAATTCCGCAATAGCAATAATACACCTATACCATATTCATGGAAGCAAAAAACAAAACAAAGGAACAACTACCCAGTAAAACCTCAGTGTATGTAATTAATTATCTGTTCCATACAGTGGTTCAACGAAACTTGACATTGACAGTTTTTAAAGGCAACTCTGGACATTGTTTGGCAGTTTTGAAGACAGCTTGGGACACTAAACTTTCGCGTTGGACAACTGTTTGGAGTGGCTAGACTGTGGTATAACTATGTTTCTATGTTAAACAGTGTCAATAACGTAATACACGATAAAATACAATACTTTGTTAACCTTTTTTGATTACTTTTACTTTTAAACAGTATACAATTATTAACAATAAATGTTGAATAAAAAGATATAAATTGTGGAAAAAAAAAAAAAACGCTCACGAGCAGGATTCGAACCTGCGACTCCTGGCTCAGTACGCCAGTGCTTTAGCCACTAAGCTACCGTGAACACTGTTCGTGGTATCGAAATTATCCTCCACTATACGTCTTTGGGTGACGTCAGCGATATCTTATTAAGAAACATTGTTCCTTAACCGACTCGGCTAACTTTACAGTTAAATTAAAGTCGTATAGATATGCCTACCCTTACTAATTATTTTAACGCATTTTACGCATGCGAAGCGAATTCTAAAGATATAAATTGTGGAAAGAATAAATCGCTCACGAGCAGGATTCGAACCTGCGACTCCTGGCTCAGTACGCCAGTGCTGAATAAAAGTTTGTTCCTTACTTCTGCACCTCGTCAGGATCATCCGTAATGATCCAAAAGAACGCGCCATCGATGTGCATGATAGTGGCCTCGTACACATGGTCTACCTCCAGCACTGCCTGTGCTGGCAAGTTGCTGCATTCAGACAGCAGGGAAGTGCGTGGATCTGTAAGTAAATAGATAGATAGAATATACTTTATTGTACACCATGAAAATAGTAGTAAACAGGAACAACGTATAAATTATGGGTACATGGGCGGTCTTATCGCTAAAAGCGATATCTTCCAGACAACCTTTGGATGGACAAAGAAGACGTAAGATCTAGATAATGGGGGCAGTCCGTGGCGTACTACTAAACTAAAAAAAAAAAAAACTTTCTTATCTTATATCTTTTAATAAATAAATAATAAGAAGTTGAGGAATTTGAAATGGACAAGTCTAAGGTGTTTTTTGTTGAGTACAATAAGAATGAGGGGCGGTTTTTCAGTCATCATTCATCATCATTTCAGCCGAAAGATATCCACTGCTGGACATAGGCCTGCCCCAAGCAGTTTGGGGGGATATGCCATAATCGCCACGCTTGGCAGGCGGGATGGCGATCGCAGTTGGTTGGTTGAATACTCAAAAACTGAGGCAATTATGTTTTAACTTTTAACTGTAATTTACAGAAGAGTTATTCATGGTTACATCACAGAAAAAAAACTGCCGAAAAGTTAATATTTGTAGTCACAGGACTTGAAAGATCATCACAGGGTGTCACATTTTGAGATTTATTTTTGAATCCTTATAATTTGAAAAGTACATGACCAAGATTTTTTTAAATATTTTCCTAATAACTGTCACGACTTGGCCTATTGCCCGTTTTCGGCTTGACGTTGAATTCTGGGACACGTTGTATACAAAACTACTCTGTGGTCCGAGGTGTAGCGTCGGTCTAGACACATTCATGCTCTGAAAAACATCCAGAGCAGTTACACTATTGATAATTTAATTTGATACTGATATATTACATTGTTGTACCTCGGCACTGAGAAATGGCATAAGGTTAATCGATTATCTTATATTAGAGCTAGCTACCGATCGATCTATAGTTAATGTCACATGCATCAGACGACATGTCAGTAATTTGACACAATAATATAATAGTAGTTTATGAAACTGTTGCATAATAGGGGTTATTAAAACACGAGTGTGAGTTTAAAAACCGAGCCGTAGGCGAGGTTTTTAATAGTATCACACGAGTGTTTTAATACCTAATTATGTCAGTTTCATACACTATTTTATCTACACTCATACAATTTTAAATAAAATACCAAAGTCAAAATCTTGAAATCTTGGTAACATTGTCGTTGTTTTTCTTGATTTCTCTGGTAAAAGATTGTTCGTCATTTACGTTGCTGCATCCAGAAATTCAGGCGGGGTCATATTCTCCTCAGTTCAGTATCACTGCTGTAGTCATATATTTTTGCCCAGAATAAAACTTTCGACATACAAAACCATAATAATAACGTAAACAATAACAATAAATTTACAAGTAACGATGAACAAATCCAGTGGCCGTGGCGCGCGACCGTGCACGCGCGCTGGTGCGCGCCTACACAGATAATAAAATATAGTCTGGCGAAAACATTATAATCGGAACTAATTTTCTATCCTTGTCAGGATTCCGTCAATCTCTGTTTCTTCATACAAAAAATATGCCTGTAAACACTTAAATATAATTAAAAGCAATATGACAGTCAAAAGTTCTGCCAAAAACGTGATTTTAAACGATAAAAATTTTCAGTGTATGACAAGTGGCGCCACCCTGAATTTTGTGTACTCATTGGTGCCAAACTGTACGACTGCTAAAAAAAAGGTTTGAAAACTCCTTGGTTAGGTCGAAGTGGCATTAAAAACTCCTTAATTGGGCTGAAGTGTGCGGTTATGGAAAAAAAATTAAATTACCGCATTGTTTTGTTCAGCAAACTGTATCGTAATGAAACTTTTTAAATTCGTTACAGGTGCATGTGCGTAAAGTATGTCATTATGACATTACTTTCGAGTTCATAATTCGAATTTTACGATACGAGTGTAGATAATAATTATTAACAGAATGCTTAACATTACCTTCAATCTTTATATTGCTTAATTCATTTCCCAATTCACACTGCACTTCCTTGACAACCATTTCACTCTTTGTCCGAGGCATAGTTTCCTCCGATGATGAAGTACTCGAAAATTCGATTAAAGTCTGATCTATCTTCGGAGTCTTAGCTCTCTTTGGTTTCTCTGGAGGGCAATGGTTCGGACATGTCGTGGAGGTTGAGGGGGCGGGCTCGCTCAAGGCATCCATGAGGTTGAAGGGGGTTAATGGCGCTGGTGGAGGAATTGGTATCATACATGTGTCTTGCACTGGAGTGTATTCTATGTTGGCTCCTTCATCTATAATAGAAATAGTAGCTTTTATTGGTTGGTGTCAACTAAGAAAATGAGTGTTAAACTGTTTTATTAGTGTCATCTCGAAATCTCAGTCAATTTTGACTTTTGAGACTCAGTTCGATTCTGAAATTAGTAAAATTTACAGTAGTACACATTTTATATGGCCCACCAATGTACCTGCGCAGATCAACAATTTAAATATGCGGGAAATTGGTTAACCAATCAGAAAGCACCATCGCTGCGCGCCAAAAGTCCCAGCCGCTGCCGCTACAATGACTTGCAGTGTACGGAAGCGTGTGAGCAAAATCGAAAAAGACGGCACGGCAATCAATTTTAATACCTTATGGGCATTGCATAAGGTTAATTATATTTTTTCATGTTTCGGGTGTTTTCGTCGATTATCTTTTTGTGTCTGCACAAACGAAGATTGACGACGCGCCTTGTCTTTTGTGTAATACATAATCCGGAATATGCATATGAATAAAACCCTTAATGTCGGAGATTCCCAGGAGTTTATGCTATAGATTTTCTATTTTGTCTACTTTACAGCACTTAACAATGGTTAAGGTAACTTTTTAAACTTACCAATTTGGCATATAGAAAGGTTGAAGTCCGTTATTAGATACATGTATTCGTCAAGTTGCTTCATGCAGCTCAGGAACCGTTCCTTGAGCTCTGTTGGATCACAGTTGAGATGCAGGACAAAGCCTTGCGTCTGTTGTAATGAAAGCAAAAAAAAGTGTTTAATAACAATCAAAACCAATCAATCAATCTCAATCTTCTATTCAAGTTCTATTGTCGCTTCCCTCACACATTATTTTTTGACTGTTTTTTTATGAGTAATTTGACCTGTGAAAAAAGTGTGATAAGCACATAGGACATATTGTATATTAAGGTAAGAGAGTTATTAAACATGAAATGGCTCTTAAACTACACTAGCCGCGGTCAGTAGTTGGATGGGTGAATATTTGATTGCACATCGAAAACCCATTTGTGCCTTGAAAAGCATGTTAAGCTGTTGATCCTATGCTATACGAATATATATAACAATCAAAAAATTATCATAAAAATAAATAAATATTTTTGGGACATTTTTACACAGAACCATCTAATCCCAAACTAAGCAGAGCTTGTAATATGGGTACTAGACAATGGATATGATACTTATATACTTTTTTTTTTTGTAAATACGTACTTATATTACATAAGAAACACCCAGACCAACACATCACACAAATATTTGTGTCCTGTAGGAATCGAACCCACGACCTCGTAATCAGCAGTCCTACACTCGAATCACGAGACCACAGAGGTCGTCAAAATCATGTTTTGAAAATGTGATAAAAATCATGATTGTTTTGTTTGACAGATTTCTTTGATTTAAAAAAAAAACATTATTTATTTATTTATAATTTATGTACACACCATAACATATGAAAGGAGACAGCATTAAAATTATTTAGTACAAAGGTACTGCTTATTTCAATGAAATTTCTAACAGCAGACCTGCTTTTATTTATTTGATTTTTTTAACTTTTTATTTGACTTTGAAGGATTTAAACTTGATTTTTATTATTTACATACTTATAACTGTTAATATTCTAAATGTTGTCTAACAAATCCCAATGGTTCCGAAGAAAATATGAAATACGTAAAAAATCCAAAACTAGTTTCTACTGACAAAGAATCTTCCATATTTATGACAAAAATTACTAAGACAAGATAAAAAAACAAAACTTGAAGAAGACCTACCTATACTCCTTATTTACTTAAAACTCTTACTTATTCACTTATTAAGAATATTTTTACGAAAATTAGTTACTAGTATGCAACTTTGTAAGAATAAAAAAAAAACCATAAGTAGGTAAATCTTAGTATGACAGTAGTAATTAAGTACAGAAATGTAGGAAACAGTTCATTCAAACTTCTAAGACTTTTTACTGGTCTATAATCAGTTCCGAAAAGTAAATTCAACATCTAATTGAAGCATTTTCTAACTCGATTTTCTTGACTATTTGTAGTTTGCTATTGCCATTTTTTTCAATTTTCACTGAAAAATAAAAACTGTATAATTCTTAATATGAATTTTTCTTTTCTAGTCCCATAACATTATGATTTAAATAAATCAATGTAATTTTATGGAAATTATCTAGTTTGATTTATTTAAATCAAACTTGATTTTTTTCATAAAATTTGAAATATTAAATAAAATGTTGATTGATTTCAATCAACCCTGCTTTAACATTACCTTTTTTAATATACATATGTATCAACATCATCATTTCAGCCGAAAGACGTCAACTGCTGGACATAGGCCTCCAAGTGTACTGGAAGGCGCAGCATGAGTAGGCCTCCCACAAGGTGGACTGACGACCTGGCGAAGGTCGCGGGAATCCACTGGATGCGGAAATATACATATATTTACATTTATGTATGTTAGAGCACAAACCTTGGTTATTATGTAATTGAGTAGTGTTACTATTATAACCAATGTGTGCTGGTCAGGTAGGCCAGAACGGGTATAGGAAATAAAACCAACAAAGACTCTCTACCACTGAGAGTGCATTTACTTTGTGTTAGTGTTAGTCAGAATTACATCAACTAGTACAATAATATTCAAAGATAATAAGAAAAGCTAATAGCGCCCATCCTCTACAGAGTTTCATAATAAAAATGAGTAAACTGTTTTACAATAATACAAGGCGTCCGCCTTGTAAGGCTACTCGCAACAAACTGACTAAATTGTAGTGTGATGTCAAGAATAATACAGACGTCCGACCTCTACGGCCGCTCGCAACAAACTAACCTCACTCCGGTGCTTTTATAAAGTTAACTCAACCGATTCATTAAACAAAAACAACTCTCTTTTATTTTATCAAATGATAATGCGCTAACATGTATTATGATTGTTTCTCATTGGTAGGGGCCTGCTGGCTAAATGATCATTTAATTTACGAATATATATAATAAAGTCAGGATTTTTTGCCAGATGCTGCATTAAAACATCATTATATCAAAAACTATTTAGATGCAAAATATTTATAACTAGCCTATGCTCACGGCTTCACCCGCATGGATGTCATTTATCAAGCATTCCTCGGGAACTGTTCATCTTCCCGGGATAAAAATAGCCTATAATGTGTTAATCCAGGTTATGTTTTATCTCTGTGCCAAATTTTATCCAAATTGGTTCAGCCTTTACAGGGTGATTGAATAACAAACATCCAAACATCTTCACAAACTTTTATGTTTATAATATTAGTAGGATAGGATTAATATTATTTAGGTACCTACAAATAAGGCCTTTATGATAAGATCTTAAAGATATTGTTGAGGCTTGCTAGATATATAGACACTTCTAAAACTTAAAGGAAGTTGGGAAAAAATATTGTACCCACATGTTTTTAGTTTATTGCCTTAACATTCTCATTTCCTAGACTAGTGATTCATTTTCTATAATAAGATTTCTCAGTTACCCATAAAAACTGTAGTAAACTTACCTTCATTTTTAACTTTTTTATGTCGTCAACAGCGCGATCACATTTTTCGTTAAATATATTCAATCTGGCTTCCAACTCGTTACGCCGATGCATAGTTAGCGTTGCGAGGTCTACAAAACTCCTAAAAGTAGGTGTATTTAAATTAAAATCAATGATTATGAAATGCGAAACAACATTTAGAAAGGCATTAAGAAAGTACTTACATTTTTGCTCTTCTGCTTCTAATCACTGATGCGATAAACCTAGCAGAAAAATATTTGACAGTTTTATATGGATTAGAAAATGTTTAGATTTTCATATTTATCTAAAACAACAAACAATACATATGTACGTCTTTTGTAAAGTTTTTGGAACTTTCCAAAAAAGCAACAGTGACAGTCTGACAGCTGACTGACACTTCACGGAATTCGTGAACAGAATAAAAATTGCACAAATATCTCTATCTCGTCATTCATTTTTTTTTTTTTTTTCAATTTATTCATGACCATGGATACTTGTCCTTCAGTCGTAATCATTGAACATATTATACTTGTATCCTAGTAAAGTGATGGAAACTTTACTAGGTTTCTGAGGGGATGATGAGATAATACGAAAGTCATGTTTTTCAACTTTGTACCATTTATCCACACTTGTACACGTTAACAAGCACTTAACATTTAATAATCCACCATTATTACACATTAACACTCGAAGAAACACAAATTTTGGAAAATAATAAAAAATCCACAACACGATCTTTACGAATTTTCCCGCCAACCCCTCTCGTCATTCATTCATTTAGGTATTGCTACATGAAAATATTACATGCATAAAAAATACATAAACCTTATACTTACCCAATGAAAATCATTTAAAATATTTCAATGATATTACTATTACATTCCTTATAAAAGTAATGTTTCAAAATTGTGATTATTTTAGCAAAGAAATCTACTTGATACTAGAGTGCGCCACTCGTTGGCGGCGAGTGTATCTACCCGCTAGTAGATGGCGTTAGTGGTCACAATCAAAGGCAGTCTTTCAAAGATTTATTATTATTATCATCGTTTTTTTTTACCAATTCAATACTTAAAATCATGTTTATTGGTCTATGCTTAAAATTTAAACCTGCAATGTAGTAGACTAAAACTATTACTAAAAAACCGGCCAAGAGCATGTCGGGCCATGCTCAGTATTATAGGGTTCCTTAAGTAGGTCTAATTACAAACGAATCAAATCGAATAATAATCATTACTATTTTAGTTTTTGCAAACAGCGCCACCTAGTGCTAAGTTTATGAAGCTAAATTTAAGAAGTGTGTTTCTCATTGTTAATTTTTTATATATAAAGTAACTAAAGGAGCATTATTTGCTACGATCATTTTTCTCTAAGGTCAATGACCTATGAACTAGGACGTCTTAAGTATTTTTCAGTTTTCTCACTATAACTCAAAAATTTATAATCACATTATACTCGAAATAATTTTAAAAGAGAGTTTTTATAAAGGTCTATCAATGTTGAAGACTATAAGTTTCTACGTTGCATAGTTTAGAAATGGCAGAGGGGGGGACACATTGCAAGCCACTTTGGCGAACTGTATTTCGCAGAGGGTATACCTGATAAAAAAGTTGTGTATGAAACATTACCTTCATTTTAGTAGACCTATTCAACGATACCCCACACGAGGGGGTGCAGCGAAAAAAATATTTTCATCGCCATTTCACATGTATGGGCGCCACCCCTAAAATACGTAATCAAGATTTTTTTATTCTTTTAAAATTGAGATCTATATCTATTCCATTTTTTGTCAAAATTTCATTTACTTATGTTTATAACTGTAGAAGTTATTAAGCGGTAAAGGATTAGGACAGACGGACAGACGGACAGACGGACAGACGGACAGATGGACAGACGGACAGACGGACAGACGGACAGACGGACAGACGGACAGACGGACGGACATGACGAAACTATAAGGGTTCCTTGTAGGACTTCGGAACCCTAAAAAAAACCGCCTATAGCTAATAAATTACAAACTTAGGTACCTATCAAATATAATCAAAATGGTTATGGTCCTATGGTGTAATCAAATAGAAGGCTACTAAAGGAGCATTTCGACTGGATGGGGTCCAGTGTAAATGCCTTCGGATCATCCTGGGTCATCCCCTCTTACTAAAACTTAGTGATCTGGATGCCAAGTGTAGAAGCTCAAATTATTGGAAGTATAAAGAAATTCTCTTGATCTTAGAATCATTTCGTCTTCTCCAAAATTTAGAATGTCCTACTAGGTATAGTTTAGTACCAATCCCAGGTTACCCCTCTTTAGCTTTGAATATGATGTTTTATGTTTTAAGCCAAATATATTTTTTGATAGCAGTGATAGCCTAGTGATTGAGCGCTTGCCTTCCATGCAGGAGGGTGTGAGTTCGATCCTGGCGGAGAGGTGCGGCTTTGACTTTTCGAATTCATGTGCGGATTTATATTCGATTATCACTTGCTTTTGCTTTAACGGTGAAGGAAAACATCGTGAGGAAACGCGGTAGGTGAGAGATGGAATGGTTTTCAAAGTTTTTTTTACGAATGCGTCAAAACAGCGACAACACAGCCCCAAAATTATCTAATGTTAGTTACACGGGTGTCGCGGTATATTATCAAAATTCTAAAATCATTTTAAAATTTAAATGTCCGAAGGAATCTTATGTGTTCATAGGCGAGTGCGTAGCTATATTAGAAGCATGCCTTTTATTTTAGGTATGGCGTAATTTTTACAGACTCTCTCAGTTGTCTTCAAGCTTTAGTACAAACCCCGTTTAAGAGTAAATTGCATAGTTCCTGAGGGAACTAAAATAAAAAAAACTCTATTATCTTGTGCAAATAATCAAAAAGATGTTCAAAATGTTTGTAAAGTTTGGATACCTAGTCATTGCGGAATTAAGGGCAATGAATGTGCTGATTTGCTGGCTAAGGATGCTATCACATCCGAAAACGCAGATCTAGCGCATTTCTGTAATCAAGGATATGATTTGCTAAGCCTTCCAAAATGCAGTCTAGAATCTTCATGGCATGAATTGTGGAATGACACAAGTAAAAAGAAAGGTAGTTTTTATTATGCAGTACAACCAACCATAAAAACAAAACCTTGGTAGGTACCTACTTCCGGTACAAAAAAGTTTCAGAAACAGTTGTTTCGGTTCTCTGCAGAATTCGTATAGGTCATTGCCGTTCTCCTGTCTTCTTACATAAAATTTGTGTTTGGGACTCATCTCTCTGCGAGTGCGGGTTGGATGAGGGTAGGTATCTAAGATCATATATTTTTTAACTGTTCGAATAACACTAGATTTATATAGTCACCTCCCTGAATTAAAGATTTCAGTTCCAATTAATTTATCTTCTCTACTAACTTATTCCTCTCCAGAGTTACTCCAGGCACTAATGTTTTTTATCCGTCACAATCTACGAGGAAAGAACCTAGGTACTTCACAATAATATTAAATTATAAATTTATGACGCATTTCGCTAATCTCCTGTTTATGTGGTTGTTTGTGGTATACGTTTATTTTACTGTTTTTAACAATTATATTATTTAAGTATTTTATTTGTTCGTTTGTTTCAGCTCACTAACTCCGTCAACAAAATACACATTGAGTTAGTTAGTTTTTTTTTTTATTGTACTGTAAACACACCTGCTTTTCCACTGCACATCTGACATTGGCAAAATTGTCGACATCGGCATCGCTTGCCATATATAAAGAATAGATACAAATAATAATTCTAAAGGAGCATTGTTTGCTAAGATAATTTATCTATACGGTCAATGACCTTTTAACTAGGCACGTCTAATCTGATCTGAAGTATTTTCACGACGTGATGTCACTGACATTACCTTAATTTCAATAGACCTATTCAACGATAAAAACAACATCCTCTTTTCATATGTACCTGCCTGCCTTAAAATAAATAAATACGATTTTTTTATTCTTTTAAAATTGAGATCTAATTCAAAACTATTTTTGTGCAAAACTTCATGCACTTACGTTTATAACCGTAGAAGTTATTAAGCTGATGGATTAGGACAAACAGACGGAAGGACAGAACGATCTGATAAAATATTCTGTGCTTATAACTTTAAAAATAAGACAAATAGAATCTTCTGCAATTTTATATTGATTTCGAAAGTTTCTGTGGAACTATTTTATTTGCTGCTGTGTTTGCTGCAAACTGCAAAGGACATAACTTTTCACCAACGATAGGTACCTACGACGTAAATAAAATTCTGAAAGTAGTTGTATTCATTAAGCGGGTAGCGGGCGCGGGTTACGCACTACGTTTCAATTAAAAAGGCCAACAAACTAAACAAGAGCGGCATAATAAATTCAGTGCATCCTACTCCGCTCGCCACTAATTGGATTCAGAGGCTCAAGCAACCAATTAGAGTGAAAGAGACGGAGTGATAGAGTTACGGGGTTACGGGGGTGTTTCTGACCAGCGTAGGGGGAGTACTGAGATCCTTGTGCTAAATTTCAAAACAGCCGTAGAGAAACGTACAAAACGTTAAAGTTTTTCAGAACTGCAGCTGTGTGCTGCAATTACGGATGTAGGTAGATGGAGAAGTTTAGCTAATGCTCGTTATTGATGTGATGGCTTTACTACTGTTGTGACTGCAAATTTTACTCAAAATAACCTTATGAATTTTTTGTTTATCCATATTTCATGGACTTCCTTTAATTTTCTTTTCAGACTGCTGATCCAGGTCGTGGTTCGATTCCCACAGGACACAAATATTTTCGTGAAGAACCATAGACCAGTAAGCCTCAGTAAGCCTCTAGACGCCGGTTAGCTGGACACCCCCGGTCACAACGCATATTCTCTACCACTGCATATCATACGTCCCTCCGCCAATCGGAACGTCACTCAGTCAGCGAGCGGCACCAATCATAAGGAATCATACCACCGAACTTTTGAGCCGGCCAATCATAACGCGCCGTCCGCCCCCCTGACCCCACCAACGTTTTACGACTGCGTTCGAATACAAAACTTTGTTTATGCGGAGTCTTGAAGCTTACTGGTCTGTGTGAAGAACATAAGTGTTTGTGTTGGTCTGGGTGTTTCTTATGTATTATATTATGGATGTATTTATAATAAAAAAGTATATGTAAATCTTTGTAAATCCATTGTCTATTACCCATAGTACAAGCTCTGCTTGGTTTGAGACTAGATGGTCTGTGTAAAAAGGCCCCAATTTATTATTATTTTTTATAATCTGAAGTCTGATAAGTTAGATTTATTTTAAGGTAACTAACTTGCTATTTATTTGCATCCACCATTACCCATGCACTACACATGAATGAAATTACAGCTCATGAGACTTTCCATTTTTAGGTCACAGTATAGTATTATATTATCTGTGGTCACAGTTTGAACGCGATTTGCAATAAGTACTTTTATAGATAATATAATACTATAGTACTATTAACGGCCAAAATTAATATCCAATCTATCGACGATTTACCCTACTAGAGATAGAAATTTGACATATTTTGTATGAAGCTTATGTCAAATTCTTTTCAATCGTGGATAGATTGGATATTAATTTTAGCCATTAGGCAACAACTTAGGTGGTATTGCAGTTGTTATGGGCAAAGGTAACCGCTTAAGTGGAATGTAGCTGCCAAGTGGCGCCCCCATTAGTAAAAAAAAATATTACTCGCTGAATACATCATTTATCGAAAATTCGTTTTTAACGATTGATGTACAGGTACTGTGGTTTAATCAGAAACTGTTAACTCTGTAAATTATAGTTCGCTGTAGTTGTAGATAGAAAAATGCGAAAAATGGAAACTATATTTTACAGAGTTAATAGTTTCTGATTAAACTACAGCACCTGCACTTAGGTCTTCAACCAGTGCGTACCAGTGCGTAGTGCGTGCGTGTCTCGGCACCGTAAGTCATGACTGGCAGGAGCCAGTCATGACTTACGGTGCCGAGACGTGGACACTGACAGTTGGGCTAGTCCACAAATTCAAAGTCGCTCAGAGAGCTATGGAGCGAGCTATGCTTGGAGTTTCTTTGAAGGATAAAATCCGTAACGAGATTATCCGGAGAAGAACCGGAGTGACCGACATAGCTTGTAGGATCAGTAAGCTGAAGTAGCAGTGGGCTGGCCATGTCTGTCGAAGGACTGATGGCCGTTGGAGCAGACGAGTCCTTGAGTGGAGACCGCGAATCGGCAAACGCAGCGTAGGGCGCCCCCCTGCCAGGTGGACCGACGACCTAAAAAACGTGGCTGGGGGGGACTGGATGCGGAAGGCAGAGGACCGAGCGTTGTGGGGCAACTATGGGAGAGGCCTATGTCCAGCAGTGGACTGCGATAGGCTGAGTTGACCTGCACTTCAAACTTTAAAACGAATTTTCGATAGTTAATGATGTATTCAGCGAGTAATATTTTTTTAATGAAGGGGGTGCCACTTGGGTGCTACCTTCCCCTTAAGGGGAAAATTTGGGAAAAATTGTGATTTTAGAATCGAAATATTTTCATTTGTTGATACGACGTAGATCTAATTTTAATTCATTTGATTTTTCATTATATTTACTAGATTCTGGTATAAGGAAAACACGATTCAATAAAATTTGCTCGACAGATATATTTTCCAAAGTACGGTGTTTTTTTTTTCACTAATTCGCATTGCATTTGGAAATCCCAATAGTTTTTCCTATTGTTTTTTGCGAACAAGATAAAACTTGATCTAGATTTTGGTGTAACGGATTTTTATTTACATGTTTATTCGTCGAGATATGTGCAAAAATGTAAAAAAAACATCAAAAAAGCGCGATTCCGCTCTGTTCTCACACGCGCAATTTGCCGTTGCTTAGAAAGGGACGGTTGCAAATTCAATCGTTTTGCTCGTTGCACCACCCTATAAGATATAACAAACAAAAGGTATAGGTATCATGATAAGGCAGTTTATGAACAGACTACTATCACAATTAGGTAATAAAATAAACTTCCAGTCTAAATGGACCATATGGAAAGCGTATAGCAACACATTCAAGTGAAAACTTTCCACTCAATTGAAGGGTTGAACATATCGCATTTGGAAGTCATTATCGCGTTATTCCGGTGTGTATCTGCCGGCAATCCGGCGCGTCGCTCCCGGTGTCTGACGTGGCTGTCGGATTGCCGGCTCGCGGCATCCATGAGCTGTTATTACCAACGCCGGGCGGGGCGTTTAACTCAATTTGAGGTAATACTCTGGGACAGATACTTACCCTGATCGATGCTAATAGCTTTTATTGATATAGCCTAGGTGTTATTAGTTTACTAGTAGGGCGCTATCCAGTGTAGTTAGTCGTCGTAAATTACGCTAATATCACACTTTGACGTGGTCGTGAGACCCTCAAATTGCCGCCTGATGTGCATTTTGAGTTATTTGATAATTCATAGGCGGTCGTAGTGGTTGGCGGCACCACCGTTTACTCGCTTAACTGTATTTTCGCTTGTTGTGCTGGGTGTGGTTTGAAATGTCGAAGGCAATGAGATAATTTACACGTCTTCAGCCTGCGTGTATTCCTTAGTGGGGATTGACGCGTCATATTACTCTGTTACTTTGTAAAGCGAATGAGATTATTAAGTAAGTCAAAAAAAAGCTGTCAGACTTTCAGGCTACACTCACGCTACGCTCCCTGTAGCTTTCGACCTGGGGAGGGGCAAATCAGGACCTTTTTAGATTTTTTTCAAGGGCTTTCCGAAAAAGGCATACCGTTTTAAGTGCAATTTTCAAATGAGTTTTAGGATTTATCTTTTCATATATTTATAAAATATTGCTCACTCAATATTTGGAGAATAATTCCATTGTAAATGGCTATCGTAACTCGATAGGTAGTCGAACCATAGAGGTGTTAAATCATAAATAAATAATATATCTGCTGCGCCCACGCAGTCAAGTTATAGGCGATGGCTGTAAATTTAGGTGTAATAATATGCCACATTATGTAAGTGAGTAAATTATTTATTCACCAGAAACTTATCCTATACATCAAAATTCTATTTACTATTCACAATCGGGTAAGATCCCTGTCCTACAAACTATAGGAAAACCCACGGAAAACCTGTATCTTGTAGGGCAGTGTTCTTTTATGGATTGACCAACTTACAAAATAAAATAAAATATACCTAATATGAGTAATAATTTTGATGATAACATTTTACTATTTGGTTTTAGTTGTAAGTATAGTATGAATTAATAATTGTGTTCATTGTGTTGGGGTGGGTGTGGGTGTGGGGGGATGTGTATGAGAGTGTGTGGGGGTATGTGTATGTAAATTGATTTGTGAATTTTCATGCAAATACTCATACTAAAAAAAATCGCTTCATCGGTGGCTAATGTAATGTTGTTTATTCAGAAAACACATGAACAATTGAAATAATTCATGAACTTTTTTTTAAATTTCTCTTCAAAACTTCATACATCCCACATAAAATCACATACATTCATTATCGACTAATACTGAACATAGGTCTCTTCAAAAATTGCTGCGATGAACATTCATTGTATTACAATAATTAATTAATTATTAGTGTTGTAGGCTAGATTGTACTGCATTGTTAAGAACCGTGTTCTTTTTGATCAGGAAAAATAACTATATCTTTTCCGTAAACCACGGTCACTATAGCTTCAAAACTTACAACATGTTGTAATTATTCTGAATTCTGATCATCATACTTTAAGATGGAATTTGTCACAGTAGGTATAATATTATTATGATGATGAATGCAGATGAAGCGAAAGAGGTGTGTCAGGATCAGGGTCGTAGCGGGTGGAAATCCAGTCTCTGCCTACCCAAATGGGGAACAGGCGTGATAATATGTATGTATGTATGCACATAAAATATGTATGTATGTATTGTGCAGTTCCGTGTGGTACTGGACACTATATTCTGAGCTGGACACAAAGAATTGCACCACTTCTCATAGGTGTCGTAAAAGGCGACTAAGGGATTCACCAGAGGGTGGGCAGCGGCGTTCTCTGAGTATTTGACCAACCAACTGCGATCGCCAACCCGCCTGCCAAGCGTGGTGATTATGGCATAACCCCCCTTAATTGGGGGAGGCCTGTGTCCAGCAGTGGACGTCTTTCGGCTGAAATGATGATGATGATTTGAGCAGTAAGTAGGTATCTACGGTAATTTACTATAGGTAAGAGGTAAGATAAAGATTTATTTTCTCACCACATAACATTAAATTATACATGTTGGAAAGTATAAGGTAACATTTAAAGTAGGTATACTGCGGGAGACTGGTGCCTAAACTAGGCGTATAAGCCTGTATTTCAGGACAGCAGCCGCTTGCTTTTAAAAACATAGCCCTATCTTGTTTATTTCCTGATTATACCTCAACTCAGCCTATCGCAGTCCACTGCTGGACATAGTTGCGCCACAACACTCGGTCCTCTGCCTTCAGCATCCAGTCCCCCCAGCCACGTTCTTCAGGTCATCGGATTATACCTATTTTACAGCATCATTAGAGTGTTCTTACTTGGCTAATTCTAAATAAATATATGCAAAACAGATAGTTGCGAACTTATTTTTCAAGTAGGTATGAATACTAATGGGACTTTACCATCTCGGATGAGCCTAGCAATCATTTCTAGCGGGCGAATGATAAACATTAATTAGTTTATAATCTAACGTGTTACGTCTCACGTTTAATGAGTAATTAAAGAGGTTCGAACATCACTCCGGGGCTAATTTCCTCTCTAATTACGATTACAACTCAACCAGGAATCGTAAGTGTACGCCGAGGCGTCAATACGCCCCTGACGTGCTGCGTTTGAACGAAGCTAGTGGGGACAGGATAGTGGTATAGTTGCAGTAAAACTGCCATTTTTAAATAAAAATGTTTTAACGTTGTTGTGAATTGTAAGTTGTTGTTAATTAGTATTGTTTGAACAACTGGTTCTACGACTTCGACAATAAACATTTTAAATAATGGAACACCTGGCTGGAGTGCCACAGGGATCAGTTCTGGGCCCTGTACTATACACCCTTTACACGTCTGACCTACCGCAATGTGACATTGTTACAGTGGCGACCTTTGCAGACGACACAGCTATTCTCGCATGTAGCCATTGTACCACAGAAGCTTCCATTACCCTACAAAGTGTCTTGAATAACATCGATAAGTGGCTGACTAAATGGAGAATAAAATCTAGTGCCTCTAAGTCAGTACATGTAACATTTACACTACGCAAAGGAAATTGCCCACCTGTCACGCTAAGTAATAATCAGCTCCCACAAAGTGACTCAGCCAAATATCTGGGGATGGTCTTAGATAGAAGACTAACTTGGAAGAATCACTTGCAAAAGAAAAGGGATCAAATAAACCTTAAATATAGAGGACTCTACTGGCTGCTTGGAAGGAACTCCAAGTTGTCCATAGATAACAAGCTCCTCATCTACAAGACCATGCTTAAACCAATCTGGACATATGGTATCAAATTGTGGGGTTCAGCTTGTGACTCCAGTGTAAGCATGATACAGAGGGTTCAAAATTACATCCTGAAACAGATTTCCAACTCGCCGTGGTTTATAAGGATCTCTGAAGTATATGATTGCTTAAACATCAAGACAATCAAGGATGAAATAAGATCATCCTGCTCCAAATACAAAGCAAGCCTTGCAAAACATCCAAACCAACTAGCTGTGCAATTGACTATACGTAGACTGAAAAGGCGGCACATTCTGGAAATGGACAGCTGCACATAAGTCACTATAGAGACCTTCCCAAAGGGGATCTTGCTCTGAAAGCTACAAAACTCTATCTCATCTGCTCATAGTCTGTCAACTGATTGCACGATAAAACGAAAAAATAATAATAAAATGGAACAATTAATTAATTACATAATTAAATTAAATTTATTTGGAATAACTTGATTTGATTTTTAATTAGTGATTACTACTTTAGTTAAATAACTTTACTTACATTGTATAAATTTGTATGCTGTGTATTATATGACAAAATGAGTCTTCACCTATAATTAGAATATACCATCCTTTGTACCACATTTTAAGCAAATAAAACTAATTTGAATTTGAACAAAGGAAAATAACTTCATACTCAACTCATTAGCAAACCGAATAAATGTCTAGCAAAATTTACTAAGCTACGACCGAATTTTTCATTGAGCCTAGCGGTTGAACGCTTCCATAAAGAAGAGTCTGAGTTCGAATCCGGCCCGAACTTTTTGAATTCATGTGTGGATCAGAATTTGATTACCTATCACTTGCTTTAACGGTGAAGGAAAACATCAAATTCAAGTTCTTTATTTGCAATAAATCGTGAGGAAACCTAACCCCTGAAAGTGTTTCATACAGTTCTCGATAGTGTGTGTAGTCCGCCAACTTGCACTAGGCCAGCGTTGTGGAATAAGTCCTTAATCTTCTCATTCGGTGAGGCCAAAATAACATAAGCAGCCCATTACTGTCCCACTGCTGGGCAGCAGTAGGCCGCTTATGTTTATGTGTGGGTTAAAAAGGAAGATATCTTTATAATTAATTAGCAAACCGAATAAATGTCTAGCTTCCAGTGGCGAAGGGTCCATAAAACACGATTCCCACCGGCTTCTCTTTAGGAATTGCTTAAATACAGATCAACGACATGTTGTCAAAGTTGTTAAATTGTGTTTTTATTTTATTAACGTGCGAATTTAGCTATTTTAGGATTTTTAGGTACCTACAGCTTTCCTACTGAATATATTTACCTTTCGCCGCTGCTAGCTTTACTAAACTACGAGCGATTTTTTCTTTGATTTAGTTGAATCTAAGCATTACAATTCTTATTCCATCACTCAAACAAGAATTCAGTGTCTTTACTGACGCAACTCACCAAAACACTACTTCACATTGCTCACATGACCACACGATCTAAACGAGGCACTGTCGGTGCGATCCCTGTAATTATTATTAACATTCAGCCGTTGCGCCCGTAGTCCGTAATTAAAACATAGTTAGGCCCAACGAGCAGACGCCTTGCCAGATTAATGTCTAATAGAAATGTACCACATGATTACATTAATAAACTACAAGGTATTATCGCGTTTTTACATACTATCAGAGTGATTGATGGCGAATAGATTATATACTCATTTGACTGGAACGCGTTATGTATTTACATAGTTACTCTACTTGCGCAAGTAGGTCGTGTAAACGAGACACTGCTTAGGAATAAATGTTTTTTTTATGAGATAGAATATTGAGGAGTTGTAGTACCCTTTGTTTTAATAATCGGCTCCTGATCTTCTTATTTATTTTGATACTGGACTAGCTCATTATGTGCTTAATATAATATAGAGAGGTTTTTTCTGTTACAGATATCTTTTCTCTCAACTTCTTTATTAATTCAATTGCAAAGCTTTTAACAGCATAATAATATGGTGTTTCATAAACCTCAAGTACAATAACGCCATCGAGATTATCCATATTGCATCTCATTTGGGTATGTCTGAACATCCCATAATCACACCAACGACAATTTTCACGCCTTTGATTCTAAACAGTCAAATACTTATACTGGCTCATCATGTGCTTAATATAATATAGAGAGGTTTTTTCTGTTACAGATATCTTTTCTCTCAACTTCTTTATTAACGCAATTGCAAAGCTCATAATCACACCAACGATAATTTTCACGCTTTCGGTTCTTAAAAGTCAAATACTTATTTATTTTGATACTGGACTAGCTCATTATGTGCTTAGTATAATAAAGAGAGGTTTTGTCTGTTAAATTCTTTTTTCAGTTTTTTCTCAACTATTTCAAAGCTTTTAACATACATACATATTATCACACCTGTTTCCCATTGAGGTAGGCAGAGACTATGGATTTCCACCTGCTACGATCCTGACACACCTCTTTCGCTTCATCTAGGTACGTCCATTAACCTCGTCATGCATGCTCGTCGGTTTAGAGAACTCTTAACCTGGCATTTTTAAAGCTTTTAACAACATAATAATATCGTGTTTCATAAGCATCAAGTACAATAATGCCATCGAGATTATCCATATTGCACTTCATTTGGGTATGTCTGAACATCCCATAATCATACCATCGATAATTTTCACGCCTGTGATTCTAAACAGTCAAATAACCATGAATATTATTCTGAAACTTGAAATCTCATCTGGCATATGAAATAAACTTGCAAGCAAAGCGAAATTGCCTACCATAATAGGACCTTTAAAGTGTCTGTAACTTTAAAACGTCTACGGCGTGGGCGTGGCGCTGGCTTCAAAGACTTTATTAACATGTCATTGTGAGAGAGATAGCACTATTAACACGTTGAGCATCAGAAAGGGACGGCAATAAACAAGTCTGAGCTTCTATGCGCTCGCGCACCACAAAGGAAGTATTGTTTTCAGTTGTTAACGCCCGTTGTGTGTGTAGTTATTGATGTGAAAGCATTTGTTTATGGACGTATTGTCTATGACCTGCTACTGTACTGAACGGGTCGTTATTAGCTATTAGGTGGGAGGAACAGAAAAAATCGTTTTGTTAGTGTTTTGAATGGTTAGGGCTCAGGTTTAGAAAATTAGAAGGGTTTGTCTGGTTTTGATTACCATGACAAAAGCATCTTGTTTAATTTTCCTGATCAATCTAAGCTATGAAAAGCTAAGTAAACCTGGATAAGATCAAGTAGGTAGGTAATAAATATTGATTAACTATAGATAAAACTTAATACTTAAAGATTTTTTTTGTAGGTAGTTAGGAAATCAATTCCTAATTATCACCATAACTATTTAAATGCAAGTTAAACAAAGTATTATTACCCAGAAATCTAGCCTACTACTACCTACTTCTAGAAGTCCGGTACCAATTTTCAACAAACACTATTTTACGAAATAATTTCTTAGGTTTTCGCGATTGCTACATATTATAATAAAACAAAGTTTAACCGGATTAAATCGCGTATATTATTTAAATTGGTTTTCCTGACGTTTCGAAACCAGTTTCGAACCTGCGACTCCTGGCTCAGTACGCCAGTGCTTTAGCCACGAAGCTACCGTGCTATCCTACTCGTGATTTTTTCTTTCCACAATTTAAATCGTAAGATTTCGCTTCGCATGCGTAAATGCGTTAAAATAATAAAATAAACACTATTTTATTCTCATACCCAAATTAAAACGCAAGACAAGACAATGCGACAAAAAGTCGTCAATATCACTTGTCATCCGACAATGGGCCTGTAATGGCGCACGTTGCGACAAATCGTAGCACATTACAAACTGTCAGAGAAGAGTGACACAAACTGTGAATTAATATGGGAACTGGATTGACATTTAGAAGAATGTAGTATGTGTATCAGTTGGGGGCCTGTTGAGACAAGTCCTGGTTCATGGAAGATTTATAAATTTTTTTGAAAGTGGAAACGCTTCTACTGATTTATGTTCTGATTACTTTCGTTGCAGGATCCAAGATAGTTAAATCATTTCCCCGCGTCACGCTGAGCTTCATTGTTTCAGCGTTTTTTTTGGTTGGTATTTATTGTAGATAATGAAAGGAATTCATGAAAGGCAAGTGCATGCAGCTGAGATGAGAATGTTAAGAGGAATGTGTGGTGTAACGAGAATGGATAGGATAAGGAATGAATATGTAAGAGGGAGTCTGAAAGTAGCGCCAGTGACAGAGAAGTTAAGTAGCAATAGACTGTCATGGTATGGACATGTGATGAGGAGGAATGAGGAGCATGTTACGAGGAAAGTTTTAAGTATGAATGTTGATGGCTATAAGAAAAGAGGGAGACCGAAGAAAATATGGATGGATTGTGTGAAAGATGATATGAATAGAAAGAAAGTGAACACGGAGATGACGGCTGATAGAGATGTATGGAAGAAAAAAACATGCTGCGCCGACCCCAAATAAATTGGGATAAGGGCAGGAGGATGATGATTTATTGTAGATCCTGGCTTACAGGAGCTGCATTGGTTGGGAAAGTGGAGCGGGCTTGTCAAAAAATAAATGTCTTCTGTCAGAAGCCTGAAAATCAAATAACAGCGGAGTAATCGTATAATGCGCTCGAATCACGATAGTTTTCATTTTGAGATTACAGCAATATTCATTGCGTAGTGCATAAATTCTGATAAAACGGATTGTCACAACATTTGGTGCAATGAAATCAACATGATTGTGATTGCGAGTGAGTTACACTTGGCAGCTGTTCTAATTTTCGGACATCGGTATTGCCAAGTATCTGGCAGTCACTCTGTATAACAATCCGATGTCTAACTGCTTCCGGTTAGACTAGAAACCGACCTCAATATAGTTGGAAAAAGGTAAGGTAGCAGGAAGGCCTGTGCTCTTCAAAAGGATATCTAGGCGAAGTTTGTTATCAGTACATAGTAACTAGATTTTTAGAAGATGACCGTTCTAGATTTTGTATTACGAGAGGCGAGAATATTGCTATTCGCCAGAAACAATTTTGATCTCCTGCATTCTATTGAGAATTTTCTAACCTCAAGTTTTGCAGATGTACTTTTGCGGTTCTTAAATTAAAGGATAGAACAATAATATAAATAGGATAAATATGCTATATATGCTATGCTATGGATATTAATAGGATATTATATGAACTAAATGGAGAGAATATATTCTTAACCACACAATTTTTATTATTACAAGCTTATAGTTATAGTTAACTTCACTTGTTAGTCTATTAGTACCAGGCCCCTCAGAAAGTATTGCGAAAAAAAGTTTTTATATATGGGAGACTGGCCAGTTATAATGTTTTTCGAAAATATGATTATTTATAAGTAAAAATAAGTAAGTTCCAATTTCAAAATTTCCCTCCACATTTTTTGCGAGTTAATTCAAAGTATTGTGTCTCACTGAAATATGGATCTGCGCCGGGAACATTTTAGAGCTATGATTTTATACGATTTCAAGTGTCGCCTGAAACCGGATGAATCGTACGATAGACTTCAAATGGCATTCATGGATGAAGGCCCTTCCAAGGCAACCGTGTATCGTTGGTATAACGAATTCAAGCGCGGTCGACCAACTTTGGGGGATGACGCAAGAAGCGGTCGCCCTTTGACGGCTGTTACCGAAGAAAACGTGCTAGCAGTGAAAAATTTAATCCAAGACAATAGGCGAATTACATATCAGGAGATTCAACATATATTGAAGATTGGATCGGGAGGCGTTCACGAGATTCTACACAGCCATCTTCGCGTGAGGAGGATAGTATCACGCTGGGTGCCGCACAACCTCACCGATGCTCAGAAGCAGGCCCGGGTGGAATGGTGCCGTGATATGCTTAACAAATTTGAAGCAGGCTCGTCTCGGCGTGTTTACGACATCGTTACAGGTGATGAGTCCTGGATTTATCAATACGACCCAGAAACCAAGCGCCAGTCGACTGTTTGGGTGTTTCAAAATGAGCCAACGCCTACCAAAGTGAAGCGATCTAGAAGCGGGGGTAAGATTTTGATCGCTAGCTTTTTTAATTTGACTGGCCACTTGGTATCAATTCCCTTACGGGATCAAAGAAGCATTAATGCCGAATGGTATACTACCAAATGTTTGCCAGAAGTTTTCTCTGTTATAAGCAACAAGCGACCAAACACAGGGCTCCGCGGGCTACTGCTCCACCACGACAATGCACCTGCGCACACCGCACTCAAAACGAGGGACTTCCTGGACAGCACGCCAGTCAAACTCCTGGGTCACCCTCCTTACAGCCCTGATCTAGCACCGTGTGACTTCTTTTTATTCCCAAAAATAAAAAATCAGCTCAAAGGGATACAATTTTCGTCGCCGGAAGATGCGCTGGCTGCGTTCGAGCAGGCTGTAAACGAGGTGTCTGCGGCGGACTGGAAAAAGTGTTTTGAAAACTGGTTTAGGCGCATGAATCTTTGTATAGAGGCTGGTGGAAAGTACTTTGAAAAGATTTGATAAAAATATATGTACGTATAGAACAATTTTTTTTAGTTTCGCAAAACTTTCTGAGTGTCCCACGTATGCTTGGGAAAAATCTTGCAAGTAACTTTTGAACCAGTTCAATTAGCTGAAATTTGATACACTGTAAACCTGATGTTAATGCAATATACCTGATAATAGTGCTTAAGAGCTGATCTGTTGATCAGACGGAAGGTAGACAACGGAACTCTCTAAGGAATAACAGTAGATTGATGGTGTTTGTGCTCATTCTGATCAGTTTAAATTAATTTCTTATAAAAGTTTGTCTTGAAAAATACATTTTTAAATAAAAAAAACTTATTCCTAACTTAAATAAGATCAGATTCCAGAAGGACCTATGTATAACAGGAAATATTTTAAAATAGTTTATCACTAATAGGTAAAGAATAGCCCAAGCTTTGATCCTTTTAGTTTTGTTGACAACGTTATCACAACAATTAATGATCGATTTAAAACTGCTAAATTGTTTCTAACATACTGTCAGTCTATAGCCATAAAGTGACATTATCTCATAAATAAACGAGTGTGCTTTAGACCACACGACTGAAGTAAAACTTCACTAACTTATTTCAATGAGAACAATGGAATGGCGGCGTGGCGCCAAGAAGTTTTATTTCAAAAGTTAACATCACAAGAAATCAACTTCTCACTTAGCCTCTTTATGATTAATTACTACATCCTATATTTATCCACGTAATTCATTCTATACGCCATTTTATAAGGTAATCTAAGACGTTTAGCTTTAAAAGCACTTTAAGCTCATTAAATATCTTCATGTGGTATAAACGGTCACTTATCCCAGTGATGATGATTTCTTGCACACCCTATTAGCAGATCGTGAACGAACGAATGAGTGAGCGGTCGAGAGCGGTTCTCACGGTGGACGACTTACACAAATAGCTTCTTTTGCTTTAATTCAACTTTAATGATCTGTTCGCGTGAACTAAATTGATTTGGTTGTTGTGACTTCAATTTTTGGTCTTTTAGTGTCAATTGCAATCATTGAATTATGAAACTATTCTTTGTCTCTTGTTAACCAACGTGTTATGTCGTCTGGTGAAAGAGATCGCATGCTATTTGTATATTCTCTGTTTGGCAACATCTTTACGGGATGTCAAAATACCTACGCCGCGTGGCAACCCCGCTTACCCCGCAATGTGGCCCATAGTACATGAGCTGTCAAGTAAACAAACTAGGGCTGTTGATATTTTTTAAACATCAGATTTTCGATCTATCGATATTTTTAAATATACAATCGGAGTTCGATATATTGAAAAAAAAAAGATATTTCGATATATTGGCCAAATTTCATGATTCTAGGTCAATGCGAAGTACCCTATTGGTTTTTTATGTGAGTTTGCGAGTATCAAAATGTGACATAGCCGTATGATTGCCTTGACCTAGAAGCTTGATTTTTTATGTCCTGGACAGCCGAACTTAGTATTTGATATAATTGCATTATTTATTACTACTTGAAAATGATTTTCATCAACACACATCTCTGGTACGAAACACGAGCATCGATATCGATACTTTTTAGTTTTGATTACTTACTTCCCTAGCTATGGCCACCATAACGGTGGCCCGGATATTGTAGGTATACCACGCTTATTTCGTAGGTATTACTGGTCCATAGGTACAAGTCAATGATTGCAATTGACAGTGATGTGTCAATTATGTACTTATTATAGTAAAAGTCTGTTCTCTCAGTTACCAAGAAATTAAAACACGCATAAAAAAAGCAAAGCGCATAGAGGGAAATGGTTTAACTCTATTTACATGTTCTTCACCATGGAACTTCTTCACAAATCCATTGTTCTCAATAATTTTACAATTAACACCTTTTTCTTCAAGCTATAAGTATATCGAGGTAGGTACCTAAGGACTTAATGATGTAGTAGTCGACAAACGTCTCAATCTGAGGCAGGTGGTGGACAGAGGCTGAGCCATTGGTCTCAAAATAATTAGTAGAACAAATGGCTAAAACTATTCCACCGACACTCTACCGACACCCAACTGAAGCGTTTGTCAATTAGCAGACTCGGGGCCCTGGAAGGATGCGCAATTATCGGCGGCGCACGTCCAGTGATTATAAATGCATTTGTACCGAGCTGATAGAAAGTTTGTACCGAGCTGATTGAGAAAGTGTTGTTGACGCTTCATACGTTTTTAAGAGCAAGGATTACGGATTAGGTGTGTTCGTCATTGTATTTTGGTGTTGGCAAAATTTTTTTTTTTTTTAATGGGCAGTGTTGTATTTCGTTTTTAGGGTTCCGTAGTCCTACAAGGAACCCTTATAGTATCGTCATGTCCGTCCGTCTGTCCGTCTGTCCTAATCCTTTATAGCTTAATAACTTCTACAGTTATAAACATAAGTAAATTAAATTTTGTTAAAAAATGGTTTAGATATAGATCTCAATTTTAAAAGTATAAAAAAATCTTGATAACGTATTTTAGGGGTGGCGCCTATACATGTGAAATGGGGATGAAACATTTTTTTTCGCTAGACCCCCTCGTGTGGTGTATCATTGAATAGGGCTACTAAAATAAAGGTAATGTTTCATACAGAACTTTTTTATCAGGTATACCATCTGCGAAATTATGTTCGCCAAAGTGGCTTGCAATGTGTCCCCCTGCCATTTCTAAACTATGCAACGTAGAAGCTTATAGTCTTCCACATTGATAGACCGTTATAAAAACTCTCTTTTAAAATTATTTCGAGTATAAAGTGATTATAAAATTTCGAGTTATAGTGAGAAAACTGAAAAATACTTAAGACGTCCTTGATATGGCACACTTCTTAAATTTAGCTTCTTATATTTAGCGCTAGGTAGCGCTGTTTGCAAAAACTAAAATAGCAATGATTAATATTCGATTTGATTCGTTTGTAATTAGACCTACTTAAGGAACCCTACAATACTGAGCATGGCCCGACATGCTCTTGGCCGGTTTTTTTATACAAAGTATGGCGAGATGTTAAGCGGTTGCATTTGCCTGTAGCAACTGCAATAGCACTTAAGCTGTTGCCTAAATTACCACAAGTCGTGTTCGCCAATCATAGACATGAAGGTGGAAAGTCTCATGTAATTTCACCGGCACCCGTACCCTTCAGACCGGAATACAGCAATGCAAGCATTGTAGGTCCTATGGAGAAGATCCGGCAAAAAACTCCATGGATACTCTTACAGTCCATATTCATACATTACTCTTATAGTCTATAGTCATATATCTCATGAGGAATTGGAGAGTTGCGGTGCATTTTTGCATGACAGGGAATCCTAGTGTAGGGATTAGTGTTCTAACCTTATAAGCACCTTTTTGTTATTGCTATAACTAACTATACCATAAGAACTGACTATATGTGAATAAATCAATTTATTAAATTATTATTTTTTACTATTATTTTCTTCATGTGGCGGCGGCGCGGCGGTGACAAGCGGCCATTTTTATAGGCTTGTAGAATAAAAATGCTGGTTGAATTTAAGCAATAGACTGTATTTATAAATTTCACAATTACAAGATCGTTACACCCGTTAGCACAGACCAATATGGAATCCATAAGAAAAGAATGTTGCCACTACATAAAAGTTGTGGTAATAAAATATTGTTGCCAACGTTAATATATTATAAATTATTTTATGTTTTAATTATTTTCAAACATAGTTGGGCCGGGGCCATGAAACAGACAAAATACTTTAAATTTAGAAATTTAGCAGAATATTGACTAATAATATAGCATAATGCTAACAAGTACCTAAATGGTAAGTTATATAAAATTGTGTTCAATTAAGCGGTAAAGGACATAATTTTCTTAATGATCTAACATATGTTTTATTGTTTGGCAGTTTTATTTCTGCAACTCTGACCATACCATCTGGTCCGGGGATTACTTTAACAATTCTTCCCATAGGCCATGTCCATGGAGCAGTATTGTCACTACGAAGAATAACCAAATCACCTTCCTTTAAGTTGGGACTGACATGATGCCATTTAGGCCTGCTTTGAAGTTGTGCAAGATAATCCTTGGACCAGACTTTCCAAAAGTCTTGCTTGATTTTACATAAAACATTCCAAAACTTTAGTTTATTAATAGATTGATCAGATACATCAGGTTCAGGATAACTCATCATAGAGGTTCCTATGAGGAAGTGGCCAGGCGTTAAATACTCAAAACTGGAAATGTCTGAACTTGTGGGAAGGAGAGGTCTTGAATTTAGCACCGCTTCAATTTCTGTGATAGCAGTATATAAGGCCTCAAAAGTCAAGACAATGGATCCAACAATCCTCTTAAAGTGGTATTTGAAACTTTTAACCCCTGCCTCCCACAAGCCCCCAAACTCCGGAGAGTAGCTTGGTATAAATTTAAATTTTATTAAATTTGGACTACAATAATTATTCACAGAATCTATATGAATTTTTGAAATAAACAATTTATACAGCTCATTTAACTTATTAGCAGCACCTTTAAAGGTTTTGGCATTGTCACAGAATATCTTCTCTGGCATTCCTCTTCTAGCTATAAAGCGCTTGAGACATGCTAAAAAGGCTTCAGTCGTAAGGTCACTGACCAGCTCCATGTGGATTGCCTTAGTGGCGAAACATACAAAAAGTGCTACATAGCCTTTAGTGATCAATGGTTTCCTGATTCTAGAAGCTTTAACATTAAAAGGTCCACAAAAGTCCACACCAACTACCTTAAACGGCCTGACAGCATTAAGCCTTTCTTGGGGGAGGGAACCCATAAGCTGCTTAGCAGCTACAGCTTTTAAACGAAAACATGTGACACACTTGTTTACCACTTTCTTGACTTCACGTATACCACTGATAAGCCAAAATTTTTGTGAAAGCGAGCTCAATACTAATTTTGCCCCAGCATGCAACAAACGCAAGTGCTCATTTCGAATAAGGATATCTGTTAAATGACAGGATTTAGGAAGTATGACAGGGTGTCTTTTGTCATACGTCATATTTGTGGCACATTGAAGACGGCCACCAACTCTGAGCACACCTGCCTGATCTAAAAAGGGATGTAAACATGATAAACCTGATTTAATAGGTGAATTATTTTTAAGACATCCTATTTCTTTACAGAAGTATTTTCTTTGGACACTACGAACAATCACTAACAATGCATCACGGAGCTCTTGAGGGGTCAATGAACCGTTGATTTTATCAATATTTTTTGAGCAATTTTTAAAAAATCTTAATATATAGGCAATAACCCTCTGAAGTTTACTAAAATCTGATATTTTTTCAATTAAATCATTCAACAATGGTGGTTCATCTTTTTTGGAAGTAGGTTCATTGACCTCACAGACGTTAATAACCAAGTCAGTTTCGGCCAGGTAAGGAATGGGAAGTTCGACACTACTCATAGGGTGCTTAAATTCTTTATTCACCAATTCCTTAGGACCATGCCACCAGAGTTCATGAGATTTCAACGTATGTGGTTCACAACCTCTTGAGAGCAGATCAGCAGGATTATTATTCGTACTAACATAAGACCACTGAAAGTTTGAAGTTAATGTTTTTATTTGATTTACCCTATTAGACACATAGGGATTGGATTTTATTATTTTAGACTTAATCCAAGCTAGTGTAATCTGAGAATCACTGTATAAGTGAACTGTAAGACTAGGGAATCTAGATATTAAAGCACTGTAAACTCTTTTCGCAATTTGCGAAAGAAGCAAAGCACTATTTAATTCCAACCTTGGAATTGTTAATGTATTTTTTAATGGGGCAACACGTGACTTAGAGCACAATAAATTAACCAAGACTGTTCCATCAGATTTGACTATTCTTAGGTAAAGACAGCTTCCAAATGCTTTCATAGATGCATCAGCATATCCTACCAACTCTATGATGACCGCATTGCTAGAATTAACACATCTTGGCACAGTAAGTGTATCCATTAATATTAAGTTTTTTATAAATCTATTCCAAACATTGAGTTGTTCCTGGGGCAATTTTTTGTCCCAGTCTATATTTATTGACCACAAGGTTTGCATGAAAAGTTTGGCCACAACTATAATGGGACCTATCAGGCCCAGCGGGTCAAACATTTTGCCAATGAAACTCAGAATGGACCGTTTGGTCCTGGTATCATCATCGTTAATCATTGGACAGGTAAAAGTAAAAGTATCATTTAATACATCACATTTTAAACCCAATGTTTTGACAATATTGTCTTTATTAATGTCTAATTTTTCAAAATATTTAAGCTCACTGGGAATATCTTTAATAGCCTCAGGGTAGTTTGAACACCACTTATGAAGCATGAAACTGCCTTTTTTTAAGAGAGCAATCAGCTCATATTTGAGTTGAACAATATCTTGAGTGCTATCAGAGCCACATATGACGTCATCGCAATAAGTACTCAACAACATGGCTTGAGCAGCAATAGGGAATTCAGCTTGAAACCTACGAGCTAGTTCTATCAGGCAACGGGTAGCCAAGAAAGTAGAAGATTTTAACCCGTAGGTTACTGTTTGGAGTTGCAAACAGCTGATCGGTTTGCGGGGATCATCACGCCACAAAATATTTTGAAGACAAGTTTGACTTGGATTGACAATAATTCCGCGAAACATTTTTTGAATATCACATGTGAGCGTGTATAAGAAAGTTCGCCATAGAAGGAGAATATCAAATAGTTCGCTCTGAACTACTGGACCGTTTAACATTACATCATTCAATGATATCCCAGCTTTAGATTTCATGCTGCCATCAAAAACTACACGTAGCTTGGTCGTCAGACTCTCCTCATTAAAAATAGCATGGTGAGCCAAAACGTAAACATGGCCATTTTGGACATCATAGCTGTCTATATCTACCACCTTAGCATGTCCCAAGGCTATGTACTCCTCAATAAACTTTTTATATCTGTCTAAGTATAATGGGTTACGTTGAAATCTTTTCTCCAGTGTTAGGAATCTTTGAAGAGCCACTCACAGCATGTAGAATAAAAATGCTGGTTGAATTTAAGCAATAGACTGTATTTATAAATTTCACAATTACAAGATCGTTACACCCGTTAGCACAGACCAATATGGAATCCATAAGAAAAGAATGTTGCCACTACATAAAAGTTGTGGTAATAAAATATTGTTGCCAACGTTAATATATTATAAATTATTTTATGTTTTAATTATTTTCAAACAAGGCTGTCTATTGAAATTTTGAGGTTTAAAGGTACTGATTTTATTATTTACCTTTTCGTTAGTTTGGGTTTTGAGAACGAGTAAAAGAGTCAAAGAATGAAATAATATGGGGATAAACCACTGCAATAAATCTTTAACACTGTTGTAATGATCAACTTCCGTTTCGAAAAAATAACATTATCTACATGTCCCTGTTTCCAAAGCATGTCGATGATAGAGCAAAGTGAATGAGTAAAATAAGGAACGGGACATAACAGAACATAACTAGCCCATTACAGTCCCACTGCTGGGCACGGGGCTCTCCTCAAAATGAGAAGGAATCTGGCCTTAGTCCACCACGCTGGCCTACTGCGTGTTGGTAGATTGGGTTCTCACACTATAAAAAAAATTATGAATCACTCTCAGGTGTGCAAGATTCCTTACGATGTTTTCCTTCACCGTTTAAGTTAGTGGTAATCAAATTCGGAACGAAATGGTAAATATAAATTGTGTTTGTACTTTTTTGCAATAAAACCATTGCAGCAGTACCTACCTACCTCTCATCTTTTTCTACATAGCAAGAGCCAAGAACATCGGGTCTAAGAAAGATTAATACACTGCTCACAATCAATAAAAACACATATTAATCAAGCCATATCTCTTCAGATCATCAAATTTAAAGTAGTTAATAAAAGGTGTTTACATTATTTATATACTTGCGTTATAAAACGATAAATTAAAAAATCTATTTCCCGTGCTGCCGACAAAACGTTATAGTTTAATCGTAACCGCCGCATAATAAAATTAGGATAAAACTCATTGGTTCGAACGCCAGCTTCGAATTTTCAAATTTGGAACGAGCACGGCCATCTTCCAAATTGCCGCTATAAACGCGATAATTGGATCAGCTCATTGGCCAGTAGCTAACTGAAACCAATTTTTAATGGCGACTCTTTTATTGTGTCGATTTTTCATGTCTTAAATAAAAAATAACGTTTACTTTTATATGTTGTGGTGAATGGTTTAATATATCATTTTCAATTTAGTTACCATATTTTTATTTGTATGTTAGTTAGTACTTCTTGTTTTAGGCTAGACCTTGCAAAAAGGGAAAAAAATATATAAAACTGTCATCTATCTATACTATCATAAAACTGTAAAGGTCGAAAAGTCTGTACATTGAGTTTTTTTTCGCGAAAACCGGCTAGGGGGACTAGAAATAAGCTATAGAATACGAATCAATCGTTTAAAAAATTTATGTCTGTCTGTCTGTCTGTCTGTTTGTTACCTCATCACGTGAAAAGGATCGTAATGAAACTTAGCGTTTGTATTGGTATTAGTCTAACTTAAAATATAGGGTATGTTTTATCTGAATCGGTTGAGTAGATCCAGCGATACAGCTTGACCCCTCTATTGTATTAAGTTGCATACAAAGTAGAGGTCATGATTGTTGGTTGATTGCAGGTTCCTAAAAATACAACTGGATTCTATTAGTATTATAGAAAATATAGAATGACATAACATAGCCCATCACTGTCCCGCTGCTGGGCATGGCCCTCTTCTTGGAATGAGAAGAGTTAAGGAACTGGATATTGTTAGTGTAATATATTATCATAACATAATCAGCTCATTACCTACTGCCCCACTGCTGGGCACGGACCTCTTCTCGGAACGAGAAGAGTTAAGAAACTAGAAAATATAGAATAACATAACGTAGTCAACCCATTACTGTCCCACTACTGGGTATGGCCCTCTTCTCAAAATGAGAAGAGATAATGAACTGGATAATTACCAGCCCATTGCAGTCCCACTGCTGGACACGGGCCTCTTCTCAGCATAAGAAGAGATGTGGTTAGTGTTATAGAATAACATAATCAGCCCAATTACTTCCCACTGCTGGGCACGAGCGTCTTCTCAGAATGAGGGAGTTTAGGGCTAATTCCATGAAATTCCATCACCTTAGCCTTTTGGTTGTAAAAACAATATATTGTATGGTCGGTAAATAGTGTAATCGTCTGTGTAGGCGCTTATATGTATATATTTGAAGATATTGTGTTCATAATTATGACACGATGTTATTTTCCGACATCCACGCGGACGGAGACGCGGGCACAGCTAGTTATTAATAAATGTATACAAATGAGTTTGGGGATTAGTCGTAGGTATCAGATGTTCAATGTTTACCTTTATCTTCGCCAAATATTTGTAATGATTAATCGCATATATTTTAGTATGCTTCTTCTTCTTCTTCTTCCTTCCCTGGTCCCATTATTTGTGGTCGGGTCTCCTCACATTTCAGCGCCAAGTTACGTACGCATATATTTTAGTATGCATGCAATGTTAAAATTTGATTCAACCTAAAAGCTATAGCATAGGGTAACGTTTATTAATAATAACGACAAAAAAGGTAACAAGACAAATGATAGCATAAACAACAAAATTCTATTCTCAGTACAAAAGCGACAATAAATTATAACACTGGCCGAAAGCTCATTTCGTTCGTAAAACCAAAAAGGCTTGGAAAAAATGAAGCGTTCGAAATTTAATTTATTCAAAATTGAAACGTCATGGCACACAAAGGCACGCGGCTCACAATGGCGTCGGGCCGCGCGCCGAGCCACACTGTTAACACGAAAATTAAATGCTGATATCACAATTAATCAGGGGCCCATATTAATAATTGGCTATTCACTACGCCGTGAGGTGTCAAATTATATTGCTCAATTAACCGCTCGTAGAATAGAATAGGGTGTATTTGGCTGTTTGTAAAATACAACCAAGGAATACAACACACATTTCCTATTGTGCTTCCCAGCCTCAAACATTTGCATGGAGTTGTTTAAGAACTGGAAATATTAGGTTAATTATTTTATTATTTTTAAAGCATTTACGCATGCGAAGCGAAATCTAAAGATTTAAATTGTGGAAAGATAAAATCGCTCACGAGCAGGATTCGAACCTATAGGACTCCTGGCTCAGTACGCCAATGCTTTAGCCACTAAGCTACCGTGAACACTGCTCGTGGTATCGAAATTATCCACCACTATACGTCTTTGGGTGACGTCGTATCTTAGTGTTCACGGTAGCTTAGTGGCTAAAGCACTGGCGTACTGAGCCAGGAGTCGCAGGTTCGAATCCTGCTCCTGAGCGATTTTTTCTTTCCACAATTTAAATTTTTAATATTAGTTTGTTTTGAAGAGGATCTACACCAACATTATTATAAACAGAGAAAGTTTAGAATTGAGTTTGTTACAGTAATTTTTTAAATGTCTGAAACGATTTCTTAAACGTTAGAAAGTGGAAAGTTCATGAATACTAAATATTAACTATCTACGTGATATAAAACATCTTTGTAAGAATACCGTTACCTGGTCTACCTAATACAAATAAAGTATACCTAGTACACATAATACAAATACATTACATTAGGCCGCTTTAACGAAAATTACAAAAAAAACCGGCCAAGTGCGAGTCGGACTCGCCCAGTAAGGGTTCCGGACCACCCATCGACCTGATACCCCATACAAACTGAATTAATTTACGAGAGTTTATCAAAAGACATCAAGGCACAGTGCGCGAAATATGAATTTTTGGAATTCTTACGCAGGTACCACCACATCTGTCTATGTTTGTCCTATTTTTAGTATTTGTTGCTAAACTACATAATATGCACTACAATCTGACCAAGTTTGACGCTGGTATATATTACCGTTTTGAAGATAGAGCAGGTACAAAAACGTTGAAAAAAATGCTTGTTTTTTGAGGTTTCTTGTATGGGAACCCCCTTTTTTTTAATTATTTTATTTGGTTTTCAATATCTGTCATCGTGATTTTATACAAAAATAAAAGGGGTACTGCTATTTGATACGGTGCCCCTGATGTGTTGCTCTTCGGTCTACTGGTGGTGATGTTCTGTTGTGTCTTGTTTTTGGTTGTGCTACTGTTGTCCGTAGTCGATTCTATTGTTTATTTTGAGTCGCATGGACTTTACTCTCGGGCATTTGTCGGATGTGGCTTTGTGTTTGGTGTCGTATTCGCTCTTAAATTTTTACCCGACTGCGCCAGAAGGAGGGTTATGTTTTTCGAGTGTATGTATGTATGTATGTATATTTCTTTGGCACGCTCTATAGCCTAAACGGCTTGATGGATTTTAGCTTGAGAGGTGTCGTTAGATTCGTCTTAACCGTGAGAGAGACACTAGGTAAATTATGATTACAAAAATCAAAATGGCCGATTTTTTCCTTCGAAACCTATCGAGTGTGGTATCAAAATAAAGAGTTTAATAAATGCTTTACAAAAATATATACAACTTACATGTTTAAATGTAATTTGGAATGAGAAATGCTAAAAAACAACAAAATATTTGACGTTACAAATGAATCAGCGCGATAAAACATGACAAAACTAAAAAGTTTAAAATAAAAAAGTTAATTAACAAAACCAAAAAACCTGACTGCGTGTAAAAATAACTGAAAAGATGTAAACAAGACTTGTGTAGGTAAGTCCATGTGAAAGTATCAAATCAACAGGCAGGCGAAGGCTACTTAGGCTATGAACTATGAACTACTTTGACCAAAAACATACGTAGCCTCCGACTGCGTGTTGATTTGATACTTTCACATGGACTTACCTACAGAAGTCTTGTTTACATCTTTTCAGTTATTTTTACACGCAGTCGGGTTTTTTGGTTTTGTAATTAACTTTTTTTTTGTTATGATCCGCGCAATTGACACACTTGGGCTCGCCGTTTTATGCTTTGATCGGGCAACTGTCCTGCTTGTGACCTTCCGCCGCACAGTGAACACAGGGATGTTCTTTGGTCTGGCACTTGTTCTTGGTGTGGCCGAATTTCAGACATTGCATACACTGTATGAATGGTGAGTACTCCGACCCCCTTTGGTTTTAGACTTTTATTTTATTTTAGTATTTGTCGTGATACACCTCATAGCAACACATATTCTGAGAAAATTTCAACCGGTTACCTATTACCGTTCAAAAGATACAGCCCTGTGACAGACAGACAGACGGACGGACGGACGGACGCACGGACAGCGTAGCGAGAGTAATAGGGTCCCGTTTGGGACCCTTCGAGTATGGAACCCTAAAAAACAATTATGTTTATCTCTAGACACTTTAAGATTTTTGATTAGATTAATAAGACATACTTAATAAAAGATTATCCTAATAAGAATTCATAGCATAGACATGATAATATTTGTTTATTTGCAAAAGATAGAAAAACAAACTCATTAATCATGATCTCCAACTGTATTCGTGAAACTGATTAGAATGAGATCAAATGGCTCTTAAAAACACTAGGAACTGCCCCGGCACTACCTGACTTAAACCAAGTAAAGTAACTACTTCAGGTTTTCATAGAAAACTAATCACTGTATACCATATCAGGTAATTGTTGAGCAAAACAAGACTTAAGTCTTTACCCAGCCTTTATCATAAAGGTTGGGAAATAACTTAAGTCTTAATATTGTTTGTTATTTTTTGCTGATGAATGCAAGCTCCATTTTTGCAATTTCACCTGCATACTCTGGTACTCACTTACGAGGCTTAGATGACTGACTGAAGGTGCGACATTTTTCTGATTGTCTGCTTTAATAGGGCTCCACATTACCAATTTTTTTATGTCATAATTTGGCGCCACGATCTAAAGGCCCACCTTTTTTTTATAATATAGGATGGCGAAACGAGCTAAAGGCCCTCCTGATGTTAAGCGGTTACCTTTGCCCATAACCACTGCAATACCACCTAGGTTGTTGTCTGTATTGCGAATCACGTTCGCCAAACTGAGACCTACAGATGGAAAGCCTCATGTGATTGTAATTTCACCGGCACCCATACCCTTCACACTGGAACACAGCAATGCAAGCATTACTGTTTGACGGCAGAAATAGGTACGGTGGTAGTACTTCCCCGGACGAGGTATTTCACAAGGAGCTATAGGTACTACTAGTCTGACTCACAATGGGTGTATTCGTGAAACAGACCAAAAGCATAGTAACTATTAAGTAACATAACAACATAACATAACATCACGCCTGTATTTTCCCGAAGGGGTAGGCAGAGGTGTATAGTACACCCACATTTCGCCAGTTATGTTATAGTCCCATGTAATAGGGGGCGAGCCTATTGCCATTGACCGGGCACAAATCCAGACTCCGGGTTGCTACTGAGAGTTTCCTAATGAAAAAACCCAATAACACTTTGCCCGACCCGGGAATCGAACCCAGGACCCCACGCTTAGCAGTCGCGCTTGCAACCACTAGACCAACGAGGCAGTCTATTAAGTAATCTGTGCCAAAAACTGTAACAAACTGAGAACGACTGCCCTTATTCAGCTCTCCTTACTAGAAACACAAGGATAGGTAAGGATTGGAGCAAAATATTGCTCAATCGTGTAGATTTTTCGAAAATTAAAATCAGAGAAGTTACCACCCTAAGGTGATGATCAATTTTCATAACATAAAAGACTTTTCAGCAATGATATTTAAAAGTATAGATATAATTATTTTATTATTTTTAACGCATTTACGCATGCGAAGCGAAATCTAAAGATTTAAATTGTGGGAAGAAAAAGAAGAGTCGCAGGTTCGAATCCTGCTTGTGAGCGATTTTTTCTTTCCACAATTTAAATCTTTAAGTATAGATATGTTATATTGAACTAAGTTTACGGGACTTGTCGCGCACAATTAAATCAAAATATAACAAACATTTTGTCTAACCTCCACGTTTCGGTCAAGTATATATAGATATACGTGGGACACTCAGAAAGTTTTGCGAAACTAAAAAAAATTGTTCTATACGTACATATATTTTTATCAAATCTTTTCAAAGTACTTTCCACCAGCCTCTATACAAAGATTCATGCGCCTAAACCAGTTTTCAAAACACTTTTTCCAGTCCGCCGCAGACACCTCGTTTACAGCCTGCTCGAACGCAGCCAGCGCATCTTCCGGCGACGAAAATTGTATCCCTTTGAGCTGATTTTTTATTTTTGGGAATAAAAAGAAGTCACACGGTGCTAGATCAGGGCTGTAAGGAGGGTGACCCAGGAGTTTGACTGGCGTGCTGTCCAGGAAGTCCCTCGTTTTGAGTGCGGTGTGCGCAGGTGCATTGTCGTGGTGGAGCAGTAGCCCGCGGAGCCCTGTGTTTGGTCGCTTGTTGCTTATAACAGAGAAAACTTCTGGCAAACATTTGGTAGTATACCATTCGGCATTAATGCTTCTTTGATCCCGTAAGGGAATTGATACCAAGTGGCCAGTCAAATTAAAAAAGCTAGCGATCAAAATCTTACCCCCGCTTCTAGATCGCTTCACTTTGGTAGGCGTTGGCTCATTTTGAAACACCCAAACAGTCGACTGGCGCTTGGTTTCTGGGTCGTATTGATAAATCCAGGACTCATCACCTGTAACGATGTCGTAAACACGCCGAGACGAGCCTGCTTCAAATTTGTTAAGCATATCACGGCAGCATTCCACCCGGGCCTGCTTCTGAGCATCGGTGAGGTTGTGCGGCACCCAGCGTGATACTATCCTCCTCACGCGAAGATGGCTGTGTAGAATCTCGTGAACGCTTCCCGATCCAATCTTCAATATGTGTTGAATCTCCTGATATGTAATTCGCCTATTGTCTTGGATTAAATTTTTCACTGCTAGCACGTTTTCTTCGGTAACAGCCGTCAAAGGGCGACCGCTTCTTTCGTCATCCCCCAAAGTTGGTCGACCGCGCTTGAATTCGTTATACCAACGATACACGGTTGCCTTGGAAGGGCCTTCATCCATGAATGCCATTTGAAGTCTATCGTACGATTCATCCGGTTTCAGGCGACACTTGAAATCGTATAAAATCATAGCTCTAAAATGTTCCCGGCGCAGATCCATATTTCAGTGAGACACAATACTTTGAATTAACTCGCAAAAAATGTGGAGGGAAATTTTGAAATTGGAACTTACTTATTTTTACTTATAAATAATCATATTTTCGAAAAACATTATAACTGGCCAGTCTCCCATATATAAAAACTTTTTTTCGCAATACTTTCTGAGGGGCCTGGTATATAGTATAGTAGATATGTTATACCCTAACAAAACAAATGAAAAAAATGTTCCGCACGCAGCGGCAACACATATACACATAAACTCGTAAAAAGTTAGTAATATAGTTACTTTAAGGTTCTTTCGCGTCATAATTGGTTCGCTTTCTGTACACACATCACGGCATTTTTTATTTTTTCTCACTTGTCACACTCGGCGCCTTGCTTGACACGTACTAATAGAAAAACGTTCTAATTAGGACTTTTTCGAGTCTTCAGATTGCGCGCGCAAGTAACATGTGCTTTTAAATATCATTGCTTTTCAGTTAGTAAAGGTAACTTGACAAAACAAACCAACGTCCAATCCTTTCTTGCTACTACAGTTAACATTAACATAAAGGATTAAGTTCGTAAGGTCGTGGAACTTAATACGGTTTAACATCGAGAAAGTGACCCGTACCTATGTGCGTAAAAAAGGAATATTTTAATAACATGTAATACATTAATAACATAAATAATATATTATAATCTATACAAACGTCTCACTTGGATGGTCGCGGTACCTTTTAGGGATGTAACTTTGTGAGTTGTGGGCAAACAATAGCGATATATCGATGAAACCGAACAATCTATACTATACAGAACGTCCCACGGATATGCCACATGGAGGGAAAGTACCTTGAATATTGTAGATGGAACATTTTACTGAAAGAAGACATTATTTTAATTTAAAAAACAATTTAAACTGCATTCATAGATATTTATATAATTACATGGTTGAACCGGAAATCGAACCCGTTACATGAGAAAAATAATCACCCTGTAGCTTTATCATACCGATCGAAAGGCTTCATTATAAGGATTATTTTTTGCTGAATAACATAGTGTCACAAATAAAAGGAATACCATGAATTTTAACATTTGATGTGAAATTTTGTTCAGAAAAATGTAAGTATATCTTTGTTGAATATCTTTTTTACGGTTCACTTTTGAGATAAGCGACATCTATTATCTGATAGAGGAACTATTACGCTCTTCAACACCGATAAAACTTTTTCAAGAATGCTGACTGTTGTAATAACAGCCTTATAGTAATATGGATACTGCTACACTTACTCAAAATGTATAAACATTCCATTTTATTCCGATCAAAGCTCTATTTTTTCACTATGAATTTAAAAAATTACATTTATAGTAGTATTAAAGGAAGCACGTGCGAAGATCTAAACAGTAATATTCGACAAACTGACTGGTTAAACTTGCCTCGAGAATGGGGCAAGTGTAACTTTTTTCAGTTGTAATAAAAATCAGAATCAAATTTAATAAAATATGGTAAATTAAACAAATGCTGTCTGCGAATTGAAACTGTATTAAGCCTATAAGATGTTAGAATCAGATATTTGTCGAATAAAAAATTGAAAAAAAAACAACAAACTTGAACAAGCTGATTTTATGTCACACTTGCCTCGAACCAGCTTATTTATTTTCAATGTGATGTATTTAAGAGGATTCAACAAACAATTTTTGTTGGTTATTCGAACATTATGGTTCTCGAATTACTCCCTAGTGGGAGGAAATAGTATACTTAGATCCCTAGATTAACGTACCATTTTGTAAACCAAAATGGCACGACATGAGTGCCACGTCCCATCATCAATGTAACTAAGTGTAACCAAGGTTAAAAGTTTCTGTCAAATACGAGACATAATTAAGACGTTTCATTCTTCATAAATAACGCAACCTTTTATGAAAATACTACACAAATTGTATCGATATCGATAACAGCCCCATCACTTTAATAGGGTTTGGACAGGCGGTAATACGAACGATTATTTACGGTCGATATATTTTAAGGATTAGTGAGGAAATTATTTCATTTCTAGATCGTATTAACGCGCCGCTTATGACGAGGTACCGGGCAGATCCTGATACGGCTATTAAAATAATTTTATATGTGTCAAACAAGAAAAGCTACCGTTAAAGGGTATTAAGAAATATTTAAAAATTTACGACCCGACTTGTGATCTTTAATGGAATTATACTTTTATGAGTTTACGCCGAGTTTACATAAAACCTCTTTTTAAATGAAACCTTTTTCAATTTCGTTCGATTTTTAAATGTTGTTAAAAATAAATGGATACGAATGCATTTGCTAGTTGGTTATTAAATTACAGTGTAGTTATTGAACTAAGCTAGCTATTCTGGTATAAACACTTGAGTGGGTAAAAGTTGGATTTACATCTTTCTACGTATTATTCATAAAACATTGTAAAGACAGCCAGAAACTGAAAAGAAATATGTAGACTCATTTAAAAGTTTTTAGTTTAGAGTTAGGTCTTCTGTGGTTCTTCAGTTGTCTAATAGGCTGAAAACTTGACCGCAGGGTTTATCTCCTAAGATCTAAGTGACTTTCTAGTGCATTGCTAGTACTTACACAGAAAGATTTAACTACTTCGTGGTGTTAATTTATATTACCTACTGTGCAACTTAAAGTATATAAAGATTGTTAGTGAAAACTTTTTTAACGAGGAGCCATATTTAAAAAAAACCTTAGTTGCTCATTTTGGAAAGTTGCCCGTAGTTTTATGTTATCCGTCCTTTCCATTCAATATCATCAGGTCTGTCGCTTTACCAAATCGTGAATTATATCCCAGTGGGGTAATTGTGTAAATTACGATGACAATAGCTTTCATTTTGACATCACTGTAATATTTATTGCGTATGTATAGTTGCGTACTCATGAGGGATGTATGCCCATAGTCACCAGTGTCACCACGCTGGGCAGGCGGGTTGGTTACAGCAGTGAATGATGTTGCAGGATTTTATTGCATAGGAGGACGCTGCTGCCCATCCTCCTGATTTTAAACCTTAGTCGCCTTTTATGACAGCCATGGGTAGAGAGTGGGGTGGTCTATTTTTTTTAATTGCCGGGAACCACATGGCAAACCCCCAGCCAGGTGGACCGATGACCTGATGAAGGTAGCTGGGGGGGACTGGATGCGTAAGGCAGAGGACCGAGTGTTGTGGCGCATAACATAACATAACATCACGCCTGTATTTCCCCGAAGGGGTAGAGGTGTATAGTACAACACCCACATTTCTATTAGTAAAGCGTAACTAAACGTACGTCAATATTGATAGTTGTCACTTGTCAGTTTGATGTGTCAGTGTCATGTGTCATTAGATGATAGGTTGGTTATTTTCCCTCTCTGTGTCTCCGATCTTCCGAGCTGTACGTGTCTTTTAAATCATCCAATAAAATCTGTTAACATCTGCGATATTAGTTTGCTTTTACCTATAACCCATCAGGTTATGGGCCCAGGGACGTATTCACAACGCTGTACAGGAGTATTTTCGGAAAAATTTGGGTTACAAATTCTAATTCTAACCCATACGACGACACACCACACCGGCCGGCTAACATCGAATTTCGATCATCATGGCTTTAACTACACATGGAGCTGCTGTTGGTATCCCAATAGAGAAACTAAAAGGGATTGAGGACTACAACAATTGGAAGTTCATGATGAAGATGATTCTCATGCATGAAGACCTATATGAATGCATTGAAACAGAAGGTTTCAAAGACGAGAAAAAGAAACAAAAGGCGCTAGCAAAAATCTGTCTCTCAGTAGGGCCATCTGCTTTACAGCATGTTCGGAATGCGGTGTCTCCGTACGAAGCATGGACTAGGTTGCAAAAGGCCTATGAAGACAGAGGGCTAAGCAGAAGGCTAGGTCTTTTGAGGTCATTGTTTGGTGTGAAGTTGAAGGAGATGGAGGGAATGCAGAGTTACATATCTAAAATTACAGAATTGGCACAGCAACTATCTGATATTAGTTCACCTCTTGATGATGAATTCATCGCAGTGATATTGCTTAGTGGATTGACTAATGATTTTGATCCGCTTATCATGGCACTCGAGAACTCAAATATGAAGCTAACGAGTGAATCGGTCAAATCAAAACTACTGCAGGAACAGCAAAGACGGGATGAGAAGTCTGAACTTCCTGAGATGAATGCTTTGACTTTAAAGAAACCTTTTAAGTGCTTCCGGTGTAAGAAGACAGGTCACATGAAAAGGGATTGTCCCAACAATTCATACAGAGAGAATGTGAAGTCGGACAAGAGGCAATCTACGTCAAAGTTACAATGTAAGGAGAAATCATTGTTGATCGCACTATCAGTGAATGTGCAGAGTAATGTTTGGTATGTGGACTCTGGGGCAACCAACCACATGTGCAATAACAAGGAACAAATGTTTGACTTTCAGTGTACTAAGCCAGTAGAGGTTAATGTAGCAAACGGAGAGAAGGTTTTAACTGAAGGACAAGGAAAAGTGAAAGTGAAGCTGAATAACGGGTTAAGAACAATAAGTAATGTTTACTACATTCCTAGATTATCTACAAATTTACTGTCAGTAAGTGAATTAGTTAGAAAAGGATATATTGTTACTTTTAGTTCAAATCATTGTAAAATATTAGATGGTGGTGAAGTGATTGCTACTGCTACTTGTTTCAATGGCATATATCAACTCGATGTCATTGATAATGTATCAAAATGTAAGGTAAGGTCAGAGATCGCTATGAATTCTGTCGGTGATGAGTCTGGTACTAATGTTGGCTTGCCAGGGTATGGTAAGGAGACAATATTGATATCAAAGGACAACATGGTCACTCAACAGGTTTGGCATAGAAGGCTGGGCCACCTTAACAGCAGGAGTATGAATTTAATGAAGAATGGATTAGTTTCAGGTATGGATTTTGAAAATAGTAATTTTAATCCTTGTTTAGCATGTATAGAGGGCAAACAGACTAAGTTACCTTTTCCAAAGAAGAGTTTTAGTAGGTCTAAAGAATTATTAGGGTTGGTACACACTGATGTGTGTGGTCCTATGCAGGTTTCATCATTAAATGGATCACGTTATTTTGTCACATTTATTGATGACTTTTCAAGAAAAACTTTCATTTATTTTATAAAAAGAAAGGATGAAGTGTTTGAAAAATTTAAATTATTTAAAGCCTTGGTTGAAAATGAAAAGACTAGGAAAATTAAGGTTCTTAGAAGTGACAATGGAGGTGAATATGTCAATGGTGTTTTTCAGGAATATCTAAAGGGTTGTGGAATTAAGCATCAAACCACAGTTCCACACTGCAGTCAACAAAATGGAATTGCAGAACGGGCCAACAGAACAATAATGGACAAAGCTCGATGTATGCTCCAGGAGGCTGGACTCGGAAAATATTATTGGGCTGAAGCTGCTAACACGGCTGTATACTTGAAGAACCTCTCGCCAACTAAAGCTGTGATGGGATCCACTCCGGAAGAATTGTGGACATCTGAAAAGGTAAATGTAAGGCATTTACGTGTTTTTGGTTGTATAGCATATGCTGTAGTTGAAAACTGTAGGAAACTTGATCCAAGGAGTAAAAGGTACATCTTTGTAGGATATTGTAATGATACAAAGGGCTACAGGCTAATTGACCCTACATGTCCAAAGAAATGTATAAAAGCAAGGCATGTAACATTCCTAGAAAATGATTTTATTACTAAGGATGTGTCACATGATGATAAATCTGTAAATAAGATATTGCTTCTAGATAATAACAGCAATACACCACCTAGTCCTGTAGGGACTTCTGACGAGAGAGAAGTTCAGTCACTTGATAAGTCAGATTCTTTGATAAATGATAATATACAGTCTGATGACACAAATCTTCGCGGACGAACATTTAGTCTGAATGAAACGGAAGATTTGCAAGACACAGATGACTCGTCGGATTGTTCTTATATTCCAGGCTCCTCAAGCGTTGACTCTGAAGATTTAAACACGAAGTCTTTTGAAGATGCTAACGATTCTGTGGAGTTTGCTGGACTAGCAGGGACAGTGGGAGAGAATATACCTACTACAGTGAAGCAGGCACTAAGCAGCAGTGAAGCTGAACAGTGGAATGAAGCAATTTCAGATGAGTATAACTCTTTCATAACAAATAAATGTTGGTCATTGGTTGATCTGCCTGAGGGACACAAGCCAATAAAATGTAAATGGGTGTTTAGCAAAAAGAGAGGACTGAATAATGAGCTGCTTAAATATAAAGCTAGGCTTGTTGCCAAAGGCTATACCCAAAAATATGGGATAGATTATCGTGAAACATTTTCGCCTGTTGTTAGATACTCCACGATAAGAATATTACTGGCTTTGGCCGCTCAATATGGTATGATGATCGAGCATCTTGACGTAAAGACAGCATTTTTAAATGGAAACCTTACTGAAACTGTTTATATGGAACAGCCTGAGGGATTCATTGATAAAACTAATGAAAAGAAAGTATATAAGCTACATAAAGCAATTTATGGCTTGAAACAAGCAGCAAAGGCTTGGTATGAGAAAATAAATGATGTGTTAACCAATAAATTGAATTTTAAGAGGTTATCTTCAGAACCATGTGTATATATTTATAATCAGGATAGTGAAATGATTATAATAGCACTGTATGTCGATGACATAATATTATTTTCATTGAAAACCTCTCAGAGGAAGAATATTATTAAGAAACAGCTGATGAGTGAATTTGATATGAAAGATTTGGGTCCTGCTAACCATATTTTAGGCATGAGAATCACCAAAACTGATGATGGAAAATTCACACTGGATCAGTCGAACTACATTAAGAGAATTTTAAATAAATTTAAAATGTCAGATTGCAAACCAGCAAAAACTCCTATGGAAGTGGGGTTAAAATTGGAGAAGGGAGAAATTAAAGATTGTCACAATGATTATAGAAGTCTTATTGGTTACTTAATGTACTTAGCAGTGTGTTCTAGACCTGATATAGCACACAGTGTGAGCTATCTAAGTCAGTTCAACAATTGTTTTACTGAATGTCACTGGAAAGCTGCTAAGAGAGTACTTCGCTATTTGAGGGGCACTTTGGATTACTATCTATCATATGAAAAGGGTGACATGGACATTATAGGTTTTACAGATGCTGATTGGGGAGGAGATCATGTGGACCGCAGATCATATACTGGGTATGTATTTAGTCTTGGTAACTGTGTAGTATCCTGGGAAAGCCGTAAGCAGAGAACGGTGGCACTCTCTAGCACAGAGGCTGAATACATGGCGATCTCTGACTCTTGTAAAGAGGCAATGTTTTTGAGAACCTTTGTCTGTGAATGTACTGGTATTATTTGTAAAATTAATTTATATAATGATAATCAGTCTGCTCAGAAACTATGTAATAATATTATATCCCATTCGAGAAGTAAACATATAGACATAAGACATCATTTTGTTAGAGACTTAATAAATAAGAAAATTGTTAATTTGAGTTATGTTTGTACTGAGGAGATGTTAGCTGATATTTTTACAAAATCATTAACAAAAGAAAAGCATGTAAAGTTTGTGAATAAACTAATAATATTGTCTTAGTTTAAGGGCTAGTATTAGTAAAGCGTAACTAAACGTACGTCAATATTGATAGTTGTCACTTGTCAGTTTGATGTGTCAGTGTCATGTGTCATTAGATGATAGGTTGGTTATTTTCCCTCTCTGTGTCTCCGATCTTCCGAGCTGTACGTGTCTTTTAAATCATCCAATAAAATCTGTTAACATCTGCGATATTAGTTTGCTTTTACCTATAACCCATCAATTTCGCCAGTTATGTTATAAGTCCCATGTAATAGGGGGCGAGCCTATTGCCACTAACCGGGCACAAATCCAGACTCCGGGCTGCTACTGAAAATTTCCTAATGAAAAAACCCAATAACACTTTGCCCGACCCAGGAATCGAACCTAGGACCCCATGCTCAGCAGTCGTGCTTGCGACCATTGCACTAGACCAACGAGGCAGCAAGGCAGCGAGGCGCAATTTGGGAGAAGCCTATGTCCAGCAATGGACTGCGATAGGCTGAGTTGATAATGTAACACCTATGTACTATTAAATGCAATAAAAAGTTCGAGTTTTGAGTTTTGTATAGTTGCCGATAAGACAGATTGCCAAAACATACGGAGTAATTAACATTAAAAACAACATGATTGCGATCGCGAGTGAGTTACACAATTCGACAGCAGTTGACAATCACAATCGTATAAACTCAATAAACGCGAGGCGAAAAGCCCTGGGTTTAAATAGGAAAGAAACAAAACAAATGCAAAAATGAATAACACAAGGCTGTTGACTGCAGTGAACGATGTAAGCTGTTTATGGAAGTGACGACACATTTCATGTTCATGTTACTTATCTAGAACTGCCAATACTCGCCCCAACGTTCGGGCCAACTCCATTTTCTCGATCCACACGTTGGCGATTAGCGTTGGCGCCAACGTTCGGGCCAACGTGTGGAGCCGGGGTGAAGCATATTCTTTCAAGTTGTAGCTTTACGTTCAACTTAAACTTTTTCTTGTTACCTACTTATAAGTCAACTAGATGACGCCCGCGGCTTCTTACATTAAAATTTGTTTGACATTGTGATTTTATTTAAATTTTTATTTTATTTGAAATTTATATTTCTTTTTATACTGTATTTTGACATTGTATTTCAAGACCTTTTACTATTTTTGATCACTGGAAATGTGAGCATAATATAGCAATTAATGGCACAGTGTCAGATCGATGGGTTCCCCTCCAATTATAGTCGAGCCTAAACATAATATTAGTTAACTTCAGTGAATTTGTGTCACTCATTAACCTACATCATGGTTCTCACAAAATTCTTTTCAAATCATGTAACAAACCACTTATAACTTAAAAAGAGTATATCCATAGCGTTTATTGCCGGTTCTACTCCATAGGACCAACTTTTTGGAACCGTGCAACTAGGGTCTTAACGTTTTGAAAGTGTATGTAAAAGCTTAGGTATTCGAAATAAAACTTTTGACTTTGACTTTGCTTCACTACCGTGGTACGTCGATAAAAAGTACGTGGGACACTCAGAAAGTTTTGCGAAACTAAAAAAAATTGTTCTATACGTACATATATTTTTATCAAATCTTTTCAAAGTACTTTCCACCAGCCTCTATACAAAGATTCATGCGCCTAAACCAGTTTTCAAAACACTTTTTCCAGTCCGCCGCAGACACCTCGTTTACAGCCTGCTCGAACGCAGCCAGCGCATCTTCCGGCGACGAAAATTGTATCCCTTTGAGCTGATTTTTTATTTTTGGGAATAAAAAGAAGTCACACGGTGCTAGATCAGGGCTGTAAGGAGGGTGACCCAGGAGTTTGACTGGCGTGCTGTCCAGGAAGTCCCTCGTTTTGAGTGCGGTGTGCGCAGGTGCATTGTCGTGGTGGAGCAGTAGCCCGCGGAGCCCTGTGTTTGGTCGCTTGTTGCTTATAACAGAGAAAACTTCTGGCAAACATTTGGTAGTATACCATTCGGCATTAATGCTTCTTTGATCCCGTAAGGGAATTGATACCAAGTGGCCAGTCAAATTAAAAAAGCTAGCGATCAAAATCTTACCCCCGCTTCTAGATCGCTTCACTTTGGTAGGCGTTGGCTCATTTTGAAACACCCAAACAGTCGACTGGCGCTTGGTTTCTGGGTCGTATTGATAAATCCAGGACTCATCACCTGTAACGATGTCGTAAACACGCCGAGACGAGCCTGCTTCAAATTTGTTAAGCATATCACGGCACCATTCCACCCGGGCCTGCTTCTGAGCATCGGTGAGGTTGTGCGGCACCCAGCGTGATACTATCCTCCTCACGCGAAGATGGCTGTGTAGAATCTCGTGAACGCTTCCCGATCCAATCTTCAATATGTGTTGAATCTCCTGATATGTAATTCGCCTATTGTCTTGGATTAAATTTTTCACTGCTAGCACGTTTTCTTCGGTAACAGCCGTCAAAGGGCGACCGCTTCTTTCGTCATCCCCCAAAGTTGGTCGACCGCGCTTGAATTCGTTATACCAACGATACACGGTTGCCTTGGAAGGGCCTTCATCCATGAATGCCATTTGAAGTCTATCGTACGATTCATCCGGTTTCAGGCGACACTTGAAATCGTATAAAATCATAGCTCTAAAATGTTCCCGGCGCAGATCCATATTTCAGTGAGACACAATACTTTGAATTAACTCGCAAAAAATGTGGAGGGAAATTTTGAAATTGGAACTTACTTATTTTTACTTATAAATAATCATATTTTCGAAAAACATTATAACTGGCCAGTCTCCCATATATAAAAACTTTTTTTCGCAATACTTTCTGAGGGGCCTGGTATCTTATGTGTTAATCCAGAACATAGTCAATCTGATGATGATGATGATGATAGTCAATCTAGATACAAAATTTCAGCCATATACATTTCAGACATATTATCCTATAGGGACCAGAATACCTTTTCCAGATTAACCTCACATAAATTGCATGACCACTCTTCACCACACTTTTAAACAAAATGTTTCGTTCCTTCTGAAATAACTATTTCGTTATTAATCGGGTAACTTAACAATTGCAATAAAATATTTGTTTGTATAATTTTCTTAATTTTAGTATATTTGATTTGAGCAATTTACCGGGTTGCAATGTTTTGAGCCCACTAAAAAAACCACTAGCCATCAGAAACAAATTTTGCCCACCAACAGGGGGTCTCAAACCACCAGTTCTAGTAGTAAAACTACTAAAGTGGCAACACTGGTAAAAACAAAAGAAGTACGTAGAGGAACCTTATTCCTCCTAATGAAACTATGAGAATATTTTTGAACATAGCTGTGGCAAGAACAAGTCAAAACTTTCTGACAAAAGGCTTATTTTAAGACGCTAAGCAATTCTATTAAAACGTTCCCATCTCGTGTAATTAAGATAAGATCTGTCACAGAAGCTAGCACGACATTTTTTATGTTTTTATAGTCGTTTACGAATAGATTAGAATTCGCTTTATTGCTTGTTCGCGTGTCTATAGGCAGCCATCTTTTTTATTCACGCATTCTTTGCTTGCACCTATTTAGAGTACGGCTTTGTCGCTGCGATTTTTAGAAATTGATTTTGGAAATAATAGTAGTGTGTGAATCGATAATTGTAGGTTTCGGAAATCGAATATTTTTGTTATGAAATACCCTTTTTTGGGTTTTTCGGTGTGTTGAGCTGCATGCTTTTTTTGATGTTTGGATAATTGTATTTATCGACATGACGTCATAAAGTCATGTTTAGTAAAGTTACAGTTCTATTCGACTGTCCAGCAGTGGACTGAGATAGGCCGAGTTGATCTATTCGATTCTCCTGAGGCTAACACAATAAATCAAATGGTTGGGTGAATTCTGTCCAAGCCAGTACTTTTTTTGTCTTGTGTAGGATTGCGGAAAGAGCTAAAGGGCACTTGGTGTTAAGCAGTTACCTTTGCCCGTTACAAATGCAATACCACCTAGGCTGTTGCCTAAATGGTACCGCAAGTCCATTCGCCAAACTGACACAAGAAGATGAAAAGTCTCATGTGATTGAAATTTCACCGACACCCTTCACACCGAAACACAGCAATGCAAGCAATACGCTTTCATCATCATCATCATTTCAGCCGAAAGACGTCCACTACTGGACATAGGCCTCCCCCAATTAAGGGGGGATATGCCATAATCACCACGCTTGGCAGGCGGGTTGGCGATCGCAGTTGGTTGCTTAAATACTCAGAGAACGCTGCTGCCCAACCTCTGGTGAATCCCTTAGTCGCCTTTTACGACACCCATGAGAAGAGATAAGGGTACGCTTTATCATCATCAAATAATGTTTTGTTTGTTTAAGCATCAATTGTATTTAAAAAAAAAACCTGGGGTACTGTTTGAAACCGCACCTTAACTAGACTCTGCTATTAAAATATTTCAATGAATTCAACATAAAGTTTTTAATTAGTCCAGTGTTGCTCCCTCGATTAATTTACCTCTCGAGAAAACGTATTATTTATGTATCCTGTGAGTTAGATAGAAACTGCAAGTACTAACATAAAATATAAACGTCGATGTGTTCATAATACCATCAACATTTTTTATACGCAACTATGAAGATAACTAAATTTTATCACTCGAAAATATTTCTCTACTTATTGATTGGGTATTAACAATATTTTTCTGGTTTCTAATAGTTAACACATACCAAGTAAATTAAATTTTCAATGGGACCTCTTAATTAGGTAGATATACGATCTCAAAGAGGCTTGATTAGTATGAATTACCATAGATTTAAAATAACTCGGGTTTGGACCGAATCGAATCCACGGGGTGTAAGTAGGGATGCCATAAATAGAATACAGTTACGGGGATATTAAGTACTTTTGTTGGATACAAGGAAGTTTTTAAAATGACAAATTAATAATGGATATTCGGGAAAATTTACATTCTTCTTCTTCTTCTTTGTTCAGGGAAGTGGACGTTCAGGGAATGGACGTTCAGGGAAATAGACCTAACGCACAGGCTGGATAAATTCCAGTAATATAATATGTCTTAAAATCTGAGGGGTACGTAATATAAAAATATGCTTTTCTTCGCAATTCTGTACGAAAAGCACGAAACTTAACTTCGACGGCCTTACGATCAGTAAATATTAAATTATATTAAAATATGGACTAGTATACCTACCTCTCTCTCTCTCTCTCTGTTTTAGTAAAAAACTAATTTTTACTTACTAAAAGAATAATCGAAACCAAACAAATCCACAAATCTATCAAATCTCTTCCTTTACAAATTCCTCATTCTTTTTTATTCTGATGCACCTAAAGATTATCGAAAATACTTTTGTATATTATGTATAACGCACGCAACCTGGCAGCCCTGTGTGTAACGAACTATCGATAACATTATTAATTAATTGAATATTCGATATTCTCATTATGAATTTTAACGCGGCGCGTTAATGAGCTAAAACACGTAACGATTTGTCTTCGTTATTGACATCCACGCTTAGATGGCCACGTATTTAATTAAAATTGAATAAATTATTCAGTGATTTACTGTAAATTAAGCTGGTGAGATGAAAAAAAGATGTTACTTCACCGTTCTTTTTATTTTAAAATGTTTACTTTTTTGTTAATGGAATTTCGCTGAAATCGATTATTGGTATGTGATTATTGCGACTATTTCGATTATAATAACTATGTAACTGTAAATCTATAGAATATTTTGCAAAAAATAGTAACGTATTCAGATTAAATGTAGTGTCAGCGTGAGTATTTAAGACAGGAAGTGTAATTTGTAACATTGATTTATCATTTAAAGGCTCTAAATTAAAGCAATTACTTCAGCGGTGTGTATAATTTTAAAATGCTATAGGTAAAGTCTAACAAAGCAATTGGTATACAGGGTAGAGAGATATAAATGAATATTTCTCAGAAGATTATGGATGTTTTCGAGTGAAATATCGTTTTAATAACGACAAAACTCTAATCAAACCAGTTTATAATAACTTCCTGAGAAATCTTCATCTATATCTGGCGACCCTGTATACTAATTGCTTTGTTAGACTGTACTATCAGCAAACTTTCCGGTGAACCACCACTAAGGCTAAAATCGCTTGCGTTCAGTGTTCGACGGCAGTCGTAGGTAAGTACGTGCAGCAGGATTCGTTCAAGGGACTTGGTCGACAAAATGTATCACCGGGAAGGATCGTGACAGTACCTTAAGAAAAGAGAAGACTATTATTACCTATTCTATGACTGCACCTCGCTATACATTCCCAACAACTACAATTTTAGTTTCAAAGGATAATTTCAGCAATTTGAATACTTAAAACTTTAAAACAATTGATTTATTGATTAATGATAATTTTATGCGGGAAAAGTATTAACCGATTATGTCCGAAGATTTCGAAATATCGTACTTTAAAAACTATTAGTAAGGTTTATGAAGTACTTATAAAACGTAATAATATATAAGCTAGGTGTTAATGGGGTCACAACGGTAAATACATGACCAACCGAAAAATATAAAATAATAATAAATAGCGAAGACAGCTTAAAACTTTTGACTAATGGTAGATCATTTTTAAATCGGCTATACTTAAAAGAAATACTATGAAAATTCGTTTTATAGGTACCCCTCACGGAATGAAGATTAATATTTTTGACACCTTTGTATTCTTATGTCTTTTTTTCAAGAAGTTTACCGGGACGAAATTGTTTACATTAAGCAAACATTAAGTATAAAGATACATAGTTTGTTGGTAAAAAGCGTGTACGCTTGATAATGTAACAAAATTAACTCGTGTAGATGTTTGGAAAGGAAGTTAATAAATTTCGTTTTATTGGAAAAAAAACCTTGGGTATAATACAAAAAATATAAATTGTGGAAAGAAACAATTGCTCACGAGCAGGACTCTAACGTGTGACTCCTGGCTCAGTACGCCAGTGCTTTAGCCACTAAGCTACCGAATATACCGAACACTGAACACTCCGTGCTTGTGAGTGATTTTTTCTTTCCACAATTTAAATCTTTAACATAACATAACACATAACATAACATCATGCCTGTATTTCCCCGAAGGGGTAGGCAGAGGTGTATAGTACACCCACATTTCGCCAGTTATGTTATAGTCCCATGTAATAGGGGGTGAGCCTATTGCCATTAACCGGGCACAAATCCATACTCCGGACTTCTACTGAGAATTTCCTAATGAAAATACCCAATAACACTTTGCCCGAAATCGTACCCAAATGAATCGTACCCAAATGAAAAAAATAAATTTAAATCTTTAGATTAGATAAATAATAAATTAATTAACTATACATGATACAAATATAACGTAAGCTAATAGCGGTAACGGTAGCAAAAATTATATTCAGCTAAAATACCTATGGTGGCGAAATTGTTACCTTGAAAAAAAAACCTATTATAAGTATTTTCTGAATTATTCTTAAATTAAGTTACACCCCTACTATTTTTTAATTACCAAAAAAACTTAAAGGGTAATTCTCTGCTCATAATAGGTACTGCACAATTTTTACTTTGGAACCAAATATGAAATCGTGAAACAAAATCAGCTCTTCCATACAAAATTGGATATCAAAATGTAAGTTCCCTTCAATATGGTTGAGCTAAGCGATGGCTAATGCTCGCATTATGATCATGAATGGGCGCCGTCTGTCGGAACAGGTCAGTATGGGTAACTCTTTTCAGGATTATTTCTAAAAGAAATATTCACTGGTAACACACGTCGCGCACGTCACTGGTAACAGTTTGACATTGACAACGACTTTATTTCGTAAGGAGGGAGGGTGGTTTTCAAATTCAAGTGTTACCACTTCGAGAGTACAAGCAAAAAAAAGTAAGATTACGCCTTTATTCTTGCGCTTAGACATTTCAAAATCGATGAGAATTTATCACTTCTTTCACAATCGAAAGCTGTCACAGAATAAACAGGCAAAGTGTTAACTGCATTAATTTTTATACTACTTACACATATATCATGTGCCATTTGAATAGATTTCTATATGTATAAATATTAATTTGAGCGGTTAACGGGCCGCCCGATTTCGTTTATCGCCAGTAAATCTTCCAAAGTTGTCCAATGTCGCCTCGAACGAGAGTATGTGTTATTTAATGGCTACAGAATTAACATATTAACATATTTTAACACTTATTGATTGTAGTCTTATTTGTTTTTAGATTTACAAGCTCGGGTTAGGGATGTGCCGGCTATAAATAACTTTTTAATTTTCTTATATTTGATGAATGTGATTTCTGTGAATGGCGTTTTTATGTTTTACAATAGATATTAATAAATACATCTGTATTTTTTTCTACTTTTAATGGCGGTTTGCTGTCTGTTTGTTCAGGTTTTTAAACTAACTAATGCGGTGTTTACAAATAAAATACTTTTCATTGATAAAATATTAGTCAAGGTGTGGCGTGTGATGAATGAATGAGTAAAAAATCGCCAAAATTCTTAGTTGACACCTTTTTAAGTTATTAAATAAATAATAAATAAATATCTTTGGGACATTTTTACACAGCACCATCTAGTCCCAAACTAAGCAGAGCTTGTGCTATGGGTACTAGATAATGGATATTATTATTATTCACGCATAGGTGCGGCTAATTCATTCAAATCATAATAAAAAGGCGCGATGCCTTTTTATTATTTGGTCAATTTGAAAAATACATTTAAAGAACGTAATAAATCAATATCTTGTAAAAAATAAGCTACTGCTCGCAGCTTTGTTACAAGGTTTTTGGACAATAATTAATACTTAGATTTGCCTTTTTAGACAACGTGACGGGCTACGCCACGGGCTGTTTTGTGTGTTATGAGACTACGACACGTGTAGAATATTGTTGAATTTTTTTATTCAAGGTAGAGTGAGTAGGTATCATTAATATGTGAGATGACAAGTAAATATAAATATATGTTATCCAATTTAAAGGATTGCGAAACGACCTAAAGGCACACCTCGGACACACAATACAATATAAATGCTAGCACCACCTACATACACAATCTTGTAAAGTAGACGTAATCTTACGTCTGTATTCGAACGCACACACACGTGTAAGTTAGGGATGGTCGCTGCTCGTAATACCGTCTGGGTTCCTAGCGCTTTTCAGAGATGGCGTGCTTGTATAGCGACTGGCGATTGACATCCATAGCAATCTTGCAGTCCAATTGCCGGCAAACTGTGGGCGGGTGCGGGGTCCGGGCGAGGAATATTGAATAGGCGGGGCGCGGTAAGTGGCCGTTCTGTACGTTAGTACTATTAGATAATCTGTGCTAAAGGCCCAGTTGATGTTAAGTGGTTGCCTTTGCCCATAATAACTAACATAGCAATTAGGCAAAACTTTGCAAGTCACGTTCGCCAAACTGAGACATGAAGATGGAAAGGCTCATGCCATTGTAATTTTACTGGCACCGGTACCTACCCTTCCCACCAGAATACGCGGCAGAAATAGGTAAGGTAGTAGTATCTATGGTATAATAATATGTGTAGTATCTACTTCTCGGACGAGCACTTTTACAAGCTTTATTACTACTACTACGACTACTATGTACAAGGTATTTGGTCCTTTTGCTAAAAAAAATATGTTCCAACAAAATTTTCTCCTCTTTAAAAAATATTAATAATAAACGAATAAACTAGACGCAAACAACTGACTCTGTTATTACGGAAAATATTTATTCACACCGTTCAATTAGCCATTCAAAATAACCCACTAGGGTACCAGGCAATCATAAAATTGAAAGACTATCGTCTGGCCGCGTGTCATTACTCACAGGCGTTTCCATGCCAATGGCACGTTCGCTACGAGAGCCCTTTCTTATATTTATAAAGCTGTCAATTCCGAAGTCATTTCGGGTTAAAGTGGAAAGAAGCGCAGATGCGCGGACGGTCGTAACTCAGGAAAAAACGTTGCTGAGTCGGTGCCGGCGCGGGAAAGGCTTGGCCCGCATTAAATTATTATGATTTATGTGTTTTAGCGAAGCCAGCTCGCCTCCTTAATTATATGTGAAGGTTTAACGAACAAAACCTGATCGGTTTGGTGCGCTCCGATTTGGTTTGCGAGTCTACTGATGTCTCTATTGTGGATCAGTGGACTGCGTTAAAATTATTGTGCTGTGGACAGTCTGCGAGTATTATTAACTTAGATGTTTTACGAATGGAGATGTCAGGTGTCTTTGTGTAGATTTGTTTGTTTTATGAAATACTTCTTATTCTTTTGCATTTTTCAGTTGTGTTATATCTTACTCCTTTCTTTCACTTCGCCAACTCCTTTCCAAGAGGAAGTAGAGGAACAAATACGATAAAGCGATGTTTGTGCAACCTGAAGTTATGCAACCAAGAATTTTATTCAGTCGTATCTATCTAGAATTTAAACTTCATGGCTATCGCGTGTAAGTATAATGCAGCGTGGGTTGGAATATGTTAAATTCTATGTATAGTTGAGATGAAATACGAAATATGCATAATTAAATACGTAATTAATTGTACAATCCGAAAAGGTAAACTTCAGTTATCTTTGGCAAATTTCGGTACGTTAACAGAAAAAACCGGTCAAGTACGCGTTGGACTCACACAGTAAGGGTTCCGTACCACCCATCGTCTTGATACCCCATATAAACTAATTTAATTTACTAGAATTCATCAAAAGACATCAACGCACCGTGCGTGAAATAAGATTTTTTGCATCTCTGTCTTACGCAGGTCATATGTCTATTTTTGTCCTATTTTTAGTATTTGTTGCTGAACTTATAGTATGTACTATAATCAGACTAAGTTTGATGCTAGTATGTATTACCATATTGAAGTTAGGGGCAGGAACAAAAACGTAAAAAAAAAAAATACATATTTTTCGAGGTTTCTTGTATGGGGTTTTACGACTTTTTTTTTTTGACTTGGTTTTAGACTTTTTTTATTTTTAGTAGGTATTTGTCGCGATAGAAGTTTTACAACACATATTATGAGAAAATTTCAACCGGCTACCTATTACCGTTCAAAAGATACAGCCCTGTGACAGACAGACGGACGGACAGCGTAGCAAGAGTAATAGTGTCCCGTTTGGCGTAGCGAGAGTAATACGTGTAGAGTCTAACTTGCACTTGGCCGGATTTTCTTAAATTTTCACGAAAATCTTAAAACGGACTTTTCCAATGATTTCTTTGTAGCTTTGTCGCCACGCTATATATTCAAAGACATTCCTCAAAGGCGGACACTACCGTTTTCAATTTCTTCACCATCACCATCAGTACCTAATACGTACCATGGCAACAATGACGTCATTATAGGCTGTGTGATTGATTGACTGTGCCAGAAGATATTGTGGCGTCATTTGTCATCATTGACACGGTTTGATTTCAATGACATGTCATTTTTGTTGTTAGGCCAACAATTTGAAGTGTTAAAATACGAGTTATTTTAACTAGACTAGCTTCTGTACGGTAACATATCCGGTGACGACGTCTGTGGTCTGGTGGTTCGAGTCTCGGACTGCTGATCACGAGGTCGTGGGTTCGATTCCCACAGGACACAAATATTTGTGTGATCATCATCATCATCATCATCATTTCAGCCGAAAGACGTCCACTTCTGGACATAGGCCTCCCCCAAGCATCGCCACAACGACCGGTCCTGTGCCTTCCGCATCCAGCGATACCCGCGACCTTCACCAGGTCGTCGGTCCACCTTGTGGGGGATGATGATGAACATAAGTATTTGTGTTTGTCTGGGTGTTTCTTATCTTAACTATTATAAAATTGTAAACGTCTGTTTGTTTGATTGTTTGTTTGTTTGTTCCAGCATCACGCTAAAACTACTGGACCGATTTTGATGATTTTTTTTTTGTTTGAAAGCTGATGATCTGACTTAAAAACTGGTATGGGTTTTGAGAAAGAAAAAAAGAAAGAAAAAAAGAAAATAATTAATTCGTGGGTTGCGTACTCACCCGACAGCTCGAAGCTTCTATGCATTTGCACGAGCGGATAGTAATGTACGATGGAGTGGAGTGGAGTGGAGTGGACAGGGGATGGGACTGGGGATGGGACTGGGGACGGGACATGGGACGGGACTGGGGACGGGACAGTGGACGGGACAAGGGACGGAACAGGGGACGGGAAATGGGACGGGACATGAGACGGGACATGGGACAGGACAGTGGGATGGCACATGGGACTGGACATATTATGGGACATGGGACAGGACATGGGACATGGGACGGGACGGTAGTCATATAGTGAGATAGTGGGACAGTGGGACAGTGGGCCGTGGGACAATGGGATAGTGGGACAGTGGGACAGTAGGACAGTGGCAGTGGGACGTTGGGACGATGGGGCAGTGGGGCAGTGGGGCAGTTGGGCAGTTGGGCAGTGGGATAGTGGGGCAGCGGTGCAGCGGGGCAGCGGGGCACTGGGCCAGTGGGGCAGTGGGATAGTGGGGCAGTGTGGGTGCGGGCTAGCGGGGCAGTGGGGCAGTGGGGTTTTCAGGCAGCGGGGCAGCGAGGCAGCGGGGTTGTGTGTTTGCGGGGTAGCGGGGTAGCGGGGCAGTGGGGCAGTGGGGCAGTGGGGTATTGGGGCAGCGGGGTAGCGAGGCAGCGGGGCAGTGGGGCATTGAGGTAGCGGGGCAGTGGGGCAGTGGGATAGTGGGGCAGCGGGGCAGTGGGGCAGCGGGGCAGTGGGGTAGCGGGGCAGTGGGTTAGCGGGCAGTGGGGTAGCGGCGTAGCGGGGTAGCGGGGCAGTGGGGCAGTAGGGTTGTGGGACAGTGGGACAGTATGACAGTGGCTGTGGGACGGTGGGACAGTGGGGCAGTGGGGTAGTGGGGCAGCTGGGCAGCGGGGCAGTGGGCCAGTGGGGCAGTGGGATAGTGGGGCAGAGGGGTAGCGTGGTAGAGGGGCAGTGGGGCAGTGGGGTTGTGGGGCAGCGGGGCAGCGAGGCAGAGGGACAGTGGGGCAGCAGGGCGGGGCAGCGGGGCAGCGGAGCAGTGTGGTTGTGGGGCAGCGGGGCAGCGAGGCAGAGGGACAGTGGGGCAGCGGGGCAGCGGGGCAGCGAGGCAGTGGGGCAGCGGGGCAGCGTGCCAGCGGCGCTGCGGGGCAGTGGGGTACCGGGGCAGTGGTATAGTGGGGCAGCAGGGCAGTGGGGCAGTGGGGCAGCGGGGTACTGGGGCAGCGGGGCAGTGGGGCTGCGGGGCAGATGGGCAGCGGGTTAGTGGGTTACCGGGGCAGCGGGGCAGTGAGGCAGTGGGTTAGTGGGGCAGCGGGGCATTGGGGCAGTGGGGCAGTGGGGCAGCGGGGCAGGTTGTGGGGCAGTGGAATAGTGGGGCAGCGGGGCAGTGGGGCAGTGGGATAGTGGGGCAGAGGGGTAGCGTGGTAGAGGGGCAGTGGGGCAGTGGGGTTGTGGGGCAGCGGGGCAGCGAGGCAGAGGGACAGTGGGGCAGCGGGGCAGCAGGGCGGGGCAGCGGGGCAGCGGAGCAGTGGGGTTGTGGGGCAGTGGGGCAGCGAGGCAGAGGGACAGTGGGGCAGCGGGGCAGCAGGGCGGGGCAGCGGGGCAGCGAGGCAGTGGGGAAGCGGGGCAGCGTGCCAGCGGCGCAGAGGGGCAGTGGGGTACCGGGGCAGTGGTATAGTGGGGCAGCGGGGCAGTGGGGTAGCGGGGCAGTGGGGCAGTGGGGTAGCGTGGCAGCGGGGCAGTGGGGCAGCGGGGCAGCTCGGCAGTGGGGCGGTGGGGCAGTGGGGTAGCGGGGCAGCGGGTCAGTAGGGGAGTGGGGCAGCGGGACAGGTAGTGGGGCAGTGGGATAGTGGGGCAGCGGGGCAGTGAGGCTGTGGGGTAGCGGGGCAGTGGGGCTGCGGGGCAGATGGGCAGCGGGTTAGTGGGGCAGCGGGGTAGTGGGTTACCGGGGTAGCGGGGCAGTGAGGCAGTGGGTTAGTGGGGCAGCGGGGCATTGGGGCAGTGGGGCAGTGGGGCAGCGGGGCAGGTTGTGGGGCAGTGGGATAGTGGGGCAGCGGGGCAGTGGGGCAGTGGGGAAGCGAGTCAGCGGGCTGTGGGATAGTGGGAGGCAGTGGGGTAGTGGGGAGCAGTGTGGCAGTGGCGGTAGTGGGGCAGCGAGGCAGTGGGGCAGTGGGACAGCGGGGCTGTGGGGTAGCGGGGCAGCTGGGCAGTGGGGCAGTGGGGCAGCGGGGTACTGGGGCAGCGGGGCAGTTGGGCAGTGGGGTAGCGGGCCAGTGGGGCAGTTGGGCAGCGAGGCAGCTGGGCAGCAGGGCAGTGGGGCAGTTGGGCAGCGAGGCAGCTGGGCAGCGGGGCAGTGGGGCAGCGGGGCAGTGGGGCAGCGGGGCAGTGGGGCAGCGGGGCAGTGGGGCAGCGGGGCAGTGGGGCAGTGGGATAGTGGGGCAGTGGGGCAGCGGGGCAGAGGGGTAGTGGGGCAGTGGGGCAGCGGGGCAGCGGGGCAATGGGGCAGTGGGGCAGCGGGGCAGCGGGACAGCGGGACAATGGACTGGACTAGAATGGACTGGACTGGACTGGACTGACGTGGGTTAGCAGAATTTAACGCGAGCGGGGCCGCGGGTAAAAGCTAGTGTATTATAAGTATGTATTTACAAAAAAAATTGCACAAGCTCTGCTTAGTTTGGGACTAGATGGTGCCGGGTAAAAATGTCCCAAAATATTTATTTATTATTATATCGGACAATAAACAGAAGTCTGTTATTTAAGTTTTTAACAGTTTAGCCTCCATTGCATCTCATAAAAAAATCTACTTAGGTAGAATAATATAAGTATGTAACTGTATAACACTTCGATTAATTCAATCGAAGTTATAAATTAAAACATACTGATTGCCGGGTACCAGTGAAATTACAATCACACATTCACAAGAGACTTGCCATCTTCATGTCTCATTTTTGAGAACGCGATTTGGAATACCATTTAGGCGACAGCCTATTACGTGGTATTGCAGTTGTTATTGGCTAAGGTAACTACTTTTTAAGATCAGGTGGGCCTTTAGCTCGCCATCATACACCATAAAAAGAAACCTATTATACTTATTCCTCGCGAGCCTATCCGGCTGGTATTTTGATAGGCTGGCTCCAAACAGGCCTAACATTGAAGCATGGCAGAACCATAATGGGCACTGAATAGAATTCTGTAAACATATTATTTAAAGTACATAATTTTACCAACGCCAACACGTTTGTCCAAGTTAACAATGACATTGTTGTTACATAGTGTGTACAAGTAATTTCAAACAGTTACAGTGTGACTGTGTAGGTAGTACATCTGTACATTGTCATTTAATTTTTATTTCCCTTTTAGAGTTCCCCGTTGGTCGTGTTCTGACACTAGTGATGTGCCGGATATCTGTATCCGTATCCGCGGATATTCGAGGTAAAATCAAGATCTGTATCTGTATCCGTATCCGGTGTATTTTTGGCGGATCTTGAACGGATCTTTTACATTAATAAAAACTTCAAATCACTTTTAATTTCATAAAATCACATATTATTCTTTTTATTTAACTTGTAACGTCTCCAAAGCGTCAACTGTCGGTCCAAAGTCACGCGCACCGGCGCCGACAGAGTACTAAATACTGCTAAAGTTGTGGCCCGTATCCGTATCCGCAGATTTTGATACTAATTATCCGTATCCTCGGATATACATTTTGAACGATCCGGCACATCACTAGTTCTGACCATAGGTAATTTTATGAATGTGGTATGAAAATTGGTTTCGAGAAAACAGGTGAATAGTAAACGAGTTCATTAATGTTTATAATTGGGGGCTCGTGGTTAAGTAGTTACCACGTGTAGCACAAGATCAACGAGGTTAAACTGCGCTAGCCACGGTAATTTCTTGGATGGGTGACCCTTTTGTTGTACATCGAGACTATTCGGGACCCCTCCAAGTCTCGGTCGGTCCTGGTTGCCATATGTGTGGCAGTTGTTACGGTTAGTCAGAAGCCTGAAAGTCTGACAACTGGTCTAACCTTATAGGAATGTAGGATGTCGTTTTTACCCAGTAGGTATTATTAGTGTGGCATTCGGTTGCTGGGATCTGATGGCAGTCGATCCGTGTAAAAAATATGCTCTCTGATATTCAGACTGGAAGCCGACCCCAGCATAATTGGAAAAGGCTCGGAAAAAGAAGAAAGATAATTAAAATACTGAAACACTCTCTAGTCTCTGGCTCGAGGTGAACATTATGAAACAGGTCATCACTTATCATTGAGTTATTAAGTAGGTATTATTACGTATAGCTCAATGTATCTTTATGGCTATTGCGAACTGTAATCGTTTTAATTTATGTGCTATAAATAAGGTAATAGATTTTTGGAAAGTCGTAGTGACCATGGCCTCTAAGGACCCTAAATAAGAAGGATCTTTTCCTAAATAAGGATACCTACTATCTTTCTTAAGGCTGCAGTAGACATAAATGCACGAGAATGACGTAAGTAAATAAAAAAAACATAATTTGGAACCCACACACATAACTCAACACAGAACCGTAACTCAAATATTCATACATTTCAGTCATTTATTTAATAGCTGTGCCCGCGACTCCGTCCGCGTGGATGTCGGAAAATAACATCGTGTCGTAATTATGAACACAATATCTTCAAATATATACATATAAGCGCCTACACAGACGATTTCACTATTTACCGACCATACTATATTTTGTTTTTACAACCAACCGGCTAAGGTGATGGAATTTCATGGAATTAGCCCTAAACTCCCTCATTCTGAGAAGACGCTCGTGCCCAGCAGTGGGAAGTAATTGGGCTGATTATGTTATTCTATAACACTAACCACATCTCTTCTTATGCTGAGAAGAGGCCCGTGTCCAGCAGTGGGACTGTAATGGGCTGGTAATGTTATGTTATTCTAGAATACTAATAATATCCAGTTCATTAACTCTTCTTATTTTGAGAAGAGGGCCATACCCAGTAGTGTGACAGTAATGGGTTGGCTACGTTATGTTATTCTATATTTTCTAGTTTCTTAACTCTTCTCGTTCCGAGAAGAGGTCCGTGCCCAGCAGTGGGGCAGTGGGTAATGAGCTGATTATGTTATGATAATCTATTACATTAACAATATCCAGTTCCTTAACTCTTCTCATTCCAAGAAGAGGGCCATGCCCAGCAGCGGGACAGTGATGGGTTGACTACGTTATGTTATTCTATATTTTCTAGTTTCTTAACTCTTCTCGTTTCGAGAAGAGGTCCGTGCCCAGCAGTGGGGCAGTAGGTAATGAGCTGATTATGTTATGATAATCTATTACACTAACAATATCCAGTTCCTAAACTCTTCTCATTCCAAGAAGAGGGCCATGCCCAGCAGCGGGACAGTGATGGGCTATGTTATGTTATTCTATATTTTCTATAATACTAATAGAATCCAGTTGTATTTTTAGGAACCTGCAACCTGCATCCAACCAACAATCATGACCTCTACTTTGTATGCAACGTAATACAATAGAGGGGTCAAGCTGTATCGCTGGATCTACTCAACCGATTCAGATAAAACATACCCTATATTTTAAGTTAGACTAATACCAATACAAATGCTAAGTTTCATTACGATCCGTTCAGCCGTTTTCACGTGATGAGGTAACAAACAGACAGACAGACAGACAGACAGACATAAATTTTTTAAACGATTGATTCGTGTTCTATAGCTTATTTCTAGTCCCCCTAGCCGGTTTTCGCGAAAAAAAACTCAATGTACAGACTTTTCGACCTTTACAGTTTTATTATAGTATAGATTTACACCATTATTGGAACTATGTAACTATAACATCTATTATTTTGACCACTTTACATTATAACGATACTAAACATTTGTCCAAATTACACCGCGTTTTATGTAAATGCATGTACTCTAAGTAAAATGTGATAATAATAACCTTCTTACCTGTCAATCCGATTCGCCATGCTACAATCAAATGGAAATCCGGTCTGCTCACCACGATTTACTTTAGACAATGAACCATGCGAAAATGAACTCTATAATCGGGAAATTCAAATGTTAAATTTGAATGAAAATTTTGTATCACACGCGGAAGATATTATAAGTCTTAAGAATTAGAAAATAAGGTTGATTATAAATCGTATGTTAGAGACATGTACAGTCAGATAGAAATCTCTCGCGAGCCGGTGACCGCGCGTTATAATGACGTTGTCGGCAAAGAAGCCATTATTCATTTTTTTAATACAGTGTTTTGTTGAAACGACATTTTCACTAGCGTAATCACGATTTGTACAGGCAATATATCAAGGTAATAAAAGCCACATTATTACCGAGCGGTAACTGTTGATGGTTTTCAATTTGATGTCTTCCTTCATCGGCGTGTTGTTTTATACGATCGCTCAATCAGTAAGTAAATTAAACTTGGAATTATTGCTGCAAATGAGGGAAGACGGTTTGACTGACGATTTTTTTGCTGATGCGTGTTTAAATCGACACTTTTTTAATACAGCTCGTGAGTAAACAGATGGCGGCGTAATTACGGTAAGGTTTGCGTAGCAACAACGTAATGAAAATATCCGGTAGCTATTAAATTGAACTCGTAGTTCGCTAAAATTTTATGGAATTTCTATATGATGTTTCTTTCTTAGAAATTGTTTAAATCTGTTGTTAACGCAGGTGCGTAAATACTGTTCGAGTCATTTATTGGAATGGCGATTGTAAAAATTGTTATTTCCACAACACGTTATTAAGCCGATCCAACTACCTTTCCTCAACACATAACGTCAAAACTTGAAATTTAAACGCAATCTTCACAATCCGCGATACATTGCGGGTGCAATATACTAAAACTTTCTCATTTCATAAACGGAAAACTGTAAGCTGTAACTCAGGAATACAATGTAAGAGAACCGCAACAAATAATAGTTTCCGACTGTACATCTGAGTTACGACAACATACTTCAGGAATACCAAAATCCATTTACACGTAAACTTTCAAGAACTCAATCGATTTACGACCTTATTACTTGCCTCTTAAGGAGGTGAGACATACTTTCACGGTGTAAATATTAAGCCAGAAAGGTGCGTAAACCCGCTGAAATAGCGCCGGCGATGGCTCAATCAATGGCGAACGACTGTGGGTGTTTTAGACGTGTCGTCGGTAAAACAATTTCGCTTTACAATGTACGAGTCAAGCTGCATTCTTGTTCGCGATTTTTTGTGACGACTGTACTTTTTGTTCGACGTGCATTTTATAGATGGAGCGAATGTTATTATCGTCTTTATTGTTGCCATATTAAAAGTTTTGTCTGGGAAATACATATCTTGGGAAGATTTCCTTAATGAAAAATGCTTTACTGAGAGATAGGTCAGAGAAAACAATATAATATATAGATGAGATGATGGACATTCAGTGATAAATTAATTATTCATACATATTTAAATTCACTTAATTTAAGAAATGTTTTGTGTGTCAAGTCATTTGTTTTGATTTCATACAGACCATTAATGGTCCACTTTATTTGAATCTCTGTAAGTTTGTTGCTTTATGTAACTAATTTTTGTATTAATATTAATTGCGCTTAATTTATGGCATGCGGTGCTCTTCTGTAAGTAATGGGGCACTTAGATAAGTTTGAAATGTGAAAAAAAATTCATGTACAGTGTACTCATTGTTGAAGAGCCAAATAAATAAATAAATAAATGAGTATGAATATACGTATGAGTATTATACATACATATGTATGTGTGTGTGAATATGAGACAAATTGGATGATGATAATGATTAATTGAATCTCACCTGGAACTCTTACATATCTTTATTAAAGCTTAATACTGGTTAAAGGCTAACTTATTGCTGAACATTCAGCCTGTGCACTGCTTGGGTTAAGAAGACACTACTAGTACTTACATTAATTCAAATAACTGGCCATCAATTCCAATGCTACTTCCTCATCGGCCAGGGCCGTGGACCAAAGTGTTTACATACTGGTCCCAATCAATTGGCACCCATTCAATCATGATTGATTGGTCCGTTATGTATTTTATATTCTTGTTTAACCAAGTGTTGCGATACTCATAGAATTGAATTTAATTGATCTGCCAAGGTGAGAAAGATTAACATTTTTATGTGTTTGATTAGAGCTGTATTTATAAAATAGCAGTTGCGTATACATGTGTTTTAAATGCAAGATTCGATGATCGGTTTACATACATGTCGTGGTTTTAATAATTAACATGCACAGTCAGAAGCAATAATATCTTCCTATTGACTTATATAAAATTACCAATAATATCTATCTGACCCAAGCCACGAAAGCAAACATATCACTATGGGTAGTAGGGCTATCTCTTCTATACATAGGCAAATATTTATCTTCCTATCGGCAGATATAAAATCGCCGAAAATATCTTTAGCTGACCCAAGCCATGACAGCAAACATATGACTATGGGTAGTAGGGCTATCTCTTTTATACATAGACATATATTTTTCTTCCTATTGACGGATATAAAATCGCCAATAATATCTATAGCTGACCCAAGCCACGAGAACAAACATATGACTATGGGTAGTAGGGCTATCTTTTCTATACATAGGCACATATTTATCCCTCCCATTTATAGTCAGATAGATACTGTTTGCGATTTTAAAACCGGCGGAAGACATTAATGCTTCTGACTGTACCTAATAAGTTGCAATCCGGTTATTTAGTTACCAGTTTCCAGTAATTTTTATTCATCGATTTTGTTATTAATATAGTTCAAGTTTCATGCAATACTTAATTAATTTTTTGGTTAATCGACATGGTTTCACTGGACACTGGTTTACACAAATCTTAACTTCTATCTTAAGCCGCGTTGAAACGATCGAAGTCCGCTGTGACAAAGTGAACTTTTGACTCCTTGGACGTTATGTTATGATCGTGGTAACAGTAAAAGTGCACTTTGATTACTGTTGCCACGATCAGAGTAACGTCCAAGTAGTCACCAAAGTTCACTTTGTTGATTGTGTCAACGCGGCTAAGATTATAGGTTCATACGTTCATGCAGTAAGATTATGGAACTCGCTAACACCTAACATACGCAATCCCAAAACTATCTCTAGTTAAGGAACATTTCCTCTCCGCATTAACATGATCGTCTAATTTATAAAATACTAGACTTTGCCCACGATTTGGCCCGCGTATTAAAATAAAATATAGTCTATGTTATTTCAGGATAAAGTAGCTTTCTAATGCTGAAATAATTATTAAAATCGGTTCCATAGTTTCAGAGTTTATCGATTACATAAAAACGAATCTTTCCTCATAATAATATTAGTATAGATTTAATTATTATTATATGCATTACATTATTTATAATATGTATTATTTTATAAATGTGTTTATAGGGATATGTCGCGGGAATCTGCTGGTTGCGGGAGCGTAGGACCGGTCGTTGTGGCAATTCTTGGGGGAGGCTTATGTCCAGCAGTAGACGTCTTTCGGCTGAAATGATGATGATATGTATTTAATGTATCATATTTAGTTAAGTTTCAAATGCATTCTTATTTTTCTTCTTTTTTCTATTCACACACTTGTGTATGTTTTACTTTTTAGGGTTCCGTACCCGAAGGGTGCCAAACGGGACCCTATTACTCTCGCTACGCTGTCCGTCCGTCCGTCTGTCTGTCACAGGGCTGTATCTTTTGAACGGTAATAGGTAGCTGGTTGAAATTTTCTGAGAATATGTGGTGCTATGACTACTATCACGACAAATACTAAAAATAAAAGTCTAAGACCAAAGGGGGTCCCCATACAAGAAACCTCGAAAAACATGCATTTTATTCAACGTTTTTGTTCCTGCTCTATCTTCAAAACGGTAATATATACCAGCGTCAAACTTGGTCAGATTATAGTGCATATTATGTAGTTTAGAAACAAATAATACATAGACATATGTGGTGGTACCTGCGTAAGAAAGACATGCAAAAAATCATATTTCGCGCACTATGCGTTGATGTCTTTTGATGAACTCTCGTAAATTAAATCAGTTTATATGGGGTATCAGGTCAATGGGTGGATCTTTTTAAATATATTTTTTCAAGTGTCGTGTGTGTACATAAATAACTAATAGGTACGGAAAAAGCATGAAAATAGCTGGAGAAATTTCTTTAGCACACTGAGCTTAAGAGCCCGCTGCACGGATTTGGTCACCAAACTCGTATCACAACTCGTATATCTACGAAAGCTACGAGTTAGAGGTTTTAAAAAAATGAAATTTTGACATTTTTTCTTTGATCGGATAAGCGTAAAAACACGATTGGAAAAAAAAATCTCGACGGAAAAATAACACGAAAATTCATTGTTTTGCACACGTTTTGTCCAGGATCTCAGACACCCTACGGTATTTCAATATAATTTTTATTTTGATATGTAGGTAATAACTATTTCTTCAATTGTGCAAGTCAATTTTTTGATTAATTGAGTAGTTTTCGTGTAATAAACAAGTAAATGATTCGGTGCTTACGACCTTTTAAAATACTCGCACGCTCACATTCGCTGTCCCTTTTTAGCGCGCGGAATTCGTAGGACGCTGTTTCTTTCAATGCGTTCAATCAGTCTGCTGCGGCATTTGTACGAGGCGGACCTGTGTTCGGCTGGGGTCCAAACAGAATACTAATAGAATACGCATTTACGATATTAGTACATTTATTATACACACCATTTGATAGTGAAGGTAAAAGAAAAAAATTGTGTACCTAATTAAAAATAGGGAAGCCAAGAAAAATGTGTGCACATGAATATTATTAATGTTATGCAAAATATTTGAATGTTCGCGCGTAAAATGAGAGAAAGAGAGAAGTGCCTACCTATTACCTGCATTATATCTGTAACATGGGTTCCCAACCATTAGGGCGCATAAAGTGGCCCATGGGTAGGGTTGGTTGCTAGATCAAAATAAGAAAATCCGGAGAAACTCCTGGACACATAAAATCCAAATATTTTCTTTGAAATTTATAATTTCGCGACCGTTGCGGAAGTTGAGTTGAGGGTGAAGAAATTCTGGACTTCTTAGAAATTACCCCCGCATTCCGGACACCTTAGAATTAACCCCACATTCCGGACAAAGAACCAAATAATTTCCGGACATGTCCGGAAATTTCCGGACGTAGTTATGGCAACCTTGGGGGTGGGGGGGGGGGCGCAGCCGTTACAAATATAATAAGTTATGCTCCAAAATTGATAATAAGTTTCATCCTAACAGGCAAGGCAAGGGGGGGGGGTAGTGATATCAGCAGGTGGTAACACTTGAATTACTGTTACGAAGTAAACACTGTCAAGGTCAAACTGTTTCCACTAACGTGCGGTCGACTTTACTAACATAACAACATAACATAACATCACGCCTGTATTTCCCCGAAGGGGTAGGCAGAGGTGTAATAGTACACCCACATTTCGCCAGTTATGTTATAGTCCCATGTAATAGGGGGCGAGCCTATTGCCATTGACCGGGCACAAATCCAGACTCCGGGCTGCTAGGCTGCTACTGAGAATTTCCTAATGAAAAAACCCAATAACACTTTGCCCGACCCGGGAATCGAACCCAGGACCCCACGCTCAGTAGTCGCGCTTGCAACCACTAGACCAACGAGGCAGTCGACTGTACTAAATACGACAAATATTTGAATATTTGCAGTAAAACCTAAACTACCTATTCATTCATTGATCTTGTGAATCTGGCGATGAATGAGCCCGCTCAAGCGCACCCGGGGTTGGAAAGCGCGTGGATGGCGGGAAATAGTACAACGCCAGCGTTACTGGAGACGTAGTATATAATAAACATAAATCGAGCGAATAACAACATGAGAAATGTTAGATACATTTTAGAACGAGTTTATTTATATGTATAGGTAAAAAATCTTACTTTGATTCTATCTTTTGAAAAATTACAGTGAAGAGATTGGCAAATTTATACATGAGTCAATGTTCTTAATTTTGCTCGTATTAAATTTTCAAGCCATTTCTAGTCTTAGAACGTTGGTATTTGCGGCCGACATAAACCGATAGGCAAAGATATTAAATTCATTAAAAATATACACGAAATGACTTCGCTCTGTGTTCCAATTAAGTGGGCAATGTTATGGAGCATCCACATAATAATATACTACCGGCTTTACCAGCGGCCTGTCGCCAATTTCCATCAGGTACCACCAGCCAGCGGCTCACCCGCCAGCTATGCTGCTGGGCACCAGTGGAATTTACACACACCTGGCAAAGTTGTATGAACACTGTAGATACACTTTTCATCATCATCATCATCATTTCAGCCGAAAGACGTCCACTGCTGGACATAGGCCTCCCCCAAGCATCGCCACAATGTCCTGCGACCTTCACCAGGTCGTCGGTCGACTTTGTGGGGGGCCTACCCACGCTGCGCCTTCTAGTACGCGGTCGCCACTCCAGAACTTTACTGCCCCATCGGCCATCCGTTCTGCGAGCAATGTGCCCCGCCCACTGCCACTTAAGTTTGGCAATTCTTCGGGCTATGTCAGTTACTATTGTTCTCCTGCGAATCTCCTCATTTCTGATTCGATCACGCAGGGACACTCCGAGCATAGCCCTCTTCATTGACCTTTAAGTGACTTTGAGCCTACTTATCAGGCCCATTGTGAATGACCGCGTTTCAGTGCAAGTAATTAAATACTTTCGTCTTGAGACACTGCGGTATTTTGGATGAGAAGATATTGCGTAGCTTCCCGAACGCTGCCCAACCGAGTCGGGTTCGACGATTGACCTCTTTCTCGAAGTTGGACTTAACTAGCTGGACAGTTTGTCCTAGGTATACATAATCGTCGAAGTATCGAGTAATCGAGTGTAGATTCTCCGATGTTTACGGGAATGGGTGCTATATGGAAATTCGACATACATTTGTCTTGCCCATATTCATTTTTAGACCCACTCTATCAGAAGCTCTACTGAGGTCATCGAGTATTGTACCGAGGTCCTCCATTGTCTCAGCCATGTCTACTATGTCGTCGACAAACCGAAGGTGAGTGATATACTCGCCGTTTATGTTAATGCCTAGCCCCTTCCAGTCCAGAACCTTGAAGACATCCTCCAATGCAGCAGTAAATAAATAATTAATTAATATCTTTGGGTAATTTTTTACACAGCACCGTCTAGTCCCCAAACTAAACAGAGCTTGTACTATGGGTAACTAGGCAATGGATATAACACTAATATGCTTTTTTTTTTGTAAATACACACTTAATTTAATACATAAGAAACACCCAGACCAACACAAACTTTGAATGTGTTCATCACACAAATATTTGTGTCCTGTGGCAATCGAACCCACGACCTTATGATCAGCAGTCTGACACTCGAACCACCAGACATCAGACACAGACGTCAAAGCAGAGAACAGTTTCGGCCTGTTTCGGAGATATCACATCTCCCTCTCTCACACCTCGCTGCAGAAGGATAGGTTTCGAGGCTTGGCCCTTTTCGGAACCCGGCTTGTTCGGGAGGCTGGAAGTCATCAAACCTGCGCGAAAGACGGTTCGTAATGACTCTCGCAAACAGCTTGTAGACATGGCTCAGAAGTGAGATGGGCTTATAATTCTTCAGTACTATCGCCCTTTTTGAAGAAAAGTACCACCAAACACCTGCTCCATGCCTGTGGCGTTCTTCCCTCGAGAATGACGGAATCAAACAACTTCTGAAGGGCCCTAAGGATCGGTTTTCCACCCGCCTTCGGCCGTAATTCCGTCGTCACCCGGTGCCTTGTTGTTTTTGAGCTGCTTCAGAGCCACCCTAATCTCGTACAGGCTGACGTCCGGGATATCTTCGGTATAGTATCGGGTCAATCGAGCTCTTGGGTCTTTAGCCTGATTTGCAGCGGGTTTCCGGGTGTATGTGTATGTGTATAACTGTCCATAAAACTTCTCGACCTCCTTCGACAGCTCTGGCTTGGAGGATACGACTCTGCCATCGTCGATCCTCAGTTTTGCAAGCTGGCTCTGCCCAATAGACAGGTCTTGCGAAGACTTTGGTGCCTTCTCCATCGCGTCTTTAATACGTTCAGTATTAAATTGGTGTAGGTCACTTTTCAAGGACTTTGAGATGTGTCTATTGAGCTGCCGGTACTTAGACCCATCATCTGAGGACTGCAGAATCATCTCGCGTCTTTCCGCCATGAGCTCGAGAGTGTGGTCGGAGAGCTTTTTGTTTCTATTTGTACGACGGGTCCTAAAGATCCTAGAACCCACCGTATGGACAGTTTCCACAAACCCATCGTTATAATCGTCCACTGAGCTCCCTAGGCGTTCGAAACGATTCTGAAGTTCGAGCTGAAAGATCTCGGGGTTTTGGATTTGGATCGGTGCTGGACGGAGCGTAGACTTCATCAGTCGCGATCTTTCCAGCTTTATATTCAGATTCAATGTGCCTCTTACCAAACGGTGATCACTTCCGGTTTTGACCGCGTTGATCACAGAGACATCATTGAATATTTGCTTCTTCGTCGACATGATGAAGTCAATCTCATTTTTTGTTACACCATCAGGGCCCAACCAGGTCCACTCCCTGTGGTCACGCATTCTGACGAAAGAGTTCATCATATAGAGCACCTCTTTCTCCATAAAGTCGGCCAGTAGATGACCCAGCTGGTTCCGATATCTATATCCAAATTGCCCCACGCGCAGCTCATCATCGTAGCACTTGCCCAGTTTCGCGTTGAATACTCCCATGACAACAGTAAAGTGAGTTTTAGAGCCATGCATGGCTCTGGAGATATCCTCATACATGGTCTCTACCTCATCGTCGAGGTGTTTCGAGGTCGGGGCGTATACCTGTGGCGGATACACTTTTATGTATACATTTTCAGGAATTTCCTTACTATAAAATAAATCACACAGGGTTTTCACAATCAAAATACCGGAAAAGTTTTATAAACAAAAGAAAGGTATTCATTGATAAAGTAAAGTTACATGACAGCTTGACAGTTTATGCACAAGTACAGGTGGGCAATAATGGAACTGTTTGAGTCATTTATAACAAAAGGACCTCTGACCCACACCTGGCAAAGTATTTATTTTTTCCCAAGGCATGGCAATAATGATTAAAGTGACATGTAATGAATAAATACTATACTTAGTACAGTCGACAGCATGACAGTGGTAACACTGCAATTCGAAAACCGCCCTTACTGCTTACGAAATAAAGATGCTGCTAATGTCAAAGTGTTACCACCGATGTGCGGTCGACCGTACTTCTACTTTAATAGTAGTAAACTTTAGTATTTAATTTGCCATAAGGAAGTGGTGATAGCCGACTTTGATTATAAACGACTCCTTAACAACGTTTTACTGCATAACATTGCCCAAAGTGATAACAAATTATTCAATTGACTGTTTTTCTGTGAAATCACGTATAAACATCTATCATTATAAATCATTAATTAGTTTTCTTCAGTGAATTTGTCTCAGTCATTCACCTACATTGCTCTTACACAAATCTTTCTATATTATGTAAATAACGAAGATTGTACCATTTATAATTTGAAAAGAGTGTATCCATGGAGTTTCTTGCCGGCTCTTCTCCATAGTACCAATTTTTTGGAATCGTGCAACTAGTTTCTAAATTAACGCGCATAATGGCGTCCGCAGAGGAGCGCCTCCGGCGGAAACCAAACTGGTTGTCAGCCAGATCCGACTCCATCCTAGTCAGGTGCTGGACAAGGCGGTCTGCAATTACTCTCTCAAAGAGCTTAGGTGGGCAAGCACTAGTGTCCATCACTCAAGAACAAGTCTAAGAGTAACAGAGTAAGTAAGTAAGTAAGAGGAACAGACAAACATGCAATCTTGTTTCTAGATTATATAACGTAGCATTAGATTACTTAACGTTTTTTAATTACATCAGCAATTTATCTTAGAATGAGTTTATATAGGTAAAAAAACATGTTTTTTTTTATTTATTTAATAAAAAAATATAACACGTCCTTTGCCCGTTTTTTCTACTGTAATTTTTAGAAGTACACTTATTTATAAAGAAGTATATTCTTCTTTAGAAGTATTCTTCATAATTGGCGAAATGTGGGTGTACTATACACCTCTGCCTTCCCCTTCGGAGAAACACAGGCGTGATGTCATGTTATGTTATAACATGTCTTATTACCAGAGCCATAAGACTGATAGTTTCAGAAAAATCAAGGGTGAGCAATGTTGGGTTTGCAGGTAACTTTGCCCGGCTCATTTATAACTTTTTTCAAATACTTTTCTGTTTCAGGGTGCCAAATTCCAACATTCAAAGCGTTTGGTAGTAATAATAAATGTAATGGCAAAGTTTGCTATGCGTTCCGTCTTATAATATTCCCAAAAACAAAAAAATAAGCAAAATTGCGACCAACAGTTTCATGGTTAAAAACCTACCAGATTAAAAGAAAAAAAAAAAAAATTGTACCTACTGTGTGTGTAGTAGGAAGCTGTGAATTAGCTGTAGGTATATAAGTAGGTAAAAAATAATTGGCAGGTATATACTGACCTACCTACCGACATCATTTTATTTCGGTACATTTAGCTACTTATGTAGTACCTACCTGTTACCTGGTAGGTACCTGTTAGTTAAAAATATCCCCATTTTTATATTACAACATAGGTACCTACAATCATTTCATGTAGGCAGGCACCTACCTATCTATACCTATTACCTAGCACAGATATTTTTTAATAAAAACGAGCGCACCTGATTCTTACTTGTATTTGTCGTGTACATGCACAATGCGTTTGTGTGTGCGCAGAGCTGCGGTGATGTGAGTATAAGCCGGCTAAAACGCGTTGCCTCTGATGCGCGACTCCGCGACTCGAACTCGCGCACTCGGTAGCATTTGCGGTTCCGCGTACGTACGGAGAGACGTAAGGGCTGTGGTGTGGGGAAGGGAAGACACGAAATCTATCTCGTAGCGCTGCTATGGTGGACTCTTAAGGGAAAAGATGCTGAAAGCTTTCGTAAATGTCAAATGAAACTGCAGATGGTGCAACATCTTTTTAGAGGCACATAACTAGTAATGAGTAGCAGTTGTTTTTGAACAATAGAACATCAATCTTCGGAGCTAGACAAATAGTGCGCCTTCAAAATTAATGTTCTTCTTAGCGGTAATACGTTTTGAGCTTTTCAGGTTCTTTCGTATATACTTTGGACAAATGCACAACACTATAATATGTAATCTCTGTTTTTTCTTACTTATCTTATTTAGTAAACAATCTTAGCATGCCTTTTTAATGCAATTCGACAATAATAATTATTAAATGACATTATGCTAACCGAGAAATGAGATTATCCGGAAAAGAACCGGAGTGACCGACATAGCTTGTAGGATCAGTAAGCTGAAGTGGCAGTGGGCTGGCCATGTCTGTCGACGGACCGATGGCCGCTGGAGCAGACGAGCTCTTGAGTAGAGACCGCGAATCGGCAAACGCAGCGTAGGGCGCCCCTTCGCCAGGTGGACCGACGACCTGAAGAACGTGGCTGGGGGGGACTGGATGCGGAAGGCAGAGGACTGAGTGTTGTGGCGCAACTTGGGAGAGGCCTATGTCCAGAAGTGGACTGCGGACTGCGGTAGGCTGAGTTGATGAGATGATAATTATGTTAACAATTTCACACACTAAATTTTTTTTTTAACCTTATTACACGTGCAGAACTAGTAATTATATTTTATCAGTAGTTATTTGAATGAAGAGACATGCCAAGATTGTTTACTAAATAAGACAAGAGAGAAAAAACAGAATATACTAACAACTTTATTTTAGGATAATGCAACCCCGATGGTAGTTTTTTCAGAATCACTAGAAAAATCAATTGGCATAGTTTTGCCGTGCCGTTTTAGTAGTGCCCTTGCAGGGTTCATGTACCAATAGTATTTAGTTGTGCCATGAAAATGTAATGCATGCTTCAATATACTTTGTACATGAAGGCAAATAATAAAATAAATTCACCTGCGTATAAAGAACTACTAATCTTCCTTAATTAATTGGGATTAAAATGTATCCAGTTGTTAATCCGGGGTGTGGGCTATTTGTGCTAAATTTCATCCAAATCCATTCAGCCGTTTCAGCGTAATTGAAGGACTAACATACAAACACATAAGCAAACAAACATCCATAGTTTCGCATTTATAGTATTAGTAGGATTAGTATAGGAAATTAAGGACTGCAGGCCGCAGGAATACATTGTAGAGTTGCAGACTCTCATCAAAGGTGATGGAATTCTAGAATATAATAAATACCTAATTACCTGGTACGTAGGGTAGTCACAACAGCGCTATAGAGTCCGGTAGAGTCGTTAATCAAGCTCGTGTAGAGTCGAGCGGGTGGACGGCGCGGGCGCAGCTCTATCGTGTGATTATACTTAATAGAGACCAGCGGCCCAGATATCTTACTTGAGAGTAGGGTAAGGTTACCAATTGTCAGTTGAAGAGAAAATACTTTTTTTCATAAGGGATTATAGAGAGATTTGGTACCCATAGACAGTAAAATTCTTGCAATCGTTTTGGCATTTAAGATTTTTCAAGATAAAATAGGTAAAACAGAAGCAATAATCACTTGTAGCAATTTTGAAGTCCGGATTAAATCCAGAGTACGAAATCAGCTTAGTTCTAGCCTTAGAGTAATAACAGACTCAGTGATAATTTCATTCAAAGTTCCGCTCAAAGTTGAAGCACAAAAACAATCAAAATGTGTGTTCCTAAACGGTACGTAAAATGTTCGCCTACACGCACATAGGCGCACAAATAATGTACTATGAACGTAGCCTTTTAAGGAAAAGTTTAAATTGTTTCATTCTGCTTGCGACTATTTTGGTTCTTTGTCTTAAATAAATAACTAACTAAATAACTATTTTTGGGACATTTTACACATCACCATCTAGCCCCAAACTAAGCAGAGCTTGTACTATGGGTACTAGACAATGGAAATACTACTTATATACTTTTTTTTTGTAAATACATACTTATAATACATAAGAAACAACCAGACCAACACAAACACTCATGTTCATCACACAAATATTTGTGTTCTGTGGGAATCGAACCCACAAACTCGTGATCAGCAGTCCGACACTGGAACCACTAGACCACAGAGGTTGTCTAGTTATTCTAAAGTTCTAACAAAAATTGTCTCAACAGGTTTTGTTCAAATGTTTACTACCAAACGTCCTCCTATAAGAGGGTGTTATTAATTCCACACACAACAATTTAGAACAACTTAATCCAAACTAACAACGTGTCCGTTCACAGTACCGCTTCCCCCACATTCCCTTCGCAGCGGGGCGCATGCGCAGCAGGACGCCTCGTTATTAGCACCTCCATGTTCAAAGCGCGCGCCGACACCGCGCCCCCCGACGCCCTCGCCTCACCCCGCCAACACGCAACTGACAGCTCGAGTAAGTGAAATAGTTTTAATTTTTGGTCTTCATCAGTGGGTCTATTGTTGGGAATTTTTTGGGTAAAATAATTTTTTCTTATTTTAGAGTAAGGAAGTAAGGAATATCTGTTAGACATAATCAGTTGAAATTATCCTAGTACGCAAAGGCAACAATCAATCTGATGGTAAAGATTCGTGGTGATTTACCTGGATTCTGAACATATAGCAAGACGTAGGTACAAGATTGCATCATACTATTCTTGAATGGTAGGCAGTAATTTAAAACCTCCTTTTCTTTGTTATTCCTTCCACAGCCAACCAATTCTTTGTGTGACAAGTGACAAGACTTTTCTGTATTACTTAGCACCTGTTTTACGTAAAAGACGGTTCATAGATACCAAATCTAACGCTTGCTCACAGTCAGTTGCCGAATGTGAGTTAGCTTTACGAAGTTTGCTGATTTTTCATGATTTTCAACCTTACGTACGCCTCAGCGTATAGTCAGCGGCTGACTATACGTTTGGTGTGAACCGTCCCTAAATATTTAAAAGCTGATCTGTTTACATGTCTGCAGAGTGTAAAGCTTGTCTAACAAACGCACTGCTTCTTCTGTTTCTAACTTAACAGTACTCAAGTTAATCTAAAAATTAATAGGGAATCAAATAAAAATGCTTACAACCTTTACGTGAAATTTTATTACAACACTTCTATATTTTTTTTTTGCTATTCACTTAGGTAAATCCAATTACGATGGAACCCTAAAATGTACAATTGCACATAATAAAATAAATAATAGTTGATGGCATTGTAAATATATAAATACAGAAGGTTCACAATCTTTAACAACTAACTATCACTGAACAAATAAATAATAAATAACTAACTTTTAACAGATGATGACAGTGATGTGATAGTAGTAGTAGAGCTCCTTTGTGAAAGAGCTCGTCCGGGGAAGTACTACCACCGTACCTACTTCTCCGCCAAATAGTGATGCTTGCATTGCTGTGTTTCGGTCTGAAGGGTACGGGTGCCGGTGAAATTACAATCACCTGAGACTTTCCATCTTCATGTCTCAGTTTGGCGAACCGACTTGCGGTACTTAGGCAACAGCCTAGGTGGTATTGCAGTTGTTATGGGCAAAGGTAACCGCTTAACATCAGGTGGGCCTTTAGCTCGTTTCGTCGTCCTATACTATAAAAAAAAATGCTGGTAGAATATTCATTTTTGAGTTAAACTCGCCTTTGACGACGTCTGTGGCCTAGTGGTTCGAGTGTCGGACTGCTGATCATGAGGTCGTGGGTTCGATTCCTACAGAACACAAATATTTGTGTGATGAACATAAGTGTTTATGTTGATCTGGGTGTTTCTTATGTATTGTAAGTATATATTTACAACATAAAAAGTATATAAGTATTATATCCACTGTCTAGTACCCATATTACAAGCTCTGCTTAGTTTGGGACTGGATGGTGATGTGTAAAATGTCCCAAAATATATATTATTATTTATTTATTTGTACATGTAATTTCTATTTGTTAGTTAATACTGTATTTTTCTGGTGTACATTAAATAATAAGAATAAGAATGTTCTTTTTTTATTGTTATATATAATTTGATTAATTTGTACCCCATTTAAGTGGAAGAACATAGTGGACATTTTAAACTATAATATGTATAATATAATACCTTTGTAGATTTATTTGCCTATGTTTCATTAAATGCGGAAAACTCTGAAGATGACTGCAAGTTATTTATTTATTTATCACATACCAGGCCCCTCAGAAAGTATTGCGAAAAAAAGTTTTTATATATGGGAGACTGGCCAGTTATAATGTTTTTCGAAAATATGATTATTTATAAGTAAAAATAAGTAAGTTCCAATTTCAAAATTTCCCTCCACATTTTTTGCGAGTTAATTCAAAGTATTGTGTCTCACTGAAATATGGATCTGCGCCGAAAACATTTTAGAGCTATGATTTTATACGATTTCAAGTGTCGCCTGAAACCGGATGAATCGTACGATAGACTTCAAATGGCATTCATGGATGAAGGCCCTTCCAAGGCAACCGTGTATCGTTGGTATAACGAATTCAAGCGCGGTCGACCAACTTTGGGGGATGACGAAAGAAGCGGTCGCCCTTTGACGGCTGTTACCGAAGAAAACGTGCTAGCAGTGAAAAATTTAATCCAAGACAATAGGCGAATTACATATCAGGAGATTCAACACATATTGAAGATTGTATCGGGAAGCGTTCACGAGATTCTACACAGCCATCTTCGCGTGAGGAGGATAGTATCACGCTGGGTGCCGCACAACCTCACCGATGCTCAGAAGCAGGCCCGGGTGGAATGGTGCCGTGATATGCTTAACAAATTTGAAGCAGGCTCGTCTCGGCGTGTTTACGACATCGTTACAGGTGATGAGTCCTGGATTTATCAATACGACCCAGAAACCAAGCGCCAGTCGACTGTTTGGGTGTTTCAAAATGAGCCAACGCCTACCAAAGTGAAGCGATCTAGAAGCGGGGGTAAGATTTTGATCGCTAGCTTTTTTAATTTGACTGGCCACTTGGTATCAATTCCCTTACGGGATCAAAGAAGCATTAATGCCGAATGGTATACTACCAAATGTTTGCCAGAAGTTTTCTCTGTTATAAGCAACAAGCGACCAAACACAGGGCTCCGCGGGCTACTGCTCCACCACGACAATGCACCTGCGCACACCGCACTCAAAACGAGGGACTTCCTGGACAGCACGCCAGTCAAACTCCTGGGTCACCCTCCTTACAGCCCTGATCTAGCACCGTGTGACTTCTTTTTATTCCCAAAAATAAAAAATCAGCTCAAAGGGATACAATTTTCGTCGCCGGAAGATGCGCTGGCTGCGTTCGAGCAGGCTGTAAACGAGGTGTCTGCGGCGGACTGGAAAAAGTGTTTTGAAAACTGGTTTAGGCGCATGAATCTTTGTATAGAGGCTGGTGGAAAGTACTTTGAAAAGATTTGATAAAAATATATGTACGTATAGAACAATTTTTTTTAGTTTCGCAAAACTTTCTGAGTGTCCCACGTACATACAATGTTTACTTTTTAATAGTGCAAACTTCAAACACCCTAATTAGATTCACATTAAAACCACCTGAGTTTTTTTTTACAAAATTACATTTTTTTTTTGACCTTATAAATTCAAATATATATAGTGGTAAATCTACTCATTATAACGAACAGCATTTGCTATGGGAGCAACCCTGAAATGGTGTAAAAAAAATATACTCTTGGTTTTTTTTGGCAATTTCACGGTTTCTTAAAATACATATTTGCCATTTTATTATTAGTAAGACCTTATAACTATATAGCGGTAAAGTGGAAAATGTAGTGCAGGGGCTACCTGATGCACTGAAACGCATCGAGCTAATGATCCTGAGTCTAAGGGACCTATTTACATTCCGCTCATGTACATACCTGCTGTATTTAACCATAATCACCAGATTTACTTTTTAAATTTTATGGTTTAAATGTTACATGGTTTAAAAACTGTCGCAAACGATTCTCCTAGTGATTCTGAACAAAATACTTTCTGGGTTGCCATACATTTAAACTAACATTCTACCTATGTAGCGAGAAGTGAGACTTCTGTGTTATTCTTAGATGCATGAGCATCGCGTGCGTACACCGGGCGCCTCACATCGCAAGCGCAGGCCGCTGATTGGTCCGCCAGCCTGCCCGCCCAGTTCACACGCCGATGCGCAGGCGCATCCAAAACAATGAACACAACAGCCACACATTAATTAACCGAAATAAAAAAAATAAACAAAAAAACATAGACTCGTGATAGAAATTGTAGCATAATTGTAGGAATTATTAAAATTACCTTTCAAAAGCACTCTTTTGGATTTAATTATAAAGTCAGTAGTTATTCGAATGGTTATTACGAATAGTATTCGTGTAAAAACGTAATTAAAGATGTCATTGCTCTGTGAATGTACTGCTAAGAATTAATTTGGTTGGTTAATTGTATGCAAGGTTTCGACTTTCACCGAGTAATTATTTGAGTAAAGAGTAGCAATTTATATTCTTAATTATTGACTGAACAATTATTAAGAAATTATATTTTAATTATCTTGAAAGTTCAACCTAAACTACACACACGTTATACGTGTGCGTTGATGTCTAATACTAGAGTGATTAAAATATTACATTTTAGAATAGAATAGAATTCTCAGTGGCAGCCCGGAGTCTGGATTTGTGCCCGGTTAATGACAATAGGCTCGCCCCTTATTACATGGGACTTACATACATAACTACTTACATAACTGGCGAAATGTGGGTGTACTATTCACCTCTGCCTACCCCTTCGGGGAAATACAGGCGTGATGTTATGTTATGTTATGTAGAATATATTTATTTGCGTAAAGCATGGTATAAAAAGATGTTATACACAGAGTTAAATATGAGTGAGATATGACTGCCTCTTTGGTCTAGAGGTTGCAAGCGCGACTGCTGAGCGTGGGGTCCTGGGTTGGATTCCCGGGTCGGGCAAAGTGTTTTTGGGTTTTTTCATTAGGAAATTCTCAGTAGCAGCCCGGAGTCTGGATTTGTGCCCGGTCAATGGCAATAGGCTCGCCCCCTTTTAAATGGGACTATAACATAACTGGCGAAATGTGGGTGTACTATACATCTCTGCCTACCCCTTCGGGGAAATACAGGCGTGATGTAATGTTATGTTAAATAGGAGATCATTCATGTTTTGTGTGTCTTAAAATTAAAGCATGCAAAATTGTTGACATTATAATATTAAAAACGAATTTTCGACAAACGATGTATGTAGGTACTCGGCGAGTAATTATTTATTTATTGGTGGGGGTGCCACTTAGCACTTAGTAGGTAGCGCCTTATGGCAAATAAGCAGTCCAAAAAAACTAACTGACGCTAAAATTGAATTCGAATGAGTTATAGTTTAGGGATGTGACTTAGACTGTACAAAAATCGATTTATTAATAATCGATTATCTTAAGTTTAATTAAAATCGATTAATAAAAAATCGATTTATTTGAAAATAATAATAGATTTTTCCAAAAAATAGATTTTTTTCGTTTAAATAAATGAAAAATATCAGAACAGATTAAATCAACTTTAAAACAGTAATTGTAACTTTAGGGCCAAAGCTGAAGCTATCGTTTCTTTTCTTAATTTTTTATCACATACTGCTTGGAAAGGAATTAAAAATAAAGTGTCAATAAAACAATGACTTTTGATTCGACCTCGACGAAGACAGTAGAAAAAAATCGAAAACACAAAGCTGAAAATATAAAACAATTTCTGAATAATCGATTTTTTTAGAAATAATAATCAAGATTTATTTAAGAAAGATTTAAAAAAAAAAGATTTTTTTACAAATCGATTTTTTTTACATCCCTAGTATAGTTCACGCCACAGTTCACACTAAGCTTTCATCACACGATTGAAACAATATCAGATTGTACTTACCATAGGTACCTAATTCTAATCTAATTACCTATAATATTTTAAAAGAATGTCCATGAAAATTCTTCTCGGCTCTTCTCCATAGGATCTACCTAAGTTTTGGAACTGTGCAACTGAATTCTTCCTTTCGAGATTTCATAAGAGCATGTAGGTACTATCAGCAAACTTTTCGGTGAACCACCACTAAGGCTAAAATCGCTTGCGCTCAGTGTTCGACGGCAGCTGTAGGTACACTCGACCAAACGGAATCATGACCCAACATAAGCTTAATTTTCTACAAACATTCTAATAAAATTAGGTCGAATTTCGCTTAAAGAAATTTCCCTGGCAACAAATTTGCTATCAATTTTATTGGGCAGTGACAGTTAGTTTACCAATTTATTTTGATTTGATTAATATTCTTCTGGAATTGAAAAGTATAGGTTATTGAGAAAAAAAAAATTGTTTACTCCTTTTTCATAGGTAAACTATGCGGAACGACAGTTAATTCGAAATTCAAAACATAATTCTAGCTTTTTCAAAAACGTAACTTTTTATCCAATTAATAATATATTGCATTTAATAACAAAGCTCGAAATTGCATAGACCTCTGACCCGTATTAACACAGTTTCCTTAATATTCAAAATGTCCTAAGTGCAGCACGACGCTAATAAGAAGAAAATTTTACTGACATTGACAATTTCAGTGAGTGGGTCATGATTCCGATTTGTTAACTGTACGTGTAATATAGCAGGATTCGTTTAAAGGACTTTGTCGACAAAATGTACACCGGGAAGGATCGTGACTGTACTACTATTTGAAATAAAAACTATATCCCAATTATAACAATTCATTACATAAATTATTACACACAATAAAGCATATATAAATAAATAAATACACTAGTACGTAACACGTTCGTGTCACATCAGATATAGAACGTAAATAATAACAGTTCATTTGAGCGGAGGCGTGCAAATGTACGTCGCTGCAAATTAAAAAGTTTACTATTAATGTAACTCATAACTACTGGTTTGTGTTATAACTGTTGTATAATCTACATGCCAGTAGCTTTCAATTGTTTTTTTAATGTTATTTTTGCTTAGTTCTTTCTATATTTTTCTTTAGTCTGTTTGTCTCTTGCTATTTGGTTAGAAAAGTGTCTAGAGATAGTGAATAGTGATAGGTAAACTGGTTTTAGTAATTCTATAAAACCATTCAGGTTCCAAGATCATATCTTAATACACGTTAGTACAAAATCTGGATCAAGCACATAATATACGATATAAATAAACCAAAAGATATAAATTGTGGAAAGAAAAATTCACTCACGAGCAAGATTAGAACCTGCGACCCCTGGTTTAGTACATCAGTGTTTTAGCCTCTAAGCTACCGTGAACTCTGTTCGTGGTATCGAATCGATTTTATGTCTTAAGATTTCGCTCCAAATGCGTGAATGCATTAAAATAATAAATAAACCAGTCTCGATTTTGTTACATCTGTATTCATCAGCAGACCAACATAACATGCAACAAAAAACAAATATAAATCCGGTGGAAGTCTGCTTCTAAATCCCGCAGAATCATTTAATTATATCCACAAAATCTCCATCAGACATAAATTACCTTTTCAAAACATATCAATAACTAACAAAGGAAGATCGAAAAATAGCAAAAACATAACTGTAGCACGCCCACAAACAACTACCAACCCTAATTAAATACACACATGTGCACACTCACTCTTTTACTAACACACAAACATGACCCGACACACATACAATATAACACCGACGCACACAACTTATTAACACATCAAGTCGGTGCAACGGGACTCGGGAGAATTATTATTTAGCCGCTTAATAATGGAGTCATCATTTCGTCCATGACAGCTTCACACCTTGAGACGTAAGGCGAATTGACTCTCTTTATTATACTCTCGGGCTGTTTTTGTTTTTTGTTTTTTGTTTTTATTCACTCCATGTTGGGTTTACGATCGGGCTTTGTAAGATCGCCGCCGCGAGAGAGGTGTTAAAGAGACCACGAAATAAGATAATCTAAATTGTTATACTGCTTTAATGAATTGAACGTAAAAATAATTAAGATAATGAACTAAGTTTAACGATTTGTTAAGAATAGTCGACAAGTTAAAAGATAATAATTTGATGCAGCAACAATACTATTGTTGTTATTGATTTCGGATTAAGATTTTGATATCTTTATTAAACTTTTTTTCTATCTGTATTAAGATGTTTTACGTTTCATTATGATTAAGTATCAGTGTTTTTGGATTAACTGTGTCATTTTATTTTTATAAAATCTAATAGAAATGCATCTTGTTAGAACCCTTCAAACTTTTATTTGTCTTTTATAAACTGTTTTAAGTTTAGTCATTCAATAACTGATCTTTATTTAGCAAGCGTGGTTACGAACAATTATTTGGGTATGGTAGCTATAATACCAGCCATACTACATATATACTGCAAATATATAGATAGATAGATAGAAGATAGTATATTCTTTATTGTACACCAATAACATTATTAAACTTAGGACTAACATGTAAAATAAGGGTACATTGGCGGTCTTATCGCTAATAGCGATATCTTCCAGACAACCTTTGGATGTCACCTTTATTATACTATATATATTACATAACATCATCATCACGCCTGTATTTCCCCGAAGGGGTAGGCAGAGGTGTAATAGTACACCCACATTTCGCCAGTTATGTTATAGTCCCATGTAATAGGGGGCGAGCCTATTGCCACTGACCGGGCACAAATCCAGACTCCGGGTTGCTACTGAGAATTTCTTAATGAAAAAACCCAATTACACTTTGCCCGACCCGGGAATCGAACCCAGGACCCCACGCTCAGCAGTCGCGCTTGCAACCACTAGACCAACGAGGCAGCCTTATATATTATGGTAACGTTAATGTACCAAAGTATAAAATAAATTAATAGTATTTTCTTGAGGAATACCAACATTCCATTTTAGAATAGTTTCCCCTTCCAACATCTGCCACTTATTTCAGTTAAATTTTACGATGATTGTTTACGGCTATAGTTATGGCACTTATGGTCGTCTGCCACAATGGAATTATAAGGTATGTATAGGATAGCACAATGTTTCCCAACCTTTTTTGAGCACGGACCCTTTTAGTTAAAAATTTTCTTCACGGACCTCTAGTAAACAAAAATATAAAATTGTAGTTTTAACAGAATTTTTCATTTTTTTATTTATCCTGCGGACCGCCGTGCTCTTAAGCCGATCATCATCATCATCATCATCATTTCAGCTTATAGACGTCCACTGCTGGACATAGGCCTCCCCCAAGCATCGCCACAACGACCGATCCTGCGCTTTCCGCATCTAGCGGATTCCCGCGACCTTCATTAGGTCGTCGGTAAATCTGTAACCGATATTTTATACATAATTTAGAAACAAAGACTAATTAAGGTAACCCACGGTTACTAAATAAATTGAAGTTAATTATAGAAAAAACAAAGAAACCAAAATAATAATGAAAAAAAAACTATACGATACTTGTGTGCTACCAATGCTCACATATGGTTGCCAAACGTGGGCTCTTATTAAAGTCCATGCTGCAAAATTAGAAACTTGTCAGCATGCTATGGAAAGGAGTATGTTGGGGAAAAGGAAAAGTGACAGAATCAGGAACACAGAGTTATGGAAAATAACCAAAATAAAAGACGTCACTGTAAAGATAAAACTAAAATAATAAAACTTTTTAACAAAAAATTGAACCGACGAAAAGTGAAACTGAAAAGCGAAAAATAACTAATTATGAGTCGGCGCCAAACGAACTTTTAACAAGCAAAGTGCGTGTAAGTTGCAAGTGGCTGAACGGAGAACGCATTTTTGGAAAGTTATTGTTTATTGTTGAAAATTTCACGTTGTATTTGATGTGACGTTGTTTTTATTATTTATTTAAAGTAATTTAATGATCTTCGTTGATTGGTTGTTTGGCGCCGACTCATAATTAGTTATTTTTCGCTTTTCAGTTTCACTTTTCGTCGGTTCAATTTTTTGTTAAAAAGTTTTATTTTTCATTTTTTTGTGGTTAAAATCTAACTCCAGGTCTCCATTATGTCGTAGTGTCTAGAACTATATTTATGTGTGTCAAGTTTCAACAGAATCGGTTAACAGGTAAGAATTCAGTGGGTGAACAAAAACTCATCCCCTGTTTTACTACCCTTAGGGGTGGATTTTGATTTTGGAATTGAAATGGGACCAACTTCGAGATATACCCTATCCATTAAAAAAAGAATCATCAAAATCGGACCACTCTGTAAAAAGTTATGCGTGGTCATACATAAAAAAAAAAAAAAATAAAAAAAAAAAAAATATACGCGTCGAATTGAGAACCTCCTCCTTTTTTTCGTCGGTTAAAAATGGGCAGGACATACGGTAAGAGGACACAATAAATGGAGTAAAACCTTGATGTCGTGGTACCCAAGAGACAGAAAAAGGAAGCGGGGACGACAATTTAGAAGATGGGAGGACGAAATCATAAGGGTGGCGGGAAGAATTTGGACTAGGACGGCACAGCACAGGAAAAAATGGAGGGAGTTAGAGGAGGCCTTCGTCACTGGACGAACGGACTTGAAATAATTGGTTTAAGCAGTATAGATAAAGCGAATTTTGTTAATGTCCGAAATTAAGGCATTTTTTTTTTTTTTTCATGTCTGTCGAAGGACCGATGGCCGTTGGAGCAGACGAGTCCTTGAGTGGAGACCGCGAATCGGCAAACGCAGCGTAGGGCGCCCCCCTGCCAGGTGGACCGACGACCTAAAGAACGTGGCTGGGGGGGACTGGATGCGGAAGGCAGAGGACCGAGCGTTGTAGCACAACTTGGGAGAGGCCTATATGCAGCAGTGGACTGCGATAGGCTGAGTTGATTGATTGATTATTTATTATTATATAGAAAAAACTCTGCCGCGTAAACTTTATTACATTACTTTGATAACAAATCTCTTATTTAAAAAAAAAACAACATCGAAATACAAAAGCATGACTATTTCCCAGCTCTTATAACTCAAGTACATTATCGAATACAATATCTTTACCATATCAATACACTGTATAGAAAATTTCACGCCTCCTCCAAATAATTTTATCTTCGAATTTATATCCCGAGGTTGCTCGAAGATGCCCGAAGGCGTTCCGAAGCTAATCGGTTCGATTGTTGGAATCAATAAGGCACCGCTGCACCGCTATCAGAGATCATTATAATATATTGTGATTCAACATCGTGTTTCTTTGTCAACTTTATTTTATTAGTCGACCATTTGTAAGGCTTTCAACTAGGTGAGATGGCTGTGAAGAGATGGTGTGGATTTTTTTTTAGTCAAAGAAAAATATACTGCTTCTAATGCAACAATATTATAAACTAGACTTTGATTACGGCTTCACTCGCGTTTCATCATCATCATCATTTCAGCCGAAAGACGTCCACTGCTGGGCATAGGCCTCCCCCAAGCATCGCCACAACGACCAGCCCTGCGCTTTTCGGCGTATCACAGAAATACTTATTGTATATGCCTCGGGAAGCGTTTATTTTCTCGGAAAAAAAGTAGTTTATATGTTAATCCAGGTTATGGTATATTTGTGTGCCCATTTCATCCGAATCCGTTCAGGCGTTTCAGTGTGATTGAGTAACAAACATCCAAACATCTTCACAAACTTTCAAATTTATTATATTGGTAGGACAGGATACGAAAGTATGTATATGGTTGTTTGTTTGTTTGTCCTTCAATCACGCTGAAACGCCTAATAGTGATGCTTGCATTGCTGTTTCGGTATGAAGGGTACGGGTGCCGATGTAATTATTACAATCACATGAGACTTTCCATCTTCATGTCTCAGTTTGATTCAGTTTGATTGTTCAGTTTGGATTTGTGCCCGGTTAATGGCAATAGGCTCGCCCCCTATTACATGGGACTATAACATAACTGGCGAAATGTGGGTGTGCTACACTCTGCCTACCCCTTCGGGGAAGTACAGGCGTGATGTTATGTTATGTTATGTCTCAGTTTGGCGAACCGACTTGCGGTGCCATTTAGGTAACAGCCTAGGTGGTATTGCAGTTGTTATGGGCAAAGGTAACCAAGGTGGGCCTTCAGCTCGTTTCGTCATACTATACTATAAAAAAACCTCTGAAATGGCTGAACAGATTTGAATGAGATTTGACACACACATAGACCATTTCCTTAATTAGAAAATAGGATAATCTTTATCGATATACCACGGGAGTGAAGCCCTGGGCGTCAGTTAGTTAAAGGTAAAATACAATAAATGATACATAACGCTTACGAACAGGATCCGAAGCTGCGACTTCTGGTTCAGTACACAAGTGCTTTAGCCGCTAAGCTACCGTGAACTGAGCTCGTGATATCCACTTTGAATACGTCTTTGGATGACGTCAGCAACATCCCATCGGGAAACCGACCCGATTAACCTTGCAGTTAATTTTAAGTCGTATAGATTTGTATAATTATTCGCACAATCTTGGAAAGGAAAATTCGTTCACGAGCAGGATTCAAACCTGCGATTTTTGGTTCAGTACACCAGTGTAAAATATATTACGAAAAAAATAGAGAGCGTGCAAAAAATCAAGTTAATCTTTAGCTTAATAAACTTCATAAAGAAGGAAATAAAAAACTTTTGGCATAGGAAAGTTACAGCATTTAAATGAAAAAAAAAGACGTGTGTCACTCGGAGACGACCGCGGTAAAGCTATTGCATAGCATTTTTGATGTAAATACAAAGAGGAGGTGAACGCCGAAACTCTAAGCAGGCATGAGTCACCAGATTGCGGGGCGAAGAGGGGGATTACGCATGCGCAGTAACGCCGATACAACCAATGCCACCTAGAGGCGATTTGCAGAACTAAAGAGACAAGCGTGATATTTCAAAAAGTCATTAAAAGTTCTGCTATTCATCGATGGATGGCAAAACTAAAAAGTATCACCGCTGTGCCGGTCGGAGTGGGGGGTGTTAGGTTATTTTCGTTACGGAATTTCTGGATTCGGTCTCCACGCTCAAGACCCGCGATAGAAGCTATGCAATAGCTTAAAAAGACATAAGTAAACATGAAGTTGCTGCCGGGTATGCCCAATGCCCATGCCAAAAGAGTCACCAACTCAGCATGTGCTGGGCGTGGAACAACCAGCGCTGATTTTCAGTTAACGGTTGACACCCCTGCAGTGACACACAGACGAAGGAACTAACTTAACCTAATTAAATCGAGATAGTATAAAAAACACAGAGATGAACATTAAAAACTTTGTTCCATAATAATTTTGTTAAGTTATTAAAGCAGTACTTAACTATAATTACAACCCGCTACGACGGATTAGACAAGTCTTGATATTAACTAGTTATAAGTACCAATCTAGTTATTTTGAGCTAGTGTGAAAACCAGTTTAAATATTAATAACCAGGTAGGTATTGGCACGGAATCTTGTTACGTTTGACTTATCAAAATTAATAAAATCAATCTGTCGGTACCACAAGGTTAGACACTCCGTCTTCAAACTCATATTATGGATTTTGTTTCAAAATTAATTTTGGTGAATTTATGTACGCGTTGCAGCAATCTTGAATATTTATTGCAGGGTGTGATTACAAGCAGGGATTTATTTTTTGTATATATTTACATTGTAATAAGGTTGCAGTAGCAAATCAATAGGCTTGCTGCCAAATTGCGTAACTTAGTCGTGATTGCAATCATGTTGATTTCTATGTTGATTGCTCCGTAGTCCGTATGGTTGGACAAGCTGTCTTATCGGCAACTGTGCACCACACCACCATACAATGAATATTGCTGTAATTTCCAAACTAAAGCTATACATCATAATTTAAATGAATAGTTTAAAAACCTAAAAAAGACGCTTACCTCTCGTAAGAAATGTAATGTTGTAATGTACTTACTCCGCTGGCATAGCGACCCAAAATGTGTCTTGGCCTCCGAAACGAGAGAACGCCACTTGCCGCGAAGTAATGTACTAAAAAGCCAAAAAGGTTATTTTTAACTGACTTTAAAAAAAGGAGGAGGTTACGTATTCGACGCGTTTTTTTTTTAATCTTTCATTATTTATTACATACCACGTGGAATTAGTCCTCGTTATCAGTTGAAGTGAATAGGACTCGTTAGCGCAAGTCTAATGAACCCAAACTCGATGGGTTTACTAGTAGCCATTCAAGGGTTTCGTTACCCACCTTCCAGATCCATCATTAGGTCCTAGTTATCAGGTGAAGTGAATAGGACTTGTTAAGACAAATCTAATGAGACCAAAGTCGTTGGGTTTACTAGTAGCCATTTAAGGGTTCCATTACTCACCTTCCAGGTCTATCATCAGACCCTCTTCACCAAGTATATTGTATGGGACTCGTTAAAACAAACAAAATGAGCCCAAACTCGAGGAGTTTACTAGTAGTCATTGAAGAGTTTAATTATCCATCTCTCGGCTCCATCATCAGACCCTCGTCACAAAGTGTAATGTATGGGACTCGTTAAAACAAACCAAATGAGCTCAAACTCGAGGGGTTTACTAGTAGCCATTGAATAGTAACCACCTCCTCGCTCCATCATCAGATCAGCTCGATGTTACCAAATTATTGCATTGTCATCCGGACTACATATAGGTACTTGCAAAGTTTCAAACCGATACGACAATCCGGTAGTTGACTACTGTTAAAAATTACCAAAAATTTTACATTATTTAAAAAGTACAAAAAGGACAACATTGTAGAAAGAATAAACAAAATCCACAAAAAAATTAAAGAGATACACGCTTTGGAAGGGGCATTTTCTGTCCATGTCGTGCAAAACTGTCATTGTTCAGAGATATGTCAAGTTACTATGAAGGTTTTGTACACACGGCTACACATCAAGCTGTACAAAACCAGTAAAGGCTGACGTCGCGTTGTAAGGAAAACCTATACAATGCGAGGTCAGCTTATACTGGAAATTTAAAGCTTGATGTGTAGCCGTGTGTACAATGACGTCATTCTTTAAAAGTTCTCTGTCTAGTGAACAAAATCGCTTATAACTTGGACATTTAATTAAATATTTTATTGGTTTTTTTACTGTTGCTTATTTTTCTTGAAAAAGTTTCGAGATTTCTAATAAAAAAAATAAAAAAATAGTTACCTTCCCTATTAGAAGTAGGTTAAAATCGACTTCCAAGATTTTTTTACATAGTTAGTTACAAGTGAAGCTAATGTCACTGTGAATACGTTTGGCAATTTGTGAAAACTAGGGACCGTATTATGGAAAGTGTTTGAGCTATTTGTGTTTTATTGTTAGAGAGGGATGGAGCTAAACAGGATGTAACCTGAAACAATTATAACTAAATCACTTTAAATTACGAAGTCTACAAAACATTATCATCACTCCAAGAAATTAAAGTTCAAAGAAAAGTAGCTATCTCATGATGCCTAGAAGGCAGTGTTCAAACAATTAAAGCCTCTTGGGCCTGTATTACTAAAGCAGCAAAAGTTAATGTGTTCTCTATGTACTTACTATACCGAACAAAATGGGCCCACATTTAAAAATAACTTAAAATGTAACTGTTACTTACATTACGAGTATTTAACCAACCAACTGCGATCGCCAACCCGCCTGCCAAGCGTGGCGATTATGGCATATCCCCTCATGCAAAGCACAATTAAAAATTGACATAATAATTGAAAGAAATTATAAGATACCTATATGATAAAAAAAAGTTTTACATTTTATGCGGCATAACGCACGCAGGCGGGCCATCCCATCTGACTTATTTGCAAAATCGCCAAGATCGATGTAAATGCAATAGTGTTGGAGGATTACAATATAGTTTGCTACAGAAATTCGTTAATTGGTGCTGAGAATGCTTTGATTCATTCATTTAAAAAATTCAATATTTTTAAAGCCGGCTATAATAAAAGTAGTATAAACTGATAAACGTACTTCATAATTTTGTCCTTAAAATTACTCCAGGTTTTATTCAGTCATTACTCAGACTTTTCTTGGGTCCGAAGTCCAACACTAGGCGATCAATGTCCTTTAGTATCAATCAAATTAACAGATATGATGATTTTTTTTCAATTTGTTGTTGTTTGTTCATGATAATGACAAAGTTTATTGTTCTTAACTTTTTCTGATACAACTCGAATTGATTAACAATAATTAACTTCCAATATACTTTATCCCGTATTAATTAAAGATCCTTCGCTTTATTTGCATTAATTAACATACCCAATTCTTGTAAAACATACTTATACACAACACTTTATGTGGGAACTCTCGCGGTATTACAAACAAACTCTACATACATATTTATATTAATTTATTATCCATCTATTTATACCAGCTATCATCATACTTGTATTAATAATTTCGTTTCCATCTTCATGTAAATTGCTTTCCAATTTCGAATGTCAAACAGGATTGAGAAGTTAGGCCCGAGTCATACGAACGAATTTGACTCCAATTTCTGTACACTTTTTTCCAGAATTATGGGGCTTCGTAAATTTTTTTTTCAACTCCGCTGTCGTGTAGTAGTACCGGGCTTAATACAAAAATGGTTAATACAAACGTTGTGTCATTAGATTATGACGTGTCGTGTGGACGATTTTTATTGCGTCTGCACCGAAAGGTTCCTGATTATGTCATTATTTATAGTGATAGAGAAAGCGTGGTGTTGATGGTAACCTCTGACACCAGGCCATAAGTTAAGATGAGGTCTATACGCTTGATAAATTAACTATGATGATGTTTTGCAATGAGCCAAAGAGTTTTTGTGTGATGCGGTTTTTATAAGTTTATTAAATACGCACAATAAGCAAATTTAAATACATATATAGTATACACAATAGCTTTTAAGGTTCAAAATTGCGCACATAAGCACAAACTTGATTGGAAAATTCGTTGATTGTGTTGGCTACTATTTTGTTCTTATAATTTCTAATAGATTTTTTTTTTCAGACAACATTTCTGTTACACTTATTTTAAAAGCTTTACACATGAACGCAACAAAATTAAAAGAAATCAACAAAACACATAACGCATATCAATTATTCGGCCGCATGTGTAAACGTTACAGCAAAACTTGCACAGAAAACCGAGTAATTAGCATTAAATTTAATATTCAATTACTGCAGCCAGTTCATTAAGTCGTAGCCGTCATACAATGTAATTTAATTATGTCTGTCTGTCCGTCTGTCTCGGTTATGGGCTGCGTTTGCGCATCTTAGTGTATTTTATGTCGACAATGTAGTTTGTTGCGAATGAGTTCTATTAGTAGTTATGAGGCGTATTTCCGAAGTATGTTGGCGTGAATTTATTTTTAAATTTGATGTCCCTTTGTTTTATTTCATAGTTTTAAATGAGAAATTCATTGGGCGTTGTAATTATTATAGGAAACGGTCACAGAACAGTGTAAGTACCGACTCGACATTAAGTTTTATTATTTTATTTTGTTCTTTATGTACTCCACTATATTTAGAATTCACATAAAACGAGCCGTATTCTAAAAATATGCCTAAATTTTAAATTAAGATCATTTTACAATTGCTTTTATAATTTTCTTACCTTATAATAATTAAAGGCACGCATAAAATTATTAGCTTATTTATTTTTCGTGAGCGTTACCGGGTGAACATTTAATTAATAAAGGCGATACTAATTATAATAAAAAATGACGTATTATAATTGTCGGGAACGCAAGACGGAGCAAGCACGTTCGATGGCAATCGTAAAAAAGAGCCCCGCCTCGCTGGTGCACAGTGGGCCAGTGTGTGCGGTTTGAACAGAATGATGCGTGTAATTAAATTTGTGGGCTTAAGTTTGGTGATTATTGGCTGTGGTCCATAAAATCAGGTAGAGATCATTAGTTTTTGTAACAGGTTCAAATAAAATATTGGTTTTTCCTAGCCTTTTACAAAGAAGTCTTGTGGCGACTTCACCACTCATTATGCACCATTTACTGAGTAAGTGACTTTCCAGCTTCTGACAATCCTTAACGAAGGTAATAACAATTAAATTAAATTTATTTTCTTTTTAGGCAAATATCTGTCTAAAGCACATCTGTATTATTGCACCAAGATAATATTTAAAATGACAGTCACAGATTGAATAAGTGGTGTATTTCTTTTAATAATTTAGAGAGAGAAAAAAATGCTTTTAGGATTTAAATTAGTTGAGTTATGCCCTGTGTATATAAGATCAAATGCTTCTATTGATTTTGAAACGATTTAATTTTATTAATTTAATGAAAAAAAACGTTACTGATATGTTCGAGCTTGAGTGTTCGTTGGGCATGGGCATGCCGTGCATAGCCAGATACCTTATTCTAAGAATATACAACCCCTCAGTGAATCTACGTGATTTAAAAACATAAAAGTATTTTTTCTGTAAACGGCGACGAGCGCAGTGTGCGCCGGCAACATCAGCCAATTACATAAAAGCGTTTCATTTGCCGCTGCAAAGTGTTATTGTGTGACCCCGCGCGATACCATCGACCATGGTCTGGCACTGATTTACTCCGCTTACAACTGTGCTTGATATTTTTGGGTATTCCTCAAAAGGAAGGACTCATTTATTTTGTAAAAATCTATACTAATATAAGTGTTTGTTTTTTATTTGATCGCGCTAATCTCTGGAACTACAAGTCTGATTTGAATTATTATTTTTGCATTTGATAGTCCAAAATACCGCGGACACCGCGGTGTCTCAAGACGAAAGTCTTTGACCAGTGTGTGTTGCCAGTAATTACTTACGGCACTGAAACGTGGTCGCTCACAATGGGCCTGATAAGAAGGCTCAAAGTCACTCAAAGGTCAATGGAGAGGGCTATGCTCGGAGTGTCCCTGCGTGATCGAATCAGAAATGAGGAGATTCGCAGGAGAACGAAAGTAACCGACATAGCCCGAAAAATTGTCAAACTTAAGTGGCAGTGGGCGGGGCACATTGCTCGCAGAACAGATGGCCGATGGGGCAGTAAAGTTCTGGAGTGGTGACCGCGTACTGGAAGGCGCAGCGTAAGAAGGCCCCCCACAAGGTGGACCGACGACCTGGTGAAGGTCGTGGGAATCCGCTGGATGCGGAAGGCGCAGGACCGGTCGTTGTGTGTTTGGGAGAGGCCTATGTCCAGCAGTGGACGTCTTTCGGCTGAAATGATGATGATGATGAATGCATTTGATAGCCCAACTCTTGAGGAAGGTTATATTTAACATCACGCTATGAAACTTAGTAGACGAGCAAAAATAAAAAAGTCGGAAAGAACGCTAAGCGAAAGCGAAGGAAGGTAGACGCAAAAAAATATATGACAATACCCAGAATATAAGTCGTACACTTAGATCAAAACTCTAACTTAAAATAAATTCCTATTTTTTTAACCATTTGTGCAAATATTGAATTCGAAGCTACATAAAGCTGCTCGTCCGGGGAAGTTTTACTTCTGTACCTATTTCTGCCACCAAACAGTGATGATTGCTTGCCGTGTTCCGGTGTGAAGGATACGGGTGCCGCCACATGAAACTTGCCATCTAAGGTCTTAGTTTGGCGATCGCGATTTTCAATACCGCAAAGTTTGAAGACAAAGGTCTTCAACCAGTGCGTCCTGCCTGTCATGACTTACGGTGCCGAGACGTGGACACTGACAGTTGGGCTAATCCACAAATTCAAAGTCGCTCAGCGAGCTATGGAGCGAGCTATGCTTGGAGTTTCTTTAAAGGATAAAATCCGTAACGAGATTATCCGGAGAAAAACCGGAGTGACCGACATAGCTTGTAGGATCAGTAAGCTGAAGTGGCAGTGGGCTGACAATGTCTGTCGAAGGACCGATGACCGTTGGAGCAGACGAGTCCTTGAGTGGATACCGCGAATCGGCAAACGCTGCGTAGGGCGCCCCCCTGCCAGGTGGACCGACGACCTAAAGAACGTGGCTGGGGGGGACTGGATGCGGAAGGCAGAGGACCGAGCGTTGTGGCGCAACTTGGAAGAGGCCTATGTCCAGCAGTGGACTGCGATAGGCTGAGTTGGATTCAAATAACATTTAGGCAACAGCCAAGGTGGTATTGCAGTTATGTGCAAAAGTAACTGCTGGGCCTTTAGCTTGTTTCGCCATCCTAAGCCATAAAATAATTTGATGAAAAAAGGTTTTTTTAAATACCACGTTTTAAAAAAGAAAGGGAGTTAATATTATATTGTCATCGAGTCCTGAATTATGTTTAAGTCCCTAGCTCATCGGGAAGTTAGTTTAAAATCGATTACAAAATTTGTACCGATCAGGGCCCTAATTCTCGCGTTACAGAGATAAACTTCTAATTCGAGATAATCTCTAATTATAAATCTCTACGAAAAATGTCGCCGGTAATATCTACCGCTGACGTACCGCTCTTTGTATTTAGAGCGCTAGGGGTAGACATATCTCTAACGTGACATTCTGAGAATACGAAAATTTATTATTAATCGACATTCGCCATCTTGTTTCGACAATATGTCGAGTTAGAGATAATGTCTACGACGCGAGAATCACCCCCAGACAATCATGACTAAAAGCGTGGTAAAAAAAACGTTTTGGTATTGGATTTTTTCAGGATTATTCGAGGTTCATGGTGGAACTAACCGGTATCTGGCGGTCAGTCGGAGTGAGAGATCCGAAACAAATGGCCACGTATGCGCTGTATTAATTAATTAATGCCATTATTCTTGCCTTATCCAGGTCTGAGCAGTCTTTGTAGTACGTTTTGTTTTTGAAGCAAGAGGCCAAATATGAGGGCAGAGGTAAAAGCTTAAGCTTTTTTCTTTTTCTTTTTAGGGAATTAAAGAGTTAAGTCCCGTAGTATTATGATGACTTTGGTGTGAATTTAGCTTTGATTAATGATTGGAGGATTACAAAGCACGTTTTGTTATTTAGACTAGAAAAAAATGCAGATTTGCAAGCACTGCTTTTTGCCCGGTCTATGAGTAAAGAAAAAAACCGGCCAAGTGCAAGTCGGACTCGCGCAGTAAGGGTTCCGTACCTCTCAATATGTCTATGTTTGTCTTATTTTTAGTATTTGTTGCAAAACTACATAATATGCACTATAATCTGACCAAGTTTGACGCTGGTATGTATTACCGTTTTGAAGATAGAGCAGGAACAAAAACGTTGAAAAAAATGCATGTTTTTGAGGTTTCTTGTATGGGGACCCCCTTTGGTTCGGTGGAAAGATACAGCCCTGTGACAGACAGACGGACGGACGGACGGACGGACAGCGTAGCGAGAGTAATAGGGTCCCGTTTGGAACCCTTCGGGTACGGAACCCTAAAAAAGAAAGCTGTAGAAAAAATATGGTAATTATTTTGTAGAAATTATTTTTTACCGTGTGTACCGGTGATAATCCACCTGAAGACTCGGACACGACGAGCGACGAAGATGCACGACCACCACCGAAACCAGGCGCTCCGTCACCGTCTCCGCGAGCGCAGCGCTACGCGGCGCGCTGTGGCCTCTAAATCCACAGTTTGGTGCGCGACGCCGCCGCGTAACCAGCTCATGATTAAGGGCTCCGTTCGAGCTCGAAACCGGTCGGGCACACCCGATGATGTAACGTGAGTGAAACCGTTTATATAAATCATTAGAAATTATATTGTAGAAATAAAAATTTGCTCACAAGCACCCAAAGACGTACTCAAAGGTGAAGCTTAATTGTTAAATTCAATGACTGGAGTAAAGTTCATGGTATGCTTAGCGGCTAAAGCACGTGTACTGAACCAGAAGCAGCAGGTTCGAGTCCTGCTCGTGAGAAAAAAAATCTTTCCACAATTTATATCTGTAATAATCCTACTCAAAACCCATGTCATAACGATTTCGTTTGCAACATAACAATGTGTCGGTAACAGACACTGCGGTAGATAAAGCTGTATTGTTTAATTGCTCTAATTTACTTGACATGCTTTTGCTTTCTGCTTTTTTTTTAGCTTTTATTCTTTTATTTAATAATAGTAAATATGTATACTATAATATACTATATACACTACCTACACAACTATATCATCATCATTTCAGCCAAAAGACGTCCAATGCTGGACATAGGCCTCCCCCAAAAAGGGGGGATATGCCATAATCGCCACGCTTGGCAATCGCAGTTGGTTGGTTAAATACTCAGAGAACGCTGCTGCCCATCCTTTGTTGAATCCCTTAGTCGCCTTTTACGACACCCATGAGAAGATATAGCGTGGTGCAATTCTTTACGTCCGGCACCACACGCAACAAGAATGATGAAAGAGATGAATAGCTTTATCTAAAGGAAACCAGGTCTTTTATTGCTATCCAAATTAAATTCTAAATACATGCTGAAATTTGAATGGCTTCTTTCCCGAAAAGGGGTCATTGTACTCATCATTATGAACAACTTTTACTACGGGACCAACCCTCAAATTGCGAAAAAATATCAGGTGGTCCCTACATTTTATCGATTTAAGAGAACACAAATGTAGGGACCAACCGATTTTTTGTGATTTCAGAGTTGGTCCCATATTAAAAGTTCTTCATAATGATCAGTACAATTACCCCTTAAGAGGTTTTAAGTTATTTCATTAACACGTTGTTATACACCTCTGCCTACCCTTTTGGGAAAATACAGGCGTGACGTAATGCTATGTATGTATCATTCAGCCTCTTTGTTCCACCTAATTCAGGTCAGCCCAGTTCAGGCCACGGATGGATCGCGCGTTTATGTCTTTTGTTCAGAAAAGCTTCGCATCATACCGGCCGGCGGCGGCGCAGTGACGTGGGTCCAATATTAGACGTGGCATTACTTTACATGTTTAAAAAAAGTGTCCACGTGTAGCCTGGCCGTGTGCTGTACGTGGGCTGGGTTCAGTATGTGGCAGACCAGCGTCTAGGAAAAAAAAAACAGGTGGCGTCGGGGGGCGCCTGACAAAAGCGAAGCTTCTACTCAAGCGCGGACAGAACGTGTGTGCCCAGAACTGTGTGTGTGTGTGTGTCTGAGACAGTGGTGTAGTTGCGCGCTAATGGAGGATGAAGTTAACGGCGACGGTGACGTCATGTTTTTGCTCGGCTTAGTTCCAACAGCCGAGCGCGTAACGCGCTTCAAAAAATCCAAATTGATAATTATTTAAAGTCAACCTTGTTTCTCTACCTTAACTTGAATCGGGAGTTCCCATTGTTTTAAAAAAGCTTTTTTCAGTCTACGGCTTCGGACAATAGGGCAGATTTATCATAATAATAAGGCGTTAAGAGAGTACCTTTAATAGTTTGTTAAGCGTGGTAACGTCGGCATAATATGCGGACTGGCGGTAATAACAATAACAATGAAAAATAATAATGCCGCTGTGATAGCGGCCGCGGGCGCCATTAACTGTTTCTGCTTTTTGTTTTCAAGTTTAAAGAAATGCGTAAGAAAATTTAAGGAAATGTTAAAATGATTTGTCGCACTTTCTGTAGGAGCTGGTCTCCTTTGGTAAGGGAGACAATTCATCATTATCCTTCACTGAGGTAATATGTACTACGCACTAGAGAAGACACCTCGAACAAAATGTTTGTAGCACGTTTTAGAGCTCTCACTCGCTTAGGCACGCTCGCGCCGCGCGTGCTCCGCGGCCAGCATGCTGCGCAATATTTTTCGTTCGTAATGTCTACTCTAGTACGTAGTACATATTACCTCAGTGTTATCCTTTCTGTATTTTTGTCATCTCCAGCCAGAAAATCGGCGATCATTAGACGTTCAATATGGCATCAGTTCAAATGATGACCTTGGCAGATTGATCGTGTAATAGTATAGATTGATGGATTGATAAAAATATCCAGGTATGTACTTTTAATTATCAGCGTCAACGGTCAATCCAAGGTCACGGATTAAACTGATGCCAAATTGAACGTTTAGGTCACCTCATGGTATAATAAGACGAGATGTTTCACCAGGTATTCTCTTCCCTCGATGACAGCGCGATGCCTCCAAGCTACGTCACAATCAGTGTTGCCATTGATTGATATCTTCAATATATTTAAGGAGATTTTTGTTCATAATGAATATAAAATAAATTCCTAACTAGCCTAACTATTTGTTATCTCGTATTATTCATCTAATTAGTTATTAAAGGAAATTGTATAAAATTACTAGTTCAAAAGTGATTGGTTATTTATTTTCACAAAGTGGCAGCACATCAAACTGACAATTGTCACGCTAATAGCCCGCTATTGGCTCCAAGGCCGATGACGTAGTACGGAGGCAATCACGTGACCTAGCCGTCACGGGAAGAGACTACCTGGTGAAACATCTTATTATACCATGGGTCACCTAAGGTGCGTGTTTTATAGAAAATTTGCTAGACTCATATTTTTTGGCCTTTTAGTAATCTACTATTACCTGCTTACTTTACTTACTCTTACTGGAACCAACTACCGTCGGCGGTTTTTCCGAATTAATTTGACATTTGCCTTCAAGAAAAGAGCATAATATGTCTTTTTGAAAAGGTCGGCAATGCATCAGCAACGCACCTGGTGCTACGGCAGATCATTGGCGGCGCCGCGGCAGTGATTGCTTACCATCAGGTGACCCTTTTGCTCGTTTACCCCCTCTATTTTATAAAAAAAACGAGTGTGCTTTAGAGCACACGACTGAAGTAAAAATTCACTAACTTATATCTCCCTCAATACTATTTCAATGAGAACAAAGGAATGGCGGCGCAGCGCGCGTACATCTGCCGGCACTGTGTTGCGTGGCCGGCCGTCGTGCGCGTCTCGTTCCCCGCGTCCCGCACTACCCCATCTGTTCTTCTCGCATTTCGTAACGCATTCACCAGCTTACTCCCCAAGTCAAGCGTGCGTAAAGAAGTTTTACTTCAAAAACTTTCTTGGGAGACTATGGGTCCATTCAGACGTGTCACAACCATAATCACCTCACAGTGGCAGAAAAGTAGCCAGGCACAAAGACACGAACAACAACATACAGTCGCGTTCAACGGCTGTCGCAAATGTGTAATACACGACATCACTGCCACAACGCGACAAACAGAAAAGAAGAACATAATAACATAACATAATATCACGCCTGTATTTCTCCGAAGGGGTAGGCAGAGGTGTGTAGTAGGTACACCCACATTTCGCCAACTATGTTATAAGTCCCATGTAATAGGGGGCGAGCCTATTGCCATCATCCGGGCACAAATCCAGATTCCGGGCTGCTACTGAGAATAAAAGAAGAACGAAGAGACGAAATGTAGAATGTGGTTATGGCATGGCTCGTCGTATAAATAGACTCTTAAGGCCCGTATTACAGAACGTGCCTCAAGCGTTGATCACTGTTTAAAACTAGTTTTAAATTGGGATTTAATTTTAGAACATTATTCAAGCAGAGATTTATTGATCACAGTTCTGGGCCCGAATTCTCGCGTTATGGAGATAAATGTCTAATTCGAGATAATCTCTCATTTTAAATGTCTACGAAAAATGTCGCCGGTAATGTCAACTGCTTTGAACCATTCTTTGTATTTAGAGCGCTAGACGTAGACATCTCTAACGTGACATTCTGAGAATACGAAAATTTATTTTCAATCGACATCCGCCATCTTGTTTCGACATAATGTCGAGTTCGAGATAATGTCTACGACGCGTGAATCACCCCCCAGCTGAGTTTAGCTTTATTTTATACTGTCACCTGTTTCGATATTTAAGCAGAGATTGGATCTATAATCACTCAAGTGTGGTCGAAATAGGAAAGAAATCTCTACTTAAGCGTGAGACCACGCTTAAGTAGAGATTTCTTTCCTATTTCGGGTTATAATCGTGTGCTGTGTTGTTGAATTGATGTTTATAATTATCGTATTGGAATAAGACGCTCAAGTAATGATTCTATCCATAAGTTGTGATCAGTTGATTAAAGATCAAATTGTACTTGAGGAACGTTCTGTAATATGGACCTAAGATTCAATGGCAACACAAAATTAATTAATTAAGCCGCTCCAATGATAGCATAGCTAGATATCTTTTTATGGACTGGTCTTTAAAGATGCTAGAGGCCTAGAGTCTCAGTGGTCTCGAACCCACCGATTTTTCGGTATTTCTACCGATATGAGGACTGTCCTACCGATATACCGACACCGATCAATTTTTACATGATTTCTAAGCAAGGAAATTCATGAAAGAAATTATTGTTTATCGCCCATTTATTTATTTATTTATTAAATTTATGCACACACAGAGAAATAATAATAAAGTACATAGAAATCAATAGTACAAAGGCACTATTATTCACCGATGCTGAGCACTTATTCTCGTTCATTAATAACATGATAATTAAGAACAAAACTGGAATCAAATTAATTGAAGCTGCATCATGAAATAGGTGTCTAAATTATTCTAAAGATCACCGATTGAATTAGTGTAGTAGAAGTAGGCTTTGGTAGTAGGCATTTATGAGAAACATTTTCATTTTTAAAAGTATTTTTTTATAAAAGGATTCACTAATGGTTATTGCAACAATCTCCAGCAAATAATATTCTGAAACTATTTGTTTAATTGTGTGGTGAATTCTGTAAGTTTCTAATAATGTACAAGGTTAATGAAGTTTTAAAATTAAAAATAAGATTAAATATAATTTTTTACAAATTGTACCGATTTTTGGTGCAAATTTACCGATTTTTGGGAGCAGCTCTACCGATTTTGCATTTTGATGTTCGAGACTAATCGAGACCACTGCCCAGTCTTTAGTCTAAAGTGGAGATTGAGCAGGTCGCAGGTTCGCAGGTCTGCTGGAAGAAATTTCTTAAAGAAATAAGCAGTGCCTTTATACTATTCATTTCTATGTATTTTATTATTATTTCTCTGTGTGCATAAATTTAATTAATAAATAAACACCTGAAATTAGTAACATCAAGCTGAATAGACATATAATTTTAATCATCCGTAATACGTTTTAATGCATGTTATTATTGTCGATACTTCAACGTACTTAAAGACCCAAATAATTTGTAAGTAAAAGCGCTTTGAGTTTCCAGTCACGCGTCCGTCAAAAGCATCGTTTTACAAAATGGTTTTTAAATAAATTCATACATCATCATGGTATTTGACCATTACTTTTTAAGGTCTGAAGGAAAGTGTTGAAGCATGCTCAATGTAACCTTTTTCGTTGGCGTAATTTATTCGTCTTTCTGTGTTGAGGAGCTGGTTCGATGTATTTTTTATTTGCATTATAGATTCAGATGCATTATTTTGAATGTTAAAATCGTAGCATCATGCCGTTTATAAAAAAACCGGTCAACTGCAAGTCGGACTCGCGCAGTAAGGGTTCCGTACCTCTCAGCGACCTGATACCCCATAAAAACTGATTTAATTTACGAGAGTTTATCAAAAGACATCAACGCACAGTGCGCGAAATATGAATTTTTGCATGTCTTTCTTACACAGGTACCACCACATATGTCTATGTTTGTCTTATTTTTAGTATTTGTTGCTAAACTACATAATATGCGCTATAATCTGACCAAGTTTGACGCTGGTATATATTACCGTTTTGAATATAGAGCAGGAACAAAAACGTTGAAAAAAATGCATGTATTTTGAGGTTTCTTGTATGGGGACCCCCTTTGGTTTTAGACTTTTTTTTGTTTTTAGTATTTGTCGTGATACACCTCATAGTAACACAGTTTCTGAGAATTTCAACCGGTTACCTATTACCGTTCAAAAGATACAGCCCTGTGACAGACAGATGGACATTTATGCGAGCAATTAACGACCGCATACCGAAGGAGTTCATTTTTGACAAAAAATACAAGATCCAACTGTATGAGGACCATCTGTGCTTTGGGTTTGAATCCCAGAGAACTTAGGATCTTTACAGATGGATCGAAAACGGAATCAGGTACAGGATGTGGGGTATTTTCAGAAGACCTAAACATATTCATCTCTACGCCACTGGGTGTCTACAACACGGTATTTCAAGCTGAGTGTATGGGCATCTTACTGGCAACTGCAGCAGTCATGGCACGGGAGGTAAAAGATCACTCTATTAGAATACTCTCCGACAGCATGGCGGTTCTACTGGCTCTCAACAGTTGTACTGTCAACTCTGGGCTCATCTACGAATGCCACCAGAAATTAAATCAGGTAGGCAGCTCCAACAATATAACCCTACAATGGATTAAAGGTCATAGTGGCTCGAGAGACAATGACGCAGCGGATGAACTCGGTAGGAGGGGATCGAGTACAGACGCGGTAGGACCTGAACCCATAATACCTCTCCCCTTCGGTCATTTTCGTACTCTGGTAAGTAAACGCACTAGAGACAAGCACAACTCCTCCTGGATAAACCACGAGGTATGCAGACAGGCTAAGGAAGCACTCCCCGTCATCGACAGTAAGATCACCAAACAGCTCCTCCGGCTGTCAAAACAACATCTACGTACGGTGACAGCCGCCTACACCGGACACGGTTCATTTAACAAACACCTCTTTGTCATAGGTGTGACTGACAGTCCTCTGTGCAGAGCCTGCATGGAGACAGAGGAAACAGCGGCCCACGTGCTTCTCAACTGCCCGGAGGTCGCCTCATACAGGGCTAAGTACTTCGGAGATCCGGGTACTCTCCGAGAGACAGTCAGCAACATCAAGCGTCTGCTGGCCTTCCTCGAGGAGCTGGGGTGGCTCGAGTAAACAAGTTATTCCCACCCACACGGAAAATACACGCCGAGCGTGGAGTTGCGGAAAATGGCCCGTTATACCAATACCAATACCAATATCAGACAGACGGACGGACAGCGTAGCGAGAGTAATAGGGTCCCGTTTGTCACCCTTCGGGTACGGAACCCTAAAAAATGGATGGCGTCGGGGGACGCTGAAAAGTTACTTTCTGGCAACGCTGATTCAGCGAGTACCAGTTTGAGAACATAATATTATACCGACTCTGGGTTTGGAGGGCTCTTAATCAAACCATGCTACATCAGATAAGTACTCTTCGGAAAGAGTTTTAAAAGCTTTGAGTCTATCTTAAGGCTGATTGTGTTGCTGGTGATACAAAAAAAAGAAAGAAGGAAAAAATAATTATTTATAATCCATACAAGAACACGCAAAAAAAAGGCAAAATAAAAACCATTAGGAATTAATGTACCTACTTTGTGATTGGCAACACCAACTACTAACCCTAACCACCGATTGGAAATTGAGAACGAATAAAAGTTTTGTGGCGGTTATGGCATATCTCCCTCTTTTGTGGGAGGCCTACGTCCAGCAGTGGACGTGCTTCAGATGAAATGATGATGAATAATGACGATGAATGATAAAAAGTTTTATATATTTGGTTACCATCCTTCATTGATCCTTCAGAGGATATTGAACTAAGTTTACGGGACTTGTCGCGCACAATTAAATCAAAATATAACAAAAATTTTGACTAACCTCGACGTTTCGGTCAAGTTGCATTGGGCGTGGCCTTCAGAGGATGTTTATCAGGTGACAGTGGACAGAGATTAAATATGTTTGGGCCACGACGTCTTCTGCTTTTATATGTCTTGTTAGTACTTTCTATTCTACACTAACGATATTCCCACCTCTAAATGTAATATACATATACGTGGGACACTCAGAAAGTTTTGCGAAACTAAAAAAAATTGTTCTATACGTACATATATTTTTATCAAATCTTTTCAAAGTACTTTCCACCAGCCTCTATACAAAGATTCATGCGCCTAAACCAGTTTTAAAAACACTTTTTCCAGTCCGCCGCAGACACCTCGTTTACAGCCTGCTCGAACGCAGCCAGCGCATCTTCCGGCGACGAAAATTGTATCCCTTTGAGCTGATTTTTTATTTTTGGGAATAAAAAGAAGTCACACGGTGCTAGATCAGGGCTGTAAGGAGGGTGACCCAGGAGTTTGACTGGCGTGCTGTCCAGGAAGTCCCTCGTTTTGAGTGCGGTGTGCGCAGGTGCATTGTCGTGGTGGAGCAGTAGCCCGCGGAGCCCTGTGTTTGGTCGCTTGTTGCTTATAACAGAGAAAACTTCTGGCAAACATTTGGTAGTATACCATTCGGCATTAATGCTTCTTTGATCCCGTAAGGGAATTGATACCAAGTGGCCAGTCAAATTAAAAAAGCTAGCGATCAAAATCTTACCCCCGCTCCTAGATCGCTTCACTTTGGTAGGCGTTGGCTCATTTTGAAACACCCAAACAGTCGACTGGCGCTTGGTTTCTGGGTCGTATTGATAAATCCAGGACTCATCACCTGTAACGATGTCGTAAACACGCCGAGACGAGCCTGCTTCAAATTTGTTAAGCATATCACGGCACCATTCCACCCGGGCCTGCTTCTGAGCATCGGTGAGGTTGTGCGGCACCCAGCGTGATACTATCCTCCTCACGCGAAGATGGCTGTGTAGAATCTCGTGAACGCTTCCCGATCCAATCTTCAATATGTGTTGAATCTCCTGATATGTAATTCGCCTATTGTCTTGGATTACATTTTTCACTGCTAGCACGTTTTCTTCGGTAACAGCCGTCAAAGGGCGACCGCTTCTTTCGTCATCCCCCAAAGTTGGTCGACCGCGCTTGAATTCGTTATACCAACGATACACGGTTGCCTTGGAAGGGCCTTCATCCATGAATGCCATTTGAAGTCTATCGTACGATTCATCCGGTTTCAGGCGACACTTGAAATCGTATAAAATCATAGCTCTAAAATGTTCCCGGCGCAGATCCATATTTCAGTGAGACACAATACTTTGAATTAACTCGCAAACAATGTGGAGGGAAATTTTGAAATTGGAACTTACTTATTTTTACTTATAAATAAACATATTTTCGAAAAACATTATAACTGGCCAGTCTCCCATATATAAAAACTTTTTTTCGCAATACTTTCTGAGGGGCCTGGTATGTCAGTAACCATCTCAGGAAGAAGAGCAGTTAATAAATAATATAGTTTAGGCGTACAATCTGCTCGGTGCACTGCAATACAAATGACGGGGCGTCACAACCACGCCGCTGCGCGCTGCGCCGGCGCAGATGCGCGATAGCAACGCGGTTCTGTGAGCTGGAGAATATTGTGTGAGATTATGTTATAAATGGTTTATTAAATTATAAAATTTGGTCAAGTAGTGTGTGAAAAATAAATTCATAAAGAGCGGGATGTTGGTGCTGAGAATTTTATCAATGAAATATTGCCGCTGATGAAAATTTTTGGTATGGGTTTGGCCAATGTCTATATTATTTCTTACTGACTTTGTTGACTCAGCGAACTAAAATGTGTCTTGGACTCCGAAATGAGAGAAAGCCACTTGCCGCGATATTATTGCAACACTTAAAATTTCCAGAGGTCCAGAGACTGCCGGGTGTGGGAGGAAAATGCAGAGCGTATCCCACTCCTCTGGCCAAAAGTAGTATAGTAAGGGAAACACCGTGGTTGTTTTAGTCGATAAAAGTCCGACACTGGCTCCGTTTTTCACGGACAAAGTACGTTCATTAGGATTTCTCCATGTAAAAAACGGGTCATGAGAAATATTTTATTTTTGAACATGAATTTTAAAATAGTTCCTCATAGATACAAACAGCTAAGCCGACTATATAGACTTTTCAATTTACATAAAAAGTTTGTGAATATCCTGCGTCGGTAACATATATTATGTATTACCATTGTCAAATTATAACGCCATCTAACTACTAAACACGCTTCAATTACCAATCAAAACTCGCCAATAACCGCACAGTATTTAGCACTGGCAACACAAATCACGGCGTTAACCCCTCCACTGCCGCGGGGGTATTTATCGGCACAATAAACTTGCGTAATTTATAACAAGCAATAACAATGTGTGCTGTATCTGAGGGGTAATTTCTCAAACGCACACCTCGCCCGTAGCGGCGGCTATCGGACAAATTAAATAGCCGTGTACGTCCGTCCGGCCGGCAGTACGAACAATCGGTAGGCTCTACTCTTATTAAATGATAAGCCTCGTAATATTAATGTTATCGTGCAACGCTAGCGAAGGGTTAAACAGTTTTGATTTTTAAATTGCTGTGTTCGTGTGTATTGTTACAAAGTGTATTTTTTGTTGAAAGTTGATGTCAGGAATCATTCGTCTACTCTTCATATTATTCACGTCAATCCGCTGACTAAACAAAAATATCAGTTCTGGAAATGACTGATATGACAATAAAAAAACGTGTGCGTTCAGGTCCCCAATTCTTGCGTTACAGAGATATTATGTCTAATTCGAGATAAACTCTAATTTTAAATCTCCACAAAAAATATCGCCGGTAATGTCAACCGCTGTGAACCTCTCTTTGTATTTAGAGCGCTAGGCGGAGACATATCTCTAAGGTGACATTCTAAGAATACGAAAAAAATTCAATCGACATTCGCTATCATGTTTCGACATCATATCAAGTTCGAGATAATGTCTACGACGGCGACGCGAGAATCACCCCCCAGGGGACCCCCGTCAGGAACGAAGTTATCCTTAAAATTCATATTTTTTGATCAGTTCATTATAATGCTAAATTTCTCAATTATAATACAAGCATAGATGGCAAGAAACATCTTGCGTCGGACTGAGATACCACAGGGCCAACAATATGTCCGTATTTTCAATGTACTTTATGGGTATAACAGCAATAGCGTAACGTGACGCTACATTTTCTTCCGAATCGCACCTACCACAAGCTCCGAAAATATGTTAGTAATTTCAAGCTCGGCTCTGGAAAAGTTTGCACGACACTTTATTGCTCAAAATTCTAGTACTACTCAAAACTCAGTAGGCAGTTTACACGCTGAAGGAATATCTACATATACGCACGTAGATTGCTAAAATTACGGACATCAAGTTTCATCGTGGCCTAACATTAATATAAAACGTGTTATTGAAATAACTGAAAACCTTTTAAATTGTACTCATCATTATGACCAACTACCATCCCTGAAATCATGAAAAAAAAAAATCCTTACATTTGTGATCACATAAATTGACAAAATGTAGGGAACATCAGATATTTTTTTCGCGATTTCACTGTTGGTCCCATAGTGAAAGATGTTCATACTTATGAGTACAACGACCCTGTTATTTCAATAACACGTTGTAGATATTGAGAGAAACATCAATGTCAGAGCGTGTCGGAGATGAAACTACCACAATTTGAGCCAGACATTTACTTCCTACCAACAGTTAATACTCCGCGATTACTTCATTAGTCTTATGAATCTTCTTCTTCTATCGTGTCAACATGAGCTACATAATGATAACAGCTCATGCCGTGGGGAAAAGATTAGCCAGTCAGCAGGTTGGTGGCGGGGCTGACTGCCCAGGGTGCGCCGGACTATCAATTAAATATCGTCACTCATGGAGGCTCTTTTAATGCACCCCGTCCTGTCTTATGAATAACTTAAGTAAAACCAAACGACCATGCCATGTATTAATTTAAACATCTGTTCGAGTTCCAATTACCATTTGCAAGTCATTACACATAAATACAACTCTTAATCTCGCGCCAACCAAATTAAGGACTTAATTAAATTACGGACCAAATCAATTTGTATCTTATGAGAACTAAACAGAAATTTAATTACCGATACGCAACAGCAGAAATGTCAAAAAGGTATTAAGAAAAAACGTAAAAAATCATACGAGAACCCCGCATACCTGAAGAACCGGCACCTTGTGGCAAATTGAAAAGGCTGCGCTTGCTCTCCGAGCTAATAATAAATTCTCAAATAATAATAATTCATAAATAATAATCGTGGAAGAAACAAAATAAAAATACTATACACGTCGAAATAATAAAGGATTTGCTCGGGACCCAGTCGACACGGGTTGACTTTTGTTCAGGATAACGGCGCGGTGAGATTATTCGAATTTTGACTTTAGCTTTGAAGTTCTCAACTGAAGTGGAATGAAATAGTTGTATAAATCAGTAGAAAGCCATCGCTTTCTACTGTTTTATACAACTATTTCTGTTAGACTGCATCCAGTATCCTGCTAATTATACATATATATAATATTATAAATGAGAAAGTTTGTGAAGATGTTTTGATGTTTGGATATTTGGATGTTTGTTACTCAATCACGGTGTAAGGGCTGAACGGAGTTGGATGAAATTTGGCATAAGTACAGATAGAACATAACCCGGATAAACATATAGGCTACTTTTATCCCTTGAAGATGAACAGTACCCGAGGTATGTGCCACAAACGACATCCACGCAGATGAAGCCGCGGGCATAATCTAGTTGTTTATAAATTGACGTGCTGGACACGCGTTGGGGCCAACACTTAAACGCAGCAATGGCACGTTGGGTCGCGATCGTTACGTTATTTTTATCATAGTATAATACACAACTTAGTAGCAACTATGCTATAATCAAACAGCATAAAGGCGCCGGTGTGCGCCGGCCCGACGAACATAAAATTGTTTTTTCGTCCAACAGCTATAATTAGGCGATGCGTTACGTTTTTGTTTGGCCCACATTTCCCGATCCTCTAATTTTTGTGTTTTTTGCCGCTCCTTTTGTAGTCGTTAATATGATTACACCGTTGGGATGATGGCTTCATACGTGTTTTAGGTTATAACTTAATTTGCTCGGGTTACTTATTTGTTTTTTTATTGTTGTTCGACTTCCTGAGAGTCTGTCGTGTGTTTTTTGCGGCCGGTCGTTAGTTGGAGGTGATTGAATGTGATGGTGGGCAAATTGTGGGTCGCGTCGTACGGGCCGTCGACGTCGCCTTGGCGTCACGTATTTAGTTTGATTTCGAATGTTGACTCAGTGTGTGTTGTAATTGGATCGTAATCTGTTAGCAGAATTTTTTGTCGAGATGATTGCGTGGCCGGCTCACGTACAGTCATACTTTCGATGATATTGAGTGTTTAGCTTATTTTGATCGTAAATTAATTTCTAATGAGGTAGGCAGGCGGTGGAGCCGGCGTGTTAAGGCTGAGAATGTCTTAATCATGTTTCGTGTCTGATGCGATCAAGCGGCTTATACGCTTCGTGCAGCGCTGATAAATGGCTTGAATCCCATTAACGCACGTTTGAATTTAAACACCCGTCTTTTATGTCTCTTGAAATTCAGGTCCTTATTGCATTCATTCTGTTAGATTTCCCTTAATAACCCCCGCTCAATTACTCTCTTCTTTCAACTCAAATTCTCTCCAATCTCTTTTTTTCCACTGTTCACTACAACCGAACACTTCAAAAACGAAAATTTCCTCCATACTTTTCCGTAAAGCGCTGCACTCCGCTTCACAACTCGGTAATGGCGCGGGTCGGTTTGACAGGCAAATTGAGCTTGGACGGGCGACGCCGCGACGTGCAAATTGGCCGACACTGCCTGCACGCAACGTGCTTCGTGCCCGTGCGTGCACGGCGCGCGAGTGACACTTCGAGCACTAGGGTAACACGCGGCCGCTACGAAATACTAGCTTTGAGAACTAAATTAATTATGGAAATAGTGCCCATTACAAAGTTGTGTAAGTAAACTGCAGTGTTTCTTGTGGCTTTAAGTTTTGTTTGATTTTTCTTGTCTCTAATTGGTTTTCTTTCTGACATAACACTCTTTCTTTTTAGACTTTTGGTCTGGCTTCGTCAGATTTTCATCGGGCTTAATAACAGACCGGTGCTGCTGAAAACTTCTTAAGGAAATTCTATGCCTTTTTTCTGAATTGACAAGTCATTCCTCCAACCCTGAAATCGCGAAAAAAAAATAGATGTTCCCCTTCATTTTATCGATTTATGTGAACATAAATGTAGGGAACAGCTGATTTTTTTTCACGATTTCAGGTTTGTTCCCATAGTAAAAGTTGTTCATACTGATGAGTACAATGACCCCTTAAGAGGTTTTCAGTCATTTAAATAACACGTTGACACGAGGACACTGACAGTTGGGCTAGTCCACAAGTTCAAATGTCGCTCAGCAAGCTATCGAGCGAGCTATGCTTGGAGTTTCTTTGAAGGATAAAATCCGTAACGAGATTATCCGGAGAAGAACCGGAGTGACCAACATAGCTTGTAGGATCAGTAAGCTGAAGTGGCAGTGGGCTGGCCATGTCTGTCGAAGGACCGATGGCCGCTGGAGCAGACGAGTCTTTGAGTGGAGATCGCGAATTGGCAAACGCAGCGTAGGGCGCCTGCCTGCCAGGTGGACCGATGACCTAAAGAACGTGGCTGGGGGGGACTGCATGCGGAAGGCAGAGGACCGAGTGTTGTGGTGCAACTTGGGAGAGGCCTATGTCCAGCAGTGGACTGCGATAGGCTGAGTTGATTGAAATAACACGTTGTATAAAACACACCATAATAAACCACGAAAACCACAATTTGTCATGTAGGTGTACAAACGTACACATCCGTACACAAATCGCTTCGTGTATCTAAATCAATTTTATTGGTCTATACCACTTGTTACATAATTATACTTTACCTGCCGATAATTCACCAGAAACACAGACCCATGTTTAAAGGCTGGTTGCTTGAAATCAGGGGTTTGGTAAGACTGGTCGAATGAACTACTTCGCTTTGTATGATAATTTTAAAAACGACCTCGGCGATGAAAAATTGATTTCGGTTGATACACTTTTGATTATACGGTTGGCCATCGTTAGATACAATTATTTGGATACAGGCTGCGTACGGGATTGTTTTTGGGCTATTATGCTCTGTGTTAGCATTGATGGTAATAAAGACGTTTTGTTGTGGGTCGGGTCGTCTGGAGCTTTTTTGTGGGTTCACTCATTGCTTAGGTTTAGATTTATAAGCGTTGCCTGGGACTTTGGATGATACACCTTGTTTTTGTAAGAACTAGATTTACAACTTTTATTTTTCGTTTTCCAGAAGCTATATGTGCAAGTGTGTGTTGACATTATTCTAATTCCTACTAATATTAGGTATAAATGCGAAATTGTACAGGTTTGTTTGTCCTTCGATCACGTTGAAACGACTGAACGGATTTCGCTGAAATTTGGCAAACAGATAGAATATAGCCTACTTTTCATCCCGGGAAGATACACGCAGTTTATTAAGGAATACGCGATAACGTTTTTCTGTGATAAACCGAATTATATGCTGACGAAGACGCGTACAAAGGCTAGTCAACAATAAATCCATCCATTTCACGAGTAGAAAGATTTTGTATGTCTACCCTTCATATGCAAGTTCACTGTTTATCACAATTATTGTTTACCTAAATCACTAGGTTTTTACCAAAATCCCGACTACAGCTATGTTGCTTCAATACATCTATCAGTGATTATATGAAGTTATACAACGTTATTCTGAGTTTATACTAAACCTCTTAAGGGGTCATTGTCCTCATCATTATGAACAACTTTCAATATGGAACCAACCCTGATAAAATCTGCGAATCCCTACATTTGTGTTCACATCAATTGACAAAATGTAGGAATTAGCTGATTTGTTTCCCGATTTCAGGGTTGGTCCCATAGTAAAAGTTGTTCGTATTAATTATGAGTACAATGACCCCTTAAGAGATTTAGTATAAACTAAGAATAAGGTTGTATAATATACAGAGTCATACCCATTAGTATATATTCTTTGCTCATAGACAACCAGTAATAATATGCAATGTTTTAAGCTGTTTACACACAAGGCGTGACTTGACTATTGTAAACGGCAACGGAACTCCCCGATCCATCACGAAGTTGCGATATCTATGCCGCGGGGTGCTACTTAGATGGATGATCACCTAATAGTGTAATACTGATGTACTACTTCTGTACAGTTGTGATTTGGGTACCAAGCGCTGTTATAAGTAGTAAAATATTGCGTACATGGTGGTTGAGATTTAAAGAGCATTCTCGCGCGACTTGGCAACTTTCGCGGTCTCCACTCAAGGACTCGTCTGAGATTGATCCGAGATGAGATATAAACGTCAAAACACGACGATTATTGCATGCGATGAATGATACGATTAAGCGAATATCGTCAAACGCGAGTAAACCCCTAGACTCCGAAGCATTATCTATAGGCCGTACACATCATCATCATTTCAGCCGAACGACGTCCACAGCTGGATATAGGTCTCCCCCAAACATCGCCACTACGACCGGTCCTGCGCATCCTGCATCTAGCGAATTCCCGCGACCTTCTGTTAAAGATATCAAAATAGATTCACAATATTATCTTAGTTTGTAACTCATAGATAATTAAAGAATATATCTAGTCTGTGGAAAAACCTACAACGTGTTTCATTAGGTTATGGGCCCAGTCTCGTATTTTTTAGTGAAAATTTTATAAAATATTGGTTTTTGCGTGTAAAATGACATCCAATTACATCGTAAACGTTCCAAAACTCAAGGGGCGTGAGAATTACGATGAGTGGGCGTTCGCGGCGGAAAATTTCCTGATTTTGGAAGGCATCGATATCAGCAAGCCGATAGAAATGGCCGATGCTGCCGTTAGTGTTCCAAAGGCAAAAGCTAAACTCATCCTAACAGTAGATCCGTCTCTGTACGTGCACATAAAGAATGAGAAGACAGTTGAAGGTGTATGGAACAAATTCAAGGCGTTATTCGATGATTCCGGGTTCACCAGAAAAATAACCCTGTTGCGGAATTTAATTTCTATACGTCTAGAAAACAGTGAGTCGATGACATCGTATGTGACACAGCTCGTAGATACAGCTAATAAACTAAAAGGGACAGGATTCGAGATAAACGATGAGTGGATCGGGTCATTATTGTTAGCTGGTTTACCAGAAAAATATTCGCCAATGATAATGGCGATTGAACATTCTGGTATAGCTATTTCCGCTGACGTCATAAAAACGAAGCTTCTAGATATGAGTGCAGAAGTTGGCACTAGTGGAAATCAATGTGCATTTATGTCAAAGTGGCAAAACAAAAAGATTGTCCAGAAAAGTAAAACGGAGACGTCATTGCAACCTGTCAAAAATATGAATATAAAATGCTACCGATGTAAACAAACCGGTCATTTCAAAAATAAGTGCCCATTATTGAAAGAAAAAACAGAAAATGCGTTTAGTGCAGTTTTTTATAATGGACAGTTTGATCAGAATGACTGGTACATTGATTCAGGTGCCAGTACTCACATGACAGCAAATAAAGCATGTATGAAAAATGTTACGCAAAATGCAAAAACCAAAGAAATCGTTGTCGCTAATAAAGTGGCCGAGCCAGTGTTGTGCACAGGAGACATGGAGATAACCACTGTTGTTGATGACTCTGAATATCACATTAAAGTAAAAAATGTTCTATGTGTCTCTGATCTCACGACAAATCTGTTATCTGTTAGCCAGCTTATTGAAAATGGTAACAAAGTTAGTTTCCAGAAAGAAATTTGTTCCATAAGAAATCGGCAGAATGAGTTAATAGGCGTAGCAGAATTAGTGAATGGAGTATACAAACTACAGACTAAGTCAGAGAGATTGTTAGCAGCTTCAGCAGCAACCACGGCTTCAAGAGTAGTTTGGCATAGAAGACTAGGTCATATAAATAGTAGAGACCTGAATGTGATGAGAAATGGCGCTGTTGAAGGGCTAGTGTACAATGACAAAGCAGAAATAAGCAAGCTTAATTGTACCGTGTGCTGCGAGGCTAAGCAGACGAGGTTGCCTTTTCCACATAGCAATAATAGAAGAGAGAAAGTCTTGGAAGTTGTGCATGCTGATGTATGTGGGCCAATGGAGACAAAATCAATTGGTATGTCAAGATACTTCTTGCTATTTGTGGACGATTACAGCAGAATGTCATTTGTGTATTTTATAAAACATAAAAATGAAGTTTTTAAGTTCTTCAAGGAGTTTAAGATTATGGTTGAGAAGCAAGTGAATGCCAGTATCAAAGTGCTTAGGTCAGACAATGGCACAGAATTTTGTTCAAATGAAATGACCAATTATTTGAAAGAATCTGGTATAATCCATCAGCGAACAAATGCTTACACTCCTGAGCAAAATGGCTTGTGCGAACGTTTTAATCGTACGATAGTAGAACGAGCCAAGTGTCTTCTGTTTGATGCAAAATTTGAAAAGAAATTTTGGGCAGAAGCAGTGCATACAGCAGTTTATTTAAAAAACCGGTCATTAGCTTCAGGTTTGGAAAACAAAACACCATATGAGATCTGGACTGGGAAGAAGCCAGACATCAGTCACATTCGTATGTTTGGCAGTAAAGTCATGGCTCATGTTCCAAAAGAAAAGAGGTTGAAGTGGGACAAAAAGGCAGTTAGCCATTATCTAGTGGGATATGCTGATAATGTGAAAGGTTACCGGTTATACAATCCAGTGACAAACAAAGTTGTCACTAGTAGGGATGTGACCATCATGGAGCCTAAAGATGACATGGAACTGGTACAAGCTGTTGTAGAAGAAAGTACAGAACTGTCATTGGATACTCAAAAGGAGTTTGACAATTCAGGAAGTACAGATTTAGATAAATCATCATCCACAGTAGTGCAAGATGATAGTACCTATATCGAAGAGGAGAATATGACTTCAAACAGCTCATCCGATGAATTCTTTGACACTATACCCAAGAGTGAAATTAAGAATTTAAGACAACCGGATAAACCAAAAAGTGAAAGTCGGGAAAGGCGTAAGCCTGACAGATATGGATATAGCAATTTAAGTGTAGAAACTGGAAGTTAAATATAACAAGTTTTTACATGATTTAGGTATATTTAAATTTGTATAATTTTTACTTTTAGCCTATGGATGTTATGTTAATAATTTATAATTTCCTGGTTTGCTATTTGTTTGGGGTTGTTTAATTATTTTGATAAGGGGGTGTGTTAAAGATATCAAAATAGATTCACAATATTATCTTAGTTTGTAACTCATAGATAATTAAAGAATATATCTAGTCTGTGGAAAAACCTACAACGTGTTTCATTACCTTCACCAGGGGCCTTACTCCTGACTGGATTGAGTGCTGTATCAATCGAATTTGAATTCGAGTTAGTGTCAATTCGTACTGCATTTCTCTAGGAATTGACATTAGCTCGATTTGGTTCAGAGCTCGAAACGGTCGGGAGTAAGACCCCAGGTCGTCAGTCCACCTTGTGGGGGCCTACTCACGCTGTGCCATACACTTACACAAAGAGAAGAACCGAGCAGATTCACTATATTGTAGAAAAAACACACATAAGCTGGGAAAATATCAATATTTCCATAAATTTTTGTTGTGATTATTGGCGGCCAAGTGAAAATGGTACGATTTGCGGCGGCTATGCGGAGGTGAGGTAATCACTTCATTATATGGCACCGCCGTCTAGCGTGCTTGGCCTGGGTAGGGTGACTATGAAATGTGGGCATAATATCTTTAAAAAATAATCATATTAGGCAATTCATTTATACGCACTGAAATGTAAATAAAGTTCACAAGTCTGAGTCCTGATTTACCTAACTAAAATGACTGCTTATTTTCGTACAATAAACCCATGGTAGGAATCAGGGTTCAGCAGAACCCTGGTCAACATGGTGGTGGTGATGCCTGCTTCGTAATATTGCATAGTAAAAAGTTGTGAGCCGCTTGCGTCCAAAGACGACCTTAATGTTGATTTGTCTTTGCAGTTCCAAGTCTATCTACAAAAGATGCCATATTCTTTCTATCTACCATATTCTTTTCATATCTTTCTTTTCTATCTTATGTTAAATCCCGAACATGTTCCCGAAAGACGTTTGACTTAATTGCAAAAACCTTAAAAACAATTCCCCTTTTTAAGGCTTTCCGAATGAACTTGAGTCCAGTGCACGTTTGTCCGAGTCACTTTTTTGTGGGAGCACTACGTTTTACCGAAATACGATCCACCGAAACACGTTTTACCGACAACTATTCGTCGAACGTATCATTCCCCGATGCAACACTTGGTCGAATGTACATTTAGCCGACGCACGTTTCCCCGAATTATATTTCGTCGAAACACTATTTGCCGATGGCTTCTTTTACCGACGTACCTTTGACCGAAGGCTCAGTTTGTCGAATCGTGGTTTGGGTATATCTAGAGTATGTAAACTGTATTTTTATAATTTTATCGATTAAAAAAAAAAAAAAACAGTAACTAACTTACTTACTTTGCACATTTTTTTTTCTTTTTGCCGTGGGGAATTCCTCATGGACGCACTCCGCCCGGGGTAGGCGGAGCCAGTGTCGGACTCTTACCGACTAAAACCACCACGGTGTTCCTTCCACTACCTTAGCCGGGGGCGTGGGAACCCGTGAGTATTCACACGTAACCACCCCCGACAGGTACCGGCCCGCCACAAGCAGGCGAGCCCCTTCTCCCCGTGCGGCCTAACGTATGTATGGATATTTGTTACTCTTTCACGCAAAAACTACTACATGGATTTTAATGAAATTTGGCATACAGATAGAACATAGACATAGCCCGCATTAACATATAGGCTACTTTTTATCATGGGAAGATACCCGATACCCTTAGATACCCTTTTTGCTCTTTGTGTCCCGAAACCTGTAGCCTGGGCGACCTTTGCGTTGCCACTGATAACGCCGTTGAAGTGGCAAAGTTTTGGGCTTGCCAAATCTGACCCAAGAGATTACTTAAATACTATACCATCGACACAAAGAAGAAGAAGATCCTGGGAAGATGAACAGTTCCTGAGGGATGCGCGATAAACTACATCCACGCCGGTGAAGCCATGGGCACAGGCTAGTTCATTCTATACCAACAAAAGCATTACCTGATGTGCAGGACTTCTATAATTTTTTTTAATTGCATCACTCTGTACTTTACTCTTTTACAATTGGACTGTCAAAATAATTCGTCAGCGTCACTATTAACGTTACCGTTGAGTTCTAGGTGGTTCTTTCTCGTGCTTTCGTAATTTACCGTCACCCTACACTTTTATATTATAGAAAAGAATGGAAAATTGTGAAAAATTGCTTCTTGTTAAGTTACGGTGATCGCGAGGCCGATACTGACGTACAGGGGAACTACACTAATCATTTTGGAACATTTCCCTTTTATATTTCATGGGAAACGCACCCCATGAAATCTAACCTCATTATTTTTATGTTATAGGGAAGGTGAATATATTTATTGTAGGATGAAGGTGTGGTTAAGGGTTAGTCCGGAAAAGCACCGGAGTGACCGACCTAGCTTGTAGGATCAGTAAGCTGAAGTGGCAGTGGGCTGGCCATGTCTGTCGAAGGACCGATGGCCGCTGGAGCAGACGAGTCCTTGAGTGGAGACCGTGAATTGGCAAACGTAGCGTAGGGCGCCCCCCCGCCCGGTGGACCGACGACCTGAAGAACGTGGCTGGGGGACTGGATGCGGAAGGCAGAGGACCGAGCGTTGTGGCGCAACTTGGGAGAGGCCTATGTCCAGCAGTGGACTGCGATAGGCTTAGTTGATTGAAATAACACGTTGTATAAAATACACCATAATAAACCACGAAAACCACAATTTGTCATGTAGGTGTACAAGTGTACACATCGGTACCGTACCGTATCAGTGGCATCAGATAACGTTAAATCCCTTGATATACCAATATGTATTATGAAACGATCTGATACAGTACGTGTTGTGTGTTCCGTGTGGTGCCGGACATAAAGAATAGCACCACCCTTATCTCTTCTCATGGGTGTCGTAAAAGGCGACTAAGGGATTCACCAGAGCATGGGCAGCAGCGTTCTCTGAGTATTTGACCAACCAACTGCGATCGCCAACCCACTTGCCAAGCGTGGCGATTATGGTATATCCATCTACCAACCATAATCCACTATTAAGGGTGGCCTATGTCCAGCAGTGGACCTCTTTCGGCTGAAATGATGAATGATGATACAGTACGACTGTCCCAAATCAAAACCCAGTAGGGGCTTTCAGCTAAATTTTGCAGGAACGCGTAAAAAAATAAGTCGAGATAGCTCTTGAAAATTTTATATGTCATTCAAAAATCTAGCAAGTCCCTAAAACTTGGTAAGGTACTTGATAGATATTGAACTGGTCAAAGCGTCTTACTAGCTTTTTACCGAGTCTAAGATAGTAATGACACACTAAAGTGGAGTCATTTTGGCAATTCATCAAAATTCAACAACGTAACCTTGTAACGGCGGGCATAAAATAATATATTTTTTCGTTTTGTTAGAACTGCACAACTGCTTAACTTTTTTCAATTACGATTACATATTTATTGTAATAATGAATGACAGATACGAGTAATTTTACGATTTGCTTTCACTAATAAACCATTCTATACATAATAAACAATTACTGATCTATAGAATTGAACGTCGTTATAATGTTTTATTTTATTTTATTTTATTTATTCAGATGGAACAGCAAACAGCTACAATATAAAAACTAATAATAAAACTATACATATTTAGTATATACAACATTGCAGCCCACAGCGCTGTTCACAGATTAACTGTAGTACATGCAATAAAATTATATAATCACTAGGTTAATTAAATTAAAAGTTAAACAAACTAAACTAAACTAAAATTGCTAAGCATAATTCCTAAAGTTAAATTTAAAACTAATGAAGCAGCTTTTTGAGAATTAGTTCTTTGAATTTATTTGGAGTACATGCGTCAGTTAACCCTTTTTCTTTTTAAACACTAGGGATGTTACTCTAAAAATCGAAAGCTGATAAGTAGAATCGAATGCAATGATTACTTGTGAAGAAATATCACCATAAATTAATAACCACGTTGTGATTATAATAAAACATAATTATATTTATTATTCTTTTAACTAAATAAAAATATAAAAAATAACTAAATAGAAAAATCATTGATGTTAGGTACAATTTAGGTGGGAGAAGACTACAGAAGACTGGAGAAAAGTCGTAGAGAAAACAAAGAAAATAATTTTACAAGATTTTGAATGAGATGTGAGAATAGACAATATGATTGAAAATGAATTAATAATATCTCTGAGTGCTGACAGCAGTGATGAAGATGACAATACTAATAACAGTTCTGATAGTTCAACTGAATAAACGCAATTTTTTTGTTAAATTATGTACTGGTCTTATTTTGCTTCTTAAATTTACGAAAGAAAAAATTATAATGGGACAGGGATTCGCCTGATGATTTTTAAAATTCACATATGTTTCAAGTCCGTATCGATTCATTTACTTTAATCGATGTTTTTAAGCAGGTCACCTCACTATGAAGACAAAACTGACAGACGTCAAATGTTACCTATTAAAATGACTCCACTTTTTTTTTTAGCTCTTGTGGTGTTAAGGTCTATGATTATTTGTAAGATTTTAAAGCAGGTGTTTTCGCAGTTCTGTGGAGACTTAAAACTTTTGAGCGGATAAGTCATTAAGATTATGCAAAGAAACGATTTTTGAGGAAAATGTCCCAAACTGGGGTTTTGAAATGGGGCAGCCGAGTAGTAGGGTGAATTTCCCAAATGACTTATTTTTTTGTCTTCGGTGAAATTAGTATTTGAAAAAAGGAATATTGTTCTGATTTTTTTTTTTTGTATTCAATAGGTAGTTATTGGGTTGTGGCAAAAATATAATTTGCCTAGGACTATTACATAGGTAGAAATAAATACATAAACCTCTATTTTTTTCAAATCGGTGCTGTCCCTCTACTTTTTTTACAAACAAAAAAGCTTATACACTAATAAAAATAAGTAATTTAAGTATACAACTTATTCTATTTCATAGAATATTAGTTTTGTTATTAATATATAGCATATTTTATTATATAATTAACGATTATTATTACTGAGAGGCACAAACGTACTTGTCCTGCAAAATGTTCTCATATCGCTGGACAAAAGTAATTTAAACCTAACTTTACAACGACGAGTCCGACAGCGTCCCCAACCCAATTTTATTTCCCTCGTTAGTGTGTGCTAGTGCGCAGTCAGGATGGATGTGTGTCAAATCGCTGCATATTCCCGCAAATAACGTAAGTACACCATTTTAGTTGCTCCCGGACAATTATTTTATATCATCGGTGGTTGCATTTTTCTAGTGTAATGAGTAGTTTTGTTATTGTTGTTTGGTTCTAAAAGAGGTAGTAAGTGAATTAGCTTCATTGACTGTTATTGAATTTATCCTACATACTATGCATTTTTTCTAATTTTCTAAAAAGTGTGTTTTTTCTCACGTCGCTGTTCTCATATCGCTGTAATCGGTGGTCTTTATTACCATCGATGTGATAATTTACACCGAAATGATAAGAAAAAATCAATCGGTGTCTTATATCTAATATCGGTGTTTTGATTCATGATCAACGCACAGTTTTGTCACATCGGTGGATTGCTTTATCATATCGGTAGATAATTTTATCATCTCGGTGAGTCATTTTATCATATCGGTAGATCCCGTGTCATTTCGTTAAGTATACAAAGAAACAATGGAACATACAAACACATACATTATATACATACATACTTACCTACATAGACTGCCAAAATCATTACCACGATACCACTGGGTAGTAGAAGATGTATAAATGTATCATTAGGGGAGGTCTGTATTCGGTAATGTACGTCTATAGGCTGAGTTGATGATGGTGAGGTGGAGCAATTGAACGCATTAAAGGTTTCTCTAGAAAATATTTTCTAGTAAAAAAATAGTAAGTACATAATAATAAATAACAAAATAATAAATAGATAAAAAGAAAGAGGTTGCTGCAAAGAATAAGAAAAGCTAAACTCAAAAGCGATCCTGTGTTAAGAGAGGAGCATTTAAGAAAAGATAGAGAACGTTTAGCTAGACGAAAGGCAGCCGGACTTATCCCAACCCGCAACCAAATGACTGCACATGCACGTCGCATTGCACAAAAAAAAAACAAATCCAAGTGCCCTTGCATATATATTATCAGAGGAAAAAAGCTAAGGAAAATGTTGCCCGAAACAACCAAACAAGTGTTTCAGTGACCAATGATGTAACAGAATCGCTACCGAAAAATCGAGATAATAAGCCTGGTATTTCTCCTACCTACCTACCTACCTTGGTACCTACTATTTCCTTTTTGATGTTCAAAGGTTAAGATTAAGATAAGTTAAGATAAGATAAGATTATCATATCGCTGGATATGTATATCATTTCGGTGGATAAACTTATCATATCGGTGTACAGAAAAATTAATCGGTGCCGGTTTGTCATGTCGCTGGAAACCAGAATTCAAACTGAATTTCTCCTTAGTCTTAAATGATACGTTGATGTTATTTAATTTGGGGATATTCGATATCCTAAAGATTACATAAAACCTGAAAAATATACAAAAAAAATATAAATGAAAAAGTTCACCGATATGATAAAAAAAATGGCATTTGTTGAAATTCACCCAGTAGTGAAGAAGAAATAATGATTTAATGAAAATACTTTCATTTAGCGCAGGACAGTGACAGCACACTGAACAGCACAATAAAAAAAATAAAAATGTTTTTGGGACATTTTACGCATCACCATCTAGTCCCAAATTAAGCAGAGCTTGTACCTACTATGTGTACTAGACAAAGGGTACAATACTTATATACTTTTTTTTTGTAAATACATACTTATAATACATAAGAAACACCCAGACAAACACAAACACTCACGGTAATCACACAAATATTTGTACAATAACAACAAAAAGCATTTTTTTTTTTTTTTTTTTTTTGTAATTTGCAAAACTGATGTACAATTTCACATACACTTGGAAAAAGATAAAATACAGTACATCTGATTGACATCTACTAGATGTGAATCTAAAGTCATTATTTGCATGCTAATTAAATTAGGTGTAGGTATACAAAAAAAAAATGATACGGCAAAGTACGTAAAAACTGAAAGTTCATCATCATCATCATTTCAGCCGAAAGATATCCACTGCTGGACATAGGCCTCCCCCAAGCATATGTATGTTGGGGGGATATGCCATAATCGCCACGCTTGGCAGGCGGGTTGGCGATCGCAGTTGGTTGGTTAAATACTCAGAGAAAGCTGCTGCCCATCCTCTGGTGAAAAAAAAACTGAAAGTTATATTTAATTAATTATTTCTCTGAGTTTAGACCTGACTGAGGCAACAGAACCAGCAAAGATATCTATTGCATCGCGAATGGAGTTGGCAAGAGAAAGCATACGGGATATGGGTGAAAAATGGCCTATATCGCTATATCGCTGACGTCACCCAAAGACGTATAGTGGAGGATAATTTCGATACCACGAGCAGTGTTCACGGTAGCTTAGTGGCTAAAGCACTGGCGTACTGAGCCAGGAGTCGCAGATTCGAATCCTGCTCGTGAGCGATTTTTTCTTTCCACAATTTAAAATCTTTAGAATTCGCTTAGCATGCGTAAAATGCGTTAAAATAATAAAATAATTTCTTAGGTTTTCGCGATCACTACACATTATAATAAAACAAGTTTATAAAATTATGTTATAGTCCCATGTAATAGAGGGCGAGCCTATAACATAACTGGCAAAATGTGGGTGTACTATACACCTCGGCCTACCCCTTCGGGGAAATACAGGCGTAATGTTATGTTATGTTCAGTTTATAAAGCATTACTTTGTCTTTGAAGAATCATTAAAAATTGTATTCAGCTGTAATTGTTAAACCTTTTTGATGACATCTACGTTATTTAATATCACAAACATGTGAAAAGCCTTACCGTACCATATACACCATGGTATCAGCCATTATACACCATGAAACGTATATAACAAATTAATACAATTTCCTGCTGCCGCGATTTCGTTTCTGAAACATTTTTATCGGCGTACACATTTAATTTCCTGTTGAAACTTAATTAAGTTATGCCGTTTTTTCATGTAAAACACTTTTTTCTTTGAGTCACGAAATAATATTTTCTATTAGGAATATGAGAATGGCTTTTTTTGAGTAAGTATAATTTTATGCTACTGTTTTACATAAGTAAGTAGTAAGTTGGGAATTTGGATCTTAATGTGATCTTAGAGTTATAGGTGCGATAACCTTATTTGGCTACATACATTTTGCGCACAAGTATGAGTTTTGTATTTGTGTGTATACAGTGTATATTTACTTACTTACGGGAGGGGCTCGTAGCGAAGCAACGACTGCGCGGATTGTATGATCTGCAAGGTTAAGCTGCACTTGCCGCGGTCAGTCTGTGGATGGGTGACCGTTTCATTACACATCGAGACCCCTCCGTGCCTCGGAGAGCACGTTAAGCTGTCGGTCCCGGTTGTCATACGAATATCTATGGCAGTCGTTACAGGTAGTCAGAAAGAAGCCTGAAAGTCTGACAACTGATCTAACCTCCGAATATCAGTATTACCCAGTAACTGGGTTGCGGGGGTCTGATGGCAGTCGCTCCGTGTAAAATAATGATGTTCAGCCGCATCTGGCTAGACTGGAAGCCGACCCCAATATAATCGGGGAAAGGCTCGGAGGATGATGACAGTGTATACTTACATTAGTTTCTCATGTGGGAATGGGATTAAACAGCAATTTATCAATTATCGTCAAAGATCACTGTAAAAAAAAACATTTCTTTTTTGTTAAACCACACATAAAATCCACAAAGTTATGCCACCTGTCGAAAATTATATTCCCTAGATCCACCAGTTTTTTTTATTTCTTTATTCAAAAAATTACAACTCCGATGACTCACTCAAACGTTGTTGATACAAATATTGGGAACCTCTGCCGCCGAACGAGGCGAGATAACTTCGCGAACAGCGCCAATCCCCAGGAATATACAAAGATGAGCCATACAAATAAAATGTATACGTGTTATTTTACGTAATGATCAACAGTTCTAAACGTTTATAATTTTTATTGTCATTTTCCTTGCAGCAGTGCAGTGATAGCCTTGTAGTTTAACGCTTGTCTTCCATGCAGGGGGTCTGAGTTCTAAACCGGCCCGCACTTCTGATTTTTCGAATTAATTTGCGAATGAGAATTTGATAACCTATCTTTTGCTATATCGGTGAAGGAAAACATCGTGAGGAAACCTGTTCACCCGAGAGTGCTCCATACAGTTCTCGATGGTGTGTAAAAGTCCACCAGCCCTAACGAGGCCAGTGTGGGTCAGTGTGGTTAATTATTCTCTTTTAAAACACTAGGAGATTATTAGATTTATGTTGAGAAAAACAATAGCGTGCATATTGTTTTTTTCAACATGAATCTAATAATCTCACACAAAAATTGAGAACATCGGGTTTAATACTGAAACTTAACGTATCTTTTCAGGAATAAATGGCAACCAAAGAGAGCTTCACGTAATATAAATAAAATAAACATGAAATGAAGTAATAAATATTACATTTAGATAAGTGTATTCAAATTGTTATATCACGCCTAAAAGCGTCATTAAATGTAACTTTTAGTTTCTCTTAATGTACAACTGAGATCAGATAAGGGTGCGTCCACGCGGGTGAACGGGCGATCCTGCAATTATAAAGGAATTAGCCCAAAACAGCGCTTTCAATGGGCACAAATTGATATAATAAAAAGTAGTGTGGTTAGCGTTGACGCGACACTAGGGTTGTGCAAAGTAATTTTTTGTTAAAAACTTGTAAGTTTTTGAAAGTTTTATGTACTTATAAGAAGTTTTAATGGTTCCTGGGTAGGTCATGATAGATCATAAAAATAATTACATCAGGTTAACTTTAAGTCTTATTTTGATAAAATCAGATGGCGGGTGGTGACTAGACACATGGTGACTACTGTGCTTTTGAACACTCAGGCACGTATTACCTATTAGTTATGACTCAGGTAAGAAGGAAATAAAAGTAATCGGTTATCAAAGGATATAAAATACGTAAAAAATATTTTTCACAAAAAAACTCTCAACCTTTTCATGCGTCAGCTGCGAACTAATTAAAGTTCAAAATTAAAACTAAACATGGAATTATAATAAATATTATTTTTTCCCTACGTTCAGCCCTAGCGTGAGGTGTCGCCCAATAATTAAGTGATTATGTTAGAAACGCGTGTCGCCGGCCGTGCGATTTGTATCTGTGTTTCGGGCGATCATTAGCGTCGTCTGAAATTGCCCTTATTCGTGTCCGATTGAGACGTTTCGTAATTATTGTAATATTCTGAGCGTTTCGAGTAAGTTTTCTGTTTCAGATTTTTGTGGGAAATTTGCGGTTTGTATGTCAGTTTGTATAAACAGAAAAATAGAAACAAACGGTCGGTCGGTCGGACTCGACTAACTTTGCAGTTAAGAAACACTGTTTCTTAATAAGATATCGCTGACGTCACCCAAAGATGTACCAAGTGGATGAGAATTTCGTTACCACGAGCAGTGTTTACGGTAGCTTAGTGGCTAAAGCACTGGCGTACTGAGCCAGGAGTCGAAGGTTCGAATCCTGCTCGTGAGCGATTTTTTCTTTCCACAATTTAAATCGTTAGATTTCGTTTCGCATGCGTAAAATGCGTTAAAAATAATAAATAATAAATACTTGTGTTGGTCTGGGTGTTTCTTATGTATAAGTATGTATTTACAAAATAATAATATTTATTGTCTAGTACCCATAGCACAAGCTCTGCTTAGTTTGGGACTAGATGGTGCTGTGTAAAAAAGTCCCAAAAATATGTATTCATCATCATCATTTCAGCCGAAAGACGTCCACTGCTGGACATAGGCCTCCTCCAAGCATCACCACAACGACTGGTCCTGCGCTTTCCGCATCCAGCGCATTCCAGCTAAAATAAATAAATAAATAAATAATAATAAAATATTTAGTAATTTCTTAGGTTTTCGCGATCACTACACATTATAATAAAACAAGTTTAGTTAAGTTATCCGGTTAAACTTGTTTTTATTATAATAACATATTTATTATTATTATTTATTTATTGAGTTGCCACTTTTTAACGACCATTAAAAAAAAACTAAAGCATCAAATGAACACTACGTAAAAGATGTCCCCCCCCATCAACACAGAAATCGCCAGCGTGGCGCGGCGCGGCGTATATATAGAATTCTGAACAGCAAAATCCATTAGGTAACAAAAAAGCTTCGTGCCCACAATCAATACTCCTACCAAAATCATTAGAAAACAATGACAATTATACAAAAGCTAAAAACTAAACCAATTAATATAATTTCCCTCACTATAGTATTAATTGCTCACCCCGACTTGGTTAAGTTTAATGCGGACGATAAGCGGGCTAAATGAAAAGCAGCCGAATTGAATCATTTGGATAAGAATGCCTTCATTTGCATACTCTATAATTAGTGCATGGTTAATGCCGTACCAGTGTGCTCATTGGACTTTTGACAATGTGCAGGTAGAGGGCAGAAGGCTAACAACGTACTACATTGTGTATACTACCTAGCTGAAGCACAATAGGAGCAAGATAATATAAAACGTGTTGTTGAAGTAACTGAAAACCTCTTAAGGGATCATTGTACTCATCAGTATGAACAACTTTTACTATGGGACCAACCAAGAAATAGCGAAAAAAAAATTAGCTGATCCCTATATTTGTGTTCACATAAATTGAAAAAATGTAGGATACAGCTGTTTTTTTTGCGATTTCATGGTTAGCTCTATGGTAAACGTTATTCATACTGATGAGTACAATGACCCCTTCAGAGGTTTTCAGTCATTTCAATAACACATTGTACAGTAAAAAAAAAGATAGGATGCATGCAAGAATGCAAGGTAATCCGATATTTGTTTATTTATTTGGAAGACCGTATCTAAAAAAACCATATGATGTTGACAATTTATGAAACATGCAGCCAATTTAAGGTCCTGTCCTGACTAATAGAGGTCTTCTCAGGAAATTATAATAGAAAGTTTTGAATATGGTTTGTTATCAATACCGTTCCATGTTATGTTTCGTGTTCCGTGTGGTGCCGGACACAAAGAATAGCATCACTCCATCATTTCTCGTGGGTGTCGTAAAACGCGACTAAGGGGGTTCACCAGAGGATGGGCAGCAGTGTTCTCTGAATATTTATTCAACAGACTGTGGTCGCCAACCCACCTGCCAAGCGTGGCGATTATGGCATATCCCCCACTATGAGGGAGGCCTATGTTCAACAGTGGACGTCTTTCGGCTAAAATGATGACGATGATGATGATGAGATGATGATGAATATAGTTCAACTATGTCTATTATTTAAATAATATTTCACTCGAAATCATCCATAATTTCCTGACGAACTTCACCGGTATCTGATGCTTCTTTTAATGTTGGTAAGATTTAGAAAGAAAGAAAGAAAAACTTTTATTTGGCACAGAACGGTGACAGGACAGCACAACAATAACATATTTAGCTGCTGACGTGTTTCAAGCGTGCTGCATTTGGCGATTCTAGCTTTTAGGTGTAACTTTTAGATCCAACTTAAACTACTGCATTACTTACATGGCATGACGTATTTACACATAAGATACCATTCTTGTTTATTTTACGCTTCACAGCTCAACTGGGCTATACATTGTGTATTAAGAAAATTAGAAGATGTAATATTTGTAGTACTGTATAATTTGCGGTGACCATTAATGTAAATAACTAGGTATGGGATAATAACAAGACATTTATTTTATAATACATCTTATAGTCAGATTGTGTTGTTGTGTGTGTGAAATATAATAATGCCTAGTTATATGCAGATTAACTTAGCTAATTATAGAAATAAAGAACGTTTATATGGGCATCACCATAGCAGAATCGTCGCCCATAAATTGCATTTTGGACTACAACTGTCTTATGCTTACACCCGAAACGGTTCATGATTTTATATGGTGCAACCGTATCGTTTCCAAGCCCTTGAATACCAAGGATTGAATCCTTCTCATTCGGGGAAGAGGCCTGTGCCCAGCATTGGTATTGTAATGGGCTGGTTTATGTAACCTTATCGTTCCATTTATTTCTTCTTCTTTTGTAGCCTCGAAGGTGAGTCAGGCACTTGCATTTGTCACTCTCTTAGCTGCCAACCAGAACCCCGGAGAACCGTGACTGGACAGCCTAATATTTTAACACAAAAACAATGGTATTCAGTACAAGAGAGGCTGACCATTTCGTTGCATATCGAGACTCATGCCTCGGAGAGCACGTTAAGTTGTCGGTCCTAGTTGCCATACGAATATCTGTGGCAGTCGTAACGGGTAGTCAGAAACCCGAAACTCTGACCTCCAAGTGTCGGTATTACCCAGTAACTGGGTTGCGTGGGTCTGATGGCAGTCGCTCCGTGTAAAATGCTGATGTTCAGTCGCATCTCCGGTTAGACTGGAAGTCGAGCCCAATATAGTTGGGAAAAGGCAAGGAGGATGATGAATAGTATTCGGTACAACTCAGGAGTAATTTAGTACTTAATGTAGAAGTAATAAAGTTCTAGAAAATCAGCTAATTAATTAGAAACTTAGATCCAAGTCTGAACATCGGGGTACAAGCAGCCATAAAATTAATTACAAGAATATTGTAAGATATTATTGTAAATTATGAGCCTTGTCTCTTAAATCACTCTTCTAATTTGAAATATTAATTTAAATTATGACGGTTACTAAATTATAATATTAATATTAGACTAATAATTCATAGACTAAACTAAATTAATTTATGTATTTGTGGTCAAACTCGTGTGTCTTAATTTTCATATTGAGTTTTCCGGTTGCCTATGCGGAGACATTATTTCGTCTGATTTTCTGATATATTGAACAAAATTTACTTTCGCAGATCTCTTTTCTTTTTCACGCAGATTCAAAATTATTTTTACTGGTTCAGCACGCTTCGTTTTAGCAGCAGCCCTATCCATGATTTGCCTAACAATAAAAAAATCCATACATTTTGTTCAAAACAGCAGCCGTTAGAGAACCGATAGTAATCTAGCTGACATAACCCCTTAATTAAGGCCACAAACTCTTACTTCTAATTATATTAATATTAATAAAACTAAAAGCCTCCAATTGAAAGTTCAAATAACACTTCAACAAACATAAACGCTGTAATTTTTTTTAACACCAAGATGGCGAATTTAGCAAAAAATTAGCGCCAAATGTGCCTCTCAATATAAAATCGCAGCAATTTACCTAAACACCCGGTTATTACGAACTTCATCCTCACCAAGGGTAATATGTTATATGAATGGGTTATAATAACAGAAATGGCTAACGATGATGCGGCCAGTCCGAGAATGGCTGGCCATATCCATTCAGGGCCACCAGGTGTCCCGTATTTTACGGGACATCCTGTTTTTCAGCTAAGAACTTTGGCCATTTCCCTTAATTTGGCGAAACCATTACGCGACAATACATTATTGTCAGCAAACTTTGATTTGTATAAGCCTGTAGTTTAAAATGATTCATTTTAAGTTAAGACTGCACAGTTTGATCAAAAATACACATTATAGTACATACAAAATAATAGTTTTTAATGTGTTTTTTTGGGATGCCAAAATTTATTTTGTTTTTAGTTTGTCGTTTTTGTAAAAAAATATGTTGTAGATTGTGTTAACTTTACTTTCAATAAGAAAATCGGTTTGTCCCTTATTTGAATCTGATCGAATCTCTTTAAATGCTGATGCCCCTAAAATTATAGAACTAGCCTGGTTACCCTATATTCATTACTCATGCGAGATAGATTGCGCCGTGAAAGTACGAAAGTAACTGGCCGTAATCAGTTTTAATCTGTGCAATGTAACTGTTCTGTCGTATTAGCGGGAATGTCAGTGCGTGTTTTTTTGGAAATTCGAGCTTGTATCGTGATTGTTTGTACATTTTTTTTGGCATTTAAGAAACAAGGGGCTATTGCGTAAGTAATACGCATGGGTGCTATTAAATGATATTCATTAATACTCATGGTATAATAATATGCTACACCGTATTCTCTTTACGTGACAGCCAGGTCACGTGATTGGCCCAAGACTACGTCATCGGCTGTGTGCTGTGTAGCCAATGGCCGGCTGTCACTTGTCTGCGTGACACTTGTCAGTTTGATGTGCCGCCACTACGTGTAAATAAACTACCCGAACAAAATGCATTTTTAACTTACTTTCTTTTTTATGAACTAGTCTACTTTTGTTACTAAATAGCTGAACAAGACGTGATGGCAAATAGGCTATTTATAATATTCATTATGAATTAAAAATCTCCTTGTGTGCGTAGTACTGGGACATCGTGTGAAGGCATGGGTGTAGGCGTAGCATATTATTATACCATGTACTATTACTATTTCAGTCGGTATTCACTTACCGCTAAGATATAGGCTAGGCTTGTGTTCTATTACATCACTCTAAATGGTCCTACCTAATATACATTTTACGAGATAGCATTACAATATTATCTTCTGACCAAGCTTTGCTCCGTTATTGGCCTCCATTCCTTGCATTCAACTTTCGTTCATTTCCCCTTTTAGCTACAATAATAACCCTTAGGGTTGGTTAGACTAAAACTAGTCTTAATAAATAGATTATGTTGCCATAATAACCATCTTTTAACCAATGAGGACGCTGATGTAATTCCTAACACCCACGAAATCATTAATCTTCATAAAATAAGTAAATACCTATATAGTAGCAATTTATGATATAATTTGTTTGTCAGTATTTACATGCAGCTTTCAAGATTTGTAATTGTATGTAGCAGACTGTGATACAATCATGCACATACTCTTTGATTGGCTGCGCACCCGCACATGAAATATGCGTCTAGGTAGGTATGTTATTTTTCCCTATCAAACGGTTCAAATGATGATAAGACCTAAGGGTGACATCACACTAGCTGCAGCCTCGTGTAGGCGTTTTACGAAGATTTTGATAGTTATTGTTTAGGGTGCTGACTTCTGTGGTGCTGACATTTTCCTATATGCAGAGTTAGCGTGGTCAGTGTCACTCGTGTCACTCGATTCTCAACCAAATGTGTTTTGAGTTTAATCACTTCCCCTGAATATTTTATGGATACAATAGGGTGGCCAGATGTCACGTATTTCACGGGAATTTTTCATCTATGAATTTTGCCACGAGTATATGGGCCCTTCCAATACGTGACATAATGATATCGTAGTTTTTTTGTTTGTTAGGGATGCTAAAGTTTATGTTTGTTTTCAGTTTGTGGATTTTGTCGTCTTTAGATTGTAATGATTTTTATGAAATATAGAAAAAGAAGGTCGCGGGAATCCGCTGGATGCGGAAGGCACAGGACCGGTCGTTGTGGCGATGCTTGGAGGAGGCCTATGTCCAGCAGTGGACGTCTTTCGGCTGAAATAATGATGATGATGATAGAAAAAAAAGGGTTATTTTTTTTTTTCTATGAAATAGGTTGGCCTTTATTTTAACCCTGAATCCTATATTTTGAATGCCTATGCCCCGTAGATTTAAATTCTCGCTTGGTTACCCTAGGATAGATATAAGTTTCTAGTATGCTCACCTATACAATAGGTACTAATACTAATAGATATCCATATAATTGGCACCGCATACAAATTTACCTCTTGAGCGAAAATGTCGTAAAGTTAAACATTTCACAGGAAAATCATTTAGAGATAGACATAAAATTAATATTTCAATGTAACGGCAGTTTCCGTAATTATAATTAAGTAGTTAATTAGTTGCTATAGTAGCGGACACCAACACACTTGGGGACCTTATGGTAGAGGCCTACGTTCAGAAGTGGACAATAGGCCGTTAACTATCTCGTATACAAGCTGTTGATCTGTAACCATGCCATGTATTAACATGCAAAATGCAAATGATATAAAATGTGCTCGGTCATCTAAAACCTACGGTTATTTAATAACTTAATTTAAACTTAGAAACATAAGCGAGAGTTGAGATAAATCCCGAACGACTCTGAAAATAAGTCACCGGCAGCATTGTAAAAAGGCGGAAAAATTCACCTATTTTTTTGGTGGTTTTGCCCGCACGGTTTAAGTTTCGCGGGCGATACACGAGTAATTTGTTTGTTTACAAATAGGTATTTAAAAAAAAACATTTTTTTTTGGTGTTGATTTCTTATTGATTCCTGTTCAGTATCATTGGTATAGTAACCTCTTTAAATATGGCACGGATACAGATCAACATCTTGTATATTGCGCTATGTCACTTTAGGAAATGAATTACATGATAATATTTTTTTTAGAATAATAATTTAATTGGAACAGAAAACACGTTTACATAAAACATGTGAACGAAAATGACTGCATTCATTAGTTATTAAACTGTGTCGCATTACATACATTATGTACCTATTTAATTTATATTTTGTAATTATTCTACAATATCATCTTCCACAATATTGAAATTACCGTTGCAGTGCAAGTAAATATAATAAGGATAAAAGATAATATGTGATATAATTTATACACTATAATATCCAATAAAGCGATATCAGCCACCCATAAAAGAAGGCTAATCAAATCAAGGCTAATCAGATAAGCCATTTTTGCGACAATTCCTAACATAGTACGATGAAAAATTAATGTACGTGTAATGATATTTAAAAGTACAGATATGTTACCTGCGCTCACAATCTGATGATTTGAAAAAGTCCTAATTAGGACGTTTTTCTATTGATCCGTGTCAAGTGAGACGCCGAGCGTGACCGGTCACAAAAAAAACTAAAATGCCGTCGTATATGTACAGAAAGTGTTTCAATTATGATGCGAAAGTAGCTTGAAGCAATCAACTTACTTAATTTGTACTAGTTTAGCTGCCGCTGCATACGGAACATTTTTTTTCGTTTGTTTTGTTAGGGGAGGCATATCTGTACTTTTAACTTTGACTTTTAAATATCATTGTGTACGTGAGACTCATTATTGTCAGTGTCGCAGACATTTCACGGTTGTCGGCTGTCAAACGCAACTAATGTTCGGTAAATGAATTTAAGTTGCGTTGTTGACATCATTGCCATCAATTGCCATGAATCATTGCGAGTGGCATCGTTTTGGTCGGATAATCCAGGTGAGCTAGCATTTAGTGGCTAACTGTGAGGTCTACAACTGTTATTTGTCCGAAAACCAAAATAATTTTTGCTGTCTTTTTCTGTATCAACACGTGCAGTCGTACAGTAAAAGCTTTAACTTTAAGCACGTGCTTGTTCTGCTTATCTATTAATCCGTAATTATATGTAGTGACAGCTTGTTAGCTTATCTTTTAAGAGCATCAAAATTAACCAATTCTACCGGTTCGTTTTTATCACCAGTTTGACATGACATAATCTGAGTTTAGTTTCAATCGTTTCAACTCATGATCAATATTGAAAGCACTACAATAAATTGTGAATTATTATGTGTCATAATATCGTATGATACAGTTTGCTACATGGGTCCTTGTTAATGATGCATAATACATAATTTATAAACATTTAAAACATCATATTTTATAATCAACCTCATGCACACATGCAATGATTTTTATAAATAAAAAGCTAACCATAAACATAAGTTTGTAAAACAAAATAATTAAAACAAGCTCCATTTTGTGTCAATTACACGGTGTCACATATCAGAGGCGGCGAACATTTGGCGAATAATTTGTGCACGTTTTAAATTATTAACGCAGAACCTTTCGTCACGGCACGTGGTGGTCCCATGGCATACAAATGCAATGATTTTTTATCGCACTCGATATCCAAGATTATTCATACAGGAAACAAATTGTTTTACCTTCGTCGTTTTGTTGATTTTGCAATAACAGGATACGCAAGCCCTGAAAGTTAGTTTGTTTAGAATCAGTAGGAGAATCAATTGCTATGGTTTTTATACCACGTTATATTTAACGGTGAAGGAAAACATCGTGAGGAAACCTGCATACCTGAGAGTGCTCCATACAGTTCCCAATGGAGTGTGTAGTCCACCAACCCGCCAGTGGCGTGCATTCCATATAGGCAATTAGGCAGTACCCAGTGCTTTCCTCATTCAAATTCAATAGTGGTGTAAGTTATTATCTTTTTTTCAAAGTACAATGATTATTTATCTTTTAATAGACCTATTAATGCTAAATTAATCTTTCTACATACATAAATCAATAACTTAGACCACAATTCAATTCAAATAAAGTAGGCCACTGCACGCCACTGCAACCCGCACTTTTTTTGTTTTTTTTTTTTTAAGGGGAGAAAATGCCTGTCGCATGTCACACTACCGGGGAAGCAGTGTGGTTATGTGGGGCTCGCACCCACTAAAAACTCCGCCGTGTGCCTACTTTCGCCTTGGGTGGATGGGCTACGAGAACTGCTACGCATGACTTTCGCGACCCATCCAGCGCGGCCCACTTCAGGGCCTTCATACTTCTATAGTACACTCTTTTGGCGATGTCCGGGCACACCTGGGACATCACCACCACTCAAGAGCCGTGCAATGTGGACGATAGACTCCCCAATCTATCGCCCACTGGCTTTATTTAGGGCGGCATCAGATCGCCGTATAGACGTCTGCGCCGACCTGTCCGCCTGCGGCGGATTGGTTCAGCGAGAGAGTCTTCCTCCCTGACCCGCTCCGCCGCTTCCTTTTGCGAGATAATCTCCTCGCAAAAGGACGCGACCGCCTTCCACGCCTCCTCACTGTCGGCCATGGCCTTGACCACGGCCGGCAGCGAGAGGTCTCCCCCGATTGCTGCAGTGAGAGCACGGCGCTGCATCACCCAGGCAGGACACTGCACCAGAGTATGAAGGGCCGTGTCCTCACTACAGCCGCACTGGTGGCATACGGGAGTAGCCTCCCGTCTCGCCACTTTGTGCAGGTATTTGCCAAAGCAACCATGCCCTGACAAAACCTGCACCAGACGGAAGGACAAGGTCCCGTGTCGCCTCCGCACCCACTCAAGAATCGGCTGGATAGCCCCTACGGTCCAGTGTCCGGCACTAGGCATCTCCAGCCGCTCCCTCCACCAGTACGGCAGCTTGCGCCTCCCTGCGCCACGTCTTCACAACTTCAGGCGGTGGGCGTCTGCCACTTTCCACCTGATGGTCCACTCCTTTCCGATAGACTTCGGCAAGCACCTGAGCCTCCAAGTCCCACGGGGGAGTGCCTGCTAGTGCACACGCCGCCTCTGCAGATATAGTGCGGTATCCGCGTATGACCCTGATTGCCATGACTCTCTGTGGTCTCCGCAGCAGAGCCTTGTTTTGGGAATTCAGGGACTCCGCCCACACCACCAACCCGCACTGGGCCAGCGTGGTGGACTAAGGCCTTAGCCTTCTCGTACTGAGAAGAGGCCCGTGCCCAGCAGTGGGACAGTAATAGGCTGGTTAGGTTATGTTATGTTATATTTTACCCATGTTATTTAAAAAAAAAAAAATATACTAAAGATAGTTCAGTATATTAGTGGATCTCGAGTAGATACTTGAGGTACAGGAAGACCACCGGAATGGTTTTTCATGTGTCAGGTAACCCCTAAACGGTATCTTGCAGCAATCCAGCAACCGACTCGGGAACTTACTGATGCCTAAAACCTTGTCGATTTATGTAGCCATATTCTTCTAATTAAGGTGTCTGAAATCTTGCGTTAATTTTGTTACATGTTGTATTAAGAGGCTGACCACACCTAAAAAATCAGACCTCTACGGTCACTGTCGTTTTACAGAACTGAAAAAGAGGCAACGTGAGGATGGGACGTTGGGTGCGCCGCTCAACTTGGATGAAAATTAACAACATATTTTTTAAATAAAAAACTTAAAGCTTACTTGAAAAACAGAAACAACCATGTTTTAGATTATTGTCTTCTTAATTTCATTAATAATATTTTGTAAATAATATAGATTGTTTGCTCTAAAGCATGTTTTAACCTCCTGCCTACATCTGTTCTACCTGTAGAAAAAAAAATATCAGATGTAGGCAGGAGGATGTTAGTTTACAATATATATTTTTTCGAGAAAACTCCAAGAAAACGTGTTTTGGGCACAGTAGTGTTTTTGAAAATACAATCAAGATTAACATATATTTTTTCCACTCTCACGAACTGAATAGATACAGCTACAAATATTTTTTAAAGAAGCCTATCTGGGGTATTTGGCTGTTGTCAGCGTCTTACTGTAGCAGTGTTATAGTCTCTAAGCAAACCCATTTGGATTCGCCGCTGTTTTCAACGGTGAAATGTAAGTTTCGTATTCACTTAATGTCGTGAAACTATACTAGCTATGGAACAAGAACAAACGGTTTGGCAATTGATTTGCCGATTCTTCATTCTTTTGACGAGCTTCTTTTCGCGCTGTGACGTCCAGACGGCGACGCTAAATATGGAATTCTTCTTCGTCGATTCGCTCTTGACTTTTGGTCGTGGCCATCATGTACTGTTGCTGGGGGCTGCTGTAGCTCGCCTCACGATGCCTTGCCACCCTTCCCTGCTTTCGGTTAGTCTGGTGCATTCAAAAATGGCCGTCCCTCGGCATACTTCATTAACATGGAACTATGGAATAGAGTAGCAGATGTCATGAAATGAAATGAAATATCAATCAATATACAATCATTGCTCTATATCTATTAGAATCCAAATTTGACTATATGATGATGATGTCCTACTTGCCGTGTCCGTCAACGGCGAACTTTATTAGCTCCGGACATGAGAGTGGAGGTGGCTAGCGAAACCAAATTTGGTTTTGAAGGTTCTGTTGCAAGGCGTGCGAAACGCTCCCAAAACTGAAAGGCTATTATTATACTACCTAACCACAATCGAATACCAATAACCATTAGCCTTATACTCATTGTTTTAGTGATTTGGTATTTTGCAAACCCGCAATGTCAAGCGAAGCGCACAAAACTCGGGATCAATGCCGCGTGTACCTCACCTACCTACGCTCGCTACGACACGGACTGCGAATGCGAGCGGATGTCGTTCACCACTAGCGCCAGCTGATATTTTATTTGAATTACATTACGAACTTTAAAAAATTCAGTAAATAAATGGGGATTTTTTGCAAATCAGTTTTATTTAACCGCCCAAAGCTACATAAGTAAGATATAAAAAAAAAACCGGCCAAGAGCATGTCGGGCCATGCTCAGTATTATAGGGTTCCTTAAGTAGGTGTAATTACAAACGAATCAAATCGAATATTAATCATGGCTATTTTAGTTTTTGCAATAATCGGCAGCATTCGCGACTCAGAGCGTGTTGTTAGTAGCGCCATCTAGCGATAAATTCAAGAAGCCAAATTTAAGACGTTTGTCATTTCAAAGTTACTTTTTGTGATTTTTTCAAATAGAAAGTAGCTAAAGGAGCATTATTTGCTACGATAAATTTTCTCTAAGGTCAATGACCTTTGAACTAGGACGTTTTAAGTATTTTTCAGTTTTCTGTCTATAACTCAAAAAATTAAAATCACATTATACTCGAAATAATTTTAAAAGAGAGCTTTCACAAAGGTCTATCAATGTGGAAGATTATAAGTTTCTACGTTGCATAGTTTAGAAATGGCAGGGGGGGGGGACACATTGCAAGCCACTTTGGCGGGCTATATTTCGCAGTTGGTACACCTGATAAAAAAGTGGTGTATGAAACATTACCTTAATTTTAGTAGACCTATTCAATGATACCCCACACGAGGGGGTGCAGCGATAAACAATTTTTTTCCCCATTTCACATGTATGGGTGCCACCCCTAAAGAACGTAAAAACTATTGTTTTATTCTTTTAAAATTGAGATCTATATGCAGACTATTTTTTAACAAAATTTCATTTACTTATGTTTATAACTGTAGAAGTTATTAAGCTGTAAAGGATTAGGACAGACGGACAGACGGACAGACGGACAGACGGACAGACGGACAGACGGATAGACGGACAGACGGACAGACGGACAGACGGACAGACGGACGGACATGACGAAACTATAAGGGTTCCTTGTAGGACTTCGGAACCCTAAAAAACGCATTATGTGGTTATGTGGTTTCGTATCAGTAATCACCAGCACTATCACCTATCTTCGTTTTCGGAAGCGTTTCCCTGAAACCCAGTATACAACGTGTATCAGAAATACGTGGTCATATTTGAAGAACTTATTCAGGGAATGCTATCGAACAACTTTTACTATGGGACCAACCCTGAAATCACGAAAACAAAAATCAGCTGATCCTTACATTTTGTCGAGCGACAACGGTGATTTAGTAGAGAACAGCTGATATTTTTATCGCGATTTCAGGGTTGGTCCCATAGTAAAAGTTGTTCTGTGCTATGCCTTGAAATATGAGCTCTTAAAATATGACCACACATTTCTGATATACGTTGTATATCTAAATACATTATTATTCACTGTACCTACAGGATGAGTTTTGAAAATAGTGCTGGAGGGCCAAATCTGAAACTATAAGGTATAGAGAAAAGTCGTCAAAGGAGTAGTTAGTAGTAGTATAAACTTGTACAAAAACTCCATTTCCTTTGATTTGCCACATAACGTGTCCTTACAGGATTTGTTCCTTATCAATTAGTGCAATAATATGGGGTCGTAGATTTTTGCAAGAAATATTGAGTTCGATTCCTGGTTCCTTTTTCAAAAATCTAAAATGCTTTTGTTTTTGTTTCCTCTAAAATCGAGTTCACGACTCCTTTGACGACTTTTCTCAATACCTTATGGTTTCAGATTTGGCCCTTCTGCACTATTTTAAAAACTCACCCCGTATAAATTGTGTTCGAAATCCACAAACTTGCATTAAGTGCCAAGGTGTCAGAACTGATGGTGTTCTAATACACAAATATTTTTAATTTTATTTCACTATTTAAACATTCAGGCCTCTCAGGCCCGTATTACAAAACGTTCCTCAAGTACAGTTTAAACTTCAACCACCTGATCACTATTTAAGGATAAAATCGTTACTTGAGTATCGGTCTTATTCCAATACGGTAATTATAAACTTTAATTCAACAACATAAAACACGAGTTTGACCTGAAATATAATAGAAATCTCTACTCAAGCGTAGTCCACACTAGAGTCATTACAGATCGCATGTCTGCTAAAATACCAAAACAGGTGACAGTATAAAATAAAGCTAAACTCAGCTGAACTGTGATCAATAAATCTCTGCTCTAAACTGAGATTTAATTTTAAAACATGTCTCAAATGTTTTAAAATTAAATCCCAGTTCAAAACTAGTTTTAAACAGTGATCAACGCTTGAGGAACTTTCTGTAATACGGGCCTTAGTCACTGAGTGGCGTCAAGTCTTCTGTCTGGTGTTTATGTCCCTTCTTTCAGGCTACTGCTGTATGACTAGGACCTCGTTTATTTGGTTTAAGAAAATCAAAGGAAGAGGTTTTATTGACATTTTTTATGTTTCCGCAACAAGAAAACCATTCAGCAGCCAGCTAGCAGTATACGTTCTTTTGTTCCCTGATTACCAATTAATTCTGATTACCATTGTTATTTAAATGCTACAGGAAGATATGCTTTTAGCACATAATTATGTGTTTACTATTAACGAGTTTGTAGTAAAAAATAATATTTTATAACGTTACTTTAGACTTTAAATTCACAGTTGTTTGAAGACTTTGTGTTTTACAAAATGGTTGTTAGAGTCATGTTAATGGTACGCATAATATTTTGTTTAAGACGCAATCATTGGCCAGTAATAGTTTTCGAGAATTCATTTGTTATTAGAATTATGTTGTTTCTCCTATTTCGATAGTTACAGCTGGATAATATACTTAATTACAACTGTAGTCAAGGACCGAGGGCAAAGTACCTACTTATGGCTAGAACAGTGTATCACACTTATATTATAAATACGTAAGTTCGTATGTCTGACTCGTTGGTCTAGTGGTCGCAAGCGCGACTGCTGAGCGTGGAGTCCTGGGTTCGATTCCCGGGTCGGGCAAAGTGTTATTGGGTTTTTTCATTAGGAAATTCTCAGTAGCAGCCCGGAGTATGGATTTGTGCCCGGTTAATGGCAATAGGCTCGCCCCCTATTACATGGGACTATAACATAACTGGCGAAATGTGGGTGTACTATTACACCTCTGCCTACCCCTTCGGGGAAATACAGGCGTGATGTTATGTTATGTTAAGTTCGTGTGTGTATGTATGTTTGTTACTACTTCACGCTGTAACGGCTGAATGGATTTGGATTAAATTTGGCAAAAAGAAAGACCACCATATAGGCTAGATTTATGTCCCGGGAAGATATAAAAGTTCCCGAGGATTACGCGACTAACGACATCCACTCCACGCGGGTGACACTGCAAGCGCCCTCTAGTAAAATATAAATGTTTTTCGAGAAAAATGGTCTATAACTCTATTAAAATCACGTTTGTTCAAAAGAAAATACAAAAGGAAAGTCAATTAAAAATAATAGTTTAGCGCATCAAACCGCAGTCTAGGATTAAGAAATAAAGAAATAAATCAATGAGATGTATGTTTAATCGTGTTATATTTTGATTCAATAAATTACTCACGTAACATACCTTTTTACATCTTACATACAGTGTGATAGTCAATTTACAAATATCCTTTTTCCACCTTTCACTCTTCTATAAATATAAATTAAAACTTAATCAATATATTTTGTACCTAAGATATTGTTTCCGACTACAAAAATGTACAGTTAGTAACGATTTATATTTATTACTACACATTATTTCCATTACAAATCAAAATTAATGTATGAACGATTTGGTGAAGAGAAATCAGGATTGTTTTCTTAAAATTAAATGAATTTCCAGGTTGAGGATCATAGTTCACCCTTAAATAAATTAGGAAAAATACGCTATACAATGTGTTATTAAAATAACTGAAAACCTCTTAAGGGGTCATTGTACTCATTAATATGAACAACTTTTACTATGGGACGAACCCTGAAATTGCGAAAAAAAAGTGAGCTGTTCCCTACATTTGTGTTCACATAAATTGAGAAAATATAGGGAACAGCTGTATTTTTTTCGCGATTTCAGCGTTGCTATCATGGTGAAAGTTGTTCATACTGACGTGTACAATGACCTCTTAAGAAGTTTTCAGTTATTTCAATAACACGTTGTATAATAAAAAAAAACTTAAAATTTAAAAGTTTTCTCAACTGATTGATACAAATAATGGCGAATTTAATTCATTACTGGGCATTGGCAAATTGAATTTTATAAAATATCTAATTATAGAGTACATAAACATTAAAATTAAATGACAGCAACTTGTATAATCTTGTATTAGTTATGCTTACACATTTTATCTGGTAGGTAGTTACAAGTTTAGAAAAAAATTAAAATAAGAGATCAAATTTTTTTTTTTTATCAGAGGGTAAAAAGCATCTAATCAATGTGACTTATCAGGATATGCTGATTGTAAATTGGGGTCAGTAGGTTATGGCTAATAACAAAACGAGCCGACGTCAAATGTCAATTGCTGTAAAATTACCAAATGACTTATAACAAGCAATAAACATTATTTGTTACAATATTTCCATAACAATGATGGACAAAAAACATCTTTATAGGTGTCATCTTATCGAGGGGTTACTGGTAATTCGACACTTCATTTGAATGTCACTAATTTGCGTATATCAATGTTTTTCTTTTTTAAATTGCTCTAACAAATTGCTTTGTTCCTTGATCATAAATTGGCTTATCAATCACGAAAACGCTTTGGTTAGGTAATTGCTAAAATATAGGCTGCTAAAACAGTAGGCAGACTGTGTTTTCGTCTTTGATTTAATTTAAGATCAATGTAACTTGAATGACCTGTCGTTGGCGTAAAACTGTGGGTTTTCAAATGTGTGGGTAAATCTAAGGTATTATTATATTGAGTGAACCTTTGTGAAGAGAGAAATAAAATTTATTATTATTTTCCCCATAGAAATCTAAATAATGATGTAACAGAAGTGGCAAAGGCGCGTGAACTTCGCGCATCATTATTGATGGATGTACATCCGACCGCAATTTGGTTACCGATCCGACAGTACCGACTGGATCCACATTATTACTAAAACATGTGTCTACATCAGAGCGGTAAAGAAAGGACACGCACTGAACCACAGAAGCTGAACCGAGAATCGCAGCGGACAGTGGGGACACATGGTGAAACGGGTTGGCGTGATTGGATTCCCGCGTTCCGCGCTTTGAAATACGAAGATTATGGTTAGACAGCCGGACCTATATGGGTCTGATGGACACGGGTCCTGGATGTAGGTCTTTTAGCCTGGATGCACATCCAGATCCAACTGCAAATAATCGTCGGACCTACCCATCTCTATTAATATGTTGGTAGCGGAAAACCGGCGACACGCTTTCTGGTATTAAAATACACAGATAACATTAGAAATGTTATCTATGTATTTCTATTGCCTTATTATTAAGGTTTCTATGGTTTTCCCCAGTTATTTGCCACTTTCCGATTTAATGTCGACGAGGCATTCATAAAAATGTTCTATAGCAAAGCAAGTCTCAAAGTAGGATAATTTCACGTGCCAACGGCTCGAGACAATAACTCCATGTCCAATCGGGTTGCACATTGTTATGTACCTATTAAGCTCACTGCGGAGTAAGTAAAAATGGCAATAAACCGAGCCCGCCATATTGTTTTGCTAATTGGCTCTCTTATCGGTCGTTACGCATTATACATTCATTAATTGTTGTTATTTTACGACGGGAGATTGTATTTCTTTCGCCAATAGTAATTGTATTTGCGCAGCCATTTTTATTTGGCAAATGGATTCTTTTAATTAGTTTTTATGCTTCTATTGTTCTAGATCTTGCCCGTTTAATTATTACTTGATAAAGTATAAATAAAGATTTATTCTCAGTACTGATAAAATTAGTTGACTTTTTATCAATAAATACATGTAATTTATTGCATTTTTGCATAGTTCAATTCGAAAAGTCGGCATGGTAATCTTGAAAAAGTATTGTGATATCAAAGATGTAGTAAAAAATTAAGACGTGGTGCTGCGACCAATCATAGTGAAGCCAACAAAACCATGCTCCTCTCTGTAAAAACCAGCGCTCACGCACACATATACACACCAAAGCGCGCTCACCGCTCTCAATACACATGTCGCGGCATCATCCAGTAAGCATCGCCAAAACAAATGTCTTTCAGGTGCATGTGTGTGCGTGAGCGCTGATTTGTATATGGAGGAGCACGGTTCTGTTGGCTTCACTATGATTGTTAGCTGCACTTCGTCTATATTTTTCACTATGTCTGTGTGTGATATTAAAATTAAATTATTCATGGTCACCAGAGTACGTCGTCACAATGTATCGATGACAGTGAAGGGTGTAATCATGGCAAAGTTTTTTCATTTTTAAGCCCACCTTTCGTATCGTAACTTCATAACGGGTTGGTTTATCGCAGTAATTGTAACAAAGTGCTGCTGTCAAGGAATTATACAGTAATGGTGTTGTTATTAAGTTAATTGTGCCCCGCTTTGCTTAATGGACCAAACTAAGTTAGTGCTCAGTTCACTTATTAAAGCTTGGATGAGCCAATAACAGTGAAACAAGCTATTTATCTTTGATAAAGTTTGCAAGGCCTCTATTTTACTGATGCTTTTTAGAATAGATAATATAAAGACTTTTGAACAGTGATTTCCTACACTTTCTTTTGTTTACGTGTTAAAATGAAACCTTGAAAGTTAGTGTTAATAATATGGACGAATAAAAAAAGGTGGACGGAATCACCCTAATCAATAAGTTAAGCACTCATAATAAGACTCACTTAAAACGTAGGGGCTGGCACGCACACATTCACACCCATAGTCAGACAAAAAGCCGCAATTATGCAACAAATATCCAGCCCACCACAGCCTATGTCCAGCAGTGGACTGCGATAGGCTGAGTTGATTGATTGATTGACGCAACAAATCTCGTGTGACGGTAGTCATTGTCGTAGTGTCACAAATAAAATAACAATTTATATCTGGTGTGTTAAAATGCTGTCGAAATTATAGTGGGCTTAGGAAAAAAATTAAGTGCTTCAATCTTTTCTTAGCGAGATTCCGTCCGCCTTTTTTTACTCGTCCGAGGTTAATAAGAATATTTTTATTTACATTATAAATATTTTCACAGTGACACTATGTTCAATTGTTATCCAATTAATACAATACAATAGAGTATTTATGTTTCTTTCTCATGCATTGGGTGAATAAAAAATAAAATTTGAAAATTGCAAAAATAATATAAAATACCACATCATCAACATCAATATAAAATATTGCCCCAATTGTAAAAGAAAATATATTAACATTAAAGGAAATAAATATAAAGAACTACTTTATATACACTACTACCTATATAATACATTGCCTAGATCTAGTATTCACACAAGATATGTAGTTATATGGTACTCATCAAGTCTTTACTGAAGCTGATTAGAACTTATGATAATGGTGCCGATTTCTTGTTCACGAACTAAACTTATTTTAAACTGTCGCTGTCTTCTACTAATAGTAGATACAAGAAAGGGATGGCAACAATTTTAGTGCTGTGAAATTAGTTTTGATGTTGCATTTCTTTGTATTTTAGTCGGCAAGTTCCGAAATCACGACTAAACTTGTATGGAAATTTTTATTCTTGACTAATTTGACAGCCCTAAAATTTTTTTCATCCCTATCTTGTATCTATTATTAGTAAATGCCACTTTATGTATATACTACTATAAATTTAAATGTAACCATCCACTGTATGTACCACATTTTATGCAAATAAAGGTATAATAATAATATAAAAGAGAGCGATAGTTTAAAGTTTAGTTCGTGAACAAGAGAATCGACAACAATGAAATTTTTTTAAGTTTAAGCAAAGGAACATCTCTGTAATGCCTGTAGGGCTGGCGTTTGAGCACAACAGCCATAACGTTGCCATTTAGACATATTAGGTCCCGAAATATTTTCACCTTACGATTACTAATAAAAACGTCTTCCTACTGATGGGGGCGCCACTTTGCTACTTACTACATGCGTAAGGCGCATGTAGTAAGTAGCAAAGTGGCGCCCACATCAGTAAAAAAAAATATTACTCGCTGAATTCATAATTTATCGAAAATTAGTTTTTAACATTTGAAGTACAAGTACCTACTGTAGTTAAAATAAATAATAAATAATTTTATTGGTACAGAAAACACGTCTACATAAAATATGTGTACGAAAAGTTTAATCAGAAACTATTAACTCTATAAATTAAAGTTCGCGTTGTAGATAGAAAAAGTGCTAAAAGTAGCCGTTTTTCGCATTTTTTGTGTCTACAACTACAGCGTACTAAAATTAACAGAGTTATTCGTTTTTGAATAAACTACAGTATCTGTGCGTCAATTGTTAAAAAAGAATTTTCGATAAATGATGTACTCAGTGAGTACTTATTTGTTTACTGATATCGCCACTTAGCTTTTAGTTGGGCCTTAAGATTTTACGTTACATTCACTGTTGTCGCACTCAATTACAGCGCTAACTTCACTGGTGTAGTCATAAACGAGAGCCTCTATAGTCACAAGTTACAGTCACTTTCACGTATTAAGCAAAGACTCTATACTGAAAGGATTATATTTTCTCGTTCCCCCGTTTTTGGACATGTCCTGCGTAGCGTGTCCCCCGCCACTCAAGTCTAAAGACACCGCTCGGCCAGAGTCGAAGTCGAACTTCTCGAAGTTTGTGTTCGCGCCGCCGAAGTGTTTGAAAAAGGAAGGCTGCGGGTCCGGGATTGGGCTGAAGTTCCGCCCGGAATGACCGTCAGACGTCGAACTGTCTGAGTTGTTCATGCCATCGCCGCCCGAAGGTGCCCGAAGTCTGCCCGACAGGGAGAAGTCTTCAGGACCCGAATCGTGGCAGGAGTCTCCTCCTACCACATCGATCATACTGTCCTCTCCTTCCCCGTCTCCATCTGAATCGGAGTACAAGCCAGTATTCTTGTGCTGCGCCAGATACTCCGTCTTCAGCGCTTCCAGATCCACCGCGATGCCTTTAGCCCGCAGTTTCCTTGCTTGTCTCTCCAACGCTTTTGCCAACTTCTTTCTTCTTCTCGCCCTGTTGATAAAATCGATAGGGCCCAATTAGTATAGAATCTATAACTCATTGATTAGGCTCGATGTTTAAGTAACTTTTTTCGTCGGATTGTCTAAAAAAGTGCAGAGATGACGAGTGGAAGTCAATTAGACTAGAAGCGTAAAAGATGACCTACTCTTTGATAGTATCTTTTGAGTATATTTTGAGTTGAAAGGTAAAAAGGACAGTCACGCGACACTGTAACACATGGTTTCCCTAGTACGGACTCCAGTCTCTTACAAACGAGTTTATACGCGCCTATTTCTCACGTCAATCTAAGGTATTATTATATAAAGCCAACCTTTGAGAAGAGAGAAATAAATTTATTATTTATTATTATTTACTCACACGCTTTAATTAATATGCTCTGTAGGAAAACTATCTATAAATAGGTAAAGACAAAAAAAATCAGTACCTTTTCCTCCTCAGGTTGACAACAGATTTGCTTATTTATTTTTGTTTAGTAGCTATTGACGAGCTTTAGTGTTATCAATAAAAAAATGGAAACAGATTTTTTTCCCTTATGGGTTGAATTTCCACCATTGGGTGACCACTAGTGTTCATAAAAAGCTTAATCATGTTATCAAGGCTATCATGAGAAAGCATGTCTAAAAAAATTGTAAAGAGTTTATGACCTCGACTCAACAGCAGGACTGCACACGATTCTGTGCGTCAAACAATAACCTCTGCATATTTTGTATTTGTTTATCTTTTTATGTGCTCTTAAATTTACTTTAATACGCTCGATAAAACAAGATTATTATTTCGTAAATAAAACAAAACCTTTAAACAAATTACATCAGTTAATTAATCAAATTCGCACTTCATTAAAAATAATCGTTTTATTTTAGAGTCATAAGTTAAGGCAATCAAAATTTTGTTTTGAGATCAATGCAAGATAGGAGAAAAGACTAAACACGTTTTTTACGAAGACAATGTTTCCGACAGCATCAGTATACTGGTTATTTTTAGCAATTATATCAGGTGACAAGTTTTTGTGAGGTTTTGTGTTCACAGTCGTGCGATCACAATTATTATTGGTGCGGTATAGACACGCTGCACGAAAACCGAGTTGCAATGTCATCATAGGACCATATTGATTACATGCCGCTATCAAAAATTCTGTACATCGGAAATTGTGTTCCATACAGCCCGTCCCATACTGGATCTCTCGCCATAACTAATAAACCGTAGATAGAAACTTTATAGTTTAAAGTTGTCATGGTTTAAGGCAGACATGTATAAAGGTGTCAAGGCATATATAGATAAAGGTGTCATGGTTTAAGGCAGACATAGATAAAGGTGTTATGGTTTAAGACAGACATAGACTTGACTTTTTTACTTTTTTTAAGAAAGAAAAAATAAAGAAAGAACAAGTAGTAAGTAAATCAGCTGTCTGATTCAGTTCTGAAATAATCTATGTATGCCTTAAATTATAACACCTTTATCTATGTCTGCCTTAAACCATGACACTTTTACGTATGTCTGCCTTAAACCATGACACCTTAAAACTATAACGTCTCTATAGATATCGCTTTAGTTATGGCTATAGATCCACCATCAGTAAATATTTGTACCATGCATCGACACGAATAGGAAGTAGACATTTTTTTTAAAGACTTGTATCGTTGATGCGTTAAAAAAATTCACATGCACAAAACCCAGACCCGTAAAAATTATCTGTAGGACATACAAATATCTTCCCCGTGCAAGAATCGAACCCGCAACAGCCAATTGCTCAGCCACTGTACTGTTTATGGGCTCTACTATGGAAGTAAAACTACGTTTTGCACATATCTCACCTCTCCCTCGCCCTCAGTTCGTGGGGCGGTATAGGTTCCCCGGAGCAGGATTGAGGATGCGCGTTGTGTGCTGGTCGACCTGGTCCTTTCTTCGTGTGTTCCTTTTTACGCCACTTCGCGCGCCGGTTTTGGAACCATACCTGTGAGACAAAGAAATTACAATGGATTATTAAAAAAAAACATTATTTCATCATCATCATCATTATCATTTCAGCCGAAAGACGAGTCCACTGCTGGATATAGGCCTCCCCAAATACCGCCACAACGACCGGTCCTGCGGTTTCCGCATCCAGCGGATTCCCGCGACCTTCACCAGGTCGTCGGTCTACCTTGTGGGCTTGTGGACTGCGATAAGCTGAGTTGATAGCAAGCTGCCGAGTTTAATCCTCGGCTCAGATCATCACTGACCAGACATGGCCAGGGTTAGCAGGGTTTGAGAATTAGCCACCTAATTTCTTGTATAAGATTTTAAAAAGTATTTTCATAAAGTAGTAGACAGTCACTGCAATAAAACTAGAACGTTGTATGGAATAGATTTAAGAATGTAGTTTAAGCAGTTGTCTTGATGCAAAGCGACTACGCGACCATCGCAAGCTCGCATGAATTTCGTTCGCGCATCTTGTTCGTGATATGACATTATCGCGTGATTGTCCCGCGATTATCATTTAGGACACCTATTCGACACCTGAAGGCCAATTCACGTAACTAAAGAAGTGCAGATGCAGTTAAGTTTCGATCAAAACAATGTTTTTCGTATTCCCTTATCTACGGCGACTATGGCGATCGCTTGCAGAAACGAACTACAGCGTCACTGCAACTTGATCGCCGTGTCATGAAATAATGTGAATTAGGGCCCTGTAAGTTTGATCGCGGGCTCGCAAATACGCGCTTACTTGCAATGGTCACGTAGTCGCTTTGTATTAGGACAACGCCTTAGGATACAGGGGCTTTACTCCCGATTAGATCGAGTGCTGTATCAATCGAATTTGAATTCGAGTTAGTGTCAAATCGTACTGCATTTTTCTAGGAATTGTCATTAGCTCGATTTGGTTTAGAGCTCGAATCAGTCGGGACTCTCGTTAGACAGTAGTATATTCCTTGAGTCGGGAGTAAGGCCCCTGGCCGGTTACATGTGCCAAGAATTATTTGTACGTGTAGCTGTCCTGTTTTAGTAGATTCAAGTACAATTGATCTAGCCAATTGTATAACTCGAATGAGCTAAAGATTTCATAGTGCTGACGTATATTATTTTTTTATTTCCTTCTCAGATCAAGGTTGAATATCTGTAAATCAAAGATCTTTACCAAAAGGATCGCATCGAAAAAAGTAATCCGTTAAGCAGTCTGTCCGTTTTGCACGATTTTATCATTTTATCACAATCACGATTATCGAACTGTAATTTTTTTTAAACACGTAAAAGTAGCTCGCAGTCTGCTTCTGAGCAGTATTTTTTTCATTTCAATGTTCTTCGTAATCGTCTCCGACGACCGTAGAGTATAGTTTGAAACATTTTTTCATCAGTCAACCAGTGAAAAAATATGACATTATTGCCCCACTACTAGACATGGGCCTTTTCTCCGAATGAGGTTTTAACCTTTTAAGGCGTTAGCCTTGTCCAGTATTAAATACTCTATTACTTGTCATAATGTTCATTATTTTCGGATAATTAAAAATCGGAATGCCGTTTTTCGGGCCAAGAACACATTGATTCTTATGAAATTCGGAAAACAAAAAAATCGTTTATAACACTCGGTAAAGTAATTTCGTGAGTTTTTATAATCGGAATTTTATTTTAGGGAATTATGAAATTCAGATTTTAAAAATCGGAATATCCTAATTCGGAATAAAACATTTCGGAATATTTGGGTGTTTCTGTGCAGGTTTCTTCACGATGTTTGCTTTCATCGTTAAAGGAAGTGATAATCAAATTCTGATCTGCACATGAATTCGAAAAACCAGAGGTGCGGGCTGGATCAGACCCGTTCTTGCATGAAAGGCAATAATTCAACCGCTAGGCTATTACTGCTTTTGTCTAGAAGAAAAAGTAAAGAGCTTTTAATTTCGTTTTCGTTTCAGATACAACACAAGGTTTAACGGCATTTTAAACAGCGTTGAGCTTAAGATTAAATACTTAACCGGCTTCTATAAAAGGTTGGGGAGGTATCTCACTGCACAAAGGCATGTAAAGTACCCGCGACCCGCCAAGAATTGAGACGTTAAATTTCAATGCGCCCGCACATTTGCATGGCAATGCTGGGCGTACGTGCGCGCGCATTTGACGCGCTGGATATTGGCACTATCTTCTGTGATGTAAGAAACATTTTGCTTACCAGTTTGGAGAGTTTTATTAGTTTTTTTCTATATTAGGTAAATTGCAATTCTTGTTAATATGTTCAAGAATACAACGTGTTATTGAAATAACTTAAAAACTTAAGTGGTTATTGTACTCATGAGTATGAACAACTTATATACTATAGGACCAACACTGAAATCAGGATTTGAATCGATTTTTTTTCGCGATTCCATAGTAAACGTTCTTCATACTGATGAGTAAAATGACCCTTAAGAGGTTTTAAGTTATTTTAATAACACGTGGTATACTCAGATTGTAAAATGTTAAACACATTTACTCACGATCAACAAAGTAGTCAGTCTGTTGGCACCTTAAATTATGTTATTGGCACACACTATTCTATAGTCAATGTCAAATTTCATTTCTGAACATTTCATGTTTCACTTTGGACATTTTTATTTTTTAATATTTTAAATTTCCATAACGAAAATGTGATGTTCTTTTTTGGAATCCCAGATGCCTGTAGATGTTTTTTTTTACTGAGATATAGATCTGCTCTTGACCGCAATCTAGACAGTTTTGTTAAGATGTGGTCGACGATGGAGTGAGCAAACCTATTGGGTGCCGATTCACTACAGCTTTAAAGGCGGTAGGGTTGTAAGTGCCCAGAAATACAGATGCCGGCAGTGAATTCCGCAACTTGGCTTGGCTGATGTGAAGAATATGCCCAAGTGAGATACACGGTAAGCGGATCAGTTAGTTACTGAAGTACTAGATATTATGTCATGCATCTGTTCGAGAAAAATGGATACTTAGCACATCCATCTAATATTATTCATGGTTACCTTTTATGAAATTCAAATATGCAGCTTCAGAAAAGCTTGGGCGGACCTTGATAAAAGCCAGCATTGATAATGATGTCGATTCTCATGTAGGTACATCGCACTAAACTAATTTAAATCATACTATATCTCTTTCTTACTAACATCATTGAAAAAGGACAGAAAATATTAAGAACTGTCATTTGTCAGTCAACATTTGTAAACAACAGAATCAGTACAATTACAGAAAAGCTTATTTTTAAACTAAACTTTTAACTTCGATAATTGTTTCTTTACGTTTATTATTTTGGTTTTTGTTTAGGGATTCATGAATTATTCACGAGTTATTGAATCTGAAGACTCCACAATAAGTTTTTTTATTAGAAAATCATCATCATCCTCCGAGCCTTTTCCCAATTATATTGGGGTCGGCTTCCAGTCTAGCCAGATGCGGCTGAACATCAGTATTTTACACGGAGCGACTGCCATCAGACCCCCGCAACCCAGTTACTGGGTAATACTGACATTCGGAGGTTAGACCAGTTGTCAGACTTTCAGGCTTCTGACTACCCGTAACGACTGCCATAGATATTCGTATGACAACCGGGACCGACAGCTTAACGTGCTCTCCGAGGCACGGAGGGGTCTCGATGTGTAACGAAACGGTCACCCATCCACAGACTGACCGCGGCAAGTGTAGCTTAACCTTGCAGATCGTACAATCCGCGCAGTCGTTGGTTCGCTACGAGCCCACGCCTTTTTTTTATTAGAAAATATCATATCATATTAAATCTCTATTTTAAAATTCTGATTTTAATTGATTCTAGTCTCCCTGAAGTTTGAAGCCTCCTATCAATTGAGACTTTATAAAGAATAAAGAATAAGAATTTTTTTATTTCACATAAATGGTGTACAGTAAACACTTAAAAATAATAGTTATACAATTTCTCGGTATGAAGTGTTTGTTTGAACTCTGGTACCCAATGTAAGATTTAACTTGTGTTATGGGTACCAGCGCTCTCATTAATTAAATCCACAGGGGGTTACATTAATTGCATCAGGAGGTGGTTACAAGAAAGTGCAGTTGAGTAAATGCTGCAATAAGGACTTAATTTTTTTTTTTGGAAATCCGGGATCTCTATTTCAAAATTCTGATTCTGATGACTTGGGTACTTGATTCTGATCTCCCCAAAGTTTGAAACCTCCTGAAATTTGAGACTTTATAGGTTAACCTGCTACCAAATTGTGTAACTCAGTCGCGATCGCAATCATGTTGATTTCAATGTTTGTTGCTCCGTATGTTACGACTATGACTATCCGTCTTATCGGCAACTATGCACCACGTAGAAGATAGATAGATAGAATATACTTTATTGTACACCATGAAAAAAGTATTAAACAGGAACAACGTATAAATAAGTCGAAATGGAATCGAAAAAAAAAATCGTTAATCGAATGAAAATGAAAAATCGTTGTCAAAATGAAAGCAGGGCCTTACTCCCGACCACAGAAATAGATGGAATAGAATGGTTGTAATCTTATGATTACAACCATTTTACCTTCGATTCATGCGTGGCAACTTTCGAACAAACTACGCCTTACATTTTGACGTCATGATTTTTTTAAAATTAACTTTAATCAAATGAACTTTACAGATTTTGTTTCTGCAGTTAGGAACAGCACAATAAGGCATTTTTGCGGGTTTTTGTTATAGTATTTACAGAAACAAGTCATAAGGTTACTGAGAAAGGCTTTAAAATGCCCTGCACTATGGTACAGAGTATTGGCACGCGCGCCCTACCCACTTTTCCATTCCATCTATTTCTGTGCTCCCGACTGATTCGAGCTCTGAACCAAATCGAGCTAATGTCAATTCCTAGAATAATGCAGTACAATTTGACACTAACTCGAATTAAAATTCGATTGATACAGCACTCAATCCAGTCGGGAGTAAGGCTATCCAGATATCATTGCGAGTGCGCAACACACTCCACTGGTTATATTATCTTTTCCAAAAAAGGTGCTCCAAATAATGCCAACATAATGTCTCTTTTAAACCGATTGAATAAAAAAATAAAAAATAATAGCAGGTTCGTTGGAGCACGGCTGGACCCGAGGTCGGCTTTACGAGCGAACACTCACGTTTTATTGCAAAACGCGCATAATCTGTCTCCTTGCCCTCTGTCGGATTCACTCGGATTTATTTAATGAAATTATAACATAACGCCTTCAAGCGTCAGTATAATTAAGAAGATAAATACGTACGATATTTTATTTTTAATTGATTATCTTTATTATTACTCTGAGAAATTGGGTGTAAGTTTATTATTAGTATACATATAAGTAGTACACAAGGTGGACCGACGACCTGGTGAAGGTCGCGAGAATCCGCTGGATGCGGAAAGCGCAGGACCGGTAGTTGAGGCGATGCTTGGGGGAGATCTATGTCCAGCAGTGGACGTCTTTGGGCTGAAATGATGATAAATAGGTAGAGTATAATTTATTATTTGCACACCATAAAAATAAAACTGAAGTTTGACGACGTCTGTAGTCTAGTGGTTCGAGTGTAGGACTGTTGATCACGAGGTCGTGGGTTCGATTCCCACAGAACACAAATATTTGTGTGATGAACATAAGTGTTTGTGTTGGTCTGGGTGTTTCTTATGTATTATAAGTATGCATTTACAAAAGAAAAGTATATAAGTATTTTCATCAATTGTCTAGTACCCATATTACAAGCTCTGCTTAGTTTGGGACTAGATGGTGCTGTGTAAAAATGTCCCAAAATATTTATTTATTTATTATTATTTATTTATAAGAAACATGAGCACAGTACTAGCAATTGGCGGTCTAGCAATTTCTTACAGACAACCATTGGATGTTTGGCTTTCTTTGGTTTCCCCCTTAATTGGGGGAAGCCTATGTCCAGCAGTGGACGCCTTTCGGCTGAAATGATTATGATGATGATAAACCATTGGATGGTCTTTAAATGTACAAGAAAATATAACAGGCATTTGACGGTGTACTATAGATGATATTTGCTGCATTTAAAATGAGCTTCGTTTAAATAAAAATGCTTAAACGCTTCGTAAAAACTAAACCTACACAATATTTACAAAAAGCTCAAGTTGAATTTTTGCACATGTAAATTCCAGATAAAATGATTAAAATTTTGTATTAAATAAAGCTGCGTGATATCCAACTGGTATTTTAATTCAAATCATTTATGAAAACCATTGCTTATTTTAAAACAATGGTCAAGCGTTGCAGATTAATTAACTGGTAAATAGAAACATTTTGTATTAAATATTATTAAAGTTACAATTATGTATGCCAAGAAATCGATTAAATTTGTCATGCCAATTATTATGGATCAATATAATAATTATGTAGTATATAAATTTTGTGATGAGTTGATAAAGACGTGTTAGCTAACATTGCTTGTGGTAACAACTGCGCTAATAATTAATAAAGATTCAGGACTCTAGTTTCCAACAAAGACGATCGGTTTAATAGGAATCGGGTAGAATGAGAGGTCGGAAGACATACTGTAGTGTGCGCTATTGAACAATACACTTTTATACTACACGCTTATACAGCTCTCATCTTTCATTCATTAAATATTATCGAACCTTTGCTAATATTCTATTTTATAAAAATAAAAATAAAACAAGCTGTTGTTCTCCTTTTAAATTTCAAAGTAGATACCAGAAGAATAGACTGCCAGTACAGAGTTGTAGAAGCACAAGGAGTTTTTATACCAGCCCACGACAGCACACGGCGTATGATATGTATGAGATGGTTTTGTAAACGTGTGAATGAAGCTAAGTCACACCGCATAATGGTCCGACCGAAGTCACCCGCTGCCACGCTACGAGGCTACGACGGAAGAATTTGCGAACAAAAGACATAAACGCGCGATCTGTTCGTGTGCTGAGTTGAGCTGGGTTTGATATGCGACGGGTGTAAATGCTACAAGCTTCTAGTTTTATTCAGAGAGTGCCTGTGACACCTTTCCGATTTGCGTTCCGCATCCGCAATTTTTTTTTGTAGCTAGTGTGGAAGCACTGAACTTTGTTTAGTAGCTAGTTTTAAACAAAACACTTTTTGTTCTTCACTTTGCATGTTTCTGACATAACATACACGAGAAACTAACCTACCTATGTATCATAAAAAAGAAAAGTGTTACTGGTTATGGCTACCTTTGATAAAAACGGAACATGAAGTGGAAAGTCTCATCTCTCATGTGTTGAAATTTCACCAATACCATACCAATTTCGTACCTTTTGCAATGGAACACAGCAATGCATGCATTATACCTATGCTACGGTACCCCTTTTGGTGGCAGATATAGGTACTGTAATCACTATGTAGGCAATTATATTTAAAAGTATAGATATCATCATCAACTCAGTCTATCGCAGTCCACTGCTGGACATAGGCCTCTCCCAAGTTGCGCCACAACACTCGGTCCTCTGCCTTCCGCATCTGCATGTAAATGCTTATTCGAAACAAAAACTTTTGACTTTGACTTTGAAGCAATACAACATTAATCAACATTAATTTTAGTGTATACTAAACCTGAAAACGAGTCATTGTAAAAATTGACATTTTATTTTATTATAAATAGCTTTTACTATGGGACCAACCCTAAAATCAGCAAAAAAACAGCTGTTCCAGAACATCCATACATTTTGTCATTTTGTCGATATTCCCTATATTTAGTTCCCTACATTTGTGTTCACATAAATCGACAAAATGTTGCGAACTCCTATTTTTTTTGCGATTTCAGTGTTGTTCCCATAGTAAAAGTTATTCATACTGATAAGTACAATGATATTTTTGTATAATAACTATCGTGAGTTAAATTCATAATTATTAATATAAACGGTTTCACTCACGTTATTTCATCGGGTGTGCCCGACCAGTTTCGAGCTCGAACGGAGCCCTTAATCATGAGCTGCTTACGCGGCGGCGTCGCTCACCAAACGAGCGAGCTCGAAACTGGTCGGGCACACCCGATGAAATAACGTGAGTGAAACCGTTTATATTAATAATTAAGTACAATGATCTCTTAAGAGGTTTTCAGTTATTTCAATAACACGTTGTATGTGAACACAAATCTAGAGAACAGCTGTTTTTTTTCGCGATTTCAGGTTTGTCTAAACGTATTGGTATAAATATACTAAACCGTAAAAATAATTTTGTGTATCAAAAATCAATCTTAGAAAAAAAAAGACAATATGAAAGATTACACCAAAAACCTACATTTTAATTAACCTTCCAGTTTCTAACATCTAATCGAAATCCATTGATTACCCGGTTGTTCCCCGTAATGACCGGTGGGTAGTTCCCCTAATGAGCCACGTATACCCACCCTATCCTCCCTCCGAGGGGGTGTGTCATTAATACGGGAGGGAGGGAGGACCCACTGATTTGTTTTTATTTGATTTTTATTCCAGTATTGTTCGAGTTACGATCGAAGATTGATAGATATTGGTTGTATGTATTGTTTTTGTTGTTCATTTTTAACGGGTTTCTGTTTTTTTAGGCTCTATTGTTTTTATAAATGGCTGAATGTATGTGAATGGTTGTTATGTATGTTTTTTTTTGTTATTATTAAAAGCATTTACATACAACTACCTCGTTGGTCTAGTGGTTGTAAGCGCGACTGCTGAGCGTCTCCTGGGTTCAATTCCCGGGTCGGGCAAAGTGTTATTGGGTTTTTTCATTAAGAAATTCTCAGTAGCAGCCCGGAGTCTGGATTTGTGCCCGGTTAATGGCAATAGGCTCGCCCCCTATTACATGGGACTATAACATAACTGGCGAAATGTGGGTGTACTATTACACCTCTGCCTACCCGTTCGGGGAAATACAGGCGTGATGTTATGTGTTATGTTATTTACATACATTTATTTTTACATTGATTAGAAGACAATTAGGCTGAACCAAATATGATAGGAGAGGTAAAAGCTTACATACTCCGTTGGCTTGGTCTCGTGGGGAGAATGTGAGAAGATGCAGATGCGAAGAGAGCCTATATAAGTCGACCAAAAGGGCGACGCCCGGACGGTCGTCCTAGATATCGCTGGAGCGATGTGGTGGAAGGCGATCTTCTGGAGATCAGAGCCAGTGATTGGTGAAATACTGCCAAAGATCGCGGCAAGTGGCGTTCTCTCATTTCGGAGGCCAAGACACATTTTGGGTCGCTGCGCCAGCGGAGTAAGTAAGTAAGTAAAAAGACAATTAACAATATAATTAAATGGCATGCAATATTACTATATTAATGGAGGTGGTGGTGGTTATTACTATATTATGTTTTTATTTTATTTTTTATAGAAGGCTGTTTGTGCTATATAACAGGTTGACTTTCAGGCTTCTGACTACCAGTAACGACTACCAGCAGCGACAGGACCAGGACCGACAGCGTAACATGCTCTCCGAGGCACGGTGGGGTCTCGATGTGTAAAAAAACGGTCGCCCATCCACAAACTGACCGTGGCAAGCGCACCAAAGCAACTCAACATCTATCTCCAAGATTTTAAAAAGACTTCTCTAAATTGCCACTTATTCATAAACAAAATCAAAATGGTATTTATTCAACGTAGGCTAAACCCAATTAGCGCTTTTTGTACGTCAACAGCCCCTAAACTATACCCTTCACCGTTTCCTAGTGATTATGCTAGGGCTAGGAAGAAACCGAGTCTTCTCGTCGCCTATACCACAAAGTTTGAAGACAAAGGTCTTCAACCAGTGCGTCTTGCCTGTCATGACTTACGGTGCCGAGGCGTGGACACTGACAGTTGGGCTAGTCCACAAATTCAAAGTCGCTCAGCGAGCTATGGAGCGAGCTATGCTTGGAGTTTCTTTGAAGGATAAAATCCGTAACGAGATATCTGGAGAAGAACCGGAGTGACCGACATAGCTTGTAGGATTAGTAAGCTGAAGTGGCAGTGGGCTGGCCATGTCTGTCGAAGGACCGATGGCCGCTGGAGCAGACGAGTCCTTGAATGGAGACCGCGAATCGGAAAACGCAGTGTAGGACGCCCCCCGGCCAGGTGGACCGACGACCTAATGAATGTAGCTGGGGGGGACTGGATGCGGAAGGCAGAGGATCGAGTGTTGTGGCGCAATTTGGGAGAGACCTATGTCCAGAAGTGGACTGCGATAAGCTGAGTTGATTGAGTTGATAGGAATAAGAAGCGGCGCAATAAACTCCGCAGCAATACTTTCTGTCTGTAGAATTATAAATGAGTCTATACAACATGTTGAAATAACTGAAAACCTCTTAAGGGGTCATTGTACTCATCAGTATGAACAACTTTTACTATGGGACCAACCCTGAAATCGCGAAAAAAAAACAGGTATCCCCTACATTTTAATTCAGATGAATCGACATGTACTGATGAGTACAATGATCCCTTAAAAGGTTTTCATTTATTTTAATAACACGTTGTATAATTCAATTAAAACTTAAATGTGCTACATGACAATGTGAGCTATTAAATTCATTACCAATAAAAAAAATGTTTGATATAATGAGCAATTGCAAAATTATAACACTTCCATTAAAAAAAAAACGTATAGGGCGTGCCTGCTTACATGTGCACTCATCATAAAAAATAGAAACAAAAAAACATTCATGTCCCCAAAAAGAACAAAAATAATATTGTATACGCGTCTATTTATAAAGTGACGTCACAGGAACAATTGCGTCTTCCCCTACTCGGGGGTGTAAATAAGACGTTTGTGGTGTCGATACATTGACTTGTCATGCCCTCAGGGGTGAAGTCATTCCCATGCTTCCTGCGTACTTTGATAGGGTCTTGAGGTGATATTTTCTTTAAAGATGTTTTTAAAAGTGTTAACACATGTATTTTTTGCTGGAATTAATTTTGATGTCTTCATAATGGGTTGGTGATTTGAATTTTGGTATAAATATGGGTTTTCTTAGTAAAATTTATTCCTTACAACAAACTACCAATTACCATGATAAAACGACTTGAGATTTCTTCAAGGAAGATTGAATGAATGGGTTCACTTCCCGCGCTGTGTAGGTACCACTTTTTTGAAAATCTATGTTGTTTTTCATTTCCCTAAAATCGACGTCGTGGTTCCTTAGAACAAAATTATCTAGCTCTAATAGTTTACGATTTCTCCCCACTGACCCATTTCAATGAATCATCCTGTATATAATGTACTGAAGCGTTTAAAGTCTTTAATAGTTTTTCTACTTACTGATAAGAAATGGAATAATCAAGTAATAATAAAAATGGTAATAATCAAGCAAGTATCCGTTAACTTTAGGGCATTGACAGAGTTTTTTCATCTTATTAAACGTGTGTTTTTGTAAAAGTTAATGTAGGTCTATGCTTGGTGCTTATAGGCTTTTTTATTTAGCTCTTAAAATACTTTTAATATGGTGGATATTCGGCAAAATAATAGTACATACAAGTGAGCTAAGTTGACTATTATACTCGAGGCTGGATTGCAGCCCGAGCCGAAGGCGAGGGCGTAATGGAGCCGAGAGTATAATAGTCAATGCTCACGCGTGTCATACGACGTTTTTCAACACACTTGTGAGGAAAAATACGTAAATTACACATTTTAGACAAATATTGAATTTGTGAAAAATGATAAAAATGGCGCGCGGGCCGCGCGGTGACATACAGCTATGCGCGCGCAGGTGGTCGAAGGAAACCGCCATACAGCCTAATATAAAAATATTATAAATTGTTTTTTTTATTTATAACACAAATTAATATTTATATGTTGACAAAAATTTATAATTTGATGAAATGAAATGTTTATATAGCATATTTTAATTAATACAGTTGATTTATTCCCAAATTTTTTTAATTTAGTTCAGGCATAAAAACTCTTTGCTGCGATTTAAAAATAAACTGTAAAGTAAAAAGCACTAGTGCAATAATATAATGAGAAAAGCACGCGTGCGTTATAAGCCACATTATGAACCTAAAAGCGATGCAATAAGAGCCACTTTACGAGCAAGTGTGTTGAAAAAATCTTTATCTACACTCGTATCGTAAAATTCGAATTATGAACTCGAAAGTAATGTCATAATGACATACTTTACGCACATGCACCTGTAATGAATTTAAAAAGTTTCATTACGATACAGTTTGCTGAACAAAACAATGCGGTAATTTAATTTTTTTTCCATAACCGCACACTTCAGCCCAACTAAGGAGTTTTTAATGCCACTTCGACCCAACCAAGGAGTTTTCAAACCTTTTTTTAGCAGTCGTACAGTTTGGCACCAATGAGTACACAAAATTCAGGGTGGCACCACTAGTCATACATTTTAGTTTACAGGCATATTTTTTGTATGATAAAACAGAGATTGACGGAATCCTGACAAGGATAGAAAATTTGATCCGATTATAATGTTTTCGCCAGACTATATTTATTATCTGTGTTGACGCACATGCGCGGCGTGTGCGCGGCCGCGCGCCATGGCCTACTGGATTTGGCTTTGGATTGGATTTGTTACCAAGATTTTGACTTTGGTATTTTATTTAAAATTGTATGAGTTTAGATAAACTAGTGTATGAAACTGACATAACTAGGTATTAAAACACTCGTGTGATACTATTAAAAACCTCGCCTACGGCTCGGTTTTTAAACTCACACTCGTGTTTTAATAACCCCTGTTATGCAACAGTTTCATAAACTACTATTAAGGCAGAACAAGAAACTGCGTTCGATTATTAAAAAAAAAGTTAATTCTGATGATTTAATTAATGATGTGGGTGTAGTATACACCTCTCCCTACCCCTTCGGGGAAATACTGGCGTGATGTTATGTTATGTTAATTAATGAACTATATTTTTATAACGTCGTTTAAAATTCTTTCAGCCACGTCGAGGACATAGCCGATGAAGGAGACTTTAGTAGTGAAAACAAATTAATATTTCTTAAGAGAGAATAAAAACCAGTGCCTTATTCACACTTTCATCTACAGGGAGTCTCTCTCTAGGGCAGGGGCGCCCCTCTCGTGTGTAAATAAAGAATTGACTTGTATTAGCGTTGTCATCCCCAACCTAAGAGGGTGAAACCCACAGAAATAGATAGAATGGTTGTAATCACAATTTTACTTCCGATTCATCCGTGGCAACTTTCGAACAAACTACGCCTCCCATATTGACGTCATTTATCTTTAAAAATTAACTTTAATCTAAATGTACTTTACAGCTTTTGTTTCTGCAGTTAGAAACAGCACAATATAATAATATTTATATATAATATTTTTGCGGGTTTTTGTTACAGTATTTATAGAAACAAGTCATAAGGCGTACTGAGAAAGGCATTGAAACGAGCTAAAGGCCCACCTGATGTTAAGCGGTTACCTTTGCCCATAACAACTCCAATACCACCTAGGCTGTTGCCTAAATGGCATCGCAAGTCGGTTCGCCAAACTGATACATGAAGATGGAAATCAATCAATCAATCAATCTATCTATTTCTGTGGTGAAACCATTGCCTTTTTCCTGCTTGCATGGTTAGATTAAATGTTAAGCTTGCTTTATTGACGTTACGTAATCATGTAGTTCTGACGACAATACAATAATATTACGTTATGAACTTTAAAAGATTTTGTTATTCGGAAATAATTTATTCAGTATTTTTTTATTGGGTGGTGAAACGAGCTTAAGGCCCACCTGATGTTGCAGCTATCTTTGCCCGTAAACATAAACATAACATAACATCACGCCTGTATTTCCCCGAAGGGGAAGGCAGAGGTACACCTCTGCAGAGGGAAATACAGGTGTACTATCATAGTACACCCACATTTCGCCAGTTATGTTATCATCATCATCATCATCATTTCAGCCGAAAGACGTCCACTGCTGGACATAGGCCTCCCCCAAGCATCGCCACAACGACCGGTCCTGTGCCTTCCGCATCCAGCGGATTCCCGCGACCTTCACCAGGTCGTCGGTCCACCTTGTGGGGGGCCTACCCACGCTGCGCCTTCCAGTACGCGGTAGCCACTCCAGAACTTTACTGCCCCATCGGCCATCCGTTCTGCGAGCAATGTGCCCCGCCCACTGCCACTTAAGTTTGGCAATTCTTCGGGCTATGTCGGTTACTTTCGTTCTCCTGCGAATCTCCTCAGTTATGTTATAGTCCCATGTAATAGGGGCGAGCCTATTGCCTTTGCCCATAACAACTACAATACCACCTAGGCTGTTGCCTAAATAGTAGGTATTACAAGTCGCGTTCGCTATACTCAGACATGAAGATGGAAAGTCTTATAAGATTGTAATTTCACCGACACCCAGCATGGCAATCATTACTGTTCAGCGGTAGAAATAGAAAATCCCTACATTTGTGTTCGCATAAATCGATAAAAAAATAAAAAAAAACTGTTTTTTTTTTCTCTATAAATCGTGTGCTGTATTGTAAACAGGAAATTATCGATTTTCATATGATTTCCTCTCAATTACAAGTTTCATTTAATCACATTTCGCCAGTTATGTTATAGTCCCATGTAATAGGGGGTGAGCCTATTGCCCGGCACTAACCCGGCACAAATCCAGACTCCGGGTTGCTACTGAGAATTTCCTAATGAAAAAACCCAATAACACTTTGCCCGACCCGGGAATCGAACCCAGGACCCCACGCTCAGCAGTCGCGCTTGCAACCACTAGTAGACCAACGAGGCAAGTTTAATTAAATATGTAGGTTATTCCATATACAAAGTAGTTTTTTATTATACAAACATAAACATTTGATTAATCACCACTTACTAATGATGTTGACTGCACATAGGTATCAAACCTTTCTGATCTATCCAATAGCATATTTTCAAGTGAATGTATCGTCCCCCTAACAAGCAAGTTTGGACTTATATAAGTAAACTAGAAATATCAAAAGTTGTACCTTTTCTATTCCAGAAGATTTTACCGCTGTAAGAAATAATCTGTTCAAAAGAAATACATTGTTTCCAAAAAAAATATATTTCTTGATACAAACAGATTTGTAAAACAACCTGGTAAACAATTCTGTGAACACAAACCACGGAGTTTCAGAGCTGTATTTCAGCGTATCGCGCCATCTCTTTCCTTTTAGCACACAAATTGATATCGAAGTGTTCGTATGACAGAGACGGATATAAATTTCGCAAGATCGTGTGGAATTGCCAGCTAAGCGTTATCTAATAGGGTTGGCGATAAGGATCCGGATTCTTTTGTTTTATATTAATTGAATTGTTCATCTCATTAAAGGACGTTCTTTAATGAAACGGTAAGTCTTATGTGTTAATGTACAGCATAATATTATTATCATAGGTATATCATAGTTAATTAAATTAACAGGTAATTACACCATTTTTAATCGAAGAAATGTAATGCAGCACCTCGTACAGATAATTCAAATCGAAGGGTCGGCAAGCACAAATTAATGAATTAACGTAAGTACTCTATTTTTTCTTACATGTCTTATTTAGTAAACAATCTTGGCATGTCTTTTTAATGTAATTCGTCATTAGTAATTATTAAAAGACTAGGTTTATTAACAATAATAAACAATTTTTTTCCTTATTACGTGTGCAGAACTAGTAATTATATTTTATCAGTAGTTATTTCAAAAATCAACATTAAAAAAACATGCAAAGATTGTTTACTAAATAAGACAACTGAGAAAAAACAGAGTGTAGATGACAACTCCGTTTTAAACATGTTTAAATTAAGTATACGGTTGTCCGTATGTGAAGCTCCGCATTTCATTAGGCACAATAATTACATTAAGGCAATTTAATACGAAGCAAATCTTGTTTGCCTGTGAGAAAATTATTCATGCACGATAATTCACCGCCGGGAGCAACCCTGTAGAGGTTTCATGTCTATCTTTTACCGCTAAGCCTACGGCGGTAAAGTCAGCTCGTGTTTGATAGCGACGAGCGCCGAAAGAGATGGAGAGTTGCGACTCACAGGGGAGCAACAAGGACACCCGACACTCCTTAAATTTTATATTCTATCCGCATTTTGTCGCCTAAGCGTTCCATTTAGTGTTCCATATTTAAACCTCGCGCCATTCTTTTTTCTTCGCAACCGCGCAGAGAATGTAAGTAGATTTTCTATTTTTTTTACTTTTGGGGTGTACCCAGCCAGCGCCGGATGTGTGTGGAATACTGATGTGTGCGTGCAACCGCCGACGCCCTGTTAGGGAATGAAATTGGCATATAAATGTAAATTTTATGCTATGAATTTTAAAATGAAGTCGATACTTCCGCGCTTACGGCGGAGCGAGTGAGCCGTTTTCGCAAGTTTACGTCAGGCAGGGATGAAATTAGATTAGAATATGCCACTTTCGGTAAAGAATGGGCTTTTAACGTCTGCCACGAAACCCCTACCTTATGTAAGGCCATGATTACTTTTGCCGTCTCTCCAAAACCCGCAAAGCTGTATTTAATAGTTAAATACTTTTTCTTAATTACATAAGCTTTTGTAATGTATAGAGCTGGAGTTTTTTTTTTTTTTTTTTTTGCATATTATGATTACGCTAATAAAGCACTAAAAATATGTGCACAAAAATTCGCATGCCTACTAAAGGTGGATTTGTCGGACACCTAATGTGTAAAAACATGTATATTTAACATCTTCTGTACCATATCCTTGCGAATAAATATCTTTATCTTTATCTAATATTGCTTTGCTAACACCTACTTCTAAGTATTCTCAAAATGCTGAAAGTTAAATCACATTTTAATTCTACATAATGAAACGAAGGCAGTCACGCCTAATCAATAATTCATACAAAAAATTATATTTAACTATACATACATGTACTGATACACGATTATTTCACATTGTTGTAAAAGGTACCATTAAAACCTATAAATCGAAGTCAATATTGCGATACTGCGATCAAGAACGCAACATGGGACGTTGAACGAACGAAAGAAAATAGAGAAATCAAAAAGAGAAAAAAATCCACTTTACAGACGCAAACAAGTCACTTTAACTTTATTGAGCTGTAATCGAATTGTGACGTCCCTAGGAGCGGCGACGCGGACGGGGTCGGAGCGGTGCGATCTGCAGCCATCCTTATCTGACCCGCTCATTTAAATCTATGCTATTCAATCGTGCCGTCTCGCTCGAGTCCCAGGGGTGCCGCCGAGATTGCAATCTTTTGATTTATACCAACTATTAGGAGTGGTGCGGGATAGTCTGTCTCTCAGAGCGAGATGTGCCGCGATAAATGTTGGATACAATCGACGTTAGTACTGATTATAGAAATGGATTTACTTATATTTTGTTTAGGGAAAAATATTGTGTTCGGGAACTTTGCAAAGTAATAAAAACTTTATGAGCTTTATCTGCTCAATGTCGGTGTTGTATCATTGTTTTTTTTTCAAATAATCAGGCGTGAAGTATTAAATTTATTATGATTTAAAGTGTTTATGTCAGGGACGCCAGGGTCACTATTATCTGGTAATAAAATTTAAAATGGATAATTAAACAATAGTAATAAAAAAACGTCGAAAGGAAAATGAAAGACGTATTACCGAGAAGTATCTAATAAGAAACCCAAAAACATTACTTTTCTGTTCAGAGGTAAAAGCCCAAACAAAATGCCATCAATTCGTATACAGCCAAGGGTTGGCCACAAAACGGGGCCCATTCAAAACTGTATTATCTCAAGTCGAACATTATTTCTGATCCTAAAGCTTATATAAAAAGCGGCGAGCCGCGGTCCCCGGCGGCCGCTTAGCCTCGGAAGGTTTGGGGAAAATAAGGGAAATCGTCCCTCATTTATATTGAACGGGAACCTTCAGCTTTCTACCCTTATGTACTGCACCGTACGTCGTGTTTGTCCGGGTATTTTCCTCTGAAATGAGATCGGTTTCTCGGTTATGTGTTGGTTTATTTTGATGATGTGGTTATTTTTACGTTGATGGTAATTTAATTTAGAACCTCAATCAATATTAAGTTGATTTGGAAACAAAACTGTTCCTATTTATGTTTATGTTAATTTGGCGCAGAACAGATCGTTTGCCACAAGGGAGAAGAGGTTTATACCCGGCATTGTGTCGACATTGGATGATGACGATGATGATTGCTAATTTATTCATAGCAATGCAATCCAGTATTGTATACAACGTGTTATTGAATTAACTCAAAACCTGAAACTAGTTTGTTCAAAATCAAGACTAGTATCCATTACACTACTTTTTAACATTTTTACCAAAAAAATATTTTCATACCATGCTGAGTCTAAAAGTTTCATAGGACGACGCGGCGTTGAGCGCAAAGGCGAGCAAGACCCAGTAAAAAAGTATGATGGAAACTTTTGGGTAAAATTTGTTTCCTAAAACTATTAAAAATTAACCTAATTTTAAGAGGTTACTCACCTCCCGACACAGTAGTGTCGAGAGCGTCGCACGTTCGAGAATGAATCTAGCGCTACGAATTGATTAGAGTAACCATGATACCAAAAATTACAAATATCTTCTACAATAATAAATAAAAATAATAATTACTTTCCATATCAATTTATTATAATAAAACCTAGTTGGGCTGTCTGAGATTTTGAGTTATTCCAATAACACGTTGTATAGCATGACTAGATGATCGAGGGACATATTATTCAAGAATATGGAAGAACAACTCATTGGCAGTCCCATGTAATACCGACAGAAGTGAAAACTTAAGACTGTCACATTAGCATGTCGCATGTCGATGACGTATAGGGTGACGCGAACTCATAAGTATTGCCCCTACCAAAAATCTCTCAACGCGGCTAAAGAAGTTTTCAATTGAAAAAAAAAAAAAAAAACACTATAAATCACGAGTAGTTAGAGCCCGCACGCACTGCGGTTGCGGTTTTTTAAACTGTCAAAAAAAATGTAGCCAATAGGATTTCACAACTCGGCTGCGGGAAAAAAATTGCGACTGAGTTGGGAAACCCCATTGGCTACATTTACTGCCGCCAAAACTGCGGGCGGAAAAAAACCGCAGATGGCCTTCATCATCTCAGCCGAAAAACGTTCACTACTGGACAAAGGCCTCCCGAAAAGGGTTAACCTAATGCCATAATCGCCACGCTTGGCACGCGGGTTGGCGATCGCAGTTGGTTGTTTAAATACTCAGAGAACGCTGCTGCTCATCCTCTGGTGAATCCCTTAGTCGCCTTTTACGACACCCATGAGAAGAAAGAGGGTGGGGTGAGGAGGGCAGTGGCCTTACAGGAGTAAAAATGTTCACGCACGCTCTGGGGTCTACTTGTCTAGTACCAAACGCGGAGTGGATAGAAATAGCGGCCGCTGTCGTGCTAGCATCATTTCACCCACGGAAGAAAATATATTCTTTTCCTCTATGATTTAACCAAATGCAACTTTAATTTATTTAAGTGCGGAATAGTCTGCACGGTAATTAATTGATTAGAAAATATATAGAGATCGTTGGAAAAATCTTTTAAAATAAAGATGCCATTTTTTCTACATAGGTATTTGGAATGAGAATCAAGTACTGAACATGCTCCTTCAACAAGTTCCTTGTTCAATCAGTCACCCTCACCCTCTATAAAAGCAAATGGTACTACATCATTATTACATACCGAAGCTCAATATTCTGTCCAGTAGACTAGTGTCCAGATTTGCAAGAATGTCCTTCATAATATTCTCGATTCGCGTTAATTTGCAAGAAAACATACTACACCGTAACTGGAACCCGACAATTTCCGGCCTAACTTAGATCTAACAAATCAGTAGTCTAACCGTATATACTAAAACAGATTCGGTTTGTAATAAAATTAAGCTATTTCGCTATGGTAACAACGTGATCGTAAACAGCCACCCGCAATGGATTAAGACGTTAGCTGTGTAACCGCCGCCTTTCGTCCCGTGCTAAATATAATACAGTCACCAACACTGACGAATAAAAAAAGCGGACAGAATCTCGCTAAGAAACGAAGCACTTAGTTTTTTCCTGAACCCACTGTAATTTTGACAGAATTTTAACACACCAGATATATATTGTTATTTTATTTGTGACACTACGACAACAACTACCGTCACATGAGATTTGTTGCATAATCGCGGCTTTTTGTCTTACTATGGGTGTGCATGTGTGCGTGCCAGCCCGTACTTTTAAGCGAGCCGTCTTACTATGGATGCCTCACTTTTTGTTTAGCGAGATTCCGTCCGCCTTTTTTTATTCGTCCAAGACCGTCACCAACTAAAGCAACCATTTAAGACAGGAGTGAGTGTGAGTGAGAGAGTAGTCCGTTCGTATTACTACTAGCGACACCGTCAACTGAACAGCTAATATAGGTGCACTTATAGCACGCTACGCCGGCAAGTCGCACTACAAAGGATTCTACGCTGTTTAACCACCGTGGCTAACACTCATCGTCAAGTGTCGTCCAATTTTGTATACTTTTGATATACGCTTCCTGCCTAGTATATTTAGCTTGAGGAGCTGTTAACAGTGGGTGGGTTACGTTTACTTGGCTTTATATGGTGGTCCTTGAAACGAACAGTCACTTACGGCCAAAATTAATATCCAATCTATCCACGATATACCCTACTAGAGATAGAAATTTGACATATTCTGTATAGAGTTTATGTCAAATTCCTATCTCTAGTAGGGCAAATCATGGATAGATTGAATATTAATTTTGGCCGTAAGTGCGTTTTAGAAGAAACGTACAACGTACACTTCACTGGTTTCCGATAAATAGGTGCTGATTGGTAACATACACACACACCTGAGAGCTCTCCATACAGTTCTCGATCCCGCTAATGCGGGCCAGCGAGGTGGAACCAAGGTCTTAACCTTTTAAGAAGTCTCCGACAGTGGGACAATAATGAGTTGATTATGTGTGGTAACACGGCTGTTTTTAAAGTCAATACCTACTTACCCATGCTCCGAATTTAAATTCACACTAATAAGACAACGTCTAGGTAGCTTCTAGTAATTTATAAAGGATTAAACAGCCGTCTGGGGATCTTATACAGCTATAGGTGAAAGTTTTTACAACTTCGTCATTTGGTTGCCTAGCTCATATTGTCGTAAAAATGAGGATTTATGTCTAAGCTAGCCTAAGACCTTCATCATCTCAGCCCAAATTACTTTGACATGCTACAGTTTTCTTGAAGCAACTTATGATTTTCTTGTTAACGCTACATTTAGTTCTAAACGAATCTCTGCAATACTAGTTTGCTTGACCAGTAAATAAAGAAATAGGATTAACAACAAAGAAAAATCTTGTAGAATTTCCTTGAATTTCCAATGTTATGGTGATCGCTACGCAGTAGCCCGCGAAATTAAAAATGTCTTGTATTTTTTGAAAATTGTTTCTCTATTTTAACGTTTTATATTGATTGGAATATGTTTGGCGACAATAATCACAATATATGTACTGAATCTGACTCTTACGAAACTGCCTGCAGAAAAGGTCAGAGTAGCGCAAAGAGGATTGGAGAGAGCAATGCTCAGAATCACCTTACGTGACCGTAAGACGAACGAGTGGTTACGCTCCAAGACAAAAGTCAAAGACGTAGTATCCATGATAGTTAGGCGTATGTGGGTGGGACACATTGCTCGAATGGACAAGGAACGATGGATGCGGAGACTGCTACAGTGGTTACCACGACAGAACACTAGAACGCGGAGAAGGCCACCTAAAATAATGGGTGGATGACATCTAGCCGGATCCACAGGTCTGGATTGGGTAGCAAGGGCTCAAGACCACTAGGAGTGGAGGAATTTGGAGGCGACCTACTCCAAAAAAAGTGAAATTATAATTTAAGGCCATCATGATTATCATTGTGCCCTTAAGCTATATATCTGCTAGATAACATTAAATAACTATGAAATTGATTATTGAGCCGAAGATTCCTAGAATAAGAATAAAAATAATTTATTTCGCAAAAAATACGGGTCCAGACAGATGGATAAAGAGTCACAGTTAGTTTTCACATATTTTGCCGTAAGTGGCACGCAAAAAATTTATAAAAATAATAATTAAAATCAGATTAACATAACATAACCAGCCCATTACTGTCCCACTGCTTGGCACGGGCCTCTTTTAAAGGTTCAGGCCAGTGCATCACGCTGTCCTACAAGAGTTGTATGCAGTACTCTCAGGTGTGCAAGTTTCTTGACAATGTTTTCCGTTACTTTTAAAGCTATAATAATCAAATTTTGATCTCTACTAATACTCCTAAAATGAAGTAATTAGACAAAGCAAAACCTCGAAAATTATAAACTAAATAATCATTAATATACTTACAGCAACTCTGCTCTCCTTAAGGTCCAGCCTCATAGCGAGCGCCTCCCTCATGAACACATCAGGATAGTGCGACGCTAGGAACGCCCGTTCCAGCTCCTCCAGTTGCCAGGAGTTGAAGTTCGTCCGGGAGCGTCTCCGCTTGCCACTGTCGCCATCGTCATCGCAGACGCCACCTGCGCAAGAAGGGAGCCGATTAAAAGGTGGTTAAAACAAAATGGTGGAAAGGTTGACTCGAAAATGATTCTGCACAAGAAGGGAACTGATTACGAGGTGGTTAAAAGAAAATGGTGGAAAGATCGACTCGGAAATGGTTCTGCGCAAGAAAGGAGATGGTTAAAAGAAAATGGTGGAAAGATCGACTCGGAAATGGTTCTGCGCAAGAAAGGAGGTGGTTAAAAGAAAATGGTGGAAAGATAGACTCGGAAATGGTTCTGTGCAAGAAGGGAGCTGATTACGAGATGGTCAAAAAAAAATGGTGGAAAGATCGACTCGGAAATTGTTCTGCACAAGAACGGAGCTGATTACGAGGTGGTTAAAAGAAAATGGTGGAAAGATCTACTCGGAAATTGTTCTTGATGACTCGATAAAATCGTTCATCTTAATCATTTAGCGGTTTCTGTAAAACCTCTGATAATTTTTATCTATTTCGGAATCAGTAAATAATTAGGATTTTTTGTTATAAACACTATCTTATAACAGAGCCCGAGCCCGAATCGTGTTATCATTTAAGCGTATTGATTGTGACTCATGTGGTAAAAAGTGATGGTAGATTGACTTGTAGTAGGTATATGTCGTAGAATAATCGCACAAATCGAATCGGCGAAAAGCTTAGGACAATTGCAAAGAACCAGCCCCCCTAGCCAAGTTGACAGTCTACACAAACTACAATCGTCAACGCTAATAGAAAACAATCAAAATGTATGGGAATGACATATCTGAACGAATGATTTTTTCGTTGAGATATGTCATTCCCATACATTTTGATCGTTTTCTATTAGCGTTGACGATTGACGATTGTGTAGATTGTCAACTTGGCTAGGGGGGCAGATGATTGGAATCTAAGAAAGATTTTCGTAATCGTACGAGCTATTGCAAAAATCCCGCTTTGTTTACGACGATTGGAAACTTGAACGCCGATTGGCTAATCTAACGGCCAAAATTAATATCCAATTTATCTACGATTTACCCTACTAGACATAGAAATTTGACATATTTTCTATGAAGCTTATGTCAAATTCCTATCTCTAGTAGGGCAAATCGTGGATAGATTGGATATTAATTTTGGCCGTAAGAGTCGATTTATAATGTCTCTTTTCTGGTTGGTCAGAACATGGCTCTTCATAAAGGTCTATAGTACCTATAGACATGGAAAAGTCAAGAAGTGACAAGGAAATATAATAGAGTATTTTTAAAATAATATCCTAAAAAGGTAACAAGACAGGAAGTTGACATAGTTAACAAAGCACTAAAGCAATATCAGACAACAACAAAAGATTAAGGAATGTAGCGGTTTGCCAATCAGCGCATCCGTTAGTGCATAACGTTCATATCAGCCAATCAGCACTCATAACGTGAGTGGTTTTCGCGACTTACCTAAGATAAGCTGGATTTTTGCATTGGTCCTGAAAATAGCTCGGATGATTGCTAAATTTTATCTTAGATTCCAATTATCCGGTTCTTTGCAATCGTCCTAGGATTTTCGCAAAGATACGATTTTTCCGATTATCCTACGACATATATTTATTACCAATTTGAAACATTGTTAACTCCCACGGCTCTAATTTGTGGTTATAGACTAGGGAGGCTTATGTTGGGCTTATAAAGTTTTTGGGCTGGTACCTACGATGAAAATAAGGTCTTGTACGCGAATCATCATCCTCCGAGCCTTTTCCCAATTATATTAGGGTCGGCTTCCAGTCCAGCCAGATGCGGCTGAACATCAGTATTTTACACGGAGCGACTGCCATCAGACCCCCGCAACCCAGTTACTGGGTAATACTGACATTCGGAGGTTAGATCAGTTGTCAGACTTTCAGGCTTCTGACTACTCGTAACGACTGCCATAGATATTCGTTTGAAAACTGGGACCGACAGTTTAACGTGCTCTCCGAGGCACGGAGGGGTCTCGATGTGTAACGAAACGGTCACCCATCCACAGACTGACCGCGGCAAGTGCAGCTTGGCGGTCTTGTACGTGAATTTACAGCGGTAAATCAAAAGCGAATGATAAAGTAAATTCAAAATGTGTCGATCTGAACATCTAATTCTTCATAATCTTCATAATTTTTATTGACATATTACTTGTACATTTTACAGAATTCCCCATAAAAATATGTGACAGGATTGTGCCATTAATGTGATTACAATAAAATAAAAATGAAAAGGAAATTATGAAATGATATGATAAAATAAAGGTAATAAAAACAAAAACAAATTTGGGAAAAAAAGGTATTGTCTGTTTATGGTAAGGTGAAGGTGGAGGTGGATTGAATAAATGTGTCTGGACATCAAAGTTAATTCAAATAGTGTTATTTTTATAGTTTATCCCGTTAAGAATCAATTATAAATCAGTTTTAGGTTAACAATCGTATAGCCGAATTATAAAAAATAAAATAAAACTAGCCCGATCCAACCACCGCTCAGGGCTAACTAAACACCGCTGCTGGCTTGACGCATGCTTCGGAGAAAAGTAATTAAGATAGATAAAGACACCGCCTTCTCAGAATGAAGTGAAGATCCAGTCATCAATTAAACTAGTACAATGGTTCTCTAGATTTTATGTTTGTTCCTAGATTCACGTGAGAAAAGATAGCTGGAATTCTTGGACATTGAAGTCAAGTATTAATGTCTCTTTTAGGACAATACAAGAACACACTAACTCTTGTTTCGTCTAAAGGTAAAGAGATATACTGACGAATTACCTCGGATCGTATACGCATCTGCCTAAGACAACAGAACTATAAATATTGCTAAAGAAGGAAACGCTTAAGAGTATTAAATTGAATATATACGTCCGCCCCAAACTCTTGACGCCTTGCAATTAAATAGATATGCTATCATCTAAAACTCGCATGACAGTAGCACCGTCTACTGCGTAACTCGTACTAAGTCTCATCATCGTTAAAGCATAACGAGCAAACTTAAAACATTTCCAATCATCAGAAAGGCAAGATTGAAATGAACAAGACATAATCGTAAAAGGCTTCGTGGTCGGAACAAAGTCCATTCAGGCAATTCCTCTGCAGTTAAACAAAAGCCGCGACCAGGGGCTCATAAAAAAGAGATAATCTCCTACAAAGCGTCAGAGCAAGTTTTTGAAAATAGAATATAATTTCTAATTTTCTCCCGGTGATTTTAATTAAAAATGGTCCCGGGAGAACGGGACGGCTGCACGCCCGCCGCCTCGGGTTGGAAAGGGACAGCTATAAATTACTCGCTCGGTCCTCCGAGGGGCTAAATAAATTAGAAGTGATTAAGAGGAACGCGCTTCTGTTGTGCGTTGAATGTATCGTTGTTTTGTTACTATGATAATTTGGTAAAAGAGGTTTTTACCTTAATTAACTTGTAAGAATAATATTTTTGCATTTAAAAGCGAAACAACTCCAGACAATCAATCATATCCAATGTATTTAGGAAGTGTTGTAATTACAGTCTTTATAATTTTTTTGCAGCACACCTCGACAAGAACTGAATGTTTTCAATTAATTTAAAAATCACTTGCCGTTAGAATAATTTAGTTGTTTTTACTTGTCAGACTGCCGATAAGTTACGTTGTCGCCTTAAGAGAAAAGGCTGAATTACGCGCGTGGGAGCGAGACAAAAACATGTTCCTAATGAGAGGAGTGAAAGAGATGATGTCGGTTATTGTATTAAAACAAACGACCGCCTTGGGCCCGCAGACAACAGTTTTGGCGCGCTTTAATTTAGTCTGCTCAATGTTTTAATGTCACAAGGGAGGGGCACGGGGGGACTTACTAAGTATCTATTTGAGGGCTGTATAACGCGGTTTATAAATTCGTACAGTTAATAATTCTACGTCATTCTGTTGTTTCGTTATGACGACAAACGAATGATTTATTATGTTTGATTTTTCATTGTCAGCCATTTTATGCGCAGAATTAAGCGAATGTTGTTTAAGTATTGTGTTATTTATTAGGCAAAGACACACCTTGTTTCAGCCAAACAATAGGTATAGGTAATAAAATGGTTTTCGATTTCAAACTTCAGGACAGAGCAATAAAATAAATATATTTTGAAAAAAAAAAACTCATAACTACAAAATACCAAAATCAAATCTAATAAAGGTAAAATAAAATTACTACGACATAAATAAAAGCTCTTCTCTAAGACAATATTTTTATTTTATTCATAGAGAGACTATCGCCGCACGACATCGCAGACCGGAATTAAATGTTTCTATTCAATAAATGCGATGTTATTTGTGATGCCTTTTATATTTCTATTACGGAAACAGTAAAGGGGAATTGATACTCTATGGAAGGCAAACCTCCTTGTATTACAGATAATTTATGGCTTATATTTGCGGAGATTTTTATCTTTATCTATGTTACGGCTGATTGCTTCCACGGAGCTTTTACATTGATTGTAGTAATATTTGGGGACAATATTTTATAGGATATTGTTGATTAAGACTTTTGCAGGAAAACAATAAGATTGTTTGATCTGAATTTAGTTCTAGCACAGTGCAAACTACTATTGAATTCTTGGTTGGCTTTGGCAAAGCACCAAATACGATCAATATTATTTTGGTAGTACCTATTTGTTAGTAGCTAGTTTTTTTTTGAGACACACATGGCGCATGACTATCAATTACCTGTAGGTACTTGACTATTTTTTCCTCGCGGTAACCATGAGTAACAAATCATTTATTACTTTTTCGTCTATAAATCTATTTCTTGTTCTTATATATCCTTTCTTTTGTATGTCTCAGTTGTGTCAAATAAATGTTTATTCTTTATTTATTTATTTTCTTTCTTTCTATTTTTGTAACGAATAGTTCCAATGCTTTTTTTAAAATCTTTTTATCTTTCTATTTTTGTAACGAATAGTTCCAATGCTTTAAAAAAATCTTTTTACATTCCAATAATGCTTCGTAAAGAGCTACGCTTGTAATAATGTAATAATAATAACTTTAATAGTCGAGTAACTTTTATAACCATAACCATAGACAAAGTTATCGTTAAGAATTAATAAAAGTCGTAAAGTAAAACGAATTAAAACATAAAACTCCGACCAAGAAGTCGTTGGATGCAGGGGCAGGCGCGTAATAAAGATTGCGGCTCGCAATCAAAATATTGGATGCATTGCTCTATAATTTCATTATTCTGAGAATCAATCGCCGATCAGGGGCGGACTTGGGTGTAAAACTCGGTAAATTTCGCCAGTAATAAGGTTCCGTTGGAACGACATAATCACACGTCCACAAAAACAGTTGTCAGTTATCACACAAGCTGATAATTTACTTACTTATCACACTAGCCAACGAATCATTTTCTGGAAACAAATTAAAATAGTCGCAGGCCGCAGCCCGTTGCAGCCATTTTCTCGTTTTTCGCGAAAGGGTAATGTGAAATTGCGAACATTGTAAATTCGTAATTGGTTAATTGCGATCAAATAGCTGGTTTGTGGTTCCCGCCGCCTCAGTAACGCCAAATATGGATGAAGTTATTGCATTGTGGTAATAAATTTGAAGCTATTCTGATTTTAAGGTGTAATGATACAGATATTAATGATATAGGTATGTCTCGCTTATTTTCGTTTTAAAACAAATATAAGAGTGACGGAGGTAATTGTGGGTCCTGGTGGTAATGTATTTTTGTTACTAATTGTTACTGTGGTAAATTGACTTGCAGAATTAACTGCCTTGCGCGTAAAAGTCGGTCGATTAAAAACTGAACTACTGATAGCCAATAAATTAAAGAACTCTTGCAATCGATATTTTTATGATAAGCTCTATAACAATTTCGCTTATAAGTACTCCCTTTAAAATCTTTATAAAGTATAGCTATTGTATTATACTGTTGTGTTATTTCGTTAAAAACGCGGGATTGAAACGAGATGTCTTCATTGCTTCATTGCCAGTGGGGCACCCACCACTCGCTGTAATTTGGTTTCAATCCCGAGAAATTAATTTCCAAAATCACCGGCAATAATAAAGTTATAATTTTGAACGAAATAGGCAGTTATACGCGGTGTGGACAGATCGCAGGGGCGGACTTGAGAGTACAGCCGAGGTAACAAGGTGCATTATGAAGGATGCACCTATTCATATAATGATGCACTCGATAATGGCGCAAAACGGAGATAGTGTTATAAAGATATGGTCTGGTGAGTTCTTATAGGCAGTTTTATAGCTTACGTATAGGATGGCTAGAGCAGGTGTTTAAAAGTGTTTAAAAGTATAGGGAAATATTAAGTTTATTAAAATAATTGTAGGTCTAGAATGGGGGTCAAGAAATAAATTAATTAGCGAGGAGCTGGATAACCACTTTGCTTTCATCTCAATCCATTAAAGGACACACACTTGTATTGAAAATAGTGTGTTACACTTTAATGAATATTTAGAGCAGAATAAAAAATATCGCAAACGATCCACTGAATATTTTATCGTTATAAAAATATCCATTAATATTTTTTCTCTTCAGTACATCCCTGTCGTATTGGATGAAGACATTGCTTACGAAAAGTGGCTTCATTAGCGAAGCAGGGTTCCGCGAACCGACCGACTCGGAATGACTAATTGAATTTATGTATGTCACGAGTAAAGTGCGCTGTACGACTTTGAGAAAAACATCTAGTATAAGCAAAATCGATTCAAAAGTTTTTTTTTGTGGGGAAGCTGTCGGTATTTTTTTATTAAAACTAATATGAATTACATCGGTGGTAGGAAAAATAATGATCATATTGTTGTGAATCCTTAAGAACTTAATAACCCACATTAATAGTTGCGAAAAAGTCCCTTATTGGTAGAGTTAGTCATAGTCTTTCATAGTTCAATTCCCACGATGTAACCCTTTAAGTTAAATTCATTGAAATGCTTCGATGTAAATGAAAGTCTAGTACGTACGCACCACAATAAAAAATCTTGAATCAATCCATCGACTTAAGATGAACATGTCATAGACCAAACTTATAACTAATAGCACCAAACGAAAACTATATGTAGAGGACGTGGATATTGCATATATCCCAGAGTATATATTCCTAGGCCAAATAGAGACTATTTTTCCAGGTGAGACAGGAAAAAGAAGTTGCTCGACGCACCGAAAACGCCTGGAAAAGCTATTGGTTTATGAAGGAACTCATGAAGGGCGAGCTTCCAATTTTCCATAAACGCAAACTAATGGACATGTGCATTCTTCCCATCCTTACATACGGTGCCCAAACCTAGTCTTTGACAGTTCACCAGAGGTCCACGCTTGAGGTTTGCCAGCGAACAATGGAGCGCAGTATCCTGTGAGGCACTCACAGACCGAATCCGCAACACAATACTGCGCTCCAGAACACAGATTGCTGACATCACTCAAAAAGCTGCCAAGCTCAAGTGGGACTGGGCCGGACACATTTGCCGAATGTCGGTCAATTTTTGGGTTAAAATTTGTACCGAGTCGGTCCCAAAAAACGTGCAATGGCATCGCGGCAGACCCAGGCGAAGATGGTGGGACGAGCTGGACTCGTATAGAAAAGACAGGTTCACACTTGTACTTGACCGGAAATAGTGGAATAAGGAAAGGGAGGCCTTTGCCCTGCACTGGGACAATATAGGCTGAAAATAATAATAAATAAAATAATAATAAACCATAGATATCTACGGGAACGACTACTAGACATTTAGTAAAATCCAAAAAACATACAGAGCAGATTAGCAGATTTTGAATTTACGCATTCAATATTTTTTATGTTGGCTTAAGCTCTGGAGACGAGATATTAAAGAAAGACAAGTCTAATAAATAATGAAAAGAAATATTTTTAGTTCAATTTCATAATGAAAATGATTATAACATTTTTGTAAGTTGTAGAAAAGAGTAACTTGTTAGTTAGCGCGCACGTTTGACTTAACGGTCAGTCAGGGTGGAACTGGCGACTTTTGAAGAACATAATCTAAGTAGGTATGTATGTACCTACCTATTTGGCGCCGAGAAATTATGTCTATGTCATTAGTTCATCCCGATAATATTGTTATATCTAAAACTTTTATTGCCAATTAATAGGCTTCGATAAATCCAAAAAACATGCAATAACATGATCGTAAAACAAGCCATCAAGATAATATGGACTCGAAAACGTTTTGAATTGCATAATGATTTCAAATATAAACAGCTAACTATTAAATTGCGCAAAAAGTTTGGAATGTAAAATTTTCTCTTGCAAAATCTATTGTAATTTAATGTAGTAAGTTATGAAAAATTATTCGGAGAAGGAACCGGAGTGACCGACATAGCTTGTAGGATCAGTAAGCTGAAGTGGCAGTGGGCTGGCCATGTCTGTCGAAGGACCGATGACCGCTGGAGCAGACGAGTCCTTGAGTGGAGACCGTGAATCGGCAAACGCAGCGTAGGGCGCCCCCCCGCCAGGTGGACCGACGACCTGAAAAACGTGGCTGGCGGGGACTGGATGCGGAAGGCAGAGGACCGAGTGTTGTGGCGCAACTTGGGAGAGGCCTATGTCCAGCAGTGGACTGCGATAGGCTGAGTTGATGATGATGAGTGAGTTATGAAAAATAGCTTTAGATAAAATAAAAAAAGAGTGTCAGTACATAAAACAGCTGAATAAAAAAATTATTCAGGGGCACGTTCTCTTCGAGTACCATAGCGAACGTTAACGCTTTTTAATTTCAATGACATTTGTTGAATCATCGGTTTAACATTTTGCTTACAACACAATTAACATACAGTGAAGCGCGCATATCGATTGTGATAAACCAGTATAAGAAGAGCCTTTCTTGTATGACACTTACATACTAAGCCAGTTCCGATTAAACTGGTTTATTTATCATTGATATACGGTTGACCATACTAGCCTTGCCCTTAGCTAATTGTCTCGTCTCCGCATTTTCCTACCACTTATAATGAGACATAATGACGGATTATTAAAGACGTCTTTTCAAATTATAAGCAATATACATTATACATATCATTTGGTAACATTAACGCGCATTAAGAATATAAAAGACTTTATCTACACTCGTATCGTAAAATTCGAATTATGAACTCGAAAGTAATGTCATAATGACATACTTTACGCACACGCACCTGTAATGAATTTAAAAAGTTTTATTACGATACAGTTTGCTGAACAAAACAATGCGGTAATTTAATTTTTTTTCCATAACCGCACACTTCAGCCCAACTAAGGAGTTTTTAATGCCACTTCGACCTAACCAAGGAGTTTTCAAACCTTTTTTTTAGCAGTCGTACAGTTTGGCACCAATGAGTACACAAAATTCAGGGTGGCGCCACTTGTCATACATTGAAAAATTTTATCGTTTAAAATCGCGTTTTTGGCAGAACTTTTGATTGTCATATTGCTTTTAATTATATTTAAGTGTTTACAGGCATATTTTTTGTATGATAAAACAGAGATTGACGGAATCCTGACAAGGATAGAAAATTAGTTCCGATTATAATATTTTCGCCAGACTATATTTTATTATCTGTGTAGGCGCGCACCAGCGCGCGTGCGCGGCCGCGCGCCACGGCCGCGGCCTACTGGATTTGGTCATCGTTACTTGTAAATTTATTGTTATTGTTTACGTTATATGGTTTTGTATGTCGAAAGTTTTAATCTGGGCAAAAATATCTGACTACAGCAGTGATACTGAACTGAGGAGAATATGACCCCGCCTGAATTTCTGGATGCAGCAACGTAAATGACGAACAATCTTTTACCAGAGAAATCAAGAAAAACAACGACAATGTTACCAAGATTTTGACTTTGGTATTTTATTTAAAATTGTATGAGTGTAGATAAAATAGTGTATGAAACTGACATAATTAGGTATTAAAACACTCGTGTGATACTATTAAAAACCTCGCCTACGGCTCGGTTTTTAAACTCACACTCGTGTTTTAATAACCCCTATTATGCAACAGTTTCATAAACTACTATAACACAATGTGGTTGTATTGTTACTTAACAACAACACATAACATAACATCACGCTTGTATTTCCCCGAAGGGGTAGGCAGAGGTGTAATAGTACACCCACATTTCGCCAGTTATGTTATAGTCCCATGTAATAGGGGGCGAGCCTATTGCCATACTTAATTCCATTGTTACTTAATTCCTGTTGAAATTAAATTAATAATTGAACTAATTTGAAAAACAAGTGGCGGTTAAAAAGTGGCTCTTAGTTTTGGTTTTCTTCTTCTGTCGTATCGACATTACATGACATTTAATAAAAATCTCAGAATTTTGTAAGAAGGTTATTATTTAGTTAAATATTTTGAATAGATATAGGTACTTAATACTTAGAGCTTAATTATTTTCTACATGCTTTGCAGAAGATACTTTTGTCTTTCAGTAGCTTTACCTCAGGGCAGATAAGTACCAGTAGCTTACTTTTTACTTGCCTTCCACTCCCAGACTTACAAAGTAGTACCACAACAAAAACAAAGCCCGGTTACATCAGCATTACATAAACATATTTTTACATAAAACGGTGAATAGAGACTATTTTTCATGGCGTCTTCGACGTGTAATATTTCGTGGCGCATCTACCTGGATCACAGCGCCCGCGGCCACTTCGCGTTTCGAGATTGAAACATGATAAATTGATACTACTATACTTTATACACAGTCATTTCAACCGCTATTTTATGCCCGTGAAAATAAGGTGTAATAAAATGTTAATATTTTACCGAAACTATATTGATTGCTGACTTCGATGCATTGAAGTATTTTGGTCACAGATAAAGATGTGCCGGTTAAGTAAGTTCTCAAGTAGAATTATCGGTTTGCTGTCATCTGTTTGGCTATTAAGGCTTCCTTTATGATTGGTAATAATAATCAAATCTTTAAACCGTCTCTGAGTAGCAGATACAAGTTATTTTTGGGCATTGAGTTTTTTTTACTATTTTTTTACACATCACCGTCACCATCACCACCATCACCACCATTATCACCATTTTTGGTCATTATTTCACCTGAAAATATTCAACTTTAACTCACGATTTCTGTAAAGTAACAATTCTTTTCCTCTATTTCTTGATCCATACAAAATTGTTCACGGAAAATAACTTCATTACTCACGATGTACAGTAACTCATGTTGGCGGTGGTAATAAAGCATTTTGTCACACGTTTACCGCCGTAACTATTACCGATTTACGAAAACCAATTGGTGAACGTTCATAGTTTGCGGTCTACGTGCAAATTGATGGAACATTGTCGCGGGCTCTAGTGGTAATCAAATAAATACTTCACGTATTCAAATGTTTGTGACAAGTAACTTCATGTTAGAATAGCTAGTGTTTTGTTAAATAGTCTAATGTTGTAGTTTAACTGCGACATTGTCCTTCATCTTTATTGAAAATTTTAAACGCCGATTTACATTCCGTGTCCAACACGTCTTTTTATACAGTTATCAAAAAATTTATGAAAAAAAAAATCGCTTTGCTAAAGCTCCATTGTGATTTTTTTTTTATTTGATTTCAGAACCATTTATCAAAAGTTCCAAAATTCAATACAACTTTAAAAGCTTTTAATTACTATCCCGAGCTAACTTTCAAGTTTCACGATAACCATACAGTATTATCTTACAAGACTAATGTGTTTTGGGGGGATACTATAGTTACGTCAACAACGAAAGCCAGCAGCCAATTTATTGTACGCACAGCTTACAATACACCGCAATAATTATTAGGGGATTACTCCCTAGTGACTTCCCCGAGTCTCCTCGAAACATATCGATGCTAGTGATGGGCTCAATTAATTGGACTGCTCGAATTATCGATAAATCCTCAACCTATATAATCATTATCAAGTATTATCACAATTATGCCGGAGGAGGGTGAGAAGTAAGAAAATAATTATTCGACCGACATTTTACGCCTGGCCACAAAGAAGGTAGGTATCTAACTTGACAGGTGTTTTAAAACTGCCTTTAGTACATACATAATTATTATGCAAAAACGAGCTACAACACTTTTTTGTTGTAAAAAACTTCTTGCAAAATTAATCATCTTTTAATTAGCATATCGTTTATGTATAAGTATTTTAAAAACAATTTATATGGTGCAAAATACCGTGGTACATTCTGATAGCGTTTTTTTTGGTTATCTCCAATTTTATATGATTGCTGTATCAATAAGAATCTTATTAACTACACAATAATACCTACATAGCAGTAAATAATTCATTAGAATTGGATCAATTGATTGAAATGTTAATGCAATAAGGATATTAGAATAGAACGATAATTGGATACAAGTAAACTTTTTGAAAATATTTTATGTGAGTGGTCAGAAGCTGTAATTTATTTATTTATTTATTTATTTAAACTTCATGCAACATGTGTACATAGGCGGACTTAATGCCTTAGGCATTCTCTCCCAGTCAACCTTAGGGTGATACAGAGATGACAATATTGATTCACGACACAAAACAAGATGAGAAATAAATTACCACTAAAACAATAGATAAACATACATAGGTATATATATATAGCATACAATAAGTACTAAATATATATAATAATATACTATTATAGTCATAGATAAAATACTAATGTAATTGGTTTGGTTTATGTTTCAACTAGCCTATGCCCGTGACTTCGCCCGCGTAGATATCGTTTATTGTGCATCCCTCGGAAACTGTTCATCTTCCCGCGATTAAAAGTATATATTAATCTGGGACGTTCTATCTGTGTACCAAATTTCATCCAAATCCATTCAGCCCTTACAGCGTGATTGAGTAACAAAAATCCAAACATCTTCACAAACTTTCACATATTTATAATATTAGTAGGCAGTAGGATAGGATAGGTGGGTAGACCCCTCACAAGGTGGACCGACGACCTGGTGAAGGTCGCGGGAATCCGCTGGATGCGGAAAGCGCAGGACCGGTCGTTGTGGCGATGCTTGGGGGAGGCCCATGTCCAGCAGTGGACGTCTTTCGGCTGAAATGATGATGATGATGATGAGGAAGTAGGATAGAGCAACAACACAATTTGTAACAGAATAAACGAAGTCCTGTAAAAGTAGTTTTTTCAGAATCACTAGAATTTATAGGTATGGTTTTAAGGTTTTCGAACCAACGTGTTTTACACTAAAATTACATCGTGCTTATAGGTAAGACTTCGAAGAAAGAAAGAAAGAATCATTTATTTGCGTAGAATACAGGTGGTACCAGATATAAAATTGGTGGTTTAGGAACAGTGCTATATTCTGCTTGTTTAAGCATGCAAAAATCCAGTATAGATGAACCCAATTGAACTATATTATTATTACATTACCTACATTATTATTATTATAAATTATTATTATTATGCCCATTATTATAGAGTATTATTATAAAAGAGTTCATAATTAAACTATCAAAAGCAAGAAGTATCGAAGCTTGGCATTATCGTAGCTTCGCCTTAACGTGTTCGAATTAACAAAAATTGTACTAACGACGTTCGCACGCATATATACAGGGTGCCCCATCGATATGCTTCATGAAGGTAAAGTACTTTAAATATTGGAAATATGGTATTTTACTTAAAGTATACTTTATTTCATCTTTTAGGGTTCCGTACCCGAAGGGTGACAAACGGGACCCTATTACTCTCGCTACGCTGTCCGTCCGTCCGTCCGTCCGTCCGTCCGTCTGTCTGTCACAGGGCTGTATCTTTTGAACGGTAATAGGTATCCGGTTGAAATTTTCTCAGAATATGTGTTGCTATGAGGTGTATCACGAAAAATACTAAAAACAAAAAAAAGTCTAAAACCAAAGGGAGTCCCCATACAAGAAACCTCAAAAAACATGCATTTTTTTCAACGTTTTTGTTTTTGCTCTATCTTCAAAACGGTAATATATTCCAGCGTATAACTTGGTCAGATTATAGTGCATATTATTTAGTTTAGCAACAAATACTGAAAAATAAGACAAACATAGACATATGTGGTGGTACCTGCGTAAGAAAGACATGCAAAAATTCAGATTTCGCGCACTGTACGTTGATGTATTTTGATAAACTCTCGTAAATTAAATCAGTTTTTATGGGGTATCAGGTCGTTGAGAGGTACGGAACCCTTACTGCGCGAGTCCGACTCGCACTTGGCCGGTTTTTTAATAATACATTCTGCATTCATTGATTATTAAATATCTCTTGCCTGAGCTGGGAATCGAATTGCGGTCGAGAGCAGATCTACAACGTGTATCAGAAATGGGTGGTCATATTTGAAGAGGTTATTCAGGGAACTATTGAACAACTTTTACTATGACTATACTGAAATCGTGAAAAAAATTATCTGCTGATCCTTACATTTTGTCGAGCGACATCGATGATTTAGTAGGGAACAGATGATATATTTTTTCTCGATTTCAGTGTTGGTCCCATCATAAAAGTTGTTCTATTTTATGCCCTGAATGAGCTCATAAAATATGACCACGCATTTTTGAATACACGTTGAAAAAAATTAACACAATCACGAATAAGTACCATCTTAATTTAATAGCTTCTGTTGACAGGTCTTGATAGGGCTTGATAAGGACAGAATCTGCCCAACAAAAATAGTATCTAAAATTAAAGGAAGTCCATGAAATATGGACATGGTATCTTTAAATGTACCTAATCTATGTTAGATTAATTCGGCACCTAATAGGTTTGCTCGCTCCATCGTCGACCACATCCTGACAAAGCTGTCTAGATTGTGGTCAAGAGCAGATCTATACATCAGAAAAAAAAAAAAAAGATCTCTTGGTCTTTCTTCAATTTTGGACAATGTTTGCTGGAGTGATTTAAGCCTTATTATTGACTCTATCGACTGAATGAAAAAACAGAATGATATTTTTTTAAATAAAAAACAAATCTGTTGGGGAAAAAGTACATGGAAACAGATGAACTATTTTCCTTATTTCCCCGAAAATAAAGCAAAATATTATGCCATATCATAACATCACTATTTTTTGCGTACAAAGTTTCGAACTTCGCTCCTACATTATCTGTGGCGATTCCCGCAGGAGCAATAATTCAGGCAAGTCTGTTTGTTGTATCTGTGCTCGACTTATTTAATCATCTGATGTTGACTGCATTGGCAAACAGAAATTGCGTATAACTACTAAAGACGAGGAAAAGTTTTATCTAATCTTCTGTTGTTCTTACTAGTTAGTTGTTATCTTAGTACATATTTTATTACTTTTCACAGAAGCATAATCGCTTATTAGAGAAAACTACTTTTTAACAGACTTCAAAAAAAGGAGGAGGTTATGTATTCATTATATTTTTTTTCATGTATGTACTCCGATTATGTTGTAATGATGATTCTTATAACTTGCACTTACTCATTATTGGAAAGGAAATTAATCTTTTTTGTAACTTTACCGAAATTTTTCCTTTGTCATAATGTAGTGAAAAAAAAGAAGTTACTCACAATTACAACTTTTACGTTAGCTTTTGGAGAAAGTTAGGGTTAAAAGTTTTACATGGAATAAATACCACTAAAAAATTATAGCAATCCAAAAGTTTGGACGATTTATAATATCAAGTTCTAACTGACCATAAGCACACAAAATGAGAACTTTTTTAAAGCACACATGTATATTTTATTCGGTAATCTATAGTGATCGTTATTATAAAACAATGCTGCGATCCCCGGGGTGCGATAGATCAGGCGCCCGCGGCCCTGTTGGCCGACGTCACGGTAACAACGTTAGAAGTGCCAAATGTCAAACGAAAACAGGATAAAAAAATTGGATATAGGGAAGCTGCATATAATTTTAAGTACTTAATTTTAGGTAATAAAACTTTCCCATTACAGTTTAGGTGGCCATACACGCAAGGGTATACCTGACAGGTTTACCTGTGCAGGCTACCATGAAATGTACGAAGAACTGTATAGTATGACCACATACTAGAACATGTTGTATTACAACATGTCTGGACGTTAAAGAGGTCACCGAGTTTGTTTCGGTTTTTCTTCTCAAAGGCAGTCAGTTAAATATATATGACTAAAATGCAAATGCCATCTAGTTTTTAAAATAACATACTTGTAAAAGTGACAAAATTTAAAGCAGGATAATTGATTTGAATCTACACGCTACTGTTTGCCTGCACAGTTAAACTGTATAGGCATAACTGTGCAGGCAAACCTTGCGTGTATGTCCAGTGTCCACCTAGGAAGAAAACACAAACCATTACTCACTTTACAATTATCACCACAGAAAATCCAACTAAAGGTTAGATTTTACCTGTTAGATTTTCTGTGATTATCACTATTGTATTTCGCGTAATTGACATTTTTTTATGTTTGTTTATCCTTATAACTTTTGCGTATAGCGTACAACATACGTTCAACGGTAAAAAACCAAATTAAGCAAATTAAAAAATCCCAACAATCCCAATTCCTACTTAACTAATTCACTTCAGTATGTTTACTAACATAACCCTTCGAGTGCGGAGGGCTACCGCGGACGGTACAAAGGGACATTATCTAGCGACACGTCTTGTGCTACGATTTATTTGTGTTATTATCACAATGTGTGGGGGAGGGGGGTTGAGGTTTGTCGAGATAACATCTTAATTAATTAGTTGTGGGTATGATTTTATTGAGAAATATGTAACATAGAATGTTCTTATGTTGTACGTGATGTTATAACAGTGTTTTGATTGATATGAATGAATAAAAGAGAAGTTGTCGTTACATGTAAAAGACAAACTTTGGGGTTTTCCGTATACAATGTCAAAACATCCTAAAATCCATATTTTCATTCGGTTTTTTAAGAAGTTCCTAGTTTCTGTTATCTCTATCTGGAATTTTGCTAGGATTTTGCAAATAATAGCTTTGGAAAAAAACCGAAAAATGAATACGGATAGCTGTTGTAATAATGTACCATGATGACAAAAATGGTTGTGAGACTTGTCGGCTTGCAAATGTAAAATACTAGAATAAAGCATAAACTTAGTTTTCAAAATGTTCTAAAATGTAGAATATTTTGATTTTAATGAGCCTAGCCTTGCCTTGCTTAGCCTTGGACGAATAAAAAAAGACGGACGGAATCTCGTTAAACAAAAATTGAGGCATCCATAGTAAGACGGCTCGCTTAAAAGTACGGGCTAGCACACACGCATGCACACCCATAGTAAGACAAAAAGCCGCGATTACGCAACAAATCTCGTGTGACGGTATTCATTGTCGTAGTGTCACAAATAACATAACAATATATATCTGGTGTGTTAAAATTATGTCGAATTTATAGTGGGTTTAGGAAAAAAACGAAGTGGTTCAATCTTTTCTTAGTGAGATTGCGTCCGCCATTTTTATTCGTCCGAGGAGTTAGCACAAGGTGTTTTATTTATTTTTGAAAGATAAAGATAAAGATATTTATTCGCAAGGATATGGTACAGAAGATGTTAAATATACATGTTTTTACACATTAGGTGTCCGACAAATCCACCTTTAGTAGGCATGCGAATTTTTGTGCACATATTTTTAGAAAAATATTATTATTCAGACTTCCTTGAAGCACAATCAATAACATTTACCTAGCAAAGTGAGCGAGTCGCTTAGCACTTTGTCCGTCTGTCTGTCAGCCTTAAAACGTTAAAACTTCTAAACCAAATAAGATAGTTACTTGAAAATCTCATACAATACGTAATTATTTTGCCCAAAACCGAAACTGAGGGGGGCAAAAAGGTACTAATGCATGTAGGGTATCGTTAAAAATAACCTTCTTAACAGAATATAAAACTATTTTTGTAAATATTCTAGATCCTAGAATAACAATTTGGTGAGCATGCAAAATCACCGATTTAATATAAATTTTGTCCTGGGGTCTTTTCGACTCTACGTCAAAAGTTGATTGTTACTTATGGATAATTTTAGTTATATCCTGTACTTAAATAACTAATACTAAAATTTATCAATTATCAGCAAGAAAAAAGAAAAAAAATGCAATAAAGCAAAAGCATTTTCTCACAAGCACTTTCTGGACAGTCTTTGAACTGTGCTGTACATTCAACGGTTATTATGGGCAAAGGTAACCGCTTAACATAGGTGGGTCTCTAGCTCGTTTTGCCAAAATGTATCGATGTATAGAATACATTTATATATCTTCTTTTTTTAGTAAGTATAGCTTCTATACTATAAAAAATGTTTCGATTTAGCTCGTCAAAACTTTTGTAACCTCGAAGCATCGACCACAGAGCCCAATAGATGGCTTATTCCCGTGCGCTCCAAGATTTCCTTCCCACGGGCTCCAGAACGAAAAAATATTGTAATATTAATTTTAAAAATCGTTCCCTTGAGCTCCAAGGATTTCAAAGTACAGATTGCATAAACGTTACTACGTTAAAAATGTATTTTATTTTTAATTTGACGAAGCAATCATACTAACGAACGGAAAACGGTGAGATGCGAGTCTGACCATGCAATCCACACCACCATCGTCGCTGCGTCTCATTACGTTTTTTTGTATAGCATAAGATCGATCGAAGATTGTGATATCCAAAACTGTGTTTTTTTTACTTTTGTACAATTGATATTTTATGTACCTGACCAGTAGCATAATAATATCTAAGATCGACGTGTAAAATCAGAAACCGATTTTTCATATTTTATTTACTTTAAATAATTTAAATTTGAAATATAAAGTCAAAGTCAAAGTATTTATATATTACACATAAGGCCGATTTGTGATATTAGAAACATTGATTACTGGCTATTTTTTACTTATCTGTAATTGATGTTTATAGATTTTAGGTCGATTTGTGATGACAGAAACTGTGATTTTTAAGGTTCCGTAGCCAAATGGCAAAAAACGGAACCCTTATCGATTCGTCATGTCTGTCTGTCTGTCTGTCTGTCCGTATGTCACAGCCACTTTTTTTCCAAAACTACAAGAACTATACTGTTGAAACTTGGTAAGTAGTTGTATTCTGTGAACCGCATTAAAATTTTCAAACAATAATAGAAAAAAAAATGGGGGATCCCCATACTTAGAACTGAAACTCGATTTTTTTTTCATCAAACCCATGCGTGGTTCTTCAAAAATGATATTGAGGTTTCTAATATAATTTTTTTTTTAACTGAATAGTTTGCGCGCGAGACACTTCCAAAGTGGTAAAATCTGTGTCCGGGCCCCTGTAACTTCTAAAATAAGAGAATGATAAAACTAAAAAAAAAATATGATGTACATTACCATGTAAACTTCCACCGAAAATTGGTTTGAACGAGATCTAGTAAGTAGTTACTTTAATACGTCATAAATCGTAAACCGTATCAACTCAAATATTAAAATAAAACATTTAATTTCATAAACATAAATCTTATTTAACCACAGTTATAGCTAGATGAACAACTAAATAACTTCTTATACGTCCAAGGAAGGTACGGAACCCTCGGTGCACGAGTCCGACTCGCACTTGGCCGCTTTTTAAGTACCTATTTTTTACTCTTGAATTTCACACTATAATTGTAACGTAAGGTCGATTTGTGACTGATACTTTAAACTATATTCAGCAAATTATAAATATGAATGTAAGCCATAAGCGTTTTATTTTGCTAACCATACACGCTTGGAGCTCTCGGGACAGAAATAGGTAGGTATATTAATATTTATTTAGTTTGTTCTACAAAATTTGGAGCTCTCGGGAACCAATGTATGAAAACATTTTTTGACGAGAACAATAGATTTGGAGCTCATGGGAATAAGCCCAATAGATGCCGTGAAGTCTACGGTCGCCTTTCGGGGCGAACAGTTTTATGTACTTATAGGCAATAATATAACCATTATTGTTTTACAAACAACTTATTCACAGCAATATTTTTTCCTACACAAGCCAAAGTACACATTTCTAAAGCTGAACAAAAATCCTAACGGTCCTTTAGATCCCTAACCAGAAATGTCGTATTTAAACATTGCACGCATCGGGCGTGACGCGCGGGTTAATTTTATGCTACATTAATACAGTGGAGGGTTGGAGCCACTTTTTAATAGGGTTAGTTATGGTGCGGGGTCTCTAACACCCCCGCGCGTTCTCAGGGTTAGCAATATGTTACAGTCAATGGGATTATCTGCTTGTTTTGAGATAAAATGGATTAATTTTTGGATAAACAGTTTAAAGGTTTATTTGCACTTCTGTTGGGTAATTTTTAGGGCTTTACTTTTTAGTAACAACGGTTCATCAGAATCATCAAATTACGTTGGATAGGTTCAATATACCATATTTTTTATTACAATGGAATAAAATAGGAATAATAAAACAGCATCCACTATGCAAAAGTGAGTTTGTCTATCTGTTTCTTGTCTTCTTCATGATAATTATGCTAAAACTATTTTTATGAAACCTGTCATAAAATATAACCAGAAACTGGGAAAAGAACATAGATTACAAAGATAAACATGACTCTAGCATGTTTTAATAGATATACCTACTACATAAAGGATGCTGCAGGTGATCAGCTGTGTTAATTTGTTATTAATTTTAGTTAAGCAACAAAAATCATACACTCTACAAATTGAGCTTAAAAAAGAGCAAACTTTCAAGCCTTAGGTAAAAGCTATTTCCAGTAAGCTGTATTCTAAAATAATAAACAAAAAAGAGAAAACGAACTTACTGAGAATTATGTAAAAGAGTTTAATTTCTTCTAAAGCAAAAAAAAAACAAGAAAGATCTAATAAAAAAACTCACAAAAAAAGCACATCATAATAATAAAAACATATTAATTTATTCATACAACATACTGGAGCATGAAATTAGTTGTTTGTTTTTTTTTTATACAAACAAAAAAGCTCGTGGGTGACATTTTTTTTAATAGTCCCACGCAAAAACTGCCAAGCCTTTTAGTAGGTAAAATCAATTCGTCACAATAATAGAAAACAATAGAATTGTAATAACGAAATTTTAAACGAAATATAGTAATGGTTGGTTAGCTGGGAAAATATTACCATTGAATGTTTCAATGGGAAATCATATTTTACCATTTTTTGTTAAATGTTTTTTCACAATGTCGACTTTGACTTCGAAAGAGATTTCACTTAATTTCATCATAATGATAATGTTTTTATTATTGTTTAAAAGAAAAAACAGCTGTACTTATTATAGGTCTTGATAACTTTGTAGTGTTTTATGATTGTTAATTACAGTAGCCGAGAAAATAAAGAGACATGCTGTCATCTTTATTATTATAATTATCTCTCACAAGGATGACAAATTAATAAGCGAAAATAGCAGTACTTAAAGGTGATGCTCGTTATTGTTAACGCTTTTTGAGACATCATGCTATTTATTTGCGCCCACGGGGCCAATTCCAAGCAACCGAATAACCAATAAACCGCTAAGTTAAAGGACATATTGGCAGAAAATCACACAAGTCTCCCGTGACCAATTTCCAGAAGGGGTGAATGGGCCAAAACGGTGCACTATGAAAAAAGTAAATAGTAAAAAAGCGAATCGAATTTGACAAATGCGTGTTTTGGGGCACGCGACGCACGATTCGCCACGCGTCGCGCGCCGCAAGATGCGATGACGCGATGCTATTTTTGGGTGTAATCAAATTTTAATGGCGCTTTGTCACATGTGCTTGTTACGGAAATGGCTATAAAAGCTGTTGAAAATGTTCTTGTTGAGCCGTATTGCAACTTTATTATTAAACTTTGAAGTTATGTACTATAAATATATGTTTGGTTAAAATTAACAAGAAACAACCACGCATTAATGTCTCGTTACACAAAAATGACAATACAAAAAGCCTGTATATTCTCAGTAATACAGTAAGTACTTCATCACAATATCAATTTAAACAACAGCTGTGCGGTGGCAGACAAGAGTAAGCTCTGAAAAACATGGCATCTTTGGTTTTATTTTTAACACGGACTCGTCACTCCCCTACGTTGGGTGTGTGAGGAAATGACCCTTGAAATTGGCTCCCTCCCGACTCGGTTACATTTTGCACACCTTGCGACTGCCCGACGACTTGACTAATAGGCCTTATTACCAACATTTTTGGTCTTTTGTCACTTGCTTGAAGTAATGAGCTTGTTTTTATAAACTTAAGTAAGACGCCATGACGGTTTCCCTCTTGAGTTACGTAACTATATGAGTTTTCTTTTAATTTAAATAAAAATAAATGTACCTACGTGGTTATTTATATAAAAATAAATGTATATACGTGGTATAAAATTATTATCAATGCATAATGATATTCATAAATACAAATGTCATTGAATGTCACTGAGTGTAAATAAAACTAATTATAATTTACCTATTACAGACGAAAATATTTCATACAAATTTTTTTTTGTTAGGATCGAAAAATGCTGGTCATTTTTCCCTCTATTAAAACTAAGTTTACTCTAAAGCAAGTTAAAATCCACTACATTTTAGTAAGTCCTTATTTGCTAAGCTCAAGGGGCAAATATAGTGTAATTTATGCGCTGTTCCATTGCAGCCGAGTCTCCCCTCGCTACAGCCCTTTATTGATGTACTTTTGACTAGTTGTGATTTCTGTTTATTAGTCCATTTAGCTATGTTACTGTTGCTAGTTTGTTTTTTCCATTAAAACTGTTTGTTTTGTTTTATTTATTGAGCAATTTATTGTTGCGATTGTTTGGACGTAATGGTCTATTGAAATTTTGTGGTTCTTTATTGCTTATTGTGTTTTATAATGTACCTAGGTAAGCCTAATATTTATAAAAAAACCTTTTAGTGTTTTAATTACAAGTAGCAACGTTATTTATTATTAACGGCCTCAAGTTAGTAATTGTCGGTTTTTTTTTTAAGTTTTCCATAATTCGTTTCCAAATATAATTCAATAACTAGGTACTCCAATCTTCTTTGAAACAGATTAGAGTTTTTCATTCGTAGTAGAACGTCTTAATTAAATAAATAAGTACAATTAACGGTTATTTGTTGTTGTCGGTTGTTATTTTCACTAAAATAGGTTTTATAGCCGCAATATTTTTTTCTGACATGTTTGAAAAAAGAGCGACTCATTTTCCGCCTTTAGGCCAAATGACTTTCCTTCACCGTTCAAAAAAAGAATTGATTAGTTATGCTTCAAGACGGAAGACCATTTCGAATGATTTCAAACAGATGTCGGTGCGCAATAGTTTTCATTCATTGAAGAGAAAATATTTCTTCGTTTTCCGTAACGCATTGGACAAAAAAATGGGTTTGGCATAGATGAATGGCTTCGGAATCTGATTGGGAAATAGTTTGTCGATCATAACTGAATGGTTAACGGTGATGGCCCTTGTTACTCCTCTAAGTAGCCAGTGACAAATTACACACCTAGGTCGAGACTAATAAGACAACTCTTTAACTCATAAAGGATCATTTTGTTGTGTTATTTTTGTATTTGGATATTTATTCTATCATTGGGACTCGTAGCGATGCAACGACTGCGCGGATTTTACGATCTGCAAGGTTAAGCTGCACTTGCCGCGGTCAGTCTGTGGATGGGTGACCGTTTCGTTACACATCGAGACCCCTCTGTGCCTCGGAGAGCACGTTAAGCTGTCGGTCCCGGTTGTCATACGAATATCTATGGCAGTCGTTACGGGTAGTCAGAAGCCTGAAAGTCTGACAACTGGTCTAACCTCCGAATGTCGGTATTGCCCAGTAACTGGGTTGCGGGGTCTGATGGCAGTCGCTCCGTGTAAAATACTGATGTTCAGCCGCATCTGGCTAGACTGGAAGCCGACCCCAATATAATTGGGAAAAGGCTCGGAGGATGATGATTGTATTGTACGCAACTATTTTTTTATATGGACGCGACCGTCGGCGTCGGCATCGATACATTTTAGTGAAACTGATACATCGGAGTCAAATTAAATATGATATACCTAGTTAGTTTCAAACAAATAACTTTTTTAGGGTTCCATACCCGAAGGGTTCCAAACGGGACCCTATTACTCTCGCTACGCTGTCCGTCCGTCTGTCTGTCACAGGGCTGTATCTTTTGAACGATAATAGGTAACCGGTTGAAATTTTCTCAGAATATGTGTTGCTATGAGGTGTATCACGACAAATACTAAAAACAAAAAAAAGTCTAAAACCAAAAGGGGTCCCCATACAAGAAACCTCAATAAACATGCATTTTTTTCAACGTTTTTGTTCCTGCTCTATCTTCAAAACGGTAATACATACATAGCGTCAAACTTGGTCAGATTATAGTGCATATTATGTAGTTACGCAAAAAATACTAAAAATAAGACAAACATAGACATATTGAGAGGTACGGAACCCTTACTGCGCGAGTCCGACTCGCACTTGGCCGGTTTTATTTAATATACGGTCACACATATTTTTTTCAAGTTTGTAATTTTTTTATTTTATGATATTTTAAAATCAAATGACAAGCAGCATTTAATTTTATATTATTATTGATAAGTAGTAAATTCAAACGAAAAATATTTGAAATGATAACTACCTATTTTATTTATTTGAAGAAACTTGATGACTTATTTGCTCCTATTTACAATTTGATGTTGTTTGTAGGTACGTCGAATTTTGATTTAAGTGAATAAATTAGTAACTTGCACAAATTGATTAAAATCATGCAACTTTGACAAGTACTCAAAAAATTATTATATTAAATGGCGCGTCCTGATATTATCATCATCATTATCTCAGCCGAAAGACGTCCACTGCTGGACATAGGCTTCCCCCAAGCATCGCCACAACGACGGGTCCTGCGCTTCCCGCATCCTGATAATATAATTATTGGCAACATTAATTGCACAACTTTAAATTAACATAATAACTTCTTAGGTTTTCGCGATCACTACACATTATAATAAAACAAAGTTTAACCGAATTAAGTCCCAAACAGCACGCAACACTGTAAAAGATAATGATATTGTGAGTGATTACTGCCTGCATCGAAACGATTTTAATTAATAATATTTTACGGTAGATTAAAATATTTTTGTATAAATATCTGTAAAGACGATTGTCATCTTAGTCTATCTGCGACCTTCTTCTTCTATTAAAACCTTCGGCTGAAGGATATAATGTCCCAGACCAAGATAGCGAGGTCGATGCGAAATTATGCTCCTACCGAAAAATGTCTTATCATTGTCTAGATTAGCTCAAAGTGATTGGACACCAACATCGGCAGGCAGGCTTTGATCTGTGATTGGACAGTTAGACAGGGTTTTTCAAATATCCATAATCCCTACTATCAGGACCAAGCGCTTTGAGAACTCTTTCATAATGCGCACAACCAAGTTGTGGAATCTGTATTTTCGGGCACTCATAACTCTAATTTTTAATTGGCTTTCACCGCCATTGGCGGCCCTTACACCGAATCAAATGAAGATTAATAAAATAGAATATATGTAATCGGTCGAAGGTCGAAATAAAGCTTAATAATAAAATATAAAAAAAACTAATTTAAAGCTGGAGTGAATCGGCACCTAACAGGTTTCCTCGCTCCATCGTCGACCACATCTTGACAAAGCTGTCTAGATTGCGGTCAAGAGCAGATCTACATGTCATGATAAAAAAAAACAATTACGGATCAAAAGCCTGAAACGCACAATAAAAGCATTATAAGGTAATATTTACAGCATACAAACTACTAATATTTCATAAACTGAATAAGAAGAATATGAACCTGTGTCCCAATGTTTTTCTTTTTTTTAGATAGGTAGTTGTCAAACTTGTACACTAGGCCTCTGTTAATTGAGAGCAGTATAAATAGGCATTTTCGAGCAATTTTTCATGGCTTATTTTATTTATTTATTTATTTATAAAGTACAGCCACATCACATACATTAAAAAAAAGACGTGTGGCACTCGGAGACTGCCGCGGTAAAGCTATTGCATAGCATTTTTTATGTAAATACAAAGAGGAGGTGCCCTAACGCCGAAACTCTAAGCAGGCATGAGTCACCAGATTGCGGGGCGAAGAGGGGGATAACGCATGCGCAGTAACGCCGATACAACCAATGCCACCTAGAGGCGATTTGCAGAACTAAAGAGACAAGCGTGATATTTCAAAAAGTCATTAAAAGTTCTGCTATTCATCGATAGATGGCAAAACTAAAAAGTATCACCGCTGTGCCGATCGGAGGTTATTTTCGTTACGGAATTTCTGGATTCGGTCTCCACGCTCAAGGCCCGCGATAGAAGCTATGCAATAGCTTAATAGTCACTATACTCTTAACTAAACTGTATCTGTTCTGATGTACATGACAATAACGGCGTAAATAACACTTATAATTATTTGGCTATAAAGAGCTACATAATTCGCCAAAGAGAAGTAAAAATTTGAATTACACGTTACACAATTACACAATATAGGCAAGTGCATACATTAAAACTAAAACAAATCTAAAACAAATATAAACCTATACTCAGGCTAAATCAAAATATCAAATAGGCTTCTAAATTAATTTATCAACAAAAAACATCGTAAAAACATAGTATGTATTATTAACCAGAAAAAAACTGGTGAGATCCAGGAAATGGTCTATCCTTGTGCCAAATTTCATCTAAGTCCTTTCAGCTGTTACAGCTTGTTTGTAGGACAAACTAACAAACATCCATACTTTTGCATTTATAATATTGTAGTAGGAACTAGGAAGTAAGACTTCTAAAAGTACCTAGACTTTATAAGAACTTGTGTGTAGGTAAGTCACATTCGATGTGATGAAAAATCGATCCTAACCTTTCGATTTGCGGAGACATCCGCTATGTTAACCCATCGATGTAGCGTATCATCGATTATCTGACTCAGCGATGCACCGTGTTCGATGTTGTGACTTTCGATAGGACGTAGGGAGCTCAGTCGCTATAACTAAAGCTCGAATGAACCTAGTGTACCTACTCTTCTTTTTTATCACAAACATTTGGGTTTTCCACCAAAATAGCTTTTTTTTTTTATCTATACGTTTATATGTAAATAATATGTCAATAATTAATCAACAAATAACTTAATTGGGTAAACCTAAGTTCTGATAGGTGATTACAATTTGTTTTCTTTCATTCTTTTTGTATTAGGGTTCAGTGGCAGTGAAGAATATAGAGATCAGATGTGTAATTTCCACTTTTGTAAAAATTGATTAATTTTTAGAAGACTATAAACACATTATTTATCATTTTCTCTAGAAATATGGCACGGCTACAGATTAACATATTGTATAATAAATAAGCAACCAGCCAGCCGGCCAGGTAGACTGACGACCTGATGAAAGTAGCTGGGGGAGACTGGATGCGGAAGGCAGAGGACCAAGTGTTGTGGCGCAATTTGGGTGAGGCTTATGTCCACCAGTGGAAGACGAGACAGCAGCCCATGTGCTTCTAGACTGCCCTGAGGTCGCCACATACAGGGCCAAGTACTTCGGTAACCCAGGTACTCTCAGAGACATCACCAGCAACACCAAGGCATTGCTGGCCTTTTTCGAGGAGTTAGGGTGGATCGAGTAAGTTCCCACCCGTGCGCAAAATGCACGCTTGAACGTGGAGTTGCGGAAACTAGCACGTTATACTATACTATACTATACTAAGGCATACATAATGTTTTTAGTTGTACAGAACCTTGTGAATAAACGCTTTTGTCTTTCTTTTCTCAAAGATGACTTCATCGGTCAACACGTCACTCTATAGATTAAGTACTCGGCGCCTCAATAGTCACAATTATTTTTAACTAAATGTTAACCAATAAATATACAATTAAAAATGATAAGCAATCACATGCAACGAACGGTCCTTATTATTATTTTAACAGAAACATTTTTATTACAGTTAGGTACAAGTACCTAAGTAATAGAGTCACCAACAATAATAAGATTTAATAGTAACCAAGGCCAAGGCCGCACAGCGATTTTTATTCGCGCGATTTTTTTATCGCAAAGTCTGTAACACATGAAATCATAATGTAGGGACACTAACGATTTAAAAAAAAAACATTTTATTTCAGGGTAATTCACCCATAGTTATAAGTTAGTTAGTTATGTACAGTCTTTTATTTTAAATTAATACTAACAAGAACATCAAATACGTAATTAGAATAGCATAAATAATTTTAAAAATACATTATTAATTATTATTCAATTAAATAGCAGTGATAGCCTAGTGGTTGAGCGCTTGCCTTTCATGCAGGAGGGTTTGAGTTCGATCCTGGCCCGCACCTCTGACTTTTTGAATTCATGTGCGGATTTATATTCGATTATCACTTGCTTTAAACGGTGAAGTAAAACATCGTGAGGAAACCTGCACACTTGAGAGTGCTCCATACAGTTCTCTATGGTGTGTGTAGTCCGCCAACCTGCACTAGGCCAGCGTGGTGGACTAAGGCCTTAGCCTTCTCGTACTGAAAAGACGCCCGTGCCCAGCAGTGGGACAGTAATGGGCTGGTTATGCTATGTTATGTTATTCAATAAAATTAAGTTTTTATATTAAATTTTAAGTTAAGTACTTATATTTGTTGTCAAAATTAAAAAATAAGAAACAGTACAGGGACATAATTTTTCAATATTTATTTTTCATTATTAAGATTGAATTCGGATCTAAACATATAACTTGTGCTGAATACAGTTGCTATAATACCATTTGTACTGCTTTTTAATCTTTTTCAAAATGAGGCCCTCGACCTCCTTAGAACGGCAAAGAAGTCACACACTATGTTCTCAAAAAACATTTAATTAAGATTAAAAATCGCGTTGGAAAAAATATCGCAGTGTGCGAATTAAAACAGCGCGAATAAAAATCGCGCGATTTAAAATCGCTTGCGTACTTGGCCTAATAGTTTTATTGATCGTCAGTTTTACACACGACATTGTCCAATATTACGGTAATGATTAAGTTTATGGTCGTATTCATATTTCCCTTGCTTTGTGCAACTTCATAAGGACCGCGCAGACCGCGCATTACCATAACAAGCAAAAATAACAACAAAGAACGAAGCTCATTACATACCACTTCATATTCCGATGTATAACCGGCCTAGCCCAAACATTTCACACGTGATCATCTATAATTTACAACAAAAAAACCTATTGATATTTCTATTACTATAACCAAAAAAAAAGTTTGTACACAAAGAGTCTAGAGTATGCGTCATCGACAAAACATTTAACATCCTAATTTCGTGAGTAACACCTCAGCGCTAGAGCCGACAAAAGAATCGATAAAAATCTCGCTGTAGTCGGTATCGAGAGGACGAGTCGCACAGCAGGCGGCCGCGGCGACCAACTAATAACTTAAGTTTGGATTACGCTCGTTAGCCTCTTAGCACCTTACCCAACGTTTATTTTTTATTAATACAAAACTTATTCAAACGAGCCCCGAGAATATTTCGGGAATAATACTTTAATATTATAAAAGCAATAAGTTATGCCTAGAAGGATAAGTGTATTCTAAGTGTACGCGACAAGATCATTATTTATACCATTATTTGTACGTTATTTTTAATCTGGGGGTCAGGTTAACTTAAGAATCAACACGCGTTTAATCTAGGCATTATATTATTGGATTACAATATGTTTTAGAATGAGCGATCGGCCTTGTCTTGATTGCAGCTTTGTGAGAGTCAATAAGGATCCGGTGATGTCGTTAACTCATAATCGATACTGACAGTTCATGTTTGAATCGATTGCAGTGTTATTAATCGATAGTTTTTGTATCGAGTCGTGACGGGCTGGTTGCAACTGTCATCGATATCACGAAGTTAATTGTGACAACACGATAATGATTCAAGTATGAAATATAGTAATAAAATGGAAAGTTACCGTGATTAATAAGAAGTTTATGATCCGACACCCATTTGTTGTTGTAAATTGATGATAAGTTAAATTAATTAAGTATATTATGATACAAAATATTCTCTTTCTATCTGCGCCTTGCATAATTTTCTATTCTATTAAAAGTGTCGAGGCTATAAGAGAAAGATTAGCATATATTGTCATAATCGGCATATTAACAGCATATGGTATGAGGTACTTAACTATATACCTACTCAATATTCGGGTTCGTATTCGATACTAAGAAAACGCATTTAACTACTTTTGTTTTTATTTTATTTTATTTATTAACCGGATTACATCGCGCATATTATTTAAATTGGTTTTCCTGACGTTTCGAAAGCTTTGCAGCGTTGTGATTGCAGGAAGACTAAAGATATTTAAAAAAAAAAAACTTCCACTTGCTCGGAAATTGGTTCATTATTCAAAAAAAAAATACAACCATCGGCTCTTTTCCGTACGCAACTAAATAAAAGGCCAGTAATATCTAACATGACAATAATATAAATTGCTGGACAGTTTTAATTTTTTAAATTATGCTACCGAGGTTTTTAAGTACACACTTACATAAATTAGATGTTTTTAGGTACAAAATATTTATCATTATAAAGGCTGAATGAGCATTTTTTTTTCAAAACTTTTGAAAATAGAACAAGAAACGCGTGCGGACGAATTGACGAGAGTGAAAATAGATACTGGTAAATTAATTTGTGTATTGTTTCCTCGCAAATGAGAGAAAAGTACTATACAAGTCTCGGCCGAAATAGCAATTAACGGCCTCGTTTAGTTAAAAACATTACCCTCCTTTTGGGCTCCGCCGCAGTCGGGTAAAAAGGACTCGGCTGTCGTCTCGTCCTTTTAAAATCACTTGGGAAGTTTTGGGATCCAATTTGGATTCCAATATTACTCGGCCGTCAATTGCTTCATTTCGGGCCTCGACATTAATGTACTATTATCTACCGTATAATTTAAAATATTTTAATATACCGTATAATTTTTAATTAATTAAAATAGTTTTAATGCATGCAGTATTCACTCACAGTATCATTATGTTTTATAATGTAACGTGCTGTTTGGGATTTGATTATTTTTAGAACTGGGTTCCAAAAAGCTACCAAGCATCTTGTCTATTAAAATTAGGATGGTTTTTTTTTCAATAGCCTCACGGAGCATTCTAGGTACGTAGATATTGTTTTAATTTTAATATTTATCAAGTATAGAAAATAATTAGCCCCAACAAGAATCCTATTGGGAAATAACTATTAACGATTGAATTAGCGTTAATAGTCAATTACCGTTAAACATGATTGCGTTATGTTGTTATTTTAAATTGAATATATTTTCAGACTACTGAATTACTAAAACAAATATTTCCTTACTTTCTTCGTTATTTAAATTCGCACCTACGTCATTTGTGCGCAAAATCCTAGTAAGCAATAGGTAGGTTGGTAAGTACTTAAAAATCTCATTCACATGAAATACATATTCCGTATAAGTACTACGTATACCTTACCGTATAATACATTATATGTATATATAGTATACATTAGGCCCCAAATAAATTGGGATAAGGGGAGGAGGATGATGATAGTATACATTAGGTACCTAAATCACTGACACTACAATACTCACATACACTGAAAAAAAAGAATGATTGATTTTACTAAATTCCGCGTAAATTTTATCAAATTCGCGGGTTAATATAGGTCCTACACACGAAATTGTTGATTTTACCAAATAGAACTGGTTGATTATGTAACCCATACGTTTAGTAAATTTACACATTTCATTTTGTTTATTCAACTAAAAAGTTCTGTATATTTTACATCGATTATTTTCGATATTTTACGATGAGATTTAGTAAATGTCACTTAACGTGTTATGTAAAATATGTGAAATTAATTTTGCTACATTTACTCATTTCATTTTGTATATTCAACTAAAAAGTCCTGTATATTTCACGTCGATTATTTTCGATATTTTACGATGAGATTTAGTAAATGTCACTTAACGTGTTATGTAAAATGTGTGAAATTAATGTTGCTACATTTACTCATTTCATTTTGTATATTCAACTAAAAAGTCCTGTATATTTCACGTCGATTACTTTTGATCTTTTACGATGAGATTTAATAAATACCACTAAACGTGTTATGTGAACAATGTGAAATTGATTTCGCTACATTTACTAATTTCATTTTGTATATTCAACTAATCCAGTCCTGTATATTTCACGGTGAGATTTAATGAATGTCACTAAATGTGTTATGTATAATATATGAAATTAATTTTGCTACATTTACTCATTTAATTTAGTATATTCAGCTAATCGAGTCCTGCATATTTCACGTATATTACTTTCGTCCATTTAACGATGTTGATTTAGTATGTTTAACTAAAAGTGTTTGGTAAAATATGTGAAATTAATTTCATACAATTTACCAGATATCTTGTTGTTGGTTTAGTATATTTTACTAAAAATATGCAAAACTGATTTTGTGATATTTACTCTTATGATTTCGTATCTTATATTAAATAAGTTTTGCATATTTTACGTAAGGTATTGTAATAAAATATGTAAAATTAGTATTGTAACATTTACTCATACCATTTCGTACATTTTAGGAGAGCACATTTCGTATACTTTACTTCACTTTTAGTAGTAAAATATACGAAATGCGCTCTCCTAAAATGTACGAACAGGATGTAGGTATATTCAATTAAACATGTTTCGCCATTATGCATGAAAGCTGTAAATTATTGGTTGACTGAAAATCTCTCGTAGCGTAATATACTGGGTGACTAGTGCGCATAACTTATAAGGATGTTCAGACCATCAAACTAATGGTCCGACTGAACGAAAATCCTCAAAAATTATGCGCACTAATAAAGTCACCGTGTATACTTTGTCGCCAGAGACTTGTAGTCAGCTGCCTAATTTACAGATCAGTAAACTATCAATAAAAAAATAAACGAAAGACAAAATCACCCGCCCGTGAGCGGTATCATATAGTACAAAATAAAACTGAAAATAAAAGAACATGTTTAGCAAAATTTACCAAAAAGTACTCCAATTATAACTGTTAAAAATACACATTTAAATGTTAAACAAATTAAATCTGAATTGTATGATAAAATGTTACAATAATTTTGTTCGGGTTATAACTAAAATAGTAAAAGAAAACAAAATATTAAATGAATAAAATTGAGTATATTATAATTGTTATCAAATTACTTTTACAATAAAACTTAAACAATTCACTTACAGGCGAGGTAATAACTGAAATATCACATAAAATAATCAACTAGTGTGTTACAAAACAAATGTGGCACAAAATAATCATATAAGGCTTTCAGGTTCAAAATGAACACTTCCCATAGTGTACACCGGTTTCAAAAGGTAGGTACAACACCCGAAATGTCCACTTCCGAAAAAGTACTTTTTCCAAAATGCACCTTTCCCCTAACGTACATTTTTTTTTTTTTTTTTTTTTTTTTTATGATTTATACATCTGCTCTTGACCACAATCTAGACAGCTTTGTCAGGATGTGGTCGACGATGGAGCGAGCAAACCTATTAGGTGCCGATTCACTCCAGCTTTAAAGGCGTTAGGGTTACATTTCCCAAAATGTATCTTTTTCAAAATGTACATTCTTAGAACAGATAGGAATAACTGACTGAATATATTTTAAAGTACCAGGATCACATAAATATGGAGAAGGTTAACTTATTTTTATTTACTTTTTGTTAGAAGAATGTACATTTAGGGAAATGTACATTCCGGGAAAGGTGCATTTTGAGAAATGTACATTTTGAGAAGTGGACATTTCAGGAAATTTACCTTTTGAAACCGGTGTAAATTATGGGAAGTGTACATTTTGAACCTGGAGGAAAAAAGGAATCAATTTGAACAGATGTTTCATTGTTCACAGTGCCTTCAATAAGAGCCCTTATTTGCAACAAGTCATACTGAATTGGGTATTTGACTTGAGAATGGATTCTACGATTGTAGGTTTAAAAGAGCGCAAAAGGATAGCAAAATAAACCTCTACGCGAAATTTTGGCTCAATTTGACGAATTTTACTATGATTTCTAAGACTCCAAATTTGGTAAAAAAAAATCATCTAATGGCAAAATAGTGTTGATTATTATAATCCATACGTAATTACAAATAATGTTGTTATTGATTTTTTAAATGTTTACACATCAAACAAATCATCACTAAGCAAAAACATCACTTTCTTTTGCGGCCGCGCGGTGTGAAATGTGACGTCACAGAATAGTGACGTCACATTTCACAATTTGCTTCCCTTTCTGCTCTATTATTCCTTAAAAGTATCCATTCTTAAGTCAGATATCCAATTGTGTGATACTGTTACTGATTGAGAAAAAAATTAGCAACGCGTAACAAACAGTATTACTGGATGCGAATTTTTATTCTCGTCTAGTAACATGTGTTAGTAAATGGTTCATATTTATCTCTTAGAGCAGTTACCTAACACCGTTACTTAAAGAATATTTTTTCACGTTCAGATGATGAAGGAGAAGAATAAGTATGAACCATTTACTAACAAGTGTTACTAGATGAGAATAAAAATTCGCATCGAGTCACACTGTTACTCGTTGCGAATTTTTTTCTCAACCAGTCAGTGTGACACGATTCAGTGCGACTCGTTGCGAATAAAGGAACAGAATAGCATTTATAATACAACATAAGAAGACTGCCATAGAAACCAGAGAGAACAAAATGAAAACGTACACAGACCAACATCAATAGATTATAATTTTTATTAAAATTTGCTTTAACCCAAAATAAGTTTTTTTTCTTAATGTACATATTTATATTTAAATGTACTTAAAACTAAGGTTGGGGTAACCTCTTACAAAAGGCCCGTCGTAAAGGATGTCCAGAAGGGATCATTTACAATCATGTGACTCTAAGGGTAGTTAGATATGCTGACCCATTCTCCAATAAAAAGAAAGAATTATCCGCCCACAATGTCCAGCATACCAACGCCATACAAAACCTTAATATTATATGTACATATTTATATTTAAATGTACTTAAAACTAAGGTTGCGGTAACCTCTTACAAAAGGCCCGTCTTAAAGGATGTCCAGAAGGGATCATCTTCAATCATGTGACTCTAAGGGTAGTTAAATATGCTGACCCATTCTGCAATAAAAATAAAGAATTATCCGCCCACAATGTCCAACATACCAACGCCATGCAAAACCTTAATATTATATTACTTAACATTATTGGTAAGTTTACATCTAACGCAGTTACAATTCAGCTTTATACTATATCAATACATACAAAAAATATTTCTAAGTTTTATCAAAATATGCTAAATAATTCTTACAGTCAAATCCTACTTATCATATTAACCACGCTCTGGTACCATGTTGGAAATGTCACGGCGTAGTATGATAATACTAGTTACTCAACACTCGTATAGTCGTTTCACACAGACGAACACATAAATCAAATAAACATGTTTAAATAAACTATAGGTACGATGGAAACAAATTAGACTTTTTTATCATCAATTCCTTAAAAATGTCTTTGGATTATGTACAAAATAAAATGTTTGGCACAAAATAGAAATTTCAGTCTAAAAAGGTTTTAAGACAGATCTGCCATAAAACAAGCTACACTTGATTTTTTTAAATCAGATTTGCAATCAATTCCGTAAAAATATTTTTGGATAAAGGTCCACACGTTAACACACTCTGTCGGGTACTCTAAATTGAAAACATGGAAAATTTTAAAGCATACATCTACTGCTTTTAGTAGGGTGTCGATCTTATAAATGACTGATTCATAATGGACATAGTAATCGGTTATTTCTTCCATCGATGACCCTACCACGACTATCAGTGGTTGGCAAGTAAGTCCTTTGGCCAAGTGTTCATCCTGACGCAGCTTGATCTTTGTTACTATTTCGCTCTGATTCTGTAATAGAACAAATACAAGGTTGAACAAATACAAATATAAAAGATGTTCTGAGTCATAAATAATCTACTACACTGAACCCATTGCCTGTAAACTAATGCTGATTTCCTCACGATGTCTTCCTTCACCAAAAAGCAAGTCATAATAAGAAAAAAACGAATCGGCTACCACAGGTAAATACTTTGTATTATTTATTTTTTAATTTATTGCGCACTTTATTTACTTACCGCGACATGTAAAATGAAAGCCTTTTCTGATTCAGCAATGCTTTATAATATTTTTTCTTCTTTTCTTCGGTTTTAACTGGAATTTTAATGGTGGGTGGCATCTTCGAACTCATCAGTTTTAGGTAAACATAATCTCTCACATCTGGAAGGAGTTAAAAATTATTATAAAGCTAAGCCTGTAAAAATGAGGACTGTCTATTATCTGTTTATTATTTAATATAATGAAAATAAATTAGTACCTACTGACCTGGTGTGGTACTATCGTCGTTCAAAGTTTTCAGATTATCCACGTAACTTTTTATTTTACTGTAAATTGGCAATTCTTTTTCCATGAATATTGGCCACTTTTTGAACGATTCTAGGTCATGGTTTGGGTACATGAATTCAAAATCTAATTCAACCTAAAATAATAAAATTGAATGATTACCTACGCATAATTTTTTGTCTTAAACATAAAACCTATACTGTTAAATGGCATAAATATCAATTAGCATAATATTTATTATCAAAAATTCTAAAAGCATAATATCATAAGGTCGAATTTTGTCAAGCATAAATATTGAAAAAAAACATATAAAAAAACAAAAAACAAAAAACTTAAATATTTAAAAAATATATTAAATATTTAATAATAAATTATACGAACAAGTTTGTAGCCCAAGCTTGCTTTGATTGAAGCCCACTCATTAAATAAGTCCTGGATGGTTTTATCTTTTCCAGATAAATCTTCTTTTCGCAATGTCCTTGTTAGTTTCCACTTCTCCACAACATCTACCCAAGGCTCTTTATTAAATTTCAACCATAGCTTCATATTATTAAGATCTTCAAGTGATACATTTTGGGGCTCTTAAACAAATAACATTCTATGTCCATTAAAATTGAACTCGTAAAACTGTGAATGTGAGACGTTAAGATAAGAACTCACAAAGCAGATTGTTTAGTTGAGTTCCACCGCGGTCGCCCGCCAACCGATCGCAGAGCGCGCGGGCGCAACCCGCCGAGGCTGCGGGTAACCGCGGTCCGAGCGATTCTACTGGTTGCCCGTTCGGAGCGGCATTTAGGCACATCACGTCCACTTCGCATTTGATCCACTTGGTCCAGTTCGCGAAACGTCCATTTCGCATTTGGTCCATTTCGCAGATTGTTATTTCCCATTTGATAATATTTCACATAAATATGGGAAAAGGTAAATGTTTTTTTGTTCTTTTTTTCATATTCTGCAAATGTCAGATTTTTATTTTTACTGCGACATAATAAGAAAAGGAAAAAAAAAAAAATAATATAAAGTGATTGAAAATATAGAAGCTAACCTTTTCTGCGAAATGGACCAACTGCGAAAGAGACGTGTTTTCGGAAAGTGGACCAAATGCGAAGTGGACTTAATGCGACTAAACGATTTTTCATACAAGCAAAATGATTTTCAAACCCGATAGTGCAAAGTTGAAATGTTGAATAATATACCTTCATGAGTTTCAGTTATGGTAATGGTGGATGTTTCGTGTTTCTTTATGAGTCCTGATTTTCTTAAAATCCTTCTTTGGTTATGGTACCGGTCTACCAATTTCCCTCTTGCTGGAATATATGACTTCCCATATTTTCTAATATGAACATAATATGCATCCTGAAAAATTGTTTGTAATGTAGTAAATTCCAATTTGATTTTTTTTCAGATATTACCCATTACTTGATATTCTCATCGACCAAAATTGCTGATAGGTAGCAGAGCAATTTTAATAGGGTAGTTTTCAAATATTTGAAAACCGCTTATATATATTTAAAGATTGGGACGAACGATCCAACAGAAAAATAAAATAAATAAATTAATTAATGTATTTTTCTCCATGAAACCAATTAATAAAATAAACGGTTTATAAAAATTTGGAAAATACCTTATTTCCAGTGTAAGCGCTCCTTGCAACAATCTGGTTATTGATCTGGAACACTGAAGGAAAAACTGAAACATTTAAAAACATTATTTTAAATAACGTTTCTGAGCCCTGGCGACGAGTTGCAAATGGGAAGAGTGCGCACAATCCGAGAAAATTCAAGACTATACATGGTATGCTATCCATACTATACAACTACTGTTACTATATTACCATAATACTACTAGAGTAGAACCAATATACTATTATCTAATCAATCTACCATACCAAAATACGTGGGACACTCAGAAAGTTTTGCGAAACTAAAAAAAATTGTTCTATACGTACATATATTTTTATCAAATCTTTTCAAAGTACTTTCCACCAGCCTCTATACAAAGATTCATGCGCCTAAACCAGTTTTCAAAACACTTTTTCCAGTCCGCCGCAGACACCTCGTTTACAGCCTGCTCGAACGCAGCCAGCGCATCTTCCGGCGACGAAAATTGTATCCCTTTGAGCTGATTTTTTATTTTTGGGAATAAAAAGAAGTCACACGGTGCTAGATCAGGGCTGTAAGGAGGGTGACCCAGGAGTTTGACTGGCGTGCTGTCCAGGAAGTCCCTCGTTTTGAGTGCGGTGTGCGCAGGTGCATTGTCGTGGTGGAGCAGTAGCCCGCGGAGCCCTGTGTTTGGTCGCTTGTTGCTTATAACAGAGAAAACTTCTGGCAAACATTTGGTAGTATACCATTCGGCATTAATGCTTCTTTGATCCCGTAAGGGAATTGATACCAAGTGGCCAGTCAAATTAAAAAAGCTAGCGATCAAAATCTTACCCCCGCTTCTAGATCGCTTCACTTTGGTAGGCGTTGGCTCATTTTGAAACACCCAAACAGTCGACTGGCGCTTGGTTTCTGGGTCGTATTGATAAATCCAGGACTCATCACCTGTAACGATGTCGTAAACACGCCGAGACGAGCCTGCTTCAAATTTGTTAAGCATATCACGGCACCATTCCACCCGGGCCTGCTTCTGAGCATCGGTGAGGTTGTGCGGCACCCAGCGTGATACTATCCTCCTCACGCGAAGATGGCTGTGTAGAATCTCGTGAACGCTTCCCGATCCAATCTTCAATATGTGTTGAATCTCCTGATATGTAATTCGCCTATTGTCTTGGATTAAATTTTTCACTGCTAGCACGTTTTCTTCGGTAACAGCCGTCAAAGGGCGACCGCTTCTTTCGTCATCCCCCAAAGTTGGTCGACCGCGCTTGAATTCGTTATACCAACGATACACGGTTGCCTTGGAAGGGCCTTCATCCATGAATGCCATTTGAAGTCTATCGTACGATTCATCCGGTTTCAGGCGACACTTGAAATCGTATAAAATCATAGCTCTAAAATGTTCCCGGCGCAGATCCATATTTCAGTGAGACACAATACTTTGAATTAACTCGCAAAAAATGTGGAGGGAAATTTTGAAATTGGAACTTACTTGTTTTTACTTATAAATAATCATATTTTCGAAAAACATTATAACTGGCCAGTCTCCCATATATAAAAACTTTTTTTCGCAATACTTTCTGAGGGGCCTGGTATTTTTGCAATAAAAATATAACCTTCGACTCGAATGGGAAAAATTTAACAATTTGACTGGACATGTCCTCTTAATTTTTTGCATCCATCGAACCCTTCCTTTTTATGAAGTATTCTATAATACATTTTAATAAATTGTTTCTTATAGTTGTATCATCAATCTTCTTGTTCATATACTGAAGGCATATTTGTCCGATACTAGTGGTCTTCAGAATTTCTTTTAAATTAAAAGACTAGTGGGAGAAAAAAAAATAGGACTTATACACAGAAATGGTAAAAATAGTCAGTGTTATTACAAAAAAAATTTAAACAATGCTGTAAATTTTTTGACAATATTGTTTGAAAGAGACAACATCACATTTAAACAGGCGTCTAAGTTAATGTGTTTAAAAATCTTTTGTAATAACACTAAGTAAATTAAAAAAAAACAATAAAACTATCAATTGGAAAGATATGGATAAAAAAAGATATGAAATCAAAGTTAACTTCACTACAGACATGGAATCAAATTCGACTCACTGGGAAATAAAAATCACAATACATCATCCTGGGACCATGTTCTGGCTCCATCATCAGACCCGAAACATCACCTCATCACAAAGCACTCTTTAAAACCAATCTAACGAGCCCTAACACAGTGAGTTTCCGGCTACCAGGGTTCAGAGATCCTGTGGCCACCTTCCGACTCCATTCATCGTCAGACCATGAACATCACTTTACTTCATCACAAAGTGCTCTTCAAAACCATTCTAACGAGCCCAAACACAGTGAGTTTCTGGCTCCATCCATCATCAAATCCTGAACATCACTCATCACAAAGCGCTATTCAAAACCAATCTAACGAGTCTAAGCCGCTGGGTTTCCGGCTATTATGGTACAGATCCTGTGACCACTTTGATTTTTTTATTAAAAAATAAAGAATTAATCGTACATACATAATAATTTATGATAATTAAAAGATTTGCAATGAAGAAATTGAATTGAATTGAATCAAAAACATAAATGTGAAAGTACGGACAAATTCTTTTTCACAAAAAAAGAAATCAAGTTCAACATAGGTAAGTACCCCAACACACATACAACATAAGTACTTACAAGTGAATTTCATGAGTTTTTTGTCGATTGACCTTATTAGTTCTTCCATATTTCCTGACTGTTCTTAATCCTATGACCAAACTAACTTACAAAATTGGAAGAAAAAAAATAGGTAACGAAAAAAGACAAACACAAAAAGGCAATAACATTGACTCACTCCTGGAAAACTGGCCATAGCCATACAGCAGGGAAATTCTTCTAGTATTATGGCCATTTGTAGCAGGAACAACATAGGGCGGGCTTTTTAATAGATAACTTATTTAATTTTGTAGTAGGTATTTATGGTATCTGTTATTAACAAGGCAATTTCAAAATAAAGTGTAAAAAACTAACCTCTTCGTTCGAAGTAGCACAAGAACAGCCACTAGCCGCAGAACTATAATCGTTGCCCACATGCCCCATAGAATCCTTATCTGATTCTATTGATTCTGTGTCTAAAGAACATGTTTTCTGTAAAAATTAAGATAAGATACCTATGTTATTTTTTTTTTTATTAATGTGAAAAAACAATTTCAAGTTGACTCCAGCTGGATCAGTGCTCATACTATTAAGAGCAGTTGATCTGAGATACATTAGTAACATTTCTACCAAGGGCACGCCGCAATAGCGGCGGTAAGGCCCGTCATGGAGGAGTGGCTGGAGAGGGGCTATGGCGCCCTCACCTACCGGCTGACGCAGATACTCTCGGGGCACGGTTGCTTCGGGAAGTATCTGTGTCGCATAGGCCGGGAGCCGACTCCCGAGTGTCATCACTGCGGGAGCTGCCTTGAGGACACGGCGCAGCACACACTGGCGGAATGCCCAGCTTGGGCCACGCAGCGCCGTGACCTTATAACTGCAGTAGGCGGCAGCGATCTCTCGCTTCCGGCTGTTGTTTTGGCTATGGTTGGGAGCGAGAACGCTTGGGAGGGCGTCGTCTCCTTTTGCGAGGAGGTGATGCTCGCTAAGGAGGCGGCGGAGAGGGTTCGAGAGGCAACGACCTCCCTCCCCACCCGCAGGAGACGGACCGGGCGTCGCAGGAGGGCGTACGCCGACTTCCAGCCACCCTAGGAGTGGGCCTGCGGGCGGCGGACTCGGGGTAGCCCGCCACCCGATCAGTCAAGGCCCGTGACGGTGGCGCGTCGTGTTCCGCGCGCGCCAGTCAAGAGAAGGGTGCGGCCGATGATGCCGCACGGGGAGAAGGGGCTCGCCTACTAGTGGCGAGCCGGGACCTGCCGGGGATGGTTGGACGACTATAAGTTTCCCACACCCCCGGCCAATGGTTGGAAGAGGAACACCGTGGTGGTTTTAGTCGGTAAGAGTCCGAAACTGGCTCCGCCTTCCCCGGGCGGAGTGCGTCCGTGAGGATTTCCCCACGAAAAAAAAAAAAAAAAAAAAAAAGTAACATTTCTACCAAAACTAAAAATCTTTAAAATAATAATCTTTACTAATATTATAAAGCTGAAGAGTTTGATTGTTTGTATGTTTGAACGCGCTAATTTCAGGAACTACTGGTTTGAATTGAAAAATTATTTTTGTGTTGGATAGTCCATTATTTGAGGAAGGCTTTAGGCTATATATAGTTATATATGTAGGTATGTATAATATGTATATTTTATTATATGTATAATTTACTTAGGTATTTATCTATTTTTATTATATGTAATTATAAGTCGTTGTACGAAACATATTTTACTACTTTACTGGTGCATCTACCTTATTCTTTGTCTCTGCATTACCCTAAGGTTGTCTGGTAGAGAATGCCTATGGCGTTAAGACCGCCTTTGTACCCTGTTTTGCATAAAGAATTAAATAAATAAATATATATCATCACGCTACATACAACCGCTGGACATTTTCAAATTAATGTGGGTGAAACCGCAGCGAAAAGCTAGTAATATATATGTAGTTTATTTACTTCTTTTCTCTTATAGTACCTACAAAAACAAAATAATATGAACAAATCAATCAGTTTTAAAACAAGCAAAGCCTGTGCTTGAGATTACCGAGCCTAAAGGCTCATTTGCTACATTCTGGAAAGTAGGTACAATAATAGGTATATACTTCAAAATACTCACCAGGGATTTATTTTCATTTTTAAATTGAGCTAATTCAGCCTTGAATTTAATTCTATCCTTTATTCTTGATTTTGGAATCAGCTCATTTATATCTGAATCAGAAATATTTTCTATGCAAAATACATCCAAGTCATATTCTAAAAAAAGAAGGAAACAATAATTTGGTAATTTCCCAGTTTGACATCACCAAATTTGTATTTGGTGGCAGGGCAGGGTCCTGTTTAATAAACGTTACAATCCTACAATTTTGTAAAATGTTGTTGAATTGTACTACAAGTACTGCTTAATAAACAACAAATAGTGAGAATTTTGCACATAAAAATCTTACAAATATTTTATATTACAAATGCTATTTAAGTAAGTTGTATTATTTATTAAACAGAAACTTGCAGATTTGTAGCTTGTATACAATTACAATTTACAATTAGTAGCATTTATTAAACAGGGCCCAGGGAGTGATATTAAAATTTGGAAAACATTTATCTAAAGTATCTGCCTAGTTATATTACATATTAATATTTGTATCAAATAATATGTGGTGTGTAGGTAGATACTTTAGATACAAAAAAATACAATATTTTGTGGTTATCAGACAGATATTCGCTAACTAGGGTGTCATATTAAAGGTCAAGGACTATCTAACGAGCTATGTTTGGAGTTACTGCGCGTTTAAATCAGAAATAAGGAGATCTGCAGGTTACCAACTTAGCTTGCAGAATAGCAAACCAGCTTGCAGTGGCAATAGGCAAGGTACATAGAACAGGCAGCCGCCGTTGGATGGCGACCGCGTACTTTACGATAAGACTGACCTGTTAGGGCGAAGGTACCTATTCTACCATTCTAAGTTGATAATAAGTAGGAACTTAGAACTTACCTTGAAATACAGCTTGTGTTTCCTTCGAGACTCCCCAGGAATCGAGAAGTGCTATCGCGAACTTGGAGTCTAATGTAAATCCTAACGTATTTTGTGACGTCGAGTCCATTTTCACTCACTATGAACTACTATTACTCTAGCGTAACTATGAATGATTATATCCAACTAATCCAACACAGAGCACCGCGCACGTGTCACACACGCACGCCCCGACAACCGACCGACCGAGAACAGTGTTGCCAACGAGATATTTTGAATTCCGCTATGCAAGTTGGAATTTTTCCGCCAAAAATCCAACAAAATTATATATTTTATTTACGATTACTTCATCGGGTAAATCGCACGATTAACATGCCTTGGCATTTTTTTCAGTCCAAAATGTATTTAGAAATGGTATTGACCATATTTTCTGTACTTCATTTCCATTATTTAGATTTTACGTTATTTCTGTAGATGCTCGGAACAAATGAGGGAGAAGCATGTTTTCGTGTCCGCATAAAAGTTTTTTGATTTTATTTTCATGATATTATAAATCTTAAAATCAGAAGTTTATCTAATGGCGGTAGCTTCTTGGCATAATTATGAGTTTTATACGAAACGCTCAAGGGTGTCAGCGCGACACCCTTTCTTATCTTGTTCAGTAGTGTCAAAATATCATGAAAATTAAAAAAAAACTTATGCGGACGCGAAAACACGGTACCTACAACCCAAAATCTACAGGAATACTATTTGTCACGCTAAAAACGTCCGGACATGATATGATCAGTAGGTACACAAAATGTCTAAAAAATCGGCCAAGTGCGAGTCGGACTCGTGCACAAAGGGTTCTGTACCAATCGTTATTAATATCGAGCAAAAACGGCAAAAAATCACGTTTATTGTATGGGAGCCACCTTTAAATATTTATTTTATTCTGTTTTTAGAATTTGTTGTTATAGCAGCAACAGAAATACATCATCTACGAAAATTTCAACTGCCTAGCTATCATACAGCAGCCTATGATACAGCCTGGTCATAGACAGACAGACAGTGAAGTCTTAGCAATAGGGTCCCGTTTTTACCCTTTGGGTACGGAACGCTAAAAACGTTTAATTTTAGTCAAAATTATTCCCGTCATTACCTACGTCAAATTACTTATAATAAAATTAAAAAGGGCGGAGAGGTGTTAATCTGGCAACTCTAAGTCGTATCGAGTCGAGAAAGTAAAGTTTTCATCACTTTACTAGGATATAAATAAGTATAATATGTTCAATGATTACGACTGAAGGACATGTATCCATGGTCATGAATAAATTAAAAAATAAAATAAAAAAATCGAGTCGAGAACGCGAACGCAACGCGAATATTTGGAAGAATAGGTATGACGTCACGTCAAATGACGTTAAAGTTTAGTAAAATCTCAAAGATGTTTCGTAAAATCAATATTTTAATTAAGTAACATGTAGGTTGGTAATATGACGTCACGTCAAATGACAATAAAGTTTAGTAAAAACTCAAAGATGTTTCGTAAAATCAACATTTTAATTAAGTAACATGTAGGTAGGTATATTGGTATTAGAGTAAAATCGCTACTTTTTTAATATTTAATCTTCATCATTTCAGCCGAAAGACGTCCACTACTGGATATAGGCCTCCCCCAATTAAGGGGGGGATATGCCATAATCGCCACGCTTGGCAGGCGGGTTGGGTTGTTGATATTTAATCTTACTAATATTATAATTACCTATGCGAAAGTTTGTGAAGATGTTTGGATGTTTAGATGTTTGGATGTTTGTGACTCAATCACACATAAAAAGCTTAACGGATTTGGATGAAATTTCGCACACATATAGAATATGATCTGGATTAACAGAATACTTTTGATACGGATGATCTCCAAGATAAACTGGTCGCAGCTTCCCCAGGTAAAATTCAACGGAATTGCTATTCCGATAAGCGAAAAAGTCAAGAACCTCGGGGTTTGGATTGACAAACATCTTTCTTGGGGTCCACAGCTGCAGGACGTAAGTCGCAAAATTTTTGCATCTGCCAAATTTTTGAGACGATTGCGGAACTTTCTTCCAACTGCCACTAAAACTGCGCTTGCGCAATCTCTTTTACTTCCTATCCTTGACTATGCTGATGTCAGTTATCTCGATCTCACTGAGGCACAACTAGATAAACTTGAGCGACTTCAAAACTTTTGCATATGATTTATATTTGGCTTGCGTAAATATGATCACATTTCTGAATTTCGTACAAAGCTCAAGTGGCTTCCCATACATCTTCGCCGGAATTCTCATATCTTGTTTCAGCTCTATAGTATCTTGTTTAATCCTACCAATCCTCCAATCCTTTTCCGAGATAAAATGTAGGTACCTAACGGCCAAAATTAATATCCAATCTATCCACGATTTACCCTACTAGAGATAGAAATTTGACATATTTTGTATCGAGCTAATGTCAAATTCCTATCTCTAGTAGGGTAAATCGTGGATAGATAGACGCATAAGCGTGATTGAGTCACAAACATCCAAACATCTTCACAAACTTTCGCATTTGTAATATTATAGGATATCTGACGTTTTGTTAAAAAAAAATGGGTACCAAATGAAAGGGCCTAATAAGCACTTTTCAAATATACAGGGTGGCAGGGACATCGACGCGCAAACTGTACTTAACCGTGAATTCAGCACACGATTGTAGACCCTCTAGCGAAGAAATTTTTCGTCGGTTATCAAAAAAAAAACATCAGTTTCACAGAAAAGTGCAATACCTACGCACGCGGTCAAAATGTATGGAACATCAACTTTTTTTTTAATAACCGACAGAAACTTTCGTCGGGAAGAACTGACTTCGAAACTCGTTCTGTTGTTTAAACAAAAGTTCTTTGTTGATTTTATTTACAAGCTTGCGTAAAATTAGCATATTTCTAATGTCAATTATATTAAATGTATCTCATAATTTGTGTCAAGTAAAATCAATCTTCCAATTTGTTAGTTTTTACGAACAACTTTAAACTTTAGTAGATTAGCAAGCTTTACCTGTCGGACATTTGGAAAACTGTTTTGCTAAACTCGCACTGTTGTTTAAACTGAAGTTCTTTTTTGAATTTATTCACAAGCTTGCATAAATTTAACATATTGCTAATGTCAATTATATGAAATGTATCTCATAATTTGTGTCAAGTAAAATCAATTTCCTAATTTGTTAGATTTTACGAACAACTCTAGTAGAGTAGCAAGCTACACCTATCGGATATCTGGAGAACTGTGTTGCTAAATTCGTACTGTTGTTTAAACAAAAGTTCTTTGTTGATTTTATTGACAAGCTTGTGTAAAATGTACATATTTGTAATGTCAATTATATTAAATATATCTCATAATTTGTGTCAAGTTTAATCAATCTTCCGATTTGTTAGTTTTTACGAACAACTATAGTAGAGTAGCAAGCGACACCTATCGGATATCTGGAGAACTGTGTTGTCGTACTGTTGTTTAAACAAAAGTTCTTTGTTGATTTTATTTACAAATTTGCGTAAACTTAACATATTTCTAATGTGAATTATATGAAATGTTTCTCATAATTAGTGTCAAGTAAAATAAATTTCCTAATTTGTTAGATTTTACGAACAACTTTAGTAGAGTAGCAAGCGACACCTATCGGATATCTGGAGAACTGTGTTGCTAAACTCGTACTGTTGTTTAAACAAAAGTTCTTTGTTGATTTTATTTACAAACTTGCGTAAAATTAACATATTTCTAACGTCAATTATATTAAATGTATCTCATAATTTGTGTCAAGTAAAATCAATTTCCTAATTTGTTAGATTTTACGAACAACTTTAGTAGAGTAGCAAGCGACACCTATCGGATATCTGGAGAACTGTGTTGCTAAACTCGTACTGTTGTTTAAACAAAAGTTCTTTGTTGATTTTATTGACAAGCTTGTGTAAAATGTACATATTTGTAATGTCAATTATATTAAATATATCTCATAATTTGTGTCAAGTATAATCAATCTTCCGATTTGTTAGTTTTTACGAACAACTTTAGTAGAGTAGCAAGCGACACCTATCGGATATCTGGAGAACTGTGTTGTCGTACTGTTGTTTAAACAAAAGTTCTTTGTTGATTTTATTTACAAATTTGCGTAAACTTAACATATTTCTAATGTCAATTATATGAAATGTTTCTCATAATTTGTGTCAAGTAAAATAAATTTCCTAATTTGTTAGATTTTACGAACAACTTTAGTAGAGTAGCAAGCGACACCTATCGGATATCTGGAGAACTGTGTTGCTAAACTCGTACTGTTGTTTAAACAAAAGTTCTTTGTTGATTTTATTTACAAACTTGCGTAAAATTAACATATTTCTAACGTCAATTATATTAAATGTATCTCATAATTTGTGTCAAGTAAAATCAATTTCCTAATTTGTTAGATTTTACGAACAACTTTAGTAGAGTAGCAAGCGACACCTATCGGATATCTGGAGAACTGTTTTGCTAAACTCGTACTGTTGTATAAACAAAAGTTCTTTGTTGATTTTATTTACAAACTTGCGTAAAATTAACATATTTCTAATGTCAATTATATTAAATGCATCTCATAATTTGTGTCAAGTATAATCAATCTTCCAATTTGTTAGATTTTACGAACAACTTTAGTAGAGTAGCAAGCGACACCTATCGGATATCTGGAGAACTGTGTTGCGAAACTCGTACTGTTGTTTAAACAAAACTTCTTTGTTGATTTTATTGACAAGCTTGTGTAAAATGTACATATTTCTAGTGTTAATTATATTAAACGTATCTCATGATTTGTGTCAAGTAAAATCAACTTTCTTATTTGTTAGTGTTACGAACAAATTTAGTATCGTCACCTGTTGGAAATTTAGAGAACTCTTACGAAAGTATTTTACAAACATTCTTTAGTGTATTCAAATATTTGTTTGATAAATTTTACTATACTTAAAATAGTTTTAGTCAATCTGTTTTGTTATGTAAAATCAACAAAGTGGATTTTGTTAAATTCACTCTTGTTATAGTAAAATTAACTATGAAAAGGGTTGACTATGGCAGTTCATTAGTCAACCTACGCTACTTTAGTACATTCAACAATTCTTTTTTTTCAGTGTAACGCCTTCCGCATCCAACATACAAAAATATTTTTCATCCCCCCATCTCGGAAAGAGTATTTTTGCTCTTCGATATCTGAGTGCAAAAGCCGTTTTTTATCCCCTAGAGGATAAAGTAAATTGAATTTAGAACATCGTGTGCACTAGGTTTGTGAATTAAAAACATCATTAAACCTATTTACTTCTCCCTCCATGGTGCCGAATTTATCATACAACCTTTTTTAATTTGTTAAAAACTCAGACTCGGAACCTTCTTGGTGTACTTTTTTTTTATTTGCTTTGCGCGCGCCATTTTCTTTTCACGTCATATTATTAAAACCTTAGGTTAAAAACAAGAAACTTGAAAACAAGTGAAAAACTTAAAATGCACAGGTCTATTACCCTAAAATGAGTGGTTCTAGCGACGAGGAAGTTAATTTGACGCAAACAGAATTAACTGAAACTGTTAATAATGCACAAATGAGCTTTCTCCCTCAACAATCAGTGGACGGATCACATCAAATACGTATGTGACAAATTGCGAGCAATACTAGCGAAATTTGTAATAATTAAAAATAAAATACCTTACTCCACCTTGCTCACACTTTACAAAACTCTTGGCGAATCCATAACATCATACGGACTAAGTAGCTACGGTCGCACATATAGAACACATCTAAATCTTATTTATCAGCTACAATTACGTATTTTAAAAGCCATTGTGCCTCGCAAAATAAAGCTGCAATTTGAAAATAATTACAGTGATCTGTTCCACTATTGTAAACTTATTCCTATACACGAAAAAGTAAAACACACATTACTAACAGAAAATTTCTTTGACGAAAAATTACGAAAATATAACACAAAGCCTAGCATGACACTCCGCAGTACACACACACAACTTATAAAACCTGATTTCACCAATTTTTATGGAAAGCTACGTCTAAATTATATTATACCAGACCTAATAAATAAACTACCACCAAAAATAAAAAATGACATAACACGAAACAACATAAAATCTAAACTTAAAAAACACCATTTAGAGGAATTAAAACCTAATAATGACTTATAATTATATAGCATTAAAAAAAAAAACATGCTGTATTTTTGTAAGAAATTTGCTATTGAGAAGTAATATAAATTAGTTGAGGGTATTTGAGAATTTTTGCATGGGGCGAGCGAGCGCGATGCGTCGTGTTCACCCACCCACATCTTGTTGTAATGAATGTCGACGGACCAAGCGGTGTACAGAAAAACCTAAACTGGTTTATGTTCTACACTGTATCTGCCAAATGTATGTATTTTGTTTTTTTTGTGGAAATAAATAAATAAATAAATAAATAATCACGCGAGAAGTATTTGAAACAATACGATATGTTTAACATGTGGCGACTAGATAAAGGAACCAAAACTTTCTCAGAAAACGTTTTGCTCATTTACGCCAAGGGAATCCGATGAATCGGTACAACTATTAAGTATGACAGATAGTTTACCGAAAAACAGTACACAAGTCACTAACACCAACATTACAGTACCTAACAAAAATATTACTCTCAACTTAAGTAACTGCATGGTATAATAACACCAGATAGTCTCTTCCCGTGACAGCTAGGTCACGTGATTGCCTCCGTACTACGTCATTGGCCGTGGAGCCAATAGCGGGCTGTTAGTGTGACACTTTGTCAGTTTGATGTGCTGCCACTTTGTGAAAATAAATTACCCGAGCAAAATGCATTTTTTCATTTACTTTCTTCTATAAAGAATCACTTTTTAACTAGTAATTTAATATAGTTTCCTTTATTAACTAATTAGATGAATAACACCAGATAACAAATAGTTAGGCTAGTTAGGAATTTATTTTATATTCATTATGAACAAAAATCTCCTTAAGTATATTGAAGATATCAATCAATGGCAGCACTGATCGTGACGTAGCTTGGAGGCATCGCGCTGTCATTGCGGGAAGAGAATACCTGGTGAAACATCTTATTATACCATGAGTAACTGTAGCAACGTTACTTTAAAATTTTCTTAATTAGGTATACCTATTATTAAACCGTTTGTTTAACCGTGACTATAGCCGCTTGTAACAGAATATCAAGAAAATACCGCCGAAATATCGAGAACACCAAAAAAATTAAAAGAACATGGTAAATATCCCGTGACATTGAATAATATTTGTAAAATAAAAAAGCAATATTTTATGTTACTTCTAGGTACTTTCAGAAGTAAATGATTTTTCTTAATGAAATAATATCAACGAACGATCAATTGAATACGTAAAATAACTTTAACTAAACAAAAAATACCTAATTAATTAAAAAACAGGATTTCTAATTGTTGCTACTCTACTCTTTAACTCCTGTATACTCTTCTGTAACATTGGAACGATAGAAATAAAACAAAATTCTTGCCTTGTTTGTATATTTGAATATTGAAAAACTAAAAAACCTTAAAACTTAAAAAGTACAGTACCTATCTATAATTATTATGAGTAGATAACTAAAAAACATGGGGGGACTGGATGCGGAAGGCAGCGGACCGAGTGTTGTGGCGCAACTTGGGAGAGGCCTATGTCCAGCAGTGGACTGCGATAAGCTGAGTTGATGATGATGAACTAGAAACATTACAAGATAATGATTTCTTCATGACAGGTAGAGGTGACGGAGCGATTGAAGGAAGAAAAGTCTAGTGCATTAAATTGTTTTTAAACAAAAAAAAAATATGCACGCTGAATTTTTAATCGTTTTGGAAACGGAAACTTAAATCCATATCAATAACAGTATTTATTGGTAGTGTAAATAAAAAATCTGAATTATTAGGTACGGTCGACCGCACGTCAGTGGTAACAGTTTGACATTGACAGTCTTTATTTCGTAGGCAATAAGGGCGGTTTTCTAATTCAAGTGTTACCACTGTCATGCAGTTGACTGTACAATAAAAAATAACTCAAGGAAATTGTCACGTATTCAAGTTTAATTGTACCTAACAATTTTAGTCTTAGATTAAAATTAAAAAAAAAAATATATATATCTATTGTCGCCTACCCCTTCGGGGAAATACAGGCGTGATGTTAGGTTATGTTATGTTACATTAAAATTTTATTTCATTAATGAAATTAATACAAGTTACTACAACAACGAAACAAAATTCAGCGTGTATTTATACCTAGGTACCACAAAATAGCGACAACTGATTGAGTGGATAGAAATTATCTTATGTGTTGTAGTTATTAGTTATAATTGAATTTTGTGAAACAATCAGTCATAAAACAAAAAAAAAGATTACCTACTGCAATTTTTAATGCAACGACTCTTCCTTGGAAAGAGTTCGCAAAAAAATATTTAAGCATGATAGGTAGAGGCGAAAACGATTGTATTGAAGATAGAAAAACTTAAAATAGTAGTTTAGTTTGTAAAACCAAAAAAAAACAGAAATGTTAAATAAGGAACAAGTTTAGCTGGATTACATTGCGTTTATTATTAAAATTGGTTTTCCTGATGACGTTTCGAAAGCTTAGCAGCGTTAAACCAGACCCAACATAACAACGACAGAAAACAGAAATATTTTAACCTACTCTGCTTTTAAAGAGTTCACGAAATTATTATGAACTAACTAACTTTAAGAGTTATAATTTTGCCATAAAATAGCGACGACCTATCAACTGAATAGATATTAATTTACTGCATTGTATGTAAAATTTAATTTTGTAATAAAAAAACTACAACATTTATTGCAACGTCTCTACTTAAAGAGTTCACAAAAAAATGATTTCATCGTGATAGGTAGAGGCGACGGAACGATTAAATACCTATTCTGCCTTTAAAGAGTTCATAAGAAAATTATTTCATCATGATAGTATGTATAGATAGAGCGACGGAACAATTGAAAAACTTATTACATTGTATGTAAAGTAGTAGAGTTACAGGAAAACAATCGGCCATGCATAATAAGAGTGTCGGAATAGATCGTTTTACGGCTCTACATCAACGGATAATTACCCATATTTCATTAAACAACGGCGACGTTAATTATTTCCAACGGATTCTTAAGGATAATAGATTGAAAATTTTCCTCGCTGATTAAATTAATTTTGTAACTTTGTAGTTTTCAATTTAATACAATTTAATCAATAGTATTTTTTATGAGATATAGATCTGCTCTTGACCGCAATCTAGACAGCTTTGTCAAGATGTGGTCGACGATGGAGCGAGCAAACCTGTTAGGTGCCGATTCACAAATATAACTGAATTATAAAATTATATAGGTAATTATATTTTTTTTGGGTTAGGTATGTGTATTTTTTTGGTAGGATTGAAAATCATTTTTAATTCATAAAACTTATTTTCACCAAGTAGGTAGGGTAGGTAATTAAGTGTCTTCTTTTAGGTACTTGAGTAAAATGTACCTACTTCATTTACAATCATAAAATTTTAGCAAAACTGTTGATATTTTTTTTCATTACCTACCAGGCAACTTATTATTTATTAAAATATGCAAAAATTTCACTTCAATCGGTCAAGCGCTTTATAATAGCGAAAAATGAACAAACTGAATAAAAAAAAAAAAAAAAAAAATCCACATACACATGATTATACTTCGTATGCTTCATTAATAATCACAAAGTTTTGAGCAACACTGTTGACTAAAAACATGTTAAATTAGTAGTCATTTCAGCCGAAAGACGTCCACTGCTGGGCAAAGGCCTCCCCCAAGCTTCGCCACAACGACCGGTCAAATTTAAATTTACCGGTTAAATTAGTAGGCAATTTATTATTTACTAAAACATGCAAAAATTTCACTTGAATAGGTCAAGCGCTTTTTATGCAAATAGTGAAAAATAAACAAACTGACTAAAAAATTATAATAAAGCACCCCTAAAAATGAAAACCCCTAAGGTTTTTTTTGGTAGGGATTCAAACAATGTCTAATTCATAAAACTTATTTTCACTAAGTGGGTAACTACTTGGTTAATTTAAAAGTAAGTTAGTTTTACCTACATAATAATTTGTTGCAAACAATACTAAAATTTATTTTCAGTATTGATTTATTAAAATCATAAATAACAGAAAGCAATAATTAAGTAGGTACTTTATAAACTAATAATTAATTTATGTATCAGATTTATATTTTTAACGTTTTTTTTCGTGTGGTATGTAGGTATATAGGATGGCGAAACGAGCTATAAGACCGTGTTAGTGGTCAATTCGCACGAATTGGATTGGCATGAAAAGTGCGGATCGACGCTTTTAAATATTATTATATTTTTGGGAGTCGATTCGCACGAAGCCAATTTATTTTCGTGCGGATCGCCACTCCCACTTTTATGTAGGTGGCTATTGGCACACATTATTTTTTATGGAATAAACTTACGTTAAAAGTACTGTAGTGCACAAAGGTGATAGAAGTAATAATATTTTTTAAATGACACGAATTAATCAAAAATATCTTTATATATTTTTTTTTTTTTAAATGTCTACAAGTTCAAAAATTAAGATAGGTACCAGTTTTTATAGGTAGGTACCATATTTGGAATAAAGCGGTTAAGTACCATTGCCCATAACAACTGCAATACCTACCATCTAGGCTGTTGTCTAAATGATAACTAAGCAGACATTCACGAAACTGAGACATGAAGATGAAAAGCTTCATATGATTAGTACATATTTTCTGGTTTTTTTTATCCTACTTCCTACTAATATAATCCTCCTTCCTACTAATTTTATAAACGTGAAATTTTGTGAGGATGTATGGATGTATGAATGTTTGTTACTATTTCACGCAAAAACTACTGTATGGATTTTAATGTTTGGCGTAAAGACAGAAATTAATCCGGATTAACATATAGGCTACTTTTTATACCGGAAAAATGAACAGTTCCCGAGGGATGCGCCATAAACAACATTCACGCGAACGAAGTCGCGGGCATAGGCTAGTTTGGTAATAAAAGAAAATAGACTACCTACTAAAAAGTAAACACCAAGAAGTTAGTTATTTAGTTATATCTAATCGGAAAGTGTATATGTATAAATAAATAACAGGTAAACATACCTAAGTTTTTTTTTCCAAATCAGATTTAGTCCATGAATAATATATTTATTATTCATGGACTAAAAATCTTCGTGGTTCACATTTTTCTTATTTTTTTAGAAAGAGCTTAACTTTCACAAATAAAAACTGAAATATGCCACCTTTCACTTATATAAGTATGCTTCATTTATAATCATAATGTTTTGAGCAATTGGTACCGTTTACGAAAAACAAAAACAAAAATGTTAAATGTCTACGCAATTTATTATTTTCTAATACCTATGCGCAAATGTTTCACTTCAATCGGTCAAGCGATTTTTAAGCAAAATGCTTAAAACAAACAAATTAATTGAAAATGATAATGACGCAAAACTGTAGAATATTGATTATTTTATGGCAGTTTTTATACCTACGTGTGGTAAGTATACAGTCAAAGTAAAAAAAACTGATTGTAATTTATTGAAAAACGGCGTTTATTCCAGCGATAGTTAAGGTTATCGTAGCCAGACATTGCTTTGCCAATAATTATCACGAACAGGATATCAGATTTATTAATTTACATTTTAATAGATACCTATCCACCATGTTTGGTCTCGATTCAATATTAAAATGTCAATTGAACCTATTTAATAAACGAGGTAATAAATGACAAATATGTTAGCTGTTTATTTTACTTTAGAATTTTAATGTTTTAATCTTAATAAAAACAAAAGTTTACGTACTTTTTCACTTTTTTAGTTTTTTAGTAAACCAGATTGAAATTGGAAAAATATTTAAGAATGTGAAATGTCTGGAGAATAATTTTTTCGAATCTTTGTTGAAGGTGCTGTGTAAAATGTCCCAAAATATTCTATTCTATTTTTTCGTATGGCAAGCAATGCCGTTGTCGACAATTCTGCCAATGTCAAGAGTTCTCCAAAGAGAAGCGTGTGTTACAAGAATAAAAAAAATGGGTAAATGTTTGTATCTTTTGACTGACAATATATATATATGTATGGGTCTTTTTTAACAACACCAGCCTTTAAAAAAATTACCAAAATATGCTTATTTTTATGGTCTAATTGGGTTTTCTATACCACTATTTGGTCACTTATAAAATACTTATTTCTTCTGATTAGAGTTCACTATCAGTTAACCCTACCTTTACTACTGGCACCGTCCTCATTGGAGTCCTCACTAGGGGGTCCATGCGGGGCCCTCGACGGCATCGGATGAGGCAGCCTCGGGCGCGTAAGGAACGGCGGAGGGACCCCGAAGAACGGCAGGAACGGCGGCCACGGAGGCCGGGGGGCCAGCTGCGCCGCCGCCGCCGCGTACAGCTGCAGCGGGGCCGGCAGCCCGCCCTCCAGCACCATGCCGCCGCTGCCTTCGCCGCGCCTCGCACCCGATATCTTGACCACAACGCTCACCTACAAACCAAACCCATTATCTAATGTCATTTTACAAAACACCAATTTTTTTTTCTTCAGTCACTACGCGGTCCAAGCACTAACACAAGATGCAACACTGGCGCGCGCGTCGCGTACAATCGGTACTACGGAGTGCTCGGGGCTCTACGCCGCACCCGCCACTGCGATGGCGCGCCCGGAGGCGGGGCCAGCTACCCCCCCTACCCCCCACCCAAACACAAATTAATTCTCCGCCTCCTTCATATCATAGATTTATTTCTCCGACAGTACATCGCACCCGCTGCTAAACGCTTTCAAACCTTATGCCATGAAGTTACAGATCTGTATTGAATAACGGCCCATAAATTAAGGGACGGCAAACATTGAATTAACGGTAACGTAGGCGACGGGTGGTGGTAAGTTGAAATAAACCTTATTTATATCATGATAACATTTGTTATCGCCCGGTAGGGGCTCCGACATGGGATTTATAGGGTCGCCATACGTTTGCGGGCCCGTGGGGTTGTCATAATCTTTTTAGCCGCATGGCGCGCCGCTATACAGTGACATGTAGAGAGTATCTGTAAGGAGTTATATGTTATGGAATGTTTTGTAAAGATTTGCGTTTTGAGGTTGCCCTTTTCGGTACTTACCTATAACTTTATATCGTAGGTACCTATAGATTTGACAGTAGTTATTGACTTATGTACCCAATATTTGAAACCCATCAATTTTAATTCTGAGATAACTTCAAAACTCATTTATAAAATTATGATTGATATGGCTCTATTCTACCGGTGAAGATGAAAGGTGTTTATTATCTGTAATGAATGAACGAGAAAATAAATATATTCGTAGGAATTGTTCAGAGGTAATAACGGGTTAAATTTTAGATTTCACCCATTCTTTTAATTTGACAGGTGATTGTGTGATGGGCAAGCAATCAACTGGTGAGCCGACAGGCGGCGCAGAGGTGCTCACAATAGACTTGCGTAAAACTAGATTACGACGCCTCCCAATCGCTCTAATGACGGACAAACTATCAATCATACAAAATTAACACGTTTCAGATTATATTTTTGACAGTGATGAATCATAAGCGACCGAAAGGCAATCAATTTCACAACCAATTCCTTATTCCATTAAACAAAAAAGTAATAACGTAATTGACATAAATAATAATAAAATATGTCAAGACAGCGTAACGAGCGTTCGGACGCGACATGACAGCTCTATCAGGAATCTGGTACTGAGTGTACCGTGGGGCGTCACCGCGGGCGCCCGGCGCGCCCATTGGCGGAGCGGAGCGGGGGGCGGGGCCCGGGGTGCAGGGCCGGCGCCCGGCTCAGCCTTGCATGAATTTAATTAGTGCGAGGAGCACCTCGGGCGCATTAGGAGCCGCGATGGGCGAAGCAATAAAAGATATAAAGGAATGAGTATAAATTAAAAGTTAAATAGAGAGCCGCTATGTGCGAGCGAGAGGCACCCTCCATCCCGTTCTCGCGCCACACTGCTCGTAATTGTTTGACGATCTTATTAGTATCAGTTAAATGTCGTTCTCTCTTTTTCTCGCGCGAATTTAATTACTTTTTAATTAGAGCGTCGGTTAATGAGAGTTTTGCAGGATTCGCTCCGGGCGTTCTGTTCTCAACATTGTCATTTTTGCGGTTAAGGATAATCTGATTATTGATTGCTAGTTTCTTTAAGATAGGTAAATATTTTTGGTTTCGGCGTTTCTTCTACTCATTTTCGTAATTGAGTAGTCTGTTTATTGAGATGAAATGAATTTATTTTGCTGTTTTTTTATGATTTTATACAACGTGTATCAGAAATGCGTAGTCATTCAGGGCATAGCATAGAACAACTTTTACTATGAAACCAACGCGGAAATCCCAAAAAAGAATCTGCTGTTTTCTCAAAATCATCGATATCGCTCGGCAAAATATATGGCACAGTAGATTTTTATTTCGCGATTTCCATGTTGATCCCGTAGTAGAAGTCGATCGATAGCATTAGGTATAATAATTATGAGCTCTTCAAAAAGGACCACGCATTTCTGATAGACGTTGCGTAGGTAGGTATAGGTACATGTTATTGAAATAACTGAAAACCTCTTGAGGGGTCGTTGTACTCATCAGTATGAACAACTTTTACTATGGGACCAAGACTGTGTCCCTACATTTGTGTTTACATGAATCTAAAAAAAGGGTTCATCTGATTAATTTTTTCGCAATTTCAGGGTTGGTCCCATAGTAAAAGTTGTTCATACTGATGAGTATAATGACCCCTTAAGTGGTTTTCAGTTATTTTAATAACACGTTGTATGTAAATAATTCATTCCTATGCTGCATAAATTATTCACTACATAAGATTTGCACAATTTTTGCAATAATTTAAGTAAGTATAGGTACCAATACACTTTTACTAACTACCTACCAAACAACAACAAAATAGATAAGATGTTAAGTAAATTAAAACTAAAAATGACTAGAATCTAATTTTTTGTTCCTAAGTAAAAAACTTTCAAAAAATCTTGAATAACAAATCTTTAAACAGACGAACCACTTATGAGAATGGTCATAGTTAAAGGAAACGTGGAAAGACTGCGTTGGCAGCCTACCGAATAAATTCTTCTCACCCTCTGTTAAGGACAATGTAATGTAGAGCCATTCCGGTAGAGTCTGAAAGAGAAGAGCTCTTTGAAATGTTACAGATTTAAGGAAGAGAGTATACAATGATGATGATGTAGAGAAAGTTGTTTTTCTCTACATCATCATCATTGTATACCTGCCTAAATAAATAAATATTTAAATTGAATAGAATTGAATGTAAAGCTGATTATGAGATTTCTAGTAACTCTTAGCCATAGCGTCGCCTCAGTGTGCAGTGCTTGAATGTCCAACCGACCATTGACCAAAGGACATTGCCCATTCTCTTAGGAGCTTTAGGCCCCTCAAAAAAAATTGCTATGTCACGGCGGTTTTAGTCTTATTTTGTAGACCAAGAATTATCTTTTATTATTCTGCAAACGATTTTAATTTTTTCACCCTCGTTTAAGAGAAATCTAATTTTTTCCAACACCTTAACTGATTAATAAGTACGCTCCGTGCATCGTTGGGCGATATAACTGAACGCACCCATAATCCAGACATAATCCGGACATCCAGAGACACCATGTATGGTGTTGCAAGATATAATTATTTTGTTAATCGATTTTTGAAATCGATTTTGTAGTATTTTTTAAATAATAACACTGCAAGCTTTTAAGTTTTTGGGTGTATTAATTAATATCGATTTTATAAGTAATATTTCAGTTAATTTAAAATGATTATAACAATATTTACAATAAATGCATAGGTATTTTAAAGCAAAGAATCATCTTATTTCTCTGTACAAAAAGATTTCAAAAATATGTTTTGCAATTTCTTTTGATTTGACGTCATATGAGTGATTTTTTACGAATGCGAACCGAAATCTAAAGATATAAATTGTGGAAACAAAAAATAAGAAATCAATCAATCAAGTTAAGTCTAGCATAATAGCATCTGAAACACAGTAAAAGTGAATTCATAGAAGTAACGCTATTTAGAATCGATTCCGATTATTTGTTGAAATAGTCTGATATCTGGCAACATTTTCGTTCGGTTTGAATGGAGGCTATACTTACGATTCAGTTTATTACATATTTATTATGTTTTTTAATGCTAGGGTACTGAAACGTGGTCGCTCACAATGGGCCTGATAAGAAGGCTCAAAGTCACTCAAAGGGCAATGGAGAGGGCTATGCTCGGAGTGTCCCTGCGTGATCGAATCAGAAATGAGGAGATTCGCAGAAGAACGAAAGTAACCGACATAGCCCGAAGAATTACCAAACTTAAGTGGCAGTGGGCGGGGCACATTGCTCGCAGAACGGATGGCCGATGGGGCAGTAAAGTTCTGGAGTGGCGACCGCGTACTGGAAGGCGCAGCGTGGGCAGGCCCCCCACAAGGTGGACCGACGACCTGGTGAAGGTCGCGGGAATCCGCTGGATGCGGAAGGCACAGGACCGGTCGTTGTGGCGATGCTTGGGGGAGGCCTATGTCCAGCAGTGGACGTCTTTCGGCTGAAATGATGATGATGATGATGAATGCTAGGGTGAAAGAAATGTTGATAAAGAACAAATAATCATGAAAAAATAAGACATAATTTTTGAATAACATATTGTTTTGACATGGCGCCAAAAATGGGCCCATCCGTGGGCATTGTCCTTTTACCGGAGACGTTTTTAGGGTTCCGTATCCGAAGGGTGACAAACGGGACCCTATTACTCTCGCTACGCTGTCCGTCCGTCCGTCCGTCCGTCCGTCTGTCCGTCTGTCTGTCACAGGGCTTTATCTTTTGAACGGTAATAGGTAACTGACGTACGTACGTACGTACGTACTGCTTTTTCTATTCATATTCCTTCTCTATCGCTTCTTTTTCGGTTTATCAGTTAAAACACAGCATTTTATTTTACGATGAATGCGGTTAGTCGGTTTCCATGCTGGAGCTTTTGGAAAATGCTAACTTTTGGAAGGTAAAATAAAAAAATAAAAAAATAAATAAATAAATCATTTATTCAGGACCAAAACATTTTTACACATTGTATAAACCCGCCAAACTGTGTAACAGTTTGTCGGCGGGATTAGCGCTCGTTTTTAATTTGGTTCTTATTGCTAGTAAAACATCTAACTTAAATTAAAGTGACGTGATGGTACGCACGGCCACACATCAAGCTAAAAAGTCTAGTGAAAGTCTAGTTTGCTTTGGAGGCTTAGTTTTCATGAAGGGCCAGGAGTACATTCACAGGCGTGTGCAATCACTTGTGCTGAATTATTTGAAGCAAGAGTGATTTTATAGTGCGAATTATTAACGTCAACGCTTGGGGAAACATCAATTTATAGACTCGGCACAAAATTATGGGTAAGTTGTAACATGTTACAACTTGCCCCAATATTTTGTTACAACTTGCCCCATGGAGTAACATAACATAACATCACGCCTGTATTTCCCCGAAGGGGTAGGTAGAGGTGTATAGTACACCCACATCGCCAGTTATTTTATAGTCCCATGTAATAGGGGGCTAGCCTATTGCCATTAACCGGGCACAAATCCATACTCCGGGCTGCTACTGAGAATTTCCTAATGAAAAAACCCAAGAACACTTTGCCCGACCGACTTTGGAGTAATTTTTTACATAAATTTAGATATATAAAAAACAACATAGTTTGAATAAAAATCGCATCTACCGATACATAATTAAAGAAATGTTCTAGAATTTTGAATAAAAATAATAATAAAAAGCTACTAAAACGGAGCCAAAAAACAAAAATTTGCAAATACGTTTTTTTCCAATACCTGGTAAAAACGAAGCGCGTGCACATGACCACCTCATGTGCCTTCCGGTGGGACCCTGGCAGTGCCCATATAATAGGGGGCGCTATGAAGGATACAACAAGTCGAAAATACTATAAATAAACGTTGGTTTACTAGATAAAAATTGGGTGTTACTACTTGCCCCTGCTACAACTAGCCCCCCGCTCCCCTATATCCATTATCTAGTACCCATAGTACAAGCTCTGCTTAGTTTGGGACTAGATGGTGCTGTGTTAAAATGTCTCAATTTTTTTACCTATGAATTGTTAAGGACTTTTTTTAAACTATTTTTTCTACTGTTATCCAGGATTTAAAAAAAGTATGGTAATAATTTAATATTTGTAATTAGATGACCATAGAAATCTGTTTAAAATTAGATATCTTTCGTTAAAAATAATTTTGTATTTAATAAAAAACGTGTCTATTAATTTCGGCACTCGATTCTCGCGCAATCGACTTCATCACGATTTCGAATAAAAAGATCTTTAAGGGATGATTGTACTCATCATAATGAAAACTTTTACTATGGGACCAACTCTAAAATCGTGAAAAAAATCAGCTTCTCCCTACATTTTGTCGATTTATGTTAACACTATGCAGCAATGTTGTCGTATGCAGAAGCTGTGATTTTAGGTTTGGTCCCATAGTAAAAGTTGTTCAAATTGATGAGTACAAATTATACGTGTTAAAATAATAAGTAATTGCCTAAATGTTTCTTTGTTTGTTCGTTTGTCCTTCAATCACGCTGAAACGGCTGCACGTATTTGGATGCAATTTGGCAGACAGATAGACCATAACCAAATTAATATATAGGCTACTTTTTATTCTGAGAAGATAAACTGACCTGAGAACCTGACGGATGCGCGAAAACATATTTCTTGGATAAACCGAATTATACGCATGCGGCCGTGAGAAGAGGCCCGGGCCCAGCAGTGGGACAATAATGGGCTGATGATGATGATGATGATGATGATGATGAAGTCATGGGCATAGATTAGTATATTTAATATCTATGAGTGTTTCTAATCATTAGGAGGTTACGCAAAACCTGATAAGTGATAACCACATCCATTTCTCTTATGGTAAACAAATACATAGCTTACGTATTCGAGCATCACTCCACAACATTTATCACCAATTTCAGTTTAGATATCAACATTGCGAGCATATACCCTCCATCTCATTTTCCCGTACAGTTTTTCTATATCTCCATCTCTGTCTCGGCATTAGGCGGGCCATGCACGCGCGCATCGTTACTTCTCATTATGTCGGGCTTACGTTGCCCGCGTTATGTATTGTCTGCCGGGGAATGGGCCGCTTTACTTGTTTTATTGATGTGAGCATTGTAGGGTTTGAATGTAGCTTTGATTTATAAAATAACTTGTGTGACGTAGAATGACGTCACGGGAAGTAGCATAGATCTCTATAGTGGATCTCGGATGGAGTCCCTAACGGGATTCTCCGCCACCCGCCCGGTTAAGCAGTCAGGGCACCAATTTTGGGTACAGATCTGCGAGAGTTCATTCGAGAAAAAAAGAGATCTCGATAGGAGCTGAAGAAAATGATGAAACACTGAAAGTTTTAGAATGTTTGGTGTGCTTGAATAATGCAGGTAGCAAGCAGTCATAACATGTACTTAAGTCATGTATCCTGTTGCTTATTTTTTTAATATAGGTACAATAAAGAGTATTTATTTGTATTGTATTGTATAAGATAAATTTTATAAATTTTCAATACCCATCCAGAAACAGGCTGAAACAGTCTTCAGGAGCAGTCAAAATCTGTCTAATTACTGGTTTATTGTAAGGATAAGGTTAGGAAGCGGAACCTGTCGTCGGTCCTGCGCCTGATCTCTCACCGGTCGCGTAGTGTTGCTGTCCCATTGGATTATAAGAGTGAGGGAATAGAGAGTGCACCTGTGTTTGCTCACACACTTGTGCACTATAATATGTCCCGCGCAGATGGCTAGTCTCCATTGAGATTGGCTGCCGTGACCGAAATTCGGCCAGGAGGACATTATATTATAAGGATACGTAGGAACTGAGAAGCGTAGGTCAGAAGTAGAGTCAGTGCAAGTGCACTCCATTATGAATATCATTTATTTAATTATTTAATCCATAAGAGTATCTATGTACTTAAGGTAGACTTAACGACACATTTAGTAGTAGTAGAGCTCCTTTGAGAAAGAGCTCGTCCGGACAAGTAATACCACCGTAGGACTATCTACGTATCGTACGTATCTACTTCTCCGCCAAATAGTCATGCTTGCATTGCTGTGTTTCGGTCTGAAGAGTACGGGTGCCCGGTAAAATTACAATCACATGAGACTTTCCATCTCCATGTCTCAGTTTGGCAAACCGCCTTGCGGTACCATTTAGGCAACAGCCTAGGTGGTATTGCAGTTGTTATGGGCAACGGTAACCGCCAGGTGGGCCTTCAGCTCGATTCGCCATCCTATATTATAAAATAGAAATAAATAAAATACATGGAAGGGTCATAATTAAGTTATCGAAAGTTTAAAGCATTAAAAGTGTTAGCTCTTTTAAACCGTCTTAAATGTACTCATTACTACTCATGAATAAAAGAGCTCTAATCAAATTCAAGTGACCACAATTAGATCTACATATACATTGGTATCCAGAGTGACGTCACGGATGTCAAGCGAACACAAGCTTCTCGCTGTTGTTTTTCATTTATCAAGTAAAAGTAGTGATTTTGAACAATTGAATAGTTACAAAAGTTCATACACAGTGTAATAATTAACACATAATGTTGGCAAGTGCGTGAGTGCAAAATAAAGAAATATTATTAAAATTAAAACCTAAAACTACGCCAGTGGACTAAAAACTACCCGAAACAAAATATAAAGTGAAACTACTTTCGTGAGAACACTTATAAACTCGGTTTTTAGTGCTTCCAGTGGGAGCACATCCTAAGTCTGAACTCTGTGTGCAATCCCATGGTGTTGCTATACCATAAACTGCCATCGATCTGCATATAACGTAAAACATAAAACAGTGATATCTAGCGGCAAGTTACGGAACAAATTAGTAGGATCGAAGTACATCATGCCTGCAGCTAAGTGTGGTGGTTGCGCAAAATTTTTATCGCCGATTGAGGCCGCTAAGTGTAGTAAATGTGGGGCGTTTTATCACAGAGCCTGTGTGGGTTTGCCTATTACGGGCTCCTTAAAACTTAGCTGGTCATGCCCTGAATGCATAAAAAATGTTATCAGAGATAACAGAGCAGAAACACCGGTACGAAGTACAACTGGCACTATACAGGCGGACGGTCACATCTCTAATGAACTCATAGACACAAGCCCCATAAACTGTCCGACGCTGAATGCTACCGTAGACCTCGAAATGGACTTTGCTGATGAGCTGCGGTTATTTAAGGAGGAGCTGAGAGCAGAGTTCCGTTTGTTGCATCTTGAATTTCAGCAACTTCGAACGGAAATGACCCAGCTACAGGACTCCATAAATATTTGTGATGAGCGAATAAATAGTATGGACGCAAGAGTGGGTGCTCTGGAATTCAAGCTGGAACAAAAACTCCCATCAGAAAAAGACCCACTAGAGAATACCATAGCAGAGTTGAAATGCCAACTGAATGAGCGTGATCAAGAGCTGCTGCTGAATGACGTGGAGGTGACCGGGATACCTGAGAGCAAAGACGAGAGCGCCTTTCACATTATAAATGTTATATCCACAAAACTTGGCATCGCCATTGATGAGAGAGACGTCGTCCATGCCGAGCGAGTCGGTTCCACGCGCCGAAATCGGGTGGAGGCTTCAGATAGCTCAGCCTCTGCTGACCCCGCTGCGCAGCGTCCGCGCAGTATATCTGTGCGCTTTGCGCGGCGTGCGACGCGCGACGCACTGCTGCGCGCCGCGCGGGTGCGCCGCGGTCTCAGTACGGATGACCTTGAGGTGGTGGGGCCGTCGCACCGTGTTTACATTAACGAGCGTCTCACTCGAACTAACCGCCAACTATTTTATCGCGCTCGCCAAACAGGTAGTCAACACAACTGGAAATATGTTTGGACAAGAGAGGGGAGGATCTTAGCTCGCAGAGAAGACGGCCAAAAAATTGAACGAATCCGATGCGAAGATGACATCTGCAGAATTTTTGGTTAACTCTCAGTTTGTGGCTTGCATTTTTATTGAAAGCCACTCGAGGTGATTTTATTGAAATTATAAGATGTTTTTCTTTCTTGTTTTTTTCTTATGTATGTCGCGAACTTATTTTAAACTTAGCCTTATTACACTTATACTTATGTACTATTAAATTACTCAAGTCCACTTTTCTTTACTATTGTCTGACTTATCTTATACTCATTATAAACTATTCGCGTCGTGTGTGTCTCATAGTACTAAATATAGAAATTTCACTTGGATCGTCTTGTAAATTTGCTATATCAATATACAGCCAGCAATGTCGATCAAAATTATACAAAACGTACTACAAGCATATACATTGTGTTAACACACTATATCCTACACAAATACTGATGAACGCTTACTTTTACAACATATCAAACAAAATGCCTTATATTTATAATAACACATTATGTAATTATCATTACAATAAATATTTAAAATTATTATATAAAATTACTTATTTAAAATTAATATTTACAAATACTATTTACAAAAATTATTTACTATTCCTACTGATTTATTGTGTTATATCTAATGTGACCATGGCCTTATATAACGATAGCGGAAAAAAAAATATCTTGGCTATAATTAACTGCATTAAAAATGAATGACAAGTATTTTAAAGTTGGTTTAATAAACGTAGGTTCTCTTGGTACTGGCCATGACGAATTTTTAACAGCCCTGGAGAGACATTCTTTTGATGCGATAGCAGTCAATGAAACCTGGTTGCGACTGGATGAGGATGGCCGAGCGCCCAATGTGCCGGGTTACCGCCTGCGTCATACCCCACGACCGCTAAGTGTGCGTGATGGACGGGGGGGTGGTGTGGGTTTCTATCTCAAACGCGGCTTGACCGCTCGTACGTGTTCTTTGCCCGTTGACCCTAAGCACGAGAACGTCGAACAAATGTGGATGACAGTAACCATAAACGGAAAAAAGGTTGCAATTGGCACAGCGTATCGCCCCCCAAGATCCAACCTTGATATTTTCCTTGACGCTATAACTGACTCCATAAATTCCCTAGCTAAGTGCGACCACTATATACTGTTAGGCGATTTTAATGTAAATCTCTTAAACACCAATGACGGCAAAACCAAGAAACTATGTGAGTTCCTAAACAGTCTTAGTCTAAAGCAATTTGTAAACTCTCCCACGCATTTCACGGATCATAGCGAGACATTGATTGACCTAGTGTGCACTGACCTTAGCCCCAGAGGAATATCGGTTGAAACATTTGGCTCCATTAATGGTCACTCACTAATTATTTGTGAATTAAATATAAAGCGTAGCAAATATAAGCCGCACATGGTCACATACCGACCCATAAAGGATATAAACAGAGATAGTTTACATAGCGACCTGTCTTGTTTTTATTGGGAAAGCATATGTGGGCTGTCTGACGTAAACGACATGGTTGGCGAATTGAATAGAAATATTTTAACTCTGTATGATGCACACGCTCCGATCAAAACATGTGTAATCAAGGAACCTTCGTATCCATGGATTACTGATACTATAAAGGTTATGATGCATCTGCGGAATACTGCATTGGCCACTTATCGTAAAACGAAATCAGAACAAAAAAAAATTTATTATAAACAACTTAAAACTCTCGTAACAAGTTCCCTTTTCAACGAAAAAGTTGCTTACTTTAAATATAATATAAATAATAAAATCTGTGATCCTAAAACATTATGGAAAAATCTAAAATCTACCTTATTACCAACTAAACAAAACAGTGACCTTCCTACACATTTTAAAGACCCAAATCAAATAAATGGACACTTTCTTAAAGTCCCTGGCAACCCCAAATGTAGTTTATCGCAACTCACATTTTTTGAATTTCACCGGTTTAGCGATGCTAGTTTTACAATACATCCGGTAAGTACTGATCAGATTTCTCGGTATTTCGGCCAGCTTAAATCAAATGCAGAAGGTTGTGACAAAATAACACTGAATATGCTTACATTGACGTTCCCACATACTCTTAAAGTTATTACAGAAATCGTTAACCGCTCGATTGACACGGCTACGTTCCCTAACATCTGGAAGGTTGGAAAAATTAGGCCACTACCCAAAAAAAACAATCCAGTTGAATTTAAAGACCTTCGACCTATAAGTCTTCTGCCTTGTCTATCCAAAATCGCCGAAAAAGCAGTATGCTATCAGCTGTCACAATACTTAGAGGTAAATCAGATGCTGCCTGAGCTGCAATCGGGCTTCCGTAAGCTTCGCGGTACTTGTACGGCTCTTTTGGATGTGACAGATAACATTTTATCTGCCCAAGATAAGGGACTGAGTACAATTCTCGTTCTGCTTGATTTCTCGCGGGCTTTTGATTGCATAAACATTGATCTGCTTATGTCAAAGCTAAACTACTATGGTTTTGATCACAGAGCGCTACACTGGTTCCATAGTTATTTGAGCAACCGTATGCAATTCGTGGAAATACATTTGAGCGATGGATCTACTCTCGTCTCGCCACTTACTTCCGTAAATAGAGGAGTACCTCAAGGCTCAATACTGGGCCCAATCCTTTTCATTTTATACTGCGCTGACATTACACACTGTCTAAAACGTTGCAAGTACCATATTTATGCTGATGATGTGCAGGTTTATGTCTCATTCGAACCAAGAGACTACACCAGTGTGGTGAAGGATTTAAACGACGATCTCGAAAGGATAGTATCCTGGGCAGAGAAAAATGGCTTGGTGCTTAACCCCACTAAAACCAAGTACATGGTGTTTGGAACCAAGAACCAAATCAGTGCATTGCCGGCGACTCTTAATGTAACATTGATGGGAGAGTCAGTCGGTCGAGTGAATGAGGCACGCAATCTTGGTCTGAACATGGACACTGAGCTGAGATACGAAGCACATGTGGCGGAGTCAGTGCGTAATTGTTTCTACAGACTTAAGATTTTATATAAAATGAGACCGTATCTGTCAGAAGCGTTACGTATACAGCTGGTCGAGTCGTTGGTGCTGTCCAAGTTAAATTATGCCGACACAGTTTGTGGTCCTCGATTGCTGGCAAGAACAGACCGGCTGATTCAGCGGGTACAAAATGCCTGCGCTCGTTTTTGTTTCTCGATCCCACCAAGGAGCCACGTTACACCTTTTTTAAATGCTCACTCCATCCTAAAGATGAAATCGCGACGCAAGTTGCATTTGGCGTGCCTTCTTTTTGGGGTGATAAAACTGCAGAAACCAGCTTACCTCTACAGCAAATTGAGTTGGGTCGCGAGTAGAAGAGAATGCGCACGCAGGCTGTGCTCAGTCCAACTAATTATAGAACATCATAAAACTGCAGCTTTCAGGGGTAGTTTTCGCTACGCGGCATCGAAATGTTGGAACAACATACCGCCGCCACTAAGAAACCTTCAAACCTTGAGAGTGTTCAGAATCAAACTACGGCAATATCTCATTGACGCACAAAAAAAACTAGGTAATGCAATTACTAACGCGTCCATCATTTAAGAAACACCTGATATCGCGTTGATGACTAGCCGCTATGCCCTGCTGCGGAACCAGAGATAAATTATTTATTTATGTCTTTAATCTATTATTGGTTTGTTATTTGGCAGTATTTTATCGAGTATCACATAACGTTGTTTACAAATTATCTAATTATATTTTAGTCACTCACATATATTTATCGTATACTTAATATATATATTTCTATTCATAATCACACTCTTAATACACACACACACTCACTAACTATTACTAATGTGTAGTTTGCTCGACATCCTACGTCACAACAGGGATCCAGCAGAATACCAGCGTCAGGTTTAATAACCTGGCAATATGCTGAGCTGGACACCCATTTGTCACAATTTTGAGACACACATGGCGCATGACTGTCAATGACTTTTTTCCTCGCTTTGTTACTTCTTCACTATATCTATTTCTTGTTCATGTATATTTCTTTTGTATGTGTCTCAGTTGTGTCAAATAAATATTTTTCTTTCTTTCTTTCTTTCTTTCAGAGGATGGGCAGCATCGTTCTCTGAGTATTTAATTAAACAACCAACTGCGATCGCCAACCCGCCTGCCAAGCGTGGCATATCCCCCCAACATGCTTGGGGGAGGCTATGTCTAGCAGTGGACGTCTATCGGCTGTAATGACGATGATGATGATGATATATCAGTATATCTACATAAAATGCAATTGTAATTTTAAATGACTCTGATATCACATACACAATACCTAATGGAGATAATACTGAGCTGTGAACTTGTGACTGTCCATTTCATTGCCTTTAATATGCCATATGAGTCCAGTGCTGCCAACAATAATTTTGAAATTCCGTTGAATTTGTTGTGTGTATCCGTCAAAATTCCGTCAAAAAATAAAAATTCTCCTCCATAATAGCCTTTAAATATGACATATTTAGACGGTTTTGATTAAATTTACGATGAAAAAATCACCTAGGCAGGCTAGGCAATCCGCTTTCTACTCTTTTTTGGCCAGACATTGAAAACCATTGAGCACCGTGGACTGCACTTAGCAATAGTGACTGAGGAATAAAAAAATGGGTTCATAAATCTGAATAATATATAGGAAAAAAATAATAGACACGTTAATAAAACTCAAAACGGAATATTTTGCAAAAAGTCAATTACTAAACGTATCCAACGTTTGTTTACCATTTTAGAAACAACTAGCTTGAAAAAAACAAATTTTCAAATAGAAATATTGTGTAACGTTGTTTTTAGAAACATTAAGGTGTAAAAAGACTTGTTTACGGAATCAAATACTATAACAAGTTGTTTTAAGAAACATGTAAGTACCTAGTTTGCAAAAACACTTGTTCACGAAATGAAACATAGTGATAGCTTGGACGAATATTTATTTGTCCAAGAGTGATAGGTTGTTTTTAGAAACGTATAGTTTGTAAAAACACTTGTTTGCGAAATAAAACACTATGAAAGGTTGTTTTTAGAAGTATGTGGTTTGTCAAAAGATTAGTTTGCGAAATAAACGTTTGGGAAACGTTGTTTGTGAAATAACATTTTGAGAAAAATAATTTGTGAAACATTAGGGACCCGTGAGTCTTCTGACTGTACCTACTAATTTGGACAGAGGAAATAAGATCACGTGTCTCTGTTGTATGTTTTGTGAACTTCTATAAAATACTGTGAACTCTTTGATCGCAATAGAGATCTTGGTATTCATCCCAGCTTTTCCTGGCTTTGCGGAAATAATACAAGAAACTGTTGGTGCTAAAACTTATGTCTTATAATATGAAGATGACCAAGAGAAACGGTTGAATATAATGAAGGATCATTAACGCCATAACAAACGAACTTGGGCAAAAATAAATGAACATGGGCTGCCATTCACCATACTTTTAACTCTTAACACCTATTGGTTTATTCTTGCGCTACTCATGCGTACCTACCCCTTAAACTTCACTCAGATCTCTTTTCCATTTCCGTCCGTCACGTCAACTCAACAGACTAATGTTTTATAAATATTGATAACGTAAGATGGATGGTGTGCACGCGCGCCTCCAATTGATTTAAAATTAAATACACAATGTTTGGCGATGATTGATGCACATCACGCCTGGGCTCTGGGAACGGGTTAGGGTAAGACTGTGCTAAATGGATATTTTTTGCACAGTTACGTTATGGTCCAGTGGGCACAGTCATTAGAAAAGGGTTTGAGGGCTCGTTCATATTGAGTTGAGATGATATTGTTTTTATTGTTTTTTATATTTGTTGTTTCACAAAAGTTAAGATTTTTAATACATTCTTCTTGGTTCTACATTTTTCACGAGCGTCTGGTGTTGTCCCTCAACTCGTTTTGTGTCCCAGCAGGTTCCGCCATTTGATACGTAACTGCCAGGACGTATTGAAGGAATAAGATTCCTCTCCTCGGTGATTCTTCTTTCATTTCGTTTCTGTTATCAGCAGGCCCGCTATTTGATACGGTGGCTTATGCCCGTGCGCTCCAAGATTTCCTTCCCACGGGCTCCAAAACGAAAAAATATTGTAATATTAACTAAAAAAATCGGTCCCATGAGCTCCAAGGATTTCAAAGAACAGATTGCATAAAAGTTAATACGTTAAAGATGTATTTTATTTTTAATTTGACGAAGCAATCATACTAACGAACGGAGAACTGCGAGATGCGAGTCTGACCATGCAGTCCACATCACCATCGTCGCTGTGTCTCGTTACGTTTTTTTGTATAGCATAAGATCGATCGAAGATTGTGATATCCAAAACTGTGTTTTTTTTTACTTTTGTACAATTGATATTTTATGTACCTGACCAGCTGCCTAATTGCGTAACTCACTCGCGTTCGCATTCATTCGGATTTCAATGTTCATTGCTCTGTGCGTTTTGACAATCCGTCATATTAACAACTACGTACCACGCAATGAATATTGCTGTAATTTCAAAATGAAAGCTGATGTCAATGTGAATGCATTACACAATTACCCCACTGTAGCGTATTAATATCTAAGATCATAGAGGAAATGAATCTTATTCAAGTATTCCGTGTTCTAAGATCGACGTGTAAAATCAGAAACCGATTTTTCATATCGAATGTGACGAATGAACATGTGTGCCATTGATTTTCTTTCAATCCGTTTTTAAGCCGGGAGTTTAGCTCCCGGCTTAAAAACGGATTGATGATGTTGTTTAGGAAAATTTAGATATGATGCTGAATACTGGGTGCTGATAAGAGTACAAAACGGGAGGATGCTGTGATTTTTAGTTTTGGGGTACTTTCATGAAGTCATACTTTCAGTATAAATAAAACTTTTTAACAAAAAATGAACCGACGAAAACAGAAACTGAAAAGCGAAAAATAACTAATTATGAGTCGGCGCCAAACGAACTTTTAACAAGCAAAGTGCGTGCAAGTTGCAAGTGGCCGAGCGGAGAACGCATTTTTGGAAAGTAATTGTTTATCGTTGAAAATTTCACGTTGTATTTGATGTGACGTTGTTTTTATTATTTATTTAAAGTAATTTAATATGATCTTCGTTGATTGGTTGTTTGGCGCCGACTCATAATTAGTTATTTTTCGTTTTTCAGTTTCTGTTTTCGTCGGTTAAATTTTTTGTTAAAAAGTTTTATTTTTCATTTTTTGTGGTTAAAATCTAACTCCAGGTCTCTATTATATCGTAGTGTCTAGAACTATATTTATGTGTGTCAAGTTTCAACAGAATCAGTTAACAGGTAAGAATTCAGTGGGTGAACAAACTACCCCGTTTTACTACCCTTAGGGGTGGATTTTGATTTTGAAATTTAAATGGGACCAATTTTGAGATATACCCTATCCATTAAAAAAAGAACCATCAAAATCGGACCACTCTGTAAAAAGTTATGCGTGATCATACATAAAAAATATATATATATATATACGCGTCGAATTGAGAACCTCCTCCTTTTTTTCGTCGGTTAAAAATAACACATTATAATCACCCATACCTACTGGTGTCGATTCTCTTGTTCACGAACTAAAGTTATTTTAAACTATCGCTCTCTTTTACTAATAGTAGATACAAGAAAGAGATGGCAACGGTTTTAGTGCTGTCAAATTAGTTTACGCGTTACATTTCTTTGTATTTTAGTCGGCACGTTCCGAGATCACGACTAAAATTGTATAGAAATTTTAATTCCGACTAATTTGACAGCACTACAATTGTTGCCATCCCTTTCTTGTATCTGCTATTAGTAAAAGAGAGCGATAGTTTAAAATATGTTTAGTTCGTGAACAAGAGAATTGACACCATTATGCAGGTAGCGATTAATGGTCATGGTTGCGATGATTAGTAACTTTCACAAAATCAATTAAATTGTGTCTTTAAAATAATGGGTCAGAGTTTAAATCAGTAACAAACATGTTCGACTAGGTAGTTGTTTCAGCTAGTCGGATTCGTTCTGCAAGGCGGTTGAACCACAGACATAGGTTGAACTTTGAAGATGCATTCGTTATTTTTAGCCACATATAGGTATCTGGGTGTAACCATATGGAAGGGCCCGCCAGGCAAACGACGCGTAGGGAGACCGTGCACAAGATGGGAGGATGATATACGGAAGATCGCAGGAGCAAAGTGGATACAAACAGCAAAACTAAAAGAAAAATGGAAATCTTTGGAGGAGGCCTTCACCTGAGAGGGGTCCGTGCTATTAACATATTGTCAATCAATTATAAAATCTTTTAAACATAGATTATTACAATAGATGCATAAAAATTCAAGAAAAAAATTAATAAAAAAAAAAAATTGTTTATATGTCAAAAATTTATATGTAACTATTATTGTAGCAGCTGTAGCACGGAATAAAAGGCTTTTTTATTTTTATTTATTATTTATTTTATAGGTATCTGAAGTTTTTCAGCAATGAACTGCAATAAACAAAACTCTAAATTGATTGAAAGGTTGAAAGGATTCGTTAAATGTGATGCATTATAATATAAGCTGACATGGAAAACTTGTAAGTATTGTATTGAGTAGCTTAATAAACAAAATTCTCAGTCCTTACCTTTCGAAGAGGTACATACATACATACATATTATCACGCCTGTTTCCCATTGGGGTAGGCAGAGACTATGGATTTCCACCTGCTACGATCCTGACACACCTCTTTCGCTTCATCTACGTCCATTAACCTCGTCATGCATGCTCGTCGGTTTAGAGAACTCTTAACCTGGCATTTTTTGAGAACATCCGCGATTTGATCGCGATACGTTCGCCGAGGTCGTCCCCTTCCAACTCTTCCATCCACACTCGCTTCGTATACTTGTTTCGTCAATCTCCTCTCGTCCATCCTCTCTATATGTCCAAACCATCTTAACATACCTTTCTCAATCTTTGTCACTACATCTTCTTTCACTCCGCAACGCTCCCTTATCATGTTATTCCTTACTTTATCTCTCAAAGTTACACCACACATACTTCTCAAAGCTCTCATTTCTACTGCATTTATTCTGCTTTCATGTTTCTTCTGCCATACCCAACTTTCACTACCATACATAAGTGTAGGCACTAACACTCCCCCATGAACAGCCAGCCGTGCCTTTTCCGACACTTTGCGGCTGTTCATGAAGGTGTGTAGTGCCCCATTCACCTGATTACCAGCACTCACTCTCCTTTCAATGTCCTTCACATGCTTGCCATCTCTCGTAAACATGGAACCCAGGTATACAAAATCTTTCACTTGTTCCACCTTTTCGTCATGGCACCTATCAAAGAGGTACATAACGTTTTATGTATCGGGTAGATACCCAATACATACAAATTAGCAAATTACACCTCATCCTGACACCCAAGACAATAAAACCTAACACAAAATCATACATACATAATTAACTGTCACCTAACACAGCCACTCAAGTTCCGAGAGCAACTCAAAAAGCGGCCAGATTCATAATCTTGTTAGCACTCAAATTTGCATTAATTAAGGCGCTGAGGCCTCACAGTTGTGTCTAAACTCTGCTATGGGGGTGGGATGGGGGTGGGGGAGGGGGTGGGGGTTGAGGGTTAGATAATATTCAAATGGTACATGTAACGACGCGGCTGCCGCTTGAGCCTCGCCGCCCGCAAGCAATATAGATGGTACCGTTGCGGTGTAGAGTGTTTGACGCTTATATTTCTTCAGTCATACGATTGAACGTAAGCTTAGTTATTAAAAACTAACCTGTACCCACGGCTTTGCGCACGTGGATGTCATTTATTGCACAACCCTCGGAAATTGTTCATCTTCTCGGGATAAAAAGCCTATAGGTATGTTAATCCGTTTACCCCTTACAGCGTGATTGAGTAACAAACATCCAAACATCTTCACAAACTCACACATTTATAATATTAGTGTAGGATAGTAGGATGTATGCCAGATTTTTCAAGTTTTCGAGTTGTATGTGTTCTTTAGAGGGGTCAAGTTGCCAATTGTGTATGGCGATAGGCTTAATCTGAGAAATAAAAACACGCTTAATAAACTTACCTACCTAGTCGAGTCATTTGTTTCTTGACACGAACATCATTTGGGGTTGGTCAGGCCGCTGTAAACTTTTAAGGGGCGGCATTGAGAAAAATAGGGATTTTCTAATCAAAATATTTTTATTTGTGGATACGACGTAGATCTAATTTTTATATATCTAATTTTTCATTATATTTATTAGATTTTGGTGTAGGGAAAACAGGATTCAATCAAATTTGCTCGTTAGATTTATTTTTCAAAGTAAGGTCCGTTTTACCACTATTTTAAAATCAATTATTATTATTATTTTTTGGAAATCCCAATGGTTTTTACTATTGTTTTTTGCGGATAAGATACATCTTGTGCATATCTAGATTATGGTGTACCATATTTTTATTTACATGTTTATTCGCTGAGATATTAGCAAAAATGTAAAAAAACATCAAAACAGCGCGATTCCGCTCTGTTCTCGCACACTCAATTTGCCGTGTGTTAGTAAGGGACGGTTGCAAATTCAATGCAGCACCTTAACTTAATTTGCAATCATTTAACTGGTGACATTTACCTATGATATGATTGTCAATTTACATACATTTCTCATCTCAGGCCCATTTCTTAAATTGTACTATCTGCTAAACACTCTTTATAGATGCCTCCGATACGTTGTAGTCATGAGGCTGTATAGACACAATCATTACACTTGGCTAAAGCGTAGTTTAACGCAATATTCGCTTAAAGAATAGTGCTATGCCCAGTATCCATCCTGATCATCATAAAAAAAAAATTGACACAACTACTAGTATAGTATTATATTATCTGTGACACAACTAAGACACATACAAAAGAAAAGATTTACATATACATGAACAAGAAATAGATTTAGTGAAGAAGTAACCAAGCGAGGAAAAAGTCATTGATCATCATCATCAGCCTGTATTAGTCCACTGCTGAACATAGGCCTGCCCAATAGCACAACACTGACATCGATCCTCGGCCATTCTTATCCAGCTGCTACCACCAACCTTGCCAATATTTTCACACCACCTAGCCTGCGGACATGACATCCTATACCCTACGTTTGACGATTCGCGGTCTCTACTCTAGAACACCCCAACGGTTATTGATTGTTCGGCTTATATGGTCAATATGAGCGATGATCCATCCTTCATCATCATCATCATCATTTTAGCCGAAAGACGTCCACTGCTGGACATAGGCCTCCCCCAAGCATCGCCATAACGACCGGTCCTGTGCCTTCAGCATCCAGCGGATTCCCGCGACCTTCACCAGGTCGTCGGTCCACCTTGTGGGGGGCCTACCCACGCTGCGCCTTCCAGTACGCGGTCGCCACTCCAGAACTTTACTGCCCCATCGGCCATCCGTTCTGCGAGCAATGTGCCCCGTCCACTGCCACTTAGGTTTGGAAATTCTTCGGGCTATATCGGTTACCTTCGTTCTCCTGCGAATCTCCTCATTTCTGATTCGATCACGCAGGGACACTCCGAGCATAGCCCTCTCCATTGCCCTTTGAGTGACTTTGAGCCTTCTTATGAGGCCCATTGTGAGCGACCACGTTTCAGTACCGTAAGTAATTACTGGCAACACACACTGGTCAAAGACTTTCGTCTTGAGACACTGCGGTATTTTGGACGAGAAGATATTGCGTAGCTTCCCGAACGCTGCCCAACCAAGTCGGATTCGACGATTGACCTCTTTCTCGAAGTTGGACTTACCTAGCTGGACAGTTTGTCCTAGGTATACATAATCGTCAACAAATTCGAGTGTAGATTCTCCGATGTTTACGGTATGATCCATCCTTACGAGCTATAAAAGAAATTGAGTAAATCACTGGCATCAGTCAATGAAAAAAATCTTCCAACTAACACTTGTGTACTCGCCATTACCTGAGTGAGAGCACCGAGGGTGCGCTCGACAATTTCCTCGTCGGGTAATTCACTAGGATTTAATTTAAATTAGTTTTGGCTTGGCTTAATAGCTTCCCCCTTTGTGGAGGGGTGTAGGGGGGGTGGTTGAACGTGGCGCCGCTCCAAACGATGTATTCTGATGGTCTGATTGGTGCTCCACTGTTTTTCGATGTTGATTTTCGATAGCTTTAAGTGAGTTAATTTGCTTAGGTGGAAGAATTATTTTAGTTTTCTTGTCGTTTTTTGGGATTTTGGGAAAAAGTCTAGTTTTTAGGGGACCTATTACAAACCTACGTCGTCTGCCTGCCCGTCTATCTGTTACAAGACTGTATCTTTTTGACTTTAATAGGTACCGTAAAATGCCCTAACTTTGCCAACAAGCCCTACTTTGCCTAAGGCATTAACTTAATTTTTACACGCACTGACACTTTATAACTGAACCAAATGTTAGCGTTGTCGTAGTTTTCAAACCTCCCAAAGTACGGAAATCATAGCTATTATAGTTTATTCAAAAAATAACTAGGCAAAGTAGGGCTTGTGGGCCAAGTTAGGGCAGTTTACGGTATTAGTTGAAACGCGAGCTATGTCTTACTACGGCCGCTCTATCATGGCAAATAAGTATTATTAATAATACAAGTTGCTGCTTTATCTGCAGAGAGACAAGACGTGTGTTTGCCAATCTATCTCTGTCTTTTAAAGTTCTTTAAAAGCGACGAAAAGATTCAATGCGTTCAATTTGCAAGAAAAATTGGTGAAGGTTTATAGAAAACTGAAGAAAATGTGTGTAATTAACTAGACATGAACGTAGAAACTCTCGAACTTCTAAGATTATGATAAACCAACACTTTTATATCTCTATACCAGCATCGAAACATATTATAGTCTTCATGGCATAGAAAAGTGACTCCATTTTTGGCATACCTATACCTAGAAACTGAGTAATAACGGCCGTCTCATGAACCCAGCCGATGCACAGCACATGGCGTGCATGGTTTTGTATAATATAACGTAATGCAGCACTGCACTCGTCCCACGTCACCCAGTGCCACACGGGCAATATTTGCGAACTAAATATATAAACGCGCCATCCGTCACTCGGCTGGACTGGACTAGGTTCAATCCAACGTTTTATGTGTTATTGAAATAACTGAAAACCTTTAAAGAGGTCAGTGTGTTTTAACAACTTTTACTACCGGACCAACCCTGAAAAAAAAAACAGCTGTTCCCTACGTTTTATGGTCACATCAATCAACTGAATGTAGGGATCAGCTGATTATTTTTTCGCAATTTCAGGGTTGGTCCCATAGTAAAAGTTGTTCATACTGATGAGTACAATGACCCATCAAGAGGTTTTTAGTTATTTCAATAAAATGTTGTTTATCAGGCTTATGTCATCATTATGACAATATTCCAGAAAGTAGTATCTTGCTACTCCAACGGCCTTACACTAATTCTTTCTTACTAGTAGCTAGTTTTTCGTAATGTATCACAAGAAGTATCTCATCTTTCAGAATAGTGCCGTTTGAAAGGCAGTCGGTAAGTCGAGTGGATGTCGCCGGCACCCACCTAATTATTTGTGTCGACTTTAAAACGCCACCAATTATATTAACGCCCTGTTACGCCCCGATACTGCTGCCAAAAGATTACACAAGTATTAGTAGAATAATGATCAGAGATTTTGAAAGTATTTTCAGAAACCTGTTACTAATATATTGAAAATGCAAAGGTATAGATGCTTGTTTGTTTTTTGTTTATTAGTCCTTTCATCACGTTAAAACGGCTGAACGGATTTCGCACTCACATAGACTTTTTATCCTGGGAAGATAAAAAGTTTCCAAAGGATGCAACATGAACATCATTCTGTGATTAACTGAATTATATGCGTGCGAAACTGCAAACATAGGCTAGTACAATTGTTCTCAGTGTAACGTTTAGAGCCAATAAGTATTCTAAAGTAGTTTTTTAATAGATATTTGCAGCTAGCATTATAACTCACTTTACTTCTTTCATTTAGAAATTGAAGTCGACACAAACGACGACTTTAAAATGAAAGCCTTTTTTCAAGGTAAAAAATCTTTACAAAAATTTAGTACGTAGTATAAAACCATAGATTTTTGTTTATGAGCCTGTTTCGTTCCATTGGAGGGCAACAGGCAACAGGCCTCCCTTCCTTTCGGTTAGTAACCGACGAAAAAAAGGAGGAGGTTCTCAATTCGACGCGTATATATATATATATATATTTTTTTTTTATGTATGACCACGCATAACTTTTTACAGAGTGGTCCGATTTTGATGATTCTTTTTTTAATGGATAGGGATTTTATCTCGAAGTTGGTCCCATTTAAATTTCAAAATCAAAATCCACCCCTAAGGGTAGTAAAACAGGGGATGAGTGTTTGTTCACCCACTGAATTCTTACCTGTTAACCGATTCTGTTGAAACTTGACACACATAAATATAGTTCTAGACACTACGACATAATGGAGACCTGGAGTTAGATTTTAACCACAAAATAATGAAAAATAAAACTTTTCAACAAAAAATTTAACCGACGAAAACAGAAACTGAAAAGCGAAAAATAACTAATTATGAGTCGGCGCCAAGCAACCAATCAACGAAGATCATTAAATTACTTTAAATAAATAATAAAAACAACGTCACATCAAATACAACGTGAAATTTTCAACGATAAACAATAACTTTCTAAAAATGCGTTCTCCGCTCGGCCACTTGCAACTTGCACGCACTTCGCTTGTTAAAAGTTCGTTTGGCGCCGACTCATAATTAGTTATTTTTCGCTTTTCAGTTTCAGTTTTCGTCGGTTCAATTTTTTGTTAAAAAGTTTTATTTTAAATTATACCTTTGATTTGACGGATATAGATAAATTACAATAGAATTTTCGCTTTTCTGAATACTTGGATTATTACGCCAAATGCCTGAACAGTGCATTTTTAGAGAATTATTTATGATTTTATTACGCATCCCAAAAAACCCTTGCCCTATGCTTGCTATAAAAAACCTTTTTTATATTTACACAAGAATAAAAACAACCAGAATAATTCCAGTACTAATTCTGTCTCACTAAACAGACGAGAAATTCCCCCCACTTAATTATTTGTGTTGAATTTAAAACGCCAACAATTATATAAGCACCGCTGAAACACCCGGATTTCCCTGAAATGCCCTGTTACGTCCCGTTATGTCCGTAATAACTGCTTGTACTCTAAAGTTTACGTAAAGTTCACTACATGTAAACGGTTAACATTTGGGTGTTATTATGGGACCATGGGACTGTTTAGCTTTTATAGAGGAGCGAAACGGAGACCAGTGTTCTTTGTGTCTTTTAGGTTAGGTTTTTGGGTAGTATACAAACATGGTTTGTTTATGGTAAAGGATGGCGTTACTTGTGGTGCCGGACACCTTTATCTCTTCTCATGGGTGTCGTAAAAGGTGACTAAGGGATTCACTTGAAGATGGGCAGCAGCGTTCTCTGAGTATTTAACCAACCAACTGCGATCGCCAACCCGCCTGCCAAGCGTGGCGATTATGGCATAGCCCCCCTTATTTGGGGGAGGCATATGTCCAGCAGTGGACGCCTTTCGGCTGAAATGATGATGAAATGAAAGGATGTCGAAACGAGCTATAGGCCCACCTGATGATAAGCGGTTACCTTTGCCCACAACAACTGCAATACCAACTAGGCTATTGCCTAAATGGTACCGCAAATCGCGTTCGCCAAACTGAGACATGAAGATGGAAAGTTTCATGTGATTGTAATTTCACCGGCACCCGTAACATTCGCACCGGAACACAGCAATGGAGGAATTACTGTTCCGCGGAAGAAATAGGTACCTACGGTGGTAGTACTTTCCCAGACGAGCTTTTTCACAAGGAGCTCCGTTACTACTGGTTCAAACTAATCATATTATGATTTCTACTGTGGAACACTTTTTTTCTAAGAGCCCATACTGTCCCAGGGCAAAGGCCTCCCCATATTTTTCCACCTCTCTCTATCTGTGCCTGTCATGAACCAGTCTTTTTGGAAGGAGTCCAGTTCATCCCGCCATCTCCGTCTGGGCCTACCGTGTTGGCGTTTGCCATTTTTAGGGACCCATTGAGTTGCAAGTTTGGCCCATTGATTGTCTGACATGCGGCATATGTGTCCAGCCCAGTTCCAGTTCAACGTAGCAGCTTTCCGAGTGACGTCAGTTATCTTCGTCTTGGAACGGATGATTGTGTTCTTGATCCGGTCGAGAAGTTTAATGCCTAGAATACTCCGTTCCATAGCTCTCTGACAAGCCTCGAGCGCGGACCTTACGGCAGAGCTATGATTTTTGATAGAATGTGTTATCTGTAGCTATTCCTCTACAGATGCTAAATCAGCCCTTGCATGTATTATTAATAAATCATGTATTTTTAAGAATGCTAAAACTTCTTTCTTCGAATCTTTTCCCAGTTTAATTGGAATCGGCTTCCAGCCTAACCAGATGCGGTTGAACATCAGTGTATTTTACACGGAGCGACTGTCATCAGACAGAAATACCGACATCTCAAGGTAAGACGAGTTGTCAGACTTTCGGGCTTCTAACCACCCCGTAACGTCTGTCATAGATGTACGTATGACAACCGGGACCGACAGCTTAACGTGCTCTCCGAGGCACGGAGGGGACTTAGTCTTGATATGCAACGAAACTGGTCGCCCATCCGAGGGCTGACCGCGACTAGCGCAGCTTTATCTCTCAGATTTTGCAATTCACGTGGTTATTACGTAGCCACGAGACCTTTAAGAATGTTTTTTTTTAATATGGTATAGGATGGCGAAACGAGCTAAAGGCCCACGTGATATTAAGAGGTTACCTTTGCCCATAACAACTGCAATGCCACCTGGGCTGTTGCTTATGTAAGCTTATTCGTGTAAAGACCTTTGCGACTATTTAAATCCCAAAGCAGTAAGGTTTTGGCCTAAGTAGGTATCGTAAATGTTCATAACCAGTGGCAGCTTGTCAGACAGGTGGTCATCTAAGCTGAATGCACCATTACTCAAATTAATAGCCAGTTGGTAGAGGTACTCTTCAAGTTAATATCAAGGATCAGCATTAAATTGGAAAAACTCTTTAATAAAAATAATCAAATTAAATATTAAATCATTATTAATTGTAAATTGAAAGTGATATAATCACGTACCTCACAGGAACAACAGGGTTTTTGTTAGATGTTGTATGTAGTTTACGTCACAACAGAGATCTAGCAGCAGTAGAATTCCAGCTTCAAATTTAATAACCTGGCAATATGCTGAGCTGGACATCCACTTTAATCGTCACAATTTTGAGTCACACAGCATGGTATGATAATAATACCATGTTACACACGACACACTGTCAATCACAGTCTATTATTTTATTTTTTCTCTGTGTTCTTCATCACGTGTAGTACTACTTCTATATCCACACCTAAGTATATTGATATAGGTATTTCGTGGTGATGTATATCCTAGATATATATATATTTATACAGGGTTATTTGTAAAACACCGTTAACCTCTCAGGACTATGTTACTAACATCATAAACAACAACTTTTCTTCTATGACTTTTTACAAAACATAATACATTTACCAAAAACAAACCTTCAAGATTTTGTTGTCCTATCTAACACATTTCAACTCTGTATTTTGCTGTACCTACCTACGTCTGCCGCGACGCAAGCGCATCAAAGCGACCAACCGACTGAGGGCCACCCGTAAATAGGTCAAGTTCAAGCGCCCCCGCCACCCTAACCCTGCTCCCTTCGCTATTTAACTATCGCGCTTTCTTTTGCTTCGCATGGACTTCGTAAGATTTAGATCGTTCAATTTAAATATTTTTATTTTTGTATGAAAATCTGATGAACTAAAATATGATGAATTTTTCAAAGTCATAGAACAAAAGTTGTTGATTATGATGTTAGTAACATAGTCCTGAGAGGTTAACGGTGTTTTACAAATAACCCTGTATATATTTTTATTTTTAAGTGTTATTGGGTTTTTTCATTAGGAAATTCTCAGTAGCAGCCCGGTGTCTGGATTTGTGCCCGGTCAATGACAATAGGCTCGCCCCCTAATACATGGGACTATAACATAATGTGTAGGCCCCCCCACAAGGTGGACCGACGACCTGGTGAAGGTCGCGGGAATCCGCTGGATGCGGAAGGCGCAGGACCGGTCGTTGTGGCGTTGCTTGGGGGAGGCCTATGTCCAGCAGTGGACGTCTTTCGGCTGAGATGATGATAATGATGATAACATAACTGGCGAAATGTGGGTGTACTATTACACCTCTGCCTACCCCTTCGGGGAAATACAGGCGTGATGTTATGTTATGTATATCCTTTAAATTGTATTTTTATTGATCGATTTTCCAATACCGTAGGCATAATCAGAATGGAGTACTTATTACAATATAATTTTTTTATTACATCGTTCTAATACAATTTCAAAAATCTTGTACTCAGATTTCTAAAACTCCTAACCCCGCGCCCGCCGACGGGTACAAAACGTCCCGAGTCCGACAGATGCGGCCGTTACACGTTATGTATGGTGCATTTGGGAGACGCTCTCGCGAGACCCGCCGGTTATCACCGCACTGTGATTATATCTACCAGATACTGATTTCAATGATGGTGGAGTCAGTTTTATGGGGATTAATTATTTAAGAAGAATTGCTTGGAGTGTTGTTATTTTTTCCTTTGCCAAGTATTATCTATACATACTAACAATATTAAAAAAAAAATTATAATATATACACATATATATATTTTTTTTTTTGTTTGTTTTATAAAGAGGAAATATTTGTTTGTTTGTTTCACATTTCAGCCGAAAGACGTCCACTGCTGGACAAAGGCCTCCCCCAAAGGGGGGGGGATATGCCATAATCGCCACGCTTGGCAGGCGGCTTGGCGATCGCAGTTGGTTGTTTAAATACTCAGAGAACTCTGCTACCCAACTTTGGTGAATCCCTGAGTCGCCTTTTACGACACCCATGAGAAGAGAGAGGGTGGTGCGATGTGGTCCGGCACCACACGGAACGGTTTGTTTGTTTGTAATAGATAAACTCTGAAACTGAACTGAACCGATTTGAATAATTCTTTCACCATTATAAAACTACTTTAACCAAAAGTAACATAGGCTATATTTTATTTCAGTACGCGGGTGAAACCGCAGGTGTAGTCTAGTGGCTTATAAGTGTGTACCTATCCGTAAATAAATAGAAGCCAAACCACAACTATCACTAGCCCAACACGAAGTGATAAGCAATTTTTTTATTACAATAGATTGCTACGTAATCCACGTATTCTCATAACTTTTTACAATTATTTATAAAAATTACATCTTGCAAAAACCATTTCACGAAACGAAAAATTCCTGTTAATGTTTTTTTTCGTAATTTTTTATCAAACGATATTGAAAGTCAAAAAAGTCAATTCATATCGACACGATAGAAAAATAATTGGTGTTCCCACATAAATCTTCTCAAAAACCAGTTTCAAAACAAACACGGTTTTAGAACTACAATATTACTAAAATATAATACGTTATAATAAATAAACGCATAGAAGCGGAACTTAATTTAGGAAATGAACTCACAATCGCCCAATATATTTTTACGATCCATCCATCAGTGTTTATCGTCACATCATTGTGGTGCTCGCTCGTAACCCTAAACGTTAAAGACGCTTCGTGTTGTAAAATAAAAGATTCAAAAGAAATGAGAATATAACTAGAACATTTTATTATTCATTTAAAGTAAATACAATATTTTTAACCGACGAAAAAAAGGAGGAGGTTCTCAAAAACTCTCGCCGACTCATAATTAGTTATTTTTCGCTCTTCAGTTTCTGTTTTCGTCGGTTCAATTTTTTGTTAAAAAGTTTTATGATATGTAATGATAGCATACGTTTGTTCTGCTGAGGAGTGGAAAAAGCAAATATAGACTTTGAAGTACTGTAGTCCCAGCACGAACAATTTTGACGTATTGAAACGCTAATGTAAGCGTTTTTTAATCAAAAATACAACAGTTTTATTACATTTCGATTTAATTTTATGCATAATGGCCACTTTGTATCATACAGAGATATGGCTACGTTTAAAGAATATTATGTCTCAAACGAGTATTTCAGATCCAAATTTCACTTAAACTTACGTTTCGATACGTCGTTTCGTAAGGCTAGTGGGGTCGATTTCTGACTCTTGTAAAAATAATAGATTGTGATAAGTCCAAACCAGACCAACGTGTATCAGAAATGCGTGGTCATATTTGAAGAGCTCATTCAGGGCATAGCATAGAACAACTTTTACTATGGGACCAACCCTGAAATCACAAAAAAACCCGTTTCCTACTAAAACATCGATGTCGCTTGACGAAATGTAAGGATCAGCTGATATTATTTTCACGACTTCAGGGTTGGTCCCATAGTAAAAGTTGTTCTATGCTATGCCCTGAATGAGCTCTTCAAATATGACCACGCATTTCTGATACACGTTGTATAAACCTCAAATGTATTTTCAAAGTCGTACCAATTCCACGGGTAATTTCCGCGCAAGTTCATAGATAAAACGTAACGTACGTACGTACGATAAAATTCAAAGCGTACAAACCTGTTTGGTAAGCCTACATTTCGATAACCAAATAACCGAATAAAATGAATGACAGGTGTCGAGTTAACAGCTTTTATTACGCTAAATAAAGATATAGATAACGTATTTCGGTAACCGCTAAAAGAACTATAAACAATGGTCCTGTCTGTTACAACGACACCGTGACACATGTTTCAATTATTCTTATCAGTTATCTCTTTTCGGCCGCATTTGGCTCATCTCTATTTATAAAATATCAAAACGAATCCAATCCATTACGGAGTTTTGTACCACTCTTTAAAAAAAATCTTGTTCGAATCTTCAATGGAATGTGAACAAACGGGGTCGTTGTACGAAAATTCAATAGTGTACCGTTTAAAAGATTATCTGTTCGCATTCAGCCGCAATCGAAACCGACTTTTGTTGTAATTGTCACATCTGCCAAAATACTCGGCCCCATTGCGGTGGGGTGGGCCGGTTCGACCCAGGCGTCGCGAGTCAAGGGTTATGATTACATTTGTCATTGTCCTCTTCAAATTAAAAATGTTACATTATTAAATCTGTTATTGCATCTTCACAAATGTTTTTGTAGCGGGATTTTTATTTATTCAATCTAGTTTAGGTATTCGTTGCAACTATAATAATAGGTAGGTAGGCCTGTTTAGTACTATAAACCTGTTTTCGTATCTATGATAAACTTGGGCCAGTGTTTATCAGTGTTAATACTCTGATTAATCGGCCGATTACACGAAAAATTTACCCACAGGTAAACGGTCCTTTAACCAAAGAATTATTATTGGTGAAATCAAGCCTTAAAGGTTCAAATAAACATTTTTAGTTTATTTATTCATAAATTTTATAATTTGCTTCGCTTGCAATAATTTACCTCTTTTACTCCTTTATTAGTAATTTTAAGTTTCCTGGCAAGAGGCTTCGATCTTTTCGGCTGTTCCATCTATCCCTACCAGTAGGAATAGGTTTTTATGACGGTGTCGTAGCAGGAGATCCTTCAGTTTTATTTTTTCGAAATTTTGGTAGAAAATTAAAAAGTAAAATTGTAGCATTCATCACGCAATATAAGCAGCCCATTATTGTCCCACTGATGGGCAAGGGCCTTACTCCGAATGAGAAGGTTAAGGCCTTAGTCTACTAAGCTGGCCTAGTGTGGGTTGACGGATTACATACACCATCGAGAACTGTACGGAGAACTCTCAGGTGTGGTTTCCCCACGATGTTTTCCTTCACCGTTAAAACAAGTTATAATCAAATTCTGGGGGTATACTTGCGTCTTACGAACGACAAATGAAGTACGAACCTTCGTTCCGACTGATACCTACAAAATAAAGATCGACACAAAAAAGCCACAATAAAGGTAGACTATGGTTCATAGTCGTACAAAATTTACCGGAGATCAGTACGATTAATCGAATAATCGAATATCGTCAAACGTAAGTAGAGCCCCTCAACCGCACATGAATTCGAAAATTCAGCTGTGGTCAACCACTATGCTATCACTATTTTTTTCACTATAAAGTATTTTTTTTTATAGTGTAGGTTGGCGAAACGAGCTAAAGGCCCACCTGATGTTAAGCGGTTACCTTTGCCCATAACAACTGCAATACCACCTAGGCTGTTGCCTAAATGGTACCGCAAGTCGGTTCGCCAAACTGAGACATGAAGATGGATAGTCTCATGTGATTGTAATTTCACCGGCACCCGTACCCTTCAGACCGAAACACAGCAATGCAAGCATCAGTATTTGGCGGAGAAGTAGGCACGGTAGTAGTACTTCCCCGGACGAGCTCGTTCACAAAAGAGTTCTACTTTTACTTAAAAACTACTACTACTACAAGGAATAAAGAAGAAATATAGCTGCAACCTTTGGCTGCAACACGTAATAACTAAATTAATCTGAGCTGCAACGTTTCACATGCTTATATAGGTACTTACCACTATATTAATAAATGTATTCATTTAAAACTATAAATAAGTCGGTCAAGTTATCCCTAGTACTAGTAAATAAATCTCCTATTCTGTCTACAGCTGAACTTGTATAAAATCTTGCTTACATAGGTACTTACCATTATAATAATAAATGTATACATTTAAAACTATAAATAAGTCGGTCAAGTTATTCCTAGTACTAGTAAATAAATCTCCTATTCCCTCTACAGCTGAACTTGTATAAAATCCTTTCAATCCTTTACATGAGTACATACATAGTGGTTACGTATCAATTCGTATTCAGATCATGAGTTCCTGGCCTTAGAAGCGCAGCGACGAAGTAGAAGCATAAAAAAATAATATATTGCCGGGAAAGCGCGGGAAATGAAGATTCATGGCCGCCGCCCGACCGACGTCATTAGTTGCCGTAAATTTTATCTGGAAGAAAAACAATGTATGAAAAAATGCGGTAAAGTTTTTTGGGTTGGTGGGTAAAATATAATGTCTTTACTTTAATAATGGCAAGTATTAAATTTGGTGAATCTACTCATCATAACGAACAACTTTTATTATGGGAGTAATCCTGAAATCGCGAAATAAAACAGATGGTCTGTATATTTTGTCGATTTGTGTGAACACAAACGTAAGCTACAATTGCTTTTTTCCGCGATTTCGGGATTGCTCTCATAGTAACTGTTGATCATTATGATGAGATAAAGTAAGACCTTATATTATAAGGAACGTCACCAGATAGACCGAAAGTCCGCCACTTTCGAGGAAAAAATTCGATGCAGCAACGGCTGCTAGGGGGACATAAGAACGGCGGGGTCCCCCTGCAATGCCCCAGCGAGGTTCAAGCCCCCCCCTTGGGGGACGCCCGCTTGCGGTATTGAAACCGCGACTTTAGTTTTTAAGTGTATAGGAATAGGGAAAAACCTTCGGCGAATGGAGTCCCACATGGGACTCTCCGCCAACTAACCCCGGTTAAGCAGATGTGGTAATTCGAGAATCCATTAGAAAAAAAAAAAAAAAAAAAAAATTACAAGGATGTAATGCAAATATCGTTGGAAATATATAAAGGATATTGTGACTTAAACCAATCGTTAAAAAAGTCCTGTGTTGAAAACATTTTTAAAGGAAAAATGTCTTTGATACGTTTACCATTAGAAAACTCAGCATTTCTTAGAAATTGTCCGTAACATTTTCTCAACATGCTTAATGCTATCTACCTAGTTGCTTTTATTTTTAGAATCCCGTAAATAAAGAACATGCCTTCATAATTTTTCATCTCAAAATCATAAACTACAATAAATCAATAAATGAAGAGTTTCATCTTTAATCATGCAAGAGCAACTACCGAACAGTAGTTATTTTATATTAAATAACCGAAAAACCGATTGTCGGTTGAAGTTTTTACTAGCTCATTATAGGATGCCTCTGTTAACCTAAAAACGTAATATAACAGTTGTATTATACGACACCATGAAATAGTGACTTGTGCAAGGTCGGAGACACTTCATATACGGGAAACCTAGTTCACTGCCTAATATACAGTCCTCATACATTCTAATATACATTTTCCACTAGCAAAATCTCGCAGGCGTTGTTAGTTTGTTACTAAATCCCACTAGAGGGCGGGCGTAACTAAGTGGCTTTTCATTTTCCTCTCGCACCGTATTTATTTATTTTTCATCGCCCGCGGCACCCTGATATTATATCAGCCATTTTGTTTATTTTTATTGCATGCGCACAAATGCAGCTATTATTTTTTATAGAATGCATAATGAATATTTTGCGTAGGGGGTGGCTCAGGTAATGTGTCGTTATGGTTGATTTGCTTGTAAGTAGTATTTATGCTATGTGATGTTTAAACCTGTATCTTAATCATCCTAGCTATTTTATATGTTTTGCTCAATGATACCTAAAAATGGAAAAATAATAGTAAATTACACAACAAATGAAATAACCTCCTCCTTTTTTTGAAGTCGGTTAAAAAATAAGTCGGATCCCGAGAGCAGCGAAGGATTTTGAAGGAGAATCCTGAGCGGAGTGAGGGATACCAGGACCGAGATGAACTTCTCGTATAACAGCATGTTCCAAATTCAGTTGACGCAAAATTTACGTGTTTCCGCGAGACAGGTGTCAAGTGAACTAATGACAGATGACAGCGTGGTTCCGGAACCATAACTCGTGTAACCATGTTGTTCTTCTAAACAGCGCATCTAGTACGTAGTACATATATATATATCGATGAGTATAGTATTTATATTTTCTTAATGTAAATTGGATAGCTCAGTAGAATAGCTCCATACAGCCAGCTAGTACATTCAGCACGTTTTATAGATTTTTTGTACTACATAATTCGTATAAAGTAATCTGTGCTTGTGCCAAATTGAAAATGTTTTATTCACTCAAGATTAAAAGAGAGTTTTATTCACTGTTATTGATGAATCAAATGCCCTTTTGTAGAGCGGCAATGGTATTTTTTAACCGACTTCAAAAAAAGGAGGAGGTTATGTATTCCATGGGTTTTTTTTTGTATTATTTTATTTTATTTTTTTCATGTATGTACACCGATTACTCCGAGATTTGTGGGCCGATTTACGTGGTTGTTTTTTTATTTGGTAGAGAAAGTCAGCGCGGTGGTCCCATATAAATTGTATTGACTTAGGTTGAGTAGTTTTTTAACTAGCTTCAATAAATCAGTTTATTTTATCTTCGCCTATCTAGATGATCTGCTCATGGGTTCCTCATTCTGAGAATTCTTGGCCGATATGCGTAAATAAAACCGACTTCAAAAACCTTAACTAAAAAGTAAAAAATAATCATTGTATGTATTTTAAAATCTTAACATAAACAACATTTTGAAGGCGGCGCGTGATTTTCATGTACGTTCACATAAACTGTTTTTACTATAGATATTGCGCTCGACTGTACATTACATGACGCAAAGGGTCAACCACGCGCCGCCTTAAAAATGTCGTTTATGTTAAGATTTTAAAATACATACAATGATTATTTTTTACTTTTTAGTTAAGGTTTTTGAAGTCAGTTTTATTTTTTGTTAAAAAAGTTTTTTTCATTTTTGCACATTGTTTTAAAATTATGAAACGTCTCATAAAATATGCATTTTTTTTGTACATGTCTATGTATGGATCTCGCTTGCGATGATTCTGTGTCTGAACGCATCCACCACACAAGATAAATTCTAATGTAAGGCTAGGTTTATTAAAAAAGTACTTTGTGAATCTACAACTGACATCGGATTCAAAAATCTAGCTGCAGCTCACACACAGCTCATAAAATTGTATTGAGCCACGTTCCGCTTACACCGCTTGTGTTTTAGTGAGCCGATCCGTCTGTATCGACGTGATCCTGGGTGGGTTCATGCGATAGTTGACAATTCTCACATCGAACATCCGTAATTTGTTTTATAGTGTTACTAGCTTTTACCCGCGGCTCCGCTCGCGTTAAATTCTGCTAACCCACGTCAGTCCAGTCCAGTCCAGTCCAGTCCAGTCCACTGCCCCACTGTCCCACTGCCCCACTGTCCCACTGCCCCACTGTCTCACTGTCCCTCTGCCCCACTGTCCCACTGCCCCACTGTCCCACAGCCCCACTGTCCCACATCCCCACTGCCCCACTGCCTCACGGCCCCACTGCCCCAACTGTCCCATTGCCCCAACTGTCCCACTGCCCCAACTGCCCCACTGCCCCACTGTCCAACTGCCCCACTGTCCCACTGCCCCACTGTCCCACTGCCCCACTGCCCCACTGCCCCACCGTCCCACTGCCCCACCGTCCCACTGCCCCACTGTCCCACTGCCCCACTGTCCCACTACCCCACTTCCCCACTGTACCACTGCCCCACAGCCCCAATGCCCCACTGTCCCACTGCCCCACTGTCAACTGCCCCACTGACCCACTGCTCCACTGTACCACTGCCCCTCTGCCCCTCTGTCCCACCATCCCACTGCCCCACCGTCCCACTGTCCCACCGTCCCTCCTTCCCACTGTCCAACTGTCCCACTGTCCCACTGCCCCACTGCCCCACCGCCCCACTGTCCCACTGTCTCTCTATCTCACTATATCACTATCGTCCCGTCCCATGTCCCATGTCCTGTCCCATATCCCATCCTATGTCCAGTCCTATGTCTCGTCCCATAGTCCCATGTGCCGTCCCACTGTACTGTCCCATGTGCCGTCTCATGTCCCGTCCCATTTCCCGTCCCATGTTCCGTCCCCTGTCCCGTCCCCTGTCCCGTCCCCTGTCCCGTCCCCTGTCCCGTCCCCTGTCCCGTCCCTAGTCCCGTCCCCTGACCCGTCCCCAGTCCCATCCCCTGCCCACTCCACTCCACTCGATCGTACATTACTATCCGCTCGTGCAAATGCATAGAAGCTTCGATCTGTCGGGTGAGTACGCAACCCACGAATTAATTTTTTTCTTTTTTTCTTTCTTTCTTTCTCAAAACTTTCTTTGATATAAACCTCACGGAGCTCGAGACCTTTCCAACGAATGCAAAACCGTGTAAATCGGTTCATGCGTTCTGGAGTTATAGCGTCAGGAAGGAAAACCCGACTTATTTTTATGTAGTAGATATTTATTTTTTGTTTATTTGACCGCTGTTTGCACAACTGCTCCTCCTGAATTCTATTTAGATAATGGTAAACACGGACAAGAAAAAAAGGAGTCCGCGCCACATTATGACGAAAGTAAAGCAAACGCCGCATAATGGCGGTCGATCAGCGTACTACGATTTAAGTGTGTGCGTAAGGTACGTATACAAACAAGCTGGGTCGGCTTACTTAGGGTGCTTCACTTTCGTTATATGATGCGCGTAGTCCTTCTTTTTTAGGGTTCCGTACCCGAAGGGTGACAAACGGGACCCTATTACTCTCGCTACGTTGTCCGTCCGTCCGTCCGTCCGTCCGTCTGTCTGTCACAGGGCTGTATCTTTTGAACGATAATAGGTAACCGGTTGAAATTTTCTCAGAAATTGTGTTGCTATGAGGTGTATCACGAAAAATACTAAAAACAAAAAAAAGTCTAAAACCAAAGGGGGTCCCCATACAAGAAACCTCAAAAAACATGCATTTATTTTCAACGTTTTTGTTCCTGCTCTATCTTCAAAACGGTAAAATATACCAGCGTCAAACTTGTTCGGATTATAGTGCATATTACGTAGTTTAGCAACAAATACTAAAAATAAGACAAACATATGTGGTGGTACCTGCGTAAGAAAGACATGCAAAAAATCATATTTCGCACACTGTACGTTGGTGTCTTTTTATAAACTCTCGTAAATTGAATCAGTTTTTTTATGGGGTATCAGGTCGTTGAGAGGTACGGAACCCTTACTGCGCGAGTCCGACTCGCACTCGGCCGGTTTTTCTCTTTCGTGATGGCCACCTCATTCACATAAACTTTTTTCCAAGTTAGATGCATTTCAAGTCCCTTAGATGCTTCTGAAGTCGAGATTCCGAGAACCAAAACTAAACTTTTGGTTGAATTCAATCGAATTGAATTACCTATATGTTGTTATTTGGCTATTATTTCTCCCAATGGCACCCAGATCTAATCGGTTAACGGCTTGGTGTAACACGGCCATAAATATATACCTAGGGTAAATCGTGGATAGACAGGGTACAATTAAAAAAAAGTTTGTTAAATTATGTAATCGAACTTTTGTTACCTATATCTTAAACTGACTACATAACTATCAGGTTATGTAGGTAACTAAAATATTTGTTCTTTAAAGTTAAACAGTTTTGTCAAATCAAGTTAACTTTAGTAACGTCTTACCAAATTTTGGTTGTCACTCCAGTTTGGTTAAATATATTTTTCAGTGTATGGCCGTTAATCTAGCTGTTTCATGTTTTAACCTTTCTTCTACCTGTTTCACGTTTTTCCTCACAGTTGAGAACCTAGGTTCTCAATTCCCAAAGGATTTCAATTTATATTACATTCATTTCATTTTATACAACATTTCAACGCGTTTTCCTATGCTGTGCCCTGAATGAGCTCTACCAATAATGAACACGCATTTCTGAAGAACGTTTTATTTTGCCACTCATTTACATGCTTCTTATTTTCAGTGCTCGAGGAGCTCTCAGCACCTTAGCGTCCAACTTTACCTACTTGGTTAAAAAAACAGAATATTATAATTATTAAAACAAAAACTTACATTCAAAGCGTGGCACTCTCTCGCATGTCACTCAACTATTTCGTTTAGTCATCGACCATCAACACGGAGTTCAATCTGTCTCCGTTTGATACAACGATCCAGGGAGCCACAAATACTTTGGTTAACATGTATGTATACAGGTACCTACGTTTATATTTATACGTATGTAGCAAGGTGGCCATACACGCAAGGAGTTGTCTACATAGTTTTGCCTCTACAGTTGAACTGTGCAGGCAATAAGTAGCGTGTTTGTGATAAAACTGTACAGTTATTCCTACATTTTACGCTCCGGTTTACTTGTATACAAGTAACCTAACCCACAAAGGAAAACCTGTTAGGTATACTCTTGCGTGTAAGGCCACCTTTATAGGAATTTCCTCTAAAGATTTTATCTGATGGAAATATTATTAGAGAGTGAAAATGGCCATGTATAAATATCGTATTGCTAATTGAAATGCGTAAGTTCGCTATGTTATTTTTTGTAACAGTCTTTCTCTTCTTAAAAGAATTTCCGGCAAAACGCGAAGTGTTAAGATTACCGTCATGAGGATGCGGAAAATGAATAAACAGCACCTTTTATTGGATTGTTTATGACGACACATTCATGACACAATCATGACACAATCGATCATTAGGTAAATATATTCGCAAAAGCCTGATCTTATGACGACGTCTGTGGTCTAATGGTTCGAGTGTCCGACTGCTGATCACACCTCGCGGAGTGGATTCCCACAGGACATAAATATTTATGTGATTGACATAAGTGTTTGTGTTGATCTGGGTGTTTCTTATGTATTATAAGAGAGAAGGTTTAAAAAAAAGTATATAAGTATTATATACATTGGTGTCGATTCTCTTGTTCACGAACTTAACTTATTTTTAACTATCGCTCTCTTTTACTAATAGTACATACAAGAAAGGGATGGCAACAATTTTAGAACTGTCAAAATAGTTTAAGTATTACATTTCTTTGTATTTTAGAGGGCACGTTCCGAGATCACGACTAAACTTCTATGGAAATCTAAATTCCGACTAATTTGACAGTTCTAAAATTGTTGCCATCCCTTTCTTGTATCTACTATTAGTAAAAGAGAGCGATAGTTTAAAATAAGTTTGTTCGTGAACAAGAGAATCGACACCATTCGTACGAGCTCTGCTTAGTTTAGGACTAAGACGGTGCTGTGTAAAATGTCCCAAATATTTATTATTATTATTTATTAACTATAGCGACCATGCAGACTAAGGTCACAGAATTGCATAGGTTAGTTTAAACTAAACGGGCAAATAGTTGAAAATACCAATGCTGGAAACAACAAATTATTATCTAATCCGAACTACCTTAACAAATCACTGCCAATAATATTATTTTACACCATTATGCAAGCTATGCCACTAATCCTTTTGTCTAATTTACGACTATCAGATACCAACAAACATATCTCCTGGATCAATCAGTAATTAAAAGGGAGCTGTACAGTCGCCGGCGAAAGTGCTAAGCCTGGTTCGTCCCTCGGCGCAAACACACGCGGCCGCCACGTGACTCCCCATTACATACACATTACGGAGATATTTGAACTATTACCGGACGCTTATCGCGTTATCTTCGGCATCGGATCATCCTGGATTACTGCAGTCTGGGAAACTTAAACAACCAATGTGTACTCGGTTTAAGGTTACTGTTCTTTCTATTCTAAAGAAATAAAAGCAGCGATTGTAAAAAAAAAAACAATCGAAACAAATCAATCAAGTTGTGCTTTTTAGGAGCTATTAAATAGCAAGGCTATTCAACTATTTCAGTTGCGAAACCGTAACAAAAAAGTGTTAAGAATTTATGCTAAACTTCGCGCCGCACAAAAACTGTTACGCTATGTAAACACACGTCTATTGGCTTCAGGTGTAACACAATAAAGTGTAAATCATTATAAAACTGTATTAGCCACATAACAGTAAAAGGAACCAATACAACACAATAAAAACGACAGTCATAACACCACTTTAATAAGAAACATTGCTTCCGATCCCTGACACCATCAAATTATAACAGACGAAGGGGAGGACTCACTTAAATATGAATCATTTCATTATAATGCCTTATTCAATCCGAGTAAACCTCACTTCATGTTGTTATTACAACAAGGGGAGCTTACAAACATAAAAATGTATTAGACTCGTGCACACTATAAGCCCCGTGGAGACGATAACTGACACTTAATACCATAGAGCGTGACCGCATTACTCTGTGATCTATGGTCCGCGGAATCTGTGCGCGCAACTTTATCTATGAATCGCCATCGCGGGGCTGTCAAAAATTGGAGGGAAACGAAATCGATTTTGTGCAAAAGTGTACTTCGTTAATCTGCAGGGCACTTTGTTCCTTAATACTTTGAATTAAAATGCATATTTGGGTTTGGGGGATGATTTTTTTCGTTTATTTATTTACGCACGAACATAATATCTACATGTATTGGCGTAAGACAGAAAGTTGAATGGTTTGTTGTGCTTTTCACTGTTCCGCGAGGGGAGGCCGAGGTTTTATGGGAACAGCAAATTCGGCACGTGTCAACCGATGGAATTAGCCGTAATACTTGCATTAATAAAGTGTGAAATTGCCACCGGCGGCCGGTGTTTGTTATAATTCTCTATTAGGCGTTTTTTGAGCTTCGTCCCCCGGGAACTTAAAATAAGCTGAATTAGATTGTTCTTTTGCGAATTAGATGCATTTACAGAAGAACTTCTGTCCCCTTAACTGAGAATCAGTCGTTCATTACATAATCAAACAAATTATCAACCGTAAATTAAGGTGACTGCACCCATTCGGAATTTCCAGTTAATTGTAGACGTTTTTATTTAAATTTTTTAATTATATCAGTGTTGCGTGGTGGCGTGACGGGAGCTACCTGGCTACAATGGCCGGAGCGTTGTATTTAATTCCGGCGTGGTTTTACGGTCACAGCATTTTATTGATTGCTCCGGCCAGTGAGCCGCGACGCCCCGGACTGGATAAACAAGGGCTAAAAAAATAATAAAAATAAAGATGGCGAACGAGGCACCGCCCCCTGCTGCGACGGTGGCTACCGTTTTCAAATGTCATTCTCAACTGTACCGAATGGTAAGGATCGATGGATTGACGATGGTAATCGATATCGATGTGTCTAGTCTTATTTTACTCGTTTAATAAAAAAACCGGCCAAGAGCATGTCGGGCCATGCTCAGTATTATAGGGTTCCTAATTACAAACGAATCAAATCGTATATTAATCATTGCTATTTTAGTTTTTGCAAACAGCGCCACCTAGCGCTGAATTTAACACAATGTTACTTTTTGTGGTTTTTTAAAATAGGAAGTAACTAAAGGAGCATTATTTGCTATGAGCATTTTTATCTAAGGTCAACGACCTTTGAACTAGGACGTCTTAAGTATTTTGCAGATTTCTCACTATAACTCAAAAATTTATTATCATATTATACTCGAAATAGTTTTAAAAGAGAGTTTTTGTAAAGGTCTATCAATGTGGAAGATTATAAGTTTCTATGTTGCATAGTTTAGAAATGGCAGGGGGGGGACACATTGCAAGCCACTTTGGTGGGCTGTATTTCACAGATGGTATACCATAAAAAAGTTATGTATGAAACATTACCTTCATTTTAGTAGACCTATTCAATGATATCCCACACGAGGGGGTGCAGCGAAAAAAAAATTTCCATCCTCATTTCACATGTATGGGCGCCACCCCTAAAATACGTAATCAAGATTTTTTTATTCTTTTTAAATTGAGATCTATATCTAGACCATTTTTTAACAAAATTTCATTTACTTATTTTTATAACTGTCGAAGTTATTAAGCTGTAAAGGATTAGGACAGACGGACAGACGGACAGACGGACGGACATGACGAAACTATAAGGGTTCCTTGTAGGACTTCGGAACCCTAAAAAGGAACAACAAAAATCTATTGAAATCTTATAGAACTAGGCTTAATAAAGGCTATAAGTCAAAATCAATGCAGTAAATCAATCCTTCCACCCCGTTTTACCTTAAAGAGCGATTTAAGTTCCTCTGTGAAACACATTCCAAGTCCTTGAGATCATCAGAAAATCTTAAATTAAACATGCACTTTCATTCCACCAATTTTTTTTATAAATCCTTCATTATACAAGCTGCTCGCTTGTGGAATGCATTGCCACTAAATGTGAGGCGTGCACAATCACAACCGGTTTAAAAAAAAATAGTAAATGAACCCTACTTGTCAATCTGTTTCACTACTTCTTGAAATTGTTCAACTACTACGCTATATATTTGTATTTATTTATATTTTATACGCTATATATTTGAATTTTTTGTAGATATTTTTATTAATGAATGTTTTCTTATACTTATTTAAGTAAATTATAATTTATATTTCTTTACTTTATATTTTCGTTTCGTGTAAAAAGAAAAAAAAAAAAAAAAAATCGTTACCTTCAAAAAACTTTTCTATATTAGAATTTGCTTTCCAGCTACCTATAGAGTTAATAACAAAACACGATTTTTTTTACAATAATGAATTAACTTACAGGATTTTATAACCCAAAGCGTGATATAATTACACACAGCAACGTAGCGTTTTTGTTTTTAAGTTAATTAACAAGATTTCTTTTAATCAACTATCGATAAACCGCCCAACCCTAAAATTTCCACAGCCAACCGAAGCAGTAAATCGATCGTAGTTTTTTTCAGTCAATCGTCTTTCAATTCTTACTTTGGTGATATCGTTTCGACTTATTCAATTTCGAGGGGCATTCGCATTTGTCGTGGTCCGATCATTTCCGTCGATTTTTTATGGTATCGATGTCGATAGAAGCATCGTCCGATTGGTCACGCGCATTCCTTACTTTTGAAGAAATCGCTGATAGAATTTTCTCGTCGACTTAAGTCAGGTGCATCAGAGGATCACGATGTTGCTACTTGTTCGTGTATTGAATTGTTGTGTTGTTATATTGAATTGTGTGCCACGTAACTATTGTCCATTTTATACATAACATATTATCCAGTTTGTTTTGGAAGATCATTTTATATTATTTATTTGCAGAATCTTAGCATTATGCAGTAGATTGTCATGGTATGGACATGTGATGCAGAGAAATGAGAAGCATGTTACGAAAAAAGTTTTGTGTATGAATGTGGATGGCTATAAGAAAAGAGGGAGACCAAAGAAAAGATCGATGGATTGTGTGAAAGATGATAGGGATAAAAAGAAAGTGAACACGGAGATGACGGCTGATAGAGATGTATGGAAGAAAAACACATGCAGCGCCGATCCCAAATAAATTGGGATAAGGGCAGGACAGGAGGATGATGATTTGCAGAATCTTAGCACAGAAGTTTATTTTACGGAATTTTACCCGCTTAAGTTTAGATGTTCTCGCGGGACTCCCAACCTAAACTAACGAAACGTGCAAACTACCTAAAAATGCTTCATTATAATAATCAAATCACTCCATATTGTTCTGAAGTAGGTCTGACGCTGTTGTCGATCCATTTTCCTTTTTCCAGTAGAAATATATTCTTGATGGAATTTTCTCCGAGGCTCTACATTCTGGCCATAAAAGATGATTTAGCTATGGCTGGTGAAAGGGGGCATTTTAATAGGATCAAGTTAACAAAACCCCTAAATTGATACCATAATCAAAACAACAAAAAAATTGAAGCATTAATACTCTCACAATAATCTGGACTTCATCATTCCAAAAATGTCAATCACAAAAAAAAAAAAAAAATGTAAAAAATATATAATCATTGGTGTACAATTAAGGCAGTTACCGACTCCCCGAGGGGTATATCAATTCCATGTATTTAGCGCGGCGGTGTTGGGTGTTGTGTTGAAAACTATTAATTAATGTGCGCAAGAGTCGATGCCCCGTCGCGACTGATCCTGCGCACGGCATGGGGTAACCGACGTCCTTGATTGTAGGAACACCATGTATATTCGGATTTAAATTATGAACTTCACACCTGCGCAGGATTTTAATAATAAATAGGGTGTCTTTTATAAAAAGGTTCAATAATTTTAGTTTTTTGATAACTTAACTAGGATTAACTTTCGGGCATTAACAGGGTTTTAAACAGTACAGTACAAACTTACTTTAAGATTTTTATGATTAATTAAAAATATTTGTTTGTGTGTGTGGTGATTATGGCATATCCCTCCCACATTTGCTTGGGGGAGGCCTATGTCCAGCAGTGGACGTCTTAAGGCTGAAATGATGATGATGATGATGTGTTTAATAATCAAATATGTACTACAAGTGGACTAATAATCCGAAAAAGGTAACTGAAGAAGAATAAAGATGCGGAAATAGAGTTTGTTATCAGACTTTTTTCTATTTTAATATTGTAGGCATGAACTAAACAACTTAAGTCTGATTTACACACCTATTTGGTATATAAATCAGACTTAAATTGTATTATTATAGAGGTATTATTAAACCTAAATGGATCTACACGGGAAGATTTTCACCAGGCTAGTGTAATGTTATCTCTTTTCTCTCGCCGAGAAAGACGAAGTCAGCACGAGTCTCGCCTGGCGAAACTATCCATCATAAGTGTGTCTTTATTTTAACTGAATGTTTTGATGAATCTCTTATAATATCCTGTTGGTTCAAAAATTTGTCCGCATTTATACCAATATTACGTCTATTTATTTAAATTATGTTATACCAAATCCATGGCAACACTACATATCACAATAAAACGATGTCTTTTTCCAATTCCACAAATTGATTTAGAACTTATTTGGTCCGTATCAAATGAAGCGTTATGTTAGGATGAATGCTGGCATACCTTTGTCATTCCAACCTTCTAACATTGATGGTGAGGAAAAAATAATTAAATAATACAAATAGGTACGTGGAGAGTAGGTAGAACGATATTTAGGTTTTTTTTGTTGGGATGTTTTCGGGATGTTTGATTAATCTACACTATCTATTACTAATATTATAAAGTGGAAAGATTTGCTTGTTTGTAATCGATAAAATCTGAAACAATTGTAAATTGAAAGTGATTATAATGACTTTTAATAATGATTTAATATTTAATTGTTTTATTTTTTTATTGAAGAGTTTTTCTAAATGATCCTTACGTATGAATACCGATTCTGTTAACGTAGCCCACAGGAACAACAGGGTTATTGTTACATGTTGTAGAGTAGTAAAAATAAATAAATTACTTACATTATTTATAATTATAATATTATTTTTTATTAATTATTGTAATATTATTAATTAATAAAATTTCCAAAGTCCTTTAATGCTGACCATTATTTTTATGATGGATATTTCTGAATTGGTTTTGATGTCACATAAATTTGATTTCGTTTTTACGTCACTTATTTTAAACGCTACAATAATATGATAAAATTGCGTCATTACAAATTTTTGTCACCATCTTTATCCTCCTACTTCCTATTATCCTACTAATATTATAAACGTGAAAGTTTGTGAGGATATATGGATGTTTGTTACTCTTTCACGCAAAAACTACTATATGTATTTTAATAAAATTTGGCATACATATAGAACATAACCCGGAATAACATATAGGCTACTTTTTATTCCAGAAAGATGAACAGTTTCCCAGGGATGCGCGATAAGATAAACGACATTCAGGCGGGTGAAGTCGCGGGCATAAGCTAGTGGTAAATATTATTGAAAACTTTACTGGTTCAGTCAAGTGCATATCGATGATGAAAAAAAACCAGTTGACTGTACATAGTTAATGTGCAGTGTCCGTAATAATATATTTATGCTCGTGACTTAACAGGGAAGTTAAATAGTTGACATTGGACAGAGAAAGATTAAGGAGATTGATTGATTGGATTAAACCAACCACCATACAGCCCATAGACGCCTCATAACAGGCGACCGATGTCTGCAACACATCTATGAAATTTCACTATTGTAGGTCGCCAGCATTCGCCACTTGAAATCTTCAAATCAGTTTCGACCACTTACGGCTAAAATTAATATCCAATCTATCCATGATTTACCCTACTGGAGATAGAAATTTGACATATTTTGTATGGAGCTTATGTCAAATTCCTATCTCCAGTAGGGCAAATCGTTGATAGATTGGATATTAATTTTAGCCGTAACATGAGCCGTCAAAACTGCCGTGTTAGTGATTAGCCAATAGCCGCCTTGGTAGGGCCAATTGGATTGCAGTAGCCTCAGCTAGTGGCAGAATTTATTATACGCATTATATTCAACATTAGGCGTCAATTGGGCTGTATGGTCGTAGGATTGAACTTACAACTTCGATACATTAACTTTATTCTGCACATAATTTACCACTGCCATCCACTTTAAAAACTGAGTAGAGTATAGATCCTTGCCGGTTCTTCCCCATAGGATCAAGTTTATGGAAGGGCAGGTAGATTTGTAACTTTTTCATAAAAACACACTTTTTCACAAATAACAAAAACTTTTAAATTTAATTGAATAAGTATATCACAAGTTTTATTAGTTAAGCAATTTGCTGAGCGATGCATTGACCGTTTTGCGCGGATGTGACGCATATCTTACCACACTTCTTGATTCTTTGTACCTGTATTTGTTCTGTTTTTTTTTAACTTATTTTTGGTAATTTTATGCGTCATTCTAGTTTTTTTTACTTCTTATTTACTTTTCTTTCATCTTACGCTTACAGCTTTCTATCTTCAATTAATTCATAAACATCGATTTGATTTATTCAAATAACATCTAAAAAAACATCTACATACTTACATCGTCATCCATTTCCTAGATAACATCTCATTTGCCTTCATCAAACAATATTTTTGCGAGTATACATAAACAAAATATGTTTCTACGATAGCTGATCACAATAACACCGATCTTATATAAATCTACCATTAGTTAAACATAATAATATTGCAAAGGGCAGTGAATCATCCAAAGTCATTGGAACGGAAGCTCCATGCCTCGTAAATAGGACCCGATATAGTGCAACGAAAAAAAAACTCTATTTTATAGATTTTAAGGTTAGTTTTTAAGTTGCAAAGTTTTGAGGTCGCAAGTATTGGTGCATCGGAAGTTGTGTCTATCGAATAGTTGCGATAACAACGCGATAAGTTTTTAATTAAATATGTTCAAATATGATTTATGTTAGCTATTTTTTTTTTTTTTTATGAAATAAAAACATAAAATATATAATCTTTATAGCTTGTGTTTTCTTGCCATAAAATTAATTATTTTCCGACAATTTACACTAGGTCCCCCTTATTACAAGAACTAAGACCAGGTTTAGATCCTTGTTTAAACCAGGTTAAACGTCAAACTCCATACATAAAAAGGTACCTATTTAACTCTGGATTAAGCAAAACCTATTATTAAACCCGATTTTGTAGTGAGGTGGGGTATGTTTTGTACCACAGATCTAACGGTCACCTATTTGCAAACACTTCTCTTAGTTTTAATAAAATCCATTTTTACCGGACTTAAAAAAGGCGGAGGTTCTCAATTCCATTGTATTTTTTATTTATTTATTATTATGTTTGTTACCTCAGAACTCCCTCATTAATAAACCGATTTCTAAAATTATTTTTTGTTTGAAAGGATATATTACTTCCAAATTGGTCCCATTTTTATCAAAATACAGTTCTGATTATGGGATCCATTTGGAATTGAGGGAACTCCTCAAATGTTATAGGCATACTATTACGTATAGCGATTTTGATATTTTCATCAACAAATCAAGCATTTGCATTCATTTGGTTAAGATCTGATCAAGATCTTCGAAGATAAATAAGGCAACTCTTTAATGGATGACAGCAAAATATAATCTGGGATTGCAGCAATCGCTTGCCTTTTTATTGGTATGCCACACAAAATAGAAAAATAAAATAAACGAAAAAAAAAAAAAAACCGACTTCAAAAAGAATAAAATTATTCGAGTGAAACAGTTTAGGAAGTCAGTGCCAATTTTTTCTTACATCAATTTTATTTTATTCTTTTTGAAGTAGGTTTTCACTTTTTTTTTAGTTTATTTTTTAGAAATTAAAATCGATTTATTATTACTCCTAACTTTTTTTGTTAGAATCTAGTCTCTACTGACTATGAATACAGCAGCAGTGATAGCCTAGCAGTTTGACGCTTGCCTTTCATGCTAAAGGGTCTGAATTCGAACCCCGAATCGCACCTCTGATTTCGAATGCTTGTGCAGATCAGAATTCGATTATCACTTGCTTTAACGGTGAAGGAAAACATCGTGAATAAACCTGCACACCAGTGCTCCATACGTTTCTCGATGGTGTGTGTAATCTGCTAATCCACGTGAGGGCAGCGTGGTAGACTAAGGCCTTAACCATCTCATTCGGAGAAGAGGTCCATGCCCAGCAGTGGGACAGTATGGGTTGGTTATGCTGTAGCTTTATAGGTACCTAACACTGTCCGCATGTCTTGAACTGTCCAGCAAGTATCATTTATAGCCGGAAAAAGTTGCCGTACTTAATTGAAGCACCGCTCAAATCTCCTTATAGAGTAAAGGGGGTATCAAACCAGTAAAGGAAAAGTAAAATGAAAATATCAAAAAAGGTATTGGTTTATGTATGGTATTACAATTATAAATTAACCTTCATGTGACATTTAAAATGCGCATTATTTTATAGAAATACAATCTAGAAGTGTAGGCAATAACGAATATAAGGAACGATTTTAATTGCATTATTATTGCATTTCGTAAAAAAAAATTCATTCCTTGATCGATATTTTATAAGTTTTTATCGTTAAATAAAACGGACAGTAGCGGGCTACCATTAATCATTCGTTAATTAACGCGTGTACGCAAAATATTCACACTCCTCTCAATTAACAACAAGATCTATAAAGATAAAATGCACATTTTTCACCTTCACACGCATCTTTCACTTTTCTATCACATTCTGACGCAGCATTTGTTGTATATCCCTTTCTTTTTTCATAGCAAATTTTTGTCAGCACTCCATAATCGATTTCAGTATTTCCTGGTAATTTGAACGCGTTTCTCCCATCCCTTTCACACACCTGTAATTTTCATATCCTTTCATCTCAGTAACAAACGATGTTCAATGTTCAATAAATAAAGAACCGTGCGCCTTTTAATATTTATTCGAGAATGAAATGAAGTTATATTTCAGCGTTTATTAATCACATGGATGACTTTTTTCTCTTAAAGGCCATCACGTTGTTAACTGCCTGATAGAATGTAATTATTTTATTAAAAACACTTCGGGCGGCTGTTGAAATATTGTAAGTCGGAAAAATGTTAGTTTACATGTTTTATTTTTAAATGGAATTAAATCTAAAAAAAAAAACAGTACTGCATGTCATCGGCTAAAAGTGCTAAGCTAATAATTCAAATTGTACGATTTTACAGTATAATAATTATTAAAACAATGTTTTTTTTTATTATAGAAATGATTATTGTAAAAATAATATCATGTTTACCGATAGAATTTTATTATAATACAGATTTTGTAAAAATAAACGCTTTAAAATTATACGAGTAATAATTTTAAAGCGTTTCTTTTTACAAAATTGTCACATAAAGTTGAAAAAAAATCGGCCAAGAGCATGTCGGGCCATGCTCAGTATTATAGGGTTCCTTAAGTAGGTGTAATTACAAACGAATCAAATCGAATATTAATCATGGCTATTTTAGTTTTTGCAATAATCGGCAGCATTCCCGACTCAGAGCGTGTTGTTAGTAGCGCCATCTAGCGATAAATTCAAGAAGCCAAATTTAAGAAGTGTGTCATGACAAGTTACTTTTTGTGATTTTTTCAAATAGAAAGTAGCTAAAGGAGCATTATTTGCTCTGATCATTATTCTCTAAGATCAATGACCTTTGAACTAGGACGTTTTAAGTATTTTTCAGTTTTCTGTCTATAACTCAAAAAATTATAATCACATTATACTCGAAATTATTTTAAAAGAGAGTTTTCACAAAGGTCTATCAATGTAGAAGATTATAAGTTTCTACATTGCATAGTTTAGAAATGGCAGGGGGGGGGGACACATTGCAAGCCACTTTGGCGGGCTATATTTCGCAGATAGTACACCTGATAAAAAAGTGGTGTATCAAACATTACCTTCATTTTAGTAGACCTATTCAATGATATCCCACACGAGGGGGTGCAGCGAAAAAAAAAATTCCATCCCCATTTCACATGTATGGACGCTACCCCTAAAATACGTAAAAACGATTTTTTTATTCTTTTAAAATTGAGATCTATATGTAGACTATTTTTTTACAAAATTTTATTTACTTATGTTTATAACTGTAGAAGTTATTAAGCTGTAAAGGATTAGGACAGACGGACAGACGGTCAGACGGACGGACATGACGAAACTATAAGGGTTCCTTGTAGGACTTCGGAATCCTAAAAACGCAGTTTTACTCAAGATGTAAAATCGTACGAATAGAATTATCAGTTTATGATTTTTAGTCAATGATGTGTACCCAGGTATGCAAAATTTCAGTTTATTTAAAGTAGGTACGGGAACTGGCTTAAGTTTGACTTGGTGGATTTGTATCAGATGGACAGACAACGAAGCAATTTGAATAAAAGCTTTTAATAAAGAAGTTTTAAAATCTTTGTTTATCACAAAGCTGGTAATATAGAACAATAAATACCTTCTAATAGTTGGCTCAAATAATAAGGTAAAACTTTCATATCACTTCGATGTATCAATTTTCTGTCTAATAGGGTTATTTCGAGTCTAATAGGGTTTTTGATAAAAAAAAAAAAAAAAATTACAGTTTTATTATACATTCATAATTAAATTAAACAAATAACGTAGGTCTTGAAATAATTAATAAAGAAGAAATAAAAAGTATCAACAAAAACAATACACCAAGACATGCAAGTTGCTAACCAACTATGTTGTCAGACCGCGATTTTAAGCTGTTCGTATACACCCTTCATGTAAACAAATTTTTGCGACAGACTAACACAGGTTGCCTTATGATTATAATTTTTTTTTAATTGTAAAACTGTTGTTTTTTGCTGTAAAGGCTAATTGACACAAGACTATCTGCGATGTCTAAATAAAATTAACATTATTGCGTATGTTGATTACCAAGTTGCGGATTAATTAAAACAATGCGATGAAATCAGTTCTCAATGGTGTGTGTAGTCTGCCAACCCGCTCTAGGCCAGCGTGGTGGACTAAGGTCTTAGCCTTCTCGTACTGAGAAGAGGCCCGTGCCCAGTAGTGGGACAGTAATGGGCTGGTTATGTGTGTATGTGTGTGATGAAATCAGTTTACATAGTTGAATACATAGTGAACTGTAGTTAGGTACACACACAGACCAGTAAGCCTCTAGACGTCGATTAGCCGGACACCTCCGGTCACAACGCATATGCAGTAGCACTGCATATCATACGCGCCGCCGCCAATCAGGACGTCAGTCCGTCAGCGAGCGAGACTCATTTCAGACTGCGTTCTCATTTCAGACTGCGTTCTCATTTCAATTCAACTTTGTTTAAGCGGCGTCTAGAGGCTTACTGGTCTGTGGGTACACAGTACACAAATCTAATTCACTATTCATTTATCCTTTAGGTATTTCATTTTTAGGGTTCCGTACCCGGAGGGTGCCAAACGGGACCCTATTACTCTCGCTACGCTGTCCGTCCGTCCTTCCGTCCGTCTGTCTGTCACAAGGCTGTATCTTTTGAACGGTAATAGGTAACCGGTTGAAATTTTCTCAGAAATTGTGTTGCTATGAGGTGTATCACGACAAATACTAAAAAAAAAAAAGTTTAAAACTAAAGGGGGTCCCCATACAAGAAACCTCAAAAAACATGCTTTTTTTGCAACGTTTTTGTTCCTGCTCTATCTTCAAAACGGTAATATATACCAGCGTCAAACTTGGTCAGATTATAGTGCATATTATGTAGTTTAGCAACAAATACTAAAAATGAGAAAAACATAGACATATGTGGTGGTACCTGCGTAAGAAAGACGTGCAAAAATTCATATTTCGCGCACTGTACGTTGATGTCTTTTGATAAACTCTCGTAAATTAAATCAGTTTTTATGGGTATCAGGTCGTTGAGAGGTACGGAACCCTTACTGCGCGAGTCTGACTCGCACTTGGACGGTTTTTTTTTTTTTTACAAATATGCTATTTAAATATCGATGGTGAATGTTGGATTAATCTGCGGATCAGAATTTGAATGTAACTTGCTTATATTTATATCATCATTACAGCCGAAAGACGTCCACTACTGGACATAGGCCATATAACAGGACATATTTATATAACAGGTTTATATTTTCTATGAGTATTATTCAGTAGATGTATTGTTATTATTGCAGCGAATTATATTTCGATCGATATACAACGTGAAATAGAGCTGCATTTTGCAAAAGAGATGCAAATATTCATATCTCGCGCACGGTGCCTTGATGTGTTTTGATGAACATACAATTATATGAAATAACTGATTTAAAAACAAGTTATTTCATACAGTCATATAATCCTCTTTCTTACGCATGTACCATCACACAGGTCTGTGTTTCCGTGTCCAATTTTTTGTATTTGTTGTTAAAATATGTACCTAGTAGGTATAAACCAGTGGCGAAGGGTTAATATTTTCAGAAGGGAAGCCGTAGGTACCTAAAAATCCTAAAATAGCTAAGATCGCACTTTAATAAAATAAAAAAACAATTTAACAACTTTTACTAAAATTTTATAGAACAATAAATTAACATAGAAATGTCGTTAATCTGTATTTAAGAAATTCCTAGAGGGAAGCCGGTGGGAGTCGTGTTATATGGTCCTTTCGCTACTGGTATACACTACAATCACACCAAGTTTGACGTTATATGTATTTGCAAAAAAAAAACATTTTTTTTTAAATCGCGATCTAAACCCGGTAACATTCACCCAAGAACATTATACCAGGCCCCTCAGAAAGTATTGCGAAAAAAAGTTTTTATATATGGGAGACTGGCCAGTTATAATGTTTTTCGAAAATATGATTATTTATAAGTAAAAATAAGTAAGTTCCAATTTCAAAATTTCCCTCCACATTTTTTGCGAGTTAATTCAAAGTATTGTGTCTCACTGAAATATGGATCTGCGCCGGGAACATTTTAGAGCTATGATTTTATACGATTTCAAGTGTCGCCTGAAACCGGATGAATCGTACGATAGACTTCAAATGGCATTCATGGATGAAGGCCCTTCCAAGGCAACCGTGTATCGTTGGTATAACGAATTCAAGCGCGGTCGACCAACTTTGGGGGATGACGAAAGAAGCGGTCGCCCTTTGACGGCTGTTACCGAAGAAAACGTGCTAGCAGTGAAAAATTTAATCCAAGACAATAGGCGAATTACATATCAGGAGATTCAACACATATTGAAGATTGGATCGGGAAGCGTTCACGAGATTCTACACAGCCATCTTCGCGTGAGGAGGATAGTATCACGCTGGGTGCCGCACAACCTCACCGATGCTCAGAAGCAGGCCCGGGTGGAATGGTGCCGTGATATGCTTAACAAATTTGAAGCAGGCTCGTCTCGGCGTGTTTACGACATCGTTACAGGTGATGAGTCCTGGATTTATCAATACGACCCAGAAACCAAGCGCCAGTCGACTGTTTGGGTGTTTCAAAATGAGCCAACGCCTACCAAAGTGAAGCGATCTAGAAGCGGGGGTAAGATTTTGATCGCTAGCTTTTTTAATTTGACTGGCCACTTGGTATCAATTCCCTTACGGGATCAAAGAAGCATTAATGCCGAATGGTATACTACCAAATGTTTGCCAGAAGTTTTCTCTGTTATAAGCAACAAGCGACCAAACACAGGGCTCCTCGGGCTACTGCTCCACCACGACAATGCACCTGCGCACACCGCACTCAAAACGAGGGACTTCCTGGACAGCACGCCAGTCAAACTCCTGGGTCACCCTCCTTACAGCCCTGATCTAGCACCGTGTGACTTCTTTTTATTCCCAAAAATAAAAAATCAGCTCAAAGGGATACAATTTTCGTCGCCGGAAGATGCGCTGGCTGCGTTCGAGCAGGCTGTAAACGAGGTGTCTGCGGCGGACTGGAAAAAGTGTTTTGAAAACTGGTTTAGGCGCATGAATCTTTGTATAGAGGCTGGTGGAAAGTACTTTGAAAAGATTTGATAAAAATATATGTACGTATAGAACAATTTTTTTTAGTTTCGCAAAACTTTCTGAGTGTCCCACGTATATGTATGTATTACATACATTCCCATTCACCTTATCCGGCTTTTAGGAAACCCCCGGCTAGTGTGCAGTAGTGTATCGTTTGACTTGTACCTATTTTTAGTTCACAACGCGACACCCATCAATTATAACACCTATAACAACACACACATATAATTTTAACTAGATATTGTATAAATGTCCAAGAGGCTCTCTGCTTGTGTTTGTGATTTTAATTAGTTGTGTGTTTCTTAATTGGCGTAATGTCTAGATTACTATTAAGGGGCTCGTGGCTAAGTAGCAAGCGTGTGGATTGTACGATCTGCAAGGTTAAGCTGCACTAGCTGCGGTCAGTCTGTGGATGGGTGACAGTTTCGTTACACATCGAGACCCCTTCGTGCCTAGGAGAGCACGTAAAGCCGTCGGTCCTGCGCCTGATCTCTCTCCGGTCGTGTCGAATTGCCGTCCCATCGTATTATGAGAGTGAGGGAATAGAGAGTGCACCTATGTTTGCGGACACACTTGTGCACTATAATATGTCCGCGCAGATGGCTAGTCTCCATTGAGATTGGCCGCCGTGACCGAAATTCGGCCGGGAGGACATTATTATTAATGTCTAGATTAATGAATTGATTATAATATTGTAAGCTGTGAAGGTACCAATAACAAATAAATAAATAAATCATCATCATCATTTCAGCCGAAAGACGTCCACTGCTGGACATAGGCCTCCCCCAAGCATCGCCACAACGACCGGTCCTGCGCTTTCCGCATCCAGCGGATTCCCACGACCTTCACCAGGTCGTCGGGCCTACCCACGCAGCCCACGCTGCGCCTTCCAGTACGCGGTCGCCACTCCAGAACTCTACTGTCATCGGCCATCCGTTCTACGAGCAATGTGCCCCGCCCACTGCCACTTAAGTTTGGAAATTCTTCGGGCTATGTCGGTTGTAATAAATAAATATTATAATCAAAACAGCATCCATCACTCTCACTCTCATCTCATCTAATCTCAACAGATTGTTTACTCGATCGCACGATATTTAGGTCGCTCTTCGCTCTGAATGGACTTGTGAATGGGTCTGATAAGACCCAGCTGTGATTCAATGAACATGAATAATAATTAACACAGTGTTATCGATCCGATGCACAAATCATTGTGAACTCTGTTTTATTGTCCAATTAAATTTGTCGGGATGGCTTCATGTGGGAGTGAGGTACCTATTCGTTCTTCGAATGTAACATTTTGAAATTTCGTATGGGCTAGTATAGTATCATCATCATCATTTCAGCCGAAAGACGTCCACTGCTGGACTTAGACCTCCCTCAAGCATCGCCACAACGACCGGTCCTGCTTTTTCCGCATCCAGCGGATTCCCACGATTCTTCACCAGGTCGTCGGTCCACCTTGTGGGGGGCCTACCTACGCTGGGCCTTCTAGTACGCGGTCGCCACTCCAGAATTTTATTGCCCCATCGGCCATCCGTTCTGCGAGCAATGTGCCCCGCCCACTGCCATTTAAGTTTGGCAATTCTTCGGGCTATGTTGGTTACTTTCGTTCTCCTGCGAATCTCCTCATTTCAGTATAGTATAGTATATTAGGTACGAGATTCGTATACGAAACTCGTATATATTATCTGTGGTATTCGTAATTTATTGCTTCTCATTATGAATTTCTGGTTAAATACCTACAATACTGCAATCTTTCTTGGATGTGCAGTAATTATGTCAAAAATATAAGCTACATAGGCTCTTCCCCTTGATATTTCCATCTCATGTATAAGGGCATTGGTTGTTATAACATCCAGTTGTTTAAGAATAAAGCTTAAATCAATATAATATTATAGCTGGACTGATTTTCCATCCATATGAAACATCCTATATTCTTGAAATTATTTACAGAACGTTAGTTGCATGATGCATTTGCCGTGTGGTATCCGGCAAATAAAAAGAATAGACCACCCCCCCTCTACCCATGGGTGTCGTAAAAGGCGACTAAGGGTTGAAATCAGGAGGATGGGCAGCAGCGTCCTCCTGTGCACTAACATCGTGCAACATCACCCACTGCGGTCACCAACCCGCCTGCCCAGCGTGGTGACTATGGGCATACATCTCAATGCACGCACAACTAAAAAAACGGCCCCCAGTTCCCGGTGGTCCCTCTATTCCCGACTACGGTAGCGGTCGTGGTGACGGTGGGACGGGGGGTGCGAAGAATCCCCGGGTTACGGCAGGCTACCAAAACCGACGACTCTATCTGGCAGCGTATCTGCCAGTCATGACTTACGGTGCCGAGACGTGGACACTGACAGTTGGGCTAGTCCACAAATTTAAAGTCGCTCAGCGAGCTATGGAGCGAGCTATGCTTGGAGTTTCTTTGAAGGATAAAATCCGTAACGAGATTATCCGGAGAAGAACCGGAGTGACCGACATAGCTTGTAGGATCAGTAAGCTGAAGTGGCAGTGGGCTGGCCATGTCTGTCGAAGGACCGATGGCCGTTGGAGCAGACGAGTCCTTGAGTGGAGACCGCGTATCGGCAAACGCAGCGTAGGGCGCCCCCCTGCCAGGTGGACCGACGACCTAAAGAACGTGGCTGGGGGGGACTGGATGCGGAAGGCAGAGGACCGAGCGTTGTGGCGCAATTTGGGAGAGGCCTATGTCCAGCAGTGGACTGCGATAGGCTGAGTTGATGAGTTGCATGATTCTTTATTTATTTAGTGTTTTCTTATATTTATAAAATAATATTAAACATGGATATTCCCTATTGATATGCCTGTTTAATGTTATTAAACCAAGAAAAGGATTAATTATTTTTTTCAACACACTTGCTCGTAAAATGGCTCTTATTGCACCGATTTTAGGTTCATAATGTAGCTTATAACGCACGCGTGCTTTTTTCATTATATTATCGCACTAGTGCTTTTTCCTTTACAGTTTATTTTTAAATCACAGCAAAGAGTTTTTATACCTAAACAAAATTAAAAAAATATTGGGAATAAATCAACTGCTAAATAAACATTTCATTTCATCAAATTATTTATTTTTGTCAACAAATTAATATTAATTTGTGTTTTAAATAAAAAATCAATTTATAATATTTTTTTCAACACACTTGCTCGTAAAGTGGCTCTTATTGCATCGCTTTTAGGTTCATAATGTGGCTTATAACGCACGCGTGCTTTTTAGGGTTCCGTAGTCCTACAAGGAACCCTTATAGTTTCGTCATGTCCGTCCGTCTGTCCGTCTGTCCTGATCCTTTACAGCTTAATAACTTCTACAGTTATAAGCATAAGTAAATTAAATTTTGTTAAAAAATAGTATATATATAAATCTCAATTTTAAAAGAATAAAAAAATCATGATTACGTATTTTAGGGGTGGCGCCCATACATGTGAAATGGGGATGAAAACATTTTTTTCGCTGCACCCCCTTGTGTGGGGTATCATTGAAGAGGTCTACTAAAATGAAGGTAATGTTTCATACACCACTTTTTTATCAAGTGTACCATCTGCGATATATAGCCTGCCAAAGTGGCTTGCAATGTGTACCCCCCTGCCATTTCTAAACTATGCAACGTAGAAACTTATAATCTTCCACATTGATAGACCTTTGTAAAAACTCTCTTTTAAAATTATTTCGAGCATAATGTGATTATAAATTTTTGAGTTATAGAGAGAAAACTGAAAAATACTTAAAACGTTCTAGTTCAAAGGTCATTGACCTTAGAGAAAAAATATCGTAGCAAATAATGCTCCTTTAGCTACTTTCTATTTGAAAAAGTCACAAAAAGAAACTTTGTGTTATGTTGACACGAAACAATTCTTAAATTTTGTGCCATCTAGCGGCGTCTAACATCACTCTCTGAGTCACCAATGCTGCCGTCAAGTGCCGTCTATTGCATTTGGTACTGTATAGCGCCATCTAGCGGCTACTGACAACACTCTCTGAGTCGCCAATCACGGCAGGATTGGCGACTCAGAGATTATTATTATTAATAATTATTGTTATCATCTTTATTGTTATTATAGCCATGATTAATATTCGATTTGATTTGTTTGTAACACCTACTCAAGGAACCCTATAATACTGAGCATGGCCCGACATGCTCTTGGCCGGTTTTTTTCATTATATTATTGCACTAGTGCTTTTTACTTTAGTTTATTTTTAAATCGCAGCAAAGAATTTTTATGCCTGAACTAAATTAAACATTTTTGGGAATTAATCAACTGTATTAATTAAAATAAGCTATATAAACATTTCATTTCATCAAATTATTAATTTTGTTAACAAAAATAATATTAGATAGATAGATAGATAAAACGTTTATTTAGTACAAAAACAAGACACAGGACATACAAGTAAAAATACAATAAGAAAGTGTGATATGTGTCTCAATATTGTACCAAATGGGTGTCCAGCTCAGCATGTGCCAGGTATTATACCTGACGCTGGTATTCTGTTTATATTAATTTGTGTTATAAATAAAAAAATCAATTTATAATATTTTTATATTAGGCTGTATGGCGGTTTCCTTCGCCCACCTGCGCGCGCATAGCTGTATGTCACCGCGCGGTCCACGCGCCATTTTTATCATTTTTCACAAATTCAATATTTGTCTAAAATGTGTAATTTATGTTTTTTTCCTCGCAAGTGTGTTGAAAAACGTCGTATGACACGCGTGAGCATTGACTATTATACTCTCGGCTCCATTACGCCCAATTACGCCCTCGCCTTCGGCTCGGGCTGCAATCCAACCTCGAGTATAATAGTCAACTTAGCTCACTTTTATCATAATGTACTATAATATTAGGCTGTTTGGCGGTTTCCTTCGACCACCTGCACGCGCATAGGTGTATGTCAGCGTGCGATTACATTACAGTAATCCGCGCGCTATTTTTCACAAATTCAATATTTGTCTAAAATGTATGTTTTTTTCCTCGCAAGTGTGTTGAAAAACGTCGTATGACACGCGTGAGCATTGACTATTATACTCTCGGCTCCATTACACCTTCGCCTTCGGCTCGGGCTGCAATCCAGCCTCGAGTATAATAGTCAAATTAGCTCACTTGTATTATAATGTACTATTTATTGTTGGTGCATTATCGCATAACGCGGTGTTGCGCGGGCGCAGCATGTCAAAGGAGCTGTTGGTTACTGCCAAGTTATCATAATTTCGTATTCGACATCTCGCAATAGGTTATCAGACTCAGATCCATTCGGAGCGCTGCATCCGTTCCTATTGATAATGCTATCTACAAGAAACGCAACTATAAATGGTATTGTTTGTTTCAGATTTAGTGTTACGTGTAGTATATAAAATCTTTGCAATATTATAAACACAGTAAAGTGTGCTTTTTTTAGTTGCAACATAGAGGGTTTCCAATACTGTTAAATTGAATTTCTGTTTCATTGTTTAATTTGAATTTTGAATTTGAAAAAAACTGTAATAAACTTTATTGATTGGACAAGAATTTGGCAATCCTACCCGCTGTCTATTCCTTCTGCCCACACTTCAGGTTTGTTGTCTCGTGAGTGAATTTACAGGCACAAACACAAATAACCAGTAGGCCAATTCTACTAACTAAAGAAGTGCAGTTGCAGTGCAGTTGCAGTGCAGTTGCAGTGCAGTGGCAGTGCAGTTGCAGTGCAGTTAATCATAATCATAATCATTTATTTGCATCTTAAAAAGTACAACCTTACAATTTCTTATCGAATAGTACTTGCAATGTTATTTCTAGTATCACACTTTCTTGCATCAACATAGGTAAGTACACTGAAAAACACTTTTTTTAGTTGCAGTGCAGTTGCAGTTAAGTTTCGATCAAAACAATGCTTTTCGTATTCTCGTCTGCTACACGGTGACAAACCAGCCTCCCCACCAAGGTGACCTTGGTGGGAGGTTGGTCGCTGACAGCCGTCGTCAAACAAAATTTGGTGACAAACCACTGTCTACATGGTTGGCAACCAGCAAGGTCACCTTGGTGGGGAGGCTGGTTAGTCACCGTGTAGCAGACGCTTTATCTACGGTGATCGCTGTCAGAAACGAACTGCAGCGTCACTGCAACTTGATCGGCGCGTCATGAAATTACGTGAATTAGGGCCCTGCGTCCCTGACGAGGAAAAATCTGTAATCCATTACAAACATTTTTTCAAACTTGTTTGCATTGAACGTAAAACGTTTAATGAGTTTTTTTATTATTTACGGTGAAGGAAAATATCGTGAGGAAACCTGTACATCGGAGAGTGCTCTAATGCTCCATACAGTACTCAATGGTGTATGTACTCCAACACTTTTTTAATTACTAAGAATAAAACTAATATGGCTAACTACATAAAATTAAAAGTTATTCTTCATCACTAAGTATTCTCGGAATCAAATCACGCCACAATTTGAGCGGATGTATTTTACCTGCATTGATATTTGATATGCGGTTAGCCGGAGAAGCTAGTCTGCACTTGAATTTCAAACAAATACGATATTTTTCCTTGAACATGGTCATATTGTTTAAGTGTTTACTTATTATGGTTCATTGACTTGATGCGCTTCTTGGTGGGTCGACCGTCGAACATTTATCATATTTGCTAATTCAGTATTTTTTCCCATTTTAATGTAATTCATTTTCATGTGCCACTTGTGAGTATTTGGTTCTGGAAACGAAGGATTTGAGATTTTAGTTCCAATGTTTTGGTGATACGCACTTTTTCTGTCTCACGATAGAACGTAACGTACGAAACGAGAACGAGTGACCATTTATGATACAATAGACCAAAAACCGGCCAAGTGTGAGTCGGACTCACGCAGTAAGGGTTCCGTACCACCCATTGACGTGATACCCCATAGAAACTGATTTAATTTACGAGAGTTTATCAAAAGACATCAACGACCTCACGCGAAATGTGAATTTTTGCATCTCTTTCTTACGTAAGTACCACCACATATGTCTATGTTTGTCCTCTTTTTAGTATTTGTTGCTAAACTAAATAGAATGCACTATAATCAGACGAAGTTTGACGCTGGTATGTATTTGGCTGGTATTATTATGTGTCGATGGATTTCACGCCATAATACGCAAAAAAAACGCATCAATTAAAAGCAGAATGCAGGGTAGCTCAAATATCATCCTGAATATATTAGCGGAGAAGTGGGACAGCCCTTTTTTGAAGTACTGGACATCCTCTTGTTTGAGTCTTAGGAGTTATGATTTTTGATTTTATTTTTGAACTATAATTTGAATTAAATTTTGAAATTGATTATTTTAATTGAATGGCATTTTAATTTATTGATTTTAATTTGGTTTAATGACATTAATTTAATTTATTCAATTTTATTGTAATTTTAGTTAATTTAATTTAATTCATTTAGTTTGATAATTGGTTTTAATTTTATCGTTCAATTTGTAATTTAATCTATGCTGATGTAAATTTTTTAATAAAAAATTTCGTACTAACATAGTATTTTAAGTATTACTAACACTATTGTGGACTGAAGTTGTCTGATTAAATAAATAAATAGTAATAATAATAATAATTACCGTTTTGATGATAGAAATGGAACAAAAACGTTGAAAAAAATGCATGTTTTTCGAGGTTTCTTGTATGGGGACCCCCTTTGGTTTTAGACTTTTTTGTATTTTTAGTATTTGTCGTGATAGAAACCATAGTAATACATATTTTGTGAAAATTTCAACTGGTTATCTATTACCGTTACAAAGATACAGCCCTGTGACAGACAGACGGACGGACGGACAGCGTAGCGAGAGAGACTAATAGGGTCCCGTTTGCACCCTTTGGGTACGGAACCCTAAAAAGGCAGTACACACCGGAGTAGATAAAAGCTAGTGTAACGAGATTGGACTCGTTATGCTGCTATGTATTTGTATTTCCTGGCCACTTTATTATTTATAGTTATAGTTATAGTTATTTATTTGTTAAACTTGGACTAGATTACATGGAAGGATACTCCACTCCACCACTCCACTAATCCAAATTCAAATTTATTTCAAAGCATGACTGCCTCGTTGGTCTAGTGGTTGCAAGCGCGACTGCTGAGCGTGAGGTCCTGGGTTTGGTTCCCGGGTCGGGCAAAGTGTTATTGGGTTTTACATTAGGAAATTCTCAGTAGCAGCCCGGAGTCTGGATTTGTGCCCGGTCAATGGCAATAGGCTCGCCCCTTATTACATGGGACTATAACATAACTGACGAAATGTGGGTGTATTATTACACCTCTGCCTACCCCTTCGGGGAAATACAGGCGTGATGTTATGTTATATTATGTTCAAAGCATGGCCTATTTTCATATTTTTGGGCAGTTCAATATCGTACGCCAAGTGACACTCATGTGTGTCTTGTTATCACAATATTTTTATACTTTTATGTCTATGTATCAGTTCTGTGATACAGTAATCTAACCGTTCTTGTAAGTTTCACTGGTGTTCACCTACCTACCTACCTACAATAGTGCTTCTGAACTTCCTGTTCCTGAGAGCCTAGCAGCCGCAGTCATCTTGGGTAGTGGCTGACCTGCCCACCTGCGGTGCTGTTTCGTCGGCGTGCGCCGTCGTTTACCAGCCTGTCTACCTACTGCAACACTGACCCTCCGTGTCTCCGTATCTCGGTACCTCTTTGTGTTTCCGTGTCTCCATACTTCCGAGTCTCCGCTGTCTCCGTCTCCGTGTCTCCATGCTTCCGAGCCTTCGCTGTTTCTGAGTTATACTACTCCTACACCTACCTGAACCCTGAACCTCACACCCCCCCTAAACGGCTCCTTGGTACAATAACTTATCTGCCCAAAACACCTTACTAAGCACCGATGTATCTCGACACGGGCACAATAACACCATGGCCAATTCATCCACCATTATTTTTCACTATATCCGTCGTATCGTATCGCTATCGCTGCAAGGCCGCTGCTATGTAAGGTCGAGGCTACGAAACTAGCGGTGTCAATGTCCTGAAAATTCGACGCCTACTTAATATGGGAAATTATTCAGATCAGCCACAAAACACAAAAGTTGAATTCAGCACTCATGGCGAATCAATATTTACCAACGATTGTTATAAGATATCTGATATATTCAAATTGTGATAATAATAATAATAATAAAATAATAATAAATACTTTTGGGACATTTTTACACAACACCATCTAGTCCCAAACTAAGCAGAGCTTGTACTATGGGTACTAGACAATGAATATAATACTTATATACTTTTTTTTTTTTGTAAATACATACTTATAATACATAAGAAACACCCAGACCAACACAAACACTTATGTTCATCACACAAATATTTGTGTCCTGTGGTAATCGAACCCACGACCTCGTGATCAGCAGTCCGACACTCGAACCACTAGACCACAGAGGTCGTCAATACCAATACATATCCGAATAAAAACCGGCCAAGTGCGAGTCGGACTCGCGCAGTAAGGGTTCCGTACCATCCATCGACCTGATACCCCATAGAAACTTATTTAATTTACGAGAGTTCATCAGAAGACATCAACGCACAGTGTGTGAAATGTGAATTTTTGTATCTCTTTCTTACGCAAGTACCATCACATTTGTCGATGTTTGCCACATTATTAATATTTGTTGCTAAACTACATAATATGCACTATAATCTGACAAAGTTTGACGCTGATATGTATTACTGTTTTGAAGATAGAGCAGGAACAAAAACATTGAAAAAAATGCATGTTTTTTGAGGTTTCTTGTATGGGAACCCACTTTGGTTTTAGTCTTTTTTGTTTTTAGTATTTGTCGTGATACACCTCAGAGCACCACATATTCTGAGAAAATTTTAACCGGCTACCTATTACCATTCAAAAGATACAGCCCTGTGACAGACAGACGGACGGACGGACAGCGTAGCGTGAGTAATAGGGTCCCGTTTGGCACCTTTCGGGTACGGAACCCTAAAAAGCTGACATTATTACTTCAAAGTATTATTACTTTACCGATTGGAACGTCAAACTGATCCCTGATTGGTTTACTCTTCGACAAAAATATTATACAAATAGGTGTAAAGTTCAGTTAGTGTATATCATTTAAAGGTGAGGTACATCTCTTCGACTTTATCAGATTAAATGTTTTATGCAATTACCCATATGCATTTGGTTAATGATAACATAATAATTATAAGAATATTTATCGTGTTACAAAACTGCCGTCGGTCGTCGGAAGGTCGAGAGGCCAAGAGAGCAGCGACTAGAGTAAACTACTAGAGCATGCTATAGTTTGCATGGCCCATAGATTTTATTATATCTGGTCTAAGTATTAGTGCATGTGATGATTTATATAGTAAAGCGATGTTTAAAAATGTCTTCGAAAGTTGCAGTGTATTTGCCAATCATTTACTGTTATTATAGTCGAAGATCAACTGAACACGGATATTGTCTAGACAACAGCAAATCAGGGCGACTGTAAACATATTCGGGTCAGCATTGATCGGCAAAGCCGGTAGAATCGGATACATATTATGTAGATAAACGATCGACAAAATGCCACTCGCCCTTCCCGCACACACTCACAGCCATTAATCGGCATATCCGGACGAGAGCGTGAGGTTTTATCAATCGGGCGAGCCAAATTATGGTTGAACATACTAAGTAGAAGTTGGGGTTGGTTTGGTTGGTCTTCGGGTTGGTTTCTTTCAATAAAAATTACCGAGCCAAATGTGCAAACCCAAATATGCTTCAAGCCTTACAAGCACATACTTACCTTTTTTTTTTGTTTTCGAGTGGAAATCCTCATGGATATCCTCCATTTCATTTGGGGAAGGCAGCGGGATATTTAGGACTCCTACCAACGAAAACCACAAGGTGGCCATCCTCATCACAAAATAGAGGAGCTCCGGGAACTGCAATGGACCGCGCCGCCGCCGGTGCCCTTTAGTGCCCTCCCTTTGGCACGTCCTGGGAAACAATATTGTTTCCCTCACTGCAGCTCATCGCATCGCATCCCAACCTGCCTCCTCTTTCTGAGGCTTGACTGTGTCGCGGAAGCCACGGCCTTCCGAACCGTCGGATATGCCAGCATAGCCGACACTACTGCTGGCAGAGAAAGATCCTGTCCGATCTGGTTGAACATCAGGTCTCACCACTCAGAGCCCTACGCAGGGCACTTCTCTGGCATATGCTGTGGGTTGTCCTGGTCACACCCACAATGGTGGCAATTGTCCGTAATACAAGCTTATACCTAATAATGTACATACTTGAAAACATTCTTCTCTTACCATTTCAATTTTAACGACTCCATTAATTCGGCAGTAAATACTTGCGGCACAAGTGACTAGCTAACTTTAACTACTTATTATGTGCATCTTTACAAAAGGCGGCATTTTACGACAAAACCTAAGTTACAACTTAATAAGTTGTTGAGGGGTTAATGTCTTCTAGCTTATACTATTCCATACCTGTCTTAAACGTTAGGCCGCTGTTTTTGTAGCCCCACCGCAGTTGAATCCTTTAACACCTTTAACATAATACAATTCTGAAAGATGTCATTTTCACGATAATAGCTTATGTTCAGTCATAAAACAAAAGGACAAAACTGTTTCCTTACTTTAATTTTGCAATCCCGTGAATTACTTGTATATGAGTATGTATTGCATGCACAGAAATAGATAGAATGGAAAAGTGGACAGGACGTGCGTGCCAACACTCTGCACCATAGTGCAGGGCATTTCAAAGCCTTTCTCAGTACGCCTTATGACTTTTTTCTGTAAATACTGCAAAAAAAACCCGCAAAAAATGCCTTATTGTGCTGTTTCTAACTGCAGAAACAAAAGCTGTAAAGTACATTTGATTTAAAGTTAATTTTTAAAAATTAATGACGTCAATATGTAAGGCGTAGTTTGTTCGAAAGTTGCCACGCATGAATCGCAAGTAAAATTGTGATTACAACCATTCTATCTCTATCTATTTCTGTGATTGCATGTAACCGCCCGCAAACTATTCATGTCCGCAGTTTTTTGCATATTATATCTACTACGTCTACAAGATGGATTATTGGTGGTACATCGCTTGCAGTAGGTATACTGAAAAACCAAAATATATCCAGCATTTTTTCGTCGATATTTCCCGCTGTTTCCCCAGCCCTACGTGTTGGTGTAAATCGAACCGTATGTACCGGCCCGCGGGCTTTTTGATCCGGTGCGTTCGTTTAAGTTATGTGTCCCCAGTGGGCTCGCTTGTTGCCCATGATACATGCGTTGTGTACGTGTATGCGTGCGTGTAAACATGGAAATAAAATTGTTATGTGTGTAAGATTAATTGTTTATTTTGTAGGTGTTTGAGCTGTAGTGTCAATGCTAAAGTAGTAGGTAGCAATAAGGGATCTCGGACGAATAAAAAATGGCGGATGGAATCTTGCTAAGAAAAGATTGAAGCACTTCGTTTTTTCCTAAACCCACTATAATTTCGACATAATTTTAACACACGTTATTTTATTTGTGAAACCGTCACATGAAATTTGTTGTGTAATCGCGGCTTTTTGTCTTACTATAGGTGTGATTGTGTGCGTGCCAGCCCGTACTTTTAAGCGAGCCGTCTTACTATGGATGCTACACTTTTTGTTTAGCAAGATTCCGTCCGCCTTTTTTATTCATCCAAGTAAGGGATCTTAAGTTTTTTAAGTAAAACTTCTTTAGGCACGCTTGACTTGGGTAAGCTGGTGAATGCGTTACGAAAAGTGAGGCGAACGGAGCACTACCCAGTGCGGGACGCGGGGAACGAGGCGGTCGTGACGGCCGGCCACGACACAGCGACGCCGCGCCGGCAGACGCGCACCGCGCCGCCATTCCTTTTTTTTTTTTATTGTTTTTCACAAAGCTGATGTACAATCTCACATACACTTGGGAAAAGATAAGATTCAGTACATCTGATTGACATCTACTAGATGTCAATCTAGCATGCTTATTTTATGTAGGTAAACAGAAATTATTTGCTTATGCTAATTAAATTAGGTGTAGGTATACAAAAAATAAATATTGATGTTACGGTAAACTATACAGGGTGTCAGGGAAACGCTTCCGAAAACGAAGATAGGTGATAGTGCTGGTGATTACTGATACGAATCCACGAAAAAAAATGCGATTCTTTTTTTAGATTTTTTCATTTTTTTTTTGCTTTTTTCGTTATGTATGAGTTTTATTTAACTGCCCAAAGCTGGTTATGTATGAAAAATGCAAAAAAATACATATGAATAAATCAAAAAAGAATCGCATTTTGTTTTTTGTGGTTTCGTATCAGTAACCACCAGCACCTATCTTCGTTTTCGGAAGCGTTCCCCTTACACCCAGTATAAAACTGAAAGTCATATTTAATTAATTATTTCTCGAGTGTAGACCTGACTGAGGCGACAGAACCAGATTTGTTCCCATTGAAATAGTATTAAGGGAGATATAAGTTAGTGAAGTTTTACTTCAGCCGTGTGCTCTAAAGCACACTCGTTTTTTTTTGCCATGTATTCATCCTCATCATCCTACCCCAGTATCACCAAATGCACAGCTGATTATAGGCCTCCTATATTTTTATCCAGCCTCTTAGATCTTGTACGTCCTTACCAGATAATATATTGCTGTACCACAATTAGGAAATACCCGCGGCTTCGCTCCTATGGTCCTTCAGATCTATCTCGCAGGATACCGCAGTATACAGGATACTACCGTGATTTCTTTTTCATGAAATGCATACCAGTTTTTAAGTCTAATCATTTAGCTTTTTAGTAGCATTTAGCTTTATAATTTTAAAAGCTATTTAACACAAAAAGGGTCTAGTAATTTCTACTTGATGCTCAAACAAACACACACACACAACACACACACACAACACACACACACACCCACACACACACCCACACACACACACAGTTCTATAATAGTTAGGATTAGGATGTAGGTATATTTTGGCCATAGATTTTGACTTACCTCGTCGTATTAACATAACCAATTCTATAGGTACTGAACAAACAGGAATCACTGAAAACCACATTTGAATTCAAAATCCCCAAAAAATGGGCATTTACTGTAATAGTTTGGCGGAACCAAGAAAGAAAACCTATAACAATTCATACGATTAAGTTGTGTTACAAATAAAATAGAAGCGGTGCAATAATACGATAAAACTATTGGTGTATTTCTTGGCCATACATCATCTTTATAGCCCATTCCGCTGTACATTTCGGCAATTTCCTGAATTATTGTACACCGTTGTGCCGAACAGTAGTTCTATTGCTCCCGGCTGATGTATTATAGCTGTTATTTTTCATAAAGATACAGTCTTTGAGTATCGTCACCTTTGAAAGTTAAATAGGTCATAGAGTATTTTTTTGATAATGATGGTAAGCAACCATCCAACGGAGATTGGCAACTCCAAGGGGAGTCGCCAATGCATTGCCGACCTTTTAAAAAGATATAAATGCTCTTTTTTTGAAGGCTCCTACTATGTCGAATCCTGCTATCCTACCAATATTATGAATTTGAAAGTTTGTGAAGATGTTTGAATATTTGTTTATTAGGAATTCGGATGTTTGTTATTACTCAATCACGCTGAAACAGCTGAACGGATTTGAATGAAATTTGGCACACAGACAGACCATAACCCGGATTAACAAATAGGCTTTTTATTATAAACAGTTACCGGGAAAATAAACAGTTACCGAGGGATGCACGATAAGTCTTTTTGTGGTAAGCCGAATAAAACGCAGTCGGAGCCGCGGACAAAGTTTATTTCAATATAAGATATTGTATGTAATGAGTATTATTGTAAAAAAAAAAAAATATCGACTTCAAAAATAAACTAAAATTATGAAGTAATATTTTTATAACGAAATTAACGTAACATTAGGGGCCTACAATTTTTTTGGTCGGTGCTAGCAAAGCCATCGAATATAACGAACGAGGACCTCAAAAAAAAAAAAAAAATATTGGAGGCCCCTAATGTTTCGTTAATTTCGTTATAAAAATAATATTTCATAATTTTTTTGTTAATTTATTTTTGAAGTCATTTAAATGTTTAATAGTACATTATGATACAAGTGAGCTAAGTTGACTATCATACTCGAGGCTGGATTGCAGCCCGAGCCGAAGGCGAGGGCGTAATGGAGCTGAGAGTATAATAGTCAATGCTCACGCGTGTCATACGACGTTTTTCAACACACTTACGAGAGAGAAAACATATATTACACATTTTAGACAAATATTGAATTTGTGAAAAAATGATAAAAATGGCGCGCGGGCCGCGCGGTACATACAGCTATGCGCGCGCAGGTGGTCGAAGGAAACCGCCATACAGCCTAATATAAAAATATTATAAATAGATTTTTTTATTTATAACACAAATTAATATTAATTTGTTGATAATAATTAATAATTTGATGAAATGAAATGTTTATATAGCATATTTTAATTAATACAGTTGATTTATTCCCAAACATTTTTAATTTAGTTCAGGCATAAAAACTCTTTGCTGCGATTTAAAAATAAACTGTAAAGTAAAAAGCAAAGTGTAATAATATAATGAAAAAAGCACGCGTGCGTTATAAGCTACATTATGAACCTAAAAGCGATGCAATAAGAGCCACTTTACGAGCAAGTGTGTTAAAAAGTACTTTTATCTACACTCGTATCGTAAAATTCGAATTATGAACTCGAAATTAATGTCATAATGACATACTTTACGCACATGAGTGAATAGGTTTTTGCTGGGCAAGCGTGTACCATCGTCGACCGCACCATCGCTTAACATCAGGTGAGGTGGCGGTCAAACGCAAGCCCGTTAAGAATAAAAAAAAAAAAAAAAAAAAAAAAACATGCACCTGTTATGAATTTAAAAAGTTTCATTACGATACAGTTTGCTGAACAAAACAATGCGGTAATTTGATTTTTTTTCCATAACCGCACACTTCAGCCTAACTAAGGAGTTTTTAATGCCACTTCGACCTAACCAAGGAGTTTTCAAACCTTTTTTTAGCAGTCGTACAGTTTGGCACCAATGAGTACACAAAATTCAGGGTGGCGCCACTTGTCATACATTGAAAAATTTTATCGTTTAAAATCGCGTTTTTGGCAGAACTTTTGATTGTCATATTGCTTTTAATTATATTTAAGTGTTTACAGGCATATTTTTTGTATGATAAAACAGAGATTGACGGAATCCTGACAAGGATAGAAAATTAGTTCCGATTATAATGTTGTCGCCAGACTATATTTTATTATCTGTGTAGGCGCGCACCAGCGCGCGTGCGCGGCCGCGCGCCTTGCCTACTGGATTTGGACATCGTTACTTGTAAATTTATTGTTATTGTTTACGTTATTATTATGGTTTTGTATGTCGAAAGTTTTATTCTGGGCAAAAATATCTGACTACAGCAGTGATACTGAACTGAGGAGAATATGACCCCGCCTGAATTTCTGGATGCAGCAACGTAAATGACGAACAATCTTTTACCAGAGAAATCAAGAAAAACAACGACAATGTTACTAAGATTTTGACTTTGGTATTTTATTTAAAATTGTATGAGTGTAGATAAAATAGTGTATGAAACTGACATAATTAGGTATTAAAACACTCGTGTGATACTATTAAAAACCTCGCCTACGGCTCGGTTTTTAAACTCACACTCGTGTTTTAATAACCCCTATTATGCAACAGTTTCATAAACTACTATTTCATCCCCCCATCTCGGAAAGAGTATTTTTGCTCTTCGATATCTGAGTACACCTCTGACTACCCCTTCGGGGAAATACAGGCGTGATGTTATGTTATGTTATGTTATGTTGATATCTGAGTGCAAAAGCCGTTTTTATCCCCTAGAGGATAAAGTAAATTGAATTTAGAACATCGTGTGCACTAGGTTTGTGAATTCAAAACATCATTAAACCTATTTACTTCGCCCTCCATGGTGCCGAATTTATCATAAAACCTTTTTTAATTTGTTAAAACTCAGACTAGGAACCTTCTTGGTGTACCTACTTTTTTTTTATTTGCTTTGCGCGCGCCAGTTTCTTTTCACGTCATAGTATTAAAACCTTAGGTTAAAAACAAGAAACTTGAAAACAAGTGTAAAACCTAAAATGCACAGGTCTATTATTCTAAAATGAGTGCTTCCATTTTCTACCCAAAGTTCAACCCACTATTTAATTTAATTTTGTTTTTCTTCCACGTTCTACCCGAAGATTTTTGACGTTCCACATTCAACCTATGAGATATTTTGTGGTATGGTTAGCAAAATCAATAACAAAGAATAAACTACTTAGTTTCAAAACAGCGCAAGCTTACATACACATAATGAGTGGTTCTAGCGACGAGGAAGTTTATTTGACGCAAACAGAATTGACTGAAACTGTTAATAATGCACAAATGAGCTTTCTCCCTCAACAATCACGCGAGAAGTATTTGAAACAATACGATATGTTTAACATGTGGCGACTAGATAAAGGAACCAAAACTTTCTCAGAAAACGTTTTGCTCATTTACGCCAAGGGAATCCGATGCATCGGTACAACTATTAAGTATGACAGATAGTTTACCGAAAAACAGTACACAAGTCACTAACACCAACATTACAGTACCTAACACAAATATTGCTCTCAACTGTAACTGTAGCAACGTTACTTTAATTTTTTCTTAATTAAGTCTACCTAAGTATTATTTGTTATAGTTTAAAGATTATTCTGTAATACCTATCATAATGTAGTAGTTAATACCTAAACTGAAATAAAAGTATCCTGTGATTGTAAATGTTTTTTTTTGCATTTAGTCATTTCCTCGCTGAGGTGGGATGAAAAGTTACGTGTTGCACTCGAGTGCAAAGATTTTTCACATTGTGCTCTTTTAATAACCTCGCTGACGCTCAGGATTCTAATTTTTGAATCACTCGCTGCGCTCGTGTTCAATTTTAGAGTCCTTCGCTTGCTCGGGCATCAAAATTGAGCACGCGGTTAAAAAGCAACTTTGCACTCTTGTATAACAAATAACTATTATGCTTCATAATTTTTAGTTTTAAATAAAAAAAAAAAAATTATTTCTTTTAATATTTAAAGATTTTTCTTAAACGCACTATATTTTAGATGTTTTCCCTTTGACACCACACCTGTAGCTCGTATTTAAACCATTTATTATGCCACACACACATAAAATATACATATTACATGAAAAGGTAACAGGACAAATTACAGAGAACACAACAATAAACGTACGTATCAATAAGCTAGGCCGTCACACATAATAGTCCATATCTTGAAAACTACTGAACCGATTTTTATGAAACTTGCACTGTTCCCTAAGTTGAAGTAAATGTAAGCCAATGAAAAAAATGGTCACAATCTGATTAAAAGTTTCGGAGAAATACGTGGACAAACATACATACATACATACATAAAAATAAAAAATTGCCTATAAAAATTTGTATATTTGTTTGGAAAACCTAATAGATTATCATATGGGAATATATTGCAATTCCAATAGTATTACATACATACGTGTCGAATTGAATAACATCCTTCTTTTGAAGTCGGTTAAAACTACAAGATCAGCAGAATCAAAAATGAAGCCAGTACGCAGTTAACTCAAAATAAATTAAGAATGTAATTTATAACTTATGTTCTTACAAAAATCGTTAACGACTGAATAAATAATATATAAAAAATCTTACAATATACTTTATGACTTTATGTTATGTAGGTAAACCACAGACCAGTAAGCCTTAAGACGCCGCTTAAACAAAGTTTTGCATTTGAACGCAGTCGTAAAATGTTGGCGGGGACCGGGGGGCGGACGGCGCGTTATGATTGGTTGGCTCAAAAGTTCGGTGGTATGATTCCATATGATTGGTGCCACTCGCTGACGGACTGACATCCTGATTGGCGGCGGGGCGTATGATATGCAGTGCTACGGCATATGCGTTGTGATCGGGGGTGTCCGGCTAGTCGGCGTCTAGAGGCTTACTGGTCTGTGAGGTAAACTTACTAGTTAAAAGCGGTATGAATAAAAATTTCTATAAATAACGATTGGTAACATATTTGTTTTCCTTGTGAATACAAAATCGCAGTGTCCACTGTTCACGACAATGACATATAAACGTAGCAAAGTCAATAAATTATAACAATTAGGGTTGTGACATTAATACGGCCTTATATTGACATATTTCGGTAGCTGTTTCGGTTTTTAGTTTTTACGATTTTTCATTTTGTATTTGAACTCTACAATGTTAAAAAACAACTTATAGCGGAGATGCGGACAAATAAAATAAGCATTATATATGACTTAAGTTTTAGTATTCAAATTGATCGTTTGCCAGATATAAACGTTATTATGATAATATTATTAATTATATGAGACAGTCTCATTAGCCTATTGGTCGCCAGTGTCCTAGGAGCTTCGGAGTGTATGATCCTAAGAAGAAAGAACATGGGATTTTCGGCAGGTTCTCGTTGCATGGTAAATAAATAGCAATTAGCACCATACCACAGAGGCCTAAATGCCGTCACTATTACAAATGGCGCCAGCGTCGCCAGCCATTGGGCGAAGGGGGCAAGATGATAGATAGAGGATATGTATTGTAGGTGAAATAAATACAATTTGTAAATTTTTAATCGTTAAGTACAAGAAAAAAAACTTAAATATAACGTAATCTTTTTTGGTTTTTTGTGATTTTTTCCACTACTTTATATAGATTCAAGTATCTAGTGGGGGCAGCCCCCTCGGTGACGCCCTGGTCACTATCATATAAAACAGATAATAAATTTCCCGAATGTCATCTACCAAATCTCCGCACAACCCTAGCCCACGGAATCAATAACAATATGGTTCTGTTAATTCAATATAATAATTAGGCAACTGGCGACAGTGAAGCGATAATATCATCATGTTCCACTAATGCTGAACAAAACAAGCCAGGGTCAGGGGTCCAGAGATAAAACCCTTGTATTAATTTGCTGTCTTCGACGTAACAATGTGACTGGATAGTGTTACTCGCACTCTTTAAATAGATTACGACTTTTGTAGCTCATAACTGCTTATTAAAATGGCTTTGTAAATAGTTTGCTTATTGGTTTCTAGACCACAAATAATTGTAGTTTATCGGTTTAAGAAAACCATTAGGATACAATAAAGGCGCTGTATTAGGGTTCCGTACCCAAGGGGTGCCAACGGGACCCTGTTACTCTCGCTACGCTGTCCGTCCATCCGTCTGTCTGTCACAGGGCTGTATCTTTGTAACGGTAATAGATAACCAGTTGAAATTTTCACAGAATATGTCTTACTATGGTGCCTAAAAGTCTAAAATCAAAGGGGGTCCCCATACAAGAAACCTCGAAAAACATGCAAATGCTTCAAAATGGTAATACATACCAGCTTCAAACTTGGTTTGATTATAGTGCATACTAGTAGTTTAGCAACAAATACTAAAAACAAGGCAAACATAGACATATCTGGTGGTACCTACGTAAGAAAGAGGTGTAAAAGTTCATATTTCACGCACGGTATTTTGATGAACTCTCGTAAATTAAATCAGTTTCTAAGGGTAAGGTATAAGGTCGATGGGTGGAACGGAACCCTTACCCCTTACTGTGTGAGTCCGACTCGGACTTAGCCGGTTTTATAATCTTCTTGACCATCAGGTTTTTGACTATTATTTGAAATCTGCAAACTAGTACCTAGTTAACTTTAGTTACTAGTACTAGAGCGTACTACGGTAAGTAGGTAGGTACTATAGTTAACTTTAGTTACTAGTACTAGAGCGTACTACGGTAAGTAGGTAGGTACTATAGTTAACTTTAGTTACTAGTACTAGAGCGTACTACGGTAAGTAGGTAGGTACTATAGTTAACTTTAGTTACTAGTACTAGAGCGTACTACGGTAAGTAGGTAGGTACTATAGTTAACTTTAGTTACTAGTACTAGAGCGTACTACGGTAAGTAGGTAGGTACTATAGTTAACTTTAGTTACTAGTACTAGAGCGTACTACGGTAAGTAGGTAGGTACTATAGTTAACTTTAGTTACTAGTACTAGAGCGTACTACGGTAAGTAGGTAGGTACTATAGTTAACTTTAGTTACTAGTACTAGAGCGTACTACGGTAAGTAGGTAGGTACTATAGTTAACTTTAGTTACTAGTACTAGAGCGTACTACGGTAAGTAGGTAGGTACTATAGTTAACTTTAGTTACTAGTACTAGAGCGTACTACGGTAAGTAGGTAGGTACTATAGTTAACTTTAGTTACTAGTACTAGAGCGTACTACGGTAAGTAGGTAGGTACTATAGTTAACTTTAGTTACTAGTACTAGAGCGTACTACGGTAAGTAGGTAGGTACTATAGTTAACTTTAGTTACTAGTACTAGAGCGTACTACGGTAAGTAGGTAGGTACTATAGTTAACTTTAGTTACTAGTACTAGAGCGTACTACGGTAAGTAGGTAGGTACTATAGTTAACTTTAGTTACTAGTACTAGAGCGTACTACGGTAAGTAGGTAGGTACTATAGTTAACTTTAGTTACTAGTACTAGAGCGTACTACGGTAAGTAGGTAGGTACTATGTACCACCGTACCTATTTCTGCCGCCAAACAATAATGCTTTTACTGCTGTAATTTCGGTGTGTAGTGTGATATTTAAAAGTATAGATATATTAAATCGCACGAAAGACGCGCAAACTTCTTAAGGCTAGGCTCTCAAAATGAGGTGACTTTTTGAAAACATATGAGTCAAACACATGCTTGATGAATGTCAAATTTACATAGGTATATGTTTTTTTGAACCTTTATCTATCGTTTGATTAGACAGTTACATAATTAGTTGATTTTTGTTCGATACTTTTATTTTTTCAAAATCATGCGTTTTTAGAGATGTTCCAAATATTTCTCCTTTATTAATTAACTTAGCTGTATAAAATTTATGCATATAGGCAGATAATAAAGTTTACTAAAAACTAGCTAGACGAAATTTGTACAGATTGTTTAGCATTCTTGTAATAAAACGAAAACGGTTTTGAGACTTACGTCATTTACTTCCGTGTGTAAAACGCGCGGGAATGAATTTTTCGAAAATGTGTTCTATTGCAACTCGCATAAAAAGATATTGAAGTAACCAATTTACTTACTTCCTACTAGTTTACGTGTCATGCCGCTGCGTACGGAACATTTTTTTTGTTGGGTTTGTTAGGGCATAATGTGGCATATCTATACTTTCAAATATCATTGGTGAAATTACAATCACATGAGACTTTCCATCTTTATGTCACAGTTTGGCGAACGCGACTTGTGGTACCATTTAGGCAACAGCCTATATAGGTGGTATTGAAGTTGTTATGGGCAATTAGCAATCCACAATACTTTTTATTTTTGCATTTTGCAGATTTTTGCAAAATTAGGTTGTTATTGTATACTGCTGTCTGTCTCAACTCGTATACCGTATCACCTTGACCTTACTATCAGGGTCTTATACACCCTCAAGATGCCAAGGAAAAATGATCTTACTTCTATCCATATTTTACAGACACAGACCTTAATAGGATGTTGGTGTTACCCAGTGCCTGAGTTGCGGGGGTCTGATGGCAGTCGCTCCGTGTTAAATAGTGAGGTTCAGCCGTATCTGGCTAGACTGGGCCCAATAGATTTGGGAAGAAGGCTCCGAGTAAGAAGTCAACAGAGTCACTAAAACCAAGAACCCACAAAGATATTGTTCAGAACATTTTGTATTTTTGGTGTTGTAGCATATGCTGAGATGGGGTCCTTTTTAGGGTTCCGTACCCAAAGGGTGCTTACAGGACCCTATTACTCTCGCTACGCTTTCCGTCCGTCCGTCCGTCCGTCCGACCGTCCATTTGTCTGTCACAGGGCTGTATCTTTGTAACGGAAATAGATAACCAGTTGAAATTTTCAGAGAATATGTGTTACTATGAAGAGTATCACGACAAATACAAAAATAAGTCTAAAACCAAAGGGGGTCCCCATACAAGAAACCTAGAAAAACATGCATATTTTTGTTCCTGCTCTATCTTCAAAACGGTAATACATACCAACGTCAAACTTGGTCTGATTATAGTGCATAATATGTAGTTTAGCAACAAATACTAAAAATAGGGCAAACATAGACATATGTGGTAGTACCTACGTAAGAAAGAGATGCAAAAATTCACATTTCGCGTACGATCGTTGATGTCTTTTGATAAACTCACTAAATTAAATCAGTTTCTATAAGGTATTAGGCCGATGGGTGGTACAGAACCCTTACTGCGTGAGTCCGACTCACACTTGGCCGGTTTTTTTTAGTCTTATACAGGCACGTTATTTTTAATGTTATTGCCATGTGTAATTATTTTTCTCTCGCCTGGAACGAGACAAATAAATTTTTCTTTCTTTCTTTCAATCAAATTCCATAGCGCCCTCAATAAAGTGGTCACCGTACATCTTTTACATCTTTGTGTCGCCGCTCCCTACGATAATGGAGGTTATCAAACTCTAATAAATTAAAGTAAGTTGTCTTTTTTCAAGTAACCGCCACTGATAACATGTTTATTGAATATTAACGCTTTCGACGCAATTAAAAACGAGGTTGGACAGTTTTTAGGTCGACAATAGGTCACTCGAACATAGAGTTAATCTAACGTCGGGGAAATCATATGATTGAGTCATTGCCTCCGTTTTTGCCATGATAAGTGTTTTTATGTATGTTTTGATGTGGGAGTAATGAACCTTTAGATTTTAATAATATTATTATTTATTATTGTGTTGTAGCTGTAGAGCAGGGGTAACCAAACTTTGGAAGTGTGCGGCTTACATTTTTAACAGACTTCAAAAAAAGGAGGAGGTTATGTATTCGACGGGTTTTTTTTTTTCATGTATTTACACTGATTACTCCGAGATTTCTGGGCCGATTTACGTGGTTGTTTTTTTATTTGGTAGAGGAAGCCCGCGCGGTGGTCCTATATAAATTTTATTGGCTTAGGTCGAGTAGTTTTTTACCTAGCTTCAATAAATCAGTTTATTTTTGCTTCTTCTATCTAGACGATCTCCTAATATGTAGTTGTGTTTTTCTGAGAGTTCTTGGCCGGTTTGCGTGTTTTGATTAGACGTTTGGAAAAACATGGGCGAGACCTTTGCCCAGCAGTGGGACAGCATAGGTTAATAAAAAATATATTCTCAAATTAGTTTTATAAATATTTATAATCAAACCTCGCATTATCAACAAAAAAGTATGAAATAAAAACTTTTTAATAAAAAAAAACCGGAGGATTATTTTTTACTTTTTAGTTAAGGGTTTTTGAAGTCGGTTTTTTTAATCCAAAATACTTCTAGCGGCCTATCGATCAACAGTTTTTAGATAAAACACAAATACTGTTAGTAAAATGAAAAAGATCCATAGAAAAAAATTACATATAATAATATCAAGAAAAGTTAATTCAATCAATCAACTCAGCCTATCGCAGTCCACTGCTGGACATAGGCCTCTCCCAAATTGCGCCACAACACTCGGTCCTCTACCTTCCGCATCCAGTCCCCCCTAGCCACGTTCTTTAGGTCGTCGGTCCACCTGGCAGGGGGGCGCCCTACGCTGCGTTTGCCGATTCGCAGTCTCCACTCAAGGACTCGTCTGTTCCAACGGCCATCGGTCCTTCGACAGACATGGCCAGCCCACTGCCACTTCAGCTTACTGATCCTACAAGCTATGTCGGTCACTCCGGTTCATCTCCGGATAATCTCGTTACGGATTTTATCCTTCAAAGAAATTCCAAGCATAGCTCGCTCCATAGCTCGCTGAGTGACTTTGAACTTGTCGACTAGCCCAACTGTCAGTGTCCACGTCTCGGCACCGTAAGTCATGACAGGCAGGACGCACTGGTTGAAGACCTTTGTCTTCAAACTTTGCGGTATAGGCGACGAGAAGACTCGGCGAAGTTTGCCAAATCTTGCCCAGCCCAAACGGATCCTTCTGTTGGCTTCTTTCTCGAAGTTGTGTCTACCAAGCTGAATTGCCTGCCCAAGGTAGACGTATTCCGTTACAACTTCAAGTACCGACCCTTCGACGAATATTGGCTTCGGCATGACATGCATATTGAACATGACTTTAGTCATGTCCAGATTCATGCCGAGACCAACACGTCGAGAGGCTCCGTTTAAGCTTAAGCTCTTTTGCGGGCAAAAAAAACGTCTACGCGGCTGACATCTTGACCATCCCTGCTGTAGAGTGAATATAATTTTGGATTTTGATTAAAGCAAGAAGTGTCAAATGTGTCATCGTATCAGCTGGTAGGTATGAAGTCTACAGCTGATAATAAGCCTCTTCGTACACCGCTAAAATTAATAGCGACGAATGAATGATACACGCTGCTCATTTTATTAACCGACTTGAAAAAAGGAGGAGGTTCTCAATTCGATTGTATTTTTTTCATGTTTGTTGCTTCAGAACTCCGCCATTTATGAACCGATTTGGATATTTTCAGATTGGTCCCATTTTTATCAAAAGCCAGTTCTGATAATGTTATCCACTTGGAATTGAGGGAACTCCTCAAATATTATAGGCATACACATAGCGATCTTGGCATTTTCATCAACAAATCAAGCATATGCATTCAGAAAGTATCATTTGGTGAAAATCTGATGAAGATCTTCGGGGATAAAGAAGGGAACTCTTCAATGGACGACAGCAAATCATCGGGAATTACAGCAACCGTTTGTCTTTCTATTGTTAATGCCACTAAAAATTTAAAAATAAAATGACCTTTAAAAAAGTAAAGACCGACTTTAAAAAGAATTAAATAATTTGTGTGAAACAGTTTAGAATGTCGGTGCCAATTTTTTCTCAAACCAAACCGAATCAAATGCACCTTTTTCCTAAACTGTTTCACACAAATTGTTTTATTCTTTTTGAAGTCGGTTTTTACTTTTTTTAATTACAACTGAACTTCAAGCGAAGTTTCGATTTATTTATTTATTTTAGTTTAATTACAACAACAAGAAATTTGGTTGGGTATAGGGTTGGATACTAACCATGTACGCGCTTATAAAGGTACGCTTTTGCATCTTTTGTAACATAAGCGCGTAAGTAGGTACTTTGTAGGTGCTTTGCGGATCAATCGCCTGCGCGCTAGCCTATAACCACGAACCCCTCACAACAATACAACACATCCATCAAAGCCTTTCTCTAGTTAAAGTCGAAAGAGGAACATGCACAGAGAATTATTACGTTCGTCATCATCATCGTAATGGCTTCCCTGTAATCAGCCGACGAAATTGCAGCTTTAAAATCGCAATAATATTTACTTCTGACAAAAGAAAAGATGTTACGAAAGGTTTCAATAAAATTATCGTTTGAGTTTTGTGGACTATTAGGTAAATAACTACTAGGATTTTCTACCAGAGTACCCGGGACCGGGTATACCCGGGCTTACAGAAAATTTCGTACACGAGTAATATTTCACAGAATACCCGAAGCCCCGGTTATCATTATAAATTCATAACGTTCTACGAAAATACACCTTTAGGAAATATGATAGCGCAACGCTAGTAAAAGTTTTTAAAAACGTTGTGGCCTAAAGCCAAAAAGTAATCTATACTTATTATTTTGTTTATATAATATATTGTTTCTGTGATACCACCTAATGTCGACATACGTTCTAAGGAATCCATGATGTGGTCTTTGTCTGATGAAAAATAGATAATTTGTTGTGACAAATTGTTTCTCCCGCCCGTGGTCGGGTTAATTTTATCATCTAGACTCTAGAGTGACTGATATAGTTTTATCCCAAACGTCTGCCTTTGCTCTTGATATTGAACAGTTTAGTTGTAAGTAGGTACCCCTGGAAATCCAGAGGTATGACGAACTCTTAAGGTCGATTCACACATATCAGTGAAGTCACATCAATTCCGGCAAAGCGTCCGCACAGGTCTGTATCAGTGCTACAGTGATGCGGCAGTCAGTACTCTGTTCTCTACGGATTCATTTGTGTTCCTATTTTGTTCCACAAACTGTTTTTGTATTTTGTATCCATGTACTTTGCATGCGACAAATCATACGAAACTGTAGTTTCACAAACCAGTTCGATCAATCGTCCTCCATTTTGTTTTTGATGCAGCGGCGTCCATGATCCGGCAAAAATATCATCGTCGCCACATACGTCCGTGATTGCCGGCGTTGGCACTGTCACTGAGAGCACTGTGTACACACTGACATGTGTGGACGCATTCATTGAGAATGTATGAAAGAATAATTATCATGGTGGCGGTACAGTGCCGGAACTGATGTGGCTTAACTGATATGTGTGAATCGACCTTTATTATCATCTCTGTATCGCTGCGAACAGTCGTAGGTAATACTCCTTTCTCCAGGAAGACTCCAGTCTCCCAACAATGATAAAGCACTATCTCTACGCTATGTTTCGAAATAATGTACTGTGTGATTTCGACCCGTGAAATCCTAATACGACGCGTGCGCTGTCCGCGTGATGATTTGTTGCATCCCTTGTTCCTTTGTGCTACTATTGTGTTACTATTGTGCTACTGAGTGTTACAACGTTGCTTAATATGTACTTTTCCAAGATTTGTTTGCTACTTTAATGTCCTTCTTTGTTGAGTTAATGCGTTGGTTGTTTTTTTTGGGTTTGGAATGGTAAAGGCAATTTGCAATACCGATGCATTTTATTTCCCTGAAATATCAACAAAGACGGAGAGAAAAGTTTTGGACGATGACGTAGCTTTTAAGTTGGAAAGTATTCACTTGCTTATAACGAAGAAAAAATAAAAACCAACAACACCTAAAAAAGAAAAAGGGATAGTTCAGAAGATGAGAAGATGAGCTTAGCAGCTAGCTAAGAAAAGCAAATGATAGATGACAGTGGAAGCAGTTACAGGAGGTCTTTGCTAGTCACACTGATGTCAGAAAATATATCTTAGTATTATAAATCTAACTTAAGTAACCAAGAAGTAGGTATAGTGTTGGTGGTAGCGGTGTGTGTAAGTGAAACAGTAGTACCTACCTAATGTTTAACGTTGAACTTAGAGCATATTTTTGTACTTTTTCTATCAGTAGTTATTAATGTATTTTGCCGCTTTCTAATGGAAAAGGATACTCTAAAACGCATATACTAAGTATATTGGGATACTCAGTATTACTCAGTCTTGACCATAGATTAAAATTAAAATTCAAATGTTTTTTTATTTCAAATAAACCTAATTACAGGCACTATTAAAACTTCAGGCTCTAGTTGCACAGAAAAACCGGCAAAAAAAACTCCATGGCTTTGAATTTACCTAAATAATCAAAGCTACGTGGTTATACTCTGTTTAAAATAGGCAACAATTGTTCAATACATCAAATCCATTCAAATAAGAATTATTATTATTACATTTTGTTAGATTTGAATATCTCATATTTCTGAGGAAATACACCTAAGTTGCGGGCTTTTGGCCAAACAACCTTGGCGGTATAGTGTTTAGTCTGTTGACAGAAACTTTCTGACGATTTTGCATGTGTTCGGTATGACTGATTTATGTAGGAGTGTAAATGTGAGTGGCTGAATATTTAAGGTTTGAAGGTGTCTGTGTTTGTAATCTGTTTGTGTGATAGAAGAACATGCGCCTGTAATGTGTTGGTTTGTTTCTTATATTATTAATTCCATGGTTCTATATCTTTGGTCTTGGCAGTCTTTTTGAAAAAGTTCGCGGGCACTTCATTATTTACCTCTTCACATGCTTACAGCTCATCGTACAAGATTAATTACTTAATGCAAGTCTAATGCCAAAACATAAAGTTCTCTATCAATTAATGTTTATGTTTTGTTTTATTTCTTTCTTTCTTTTTCTTTATTTCTTATACACGAGTTCTTTATCTTATCCAAAAACAAAAAAAATACAACACGCGAATACATAAATAAAACAATTTAAATAAATTCCGTTCATAAACGGTCAGCCGAGTTAATTCGGATAAAAAATACGCCAGGCACATCCTGGCCGAATCACAGCGAAAATAATTTAAATAAAGAATGGTAACGGCATTGCAGCTCGGGAATGTATGCGCCGCCCAGTGTTGCCAACCGAATAAAAATAAATCACACGTGATTTATTCTAGCTGCGAAATCACATGCTATGTTCCGGGTCGCTGTAGTTACGAAGAACGCTATGTATGACAACTCTCTTGCATAGGTATGTACCGCATAGCATTTTGTATTCAAGGAAATGTACTGTCGAGTTTTGTTTTATTTATTCTTGTAAACTTTGCAATGCAACGATACTGCATATTTACCAAGTTGCAATAAATTGACAAGAAAGCTTCTACAAAATCAAGAAATACACGACTCGAGTGAAATTGCTACAATACTTCTAACGATGGATGACGGAGCCTTTCTAAAATTAAATTCAAATCATGCAACATCGTCACACCCTCCGGAAATTGAAGCTAGCGACGTCGCTTGACCCGCTCTGTCAAACTGACAGCTGTCAAAACGCCAGCCTATAATATCTGGAGGCAAAGGCGTCGTGTCCTCTGACCGTGAAGATTTCCGATAAAATGGAAATTATTATGAAACGAGAATTTTGTATCCAAAGGACTGGAGCCCATTTGAATTCCCATTAGCATACAGGCCCATTAATAGAGCGTTGTAATTAATTGATACGTCATTGATTGTTACCTATACGATTATAGTAGATCCAAAACTCCAAAATTGCAATATTTTATTTATTTATTTTATTTTTTACCTAGATATCACTAGTAAAAGTATACTTTCAAAGTTTTCAAACTATCAACGTTAGCAACAATGGATTGTCGTTATAAACAAAACAACATGGCCATCTAGATACGATCTCGGTACCCATATAAATTCTCAAGTACTTTTGAACAACCTCAAACAAGCTATTAGTTCAATCTGTCTTAAATCTCACAGATATACTGTATAAGGCTCCATATAAAATAGAAACTTAAAAATCAATTCATGACCCTTGGGGTCAACTGGAGGAGATGAGGCCGATAGGGGTCTATGGTACGGGGAAATGCACCATAAACGGCCATCAGTGTGCGCATCGATATTACCAATAAATTCTTTGCTATATTTCTCCGTACCAATAGATAAGTTTCTATGATGCTTTGCGCACACGACTCTTCCTTATGCTCGGATTGAGTAGAAAAGGCTTTATTTTTTATTAATAAAAGGAGGCGGATGGAGACCCTAACAGGACTCTCCGCCGCACTAGTCTGGTTAAGCAGCAATAGTACCTAAGTATTGCATGAGTAATGTCCGTTCGGAAAAAAATATATACCTAAAAGGAGATTTTTTAGTGCTAACCACAGAAATAAATAGAATGAATTTGAAGTTATTATGGGCAAAGGTAACTGCTTAACATCAGGTGGGCCTTTAGCTCGTTTCGCCATCCTATAATATAAAAAAAAAAAAAAATGTCCAAGTGGGCAGGGCGCGCGTGCCAACACTCTGCACCATAGTGCAGGGCATTTTAGGGCCTTTCTCAGTACGCCTTATGACTTGTTTCTGTAAATCATCATCATCCTCCGAGCCTTTTCCCAATTATATTGGGGTCGGCTTCCAGTCTAGCCAGATGCGGCTGAACATCAGTATTTTACACGGACGGAGCGACTGCCATCAGACCCCCGCAACCCAGTAACTGGGTAATACTGACATTCGGAGGTTAGACCAGTTGTCAGACTTTCAGGCTTCTGACTACCCGTAACGACTGCCATAGATATTCGTATGACAACCGGGACCGACAGCTTAACGTGCTCTCCGAGGCACGGAGGGGTCTCGATGTGTAACGAAACGGTCACCCATCTACAGACTGACCGCGGCAAGTGCAGCTTAACCTTGCAGATCGTACAATCCGCGCAGTCGTTGCTTCGCTACGAGCCCCTCGATAAAAATATCTCAACGAAAAAATCATTCGTTCAGATATGTCATTCCCATACATTTTGATTGTTTTCTTTTAGCGTTGACGATTGTTGATTGTGTAGATTGTCAACATGGCTAGGGGGGCTGTGGTGCTAACCATGATAAATACATGTAGCGATCAAGTTCAAAAAACAGCCTTATTCATCTACAGTTAATTGGAAGCTTTAATATTGTGAATAAGCAACGACAAATGCTACCAAAACTACAAACTAAAACTACTGTAGCCAAATTACAATTCCTTCCACTACCAAATTGAAAATTATTTAAAAATCTATACAAAACCTCATTCCACACTTACATCACCGCTCCGTTGTAATGAAGACATACTGTCCGGAGCCACGCCCTCGCTAAGCGGATAATTGAGTCATTATAGGTGCGCTCGCGCATACGCCGCTCTCGCGCTATCTGCGATCGGCCGATAGCGCCGATTCCAATCCGGCCTCGGGTACCGCCGCGCCGTGAAGCCGTGATGTAACTAAACGTAGTTTAAGATTTTTCTTACTAACGAGTTTGTCTGTATCTTCGTAATCAATTTTAGAAGTAATAGAGCACCTTTGTGAAAGAGCTCGTCCGGGGAAGTACTACCACTGCACCTACTTCTCCGCCAAATAGTGATGCTTGCATTGCTGTGTTTCGGTCTGAAGGGTACGGGTGCCGGTGAAATTGTAATCACATGAGACTTTCCATCTTCATGTCTCAGTTTGGCAAACTGACTTGCGGTACCATTAAGGCAATAGCCTGGGTGGTATTGAAGTTGTTATGGGCAAAGGTAACCGCTTAACATCAGGTGGGCCTTTAGCTCGTTTCGCCATCTTATACTATAAGAAAAAAAAAACATTTCTTGAATAAAAGTGATATGGATTTTAGGAAGGATTGATCATTAGGCTAGCTTTGCTCGATGTTCTTATTTAGGAGCTTGTACTATGGGCACTAGACAAGGGATATCATACTTATTAACTTTTTTTTGTAAATACATACTTATAATACGTAAAGAACACCGAAAATGCAATGAAAGCGAACCGAAAGCGATGAAAATTATTTATTCAAAAAGATGAAAATTGTGGAATGAAAGATTTTCCCACGACTATAGTATTATATTATCTGTGCCCACGAGCCGCATGCGGATCCGCGTGCGTTCGCGTTATTAAAATAATAAATAATAATTTATTCCTAGCGTATTATTCCACAACGCGACGATACTACTACCTGTATTTCTTTCATGTTACGCTGATTATAATTAAGGCTGGCGACACCTTCCACCAACCGATTGACCAAAATTAATTTGCAATAAAAAATAAATAGGATATTTTTACCTATTTTTTTTCCACCGCATAACTCCTGAATCCACCAGGTGCGGCCTGCCAGATCGTCGGTTTTTGAAAAAGGGTCCTTTAGGCTAATAATTACTTAAGTTTCATCGACGATAAAGTTACCTGACCTATTTGTATAGGTACCTTGATACTGAAACACACAAAGAAAGACTCTTTCTTTGGAAACACAGCAACAAAGAAAAAAAGAAAAGAATAAAAAACTGACAGAAGTGACAACGACGCATTATTCAGCTTTTCTTGCTTTGTAGAAAAAATATAATAAAAATACATAAAGTTGAAGAATCTATATCTTAATGAGTATCACTCCAAATTACCCGACGGTCGTCATAGGCAGGCAGGATGAGCCGCCCAAGCCACTGGAACTCCATAAACAGGGTACAACCTTCTATACGCCTATATACGTCATTACTGCTGTCTTTGGAGCAATATTTATCATTGGACCATTGGTTGTACGGAAAGGACCTAACAGGGGGTACGATCTATTTATTTATCGAAGTTTCTGTTGCAACTGTTTCTAGCAAAACAAGACTCTCTACATAATCGCTTTCATAAATTCATAGATCATCATCGTCATAATCATCGTTTCAGCCGAAAGTCGTCCACTGCTGGACATAGGCCTCCCCGAAAGGGGTGCCCCCCTTTATGCCATGATTACCACACTTGGCAGGCTGGTTGGCGATCGCAGTTGGTTGAATAAATACTCGGAAGAGAACGCTGCTGCCCATTGCTGCCCATTATCTGGTGAACCCCTTAGTCGCCTTTTACGACACCCATAAAAAGAGATGGGGTTGGTGGTGCTATTATTTATGTTCGCTACAACATGGAACATAAATCAATACTACATTATAATAATGTCCTCCCAGCCGAATTTCGGTCACGGCGGCCAATCACTACGGAGATTAGCCATCTACTACGCAGGACCTAATAATAGTACACTTTCTATTCCGATGGGACGGCAATCCGATGGGACCGGAGAGAGATCAGATGCAGGACGGATGGCTTTAGTGCTCTCCGAGGCACGGCTGTGTATCACCAACAACTTCCTGACTCCGGACTGCTACTAAGAAATTTTCTCGACAGAAACATCCCTACCGATAACACTTTGCTCGATCCGGGAATCAAACCCAAAACCTCACGATCTGCGGTTGTATATATTACCGCTAGAACCCAAGGCAGTCAAATACTGGGGTGCTAGGCCAGATAACCTCCTCGTGTGCCTGACGGCAGCTGGTCCTTCTCGATACGTCTGAATGGAACAACAGTTGTTGGGTCGGTGCACCCTGGGCACGGGCAATAACTTCTCTTTGGACCGGGGTAACTTATTGTCTGTAACGTATATTCTGGCACAGGAGGGGTCCGATCTGGGCCAATGGGGAGTTATTCCACGTGCCCCTCTGATGCCAGCAGAGGGCACAGTTGAGGAGCAGGGACGGGCCTGGTGTGCACTCACCACAGCAGCGGGGGGACTGTGTCCTTCCCTGCCCCCGTCGATCTCGTAACCACAGGAGTGCTCGCTGAGTAGTATTATCGCGCTTCTTGGGACCGAGGGTCATTACTTCACCGCCCGGACCGCGAAGAAGAAACCCTTTGTAAAAAATACGGGAGTATAGGGCCTATGGTTGACAGACTTGGGGTAGTCTGCTGCCCGACCAGCAGCTGGCGAAGCTGGCACAACATAGCGTAGCTGGTATAGTTAGCGTAGCTGGTATGCTGGTGTAGCTGGCTCAGTTGGACCATTTTTTAACAAAATTTCATTTACTTATGTTTATAACTGTAGAAGTAATTAAGCTGTAAAGGATTAGGCACACGGACGGACATGACGAAACTATAAGGGTTCCTTGTAGGAACTACGGAACCCTAAAAACCGTCGGCAATCCGTACGCTGCGGATACGTGGAAACGCTACACTATACGATACGTTCCATACCGATAGGTCGACGCGTGCCTTTAGTACCCCCAACACGCCCCCCCATTCCAACGTGCCTAGTTATACGATATACTAAAAGGGTTTTTTTATATTTTCAGTATAACACGATGTTGTATTATGATGACAGCGTTCTGTATGTGGTTATTGTAAGTAATCATTTACATTTTACTTGAAACGAGCTTGAAACTTTCTTTTTTCTTCACTAGTGACAAGACCGAACTTCACGCTTTTTTATATAACTGCTCTAAATTGCCAGCTGTATCCGCGACTCCGTCTACTTCAAAAGTAGTTACAAGCACATTTTTCTGTTACCACAAAAACATTATCTTTAAAAAAAAAATAGTTTTCGGTCTAACTCTCTAGAAAACCGAAATAATTACACAGGGAATTCGAAATACCACCATAGTTGTGAATACTTAAATTCTACATTTTTTAATAAGTCACTGTAAGTTCTATTAAATTCTATACAGCCGTTTTCCCGTGATCAGGTAACAAACATAAAGAATGACTTTCTTTTGCTTGCAGACTTCTCATCTTTTACCATTTTATTACCGCGTAGTACTGAAAACGGCGGTAAGTCGCTAGTTTAAGGCCCGCCGCATATTAAACCCAGCCCACTCACAACAGACGACCAACCTAAGAGCAACCCATGCACGCTTCCTTTCCTTGCAGCACTGATGCCTATGGGACCAACATGCGGTGCTGTATTACCAGTGTCATCAACCCTTTCAGAGAGAAAAGAACCATAAAAAAACACTGAAAACTATAAAACCCCTGGGTTAAAGGTGTGGATCTTTTTATTTAGGTCCTTCTCAGTTTTTTTTTTTCCAGCCTTGTGAAAAGTGATGATCAGGTCATGACTGTTTTCAGCTCCTCTGTCCCAAATCTGTTTCTTCTGCCTAGTTTGCCCTTAAAGTCACTTTAATTGTTTGCATTACTAAAAACAGTAGAAACACGGAGTAAAACAGAGTAAATCTACACCTTAATTGCTGTGTTCCGTACAAAAGGTATGGGTGCCGGTGAAATTATAATCGCATGAGATTTTCCACCTTCATGTCTCAGTTTGGCGAACCGATTTGCAGTTCAATTTAGGCAACAGCCTAGGTGGTATTGCAGTCGTTACGGACAAAGTTAACCGCATAACATCAGGTGGGCCTTTAGCTCGCTTCGTGATCCTGTAATGTAGGGTCCTGTAATGTAATGTGGGGCTGGTAACACTGGGTATTACTTTACGCGTGTTGCAAACTATTCACGCGTGATTTGGCCGTGTGATGTAACTGAGCTGGGTCCAATATGCGGCGGGCCTTAGGCTAATACTGCTAATACTGCGTTTTCGTTAAGACCCAAAACAAATGGTGGCTAAGTTTACTAAAACGTTTGATCATTGTTCATTAGTAGAATACGAACTGCCTAAAGCCGTGGTTCGATAGCATCACCCCTTTTTTCCGTAAAAAAACAACACACAACGGTAACTGTGGGTTTGCACCAAAAAACATTTAACATGTAATGTCTCGAAACTTGTCATATGAAACTAATGTCACAACTTGTTTTGTTGATTGTTACGTTCGCACTGCAGAAAACTGGGTAAATTCTTTGACAGATTTCAAGATTTGTTATTGGTCTGTGTTTGCACTGACTATAAACATCACAAAAAACATGTTTGTCTATAGATTTGTCACGGCTGACGTTCGCACTGATGCTTAATCATGTCTCGCTACTTGTATTAAATCTCGTTTTTTGTGTTTTCCAATGAGGTCGGTAAACATGTATGGCCGAAAGCAGATACTTTGAAGTGTATCGAAATTCATTGTGAAACATGTCAATAGACTATGAAATGTCAAACAAGTTTCGTTTCAACAAGTTGTGTGATAATGCGAACGCGATTCGATACATTGACAGAAAACTGACTTTTCGACATGTTTTTATGTGAATGTTTCGTCAGTGCAAACTCACAGTAAGACCCAACACCGATCAAAACACATAGGTACCTACACCACTATTTTTTTAGTCTCTGGTCATGCAAAACTTTAACTATGGGTCCAACTGAAATCGTGAGAAAAAAAAATAGCTGAGCATGAACATAGCATGAGTTTTTGCGATATCGTGTAGTTAATGTTACCGTGTAGTTATCGACAAATTTTATATGGGAATTTTACCAGCGCTACGTATGCTTATTTGGAACTAAACAAATCCCATATAAAAGTTGTCGATAAAACTACACGATATCGCAAAAACTCATGCTCTGTTCCATCATAAGTTGTTATTTGTTGTTGTTGCTGTTGTGTTGTTGTTGTAAGGCAAGTAGAAAGTCTTATAATTTTCTATGTTCCAGTTGGGTGACTATGTACATAGCTCAAATGAATCCATTGCTAGGTCCCCGCCTGCACAACACTACGATCGCCTGGGTAGGACATTCGTGGGTAAATATTACTTTTTGAATATACTAAGATTTACATTGAAATTTATTTTAGTTTAGCAATAACCTACACCGGTATTCTGTGGATCTCTTGAACGTTGAACCTTTACACTTATTTTGGGTTCAGTTTACACGGAAGCCACATACAACATGTTGATCTTGATTCGTGCCATATTTAAGGAGGTGACTATACCACTGATACTGAACACGAATCATTAAAAAAATCTTTTTTATTTTTTTTCATTTTCGTTAAATACCTATTTATAAACAAACAAATTCCCTCGGTGTGTCGCTAGCGACACAAAAACGATGCGTGCGAAACCACCAAAACAATTTGCAGGCATATCTATGTTTGCAGGTATTTCCACCCTTGCCGCCGATATAACTGAAACCCTCTAAGGTGTCACTGTACTCATCATTATGAACAACTTTTACTGTGTCAACCCTGAAATTGCGAAAAAATTATCAGCTGATCCCTACATTTATGTTCACATAAATCGACAAATCCTTTTGGGGGAGGCCTTTGTCCAGCAGTGGACGTTTTTCGGCTGAAATGATGATGATGATGAAATCGACAAAATGTAGGGAGCCGCTGATATTTTTTTCACGATTTCAGGGTTAGGCACACAGTAAAAGTTGTTCATACTGATGAGTACAATGACCCCTTAAGAGGTTTTCAGTTATTTCAATAACACGTTTTATAAGTAGGATTAGTAGGATACTACATTATTTTAGATGAGTTTAATAATACTAACTCTTGTGTTGCAGGGTAAGGATCCAAAAGAATTGGGTAATGAGAGATCAGAGGAAACCGAAGGAAAGTGAATTAAATGTTTTCAACCTTTTGTCGCTGTAACTGCTCGTTATTCTATTATATACTTATCATAGTTAATTATAGTTTATTTAATTGGTATACAGTGCATTTATGATTTCAACTTAGTATAATTATCATCATAATCATCATCATTTCAGCCGAAAGACGTCCACTACTGGACATAGGCCTCCCCGAAGCTGTTTGGGGGATATGCCATAATCGCCACGCTTGGCAGGCGGGTTGGCGATCGCATCGATTGGTTGTTTAAATACTTTAGAGAACGCTGCTGCCCTTCCTCTGGTGAAATCTTTAGTCGCCTTTAACGACACCCATGAGAAGAGATAAGGGTGGTGCAATTCTTTACGTCCGGCACCACACGGACGAGTATAATTGTCGTAGGACAATCGCAAAAATCGGATCTTTGCGGAAATCCTAGGACGAATGCAAAGGACCGGATGATTCTGAATCAGAATCTAGGTACAACATGTAACAAAAACCCTGTTGTTCCTGTGAGTGGTGTAGCGAACGTCTCACCAGCGCCAGCGAGTGCTATTAATTTCCTGATAAATTGTTTCAAGCTACTATTAGTTCTCTGATATTTTCAGACCGCTGTATTTATTTAACTTCACCGCTTAGAGCATCTCTACCCCAACAGGTCCTTAATTGAGTTTCATTTAACTTCATAATTATTTTCTTTTCGAAAGCTCTGGACCTTTCAAGGCGGGGAGTATGGTGTAGCGAACGTCCCACCAGCGCCATCTAGCTAGTCAATGGGTCAACTTGGGGGTGACGTTTTTTAGCAACACTGCTCGCAGGCATTTTCTATAGTCGCTAACTGATCGCGCATACCGCCGCGTACGCAAAATACTGCTGCGTCGAAATCTTTGGTTTTCTACTATTGAGAACCATCTCCACTCTGGAGCGCAAATATTCCCGCATGTACACTACTACAAATCTAGCCTAGATACGTCAGTGCATTGTGATCGAATACTGGTGGCCACCACGAAGAAGGAATCAACGGAACCTGCTGAAGATCTCAAGCTGCAGCCAGAAGCAATCCGGTAAGCGAATTACAGATTTGCCAGTTGGCTTTGTTGTTAGATGTCCCCTCAAATTCTTTCACATAGGCTAGATAGAATAGACAAAATTGGACTGACACGCATCCTCGTGTTAGTCGTATAAGTTCTCATCCCCGCCACTGGAGTACGGCTATTTACACGTCTGCTCCAACAGTGAGCTATACGTTATCAGAATCGATATTCTTACGTAAGGACACAACTCATTTGGAAAGTCTTTTTTTATTGATATAATCATCGAGTGAGTGAGTTTTGTTTGAGTGATATAATCACTTTCAATTCACAATTAATAACATCATTAACATAACATCACGCCTGTATTTCCCCGAAGGGGTAGGCAGAGGTGTAATAGTACACCCACATTTCGCCATTTATGTTATAGTCCCATGTAATAGGGGGCGAGCCTATTGCCATTGACCGGGCACAAATCCAGACTCCGGGCTGCTACTGAGAATTTCCTAATAACAAAACCCAATAACGTTTGCCCGACCCGGGAATCGAACCCAGAACCGCACGCTCAGCAGTCGCGCTTGCAACCACTAGAGTCACTAGACCAACGAGGCAGTCGGCACAATTAACATTGATTTAATATTTTATTTTTTATTTTTATTATAGAGTTTTTCCAAATGAGTTGTGTCCTCACGCATGAATATTGATTCCGATAACGTAGCTCACAGAAACAAGGGTTTTTGTAAGTAAGTAAGTAATTTATTCGCAGAAGATATGGTACAGTCGAGTGCATGACAGTGGTAACACGTCAATTCGAAAACAGCTCTTACTGCTTACGAAATAAAGATGCTGCTAATGTCAAAGTGTTACCACCGATCTGCGGTCGACCGTACATAAGTTCTTAAATATATAATTAGCACATCTCGCCTTTAGCAGGCATACAGCATTCATGCTTTGTCACATATTGTATGAAAGTTTTTCGTTATCATACGACCGGATACTGTTCTGTGCGGGTATCAAACCCGTGGAGCAGCCGAGCGTTCTCAGCCACTGAGCCAATAGGATAATTGGACTGTTACTCAAAATTGACATTTCTTAACTAGGTTACCTAGGTACCTATTATTTTGAAGGAAGAAGAGAAATAACACGATTTGTTAAAAATAAATAAAATCGATGACAAAATGGATCCGAGCAGAGGTCCTTTTCTGTCCTCGTCGTGTGAATCGGGCATTGTACTGTTTGTAGTGAGGTACAATGGCGTTAATATGTTATGACGTCAGTCGCCAGCAGTGCTGTCTCTGTCTAGTAAACAATTTAAAAAAAAAAAAAAAATATATAAAAATATTTCATTATTTTTGTCAGTGTTGCTTATCTTTTTTCTAAAAGTTACAAGATTTCAAAAAAAAAGGTCAAAAAATCTATTAATAAATGTCCTCATTTGGAGGTTGACTGCCAAGAGTACCTTTAAAGCTCCAGCATAATCTGTTTTGAATTCGAGTCCCACTCATCCAACCACCTCCTTCCGGGCCTACCACGTTGTAGTTTTAGGCTTTATCTAGGGTATTTTTGCCTAAAGGTCTATAATACAGCTGTTAGACCAGCACTGTTGTACACACGGCTACACATCAAGCTGTACAAAACCAGTAAAGACTGACCTCGCGTTGTAAGGCAAAAACCTATACAATGCGAGGTCAGCTTATACTGGAAATGTACAGCTTGATGTGTAGCCGTGTGTACGAAAGTGAAGTCTGAACATCAAAAAAGTCTCACGAATAGAAGCTCCATACAACAGAAATGCGTATGCTACGATGGGCGGGAGGAGTTACACTGAAAGACAAAGTGCGCAACGAATTCATAACAGAGGTAGTTTTAGAGTCGCTCCTATAAATGAAAAACTCGCAGAATTCAGGCTGAGATAGTACGTTCACGTAACACGAAAACCACATGACCACGTCGTGAAAAAGTGCCTTTCCATGGCTACAAAAAAAAAAGAGGGAGAGGAAGACCTCAAACCACCTGGATGACAAATATCCATAGGGATATGAAGAAACTAGGCCTTAAGAAGGATGATGCCTACCAGCGGGTGAGATGGCGTCGCATGATTAGAAAAGCCGACTCCGAGTTACGTGAAAAGGCGAGCACAAAAAAGAAGATTTTTGTCTAAAGCCTCTAACACTCCCAGGCTCCGAAAATACAACACAGTCTTTAGGTTATGGCAAATACTGTTTCGAGACGATAGTCGCCCATAAAGCGGTTCACAAACAGATACACACCAACATATGTACACAAACCATACATACAGCAAAACACAACGCAATCAAAAAGTGGAAACGCCAAACGAATTGTAATCGCGCACGCCCCCAAAACAAATCTGTGGGTATCGCGAAAGATCAAAATAACATTTGTACCGAAATCATTTATCAGCGCTGATTCTCTTTCCATTTGTGTCCCCCGGCCCACGCCACCGCTTCGTCGTGTCATTACGAGGTGAGGACACAGTGAGTACAAGCGATTTATTTTATTTTTATATATATTCCATTTGTAAGCAAAATAACTTCAAAATAATAACCGTTCACGTGGCGACACGATTGCTGGATATAAGTATCGTTTCCTATCAATCTATCAAACCCAAGTGGGTACGGATGACTGTTTACAATATTCTTTTTAATTAGATTGATACAATATTCTTTTTAATTAGATTGACTTTAGTTTGAGTTTCATGACCTAAGAATGCAGGCTAGAACTCGGCAATACCTTTTTTGTTTAAGTGTAGAAATCCTCATGGATAGGGATACCCTTTGTCTGGGGAAGATAGAGGAGTATATCGGTCTCCTACCGACTAACGGCCAAAATTAATATCCAATCTATCCACGGCTTACCCTACTAGACATAGAAATTTGACGTATTTTGTATGGAGCTTATGTCAAATTCCTATCTCTAGTAGGGCAAATCGTTGATAAATTGGGTATTAATTTCGGCCGTAAAACAACAAGGTGGCCGACCTCGGCACATAATAAAGAAGCTCCGGGACTTCCTGTGGATCGCGGCGGTGCCCCTCTGGTGCTATGTCATTGGCATGGCACGTCCCGGGAGAACTCAACAATACCTAGGCGTATCTAGAACAAAGAACAGTGCGAAAATGTTTTGAAAAGTGATAAAAATACTTTTCGATAAAGTGATAGATTCAGAATGAATTCTTGGTTACTATTTTCGTAACGTATCAACCCCTAAATCGCTACCGCTTGTGAAAACGGTCGCAACCTAATCCCTAACGTGCTCAGACTAATGTGTTTCAGGGGAATAACATCTTTGTGGGGAGTTAGTCATTAATACTTGTTGGCGACGACATATAGATTAAAATTTAATACTTGTATTAACTCTCTTTGCTTGTTATGAATTCGTAAATATCCGATGGGTTGATAGATTTAGCTGAATTACAATTTAATTATTTTTTAACTAGGGCTTTAGAATGTGTATCTGTTTTTAACTAGGTAGGTATCTTACTTGAAAGGAGTTGTGTATACTGCAGGTAAATATGGAAAACATCCACATTGCAGGCTTGTGAGATGACCAAGTTTCAGTCATTTGCAACTAACGAATAGCGTATGTAATAAAACAAAAGCTAGCTCAACCTTATTCGAAAAAACACAAGGCCAAATAAATACCCAAGCAATTCGAAAACAACAAAGTCTTTACCACAACACGAAACCACTCATCCATAAACAAAAGACCCTCACCAATAAAATAGGTGCAATTACAAAAATCCCCGAAAAATCCCTTTACAAGATCATCCCTAACAGTAACTCAATTGACGCGTCGGCTCTTTGGCCGATCTATTTTTTTTTCTCGGCACCAGAATTCGCGCCATATTGCCAGCCACCCCATCTAAATGATAATTCGAGGGCCCTTCTTACAATAAAAATTATTGCGGCCGGTTTATTTTATTACAGTTTATATTGTGTTCGAATACGTACACAAAGGATTGCGTTTGAAAAATAGTTTTCATTGCGAAAATAGCCTTTGTAACTTCGTCGTAAAGAATGAAATCTTTTTTAAGTTGCAAAAGCTGAAAGTTGTGTGTGTATGTCCAAACTTGTCACAAATGTCGTATTGGGCAAATGGACAGTGATTTCCAGTTTACCCTTTGACCAATTCGGTTACGATTCGTCGTATTTACATTTCGTTGGGTTTCTGTATAAATTGTGTTTTTCAGTTTATAGCCGCATAGGATTCAGATGTATTTTCTGTAACGCGACGCGCAGTAACAAAGTACCCTTGCGGAGTTTTTCTTGGAAATAGGCTACGTTCGTTTAACATTAAAGAAAATACGAAACTTACACATGTAGGTATGTCATCCTCCGAGCCTTTTCCCAATTATATTGGGGTCGGCTTCCAGTCTAGCCAGATGCGGCTGAACATCAGCATTTTACACGGAGCGACTGCCATCAGACCCCTGCAACCCAGTTACTGGGTAATACTGACATTCGGAGGTTAGACCAGTTGTCAGACTTTCAGGCTTCTGACTACCCGTAACGACTGCCATAGATATTCGTATGACAACCGGGACCGACAGCTTAACGTGCTCTCCGAGGCACGGAGGGGTCTCGATGTGTAACGAAACGGTCACCCATCCACAGACTGACCGCGGCAAGTGCAGCTTAACCTTGCAGATCGTACAATCCGCGCAGTAGTTGCATCGCTACGAGCCCCCCTCATATGTACCCAGTCAATTACAAATACTTTTGAGAAATGCCACAAAAATTTATCGTAACAAAAATGTAAGTGCATACGAATCGCTGAATTAAAACACGACAAACATCGGTGGTCTTCAAAGCTCGAGTGAATAGGTTATTGCTGGAAAACCGTGTTCCATTATCGCCCGCACCATCTTTTAACATCAGGAGAGGTGGTGGTCAAACGCAATCCCCAAAAAATTCAAGTAAAAATTTAGGTACAATACATTAATACCCTAGGGCTAGGCATAAGTATTGGTGACCGACTTGGGCGTGTTTATCACACAGATTAATATTTTTTTTTAATTTACACGTCATCTGCGATACATTGACACCTAAAAACCGGTCACATGCCTTAAACACACCAACACCAACAGTGACGATGGGTGTACTATAATGTCTATAATAGTAATAAACCGCAAGACAAAGCCACCCCATTCTTATCTCCCTTTCAGATCGCAATCAGTGCCGCCATGTTTGACGCCATTATGAATCAAATTCCCGCCTTTTTACTTTTTTTCCGTTCGCTAGGCACCGGCGTCAGATCTCACAACCGATAAGTTCTTTATTATCCTGGATGATTTTTTAATCTGTGCACCTACTTGGCGGTTTCGCATTAGCGTATTGTTAGCACAGATCTATTTAGTACTTAATCTGTGATTGTTAGTATTGTGTGGGGAAATTGCGAGGTTCTGAGAACAATGGCGGCGGCGCTGTGAACTACCTGTGTGTACGTAGTTTATTTAATAACTAATACATTAAATGATGTAATAAGACTTCAACGGCTGATAGTCTTTTAATTATTGTCATCCGTTGTCACGCAGCTATGCTTATGATGTACCTAGCTAAAGGAAGCGATTGTTCCCAGCAAGTGGCAGCACTGGCAGGGTCGCCATGCAATGTGGGGCGTATGTTATCAATTAAAGACGTGTTGTCAAGTACAATGTCTATCCCTTAATGAATAACCTTAACCTTAACGTACCTACTTTTACACCGTAACTACCCACGACCGAGTCCCATTCTTCTAGTCCACCCAAAGGTTGCCTGGAAGTGATTACCTTCTGCGATAAGACCGCCCGTTGTACTTACATAATATTTCTGTAAACTACTGTATTTGTTTTCATTTGGTGTATGTACAATAAAGAATATAATAAATAAATAAACTTTATGCTAAACTTAGGCTAGATATACTACACGAGGTAAGGCGAGCCACACACACTACAGTAGCTGCAATGTTAATATATGCTAGTAAGATGCAAAAAGGCTGAGCGATACTTTTTTCACATATTTATGCAAACGAAATTATAAGACCGCTGTTGTGTATCTAATTTTACAGCGAATGATCGGAGGAAGAACTTTCTGGGCTTAGGTATGTAAACTAACAAAAACCTCTCACCTCTCTAGTCTGTCTATGACCACGAGTTACAACCATTGGAACCCGGTAGAAAAGTGGTCAAAACGTATAAATATGTGCGCAATAATTCCCGTTGCAAATTAACCCGATATACCGAAAGTCCGCCACTTTCGAGAAAACTATTCCCGATGCAGCAACGGCTGCCAGGGGGACATAGCGGCGGGGTCCCCCCGCAATGCCCCAGTAAGCCGAAGTTCGAGCCCTCCCTTGGGGGACGCCCTTATGCAGTTTTGCAACCGCGTTTTTAGTTATAAGTTAGGTTTAGGGAAATTTTCGGCGGATGGAGTCCCTAACGGGATTCTCCGCCACCAGTCCGGTTAAGCAGTTAGGGTATCCATTTTGGGTACCAATGCTGGGAGAGTCCATTCGAAAAAAAAAAAAAAAAAAAACCCGTTTCAAATTAATAAGATATTTAATATGCGAATGAATGCAAAAATGCAGTACACCTGCATGTGTAGCAGTGGCGGTTCTAGGGGGGGGGGGGTCGTAGGGGTCATGACCCCCCCCAAAATCGTACATGTCAAATTGACAAATCTCCTAAAAATAGACAATTGACAAAAATAAATAAAATAAATTATTGACTTCCTGCTTAAACGTCCAAAAGTAAACAATTAAATCAAAACTGGGTAAGTACCTACTACCTACTTACATCATACGACATCTGCTCGTACGTCAAAAAATACCTAACATTATTTTAGAGTTTTGTTTATGTACTGAAGTTAGAAAGAGAAAGAAAGAAAGAAAAATATTTATTTGACACAACTGAGACACATACAAAAGAAAGGGTATACATGAACAAGAAATAGAAATAGTGAAGAAGTAACAAAGCGAGGAAAAAGTCATTGACAGTCATGCGCCATGTGTGTCTCAAAATTGTGACAAATGGGTGTCCAGCTCAGCATATTGCCAGGTTATTAAACCTGACGCTGATATTCTGCTGGATCGCTCCTGTGACGTAGGATGTCGAGCAATTGCCAGGTTATTAAACCTGACGCTGATATTCTGCTGGATCGCTCCTGTGACGTAGGATGTCGAGCAAGCTACACATTAGTAATAGTTAGTGAGTGTGTGTGTGTCTGATTATGAATAGAAATATATATATTAAGTATACGATAAATATAAGTGACTGACTAAAGTATAATTAGATGATTTGTAAACAACGTTATGTGATACTCGATAAAATACGACCAAATAAAAATCCAATAATAGATTAAAGACATAAATAAATAATTTATCTCTGGTTCAATTTACAGCATAGATATTATTTTGCTCAAAAAAAAATATGAATAATATTTCCAGTTTAATGACAAATAATATCACATACGACGGCGGTAGTTCATTTTGTTGAACGGTTTGCGCCAAAGAGAATATAATAACTACCTACGTTTAGTTTGCGCTACATTACATGAGCCTGCCGTTCTTCTTCTGTCGTATCGACATGAGCTACATAATGATAATAGCGCATGCCGTGGGCAAAAGATTAGTCAGTCAGCAGGTTGGTAGTGGGACTGACTGTCCAGGGTGCGCCGGACAATCAATTAAATATCGTCACACGTGGAGGCTCTTTTAATGCACCCCATGCAGCCTGCCGTTGCGATTGGACACTCAAAGGCGCAAGCGATTGAAGCTTTGGCGGCTTCTTCGTTAACGTACATAGCCTACAACTCCAAGAAATACACTTAAATTAAAGTCAACTTTTCGCATAAATATGAAAAATTCGCGCTCGCTTCGCTCGCGTTTGTTCCCAGCGTTCGTTTCCTCTTTGTTGACGTTCATTTTGTAAGTAGGTAACTATACTGTTACATAATAAACTAACTCCAAACTTTACCTTGTCATTGCGAAAAAAAAAATTGGACCTTAAAACTGTACGTAAGCCAAGTTGACCCCCCCCCAAAACCTTGGGCTGGAACCGCGCCTGATGTGTAGGTAATAAAATCTCTACATAAAACAGTAAATATCTTCGCAAAGCACATTACTTATGTGTAAGAGAAAATTAGAAAAACAACATCGGACTCCGGACCCCCGAGTCCTGCAAACTTCGGACTCTAAGTAGATTTTCCAATTTGAAACTCGTTACGGTCGAGTCCCGGCTCTTTTTCACTTGGACTGGCCACGATTTATGACTCAACTTCTTCGGACCAACGAAGTTCAGACAAGGATGAAAATTGTCAGCGTTACTTATTTATGTCCTGTGCTTTCACAGTGGTTCTAAAAGTTTACTTGTTCCTCTGTTATATACACACTTGGGCAGCCTTCAAGGTTTATTTATTTAACTTGATTGCGTAAACTAAAGTTTTTTTTTGTCAACTAAGAAAATCTTTAGATAAAGATGAAAATGGCATTTTTGGGTACTACCTAGGTAGTTCTTATTTTGTGTTAGAAGTTAATCTTGACATTATTGAAGCTCTAAAACTTTGTTTTGTAGCCGACTTTCTATTATATTTTTTTAATTTGTAAGGACCACGGTATCCAATCCATCTGGAATCCAATTTATAAGTGTCCATTTTATCTCCCTTTATTTATCCAAAACTTACCTATATTGCAAAATAAACATCGTCTATGTAATTATTTGAGCAGCACTAGCGCGTAATGGCAGCGCTTCCGGTGGGCCGCCATTAGTGGCCATTTCCTGTCAACTTCCGGGCCAACAGCGCCACCTCACGGCGGTTCCTGACAATCGCTAAAGGCGCTAAATGCTTACGTTACAATTTCATTCGAATTGAGAACGTAATGATGATGTTATCGGTTTTGTAGGCTGAATGCTTGTAATGCGAACACAAATTGATAGTGACTGGCAATTTACTTTTATATAATTTGAATTATGAATTATTTTTTTCTGTACTCGTTTCGTCTCATCGTCACCGTTTTCAGCATGGTATAATAATATATGGACGGCAGATGGGATTGGATGCGGAAGGCAGAGGACCGAGTGTTGTGGGGCAATTTGGGAGAGGCCTATGTCCAGTAGTGGACTGCGATTGGCTGAGTTGATGATAATAATATACCATTTTTTATTATACCATGGTTTTCAGTAGGTTGACTACTGATTTATCAATTAAAAACCAAAAATCCAACGTTTCAAATGGAAACAGTCGTGTAACAACAAATTTTTTTTTAACTCTTTATGTACAAATACTTATAGGAATGTTCATGATGACGGAAGACTCTAGTACCATATAATGGTACTAGAGTCTTCCGTCTTCCGTTCAGCTATTTTTTTAAACGCAACACTGACTCGACCTCCTCAACTATAAATGAACTAGTGATTCTGAAGTCACATGTAGCAGCTCGTACTTATTAAATTTAAACCTATGTAGAAAAAACATAGGGAGTTAAATTTTTTCATTACATTATGGGAAACGTGATCAAAATTTAATAAGCCTAGAAAATAAAGCATAATTGAAATTACTGGCATGTAAACAAAAATTTAAATTTTGTGGCGCAACTTGGGAGAGGCCTATGTCCAGCAGTGGACTGCGATAGGCTGAGTTGATTGATTGATTGATTGAAACAAAAATTTAATAAATAAAAAAAAAAACTATTTATAAGTTCTTGTATTTTTTTCTGCATTCATTATATTTTTTCCATTAATATTATAACAGTTTCACTATCGTTTAGGAAGTAAAATGATAAAATTAATGGTGTTGCTACACTATTAAGTGGCGGAAGCGTGGCCTTGATTTGGAGGAGGGGAGGCACGTGCAAACACCTTCCGATCCTCGATAGCTGATCACCTCCTAATGGAATGCAGGTTTAACGATACAAAATATTAAAGACCGTTTTAGTCATTTTGCTTTTAGCGGAATAGATTACTGTTTATTTCATGTTAGTTCTATTTTTATAACCCAAAAGGACCATAGGAAGACTTTTTAACGTAAGCATATTGGATACCTACATATTTCTAGATAGGTACAACTCGTACAACTATTTCTTGACTCACCAACTTTATTCAGAAATGTTTAATCACATAAATAGCGTATATTGTCTAACACTAGCCAATAAATGGCCAACACTGCATCTGCTAGAGACATTTCGCAAGTTGCTCTAGCAAAGGCCGTGATTTACTGCATACGTAACTCATATTCCCTCGCAAATCTAATTAGCGAGAAACATTCTCAATAAATCCACATGATACACTGTAATAACGACATAATCCTCGCTCGAGATGATTGCCTCACCACGATATATCTTTTTTATGCCCGTTTATCGCCCGATAATATAATAATCATATCACGCTGACAATAATGGCATACCAAATAAAATCTACCTACCCTATATTACACGTATCACGCGAAATTTTATAATGATGTGTTGTAAAAATATAGGTATTCCATTTTATTTTCTATTGCGGTAACATTAGGCTGAATATTGAGTGCAACGGTAAGGTTTTACGTCATTCTCGAACATTGAAAAAACCGCTTGTTCGAAAACCGAACGTATACAAATTGGGTGAAGTTTGGTGCGCGCGGGAAAGCAATATGTTTTTATTTCTTTTTAATTTCCGGTTCGTTTTAATGGCGTCGAAATCAATATAATGGTGAAGCGACCATCGCCATTTTCGCATTTTGTGGTTTTGCTCATTTAGCGTCGCTGAGCATGATTCAACAGTTGTAGTGGCCACTTACGCTAATGAATGCTGTCGTTACATTGATTACCTGTGCCATATCTTGTTTCGACATTATGTCGAGTTCGAGATAATGTCTACGACGCGAGAATCACCCCCCAAACCGCGGTTCGCGAACACTGGGTGGAAAAGTAGCTACATTGCTTTTTTATTGTATTTTTACTTGTATGTCCTGTGTCTTTTCGGCGTTTTATCCATCTATCTAATCCTTTGCCATTTTGTATTCCTTTTTCTGGCTTCATTGGCTAATTCTACGCGCAACGTCTATCTTATTCTTTTGGTCTGAGCTTCATAAAATACAAATTAGATAGGTACTTAAATAATAATATTTTATTAATAAGAGTTAAGTTGTTCTTTTTGAATTGCGTTGCAACATTAGAACTTTAAACAGTCAATACCTACTTATACTACTTAATTATGCACTCAAAACTTTATTACACAATTTAGAGGTTACATCTTCAGCATCCATGTTTCTTTTATGTTTGATCACGATCTAAGTACTATTGAATGCTTCGACATCATCATTATATTTTATTATTATGTCGTCAGGTAACACTGGCGTTCATATTGAAAGAGTCGGCCAATGAAACGTGTTGGCAAGTCAATCATCTGCTTATAATAGATTATGAAATTAAGGAGTGTAAAATTAAATATAAAAACAATTAATCATAACAGCAACAGAACTCGAATACTTATTTGAATTAACAAATAGTTTTAATCAGAATGTTTTGATTAATGATTTTATTTTCAAAGCCAGTATTTTCAGGGGCCTAGTACGAGTTTGAAATTTACGAATACTTTCATAGTTTTCGACAATTTTCATTCGTAAATCAGTAGTTTCCCTGGCGGATACGAGGAGGAACTGCTGATTTATGAATGAAAGTCGACGAAAACTATGAAAGTATTCGTAAGTGTCAAAGTCGTACTAGGCCTTCTGCACATAGGTACTTCGCGGCCTCACGAACTTGTGCGTCCCTCCTAAGCCCTAATTCTCGCGTTATAGAGATAAATGTCTAATTCGAGATAATCTCCAATTTTAAGTCTCTACGAAAAATGTCGCCGGTAATGTCAACTACTTTGAACCACACTTTCTATTTAAGAATACGAAAATTTGTTTTCAATCGACATTCGCCATCTTGTTTCGACATTATGTCGAGTTAGAGATAATGTCTACGAAGCCAGAATCACCCCCCTGGATGAGGGACGCACGAGATTGAAGAGGCTGGCAAAATTTTCAAATGGCCTTTTACTACCATATTTATTTTAGGCGAATAGTGGCAACCTACATAAGTAAAATTTCATAGATGTGTTGCAGACATCGGTCGCCTGTTATGAGGCGTCTATGGGCTGTATGGTCGTTGATTACTACCAACCAGGACCATTTTAGTTACTGCTTTTGTCAAAAGACTTCCTCAAACCGGCTGCGGAATTTTGTAACTCACTCGCGATTGCAATCATGTTGATTTAAATGTTCATTGCTATGTATGTTCTGACAATCCATGTTATTGCCAACTATACACCACGCCATGAATATTGCTGTAATGTCAAAATGAAAGTTATGGTTAGTGCGGTTTACAATTACCTCACTGTTTATTGTAATAGGTAATGTTTCAGAGGCCCACCAGTATAACTGTAAAAGTATACCGAACATGTAGCCTCATTGGGGCGAAGGCTCTTTTTTTTTTTTCTGCCAGGAGGAAACCTTCAAAATGCTGCCGGCCTCATGGGGAATGGAGGCCGGGGTGTGTGGGATTTTTACTTACTAAACCCCACCCCCGCTGTGGCCATCTGCAGCACAATAAGGGGGGACTCCGGGAATGTAATATATGTCTGTAATATATGCCTGTAAGGCACGTCTCAAGAGAGACTATTTGTCTCCCTGTACAACTTCCAGGCCCTAAGAGCTATTTATTTGTTTTAATCAACGTACATTACATCATCATCATCATTTCAGCCGAAAGACGTCCACTACTGGACATAGGCCTCCCCCAATTAAGGGGGGGATATGCCATAATCGCCACGCTTGGCAGGCGGGTTGGCGATCGCAGTTGGTTGGTTAAATACTAAGAGAATGCTGGTGCCCATCCTCTGGTGAATCCCTTAGTCGCCTTTTACGACACCCATGAGAAGATATAGGGTGATGCAATTCTTTACGTCCGGCACCACACGGTACACATACATATCATAATCAGCCAGTAACGTACATTACATAACCAGCCTATTACTACTAGTATAGTATTATATTATACTTAACATACATACATATTATAACCAGCCCTTTACTGTCCCACTGCTGGGTACGGGCCTCTTCTCACTACGAGAAGGCTAAGGCCTTAGTCCACCACGCTGGCCTAGTGCAGGTTGGCGGACTACACACACCATTGAGAACTGTTTGGAGCACTCTCAGGTTTGCAGGTTTCCTCACGATGTTTTCCTTCACCGTTAAAGCAAGTAATAATCGAATATAAATCCGCACATAAAATTCGAAAAGTCAGAGGTGCGGACCGGGATCGAACTCACACCCTCCTGCATGGAAGGCAAGAGTTCAACCACAAGGCTATCACTGTTTTTTTTAGTATTACATTAGCTGTGCCATTACTGTCCCACATTGCTCTGCGCTGTACGGGCCTCTTCTCAAGGATTCAGGCCTTAGTCCACTACGTTGGCCTACTGCGGGTAGGCGGACTATACACACACCATCTGTATGGAGTATCAAAAACTGTATGGAACACTCAGTTGTGCAGGTGACCACACGATGTTTTCCTTCACCGTTAAAACAAGTGATAATCAAATTCCAACAACCTTCCTACAAATAAAAATATAAAACTCAGAATGCACAGATATAATAAAAATACAAGGTCCGTTTAAAATTCTGCACGGCTCCCGCCGATCCATCGGGTGATTGCGTCTCGCTCGCGGCAGACATCTTGATTTTTTTTTGCTGTGGGACGTGATTTAGGAGGGAAGTCAGCGGGAAAGCCACACGAATTGACGCTGAAAAATGTCCTGAAAAAACTTACGTGGAGTTGTTTTCATGTAGTAGTTATATGAGCTAATAGTTATAAAGGCATGTGGGCTATACACCGTGAGGTCTGGCTGGACGGATCTGGCCTGAAGGCGCAGCAGGATTTGGCCGGAGGTGTATAGGCGCAATGCACATCGGCCGCGTTTCTCAGTCACTGCAGCCTCAACAGGCCATCGGGCATTCGATAAGAGGCTGCCTACGGCCGCTCCTTCAGTTCGGGGTTTCTTGCTACACATGACGGGTTTGGCCGGACGGATTTGATCACTCAGTCCAGGTCTGTCTGGCCGCTTTAAAGTGTGTAGCTCGCATAATACATAGTCAGCTGCTTGAGAAGGACTCGCGATGAGATATTCAGACCTTAGTCCACTACGCTGGTCTTATCTCCACGTGTTGGTGAACTACGAAGATCGAAGACGAAATCGAGATCTATTTGCAATCCTGACGTGTGTGCATGTTTCCTGAAGATGTTCATTCGTTATCGTCAGCACAAGTGATATTTAATTAAATTCTGATCTGCACATGATGTCGAAAATATGAATGCTTAAAGTCATGAAATGAACTAATTTCAGTTTTTATTACGAAGCCAATTCGCAAGCCAGCTGAGTGAGTCAGTTTAGTAACTTTTCATTGACTTAGATTTTTTTATTATAGCACGTATAAATTACCTTCTTCATAAAATATTTCGCATATTATTATTATAAATAGTGTGTGTGTATCTAATTTTCAGAGGGTAATATTCTCTTTACTGCCAATAATATGTGTCATTGAACTGTAAAAAGTAAGTTTAGGTGTTGTATTTATTGATGTAAGTACGTTATTTTATTTTCATATATTACCATGAGTAACGGAAATAAAGATACTTACATTCTAACTTTCCAATAAGTACCTGAAATTTTAAAAGTAAATAAGTAGGTATGTAACTGTTAAAAAAAAATTGACGTTAAAGTCGGATATGATAAAGAATAATGTGAGCTTAATAACAAGTACAGTACAAAGAGTTTTTTTTTTTCGAAACTAATAAAGACATTTTACCATCATGACAAAAAAAACATAGTAACATAATATTATGCTATACCTAATCGACTCTGTGACGTTCACTGTTGGATGGACGGAAAGGTCATCGGAAAAACGATTTGAAAATGAGCTTATGGAAAACTAGAGGCGGAAAGTAAATAAATAAATCTTTATCAACATAACATTGATGTACAGTACAATTTATATTACTATGACTTTCCGGACTCCTGGGCTAGTTTAAATTCTATTACAGGAGCCAGTGTCTTCCCCTTACAAGTTATTACATGGTTATGTCAACTAAAGATTACAAAAATAAATAAACAAAGCGGAAAGGAAAAAAAACAGCCAAATACGAATCAGACACTGGCACAAAGGTTTCCGTACCACACATATTTATGTGAAAACTTTTTAAAATTCGCGATGATAGAGGCCATAACAGGGAGGGATAGGGATTCACCAGAAGATGGGCAGCAGCGTTCTCTGAGTATTTAACCAACCAACTGCGATCGCCAACCCGCCTGCCAAGCGTGGCGATTATGGCATATCCCCCCTTAATTGGGGGAGGCCTATGTCCAGTAGTGGATGTCTTTCGGCTGAAATGATGATGATGATGAGGCCATAACGCATATTCTGTGATTTCAACAACTGAATTTTATTTCAAACGCACCTAAAACTAACAAATAACTTTTTTTCCTCAATTAAGAAGTAGCAATTAGTAAGTGGCATACCATTTTGGAATCCAGACTAAACGCGCCATCTTTTATAGTTACTTTCCAAAAGAGTGTAGTACATTTTTTTTACACTACACGCGGTTAAAGTTTGATGTAATAATTTTGAATTCAATGTTGGGTAAAAATCTAACATTTAAATTTATTTAAAACTGAGGTAGTTATGTTTTAACTTTTAACTGTAATTTACAGAAGGGTTATTCATGGTTACTTCACAGAAAAAGACTGACGAAAAGATAATATTTATAGTCACAGGACTTGAAAGATCATCACGGGGTGTCACTTTTTGAGATTTACTTTTGAATCCATAAAATTTTAAAAGTACATGACCAAGATTTTATTTTTATTTTTCTAATAACTGTTACGACTTGCCTATTGCACATTTTCGACTTGACGTTGATTTCTGGGACACGTTGTACAAGTAGTTGGCACCTAATTTGGCTTCGACCAACGCATCGTTGCCAATGAGTCTTTTACCATGTCTCTCATAAGAAGCGGTACATTACTGACAGTAAATCATTTCCCGCGGCACTGGCTTCGCAGTTCGCTGTTACAGCTTTTTTCTGGTTGATCACCATTAAAGCACCTCGCTTACAGCAGTTGCAGTTGTTGGGAATGTGTGGCGAGATTTTCTTCTAAATGGAACTGCTATTATCACTCTTTTCAGACTGGCTTTCGTAAAACAGCTCACGAGTCATTAACCTTACTGCCTTTGGAAATGACACGATCTATTCCTGACCAGGACCACATGGACATAAACGGTAATTTTATTACTTCCTTTATTCTTAGTCATAGCGGTTTGAGCTTTGACGTTACCTTAAGATAGATCTCGTGATATGGGTTATAATACCTATATGTAGGTGTACACATATGCACTCGTAAACACTTACTTACAATCACACATTCTCTAACACTTCATTACCAACTCATTCTCATTAACATTCACTCACACTCACTCTAATTACTTAACTTACGCGATGTCCAATACCTACTTCTAATATTAAAGATATAAATAGTGGAAAGAAAAAAATCGCTCACGAGTAGGATCCTGCTCCTAATCCTTCCTGATTTTATCCTGATTATTTTTCCAAAATTTATATCTTTAGATTTCGCTTCGCATGCGTAAATGCGTTAAAAATAATAAAACTTCTAATATTTCTTTAATTCATTTCTTAAATTTAATTTTATCTCAATTTTGCTTGTTGTAATCATTGAGAATCAGTATTGAAATAAAATTCAGTTGTTGAAATCACAGAATATGCGTTATGGCCTCATCATCATCATCATTTCAGCCGAAAGACATCCACTGCTGGACACAGGCCTCCCCCAAGCATATATTGGGGGGATATGCCATAATCGCCACGCTTGGCAGGCGGGTTGGCGATCGCAGTTGGTTGGTTAAATACTCAGAGAACGCTGCTGCCCATCCTCTGGTGAATCCCTTAGTCGCCTTTTACGACACCCATGAGAAGATATAGGGTGGTGCAATTCTTTACGTCCGGCACCACACGGAACATGTTTAAAATACTTATGTTAACATTATTATTTATAAAGAAATAAATAAATTGAAGTAAATTTAAATGATTGGTTATATTTGCTTACTGACCCAGGCCCCGCGACATTCCGGGTTATTTTTAATTAATTAGCTTTTTTTAAGGGATAACTTTACTCATCATCACAAATAACTTTTACTATAGGACCAACCCTGAAATCGCGAAAAAATCAGCTGATCCCTACATTTCGTCGATTTATGTGAACACAAATGTAGGGATCAGCATTTTTTTTCGCGATTTCAGGGTTGGTCCCGTAATAAAAGTGTTTCAAATTTATGAATACAGTCATCCCTAAAAGAATAGCTAATGAATCAAGAATAGCCCTGTATATTGGCGAAGCGGTGAATACGGAGATGACGGCTGATAGAGATGTATGGAAGAAAAAAACATTCTGCACCGACCCCAAATAAATTGGGATAAGGGCAGGATGATGATATTGGCAGCGCTTTACTCACATCCCATTTTCGATGACGTCATTGTAAGCCATGTGATAACCCAGTCCTATCGCCGAGCATAATTTAATTACACAGACTTTAAAATTTCCCAACAAATCCTATGCACTTTGCTACTGTCACCACGACATACATAAGACTATACGTAATAACGTACATAATGTTCAGTAACAGTGAACTCGGCATGGGTGATCATTTGTCGCTATTTATTTATAAGCCTTCGCCTATGGTAACATTTTGTTACATCGATCTTTAAGATGCGCGTGGGAGCATTGAAAAATGTGATTTTACCGATTTTAGAACAGCAGATTCCTAACGTGTTTCTTGAAGAGGTGAAACGAAAAATATTATAATGAAAAAGACTTTTTTAAACCACATTTTTAAAAAGAAAGCGAGTTAATATTACATTGTCATCCAGTCCTGAGCTATGTTTAAAGTTTCAAGTCTCTAGCTGATCGAGAAGTTAGGTTAAAATCGATTGAATTTGTACCGAACAGATATATGACTGAAAGCGAGTTAATAAAACCGGCTAAGTGCGCGTCGGACTCACGCAGTAAAGGTTCCGTACCTCTCAACGACCTGATACCCCATAAAAACTGATTTAATTTATGAGAGTTTATCAAAAGACATCAACGCTCAGTGAGCTAAATATGAATTCTTGCATGTCTTTCTTACGCAGGTACCACCACATATGTCTATGTTTGTCTTATTTTTAGTATTTGTTGCTAAACTACACTAAACACTATAATCTGACCAAGTTTGACGCTGGTATATATTACCGTTTTGAAGATAGAGCAGGAACAAAAACGTTGAAAAACGTTTTTTTGAGGTTTCTTGTATGGGACTTCTTCTTGTTCCCTTTGCTTTTAGACTTTTTTTTTTGTTTTTAGTATTTGTCGTGATACACCTCATAGCAACACATATTCTGAGAAAATTTCAACCGGTTACCTATTACCGTTCAAAAGATACAGCCCTGTGACAATCAGACGGACGGACGCACGGACGGATGGACGAACAACGTAGCTAGAGTAATAGGTCCCGTTTGGCACCCTCGGGGTACGGAACCCTAAAAACATGGTAATAACAAGATTCCTTCTTCATGCAAACTTTCATAAGACTTCTTGAGCTCATAGACATTTACTAGGCCTGAACTTTTGCGTTAAAATTTAATTAAAGATGTTTGAGGAATAGCATTTTTATTTCCCAAGTATTAGAACTTAGAAGAAAAGAAGAAAGAACATTTTAAATTTGAATTTACATATAATTTGCATGCTTTCGATGGATTCTGAAGTTTCTTTAGTAGGTACGGCTGCCAAATTGGGTAACTCAAGAGGAGGCAATCGAAACAATAACTCCTAATATTCTTATTTACCGGGACATTTGATGGATCAACCGGAACGACCGGGACGGAAGTTCCAAACCGACGACATGTCCCGGTATCCCGGTATGGATGGTATTCCTATCGCAATTCCACACTTAAATAAAAGATGCCGTATTAGTCTATAGCACACTTTTGCACTGGCCTCAACAATGGGCTTTGCTTTGCTCTGGCTTCGCAGAATGCGTTCCAGCTCCCACAGCATTCTAAGCGCATTGTGCGACAAGTGGGATTGTCCAATGTTGCGACACTGGATAGGGTTTCACACGTCTAGTGCGAACTATATTCAGTTTTAACTTCGGCAACATTTATTAATTTTAAGTTACTTACATTAGGTTTTAGGTTTTCTTTTGTTTTTACTAACACTGTATGGATCTACATGTGATCAGATTTTTTTTTAAATTATTATTATAAAATGCTTTGTTTTGTCTTTGGACAAAACTTCTATACCTATATCTATCTATCCATTAATCTATAAAACTTATTTATCTATCTATAGAACTTATGTATCTATCTACCTTTGTACAACGACAGATTGCCATGTTATCTCTATTATAATATTGATTGGCGAACTATACGATTACTGATTACCAAAGTACAGCTTTATCTAAAAAGCTCCACAGGTTAATTATAACCGGCTTGTCGGCACTTATAGCAAATTATGTATCATTCACAATCTGACTTACCAAAATTCGGTATAAACCGTTAATTGCAGCGTGGACTAATATTTGCGATCCATTAGGCCTTATCTCATTAATGTATTTCGCATGTAGTCCTCGAGCGTACATGACGCACTTTGTATCACTTTCTATCGCACTGATTAGCTCTTTGTATCTCTTTGTATCGCAATCTACCACTGATTAGCACTCGTGAGCTTTATGAAGGTTTGATAGCTTTGTATTGCAAGTTGAAATTAATTTTATTAATATTTATCAATATTTTATAAAGTTATTTTTAAGTATGGCACTCTTGTAGCTATAGTGCACAAGAGTCATAATAAAATAGTCGTCATTCCATAACTTTATCTACCGTTGGGTGCCGTAAAATGAGACTTATTGCGCACACAGAAGAGACATGGTATGGACTAGACGTAGACATGATATGAACATGACTGTAACGTGTACTTCCCGCGAGAACTGTGTATCGTCCCGGGACAAAAAGTAGTAGGTATTTTCGCACACAATAAAATCAAATAAAAAAACAAACATTTTGACTAACCTCGATGTTTCGGCCAAGTTGCATTCGACGTGGTCACGAGCAGACTGATATAGTTCAATATGAGTGAAATTCGCGAAAGTTTAATAAGTAGTCTATATATTTTTATCGGAGTTATGGTCTATCTTTGTGCCTAATTTTACCCAAATCCGTTCAACTGTTTCAGCGTAATTGAAGGACAAACGAACAAACATCCATAGTTTCGCATTTATAATAATAATAGGATATCGCATCTAAAGCTAAAAAAAAAATCTCGCTAAAATCACAATTTTTACTAATCTACGAATATATCTATGAACCCTCTAAAATAATAGATAGATTGCGCGGTTGTTTTATCGTGCGCACGATAATTTATCCAACACTCGAGATAAACATACAATAATTCACTTTTAGGTGAGCTTTTTGCGGCGCTTTTAATGATAATGGATGACAATCTACTCTAACACGTATCAGACGCCTATTATTATTTATCAAACAATGCTTTTAATGTTGGCCTTTCGGTTGTGGTTTAGCTTTAGATAATAATAGCTCATCTACTTTTTACTAATGGTTTGATTCGTGAGGACAACTCAGATTGCCAAATAAGTAGGTACAGTTAACCGGACGTCAGTAGTAACAGTTTAAGCTTGACACCGTCTTAATTTTTCATTAGAAATAAGAGCGATTTTCATAATTCAGACCGTACCACTCGCGGTCGACTGTATCGTACTGACCTTCTAAAATTATGGAATATTAAGGAATTAGGATTGGAATACTGAAAAATTATCGTACACGCTGCTGAGTCTATGTGATAAGTTTTTTTAAGCCCATGCGTGATTTTTTTTAGATCCACCACCCATAATTTGTACTATTATATTTCCATCCCCTAGCGGATTCATAGAAATACTGCAAATTGGATTACCAATTTGCAGTATTTCTATGAATTCGAGCATTGATTTTCGGACGTCAAAATGATCGTACAACTACAGTCTTATATATGATGAAGCTGAGTAGCAGCGTCTACCTAACTAGCATCACTGCTAAAACCTAGTTTCATCGAGGCCAATCACACTGTATTCTCAACTCACTCAACTCAGCCTATCGCAGTCCACTGCTGGACATAGGCCTCTCCCAAGTTGCGCCACAACACTCAGTCCTATGCCTTCCGCATCCAGTCCCCCCCAGCCACGTTCTTGAGGTCGTCGGTCCACCTGGCGGTGGGGGCGCCCTACGCTGCGTTTGTCAATTCGCGGTCTCCACTCTAGGACTCGTCTGCTCCAGCGGCCATCGGTCCTTCGACAGACATGGCCAGCCCACTGCCTTTCAGCTTACTGATCCTACAAGCTATGTCGGTCACTCCGGTTCTTCTCCGGATAATCTCGTTACGGATTTTATACCTCAAAGAAACTCCAAGCATAGCTCGCTCCATAGCTCGCTGAGCGACTTTGAATTTGTGGACTAGCCCAACTGTCAGCGTCCACGTCTCGGCACCGTAAGTCGTGACACTCATGACAGACAGGACGCACTGGTTGAAGACCTTTGTCTTCAAACTTTGCGGTATAGGCGGCGAGAAGACTCGGCGAAGTTTGCCAAACACTACACTCCTTACACTGCATTCGCTTCGTGTAAAACTGTAACTTGCGTCACATACATGATGATTTTGAATGAATTAGTAAGCCTTTAAGGGACGACTATCATTATAATAAACTTTTACTATGGGACCATCCCTGAAATCGCGACAAGAAAAACAGCTGTTCCCTACATTTCTGATGACATAGATTTATATACATACATACATATTATCACGCCTGTTTCCCATTGGGGTAGGCAGAGACTATGGATTTCCACCTGCTACGATCCTGACACACATCTTTCGCTTCATCTACGTCCATTAACTTTGTCATGCATGCTCGTCGGTTTAGAGAACTCTTAACCTAGCATTTTTTGAGAACGTCCGCGATTTGATCGCGATAATAGATTTATTTTTCACGATTTCAGAGTTGGTTCCATACTCAGACCAACTAAAAAATAGTTCCATTGTAAAAGTTGTTCAAATTGATGTGTAGGTACAATCATACCTTAAAGGGTTGATCATGAATTCAAAAACTAGTTTAGGTAGGTACCTATCCTATAAATAGGTGCCATTAAATAAAATCACCTACCCACGACAATAGCCTTAAAATCATATATTATACACAAATATGGCAACCATCATCCAAAGGTTTGTATTTGTAAAACGCAGGTAGGTAAACGTTTGTTTAATATAAATAGATACCTACCTAAGTATTATGTAGGTACTTAGTTACAATGAAAAAAAAAATATTATAATTGGGGCGTTTGTGCACTCACTCGTATTCCATTCATATTCGTGAACATCATAAAAACGTATCCGAAATTATTTAAAGCCGAAAAATACGATTACGAATTGACTACGAGTGAGTGCACAAACAAACATTATTTGGAACATTTTTTAAATGCTGCCATCTGTTGTGCAATAGTATCATTAGTTGTAATTATGAAGTTATTTCTACTCCACAATAGATAGCGCTATATAAAATACTAGCTTGTTATACTACTTACTACCAATAGATGGCGCTGTTACCAGTCTACGCTAAAAGGGTCATTGAACGTCTGTTGCCAATTACACGTTCATTCATTCAAAGTTTGTCGAAGTAGTTCTAGTTTGTATTGCGTCTGTGATTTAACAACAGTCAGTTTTTCACCTGAGAGAAACAGGTGTTTCTGTTATTATTAGTACTATACGTAGCATAGCGTCCAAACAAAATTAATTCATAGAAGCCCTGATAAAACTACCACAACACAGTAAAATAATGAATTAAGACTATCAAATTATGTGAAAAGTTGTTTCATTTCTAATTAACTGAGGTGTGAAGTGTGACAAAATAGCAAAACTTTCTCGGCTTATCAATTTCGCGGTTCTGGAACTGTGGCAATCTGGTAAAAATGAGTTGAACAAACTTTCGTGCGGTCGTTGTGGTGTTTGTGGTACCAAACTACCAACCTGTGCTGTGAAAAAGTGTAAAAATGACCACGGACAGGTTCCATAAGTAAGTGTAAAACAGGACAATCTAGTCTGTAGTGCAATCTCGATAAGATATATTGAGGTATTTCTGATAACAGTCAACATTATTTGATGAATAATTAGATGTTACTTGATGCGATAATTTTAATTAAAACTGTCTTAATTAATGTTATATAAACTAAGTAATTAAGCATGGATTTAATTAAGTAGGTATACTAATTTGGTATACTAAATTAGAATTTAAATTGTTAAGCGCCTGAAAGTGAATAAAGATCTTATTAATGGAAGTAGTCACCGTCTAATTAAGATGAAATGGTAATTTCTTTACGCTTTTCTAATTCGCTTTTCGCATTTTGGGCAATTACCTAGAAGGTAGGTTCCGTGTGGTGCCAGACAGTTCCGTGTGGTGCCAGACAGTTCCGTGTGGTGCAGAACACCACCCTATCTCTTCTCATGGGTGTCGTAAATGGCGACTAAGGGATTCACCAGAGGATGGGCAGCAGAGTTCTCTGAGTATTTAACCAACCAACTGCGATCGCCAACCCGCCTGCCAGACGTGGCGATTATGGCATATCCCCCCCTTAATTGGGGACATATCCAGCAGTGGACGTCTTTCGCTGAAATGATGATGATGATGACCTAGTAGGTACCTAGGTACCTACTTTATTATTTTGAAGAGAGACGTAGGGGTCTGCTTGGAAGCCCCTAAGCCCAGCGTCATAGCTAGGGGATGACTGCCAGGGTCGCAAACCTAAGGGCGCGCAATCGCAGACCTGCAGCCTGCAAGCCGTTGGGCCATTGTTACACTAATAACTTAGGTAGGTACCCAAAATTAAAACACGAGTTTATGGTGATCACTTCCGACAAAATAAGTTTTTTTTTGGAGGTGGGGGGGTGGCAAAATTCACATCTTGCTCTGGGCCCATGACCCTAGCTACAACACTGCCTAAACCACTGCAACCTGAAAAGATGTATTGTGTGTGACATCTACGCCTCTCATGAAATTGACTATGTAGGTAGCTAAGCTACCTAGGTACCTACTTAGGGTTGGAGGATTTGATCTCCTGCGTTGAGATAACGTAGCCTCCGTGGTGCTAAATTCTTATGTGTGCACTGCATCACATTCGCATAGCATATTTCTCATCCTTTTCGCGTCCCATCCCAATACAATTGCAAAATGTAGTAAGAACAGATATTGCAATTCGCAATAAAGCGTGCGATAATATCAGCTGCTAATAACGGATGTGTGGAGCAGCCTTCATGCTGCCTGGCTTCATGCTGCCAGAGAAGATGATAAATTCAACTATTAATATACCTAAGCCCTCTGGACAAAGAGTTCCGTTCGAAACACGGTGGTGAATTGGCCAAGGTTGTCGAATTTTTTAATCTTGCCACTGGCCACCCATGCACCGTGGAATCCAGCTCCCACTAGGTAGACCCTCTTTTTATCCGTCGATGAACCAAACAACGTCAGTGAATTGAGGACGCAAGACGTGTCGTCCTCCTATTTAATCCTCTGAGGTATGAATACCCTAAACAGCATGTCGAAGAAGCTTGAAGCAGGTCTACCACCTGTTTGGAACCCAGTCCTAAAAATAATCAAGTCCCAAACAGCACGCAACACTGTAAAAGATAATGATATTGTAAGTGATTACTGCATGCATTGAAACGACTTTAATTAATAAAAATTGTACGGTAGTTTTTTTTTTTTTTTTTTTAATTTCTCTAAAGACGCTTGTCATCTTAGTCTACCTGCGAACACGAAACGCTGCAAAGCTTTCGAAACGTCAGGAAAACCAATTTAAATAATATACGCGATATAATCCGGTAAACTTTGTTTTATTATAATGTGTAGTGATCGCGAAAACCTAAGAAATTATTAGCATGTCGAAGCTTTTTGTTTTCATTGCGTCAGTGGGCATAGCCACGATGTGTTCTTTCCTGCAACGCCCTCATGGCAGATGATTTCCACCTTGCCGTACCCGCTATTCTGGCTCTTATCATTGCCACCGTAGCGTCCATTTGCACCTGTAGAGTTGTAGACCTGTACATGCAAGGAACGAGATTGAGCAAGTCCCCTGCAAGTCAGAAATTCTGATGGGTATTTCTATGAATTACTGACTTACGGTTACGTAGATAAATGGTGAATGTCTTTATGCGTATGCTTACAATATACCAAATTCAAAATTGTTTTTACATATAATATAAGTAGGTAAGCATGCTCTTATAAAATGACGGAAATTTAGTTAGCACGGTTCCAAAAACTTGGATCCTATGGAGAAGAGATCCTACAGAGAAGTGTCCGTGGAAGACTCTTCGTGGAATAAGTTCGTCTAATCAAAACTAGTATTCACATAGACCTGAATCCTTCTCGTTCTATGAAGAAACCCTTGACCAGCACTGGGACAGTAATGACCTGGTTTGATTATGTTATGTTATTTAAAACTAGTATTTTGCCATTTCCTCTCTAAACCGAATGCCATTTTCTACAAGAAATTACTATTCAAAGTGAATCTGTAAAAGACTAGGTACTATAAATCTACAAATACCTTTTTCCCTTAAGACTAACTACCAAATCGAACAACGAAAGAACATATTGGTTTTTATCAAATAAAACTTCGAACAAAAAACATGCACGTAAAATATATCAGGACCTAAGTAATGACTAATCTACCATCTATCTATTTATCGTCGTTGGTATTTTTAATTGTTTATCAGATTAATAAGCATCAGTCTCTCTTTTGAAATGGTACTATTTTTGCACTAAGTCTAATAATGTAAGTAATTAAGTATACAAAACGTCATACGGCAAATAGTTCATATTTCAATAAATAAGGCTATTTAAAACCAATCCGTAATAACACAGCCTTATCAGCAGATGCACCAACGTAAAGTTAGGTATTGTTTTCGAATTCAGTGAATTTAGGCCGGAAAATAGGCTGAACTGAATTAAAAGCTAAGCGGAAAACGCTTTTATTTTTATCTAACACCATCAAGAACAACCACCGTAGTTCTATAAACTCCTGGATCCACAAAGTATTCTATTACATCACCGATGACTGACGACATTGCCAAAACAGCCTGACGAAAATAGGTAGTGATGGATACCGCGAGCGCAAGACAGATACCAATGGCCATAGCCAAAGGCGCGGTCATAAAAAGTTACACACTACACTGTGGATGGTTACAGGGGCCTCACTCCCGACTGGTTCGAGCTTTGAAACAAATCGAGCTTATGTCATTTCCTTAGAAGTTATACTGCCAGTTCTTCTAGAATTTGACACTAGCTCAATTTGGTTCAGAAATCGAACCAGTCGGGAGTAAGGCCCCTCGTTACAATACGCATTTCGTTACGGCCTTAGGGTTCTGCTTCCACCGCATCCACGCAGTATTTGTCCTTGAAATGAACTCAGTAGGACATTGAACTACATATTTTAGCAGCAGGCCAAGCGTGTCTCCTACACGGTTCCACGAAACACGGAATGAGGAAGTGACGCTAAACATCGGACAAACATCCGATGGTTGAGTATTGAAATGTTATGGACGATGAAGATCTCATTGTCCTGTTCATGTTATGTCAACATCTGCCTAGTTCAATGTCGTTCTGTTATTTCTTAGTTAGAATGAGAATGCAAGTGTTATAGGTATTTTGCAGTAGGTTCTTGATTTTTTTATAATTGTTCACTGGCCATTTAGTTGTTGGCATTAGAAGGGACAATTTTTTAAAGGTATTCGGTCCTATCAAACTATGTTCTTCTTGTCTTACTTTTGGGGCGTGTTGGGGCTTTTGGAAAGTCATAGCTAGGAAGGTCTTGTTGGGAGACTTGGTAGTCAAAAATCCAATGGACTCCAAAGAGCGCAAACGCGAAACGCAGATTCTTGTCACACGTCAACAAATTCGAACCATAACTAAATTCCTAAAACAAAACAATAAATTCACCACAAAACAGGACATACTACACCCGCCACCTTCACGCTTCTTGCCCACCATTGCCGAGGGTAGCACTACTAAGCACACATTGTGCCAAAAACATACACTCGATTGTGACACCTAATTCTGCCCGGTTAAAGGTCAATGTCGTGTAGTGTTGCCGTTATAATTGTATCGATTGGGCTACATGCAGGCGCTAGGTTGCTTGGTGACGGATAATATTGTATATGGGGAAAGGTCACTCACTCTTGATGTATTGTTCAGTTGTTCTAAAAAGTAGCCAAGCTTAGACGAGGCATTGTGGCGTTGAGGTTAAGCGCTTAGCTGCTGCGAAATATGTCACGGGTTCGATACCCGCATGGAACACGTATTTGTATTATTTTTATTGTATAGGATGGCGAAACAAGCTAAAGGCCCACCTGGTGTAATCAAACAACTGTGCCATACCACATAGACTTTTGTTGTTGTGACGACGCCCGTTTCACGTAACAAGCCCTCCGATTGGCAAAACAACAGCTGCGTATAGTCACAGCTGCTATAACTAGCCACGGGTCCTTTAACAAACATCTTTTTGTCATAGGTGTTACGGACAGCCCACTATGCAGTGCCTGCATGGTAGAAGACGAGACAGCAGCCCATGTGCTTCTAGACTGCCCTGAGGTTGCCACATACAGAGCCAAGTACTTCGGTAACCCAAGTACCCTCAGAGAGATCACCAGCAACACCAAGGCGTTGCTGGCCTTTTTTGAGGAGTTGGGATGGATCGAGTAAGTTCCCACCCGTACGCAAAATACACGCTTAGACGTGGAGTTGCGGAAACCAGCTCGTATGTACTATACTTTACTATAATATGGTACTGCACGTTGCGTTCGCCAAACGAAGATGGAAAGTCTCATGTGATTTTAATTTCCCAGGCACTCGTACCCATCGTACCGGAACACAGCAATGCAAGCATTACTGATTACTGTTTGGCGTTTAGATAAAAGTAGCTCAGCGTGCTATGGAAAGGGCTATGCTCGGATTTTCTCTGAAGGATCGAATCCGGAACGACGTAGTCCGACAGAGAACCAGAGTTGACATAGCCTACAGGATTAGCAAGCTGAAGTGGCAGTGGGCCGGTCACATTAGCCGAAGAACCGATGGCCGTTGAGGGAGACGTGTTCTTGAGTGGAGACCGCAAATCGGTAAACGTAGGGTGGCACGCCATTAGGCTCGACCGACGACCTCTGTGGTCTAGTGGTTCGAGTGTCGGACTGCTGATAACGAGGTCGTGGGTTCGATTCCCACAGGACACAAATATTTGTGTGATGAATATAAGTGTTTGTGTTGGTCTGGGTGTGTTGCTTATGTATTATAAGTATGTATTTACAAAAAAAAAAGTATATACGTATTATATCCATTGTCTAGTACCCATACCACAAGCTCTGCTTAGTTTGGGACTAGATGGTGCTGTGTAAAAATGTCCCAAAGATATTTATATATTTATATTTATTTATTCTTCTTCTTCTTCGTGTCAGTGGTACGACTGATCTGTTAGCGCAGTAACACCTGGAACTTCTTTTTCTTTTTTTATTATTAACGGGCTTGCGTTTGACCGCCACCTCACCTGATGTTAAGCGATGGTGCGGTCGACGATGGTTCACGCTTGCCCAGCAAAAACCTATTCACTCGAGCCTTGAAGACCACTAGATTATACTTCTCGGGAAACACTGACGCCAGCAAGGAATTCCACTCTTTGGCGGTCCGCATGATAAAGCTATTAGCAACACCTACAGGAATATTAGAAGAAGCGCGCTGATCAAGCGCCCCCGCCTGGACTCCGCCTCGACTTCTGTTAGCGAAACTCCTATTTTTAATTTCGAGTTGAAAGCCTAGTTTGACTTGACAATGATAATATTTACCCCGCCTTTTGTTTTATTGTTAGGTAAGTTCTTTCTTCCGCACGGCATGCCTATAAAGGACGTTATCAGTAGATTAAATAATTTGATAATTCTTATCAATCATTTTGAATTTTTATGTTACAATGACGAAATCGTTATCGTGTGAACTATGTACAAAGAAATTATGTATTACCTAATTAAATAATTTTGTGATAATCAAGACTACTTAATGTACCTACCTAGATTCAAAGAACATCTATAGACTTATCAGCACTTTGTAACGAATGCCTATCTATTTACATGGATTTTGAGCAGAAACATCATTTTGGGTCAAAAAGAGACGAGATTTTAAATCACACATAATTTATTTCAATATCTGAAATAAACAAGATTATGTGAACTTTGGTCATTTAAGCTACGAAATTCGTAACAATTAAAATAAATCTACGGGCAGTACCTAATAATGGCATCATTGTTTAAATTTTGATCTACAACTACAATGCATAATTAAATTTCCTCGAAATACCTTAAGTATGTAAGTATTTAGTTGGATTCGTGATCACAGTCACAGAATTGCAGTGTTGTTTGTACGAGTCAGCCAGAGTCTAAATGCTCAATGGAGTCACCCCTTAAACAAACGGAAACTCGTACGAAGGGTATACAAAAGCCACAAGATCATCATAATCATTTCAGCCGAAAGACGCCCACTGCTGATCAAAGGCCTCCCCCAAGCGTCGCCACAACGACCGAGCCTGCCCTTTCGCATCCAGCGAATTCCCGCAACCTTCACGAGGTCGTCGGTCCACCTTGTAAGGGGCCTACCCACGCTGCGCTAAGCTACAAGATGTGTTAAAATAATTCTGATAAATATTGACAGGTTTGATAGGCTGAGTTGATTGTTGATTGATTGACAGGTTTTGCTTTTATTTTTTCCAGAGCGGCCAAAGATGGTCTGCTTGAGGTGCTTCGCGAGGCTACCCGTAAAGAATGCAACAACAAGGACGAGTCGGGCATGACACCCACGCTGTGGGCTGCCTTCGAGGGACACATTGAGGCACTAAGACTATTATGCGGCCGGGGGTAAGTTCACAAATAAATCTAATGTAATAAAACTGTCACTAATGGAGTCAGGCATGACACTAACGCTGTAAGCTTACCAGTTTAAATGGCAATGAAATCGGGTATTCGGAAGGGACCAAATAATTTACTACTTTTTGTTGAAAATATAACTTCTTATCCATATTATTTAAAGCTTAGGCATACGATAAAATAAAATAAAATTAAAATGTTTGCTTAGAAGAAATGCAAGATATACTCCAAGAAAACTACATGAAGCAAGATATCATCAGTCTGTGACGAGCTCAATCAGCTCGATGTGTACAACTTCTCTTACATTTGACTTATGGCTACTCCACGTGAATCACGGATATCGTAATAACTAAGGGGATAATCCCTCTTGATAGTTCAGAAGAGTAACTACCAAATATTACTATCTACCAATTTATCATCACACCACCTGCCAAGCATCTAGAACATTGAGTGCCGTAAAATTTGATTCCCCATAAAACCAGGTAATCTGTAGATTCGATAATCTAAAATTACTACGTGTTGATTACACATTATTTATACTCGATAATTGCAGGACTAAAAATGTCAATACGGAGATTATTTTAATGGTTATCCCGTTATATTGTTTTATTATTAGCAAAGTCATGCATGACGAGCCCAATTCTCACACCCTAATGACTCTAATCTAAAGATTACCGAATATTACTTAAATCTGCAAAGCCAGTCAGGTTGGTTGTCTACAGATTAAGACGTGAACGTAAACAGGTAAATCGTACATTCATATAGCTTCTAATTACCTCTATCAGTGTAATGAAGGAGAACGGGGAGTACATTAGCAGGTACAATGCACAAAGATGGTTATCAATGATGGAATTATCGGGTTATTCCTGTCGAGCGGGGACAGTGGGATTTTTTATTCCTGTTGCCCCCATTAATCCTTCTCTAAGGAAGTAGAATACTTGCAAAAGACTAGAAACACTAGTACCAATACCTTTCTTAAAGGTCTTATTTATTGAGTCCTTTATAGATGATCTCTTGGGCTAAAACTTCGTCGCCAATCGCCAACCCACTTCTTCAGCTTGACTAATAGACAATACGTTCCTTTTTTAGAAATAGACATGTGTTCTTCTAAGGACGAATTTATGTAGTACATATAAGTATGTATTTAAAACAACAAAAAAAGTATATAAGTATATCCATTGTCTAGTACCCATAGTAAAGCTCTCAGCTTATAAAGTTTGTGGATTAGATGGTGCTAAGTAAAATGTCCCAAACATTTATTTATTTACAAATTGGCCTTGAATAAGACCGCAGTCGAATCTGTTTAAAACTAGAAACTGACTCAAATGTAACTGAAAAAAGGCTATTCTGATGATTATTGGCCTTGAAATGTTAACAGTTTGTATATTATTTTTTGTATCAGAGTGGATAGAATGTTGCACAATTTTCTTTTCCTTGAACAGTTTATTAGAATAAAGCTCAGTCTGAGATGAGAACAATGTGGTATCACACTGTCACTTTCACACATTGTGTGCCGTGCCAGCGCTGTTATACAATGTTTTGATAATATTACATTAAAATGAAAGAGAATCGCTTCATTAGCCTCTTTTAGCCGTTGGAGATGCACAAAAGAAGGCTCGATGAAAATGGTGCAGTTTTAATAATAATAATAACGTTTATTGCGACTTCAAAAGAACATAACAGCAGTGTAACCCTGGACCCTGAACTAGGACAACCTCTAATTACCTGTATGATACAGGCCCCTTGGTTACATGGTACAGATTGTGAGGCAATAGACTTAATAAATTTATCTAAATATTATAATGTTGAATTTTTATAATACTCTATTGGCACACATGTAAGGGGATGGGTGGTAAGTTTGTGTGCGTGTGGGGGGAGTGTTTGTGTCGGGAAGGAGGAGGGTGGGGTTCGTGTGCGTGAGCACGCTCCCGCTCTCATTTGTGTGTCTATGGGGAGGCCTATGTCCAGCAGTGGACGTCCTTCGGCTGAAATGATGATGATGAATGATGATTACGAGTATTATCGTTTTATTTTTTAGTTAACATTATTACAACTTTTTTACATACATATTATCATGCATGTTTCCCATTGGGGTAGGCACTATGAATTTCTACCTGCTACGATCTTGACACAACTCTTTCGCTTTGCATGCTCGTCGGTTTAGAGTACTCTTAACCTGGCGCCTTTAGCTCATAGTCATAGTCCGCCCGAGTGGTCCCTTGTCCTAATAAGTCTGTGTATCTCTGCCTTAGAGAGTCGCAATTTTCTTGCCAAGATCCTCACCGTTGTAATTTGGTTGAAAAGCAAATGCAATATAGCAATTTTTTCTCAGATACAGGGCTGCCGTGTCACTCGCAGGTCTATTATCTTAAGATACATGAGTTACGCGTAACAGGTCTAAATCGTATTTTTTCATGATCCTCTATCACCCAGTAAAATAATATTTTAATTAACTATTACCAATTAGTCACAATTGCCTATCACCTAACTCTTGAAACTATGATTTTGCCATTGTTAGTTATGGTAAAATGCTGTATCTTAAGTTACATCAATTACGCGTGATAAGTTGCGAGCGCATCGAGCAAATCCTAACTCTGCTAACTACTAGATACAGTATTTATCCGTGACTGTAGTGCGCGTATTAACTGATGATGATGTGTGATATTATGAGAGCTTCATTAACAAACATGGTTCTAAAAGTAATAGCCCACGGCAACATGATAGTATTTATGGACCAGCTGAAGAAAAATAACTACCTTTCTGAAATCAATAGGTGGATTAAAAAAATCGCGGTCGAATATGCAGGAGTAATATTCACAAACCTATTTTTGTTGGTTAGTATATCGTTACCGGGTTTTTGAAAAGTGTACGTACTTCAAAATAATTTCCAAAAGCCTTCAAAATACGCACTGTCTGTGGTTGTATTTCCAATGGTTATTTTATGAAAATGTGTGTTAATCAATTATTATTTTATTACACAGGAAATTAAAGTAAATAGGTCCTAAACCAGGCAATGAAAAGCCAACTGGCACCTTAAATTATGGATTTCAGTCATGGTTTCAGAGTTTCAGATAATTTCAGAACGCGCGAATTGTGCTTAGATAAAACCAGTTTTTAGTAACTTCGTTGGTAATTTTTTTTCACTGTTTGACGTTTATTCAATAACTACAAAATTTGTATAAAAAAGTGCAGTTATAAATGCAGTTTATGACGATACCCTTTAATCAGCAGTCGACTTAGACCCAAAAAACTGCCACGATTACCTTATTTCCAAAATAATCACCTTATGTTGCTTCGAGGCTAGTAGTTCTGGTCTATACTTTTCTTTTAAGTATTTTTTTGGTCTTACTATTCTGTTGTCTTAGCTGGACCCTAGTTTCATTTATCACAACTAATTTGCATAAAATTTCTTATATATCGGCATCAAACGAAATAAAAATTTGCGTGAAGTGCTTAGCCGGTTGTGTTTTTGTTCGACTCAAAAAGGCATCGGTATCTTTCTCTTAGATACCCTGGGAAATCAAAATTTATGCCAAATATTGCTTCCTTATCACTTTTAAAAAACATCTATTACCTAGCTATCTCTTTAATATTTCATTATTGATTTCCTATCATCAGATTCAATATGTTTTCGGTGTTATGTGCTATAGTGGAAGTTGAAGGCTATTTACAGTAGAGGACATATTCAACGCTCTGTCTACTGGGATTTAATTCATCTAACTGATTTTCAACTACAGCATCGGATGCAATAGATTCTCCTTATTCCGTCACTATGTAGTTTTGTGCTATTTTGGACAAAATTTAAAACGGACACGTACTGACAGTGCATTGTTGAGATATATTTTATTCGAATGCAAGAAATTTATCACCTGGCTCTGATTAAATCCTTCTAAGTCTGGAAGCAAAAGTAATACAACAAAGAAAAGCGTAAAATCATCTGAAGGGTTGACGATTATAATGAAATCAAAAGCATTTCGATTGCATTATTATTTTTATATAAGACCGCGAACTTTTCAATCCACGTATTTAGGCATTAAGAATAGTTGAATTTTGAAGATGCTCAACTTACATAGTCGTCAAGAAATCATACACTGAAAAATAATTCAAAGATTTGCAAGTGTATTGCAAAAGTGTGTTGGACTTAGTTAAAAAAGAAGTACCCCGGGAAGTAAGGCGAAGAAGTGTAAGTGCAAGAAAGAAAGCAGACTTAGATGCAGATGTAGATTTAGATAAGATCTTACATATCTAGGATTTAGTTCTTTTTGTATCTAAAATAATTTTGATAATACTAAGTTCTCATTCCAATTTTTATGTTAGTTATGAAGTTAATTAAGTTTATTTGTTTTAAAAGTTATCGAATCTTCGGTAGCAGAAGTCTGAGATTTCGTTTTACTTTTTGACTCATTAAAAAGGATATTTATATGCATTTGAAAATTTGAGTTTTTACTAGATAAGTCATAAGTCATTATTCATTTGTTTAGATGAGTACTATTTTTTCTATTCCTTTATAAACTAATTTAATTTAATACTAAATAATCAGTCAGACAAACTTTAGTTGAAGATACCTGTGTTTAGCAAAACATTCCATATTACACTTGTTGCGGCTAAGTCACGTATCTTAAGATACAGAGCACCGCGTAACAATCAATGTATAGAGAGCTTGTTACGCCTATCTCTGTTATAGCTAATAACTCTGAAAATTTCGAAGTTTTCAAAAATCTATAAATTGCCCGGTTTTCCTCTGACTTTAATACAACCATATACCAGGCCCCTCAGAAAGTATTGCGAAAAAAAGTTTTTATATATGGGAGACTGGCCAGTTATAATGTTTTTCGAAAATATGATTATTTATAAGTAAAAATAAGTAAGTTCCAATTTCAAAATTTCCCTCCACATTTTTTGCGAGTTAATTCAAAGTATTGTGTCTCACTGAAATATGGATCTGCGCCGGGAACATTTTAGAGCTATGATTTTATACGATTTCAAGTGTCGCCTGAAACCGGATGAATCGTACGATAGACTTCAAATGGCATTCATGGATGAAGGCCCTTCCAAGGCAACCGTGTATCGTTGGTATAACGAATTCAAGCGCGGTCGACCAACTTTGGGGGATGACGAAAGAAGCGGTCGCCCTTTGACGGCTGTTACCGAAGAAAACGTGCTAGCAGTGAAAAATTTAATCCAAGACAATAGGCGAATTACATATCAGGAGATTCAACACATATTGAAGATTGGATCGGGAAGCGTTCACGAGATTCTACACAGCCATCTTCGCGTGAGGAGGATAGTATCACGCTGGGTGCCGCACAACCTCACCGATGCTCAGAAGCAGGCCCGGGTGGAATGGTGCCGTGATATGCTTAACAAATTTGAAGCAGGCTCGTCTCGGCGTGTTTACGACATCGTTACAGGTGATGAGTCCTGGATTTATCAATACGACCCAGAAACCAAGCGCCAGTCGACTGTTTGGGTGTTTCAAAATGAGCCAACGCCTACCAAAGTGAAGCGATCTAGAAGCGGGGGTAAGATTTTGATCGCTAGCTTTTTTAATTTGACTGGCCACTTGGTATCAATTCCCTTACGGGATCAAAGAAGCATTAATGCCGAATGGTATACTACCAAATGTTTGCCAGAAGTTTTCTCTGTTATAAGCAACAAGCGACCAAACACAGGGCTCCGCGGGCTACTGCTCCACCACGACAATGCACCTGCGCACACCGCACTCAAAACGAGGGACTTCCTGGACAGCACGCCAGTCAAACTCCTGGGTCACCCTCCTTACAGCCCTGATCTAGCACCGTGTGACTTCTTTTTATTCCCAAAAATAAAAAATCAGCTCAAAGGGATACAATTTTCGTCGCCGGAAGATGCGCTGGCTGCGTTCGAGCAGGCTGTAAACGAGGTGTCTGCGGCGGACTGGAAAAAGTGTTTTGAAAACTGGTTTAGGCGCATGAATCTTTGTATAGAGGCTGGTGGAAAGTACTTTGAAAAGATTTGATAAAAATATATGTACGTATAGAACAATTTTTTTTAGTTTCGCAAAACTTTCTGAGTGTCCCACGTATGTAAAAATATTTCCCGAAAGTTTTGAAACATTTAAGATAATCGCAATTATCTGTAAAAAACTTTAAACGGTGATATCTCAAAACTAAGTTTCGTGAGATACAAGAGATAGGCCTGACACGGCAGAGGGTTCTTATACCAAAATGTTCTATGAGGCCTATTAATTGTAATCGTGGAGATCATTTCAAATAAATCTCACACAACTTGTGAAATGCATGTCAAAAACAACATGACAAAAGTGTGTCGATATTTTTATTCCATTTCGGACGTGCCTGAATGCACACACAAGTATTTAAATGTGACACAGTACAGACGAAACAGTTAAATAACTGTAAACAACATTTTCCTTTTTTGAAATGAGTACAAATTCCATTATATTTAATTAAAGTAATATGAGTGCGTGTGAATGAGTTGGTTATTCAGAATATGCCAGTCTGGTATCGAGCTTAAATAAATAAATAAAATCAATGTTTCAGATTACTAAATAAAAATTTAATAAATCTAAATTAAAATAAAAACAAATAAAAAATTAAATTACAACAACAACAAAATAGAAGTTTTTAAACTCTCTCGAATTTCACTCATATTAAACTATATTTACGGGACTTGTTGCGCACAATAAAACCAAAACTTCACGAATCAAAGATATTGGCAGGGAGATTATTTTTCGTATTTCTGTGCAAAAGATGCTACCTACTTCATTTTAATATTTATGATCCTTCTTGAGTCATATCAAGATACCTAATAAGTGCTGTAACTGATAAACTTAGTATCTATCAGCACGGCATGCAGCAGGCGTAGCTTAATACAATTGACAATGATCCACAAAACACTTTCACTTTTATTTATGGCATTTTGTGACGCGCCATTACGCGTAACCAATTTGAAGGTGAAGAAAACACCTGGATTGTACCAATTTTTTTAAAACTATTGTCCATGTGGTTACACTGGAAATCATCATGTGGTTTTCCTTTTTGTGTTAATAGTGAAAATTCCGTGAACTCAATGGGTCATTCATTCATCATTCAACACACAAGAGTAACATAAAAATATACCAATAAAAAATCTTCCACCAACATTATTCTGTGAATAGAGAGAGTGAGAGTGTATATGTAGAGGTCCATGTACCTAAATGAGCGGCAGCACAGTAGCATCAGCATCCCCCTAATACCAGAAATATGAAAATTTTTATTTGCGCTCTACGAAATACTATACTTTCTGATCAGCTTCAAATTTTTGGTTGAACTACAAATGTTGATCCAGTAAAATCGAACCCGATATTAGTTTCGTAGAGTGCAAATTCGAAATGTATATTGTTTTGGTATTAAGGGATGCTGATGCTACTGTGCTGCTGCTCATTTAGGTACATGGACCACTTGCCTTCTATTCACAGAATAATGTGGGTGGAAGTTTTTTTCGAGAAGTGCAATCTGATTGCAAGTCTGCTCAGACGATTCAAATCGCTTGACGACTAAAATTGACTCGTGTAAACGGGGTATTAGGAGCTGCATTTGTAGTCAACACTGTTCTTAAATCTTAGTATAATGTTATATGACCCCTATATGACCCGTATAATGTACCGATAGGGAAAAGCAATACTAACGCTAACTACATCTCGCCAGAGATACTGTCAAAGATCGAGGCTCAAAATTGCGGAAGATCAGCTTATAAACTCACAGAGTGATCTATATTCTAAACAGCAATATTTTCTTTCAGAGGAGAACCAGACAAAGCAGACTATTTCGGGAATACAGCCCTCCACCTGTCAGCGGCGCGCGGTCATAAAGAATGCGTGACCTTCCTCATCAATTTCGGAGCTAATGTGTTCGCCATGGACGTCGATGGACACACGGCTCAGGAGCTGGCCGCTATCAATGGACGCGACGATATACTCCGGTATTTAGACCAGGCAACGGCTAAACTCGAGAATAATGATAAGTAAGTCCCGTAACTAATTTCAAAGTTTTTCATTTCGCACGATCTTTACTATTGCAAACATCTATTTCTTGTGCCTATGGCCTTTTACTCTTTTCTGTCTTCCTCTTGTTACGGAGAAGTGGGAATTAATATTCTTCCTACTTCTCCTAATTTCTTTTCTGATTAATTTCGTTACCGATTCCAAAACAGTTTGAACTGTTTTGGAATTGGTAACGAAATCATTTCCCCGGACGCTCCGAGCTTCTGTTTCTGCGTTTTTCTGGTTGGTCGCCATTGTAGATCCTGCCTTACAGGAGTTGAAAAGACTAGGAATATGTGGCGGGCTTGTCCCATCCTTGACTGAAAGTAAATTTATCAACAGTTCAAGATCTTGATCTAGAACTAGTAGTTTGTCTGATTTATTACGTGTAGAGGTGACCTTAATTAACTCTTGAGCTTATTTAATCTTCCGCTACGCTGTTTATGCCGCTGTTTAACCGTATAGTTCGTAGCGGTCCCTAAAATGACGTAATTTGCGACAAGTCACCGAGTCAGCTGATATGACAAATGTCAGAATCTTGTCGAGCAGAGAGGTTAATGTCATTCCATCCTATGAAATGTCAGTTTATTTATTTTTAAACGTTGTGTACACAACTGTACACGGTGGACTAATAAAGGCTTATATTCAGAGACGAATCTAAACGTGGACTCATGCTTCCAACTGTCAAAATGCAGTGCTATTTGACAGTTCGAAGCATGAGTTCACGCTCAAATTCACGCTTAGATTCGTCTTTGAATGTAAGCCTTAATTTCTGAGGCATTTTTTGCCAATCAACTTTCGGGTGATGCCGAGAGAAATACAACTGAGTTCTCATTTAAAAGAAAGAAAGATTTTATTCTTGCGCTCCAATACGACGCACAAAACAACCTAATACTACAAATACATAATACTTTATTATTATTTACTTTAATAATAAAAAATGCTAGGCATTATGAATACTGCTGCGATTTTTGTGCGTCGCATGTGCGCAAAAATGTAGGTCATTGCTCAGCATAATGCTGTGGCTTAGGATGGACCACTAGATTTTTGCTGAAAATCAGCGCTGCTGGAGTGACGTTTAGAACAAGTCAATTTATAAACGACTCAGTTGAGAACTTGAGACATGAAATCCGAGATTTGTAGTTTCTGTGAACCATGCTAAGCACGTTAAGGGCTATTACGTACAAACCTTCATACATTTTCTCTTAAATAAGACATGATAGCGTTAATGATTTCCTTAATTTTACACATTACAGCCTAAACATTAACTTGTAGTGTTGTTGTAACGGCGTGCGTGCCACAGTTTCTAATTGTCGTTGTATAAGACAGTTCCCATCATTACGCCGATCACTGGAAATTAGGCTAATTATTATGGTATGATATAAGTTGAAGAGGTTATATAATTTTATGCTATGTATTAATTTGATCTTGGGTCAATGGCAAAAAAGGCATCGCAACTTTTTTTAGTAGGTGATACCAAAAGCGAGTGAAATTTATATAGAAAAGTAAGTTGAATATACATATAGCAACAGATGTGACTGCTACAGCCCAGTTTCCAGCGATCAGTGGATAACATATAGCTTGCTAAGACCTATCTTAGTTCCGAATTCCGGATGCTATCCGATTGGCCAACACGAAATAGAATGATTATGAAAATTTTATAATTTTTTATCCGACTGTATTCCAGCAGAGATTTTTTTATTTATATTTTTTTTTCCATGGGGAAAATCCTCATGGACTCATATAACTATTAGTATACTCAAATCTTGCTAGTTTATTTGATCAAAAACTCCATAAATCAAGCGAAACTTTATGAAAATATAAAAATCTACTATAAGTTCCAACAAAACGGTTAATCATGAAATCGATTCTAATATCACTGCTATTTTCTACATATTACAGAAAAAAAACAAAGTCACTAAAAGAGAAAGCTAAGAAAGACTACGAGAAATCGCACAAACAGTATCAGAAACGGCAGAGTAAAGCCGATCTGATGGCTGAGAAGGAACTGAAGAAGCTGGCCAAGGAGTGGGACCAGGGGTACGCGGAGGAGGTGCATACGATGCCGCATAGGCCCAGCAATGTGCTGTGGGCACTTAAGCAGAAGATGACCAGGTCTACTAGCCATGGTAAGGCATACCTCCTAATAATAGCGCTTGTACACGGTGCATGTAACTGGTAAATAAATAAATTCTTTATTGAAATAAAACTGGTACAAAAATAGTATGACCCTGACTCCAGAGCTAGGAATTACACCTGTGTTTCAGGAGTCATTGATTTCATCCTGCTAAGTTACAATTTGCTAGGTTTTAGGCAACAAAGATATAAGATTAAATTAAAGTTAAAGTGTAGAAGAATCACATTTCAGAAAACCTAAATTCTAAGTAGTTGATGTCAAGTTGGTTGGTTAAATACTCAGAGAATGCTGCTATCGATGCGATCGCCAACCCGCCTGCCAAGCGTGGCGATTATGGCATATCCCCCCCTTAGTTGGGGGAGGCCTTTGTCCAGTAGTGGATGTCTTTCGGCTGTAATGATGATGTCAAGTGTCTTGTGAGAGTGTGTTATGTTTGTGTGGCGTGTGTGAGAGTCTGTTTCGTTTGTGTGGGGTGTGTGTGCGTGACTGGTGCGGGCTACTTAAGCCTTATGAGAAAAGGTAGACGCCTAACATCAGGTAGACCTTTAGCTCGTTTCGCCATTCCATGCCAGAAACAAAATAAAAAAACCGGCCAAGAGCATGTCGGGCCATGCTCAGTATTATAGGGTTCCTTAAGTAGGTCTAATTATAAACGAATCAAATCGAATATTAATCATTGCTATTTTAGTTTTTGCAAACAGCGCCACCTAGCGCTAAATTTATGAAGCTAAATTTAAGAAGTGTGTTTCTTTTTGTGATTTTTTTAAATAGAAAGTAACTAAAGGAGCATTATTTGCTAAGATCATTTTTCTCTAAGGTCAATGACCTATGAACTAGGACGTCTTAAGTATTTTTCAGTTTTCTCACTATAACTCAAAAAATTATAATCACATTATACTCAAAATAATTTTAAAAGATAGTTTTTATAAAGGTCTATCAATGTTGAAGACTATAAGTTTCTACGTTGCATAGTTTAGAAATGGCAGGGGGGGGGGACACATTGCAAGCCACTTTGGCGAACTGTACTTCGCAGATACCAGTATACCTGATAAAAAAGTTGTGTATGAAACATTACCTTCATTTTAGTAGACCTATTCAACGATACCCCACACAAGGGGGTGCAGCGAAAAAAAAATTTTCATCCCCATTTCACATGTATGGGCGCCACCCCTAAAATACGTAATCAAGATTTTTTTATTCTTTTAAAATTGAGATCTATATCTATTCCATTTTTTGTCAAAATTTCACTTACTTATGTTTATAACTGTAGAAGTTATTAAGCGGTAAAGGATTAGGACAGACGGACGGACATGACGAAACTATAAGGGTTCCTTGTAGGACTACGGAACCCTAAAAAACATTGACCAATAAACTACAACTTAACCATTAAAAAACCCCTTTTGTCTTTGTTCCTTTATTTTGAGTCATACATTACTGTTATCTGAAATAGATGTACGCCGTCTTATTTCCTGTAAAATTAGTTTCACTGATATTATCAAACGTATTGTTGTTCTAATCTAAATTGAAAGCGAACGTGTCATAGTTTTCATAATATCGTAGGTAAACCTTTTTCGTCACTATCAAAAGCAAAAACGTGCAGGTAATTATTTTATTTATTGTTATACTTACATATTTGCAACAATAATGTAATGCATTAATTTAAAAGCATTGTAATTTTAGATTTTTTACTATTTAGATACCGGGCCGCACCTCCGATATTTCGTATCCATGTGAAGATCAGTATTTGATTATTACCTATCATTTGCTTAGGTGAAGGAAAATATCGAAGGAAACCTCCACACTGTGCTCCATACAATTCTTGATGGGGTGTGTAGTTTGCCAACCCACACTAGGCCAAAGTAGTCGACTAATGCCTTAACCTTCTCGTACTGAGAAGACAGCAGTGGGACCATAATGAGCTGATTATGTATTATATACCTACGAATAACTAATTTTACTCGATGATACCAATCGATCGAATCGATGGGTAGGAGTCGAAAATTGGCAGATGTGATTATATAAGTATCTACAACTTTACGTGAGAAACAAGTTTGTTCAGAATCACTAGTAGGGAGAACAGATTAGATAGTTTATTTTTTTCTAAATCAGAAAATTACATGCAAGTAACGGAGAAAGTGAAGAATGTCGTGCAGGAACATACCTACCTACCTGATTTACGGAAACTAATCGAGCTGAATTTCTCACGATCCGTTGATGTTGGTACTAATAACCAAATTGAGATTTAAATATACATACATTTTATTGATTTAAGTGAACACAAATGTAGGGACCAACTGATTTCTTTTTCGCGATTTCAGGGTTGGTCCCATAGTAAAAGTTGTTCATAATGATGAGTACAATGACCCCTTTTCAGGAAATAAGCGACTCAAATTTCAGCATGTATTTTTTGGTTTAAATGTAACAACACAACAACATAACATAACATCACGCCTGTATTTCCCCGAAGGGGTAGGCAGAGGTGTATAGTACACCCACATTTCGCCAGTTATGTTGTAAGTCCCATGTAATAGGGGGCGAGCCTATTGACATTAACCAGGCACAAATCCAGACTCCGGGCTGCTACTGAGAATTTCCTAATGAAAAAACCCAATAACACTTTGCCCGACCCGGGAATTGAACCCAGGACCTCACGCTCAGCAGTCACGCTTGCAACCACTAGACAAACGAGGCAGCCAAAATTTAAAAAAAAAATTAGGTTTAAATGTAAAGTGGTATAAAAACTATCCCAATCGATTTTCCAAGTGATTCTGAACAAACTAATAGTTTCTCAAAATACGTTACCTTCTTAACAAAAAGTAACGTTGTATTGGGTTAAATGCTTGATAGCTTCCGATGACAGCCGACCGTGACTTAGGACCAATCTTGAGGCGTTATCATCATCATTTTACGAAAGACGTCCACTGCTGGACATAGGCCTCCCCCAAGCATCGCCACACCGACCGGTCCTGCGGTTTCCCCATCCAGTGGATTCCCGCGATCTTCACCAGGTCGCGGTCCACCTTTACTCCAGAACTTTACTGCCCCATCGGCTATCCGTTCTGCGAGCAATGTACCCGCGCACTGCCACTTTGTTTGGCAATTCTTCGAGCTATGTCGGTTACTTTCGTTCTCCTTCGAATCTCCTCATTTCTGATTCGATCACGCAACTCAACAATGCGATCTGCGATTTCGAGGAGTTATACTTACGCAGTAATACTTAAGTCAATGTAACACCCAAAATACTCCGATGTCATAAATACCATAATTATGGACTATCAAATATAACCATACCTAATTTTTTTTATATACAACGTGTCCCAGAAATCAACGTCAAGCCGAAAACGGGCAATAGGCCAAGTCGTGACAGTCATTAGAAAAATATAAAAAAAAATCTTGGTCATGTACTTTTCAAATTTTATGGATTCAAAAAAAAATCTCAAAAAGTGACACCCTGTGATGATTTTTCAAGTCCTGTGGCTACAAATATTAACTTTCCGTCAGTTTTTTTTCTGTGACGTATCCATGAATAACCCTTCTGTAAATTACAGTTAAAAGTTAAAACATAACTACCTCATTTTTAAATAAAATGTTAGATTTTTGCCCAACATTGAATTCAAAATTATTACATCACCCAACTTTAACCGCGTGTAGTGTAAAAAAAAAGTACTACACTATTTTGGCAAGTAACTTTAAAAGATGGCGCGTTTAGTCTGGATTCCAAAATGGTATGCCACTTACTAATTGCTACTTCTTAATTGAGGAAAAAAAAAATATGTTACTTTTAGGTAAGTTTGAAATAAAATTCAGTTGTTGGATTTCTTTAGTTATAATTTTTATTAAATCAGATTTACCGAGTTTATATTAAATGTTCGAACTGTTTGCCTTCAGCTGCACATTTGGATATCTCTTACGATACATTCTTGCTGCAGCATTGGCGTTGCATAAGCATTCTCCATAAATAAGATGCATGTTGGCGTATTCCTGTGCGGTGTATCGAGATGGCATGATAACAAACTACACAAAATACGGGATTACGATTAAAACAAGTCCGGGGTCGTCAGAAACAGTGCAGATAAATCAAAATCACAATGCGAATGAAGTCCAATAAACAAAGCCACAGTTGTAAGTATGAAGTCACTACAAATACAAAAGGATGCTTAGAAAACGAAAGAGCGTAACGTGCTGCAGTATTGCACAATTTACCTAACGCATCCCTGTTTCGCCAGAGTGGCGTCTCTATCTGTTTCACTCACACAGACGAAATTATGTGTCAATCCGTCTCGCTCTTAGATAAAAGTAGCGTCACTATCTATCTCGTAAGAGATACCCAAATGCTGGGCGTTATCCCGATCATCTAGTATTTATTAATGTGCAGCTGAAGGCAAACAGTTCGAACATTTAATATAAACTCGGTAAATCTGACTTAATAAAAATTATAACTAAAGAAATCCAACAACTGAATTTTATTTCAAACGCACCTAAAACTAACAAATATTTTTTTTTCCTCAATTAAGAAGTAGCAATTAGTAAGTGGCATACCATTTTGGAATCCAGACTAAACGCGCCATCTTTTAAAGTTACTTGCCAAAATAGTGTAGTACTTTTTTTTTACACTACACGCGGTTAAAGTTGGGTGATGTAATAATTTTGAATTCAATGTTGGGCAAAAATCTAACATTTTATTTAAAAATGAGGTAGTTATGTTTTAACTTTTAACTGTAATTTACAGAAGGGTTATTCATGGTTACGTCACAGAAAAAAAACTGACGGAAAGTTAATATTTGTAGCCACAGGACTTGAAAAATCATCACAGGGTGTCACTTTTCGAGTTTTTTTTTTTAATCCATAAAATTTGAAAAGTACATGACCAAAATTTTTTTTTATATTTTTCTAATGACTGTCACGACTTGGCCTACTGCCCGTTTTCGGCTTGACGTTGATTTCTGGGACACGTTGTATATATCTACGGGCTTGCGTTTGCCCGCCACCTCACCTGATGTTAAGCGATGGTGCGGTCGACGATGGTACACGCTTGCCCAGCAAAAACCTATTCACTCGACTGTTATATTACGTTTGCAGGTAACCTACTAGCCGACGAGCAGCCCCGTCCAACCTACAGTGCGCTAGTAGGCACAGTTAACTCGGGAGCGCGGGGTCGCGGCGCAGTCTACAAGAAAGCGCTAGCCAGCAAACTGAGGAACAACACCGTCGGGCGCAGTGGAAACAACCCCACCGACGATTTTAAGGTAAATCCCCGAACAAATTCGACATGGCAGCCTTTAAAAAAGAGCATCATCATCATCATTTCAGCCGAAAGAAGTCCACTGCGGGACTGCAGATGGGGTTGGTGATCGCAGATGGTTAAATAAATAATCAGAGAAATCTGCTGCCCAACCCTTACGGCCTAAATTAATATCCAATCTATCCACGATTTGTCCTACTAGAGATAGAAATTTGACATAAGCTCCATACAAAATATGTCAAATTTCTATCTCTAGTAGGGTAAATCGTGGATAGATTGGATATTCATTTTGGCCGTTAGTCGCCTTTTACGACACCCACGTGAAGAGATGGGATGGTGTGGTGAGGTGTGTGGGGTGGTGGAAAAAAGAACATACGTCTTTCGGCAACGCATCAGCTTCTCCCCTGGTGTCGCGGACGTCCATTAGCGGCGGTGATCTGCTTGCTCGTTTGCCCCCTCCATTGTAAAATAAAGATTAGAAAAAGATGGGAAAACTTGCACGACCTAAGTATAGTTTGCTGAAGTTTCGTCTACGTGTATTTATAGCCTATTCATTCCTTATAGAAATTTTAAATATTGTAACTAAGTTATGTCATTGGTTCGATTCCCACAGGACACAAATGTTTATGTGATGGACATAAGTGTTTGTGTTGGGCTGGGTGTTTCTTATGTATAAGTATGTATTTACACCAAAAAAAAGTATATGTTTTATCCATTGCCTAGTACCTACCCATAGTACAAGCTCTGCTTAGTTTGGGACTAGATGGTGATGTGTAAAATGTCGCAAATATTTATTATTATTATTGGTAGATTAATTAACCTAATTATATTTCAAACCACATCATCATTTTTTTTACTATTTTTTTTGATATTGTGATTTCATTTTCTTTTTTTTATATTTTTGTTTTTGGCTTTGTATTCCAAACACTTTAAGTATTTTTAATCACTGTAAATGTGAGCATCATGTAGAGCCTAAACATAATATCATTACAGCCAATTTGTCGAACTCATTAAGGGCTATATTTCACCGGGACACCATGGCGGCGCAACCAGTCGCCGCTACCAATAAAATGTATACAGCTCTATAGAGAGTTACTCACCTGGTATCCGTTTGGTTGCGCAACCAATTTGGCGCCGTGACGAGCTCGGCGTGCACAAATTTTACTGGTCGCGCCGCCACTAATTACTATAGCGCTGTATGGTGTCTCACTCACTCGGCAGCCAGTCCGGCCACCAGTACGTACACACAGCAGTAGTGCTGAGGTCCATTTTGATACTGTCTCAGTGTGCCGTGTAGTGTGGCGACTCTGGTATCAGTATGGTGTCTAGTTTGGTAGCTTACGGACACCACGGTGGCGCGACTGGTTGTGCTGCCATGGTGTCCCGGTGAAATATAGCCCTAAGCACATATAATATAATACTCCCTAAGTGAGAAAAATTCGCCTACATAGTTCTCACACAATTCTCTCCATCCTATAACAAACCATTGTACAATTTATTACTTAAAAAGAGTATATCCACGGAGTTTCTTGCCGGCTCTTCTCCGAAGAACCAACTGTTTGGAACCGTGCAACTCGTTTATAGAGTGCATGTAAATGCTTTGTGTGTATTATCAAAGTTCGAAATGAAAATTTTGGTGCGGAACCTTAAAAAACCTACGAATCTGTCCACGGTTCAACTTAAATCAAATAAATAATAAACGATCATTTTACGCAATCTTTAAAACCGAGCCAATATTTAGGCAACTTTATTTATTCAACATATTTACGAGTCTTGGTTCCAATTTGTACTAGAATGGAATACGAAAATAACTGTTCTTATACCGTTAACAGTTTAATAACGGAACAGATTAAATACCTACCAAATCTTCTCATTCGTCAGGTGGGAGAGGTCGAGACTACAGGTCGTCGTTCCGTCACCTCTTTGAGTGGTCTTCGTCGCGACTCTGAAGTGATGTACGTGGGGACGTTCGGCGCAGGCCCGCAGCAGAGGGGGGCCGTCACCGACGTGTTCACTGAAAAGCCGCCAGAACAAACTGTACAGAAGAAAGCTCCACTTACCAGGTATGAACTAGATATTAGACTTAAGGTGATACTACCGGGTAGCCCGCGAAATTCTAAATTTCTTGCGTTTTTTTGCAAATTGTAACTCTATTTAGCGTTGTATATCAATCAAAATCAAAATGTGATTCGCGGTAGTAATAACAATATATCTACTGAATTAATACTCATACAAAATACTAAGATAGCTCTACTAGTGACCGACTGTACGACATCGTGCGACTCTCTGAGCATAACTCGTCTCGTAAACTAAACGAAAATATTTAAAGCTGCAGACGTGTGACGTTGCAGATGCTTGATTGTGTGCATGTGTCACATGTGTGGGTTACATACCACTACACTTGTTATACCTTAATTATTATAATTTGTATGTCTTTATTTAATCACGGCTCATCCTCCATCAGGAAGATGTCCGGACCTTTAGAAGGCTTGCCAGAGGACACAGGTCCAGCTAGCAGTCGCCCCTTTGAATTTTTTTTTTTTTTTTTTAGATTATTTGAGGAAAGAGGTAGGGTCTTGAACGCCCTTAAGCCACTGCGACCTAAAAGATCTATTGTGACGCCTCTTGCAGCATTACAGCACTTCCCCAAGCTGCAAGTCAATCATAAAGTCGACTATTACCTTGGGGGAGGAGGATTTGATCTCCTGCATTGAGATGACGTGGCCTCCAAGATGCTGGCTTCTGATGTGGTGCACTGCATCACATTCGCATAGGATATGGATGGGCGTCTCATCCTTTTCGCGACAAAACCTGCAAACTGTGGTATCACTGAGGCCCATCCTGTGAAGGTGTTTATTCAGCTTGCAGTGCCCAGTGAGGGTTCTTGTCAGGATTCTTATCTGATTTTTGTTCAACGAAAGCGCTTCTTTCGTAAACCTTTTTTTGAAGCCCACAAGTAGCGCTTTCGAGTGTTCTTGACCTGGGGATTTTTCCCAAAGGCTAATACTTTGGTCAGTTCCCCAGTTTTTAAGGTAGGCTGTAGTGGTGCATTTAGGAATGCCACAGATTGGCTCCGGGCCCACATTGGGGCTTTCAGCACCAGCTCTAGCTAGTTCATCAGCGGCTTCGTTGCCCCTAATGCCACAGTGTCCAGGTACCCATCCTAGTGCCACCGAGTTTGCCGCTCCTAGTGAGTTTAATAGCTGGACACACTCCTTTACAAGTTTGGAGTCAATTTCCTCTGAATTTAAGGCTTTTAAAGCAGCCTGGCTGTCAGAGAAGATGAAGATTCGCCTATTAATATAGGTCCTCTGCAGACTTAAACGGCAAATTTACTCTATGATGGGATGGGGCACGAACCGAAGACAGTCCACAGCTGCGCTATAGTAGTTCAGTCATATTCCATCTCGGGAAGGTGCAGGACTATTGCGGAATATGGGAACTAATTTTTTTTTATTATTATTATTATAAGCCTGAAGTGTCCCACTGCAGGGACTCCCTACTCTCCTTCCACTTCTCCCTGCCTGTTGCTACAAGAGTCCAGTCCTTTTGGAAGGAGTCCAGCTCATCCCGCCATCTCCGTCTGTATAACTTAATACTTACTTTTAAGATCGGCGAGTCAACCAGACTTCGCAGCGTTGAACGAAGACAGTGGTATTGGACAAGAAGTGATGCTCCAAGAACCAGCCAGTATATTCGAGAGGCCAGGATTCGGCAGCGTCGCTTTCAGGTTAACCTTTTGCTATGCTTTTTAGAATTAGACATATACTTCATGACAAAATCTGACTGCAAAAAGACCCTCACTCAATGGCTGGCAACAAAAAGTTATGAAGAAGTTGTGACCTTTCTAAAATAACCCTATAATAAGTATAATATAACCCTCAGAAAGTAAGTGGAAGATGTTTTGCACCCCAGCATTTTCCGATCCCAAGACGAAGTCGCAGGGCTAACGCAGCTCAATACAAACATAATGAAATGCACATACACACACACCTCCACACCCAAAAAACACATACCCACACACCCATAACACATCCCCACACACCCATCAATCACACGCATTAGATACACTTTTCACATTCTCGCTAAATAAATAAAACGTCATTTATTCACTCATATTCGCATACAGTAACCAAATAAACACATTTTGTATTGTTTCTTTTAGTTTTCATTATTTCTTATAATTTGTATGTCCTGTAGCCTGTACTTGTATTTAATTTAGACCTTTACTTGGTAGAGTGGAACTCCCTAACACAAGCAAGCATTTGCTTAAAAGGTGGTTCCAAACGATGTAATGAAATAGTTTTAAAAGTTGATGAAATAAACATTTTTTATTTTTTTATTTATTTAGGATTAGTTTAGGTACACAATGATACTAGTGCTAAGATAGACGTGCATATCTAAAGATCAAGATGCAAGTGAAAATAAATCAAAGGCATTACATTACATTGTTGTTTATTTTTTTTATAGTATAGGATGGCGAAACGAGCTAAAGGCCCACCTGATGTTAAGCGGTTACCTTTGCCCATAACAACTTCAATACCACCTAGGCTGTTGCCTAAATGGTGCCGCAAGTCGGTTCACCAAACTGAGACATGAAGATGGAAAGTCTCATGTGATTGTAATTTCACCGTCACCCGTACCCTTCAGACCGGAACACAGCAATGCAAGCATCACTGTTTGGCGGCAAAAGTAGGTACGGTGGTAGTACTTCCCCGGACGAGCTGTTTCACAAAGGAGCTCTACTACATTTGTGCTTGATGTATTCTTCGATACTTACATTTTTTAAATTAGAAGTACTTGTGTCATCGACCATGCAGCCTATAGACGCCTCATAACAGGCGACCAATTTCTGTCAACACATCTGACTATCTACTATCTGATATAGGTTGCCACGATTCGCCACTCGGAAATTCCGAATCAGTTTGGACCACTTACGTGAGCCGTAAATACTTCCGGGTTAGTGATAAGCCAATAGCCGCCTTGGTAGGACCAATCGGATACGTCACTATACAAAGTCTTTGAATCGGATTGTAGTACCCCGCCCCGCTTCCTCATACATCGGCTAGTTGACAGAATTTATTGTACAATAAATTCAACAATAAGCGTCGATTGGTCTGTATGGTTTGGTTTTTAATCATCAACTCAGCTTATCGCAGTTCACTGCTGGACATAAGCCTCTCCCAAATTGCGGCACAACACATGGTCCTCTGCCTTTCGCATCCAGTCCCCCCCCAGCTACTTTCTTCAGGTCGTCGGTCTGGCGGGGGGGTGCCCTACGCTACGTTTACCGATTCGCGGTCTCCACTCAAGGACTCGTCTGCTCCAGCGGCCATCGGCCCTTCGACTGACATGGCCAGCCCACTGCCACTTCAGCTTACTGATCCTACAAGCTATGTCGGTCACTCCGGTTCTTCTCCGGATAATCTCGTTACGGATTTTATCCTTCAAAGAAACTCCAAGCATAGCTCGCTCCATAGCTCGCTGAGCGACTTAATTTGTGGACTAGCCCAACTGTCAGTGGTCACGTCACTTCTGTAGGTCAATTCACGTAACTAAAGAAGTGCAGTCGCAGCGCAGTCGCAGTTAAATTTCGATCAAAACAATGCTTTTCGTATTCTCTTATCTACGGCGATCGCTGTCAGAAACGAACTGCAGCGTCACTGCAACTTAATCGGCGCGGCATGAAATTACGTGGATTAGGGCCCTGGTTTTTGATGACACATAACATAACCAGCCCATTACTGTCACACTGCTGGGCACGGGCCTCTTCTCAGTATGAGAAGGCTAAGGCCTTAGTCCACCACGCTGGCCTAATGCGGGTTGGCGGACTACACACACCATTGACAACTGTACGGAGCACTCTCAGGTGTGCAGGTTTCCTCACGATGTTTTCCTTCACCGTTAAAGCAAGTGATCATCGAATATAAATCCGCACATGTATTCGAAAAGTCAGAGGTGCGGGCCGGGATCGAACTCTCACCCTCTTGCATGGAAGGCAAGCGTTCAACTAGGCTATCACTGCTTGTTTTTGATGACATGTGCTAATTATTTATTATAAGCCTGAAGTGTCCCACTGCAGGGCAAAGGCCTCCCTACTCTCCTGCCACTTCTCCCTTTCTATTGCTACAAGAGACCAGTCCTTTTGGTAGGAGTCCAGCTCATCCCGCCATCTCCGTCTGGGGCTGCCACGTTGACGTCTGCCATGTAAAGGGACCCAATGAGTTGTTAGTGTGGTCGTCTGACATGCGGCAGATATGTCCAGCCCAGTTCCACTTTAGAGTGGCAGCCTTCCGGGTGACGTCAGCTATTTTCGTTCTGGAACGGATCGTTGTGTTTCTTATCCGGTCTATAAGTTTTATGCCCAGAACACTCCGTGCTAATTAGTTTCTACTTTTACAGGCGATCAATAACTGCAACACTTAGCGCTCTGGGTGGTGCGGCCCCGGGCGAAGACTTGTCCATCGGCTCCGCGGGCTCGTTAGCTGCTAGACATGCGTACCAACCCGCTGAATGGACATCCGCACAGTCAGGTGAGCCAAATCCATTATGTTGTTTATGTTTCGAAATACCTATATTCTTCTTCTATCGTTTAGACATCAGCTACACAATGATAATAACTCATGCCGTAAGAAAAAGATTAGCCAGTCAGCAGGTTGGTAGCGGGGCTGACTGCCCAGGGTACGCCGGACGATCAATTAAATATCGTCACTCGTGGAGGCTCTTTTAATGCACCCACCGAAATACCTATAGAGAAGAATTTCAAAAAAAAAAATGCAATGGTTTCCATCATATATTGGTATTAGAGGTAACGAGGAGGCTGATATGTTGGCAAAAAAAGCAGCTGTGGATGGAAGGGAGGTTCACGTTTTGCCAGATTATACAGGGCTATTACCTAAATACAAAAAATACTGCTACAATAACTGGAAAGAATATTTTAATGAAAGATCTTTAGAAAAGGGGATTTGGTACAAAACAATACAATGTGAACCTCCTCGTATACCTTGGCTTATGGATATGATGTTAAGTAGACGTTTAACTGTATAGCAGCATTACCTCTGAGATCCGGACACGTGCCATTCAACAAGTTTGCTTTTATGATGAGGAAAGCTAACTCTCCAAATTGTGATTTGTGTGGTGTAGTGGAAGACGTGCTTCACTTGTTGATGGAATGTGTCCGGTATCAGACATACAGAGAGTCTTTGATGAGGACTCTAAACATGAACAGAATAAGTGTAGGTATGTTTCATGAACTGCTATCAAAACCTACAACTGAAGCATCGAAATCCTTATTTATGTTTTTTAGTCACCATTAAGCAGTAAGTTAGAATTAGATTGTTAATTCTTTATTTTTATTTTGCTTTTGTTACATTAGGTTACGATGCAATTGGCATATACATAATGTATAAAAATTCCTTAAATAAAGAGAAAAAAAAAAAAAAATATGCTAATTATAAATGATTTTTAACGCATTTACACATTCATACATAAATAAATAAATACTTGTGGACGTTTTTACAGCACCGTCTAATCCCAAACTAAGCAGAGCTCAATATAAGCAGAGCTTGGTACTAGACAATGGATATAATACTTATATACTTTTTATTTTGTAAATACATACTTATAATACATAAGAAACACCCAGACCAACACAGACACTTATGTTCATCACATAAATATTCGTGTCCTGTGGGAATCGAACCCACGACTTCGTGATCAGCAGCCCGACACTTGAACCACTAGACCACAGACGTCGTCATGACATGAGTAGGTAAAGTCAGACTCCTTTCCGCTGAACCACTACTAAAGATTAAAATCGCTTGCGCTCAGTGTTCAAAGGCAGCCGTAGGTACAGTCAACAAATCGGAATCATGACCCACTCAGCTGATAATTCGTTTGAAATCGTCAAAACGGTAAGGTTTTCTTCTATGCTGCACTTAGGACATTTTGATTATTACAGAAACTGCATTAATACGGGTCAGAGGTCTTTGCCATTTTGAGCTTTGTTATCAATGCAATAGATTTACAATCGGATTGGAAATTATGTTTATGATAAAGCAGGAATTATGTTTTGAATTTCGAATTAGCTGTCGTTTCACGTGGTTTTCCTACAAACATCTATATTTTTTAAGAAACCTATACTAACTTTTTCGATTACAGAACATTAATAAAATAAAAATAAAAATGACAAATACTAAAACGTCAAGTACTTATGAAATGGTGTCAAACAATATTTGGAGTTAAACATCAAGAATAAAATTTAGAAAAAACAAGTATAAATTCTGCGGAAGACCACGTAGTAACTAATCAATTATCTGGCCGAATTTCAGCTAACATGTGAGTCTGGATGAGTGCCGGAAATGTAGGCGAACTCGTCCAGATTTCTTCTCATGCAAATTCAATTAACTATGTTGACTTATTAGAAGAAAATAAGTTACCGATGGTGCGAACGGTTTACCCGCGAGAAGAAGTTCCGAACTTCTTCTACGTTCACGATAGCTGTCCAGTGCATACAGCAAGAGTTGTCATTAGTTGATTTCACCATCATTTTCATAGCCGTCCCCGGATCCCAATCCAAATAAAAATTTTGTGGGCTTGATGGTCCAAATGTGGGATAATAGAAACGAGAGGACAAGGCAAGCACTTGAACAACGTTGTAACAAAATTTGGGATTATATGAGAGATGAGAGGAACGGACATATGCAGTCGCCTAATCGGATCGATGTGTTGCAGACTAATGGACGTTATTGAAAACTATTTTGCTTACTCTCGTTTTTAGGATAAATTAATTGTCATTCATTAATGTTATTGTGAATATTTTATTAAATAAATAAATACAGTATTTTATTGTGTATTTCCCTTATCTCTTAGTTAGTGATGTTTTATGCAGTGGGTGGGTAAGGTGACTAAATAATAAAGAAGTGCATAATATTGTGACATTTCACAAAACTATAGTCGCATTAATCGATGTCTTTGATCGATGCCATTCGGGTGGATGTGTTTATACGCAGTTACGTCTAGTTACGTAGTAATACCCTTGCAATATGGCATCGAATTTTCATAATAAGTCAGTCCATCATGAGGTATCGAAACTCAATGTCTATTGTCCGCCATCATGCGTGTTAGCATTTGAAATTTATAGCTTCACATGTTATGGTTAGTGCCAAACGTGTCAAAGAAAGTTCACGTTCTATGCACGAAAGCACGAAAGGAGATGGCATAGGGAGACGACAATTTTATTGGTAAACTAACTGTCACTTTCAAAAGCTAACAAAATTGATAACAAGTCTGTTGCCAGGGAAATATCAGTTTAAGCGAAATTCAACCTAATTGTATTAGAATGTCTGTAGGATATTAAGCTTATCGTGGGTCATGATTCCGATTTGTTGACTGTACGTGTAATGTAGCAGGATTCGTTCAAGGGACTTTGTTGACAAAATGTATCACCGGAAAAGATCGCCACCGTACATTCTCTCTTTAATAATGTTACATCTTTTTAAAAATAAAAGTTTTTACTTGAAAAAAAATACACATGCTTTAGCTTGCACGGATTACTTTATTTTGTAGGCATTTCTAGTGTTTTTTTTCCTCAGGAAAGGTCAATTTTGAACTACATTACTTTAACAATGGTCTTTCCTCGTCTAGTGAATGCAAGCGCGACAGCTGAGCGTGGGGTCCTGGGTTCAATTCCCGGGTCGGGCAAAGTGTTATTAGGTTTTTTCATTAGGAAATTCTCAGTAGCAGCCCGGAGTCTGGATTTGTGCCCGGGTGTACTATAACTCCTCTGCCTACCCCTTAGGGGAAATACAGACGTGATATTATGTTATGATCAATATTACTCGGCGCTCGTAATGTACTCGGTATTATCGCCCTTAAAGTTTTGTCACTACAAACCGGGACATATTGTAACATCTGCAACAATGGTAGTTTGCACAGACTAACTTATCTTGTAGGTATTTGTAGTGTTTTTTTTTCCTCGGTAAAGGTCGATTTTGCACTACATTAACTCTCAATTCAATTCATTTATTTTGTAAAAATGTGGTAAATATAGGTGGTAGGGTACTAAGATTAGTTCGACACATAAACCATTTCACATTATGGCATACAATTTTTTTTTTTTTATATAATTATAAAACAATGATGTACATAGCTAAAATCACATTCAATATTAAATTATCATTAATAATTAATTAATTATCATTATTAATTATTATTTATCTGCCTCTCCCATTCACAGAGAGCTCAACAATAACATCAGACGAGGAGGCAGAAGCGGAGGAATCAGGCTACGCTTCCCTCGAGCGATTCCTAACAGCTTGGGGTCTCTTTCAATACGTTCAAAAATTCAAGGACGAGCAAATAGACCTAGACGCCCTCATGCTACTCACAGAAAGCGATATGAAGTCACTAGGCCTACCTCTAGGACCATATAGGAAGCTAGTAACGGCAGTACAGGAGAGAAAACAAGCCTTGTCACATCCAGGACCCATGATAGATACAGCCATATAGAGATTTTGAGGATCAAACGAATGGTACAAAATGTGTAAGTGCTCAATTTTAAGTTCATGTCGTCACTTGAATTTATAGTGTGGTTTTGCACAGTATTTTTATATGGTCAGGTAGTCAGCTGCACAAAGATGTATACACTTGGCGAAATTAAAACGTTAATTTAAGAAAAGGTAGGGATTGAAATCTTTCAATATTGTATACTTAGCATCTGCTAATATACAACGTGTATCAGAAATGCGTGGTCATATTTTAAGAGCTCATACAGGGCATAACATAGAACAACTTTTACTATGGGACCAACCCTGAAATCGCGAAAAAAATATCAGCTGTTCCCTTCTTCGATGTCGCTCGACAAAATGTAAGGATCAGCTGATATTTTTTTCGTGATTTCAGGGTTGGTCCCGTAGTAAAAGTTGTTTGATAGCATCCCCTGAATAAGCTCTTCAAGTATGACCACGCATTTCTGATACACGTTGTATACGAATACCTGGTTTGTGAAATATAAAGACATAATCAACAAGTTTTTCCTAAAGTTTGTGGTTTAATTTTGCTTCCTACATACATCTTTGTGCAGCTGACTGTACTATAGATTCAAGCCTACAAAACAGCAAACAGATTTTACTCACATACTCTACATCAGAATCGCTAGCCTATATAATAAGTTTGTGTGTGTGCGTAAATCCGATAACTCGGTACAAAGTACCTGCTCCACGATTCAGAACGTTTTCAATAAGCAGTTGTCGACCGATTCGGTTTGTTATTTTGTTTCGTCTAAGATTCACGTAACGAGAGAAAAAGAGATAACAAACCTAAACGGTCGACAAACGCTTATCGAAAATGATCAGGGGTCTACTCGCAAAATCGATAATCGATATATCGTGTTATTTGTCGTGTCGAAACCTACTTTAAGTAACGGTCGATTTAACTATATTTTGTACTAAGAAACGAACGATACTAATCGTCAATTTTCGGTCATAACCCTACTCTTAGTTGTAAATGTCATTGACAGTATTTTTTGTAGTTTTGATTCATTCACTTCGAACATTGTCTATGACGTCTAAAAATCCTAATATTTTGTCTGTGAATTCGATAAACGACATAGAGTCCGGACATTTATTATAGTAGGGTACGACCGATATATTCGGAGCACTATCGTATCGTTTCGATATGTCAATGTCGATCGATTTTGCGAGTAGACCCCTTTTTTATCGTGTCGACATTAGCTACATAACGATAATAGCTCATGCCGTGAGAAAAATATTAACCAGTCAACAGGATGGTAACGGGGCTGACTTTAGCTCTTTAGACCCCCTGAATCGGGGAGTAGCCGTACCGTACCCTTTCTTTGACGATAAACTAGCGGGGTAGATGAGTGTCGCTTCTTCATGTATTAGGTAATTGTTAGTATTTTTTTTTTTTTACTCCCAGATTTGGTGTAGGCTAGATACCACTTGTTCATTAAAATATAGTATGAAAACCAAAAGTGTAATTTTTTCCTACCTACAGTGACGTCACGCAAACCTTTTGGCGATGTGCTCAACGTAAATAGAATCGTTTCAAATAGTTTCGATTAGAGATGACGATTCTTTCCAAAAAATATCGATTTGAATCTTTTCGAATCGGCGCGATTGAACGAAAATTTAAGTAGGAGCGTGGCAAGTTGGTGCGTTGCACCCACATTGCATCAACTCCGCGGGCATATTTAGACAGACGACTTGAGGTATCTAGCCTACTATAAGTCTGTGGTGTTACCGTTACTAAGCAGCGTGTGTAACGGTCACCCTGTACGTTTTTCTTTTGGAAAACATTCATGACTTTGAAAGATGCATATTACTACACGCGTATAATGCAAATTGTATACATACATAACAAAATAACTGTGTGACCAATATGGACTTAATAAGTATAGTTTATTTCTATCTTGCTTTATTGTAACTTTTATAAATAAGTTTTCAGTGTGTTCTTCGGTTTAAGAAAATACTTTTTTCTATAAGTATTTACAGTTAATCCTATACTGCACCTTTAAATCCAAATTATTCCAAATACCTGTTATTGTAAAGTCTATGCCAATCTGATTAACAATTAACATGATTTCGGATTAGAAACCGTATTTCTGAAGCCATAAAAATCAGTTTCCTTTGCAACAAAAATATTTTTGTAGATCTTTTTAACTTTTTTTGTCATTCTGAATTCAATTTAGTTTTCATGCATGTCAAGTTGTAATTTGTGTAAATGGCCATCAGTTACTTAATTGGATTGACACAGAATTTAAGTCTATTTGGTTCCAAAACCACTGTTTTAAAAGTTATTTGTATTACGTCTATGTGTTTTTTATCACAAAGTTTGCCTATCATCAATACTTTTTATTAAAATATTTAATAATAATAACTGTGCCTCATGAAATGTGATAATAATGTTCGAGATCATTCCATCCAATGTAACGTCCAATCGCCATAATATATTATATTAAATATTTTTGTACAGTTTTTGAATATACATTTGAATGAATATTTTTTTAGTTTTAATTTTGTTATTGTATATTAAACTTCCGCATTCAGCGGATTCCTGCGACCTTCACCAGGTCGTCGGTCCACCTTGTGGGGGCCTACCCACGTTGCGCCTTCCAGTACGCAAGGTCTGCGGAAGGCGCAAGACCGGTCGTTGTTTCGATGCTTGGGGGAGGCCAATGTCCAGCAGTGAACGTCTTTCGGCTGAAATGGTGATGATGATATTAAACTTATATTATTTTTATAAAGATAACTCGTTTACCTATTTTTTCGAGTAAAAAATATTCAGATTACTAAATCTGAATAATTAATTGTTGATTAGCTCATTGCTAGCAACGGGTTACTAGAATTTCTTTAGTAAGGATGTGGCAGCATTGTTGCGCTTAATGTGCAATTAAAGTAGAATCCATATGTGCATAATTCAGTGAATTAATTTGACATTTGAAAAACGTCACATCAACCCAAGCCTGGGGGCCTTATTCCAGACTGGTTCGAGTTCTGAACCAAATCGAGCTAATGTCAATTTCTAGAGGAATACAGCACGAATTGACACTATCATCATCATTTCACATCATTCATCATTTCAGCTGAAAGACGTCCACTGCTGGACATAGGCCACCCCCAAGCATCGCCACAACGACCGGCACTGCGCCTTCCGCATCCAGCGGATTCCCGCGACCTTCACCAGGTCGTCAGTCCACCTTGTGGGGGGCCTGCCCACGCTGCGCCTTCCAGTACGCGGTCGCCACTCCAGAACTTTACTGCCCCATCGGCTATCTGTTCTGCGAGCAATGTGCCCCGCCCACTGCCACTTAAGCTTGGCAATTCTTCGCAATTGACACTAACTCGAATTCAAATTCGATTGATACAGTACTCGGTCCAGTCGGGAGTAAGGCCGCTGACCTGTTGACAAGTCTTTCAATTTGTAAACATCACTTTAGTCCGCAGAATTCTGGAGTTAAGTTTAGATAGGAGAGCCAATCGTACATCGTACAGTTGCGTGCATGTATTTTTGAATCATAATTACGTTAATATTCGTAAATTGGCGATGTTGGGCCCGCCGCTACTTTATCGACTCGACAAAAACAGCAAATTGAAGTTTTATTGGTGTCCGTCATTTATAATATGACATCACTGCCCCATAATTTGATTACGTGATTACGTAGATGAATCAATATCAAAACAGATACAGATAACTGACTGCCTCGTTGGTCTAGTGGTTGCAAGCGCGACTGCTGAGCGTGGGGTCCTGGGTTCGATTCCCGGGTCGGGAAGTGTTATTGGGTTTTTTCATTAGGAAATTCTCAGTAGCAGCCCGGAGTCAGGATTTATGCCCGGTCAATGGCAATAGGCTCGCCCCCTATTACATGGGACTATAACATAACTGGCGAAATGTGGGTGTACTATTACACCTCTGCCTACCCCTTCGGGGAAATACAGGCGTGATGTTATGTTATGATACAGATAACAAAAATAACATATTTTCCAATTATTTTTTATTAAGGAAGTTTTAAATACAATTAAAAATAATCTAGCATTTATTGTAATCAATTATATTAACCTACACTGATTAATTTACAAAAAGTCTGAGCTAACTACTCGGTACGATACCGTGACGATTTTGACTAAGGAAATTAAATACAAAAATCCATAGAATACCATTATGCTAGGGTATATTCATACAAAAAGGACGGTTTTCACGATTTGACAATAAAAACATACCTACATCACAGGAATAAAAATCTATACAGAATTCAAGCTCTACACAACTGAGCCGGCGCAAACCGGTTTTTATCACAGCGGAGCGTACGTGAACACGTCGGTAAACGTGACTCCCACATCGCCGGTCTATCGCCGGTCTATGTGTCAGTGTATTGTGGCAGGCCGCTTGTATGTAGCTTGGCTTCTGTATAGATTATTATTCATGTACCTACATACAATTAAATTGATCTACACGAAAGAAATGAAGATATATCAAAGAGAAATATACCATATTTCTTTCAACTAAACCTTGCATTATAAAGTTGTTGTGTACAAAAATACCTTTATCTACTACGATACCTACATTAAATTAGATTAAGATATGTTTTAACAGTACAATGAGCAATATTTATAAGATAGAAGGCACAATACTTTCGGATATAATAATATTTGATCAGAGTAAATAAGTCGAATTTTATAAAAACTATAATTACGAATCCAAAAATCTTAAAATTCTTAGATTTTAACTTAGGTACTACAAGAATTTGTTTCATTTCTGTATATTATGGCGGAGTCTTTACTAACTTACTCCTAATTACAGCATCACACTCAATATATTGTTGCAATACAGTTTTATCATTAACTAAAATTCGTAGCAGAGATTGTTCGTAAATTGTCGCATGGAAAGGTGTCAGAGTTTCGTAAAGCCGTGCACAGCTCCGCGGCGCGAGATCGATGTCGTTACGTACAGTCGACCTCAAGTCAGAAGTAACATTTTGACTTTGACAGCGTTTTTATTTCGTAAGCAGTAAAGGTTTTTCGTAATTCGAGCAGAGGCGGCGTAAGGACGGGGGCGATGGGGGCAGTCCGCACTGGGTGCCAAGCACCAAGGTGTGACAAGTGGGTGCGGCGCCGGCGCCACTTGGAAGCCGCCAGTATTTCTTCCCAAGTGGCGGTCCAGAGAGTCCTCTGGACCGCCACTTGGTAGGTAAGGTAGTCACCTTGGAGCTTCTGAGATTATTCTGTAAAATGAGACTAACCTGACTCTGTTCCGAGTCTAGTTTTGTGTTTAAGATTATCGTTTCGGTGGCTTCATGTGAAAAATTATTTTATTTTCAAAATCAAAGTTAATGAAATCATATGATAATAAAACAAAGTTTAACCGGATTAAATCGCGTATATTATTTAAATTGGTTTTCCTGACGTTTCGAAAGTTTTGCAGCGTTCGTGGTCGCAGGAAGACTAAGATGACAAGCGTCTTTACAGATATTACTAAAAAAAAAAAAAAACTACCGTACAATTTTTATTAATTAAAATCGTTTCGATGCACGCAGTAATCACTCACAATGTCATTGTCTTTTACAGTGTTGCGTGCTGTTTGGGACTTGATAATTTTTAGAACTGGTTTTCAAACAGGTGATAGCTGCCAACTATCTTCTCTATTAAAATTAGGGTGTTTTTTTTAATTTCAATAGCCTCACGGAGCATTCTTGGTACATATCATATGAGCCAAGCGCAACTAACCTTGATGATGTCATTGAATATTTTACCAAAATAAAGTCACGTATGCACGTTCAGGTCTTGTTCTTTTATTTTGGGGGGTGCATAATAGAAAACCGCCCCGGGTGCCAACCCATGCAACGCCGCCACTGTATTCTAGTGTTACCACTGACGTGCGGTCGGCTGTATTTGTTCATCTACAGCCTATATTATCGATCGATAAACTCGCGCCACGGCAAAAATAAAAAAGTGCCAATAGTCAAAAAGAATATTCTCTCAACCAGATTCGGGCCACCCATTGATACCACAGTGTATGAACGTTTTAAAGACAAAAGCGTTTAGATACCTACTTTTCAAAATGAAGTCATACACTGTACGGCAATAATCGAAACTCGTAACCATTACTTTTCAATTATGTTTCGTGATACATCTACACCCGCGCGGGATTCAATACATGAACGCTAAATACAAATTGCTGTGTTTGGAGGAGTGTTTCTTTGATTTTTTGTTGTACTGCCTGTAGCGGGCGAGCCGACACCCGTCATCGTGGTAGTACGTGTATTCCGGGTATGGGATGTACGCCCCCGTGGCGGGGTCCAGCGGCACCATGATGGGAAGGTCCGTCATGGACGCGGGCCGCTCGAACGACGACGAATCAGAGCTTTTCGGCTCCGCGTACTGCGGACTGATACTCTCCACTTGGTTCTCGACGTCCTGGCTCTGATTGCATACAGGCACGCTGCGACTCGTGTCGGCCGATATGTTGGACCGCGACCGAAGGATCAGCCGCGTCGACGAGAAGTCCGTCGAGTGCTGCAGACTCTTGGAGCGCGGTCGCAGCGAATTCGGCGGCGTCTCGTCAATACGTGACAGTGTGTGCCTGCGCACGGGCCGGTACACCTTCCTGTCGCCGAGCTTGGGCCGCTTGATCTTGCGGTGGGAGTTGTACGTCTCGAGGGTGGAGGGCAGGGAGGGGGACGGGCGGTGGGGCGGGGAGGGGTTGCGCGCGGGTGCCTGCGGGGCGGGGGCGTTGGCGAAGTGCGCCGCCACGAGGTCCCTCATCTGGTCACATGCTCAGTAGTTGTAGGGGCCGTACTGTGACCCGTGGTAGTAGGGGCCGGGATACGCTTGAGGCGGTGGGTATCCGGCGTAAGCGTACTGCTGTTTTTGTGGGTACACTGTGAAACATACGAAATAAAAGTCAGACACTTGCTTAAAAAATACGCTGTTTGGCAATAATAAGAACAACATTTTAATGTTTTATGATGTATCTAGATACTGGTGTAGATTCTCTTCTTCATAAACTAAACTTATTTTAAACTAAATTTAGTCAAATTAGTCTGATCCATACAAGTTTAGTCGTGATCTCGTAACATGACTTGAAAAAATAAATGTTGACAGCACTAACATTGTTGCCATCCCTTTGTTTTATCTACTATTAGTAAAAGAGAGCGATAGTTTAAAATAAGTTAAGTTTGTGAACAAGAGAATCGACATGGTGTCGATTCTCGGGTATTCAGTGGTGTCACGGGTTTCCATGAACTCTTGAATAATGAAATATTGCTATTAGCATCGCACTAATAATCCAATGGCGATTTAGTTCCATAAATTAAATATTATTTTTCTTCTACAGAAAATGGTATATTAATGGGGTCATCGTAAACGATTGTGTCTTAACAAAAATCCGAACCAGTCATGCATCCAGCATTCACCCTGTTTGAAACCAAGAAAATATTTACAAATGTTACCATTAGTTTTGTGTTTGTATTGCTATAAGCGAAAATAATGAATCATGTTGCTATAAAAAAATATGAGATTGAGATACGTAATGAGTTTTTAAGTGAATGTGCTGTTATGACGAATTTGGCTTCTGCAGTTTATTGTAATGTACCGATGTATATTAACATCACAACCACTTGAGCTGGTGATCTGTTAAAATTCTGTTAAGATTTAAAATGTGCAATGGCTTGCGATATAATAATTTCTATGAATGTGTAATTAATGTCAGCAACATATTATGTGTAATGCTAATGATCCAACAATGTTTCTTATATGTGATAGTTATCAATCAGTACCGTATTTTGTTACAAGTTTCAGTTACCCACATAATTGTTTTAATTATAAATTATTTTGATGTAATGATGGTGAACTATTTATAATGGGGCCTACGTAATGAGTTCATAAGCATACCGGGCATGAGGTACTGCATGTTAAGCGCCTCCTCCCGCTCCCGTTCGCCGCGCAAGCAAATGGCCGCCGACGAGAACAAGATGGCGGACAGCAGCGACAGGCCCACGCCGCACCACGCGACAATGTACGACCAGTCGTACCACACGCGAGAGTTCTCACGTAATATCTGGTTTATACCGCGGGTTTTACACGTGGATTTCATGTAAATATGTATGTTTTTTGGGAGTAAGAGTATGTGTGTGCGTAGGAGTTTGTGTGCGTGAGTTACAGAAAGTGTGTGAGAGAGAGTCAATGAGTGTTTCAATTTCGTGAGGATTAATGTGTATTTATACAGAAAACATTGATAGATATTAACAGAATGGCAGAGATTTCATTGATTCATTTCAAAAGTGTGAGTTTGTGGCAATTGTGTGTGTCAAGTGTATAGTATTGGAAATACAGTTGGTTACCAAGATGTTATGTACAGTCGTATCAGTTATGAAATCAATTTAGTTCATCCAGATACAGTTATTTTCAATATTTACAGCACCACATGTTAATAAGTTCGTCCGTAAGCGAGTTAGTATTGCGTTTGGCGTAAACCAGATATTATGAGATAGCCAGTTACAATTATATGCGTTAAACGACCGGTCGCAGTCGCGAAGTTATACGCAGTAGCCAAGTTTCATAGAAACATGAAAAAAAAGAGAAAAAAGCTTTTTGTTAGTATGAGATACTTACATGATTGGTCTTAAAAAGTAGGTTATTGATGACTTATTGTCTAGTGAAGAGTAATAGGTAGGTATTTATGATTAGGTACCAAAATTAATAAATTAAATCTAAAATAACAAACGGACAACTACTTAAAATAAAACATGAACTAACTATATTAAAAAGAAGACTAGGTACCTATAACACATACAAATTACTTAACACGTACAAAATATTTAAACAATAGATATCATCAAAGGAAACCACGTAGAAATATACAAAAGAGTTTAGTCTCATTTCCCGCCAAGCGTTACACAAGATGGCCGCTCAAGATGGCGGTCTAACCTGGCATTATGTACTGCACGTTATTCTGCTGTTCCCGCCTTTTCTCCTTGCTGAGGCAAATGGCGGCGGAGAAGAATAAAATGGAGCTTCCGAAGGAAACAGCGACGGCCAGCCACGCCAAGATGTACGACCAATCGTACCAGATTGATGAGTTGTCTTTAAGTACCTGGTGTGGGGGGTGTGTCAATAATATGGTACAAACCTTTAGCTAATGTATTGCTACTTAACTATGTAGACACAGTAGACTACCTAAATATGACTGATCTAAACTTTCTGGTCTGGTTCTTCGAATCTGTGGCACTTAAACTTAGACCGTATTACAGAACGTTCCTCAAGCGTTGATTGATGTTTAATACTAGTTTTGAGTTGGGATTTAATTTTAGAACATTCCTCATTTCCTAAAGCATAAATTCATTGATCACAGTTCAGCTGAGTTTAGCTTTATTTTATACTGTCACCTGTGTTATGTTGTTGAAATGAAGTTTATAATTACCGTATTGAAATAAGACCGATACTCAAGTAACAATTTAAGTGGTGGATCAGTTGATTGAAGATCAAACTGTACTTGAGGAACGTTCTGTAATACGGACCTTAGTGCGTTAGATTGTCTTAACAATGTTAAGGAATCGCACGCACATACAAAAGGAGTGGGTTTACACCCCAATATTTTGTTTCATACATCCTAAATACTCTTTAACAGGGTTTCTTGTAATGGGGAACTCGAACCCCTAGGAGTTCGCTTGACGTAAGGGATTCAGGACAAGATTGACGTTATAGTTGATACACGAAATAAGTACATAAAGATTAAAACTGAGAGAGGCAGAGGACCGAGTGTTGTGGCGCAATTTGTAGTCTTGAAAATTAAATAGGGGTACGTGGGCTTATATGTTTGAGAAAACTGGCTCTACAACATGTAACATGTAGGAAGATGTTGAATTTGAATTTTTCTTTTGAATTTGAAATTGCTTTCCATTAATCATAAGTCTCGACTTGAACTTTCATACCATCTGTCCAACTGCTACTTACATCCTATCTAAATGTTAAAAGCATTACTTACAGAAGGCCACTGTTGATAGTACTCCTCTCCAACGACCTTCTCTTTCTCGTAGAACTCCACTCCATGCCATAATGCCATCGCACCCGCTGCTAGTAAGCCTGAAACACCATGACACTTTGATTAGACACATGACATAATACAAAAGCACTATTGGTCGCGTCAAGCGAAACCAGCTCGATAAATTTTGGATTTCGATTCAATAATCAAAAATTAGTCAAAACGTAGTTACAAAGTCTGATAACTAAGCCATCGTACGAAGCACACCTTTCTAAAAGCTCGAATTTACCCTGCTTCTTCGATGTCTCTGTCCGTCTACTAAGAATCTTTCAAGTAAAAAACCCAATTCCTGTAATCCGAACAGGCTGAAATTTTCCATTTCATATCCATGTCACGCCGCATCCCCTGTCGTCGTGTACTGGCGGGGACCCTTGGGGATCGTGGGCGCTAAGAGTGGGGGACTCAAAGCACCCATTACGTGACCATGTAGAGGACATCAGTACGTGGTGGTCGCGCACCACAGGAGTTCCCGGAGTTCCTATATTTTGTGCTGAGGTCAGCCACAGTATGGATTTAGTCGGTAGGAGTCAGACATTACCTTTCGCCTTCCCCAGAAGAAGGGTAACCATGAGGACAACCACTCGTATACAAAAAAAGTTCTGATAAATAGTGATGACAATACCATACAACTTAATAATAATGTGAACTTTAAAAACTTGTTTTTTTTTTTATTAATATTTATTACGAGAAACCAGCATAAGACCGACTTCATGATACTTACATGTGACCAGCATAAGGATAGCGGTGGCAGTGATGTTGCCTGGACTACGTTTCCAGCAGCCGACCACGCCGGTCCAGAATGCGATGAAGAGAGACAGAAACGCCACGATGAACAGAGCCACCGTTGAGCGAGCCATGTGCAGCCTGGAAATATACGAAGACATGATTGGCAAGTTTGTCGGAAAATCGTGGACCCAGTTAGACACCAAACAGGGAAGAAATGAGACTTTCCATCTTTAAGCCCGCAGAAATATTATTAAATGGTTATAATCACAATTTTACTTGCGATTCATGCGTGGCATGGCAACTTTCGAACAAACTACGCCTCCCATAAATTTATACATTTTTAAAAATTATCTTTAATCAAATGTATTTTACAGCATTTGTTTCTGCAGTTAGAAAGAACCAAAGACAATTCTATACTGACGAAAGAACACAATAAGGCATTTTTGCGGGTTTTTGTTACAGTATTAGAAACAAGTCAACATAATATGCTTGGGGGAGGCCTATGTCCAGCAGTGGACGTCTTTCAACTGAAATGATGGTCTTCTTATCGTGTCAGTGGTTCAAATATTGTTGGAATAAAAAGTGGCCACTTCAATGGCGTTTTCAGTGGCGGCGAATAGATCAACTCTTGTGCAGGTGTTCGGGCACAAGGGACACGTTAGCAAGTGCGACATGGATTGCTCTGGGGCACCGCAGTCACAGTGTGCAAGACTAGGGTCCCTAAACCCCCATTCACACATATTGCTGACTAATCCCTTCAACACAATGGTTCAAATTAACGGAAATGATGGTGATGCGTTTGTATGAAAATCATCAGCCTATGGACGTCCACTGCTGGACATAGGTCTCCTTCAAGCATTGCTACAACGACCGGTCCTGCGCTCCCTCATTTATGAAAATACTGCAATATAAACTTGTCTTTAGCTCAGTCTGCCTGAGTGGCACGGGCGGCTAATAGACGGCTTTTAGCTCAGTCTGCCTGAGTGGCCCCTAGTCTTAATACGTCTGTGCATCTCTGATCTAGAGTACCTAGTTATCATGAGGTTGGTAACTTGATGCTTCAAGAAATAATAATTCTTACTTATATCTTTAATAACCTGTTTGCTGATACAACGGACAACAGTCAGATGTGGATGGCTTTAAGCATGAAATTAGTAAGTTCAAGTACTGAATATATCTACCATGCTGAAAGACCCAGTTTTTAACAGGCTAGATGTTTTTTTTATTATCATTCACACTGCCCAGTTTCTCGTGTAGTTTCAACATCCGCAACAAAATTAAGCTTTTGTTCAGTGAGTGTGAATGAAATCAACACTTCATTCAAGATAATGTTATAAATTGTATCAAATGAACTAAAAACAATTCAAGATGAGCAAATGCGTTTGTTTGAAACTTTTGACGATAACATTTTTGTCAAAAGAACGCATTCGATAAACATGTCGTAATTAATGCATCGATCATTCCTCTTAGCTCTCATTCCCGCGAGGATAATTTTTTTGCCACTACGAAATGATGAGGTAGGTATTAAAATATCACGACCATGAAATCTGGTTTATATGATATCGTAGTATACAAATATCTTAGAGAAACAAACCTTGCGGTAGATCAGGTTGACCACAACGGTATTATAACTGTACGTATTGCGTATAGCTGTGCTTGTATTATTTACCCACATTTCCTTAAAGCAATTGAGTGCCGATGGATTCATCTTTACATTTTCCGAGGTATGTGCTGTTTGGTAATGCCAATAATAACGAACTCTCGTGTATTTTACAGGCAATTACACAAGCAACATAAATGGTCGTGAAGAAACAACGTTTAATTCTTATCGATTAAATAATTGAGTACTTTAACTCTCATAAAACAATAAACAAATGAACCTAGTTTTAGGCAACCCACCAATTACTCAAGAGACAAAGCCTTCAAACCGGCTAAAAGATTAATAGCCAAGTCTTAAAATATAATTTATTGTACGCCTTCAATGTGGCAATAACTAGCTGGGAATGATTATCAACTATGATTGGAACAAGCTTAGACAATATATCGATTTGTTTCAATATCGATCAATGGCCAATGACCCACTTGATTCGAGCACAAGGCCTTTAAATTGTGGTTTTTGTTCATTGGTCCTAACGAATCTCCTTGTGGGACACCCAGATTTTTCTGATGAGAATAAGTTTTCGAATACACAGATGTGTTATGCAAATGCCTTAGTCACGATGCAATCATACGCACTGACGCAAGTACGAATGAAGATATTATTTTAGTAAGGAAGGCCACCAGAATTCTAGGTGTTGCATGCTGAAAGTTATATCAAAAAAGTAAGAACACTAGGAACCCATGAAATGAAAAATGAATTAAAAGACCTCATAAGAAGTATAGAAAGTTTCTCCGTTTTCCCGAGCTGCAAACAATCTCATCAGTTATGTTGAATTGGAGAAAGATTGTTTTTTTATGGCAAATTGACCTTTAGTTAGCAAAGTCATTAGCAAAATCTTCGCACGTATTCCCTCGCAGGGAAAGTGAAGATTATAATCAATTGTCAACGGTTGTCATGGTAATTGCTCGACTCGGCTTTTCGGCTCCTCACAATAAACCAATGACCCATATCAGATACACATCATTACCTATCCATTGTTCCATTTGTATCTAGGACATCGTTCACATCATCTATGATGATAATGTCATCGGTTTCAACTACGATGGTGTTCGTTAGATGTAGGGTTAGCTTGTTGGATCAGCAAAATTAAAAGGCAGTGGGCTGGCCATGTCTGTCGATATACCGATAGCCGTTGGAGCAGACGAGTCCTTGAGTGGAGACCACAAATAAGCAAATGCAAGGTAGGGCGCCCCCCAGCCAGATGGACCCATGACCTGAAGAAGGTAGCTGAGGAGGACTGGATTTGAAAAGCGGAGGACCGAGTTTTGTGGCACAGCTTGGTAGAGGCCTATGTCCAGCCGTTAACTGCGATAGGCTAAGTTAATGATTATGTTAGTCAATATCTAAAGAAGAATATCAATATTAACCAAAATGGACATTGGAAAGAGGAGGAAAAACCATTCTTTCATGCAGAGGTGTCTGATGGAAACGCAAAATGTTTAAAAAGTAATCGGGCAACGTGACAAACATGACATGACATGACAACACGACATGGCTGTTTGACAAAGCTCTGAATACCAACTAGAGTTCCTAAGTCCTAATTAATAAAATACTTCAGTCTCATATCAGAAGGCTAATTCTTATAATTAAAAACGTTCAAACACTTAAGTAAATAATGTCTCTCTCTCTCCTCTCTCTCTCTCTCTCTCTCTCTCTCCTCTCTCTCTCTCTCTCCTCTCTCTCTCTCTCTCCTCTCTCTCTCTCTCTCCTACCTCTTTTTTCCTAACTCTCTAAGTTTATGACGTTGTTTTTACCTGTTCATCGCATCGTCCGACAGGCCTTTCGTCTCGTTGTTCTCGTCAGGGATGAAGTAGTCCACATTACTGCAGTGCGTCTCCACGGGCGATAGGTAGATCTCAACTGGAATAGAAATAAAGAGAAATAAAATTGCTGTAGAAAAGATATAGTAGGTAAAACAAAATACACAAATAATGCAGATTTGACTACAAATAGACGAGAATAGGAGGGGCAATTGAGGGATTTTGTCAGCATAAGTGAGAGTAGGCACACCAAAAACATAATTGGAATCATTATTTCACTGTCACAGTCTGCCAAGCGTGAATTATTGCGGCGACATTAAAGTTGCCAAAATTAAAAACACGGAAAATTCAGCTGACATTTATTTACTACCAATGGTTACCAAACGAAGCATATAAAAATAAACAGAATACTAATATAATCAGTGAGCACAAATAATCATGCAAATGCCAATGGTTTGAATCATCGGTCACTTTATCCGTTTATGACGAAACTATGGAATGCCGTCTGTCTTAGCATCCTTCCTTTCACAGCTAGTAACTGGTCAACAGTGTCCTTCATTCGTTACGACGACCTTGTATGTAGAAGAAAGTGTAAATGTGACTTGAAACCTGAATTAAACCTACTTATAATTCCATTCAAGTCATAACAAAAAATGTTTTAAAGGAACTACGACTGTTGACATCACCAACGAAAACATAAGCAAAGATAAATTGCAATGGGGAAGTAGAAAATTTAGTTCAACTCCCTTCTTGGCAAAGCTTGGGACCGATAGGAATTTTATTTGATGTTCAACTGGAATAAGCATTTATCCATTAGGTATCACTGATCACAGAATTGACACTTGCGTTAACAGTGAAGGAAAACATAGTGAGGAAACTAGCACGCCTTGATGGTGTGTGTAGTCCGCCAACCAGCGGTTAGCGTGGTAGACGAAACCTTCTCATTCTGAGACGCTGCCTCTGCCCGTGCCCAGTAGTGGGATAGTATTGGGCTGGGTATGTTACTGATCACAGAAATATGAAATAATTTAATAAGATATGCTATAACCTATACCTACATGTTCTGTCTGAGTTTGTGACGAGGGAGCCATAAGAAAGTCCTTTATTTTTATACTAAACGATATGGCCTCGTATGATTCGCAAACCTCAGTCATTACGAACCACTGTTAATTTATATTAAAATGTCAGATTATGCAAACGATATTTTATTAAGTTAGCAGCTCATCTATGTAGAGTTCGTGTTGTCGGATTTTTTATACAAATTTGTAGAAAATCAACGAGTCTGCCGCCTGTTTCCTCGTCTCAATGCATAGGCGCGCCTGGGTTTCTCCAGAATGTTTACTCCTCCAGTAAAGTCATTACGAATTTCGTATAATTGAGAGTGATCTCATAGAAATGAAACCACACAACATAATAATGTCATAAACTCGAAAATGACTACGTACGCACGGCTGCATATCAATCTATAAGTTTCCAGTATGAGCTGATCACTCATTTTACGGAAAGTCTCTACAATGCGAGGTCAGCTTATACTGGATTTGTATAGTACTTTCAGGAAATAGTAGCGTCATCAGTCGATTTATTCTACGGTCATAAACTATACTATAGGTTTACAATATTAGCTATTAGGCTTTTGACGTTTAGACGGTACGTCCTTACGAACGACGGTCCTTACGTAGTAAAGACTCCACTTATGTCTGTACTTTTATTGGTGACATAGTGTGCTGTGTTGTATGTTTTAGCTCGCAAAGGCAACCTTCGTCTTGAAGACACGGTATTGGTAAGTATAGGAATGGTAGAGTAATTCTCTTTTAGGACAAAACCTATGCACAACCCGAGCCTTAGACACAAATGTTTTTTTTTAGATGCAAATTTATCTGGCAATACGTGAACAGGAAACCAACAAGGTGTATTTATGCTTGATTTAATCAACGTATATAATTGCTGCATGTGCTCATGCTTACACACCCATCGACGTCATGTTCCACGGCCATATAAAAACAAAAATACTTAATACATCTCATTACATCACCGAGATTAAAATGACGGATCTGTTGTTAAGTTTCAGAACGTATTACGGACATTATAGACTGCAGGCAAAGAATACTGCTTAAATATTACTGCAGGCAAGCTTTCTGCGTTCTTTTTATAAAATTGCGTTCTTTTTCTAATATTGTGTTCTTTATCTTCTTCTTCTGTCGTGTCGACATGAGCTACATAATGATAATAGCTCATGTCATGGTGTAAAGATTAGCCAGTCAGCAGGTTGGTCGAACGGCTGACTGGCCAGAGTGCGCCGGACCATCAATTAAATATCGTCACTCGTGGAGGCTCTTTAAATGCACCCCAATGCGTTCTTTATGATGTACGCAATACTTAGCCAGGAACAACGTCGGTTACCGCAAAGGTAAAAGAAGAACGCATCTGAGCCAGGGGGTCTACTCCCGTTCGACGATATTCGATAAATCGTACGATTCATCGCACAATTTGCTACTCCGGTCAACCATCGTTCCCTTATCGCATGCGATGATCGTGTTTTGACATTTGTTTTTCTCATCTCCGGTAAATTGTGTACGACTATGAACCGTAGTCTATCTTAATTGTGCCTTTTTTATGTGCCTATCTTTATTATGTAAGTATCAGTCTGAACGAAAGTTCGTACTTCGTTTGTCGTTCGTAAAACGCGAGTAGACCTACTGAGCCCTACCTTTTTTTACGAGTGGAAATTCCCTACCCTTACCCTTCGTCTGAGGAAAGCGGAGGGGTATTTCGGACTCCTATCGACTAAAAAACATGTGTGGCCGACAACGACGTCAATAAATAGATACGCGATCTCATATAAGCAGCATTTTCCAAATTCAGTTGACGCAACCGTTAATAAAATTTATGTGTGTTCGCGAGACAGCTGACAAGTGAATGTAATGAAATGACAAATGACAGTGTGGTTCCGGAACCATAACTCGTGTAACCAGAACAACATGTTCTTCAAAACAGCGCATCTAGTACGTAATACATATATATCGATGGTGGCCGACCTCAGCACAAAATAGAGGAGCTCCGGGAACTCCTGTGGATCGCGCCGGTGCCTCTCTGGTGCTATGCCATTGACACGTCCCGGAAGAACAATGTTCCCCACAGATCTGTGCCCTACCTACCGTTAGATAGACCGGATTATATATAGATGCTTACGAAAGGAATCTGCTCACCGATTCAGAACAACTTCGATAAGCATTTGCCGACCGATTCAGTTCGTCTCGTTTCGTCTACGATTCACGTAGTCACTCTTTTTCTCTCGTTACGTGAATCGTAGATGAAACGAGATATGAGCTAGTTGGATACACGGATGAAGTATCCATCTTATGTATTATAAGTATGCATTTACAAGAAAAACTAAGTATATAAGTATTATATCCATCGTCTAGTACCCATAGTACAAGCTCTGCTTAGTTTGAGACTAGATGGCGCTGTGTAAAAATGTCCCAAAAATATTTATTATTATCTGTAGCCTACAACCTGCTCACATTTTAAAAAACGTTAAATGATATCGTCACATACGTTTTCAATAGTAGTACCTGTATAATTTATCAAAAAACGTCTCTATGATCTACTTGGCATTTATGACGTAGTCAAAGAAAACACCAAGTTCAAGACGAAGAAAATTTTATTTACAAATTAACGGCGGGGTCATTGACCGGCGGAGAATCTTAACACCGCGATTCACAATTTGTTCGGCACCTAATAACGCCATCTATCGAGCTATGAGTAAACTCAAGTAACAAACTAGACATTCCGCCCACCATGGACAGATGGTCCATAAAACATTATACAGTACCTATATACATATAACAAACCCACACCTCATGACAACACTAAGCTGCAATTGATAAACTAACAAAAAGTGTAGTGTAATAAACCAAACTAAATTTTAACAGTTGCAACACCAAATAAACACAAGATAAAAAATACAAAAGCAATAACAAACAACAATAGGTACTTATTATCTAAATGGTCACTGGCAGTATAATGAGTCTTGATACAGGTCTCTTAAAAGTAGATCCCTTACACTTCAAAGAGACAACGCGTGTAAGATTGTCCGAACCAATATGTTTGTCTGTGATAATACCAAACAAACATCTTGCCGGTGGTAGATCATCTTCCTTGACCAATACTACATCACCCACTTTAGGCTCAGGAGTTGTTTGTGACCATTTGTAACGGTGTTGCAGTTGTGTGAGATACTCATGCGACCATCTTCGCCAAAAATCTTGGACAAGCCGCTGCGTGAAATGCCATCTTTTGAGAGTACTCATATTGGATTTCTCAAAGTTGGAATCTGGTACAAGTAACAATGGTTCCCCCACAAGGAAATGTCCAGGCGTGAGTGGATATGGATATTCTGGATTGTTACTAACTTGAGAAAGTGGACGCGAATTAAGACACACTTCTATTTGGCACAAAAGAGTGGTCATTTCCTCAAACGTGAGAGTGCTATTGCCGATCACTCTTCTTAAATGATGTTTTGTGGACTTCACTCCAGCTTCCCAAAGCCCTCCAAAATTTGGGGATTGTGGTGGAATGAAGTGCCAATTGGTCCCGTTAGTGGCTAGCCAGCTAGCTATGTCACTTGCTACTGCTGACCTTTCTTGTTGGAACAAATTCTTTAATTCCTTATTCGCTCCCACAAAGTTTGTACCATTATCACTCCACAAGTCCGCACAATGCCCTCTGCGTGCAACAAAACGCTTAAAAGCGGCCAAAAAGGCGTCTGAAGTCAGATCACTCACTGCTTCGAGATGTATTGCACGAGTGGCCATGCAGATGAATAGACAGATATAACCCTTGGTGGAGTGATAACCGCGTCCCTTTGTGGGTCTGATAGCGATAGGTCCGGCGTAGTCAACACCGCTTTGATGGAATGGACGGCAGGCAGTGACACGAGCTAATGGTAATTGACCCATCAACTGTTGATTCGTTTGAGCAGCATGACGAACACAAGCAACGCACTTACGAACGTACTGACGAACGAGACTCTTCGCGCTAATAATCCAATACTGAGTTCGTAAATAGTTTAACATTAACTGTGGACCCCCATGAAGCGTACGCTCATGAGCATCTGCTACAATCAAATCAGTTAAATGTGATTTATGTGGAATCAGTATTGGATGCTTCATATCTTCTATTACATTAGCTTTTTGCAACCGCCCACCAACTCGGAGTACGCTTTCATGGTCGAGGAATGGATTAAGCGAGATAAGTTTACTACTGTTATTTACCTTACCTCGTTTTTCTAAACTATCAATCTCTCCCACGAAACATTCTTTTTGGCATAACCGGATACAGGTGAGTAAAAAGTTTTTAATTTCTTTTGTAGTTAGCCAGCGTGAAGGTTTAATATTAGAATTAGTTTTATTATTTAAATTAAGAAACCTCCTGCAATAGGAAATAACTCTGACTAATCTTTTTAAATTTGAAAACCTTGAAATAATGTCTACCTCTTTGGTAATAACATGACACTTGAACTTAACTTTCTTTTTTTCTAAATAAATATTTTCAAAATTTCCCTTGCTGCAATGAACTATGGTTTCCTGTAGCCATACAGGACCAGTTTTCCACGGTTCATTTTCAGATACGTCAGCTGGATTAATGCCTCGCAACGCACAATCAGCTGGATTATCATGCAAGTTGACGTATGACCAATGACTGTTGTCCAAGGTAGTAAATATTTCAGAAACTCTGTTGGCTATGAAAGTTTTCCATTTACTTGGATGACTGCTCAACCAAGCGAGGACAGCGCTAGGGTCAGTCCATGCGTGGCTGTTTACGTTAGGGATGTCTAATACCTCGGCAACTTCTTGACGAAGTTTTGATAGTGAAACAGCTCCACAAAGCTCCAAGCGAGGTATATACACCTGTTTTACAGGAGCAACCCTAGTTTTAGTTGTAGTCTTATCGTTTTTTATGACTGCATGATGTGAGTGACAGACAGCAGTGGATTTATTTATCTCTGCTTCTGGAACTATTTCCATATGTCCCAGTGTTAAATATTCTTCAATGACGTCAGAATATTGACGCTGAAATTGAGGGTTGTTTTTCAACCTTTTATCTAACAAAAGAAAACGTTTCTGTGCAACATGATATGAATTACCATATTGACACTCAGGATCATTAGATTTAAAAGGCAATTTAACTATATAGCAACCTGTGGGATCTCTTTTGACGGTTTTGGTGAAGATGTCTTCACAAGCTTGTTCTTCTTTGGTCAAAAGCTTTTTATTGACTAAAGGAGGTTCCTCTAGCTCCCAGAACTTCTTTAAGAGGTCATCAGTTGATACCTGAGTGTGCATGCTCAAGAACTTATCTTGTTGCACATGATTGCGGTTAGGTGGGGAATGTACACAGCCAGAGAGAATCCAACCAAGTTTGGTATTTTGCGCTATTATAGAACCTGGTGAACCTTTGATAATACCTTCCAACAATATTTGGCAATATACTTCCGCGCCTAACAAAAGATCAATTTTGTTTGGAGTATCAAACAAAGGATCTGCTAAATTTATAGCCGAAATCTGTGACGGCATAAACTTGATCATAACTTTCTTTTCAGGAAGAAAAGATGTGAGTTTATTAAGAACGTGAGCTTTCACATCAACTGCAAAGTTGGGATCATGGCGTGACTGAACCTTGATGATTACAAACCATTTGGACTGCAATGTTGCAGCCTGGTCACTACCAAGTCCTGCAATATAGCTCACATTTGGAATCTTCTTTAGACCAAGCATCTGAACCGCTGACTCGGTTATAAAAGATGATTGTGATCCTTGGTCTAAGAGAGATCTTAGAACGTATGAACCTGTTCTCGATTCTACCTTAATCAAGGCAGTGGCCAATAGTACTTGGCTGTTCAAATTGGAGAAACAAGCTACAATGTTTGTGTCTTCGCCTTGTGAAGTTGATGGTGGTAGATTAGAAGAATCATCTCCACCACCGTCATCCTGACCACTAGAAACGTGATCACATTTAGAGACTGACTTTTGGTGCAATAAAGAGTGATGTCGCTTTTTGCAAATACGACAGTTGGTTAAAAGGCGACATGAATAAATAGAGTGATTTGAACCGAGACAATTGAAGCATAACCTATTGGTTCGGGCAAAATTACGACGTACATCAACCTCTTCCTTAGCGAATTTCTTGCAATTGATTAATTTATGACTTTCAGAACAAAAATTGCAAGTTGGAGGTGACGCAACATGCAAAACCTTTGAAACGCGAGTACTGTTTGACTTACTGATTTTATTGTCGAGAAATTCAAGTGATCTGAACCGTTGATTCAAAAAATCTTTAAAATCACTCAGCTTAGGTAACTCATCATTAACTTTACTAACCTGAACTTCCCACAATTTTCTGGACTCTGTATCAAGCTTCAAACTTACAATATATATTATAATTATATCCCAAGAAGAAATATCAATATTAAGATTTTTAAGGGCATTTAAACATTCATTGGTTGTATCTAACAACTCTTTTATGGCAATGGAAGATTCAGACAACACATTTTTTTGATTCATAAAACGTTTTAAATTACAACTAGCCAGATGTTTTTTATTATTATAACGATGCTCTAACTGTTCCCAACACACGTTATAATTTGAAGCTGTGATGGGAATATGCCGAAGAAGCTGTTCGGCTTCACCTGTTAAATAGCCTTTTAGGTAATGAAGCCTTTGAACATCGTCCAGTCCTTTATTGCTATGTATCAATGATATAAATAAGTCCCGAAAACTTGTCCATTCGGTATATTTGCCACTAAAATTCGGAATCGTAATTTTAGGTAACTTAACAGTAAAGGGTTGGTCGATCTTCGAAACGTTTACAACAGGATCTGACAATCCCGCCTTGTTATAGGACATAAACTCAAGCAAAACTCCTTTTAATTCTGTTTTGTAAACCGTGTATAGCTCTTCAGTTGCATCGTACGCATCAGCCGTATAATAACTAGACTTCATCAATTCCTTGCTATCAAATTCTGAGATAATAGATCTATGCGTATCTATGTATGAAGTCCAATAATTTTCTAATGTCTCCAGTCGAGTTTCCACATAGGCCTGAGTTATTCTTTCCTTTGGAGACTTTTTGAAATTATTTCTGGCTTTTTGGATTTTAAGTTTTGTGTCATCTTGAAATTTAATGTAAGTATCCATGTTTGCTAATTCTCCTCAGTAGCAACAATTATGCCCGATATCACAATAAAATTACAAGTGTGAAAATTCTTGATTTTTTCTAAGTCGATGGACTTTTCATTCAAATTTTTCTAAGTGTTTGACATTCGCTAGGAAAACCGGCGTGGATTCCCCGTCTTAGCACTTTTAGCAGAATTATTCTAAGTCCTAGACACTTGTAAAATATTCTACAGATTCTTCTTGAAATATTCTAAGTCCAGATTTTCTTGAAATTTTACTAAGTCAATATAAAAAGTACTCACAGTTTGTCACTTCACTATAAGGTCCAACACACTCGTTCCGCTTACCGCTCCGTGGTCTTCAGCAAGCATCAGCCAATTGATCTCCACTATTCTCCACGATTTTGCCGCCACAACACGTCTTCCGACTCGTAAGGACCATGTATAATTTATCAAAAACGTCTCTATGATCTACTTGGCATTTATGACGTAGTCAAAGAAAACACCAAGTTCAAGACGAAGAAAATTTTATTTACAAATTAACGGCGGGGTCATTGACCGGCGGAGAATCTTAACACCGCGATTCACAATTTGTTCGGCACCTAATAACGCCATCTATCGAGCTATGAGTAAACTCAAGTAACAAACTAGACAGTACCCATACAAAGTTGTTGATGTTTTCGTCGCCTGCGTACCCTAGACACGCAAGCTGGGGGCCGACCACCATCTCTTAAAGCAGTATTATTTTAATCTTACTTTGTCTTTTCGTACCACAACGTCCTTAAAATAAGCTTATTATAAGCTTGAAACAATGTTGTTTTCTTAGCAGTTATGTGACGTCACCTCTAAATCATTCATTCAAATCGTACTACAACGTCGTTTTTGACAGCTAGCATGGTTGTTTTTATGTCAAATTTAGCAATCTTAAAAAAGTTGCTCAGACGCGACTTTATTAACATTTTTTTGCATATTTATACAAATAAAATCGATTTTCGTGTCATATAAAGTAAGTAAATCATATTTATTTACCTAAAATTGAAGAATAGTTGTTTATCTAGTGATTTTAGTACCTGGGTGATTGATTTCTTGTTTGCTTCTAGATGGCGAATTAATACGAAATATTCGAGTTCTTAGAAGCTGATAACGCAGAAATTCATAATAATAGGAAGCGACGTCGTATGCAGCTACGTGAGGAATGTAACCCCTTCAATTTAGTAGATGCGGAGTTCATAAAACGTTACAGACTTACAAAATAACTCTCACGTAACCTGTGCGATGAGTTGAGGCCTCTCATGAAGAATCCAAAAAGATCCACAGACTTGTCTGTAGACACAAAGGTAAATACCCTTGTTTATACCACAAATTACATGTTAAAGCAGTGTATATGTGCTCCTGAACCACTTTCTTATTCATACAGAGTTTCTCAATTTTTTTAGGTATTGATTGCATAAGCAGTACTGAGGGTCATTTTGTGGCTCGGCAGACGGTTTCATCAGTAATCGCACAGGTTACTGCATATCTTAATGCATTGCAGATGAGACAGAAATATATAAAATTTCCAGTGAATGATCAAGAACGCAACAGAATTAAAACACAGTACCTATATATCTACCACATGTTTATTTGTTGAATATTTACTTTGCAAAATGACAACAATCCAGAAATAATAGTAACAAACTTATTTAAAATAATACAATGTACTAAGTATTGCCTAATTAAATCCCTATATTTTAGAATCAGAAACAGAATATTAAATATAGGTACGGGTTGTTACAATAATAATAATGTGCAGTTTATCCATAAAAAACACAAATAAAACTAAAAGAAAACTAACAATTAATTGTAATAATTTATAGTAAAAAACTTGCAGTAAAATTGAAAAAAAATACAGAAATCTCAAAATATTTCTGTATAAATTGTATTATTTACATAAAATAATTGTCATTCATTTATTGCAGATTTTACACAAGATTTGGGATACCGGGAACACAACATTTGCAATAGCGCCAACATTGCGGTGGAACAATTAAGCTATGAAGATGTGATTCAAGAAGCCCAATCACTACAAAATATGAATACGAGTGAACAGCCACGCAGTACCAACATCGCTTTGTATTGCAGCAAGGTGTGGCTACTCGGAATTCTCTTGTTGAACATTTGTGGGTAAGGCGGCTCTCAAGATCCTGAAACAATCAAAGAACCTATTTAATCAATTATTATATTATTACCTATTAAAAAAATGATAATAATAATATGAGTATAATGATGTAGAATTTATTGTTTCTTTTTATAGCGCACATCTTATTGTTACTCTTGTTTACTTGTTATTAAATTTATACACAACTGGGTACACAGGTGGCTTAATGCCATAGACTTTCTCTACCAGACAACCTTAGGGTGATGCAGAGATAAAAACGAGGTAGATGCCAAGGGCGTCGCCAGCCAATGACTAGAGCGAAGATAGAAAGAGGATATGAATTGTAATAAATGTAATTTGTACAGTTTTAATGGTAAACTACAAGAAAAAAAAACATAGTTTAAACATAATCTTCATGGGTGAAATTTTAGACTACTTAATTTTAAAATCTCATAGATTCTATCTAGTCTCTAGGGGGAAGGGCTTCAGCCCCCCTGCCCCCCTTGCCGACGCCCTTGGTAAAGGAGTAAAATAAGTTAATTTCTGACATTGATCTATATTTTAATCACTTCAATGCTTTTATTGTACCAAGCAATGATTAATGCAATAAGAGTCGACTTTTGATAAGTAGGTACCTGTAATATGGACTATTTGAAATAAAATGATTTTATTATTTTAATTATTTGAGAATGTATTATTCTTTTAGTTTACTTCCTCTACCCTGAACAATCTTTGAGTTTTTCATTCTATTTAAGAAGCATGAATGACGGGGATTTAAAGGTAAAGATATTTAATTATTTTGTACCTTTCAATGCTCAATGCAGTATTGTGGAAGTCTCCTATTTTCTGCACCAGCTCCTCCAGGACTTCGTTTGCTCTCACAGCAGCCTCAGCGTCTGTTTGTGAAGAACGAACGAGAGCACGTCTGGCAGCCTCCTGCGTCATCAGCGGTTCGTGCCATTGACGGCGACGTCTCGGGGAGCGGGTTGCAGATGGAGTAGCAGGACGTGGGGATCGTGAAGGAGTCCTGGGGGAACGAGCCGGTGGGTCTTGGACCATAGGTTCCAGAGGAGGATTTTGAGGCAATGGCTCTTGGATGGGTGCTATGGGTAGATTTTGGATAGGAATGAACAACATGGGATTCAGAATAGATTCTGAAGCTGGGGAATCCTGCACATCTACAACCGTTGTAGCAGTGCCAATTTCTGGAGGCTAGAAAGAGAACATAATATAAACTATTTGCTTTATAACAATAGTTTTTTTTCATTAAGCTTAAGTAGGTACCTAATAATTTTTATTTATTCTGCAAATGGTTCCACCCGGACACCTGGTTAGCCCTGACCAAAATCATTTCCTAGTATATGGAGAAAATTTTCTTTCAATGCTGTCAAGGGCTTCTCAGTGGAAGGTCCTCCACCAGTACGTGCATGAGAAGATTGTACAGCAGCTACTCTGACTTTTATTTTAGCCTTGTAATCTACCCAGTACTAAAAATAAAAAATGGCTTATTTAATATTGTTATAGGGAGTGTTTAATTACCTACCTTAAAAAAAACAATATGTATTTACTTTAGACCAGCCGGCCTCTCCAATCTTTATAGGCTCCATCGCCTTGCGAGTTAAGGATATCCGCAATCTCTCGCCACTTTTTTTCTGAGTACTCCTTTGCTTGTAGGGAGCGATTGAAGGAGGTAGCCATGTCCTTATTGGAGTCCGAAAATTCCCATAGCCTCTCTACCTGCCGCCCTGAAACCCGGGTCAGTCTGCAAAATGAAAAACAAAGCACTTAATCCACATATCCACATACAATTATTTATAACCGCGTCGACTGAAACCAAAACATTGATCACATTATATATAATGTAACCGCATCAACTTAAACAATAACAGCACAATATTTCTTTGTTTTACAATTTCAGTGACCAAATAAAAATGTTCAACTCACATACCTTGTTTCCATGTTGACTGCGCAAGGAATAATAAATAAGTAAGATAAAATAAGTTAAACCACTTTGTTAACCACTTGAAAGCCCAATCTTTGAAAGCCCACTTATTCACAGAGAAAATAATCACTTCTTTCAATCACACATAATAAATAACAAAAAAATTAACCCCATTGAGTTTCGAATTTCGCTCGCACTCTACAAACTTGATAAGTAAACATTTCGTTCCGAATATACCATGTCACAATCTTACAATCTAACCTTAACTTTTTTAAATTTTTCTGATTACTTTCCAGAGCAAAATCTTTAAATATTTGTATTAATTTAATAGACATTTCGATTGGAATTATTATTTTTACAAACCAATATTTTTAAAGTTAAATAATCACTTATATTGTTACAATTTTATGCTTCGGAATGACTTATTGGGTACGATTCTGAACAACGCGTAAAAGAGATAGCGCTATACTGTTTGTATAGCGTTGTTTCTTTTCGTTTTTTAGCAGGCTATAGACAATTCCTGCAAATCATTCGTTCTTTCACAGCACTAAGCAGGAATGAAACAAAGCTAAACTATTTACGTTGTGGTACGAATATGAGTAAGATTATTATAAGCTTGAAACAAAACTCTCTTAAAGTAAGATTGTTTTGTAAAAGGTTGTGGTAAGGCCCCAGTTCGCAACTTCGCATGAACGCTATATCTACCTATGTGCTGACACTTCGTGCAAGCATTGAACCAGGAAGCGAAATGATCTCGTCATCGATGCGCAGGCGCACCCGCTCGCATTTCACAATCCATTGTCTTACACGCATGCAGACTAAATACACAATAGAATACTAATATTGTTACAATATAAGGTTTTCTTAACTATTATGTAAATGGGCTCGTAAAATGCCATAAACAAGTTGCCCGATTAAGCGTAATCGGTAAATGTTAAAAGTAAAAGTTATTGAATTTATTAAAAGAGGTCATAGTTGTATAGTACGCATGCAGTATTTATCACGTAACTGAAATTAAATTTTGTTATTTTTAAGGTTCCGTACCCAAAATGTGCCAAACGCTAGCGTTACCTACGTACCCTATTGGTCTCGCTACGCTGTCCGTCTGCCCGTCGCGTCGGTCAGTCAGTCTGTCATAGGGCTGTATCTTTTGAACGGTAATAGGTAAAAAGGTAAAGGTTGAAATTTTCCTAGAATATGTGTTGCTATGATATAAAATAAAAAAGTCTATAACCAAAGGAGGACCCCATACAAGAAACCTCGACAAACATGCATACGACTAGCGTCAAACTTGATCTGATTATAGTGCATACTATGTAGTGTAGTGCAACAAATACAAAAAATAGGGCAAACATAGACATGTGGTGGTACCTGCGTAAGAAAGAGATGCAAAAATTCCTTTTTCGCGCATGGTGCGTTGATGTCTTTTGATGAACTCTCGTAAATTAAATCAGTTTCTTTGGGGTATCAGGTCGATGGGTGGTACAGAGGACCCTTACTGCGTGAGTCCGACTCGGACTTGGCTGGTTTTTTTCTTACTGTCGAAGAAAACCTTAATAATCATCAAATGGATGTGAATGTAAATAAAAAAATAAATGAATATTTTTGGTACATTTTTACACAGCACAATCTAGTCCCAAACTAAGCAGAGCTTGTGCTATGGGTACCAGACAATGGATAGAATACTTATATACTTTTTAACGTGATTGTATCCTACAAACCTACTTTGTTACTTGTTATTAGGTACTATCTAGTTTTTAGTAGGTAATAATTAAGACATGGCCGAAAAAATTACTCTATTGTAATCCGCGCCGGTTCCCACAACATTCTATAAGCTAAGATCTATCGCACCTCTCTTTCTTACAGCAGCATTTTTCTTAAGAAGGAAAGTGATAGATTAGATAAGCAGTTGCGTTTAAAACGCGACCGCATTTCGATTTCAGTAGGAAAATGTGCTTACGATATTTTGTAACCGCTCATGTTGTGTTGGAATTAGACTCATTTCTTGTTTCGTATGCTAGATTAACTTTAGGGTAGGTACTTAACTATTTATGCTTCATTTCAACAACGATAATTCTCTGGTTAAACGACCCAATAATTCCAGTTTTTTTTTCTAATAATCGGCAGTTTAATCAGAGAAATCACATTGATGGACACCGGCCTTAGTATCGTTAATAAACCATTATTTATATTATAATAATCCTTAGGCACTGGCAATTGTGTTTCTCTGCTGCCTGTACTGGCGGCTGTTTAGGGGGCCCAGTTAGTGAGTTAGCGAGTCACCGTCTGCCAACACATTCATTTTTCTGAAGTTGAGAGGCAGACGCCGTTTTCTTCCGGCCAAAGAAGTTAAACCCGGACCATCAAACACCTCACTTCTATTGCTACAAATACAAAGTATTGGTCTTTTTGAAAGAAGAAGTCGAGCTCATGCCGTTGTCTTCTTCTCAATAGACGATAGACGTAACTGCAATATCAATAATACAGCTTCGAATTTATAGTAGACAAATGAATAATGTTATACATGAGGTATTATTAATTAAGAAAGCTTATCTTCAGCCACAGACATTGTAAAAAATATTATTATTATACTTTTTACTATGTGTCTGTGTCTTCAGCAAAGATTTTCTTTTCTACTGGCGTTGCAATTTTAAGAGGCCTACGACTACGAACGCTGTATTACAAAAGTTAAAACTTCACTACGAACAATCAACGAAAACAAGGTGGCTACTATCATCATTCATCATCATTTTTCTTTCTTTCTTTACTTAATTTGATTGATTTTGATTGATTGATTGATTATTTTGATTTTATTATTTTTACTTTCTTTTTTTACTTTATTTTTTTGATTTTTTGATTTTTATTTTTTATTATTACTTATTCCAACAACATTTTCAACATAATTTTTTTTAGTTTCCGTGACATGATAGCAGAAAACTTGAAACTTCAGCAGGAAATCACAACTTTTATGTACCTTCATAACAACTAAAATAAACAAGACGTATCGAATGTCATCGAATCTTATAGATGGCTAATGTCAAATATTTTGACAGTTCACATTGACACGCTTCATTTACCGCAAGGTCAGCAACTTATAAATATGTTAGTACATACTAGCTATTGTATAGGAGGTATATGTTTGTACGTATGCATATTCAATAGGCATCAATATTAATATTATGGCAGTCTGCCGCACATTGTTCTACCTACATGACGATAGTATGCTGAGGCTGATCACTCGCTTAGCAGCCTAGATGTGGTACCAGCTATAAGACGGTTGTAGAATGATTATAGGCTAAGTTTGAGCCTGTGTAACTCCTCTTCCGTGTGGTGTTCCGTGTGGTGCCGGACATAAAGAATTGCACCCCTTATCTCTTCTCATGAGTGTCATAAAAGGCGACTAAGGGATTCACCAGAGGATGGGCAGCAGCGTTCTCTGAGTATTTAACCAACAAACTGCGATCGCCAACCCGCCTTGTGGTGTTCCGTGTGGTGCCGGACATAAATAATGGCACCACCCTATCTCTACTCATGGGTGTCGTAAAAGGCGACTAAGGGATTCACCAGAGGATGGGCAGCAGCGTTCTCTGAGTATTTAACCAACCAACTGCGATCGCCAACCCGCCTACCAAGCGTGGCGATTATGGCATATCCTCCTAACATGCTTGGGGGCACAAGTCCAGCAGTGGACGTCTTTCGGCTGAAATGATGATGAATGATGAACTCTTCTGGTGTATTAAGAGAAAGCTAAGAAAGCAAATAGCTTCCTTTACTCCAGTCTGTTCACTAAACTGGGTTATTCAGCTCGTTGGATGGTTTTTAACCTTCCAAGAGGAAACTTTAGCATTTTAACCGTTAGCACGTTGGTATTTTTCCTGGTAACTGCTCATAATCAGGTAAATTGCTTCAGCACTCAACTGTAAACTGAAAATAAGAACTTAACTACCTGAAGGCTCGCATCATTTCAGCCGAAAAACGTCCACTGCTGCACATAGGCCTCCCCCAAGCATCGCCACAACGACTGGTCCTGCGCTTTCCGCATCCAGCGGATTCCCTCGACCTTCACCAGGTCGTCGGTCGACTTTGTGGGGGGAATAATGGCCGCATATTCGAGATCATGGGACGTCAGTCGCTCTAACTCAAAGTAACACCATATTTCTCTTTAAAGACCATTAATCTGTATTAGTATAGCTTGTGGTTGAAATTCAACCAAATGCGTGTGTATATAAAGTAGAGTTTTGTATGGGGAATTCATGTTCACTTTATTTTACCTGCTTTAACTGCGCCATATACACACATTTTTTTTAACTTTTAAAAGACATACGTTTCAATCCCTTCTTTCATAATAAATCAAAAAAGGTTCAAAATTTTTCGATATTCACTAGATGTATGGAATATAAAACCGCAAGCTTACAAGACCAAACAACCTATTTGTTGTGTTGTGTGCCTTAAACCAAACATTCCATCACATCATATATCATTGACAACCGCTCCACGCACCTCGCTTGGCCCACACTCAAACATGATAAGTGCGTTCTAAATAGGTGACCGGGTTCGCGTGACATTTGGTGGCGAATAGCGAATGCGATCCGTAGGCGAACTGCCTGCGTCTAGAGAAAGTTAACAAGGCATGTCCTTGAACAAGCACATGCGTAAGCCTATCAGGTGTGTGTCATAATTACTAGGAATAAGTTAGCACTTTAATTTAGAAGATGGTTGATGTGGCCAGCGACCAGAATACAGATCCCAAGATTTTTATCAAAATAGATATTGCCAATTCAGTATGTGTTTAAGGCGGCGGCTTGTGGCGTGGTAGCAACCGCGCGGATTGTACGAGATTAAGCTACGCTTGCCGCGGTCAATCTGTGGATGGGTGACCATTTTGTTACACACCGAGACCCCTCCGTGCCTCAGAGAGCACGTTAAGCTGTTGGTCCCGGTTGTCATACGAATATCTAAGGCAGTCGTTACGGGTAGTCAGAAGCCTGAAAGTCTGACAACTGGTTTCAGATTAACAATGTTGATCGAAGCAACTGGTCTAATCTCCGAAAGTCGGTATTACCCAGTAACTGAGTTACGGGGTTCTGATGGCAGTCGCTCCGTGTAAAATACTGATATTCAACCGCATCTGGTTGAACTGGAAGTAGACCCCAACATTATTGGGAAAAGGCAATGAAGTACTTAGTATGTGTTTAAGTATTTTGAGTCTGGCCCGCTGACACATCCTAAATTCTGTACATGGCCCTATAGAAAATCCAGTCTGACACGCCAGGACTTTAGTGTTTTGAATGACATCATCAGCCACCCATTGTTTTTTTTTTTTATGATTCCCCAATTGTGCCAATAGACTTTAGCTTCTGCTTTTGTTTTATCGTGACAGCAGTCATAATCTAACTATTAAAACGACCTATTGATGTAATATTTTTTGTTTTAATTCCAGTTGGACATTAATGTAACTTAATCGCAAAAAGCCTAGTATGTAGGTACCTAATAGGAAACATTAAAAAATTTAATGTTGCAATGTCAATATCAATCAAAGTTTCGGATGCACTAATTGTAACGAGTTGGAAGGATATTGAGGCGTGGATGTTGCTTAACCCTGAACATTTAACAATTATGGACAGCTACTAATTTGTTTTACTTATATTGCAAAACCTCTTCCACATACTAATTTAAATAAGTTTCCTACAATTTATTTCAAAAAGTTCACCTTAAAAAGGTGCTCAAAGAATTACCTATCGTAAGTATTAAAACCGGCCAAGTGTGAGTCGGACTCACGCAGTAAGGTTCCGTTCCAACAATCGATCTGATACCCCATAGAAACCGATTTAATTTACGAGAGTTTATCAAAAGACATCAACGAGAGTACGCGAAAAGTGAATTTTTGCATCTCTTTCTTACGTAGGTACCACCACATATGTCTATTTTTGCCCTGTTTTTAGTATTTGTTGCTAAACTACATAGTATGCACTATAATCAGACCAAGTTTGACGCTGGTATGTATTACCGTTTTGAAGATAGAACAGGAACAAAAACGATGAAAAAAATTCATGTTTTTCGACTTTTTTTAGTTTTTAGTATTTGTCGTGATACACCTCATAGCAACACATTTTCTGAGAAAATTTCAACCGGTTATCTATTACCGTTCAAAAGATACAGCCCTGTGACAGACAGACAGACGGACAGACGGACGGACGGACGGACAGCGTAGCGAGAGTAATAGGGTCCCGTTTGGCACCCTTCGGGTACGGAACCCTAAAAATGGAGCAACTCGAATGGAGCTGTCAAAATGTAAACGTCATGATAACTTCAAACATTTGACAACGTACTTTTTTTAAACTAAGCCGACACATAGGTAGGTAATACGTAATACCAAAAATGCAACGATTTAAGAAGCTACTAAAAATGTCTTGGGATAATAGGTACCTGTGTTGTCGCTGGATAATACGGACGGACTAACCCCCAGTTTCTGAAAGGTTGATCAACGCAAAAGTTAACTAATCAGCTGTCAAATCGCAGGTCAAGCGATGTGATTGGTTGTTAACCTTTTTTGCCGGCCAATCACAGGAGCTGACATTACATAAATTACATTTGACAATAATGGCATAATGATCAGTAAGAAAAATGTAAGTGTTTAAGAATGTGATCTTCAGTAATCTAAGTAAATTTATTTTCTACGATTTTTCAGCACATTAACTTTGCTGTAGAAGTCTGTTGAAAAAAATAAGTATTTTATGCATATCGGTTCCGTTTAAATAAAAAGTTAAAAGACAAATAATTTCTTTAGTACTTTTTATTGTTCTGGCTTTTAAAGTCGCTATTTAACAGACGATAAAACACTGTAAAACATTAAGCCAATTACAATTACTTCTCTATGGTCCAGCCTTTGTTTCAAAGCCATAACCATTCGCACAATTTAACATCCAAGTCATTTAGCATTTCAAATAACAAAAAAAAAAAAAATACTTCCTCATTTTACAAGTTACGCAAGTCTTACGTAAAGTTCACAAAGTCTAAAACAATAGAGTAGCATAAAAATGCGCTTGCATATAAATGCGAATAAAATACTTTAGTACTTCTTACATAAAACTTGTAGAAACATTGTACCTATGCCTATACGAGCAATTGTTTTGCGTTTTACCAGTACCTATGCAAAACAATTCCTGTAATAAGTTTGCACTAATTAGAACAATAAAGCATATAATTAGTTAGTCACTATTGATTCAGTTTCCTTTAAATACAATGTAATTCTTGAAAGAAACAATATACTTTATGCTTCATTGCAGTTATTATTTATGACTCGCTTGATGACTGAATTATTTAATAAATTTATGAAATTAGGCTGTACGGGTTATGCCAATTGTAAATTTAAAAAACCTATGAAACACTATGAAAGCTAAAGAAAATTACAGGAAAGAAAACAAGATGGCGGCCCAGTATTTCCACGGCTCACTTTTCCCGCCAATTACTAATGGCCAGTTTCACTTTCTCATTTTCCAGTGTACTTAGAAAGGCCGATGGTGGTTAATTTACTAAACATCTGTCTCGGTATGTAAATTTTGACCTCTACGACCGAAGGTGTGGTTTGTAAATGAAAAATGTTTAAATATATTGGCTAGTGGAACAAAGAAAGTAGAGATGAGTACATCTAGCCTTTTTCAAGATGATCTTGAAAAAGGCTTGATAATTATAATCACTGTTATTTATTTTAAAGTAATGGCTTAATTATAGGCAGTTCTCACAGAACAAGCTTCTTAACTGGAGGTAATCAAATTTATTGTAAGATTAAAATGGTAATTGGATTTACATTATCTGTACCTAGTTTTGCCTTCACTTCTCTGTATCCAATTTTCAAACTAAGGCTTTCCATCTTGGTTTCAGTTTGGCGAACGCGAATTGCAATACCATTTAGGCAACAACCTAGGTGGTATTGCAGTTGTTATGGGCAAAGGTAACCCTCGTTTACCATCTTATGCCATAAAGTAGGTACTGTAATTGAACTGTGTAGCCTATTCACTTTTAGAATGATTCAAATTCATCGAGTGTCTTTTTTTTACGAAATAACATGGCTTCCTATATCGATACTATATATCGATGACTTCAACACAGTAATTTTGGACAAGGTTTTAACTAAATGACAACCAAATTTTACCACTTACGATATGTAACCTTACAACGCAACAAACATTGAACAAAATATTCAAGGAACGCAGAACTTTAGGATTAGCCAACCAACTCTAAAAAGCAATAATCGTAACGCCGAATACAAAATACCTGTTTATAAATTACAAGTTCGTTTTTCGAAATAACGTAATACCTGTGTACATAGTTAACAGCGCATTCAATTTGAATGTTATTTGGTCCATAGTCATTTGTTTTAACACTTCAAGAACGTCGTAAAGTTTCATTCGAGGTTGTAACTAAGCAGTGCTCATAAAGCTAGCTCAATGATGCGTTGTTATTTATAAGTATGACAGTTTACCTATTACAATATGTATAGTTGTTAGAACACGTTTGGAATTTGATTGGGAAGATTAATGGATAATTAGAAGTTCGTGGGAAAACTCACTGGGAAAGTGTATTTGTTTGCAATGAAGACGGTTGATTTCTATGAGGAAGAGAAGAAATTACAGCGGCATTGACAACAGATGCCGTAGTAGCTTTCAAAGCCACAGGTTGTCACAGTGTTTTACCTACTTTATGAATATTTACTATATATTAGCTGTGTCAGGTTTGTAAGCCTTCAAACGCAAACCACTAAAATTTCTGTCACATAAAAAAATGGACAATACACCTATAAAGTCACAGAAACCCGTATAAGCTATTAACGAAAATAGGAACAGTTTCTATTAACACGAATCCAAGAACAAGTGATTCGTGATTTCGTGTGAACATAATTGGTCAATGGCTATTGCCATCCGGCGCGGTGTCACGCAGTCATTCATACGTAATCGGGTTAGCGTGAACACTTGCGGACATCCAAATCGCTGCTCGACTTATTTACATGGTCTATTGAGTTCTGTGAGTATCTAATTGCCTGTATGCATCTGTTTTGCTTGAAGAACGCGCTTAAGCGCCGGTAAAAGGAAATAGAACTGGCACAACGGCACACAAAGCGCATCAAGTGCGAATGAGCTAAGAAAACACTGTTACAATTATATATAGCTTGAGTATTATGTTAATAAGGTAAATAGTAGTTAAACACTTAAGCTTGAGGATGCACAATGATAACTCACAATTTCTGTCAAAAAATCTAGGTACTTTCGCTTTTGCTTTAGGAATTTGCCTCACCTTAAAGTACACTGAGCCGTGCCTTGAGAATTTCCTGAATAAGCCTGTAACACACAAACCCTTGCCAATTTCCTACATTTTATTAATTCGCCGGTATCTGGCGTGCCTACGCGCACGGTCAAGCAACGGTATTGATCGGGTCCGTACTCCGAATGTGAAGCGGTCGCATCATCCACATCCGTTCGCATGGGCGGCAATGATCGTCGCATGCGGTCAACCGCGTGCGCACCGCTGCTGATTTTCCGTAATAAAACTATAGGCTTCCTGATACAATTTGCATCTGCGATAAAATGGTAATATAAAAAGCATGATGGGTTAACTTTGGGCTCTTTCATGATTGTAGCGTATTCTCAAAAAACCTTGTATTGTAACGCATTGAGAGAATGTTGTAACAAGAAACTATTTGTAAACAAAGGCACTGAAGAAACAAACAAACAAAACAAATATCTTTACAGAATAGTAACAAGATCTTCATAACTTTTCAAAATAACAGTTTCCCGGGACGAATATTTTTAGTGAAAACCTTACCACAAGATTGCATACCGAGATATGCTGAGATGTATACCTACAATCAAAGGTAAAACAAATCAGTCCTGTTCTCCCGCACTTATTAGATATGCAAATAAGGAGGCACCTCAACTTGAGCAACTACGGTTGATAACTTTATGGTAGTAAATTCACGGTACCCTGAAGTTAATTATGCCTTCAGGATCCTTCATACGTGACATAGGACTTAAGACTTAAGAGTAGCTAATTAATTTCGTATTTTTTCGGCTAATCTCATGAATGTAAAAGAAAATAAAAGAAAGAAAAAAGTTTTTTTTCATGAAAGTTTTCAAAAGTGTTGTAGTTAGTCATTCGAACTAGAACTTAGGACGCCAAAAAACTACTTCATCTATTCGTTCTTCCTCACACATGGTATGACCTGATACAGTTATTGAATTATTGTGTGAATGAAACGAAATTGTACTAATTAAGTAAACGCCAAGCTTAAAACCTCAAGAGCTACAAGCATGACGTTAATAAAAACTGTTACAGACTGACACGTTAACAATATGAAGGTTCGGCGCATACGCATCGCTAACGTGCATTCCTTCACGGTACGGTAGGCACTTGCAAAACTCTTGATATGGGTTTAGATTCGCCCGGGTTTACGAAACAGCCATTACGTATGACCAGCAGTTTTCTACTTCGATTAGTCGGAAGATTGTCAATCGTTACAAAATAATATGTTCCAGGTACTGCTGGTGGAGTAGCCTATTACGAACGTTTATTTTCGCAATCAGGAGTTTGAAGCAAGGCATCAGACCATTGAGCATGATGTAAAGTTGTACAGACATGTGATTTGTAAAACTGTTGTAACGAAGATATCAGATAATCCTTGTGTGAGCCTAGAAGCAAACACCTGTACCAGTTAACTATTATTACGCCAAAAGTGTGAATCTGCCTTCACAGAGCTAAGAAAACGAGGTGAGGTAATTGATTTTATAAAGTCCTATCATAGACAAAACAATAGTAATTGGATTAAAAACCTACTATAAACAATCACGTTGTTAGTAATCCACGTCCAAATTTGACATAAGCTGACCTGGTGGTGAAGACATGCCGAAACCTCCAAAGAGAACCAACAACATAGATATAACATCTTTGTAATCCGTCATAATAAGGATATTATGTAATGACTTAGTAACAGATCTTCAACAGAACAAAACAATAGGAACCCTATTCTAATAACATTAACAAGGATATAATAAAACAACATAGATTGTTTTCAAACAACAGTTTGATATTACAAAACAACTATCTACAACAAACGTAGACGTAACAATCGATCGTGTGACAATATAAACATATTATTTAGACTAGAAGTGCACTCAAAGGCACTCAAGCATTATAACAATAAAATCTGGGGAGGGAGTCAGCGATAACCTAATAGCCTGCGTTTGGTATCAATTTCCCCATGTACAAAATAACAATGGTTATTGCGCATGACAAAAGTACTGAAGTAGGTACCTACAGTTCGCCAGAGACGATGATATAAATAAAGTCTCATGTATTAGAACACCCGCACACTACAAACTCATAACTAAACTGTCACTCGGCCGATAGTTGGGCGATATAATTTTTGTATAGCAAATCGGATCGTGCCGTATGTCCCCGATTTGTCCCTATAGGTACTGGATTAACAAATTCATGACCTATCTATACACGATTTGCCTTACTAGGGATGATGGAAATTTGACATAAGTTGAATAAAGCTTAATTATATCAAAGTATCTCTAATAGTAGGTACTAGTAGGGCAAATCGTAACTGTCGGCTCATTAAAACTCTGTATACTGCGGCTTACAGTTTTGCACAATTTTATTGTATGGTTCAAGAATTTTTTAAAGGAGAAATTCAATTATATTCAATTCGGCACGCTATGACGGTGTTTTTGACATTTTCTAATAGTGTTGTGACACATTTCCAATTATTATCCATTGGGACCAGTTTTATTACTTTGACCAACTCCAACTAGCTATTATGAATAATATCTACATAAAGTAAATAATTTATCAAATTATTCAATAAAAGTAACGTCTAGCCATTTTGTTTAATCGCTATTTAATCAAATTTTCTGTGACGTACATAAAAAACCGGCCAAGAGCATGTTGGGCCATGCTCAGTATTATAGGGTTCCTAGGTGTTACAAACAAATCAAATCGAATATTAATCATGGCTATTTTAGTTTTTGCAATAGACGGCAGCATTAGCGACTCAGATAGTGTTGTTAGTAGCCGCCGCTAGTTGGCGCTATAAAGTGCCAAATGCAATAGACGGCAGCATTGGCGACTCAGATAGTGTTGCTAGTAGCCGCTAGATGGCGCTGTACAGCGCCAAATTTAAGAAGTTTGTCATTTCAATATAACACAAAGTTACTTTTTGTAATTTTTTTAAATAGAAAGTAGCTTAAGGAGCATTATTTGCTAAGATCATTTTTCTCTAAGGTCAATGACCTTTGAACTAGGACGTTTTAAGTATTTTTCAGTTTTCTCTCTATAACTCAAAAATTTATTATCAAATTATACTCAAAATAATTTTCAAAGAGAGTTTTTACAAAGGTCTATCAATGTGGAAGATTATAAGTTTCTACGTTGCATAGTTTAGAAATGGCTGGGGGGGGACACATTGCAAGCCACTTTGGCGGGCTATATTTCGCAGATGGTACACCTGATAAAAAAGTTATGTATGAAACATTACCTTCATTTTAGTAGACCTATTCAATGATACCCCACAAGAGGGGGTGCAGCGAAAAAAAAAATTTCATCCCCATTTCACATGTATGGTCGCCACCCCTAAAATACGTAATCACGATTTTTTTATTCATTTAAAATTGAGATCTATATCTAGACTATTTTATTGCAAATTTTCATTTACTTATGTTTATAACTATAGAAGTTATTAAGCTGTAAAGGATTAGGACAGACGGACAGACAGACAGACGGACAGACGGACGGACATGACGAAACTATAAGGGTTCCTTGTAGGACTACGGAACCCTAAAAACAGTAGAAATAAATAGAATTTGAATATGAATAACAGATTCGAAATTCGAAAAATTATATTGCTGTAGCAGTGCAACACTATTGACAATAAAGTACCTACGGCAATTGTTCCTTCATACGTAGCTGTCAATATTTACGGATCTTCAAGAGCAGGCAAACGTCAAAAACGCAATCATAGCGTGACGCACCTATACATATTCGTTAAAAGATTTGTGAATACCGGTTACGATGTCCAGCCAAGACAGTGGTTGTTAAGACGCTGACAACACCTAAAAAATCAGACGTCTGCGGTCACTGTCGTTTTGTACAGAACAGAAAGAGAGGCAACGAGCGGAGGGACGTCGGGTGCGTCGCTCAACTTGAATGAAAATTAACAATTTTTTTTTTTAATAAAAAACTAAATGCTTATTTGAAAAACAGAAACAACAAATGTTTAGATTATTGTCTTTCTCAAATGTTTTCTTAATTTTATTTATAATATTTAGTAAATAATAGAGATTGTTTGCTTTAAAGCATTTTTTAAGAGGTTAGTTTAAAATTATTTTCTATCGAGAAAACTTCAAGAAAACGTGTTTTGGGCACAATACAGTTTCAGAATATACGATCAAGATTAACATTTTTTTTTTTCACTACCACAAACTGAATAGATACAGCTAAAAATGTTTTAAAAAAAAGCCTATTTGGGGTATTTGGCTATTGTCAGCGTCTTAAGATTATTTTTGCTTTTTTTTTTCTGTACCTACTGTAATATTTTCTATTTGTCCACTCCAGAACCAGCAGTTAGTCGGCTAAGTTCTGCAGGCAAAAACGAGGAATGTAAAACCACTGACTACAAACCAAGATTAACACAAAGCTATATAAACGAGCTATTATATTTCACTCTATTTATTAATTATTTATATGTATATAATAATTAAGTATATGATAAACAAAAGAGATTTTTAAGGGTAAACCCATAATTTTCCGTTTCTTATAACAGCGCAATTAGTATCTTCCAATTCAACTCACGAAAAGCCCCTCAATTGTCCTCCATAAACAAGTGCCTATAAATATTATCTACCGCACTAGTAATTACGGAGTCTTAAATCTGTTTGCAGTCCGTCATCGATTCACCATAATCAGGCAAACAAACCATGATGAGATCATTGTACTATCGTTTGGCATGTTAGCACGTAACTACGTTAGTACGTTCTGTGACGTAACTTGCATATATTAGATAATTCTAATTCTTTTTTTTCAAATAAACCTAATTACAGGCACTTTTGAAACGTCATCAAATTTCGTTACAAATGGCAGTCATCAGTGAATAAGACGTTCAAACTCTAAGTCATCAAAAAACACAAAATTTTGTAGAGGTATACCTAGAGGAATTATAATTTATCATCACTTTCAAATATTCAATAAGATGTTTATTGTTACACATCAAAATCCAAAGACTTTCTATTTATTAATTTTATTGCGAAATAATAGCTTTAAGCGATAAACAAATTATAATTTAAACTTTTGTGATAAATGATGAAAAAAGATCGTTTATACTGCTTTAAAAAATCTAAATTCAAAATCTATCTGCTAATCGATTGAATCTCTCATAGATAATTTAAGACCAAGAAAATGTGTGATTGCATATTGTCAGACTATTAGTTGTACTTACGTAGTTGTTGTTGTAGCTGGACTAGAAAACCTCCTTGTTTGCCTGACTGCTGTTGGTCCTAATCATTACATCTGGAGGGAACAACAGTTTGTTGGGCAAAGAAAGAAGAGCCCGATGTGGGTCAATGGGGCGTTTTTCCGTTATCCCTCTGACGTTAGCAGAAGGCACAGTGGAGGAGCAGGGACAGGCCCGGTGTGCACTCACCTTGCCACTGGGCAAGCAGCGGGGGACTGGAAGGTCTGTGTCCTTCTCTGCCCTCGTCGATCATGTAACCCCAGAAAGGTGCAGCGGTTGTGTTCTCGCGCCACCTTTTGGAGCCGAAGGTCTTGGCTTACCGCCCGGAGCGCGAGGAAGAAAACTCCCATAAAAAAATTACGCCAGGATATGGCCTGCGGTTGGCGGACTTAGGGTAGTTCGCCGTCCAACCAGTCATGGCCCGTGATGGAGGCACACGCTATTCCACGCGCGCCATAAATAGGGTCCGGCTGACGTTACGCCGCACGGGGAGAAGGGGTTGACCTTCTAATGGCGAGCCGGGAGTCGGGACCTGTCGGGGATGGTTGGCGAATGCAGAATCTATCCCACGCCCACGGCCAAAGGTCGTTAGAGGAACACCGTGGTGGTTTTAGTCGGTAAGAAACCGACACTGGGCTCCGCCTTCACCGGGCGGAGTGCATCTATGAGAATTTACACACAGGAAAAAAACCGGCCAAGAGCATGTCGGGCCATGCTCAGTATTATAGGGTTCCTTAAGTAGGTGTAATTACAAACGAATCAAATCGAATATTAATCATGGCTATTTTACTTTTTGCAATAATCGGCAGCATTCGCGACTCAGAGCGTGTTGTTAGTAGCGCCATCTAGCGATAAATTCAAGAAGCCAAATTTAAGACGTTTGTCATTTCAAAGTTACTTTTTGTGATTTTTTCAAATAGAAAGTAGCTAAAGGAGCATTATTTGCTGTGATAATTTTTCTCTAAGGTCAATGACCTTTGAACTAGGACGTTTTAAGTATTTTTCAGTTTTCTCTCTATAACTCAAAAAATTATAATCACATTATACTCGAAATAATTTTAAAAGAGAGTTTTTACAAAGGTCTATCAATGTGGAAGATTATAAGTTTCTACATTGCATAGTTTAGAAATGGCAGGGGGGGGGACACATTGCAAGCCACTTTGGCGGGCTATATTTCGCAGATGGTACACCTGATAAAAAAGTGGTGTATCAAACATTACCTCGATTTTAGTAGACCTATTCAATGATATCCCACACGAGGGGGTGCAGCGAAAAAAAAATTTTTTTCTCCATTTCACATGTATGGACGCCACCCCTAAAATACGTAAAAACGATTTTTTTATTCTTTTAAAATTGAGATCTATATGTAGACTATTTTTTAACAAAATTTCATTTACTTATGTTTATAACTGTAGAAGTTATTAAGCTGTAAAGGATTAGGACAGACGGACAGACGGACAGACGGACAGACGGACAGACGGACAGACGGACAGACGGACGGACATGACGAAACTATAAGGGTTCCTTGTAGGACTTCGGAACCCTAAAAAGACAGTTGTGTGTACTATCTAAGTAGATATATGCAGAAAGCCTATAATTCTGGCCTTCCAAGAATTGACAGGCAATCTTCACTGAAAATATATTAGTCAAAGACCTCATTCACCTAATGTTAATGGTGTACAATAAAGAATATTATATCTATATATCTATCTATCTATCACTCAAGACTCTCATTCAGCTTTTCATGCGTAGATAGTGTAGTGGTAGCAGTTCTGCTTCGTCATTTCCTACTGGCCTTACAAAAGCCAATGTGAAAAACGTCACCTACAAACACGGCACAGATCAGCGTGGACGTTATTGAATACAATTATAATGACAGATAATTGTTAATTTTACGGAGAACAAAGGACACAACATAATTATAATAACACATAATACCATATAATGATATTGCGCTACTTCTCAACTTGGTTATTGTGACAATGACAATGTTTAAATCTGGGACTGTGACTTTACTTATAACTGATTACCAGGGCAACATGAGTTTGTTGAAGATTGGTCATCAAATTGCGATGATTGTTAGTAATTGACGGAGAATCACTTGGAAAAGCCTAGGCAGTCAATCAAAGTAAAGCTATGACTGCCGACAGATTCTCTATACGTGTAACAGAATACACTACAATTAGAAAGTCATGAATACTAATTACTTTTCAAAATCACAAAATTACATGGTTTTAGGCATTCGGACATATCAGTAAGTAGGGACTCAGGGTAGTTTGTTGTTGGATAGCTGCAGGATGGCGTTAAAGAGTTACCTATCACACGGAAACCTATTTCGCCGGTCTTCCTGGATATCATAGGCTACTTGGGATCCATAGTCCCAAAATATTTATTTATTTATTTATTTATAGTATCCAAAATGATTTTGGAAAAATAATTGGGTAAAATGTAACATGGTATAAAAACATGAAAAACCATACCCAATCGATTCTCCTACTGATTCTGAACAAACTACTATCAGGACTTCTCTTACACTTTACATGTTGTGTACCTATATCTCTTTCTTACTAACATAATTGAAAAACCTCGACTGCCTCGTTGGTCTAGTGGTTGCAAGCGCGACTGCTGAGCGTGGGGTCCTGGGTTCGATTCCCGGGTCGGGCAAAGTGTTATTGGGTTTTTTCATTAGGAAATTCTCAGTAGCAGCCCGGAGTCTGGATTTGTGCCCGGTCAATGGCAATAGGCTCGCCCCCTATTACATGGGACTATAACATAACTGGCGAAATGTGGGGGTACTATTACACCTCTGCCTACCCCTTCGGGGAAATACAGGCGTGATGTTATGTTATGTTATGTTATAATTGAAAAAGGACAGATAAAAAAAATCTAAAAAGGTCCTTATTGTATGTTAAATAGACTCTTTTTAGACTATGCCTTTGTAATTTACAGAAAAAAATAGTCAACACCTATAGAAATGACGATTGGCGATTAAATTGTGATCTAATTTAACAGGACAAAAAATTTTTTTTTTTCTAACACTTGAGACATTATGAGACTGAATTCGTTTTGTTTGTAAACAACAAAATCAGTATCATTGTATGACAGGTAACATACAAGAATACAACAGAATTGGAAAAACATCCGTCCCAATTTTGTTAAAAAGCTTCAGTAATATTTCTGCTCCACGTACGCTTGACCAAGTAAAAAATGAAAAGAAACTTGTTTTCAAATGGCTATAAAAAATTAAGTCACTTAACATACGGCTATTCATACAGGACAAACATATTAACGGAAAGCAAACGTGTTTTACAGTTAAGCATAAGAAAGTCGCTAGCACTTTTTTGTAAACGCTACATGTATGGCAAAATTCATTGTGAATTTTGTGAAGTGGTATGAGTTTTCATAAATTTTTTGTTCATCGATATAGGTTTGGACCGGTTTTTAGGAAAACCGAAAGTTTTTGTGAGTTCAATTTGAAATGATTAAAAGCCCCATTAGACAATCAATCCCCAAAAAACCAACCCCATCCAATCCATAAGGAGTGTTGAACTCTGAACAATTCTTAGTCAAACAGAATTAAAAGCATAGCAATCATCAAAACTATAGGGTTAATACTATGAGCTTAGAACAACAGAATACTATAGAGAACAAGCCGCCACATAAGGGCTGACCTCTGGGCTGACCGTTGTTGTATGCACAGCGAGCCTACACTGCCGTAGTTCACCGTCACTTGCAACCGAGTGAGTATGTGCACTAGTTGGAGAGAAAACTTTATTTTATTTCCAAAATGCCGTGGATACAGCTGTGCGTGTTTTATATGTGTGCGTGGTTTTTGTTGTAATTTATTGAAGCGTTTCATGCGTTGTGTGTGTAAGTTGAGCTTAACACATCGACACTCAGACTTCATGCAAACTAGGCAGATTGCCCGATCTCCTTAAATGTATTCCGTTATCTGTGACTACATTGATAAGGACTATTATGGTATCGAAATTGGTTAAATGATTCCATTGAACTTATCTTGTCACCATTCCCTGTCCAAACTCAGAAATAGGCCACCGCTTATCGGTCATTCACTTTTTCAACAAACATAGAAACAATCAACATTTAGAATGTATTTAGGTACCTTATAAAGTTTTATCTATGACATTATACTTATTATTTGGATCAAGTACATTTTGCTTTACGAAGAGCTTTTAGTTTATTTATATGCCCTAAAATGATGTCATACATAAAGCATATCTTGTGAATTTAATAGTTTGGAAAAATTCTATCTTGTTAGCCAGGCCCGCACCTACAATAATATCCATCTCTGTATAAATTGCCATTGAGACGTTTGGGTTTTACGTCTGTATATTTTTAGTTCGTGGTAGGTAGTTTAATACAAAACAAAAATTAAAAAAGGTTATAAAAATTATTTGTTTCTTTAGCCTAGCAAAACTCGGCAGAGCCGTCGTAGATTCAGAATTGGAAATGTGTTTGGTTCGTATCCACAATAAGGTTCACTTAGCTCGTGTACACAATGACAACAGAGTATGAGATGAGAGTATCACAGGTAATACTGCCTGCGCGCAGAAAAGACGGGCTGCGTCACCGGAGAATGGTTGCGCTCAATGACGACCACGGAATTAAAAAAACCTGATGACGACAGATTATAACTATCGGAGTGATAATGGCTGCGCGCAGAGAAGACAGACTGCGTCACCGGAGATGTTTTCACTCAATGACGACAGCTGCGAAGAAGTTTAGGTCGAAGGCGTAAACTTCATCATCATCAAGACATTCATAGATGCATTCGATGCACCGTTTTCGAAGCTTAGACAATCGACATACTTTCAATATAACGTAGGGAACCCCAACGTTGCAGATGATGAAATCTCAAACATTGTCGTGCTCCTTGACTTACACACCAACATGTGTTTCACTCCTATAGGTACATTGTATAATCACTATTACTCGTTTAAAAACATACTTCACCAATTACACTTTACTGTCTCCTGTCTAATAAAATTTGTGTTTTATTAGAGACTCCAAAACGTAACCTATTTAACTATCTCCCAACGATCGTAATTAAAACAACAGTATACAGTTATTTCCATTGTAAGTAATGTGGTCCCAACAGGTGTAACAAGTCAGGTCATGTCTGAAGGGAAAACAAAGGCTAGAACAAGACTAGGACAACATTCCTTCCCATTGCGAAACCGCTCTTTGTCCACAAGTAGACGCCGATCCTATCTGTCATACATAACGAGCTATTCGAATATTTCTGTAATTACTAAACGACTATTGTACTAGGCTAGCTATCATAAGAACAAAGATAAGGATAGAGATAGCGTTTTGTAAATATTTTGGTATAGAAATAGTTCAGCATTGTGAGAAAGTAAAAATGTTCAGTTCAATAGCAAGACATGCATTTCTAGATAAAAAAAATAAGAACAATAATCAATTCCGCTGGATGCGGAAAGCGCAGGACTGGTCGTTGTGGCGACGCTTGGGAGAAGCCTATGTCCAGCAGTGGGCGTCTTCCGACTGAAATTATGATGATGATGAATGTAACAATATATAAAGACAACGTTATCGTCAGCCAACCAAGCATACGGTGAAACAAACCGCGACTCAAGAGATCCTTATCACATAGAACAAATTAGTTCATAAAAAGTAAAATTTCTCAATAAGTAGAAACATGAAGAAAACAGTCTAAGCAACATTTATCTCAAGAATCTGCCAACCAAAATTGAGCAGCTGACAGACACAAACCGGTCTCAGCAATAACCCAAATACAGCTTCACCCAGTTCGTGAGATAAACATCCTCTGTTCGGATACACTCAAGTTTTTTGTCCGAGCAGTTCGGTTCGGTTCCCTCGCGACCTTCCCGGCCATCTTAGAAAAAAAAAACATGACTTCGGCGTCGTTGTCGCGTCGTCGAATCAAGCGCATCTCCCCATCACACGAGCCGCACACAACGCGTCAGGACCGGTTACTTAGTAGAACGAGAGATTTCACCTGCAACCATCGATTCTGATGTAAAACTTATATTAATTTTACCGAGAAAGCATCGTGAGTCAACTACTGGAGTAGTAATTGAGTGGGGAATTGGCAAGTCAACTGATCGATATGATGTACGGTGATCGCCGGCGCCGCTTTCTGCACTTGCATTGACAATTAGTCTCAATTAAAACAAGTTTTGGCGTGACACACGGTCTAGTTTGAAACGGTTATCATTTAGCCTGCATCTAGTGTTCAACATAGACTAATATATATAATACTTGAGAGTGTTCAATGTTTAATATTGATTGAGCAGGATACTAAAAACAAGAGGTAGAACTAGAAACTATCATAAGATCTTTCGTGCGCTAGTCTTCAGTTCATAACTCTGTCAATCTCTAGTAAATATGTACAACAATTTTCTCACAAGGTGCTTTGTACTTTCTGTTTTCTTAACTTCTTTTAACCATTTCATTGAAAACTTCATTTGTTTTTATTTAATAGTAGTAAAACGAGGCCTTCTTAAGGCCATTTTGAATGATGACCTCAGTTATTATTGTAATAGGTTAATATTTCGTAGTATCTGACAATAAAATACGGTGCAGTTTCAGTTTGTCAGTGCAGGTTTCTAAAGTATTGCATGTTTACATGTTATTCATGTCAAAGAAGGTTATGCATAAAACCTTATTTACTGCAGTACTAAATAATAATTTTGTCTTCGATTCACTGTAGACGTCGTTGTCGTAGGGGAACTTGAACGTATATTCGGTAGGAAGTAAAAAAGGTTCGTTTTAAAGTTTGATGTTTCTGATACGTACGTAATTATTGAAAATGAAGAATAAGACGAACAAACAATTTGGAAAGGCCACCTGTAGTATAGAGAAGAAATAACAAACAATATGTAATATTATCAAGCTATATCGGCTCCCAAAAGTAAGGTAACCACGACCAAAGCAGCAGATCCAGCTAGCCAATCAAATTTTTTTCACACGTCCGACTGCACGGTTACCAAATTATTCGCTTGCATGACTGCCGCCTATTACCCACAGTATGCTGCTAATACGTGCATTGAGGTCGTTGCTTAACTGACTATTCAGGTTCTATTGTCGTAGAACCTGGTATTTGAGACAGTAACGCGTTTGGTAACTATGGTTAGACGATTGATGATAGATTATATTAGCTTAGGTGCTTTTACTTTTTGTATCTGTAAATCATTTTCGATAGGTCCATTTGCTTGTGTCGTCGTGTGCATGGTTGATAAACGACTGTTTTCCGTCTCTGTATAGGTAGTATTTAGATTCGTCCGAGGTATCTAGTTTCTGTTTCTTCACATTGAAGAATTCCTTTGGAATCTTCCGTATCTTAGAAATGCTATTGTGCCTATATTTTATAAAGTCTTACCAAGGTATGCCTTTTTCAAAATAGTTTTCTACAAAACAAAAATCCATTTTGGTAATCTACATTTTGAAATAACAATTTATATTCTTCCTATTGAACTAAAATACGCATTAATCGCAATCGTACGAAGCGAATGTAACAATACACGAAAAAGGCAATGGTTAAAATTAACTTAACCACTAAAGGTTAACCACCAAGGTTGATAATTGCACGTTCTTACAATGTTATTGGGTAAAAAATGCCCAATTTCAGCTACAAATTGACCAAGTAAAAAGGTAAAAAGTAAATTATTTAAATAATATTTGCACCAACCACCAACCCATTTGGACAACAGGAACTGCCTTAAAATTTACTTGCAAGATCTGTAGCAGAGCGACAGACAACGAAGTAGTCTAGCTTTTAATAACTTACGGATGGGTAACAGACAGAACCTTGCATGCCCTGAACAACACTTTCAGAAACAAGCCTAAGTGTGATTTTATAATATGAAATGAAAATTTAATGTCAAAGCCACTATCTACAGATACTCCCATTTCCTTCACCCATTGTTTTATAACAAATAACCAATAACAAACAGCGTTTGAAGGCACGGAGTCAAGGACTCGGCCTCGGCTCGTAGGCGGGTTCCGCAGCCATTGTATATTAGACACAGTGTACATTGACGATTTCGACATTCACTCATATTGTGGATGTTTGAGGTCCCCTGTAGCCGGACGAAGTAATCCAAGTTTGCACTGAAGGCCATTTCTTGTAATTAAAAATGTTCAAAATAAGGTTCCGATCTGCTTAAAATAATAACGCAGAATAATAACGCGTTATTAATGTCTATCTCATGACAAAAGATGTTCCAGCTGCCGAATTGTGTAACTCACTCGCGATTGCAATCAATAGGATTTCAATGTTTATTGCTACGTATGTTTTGACAATCCGTCTTATCGGCAACTACGTACCACGCAATGAATATTGCTGTAATTTCAAAATGAAAGCTAATGTCAATGTGACTGCATTACACAATTACTCCACTGTTTGACGTTTATTTGTAACACTAGTGACCCGCCCCGGCTTCGCACGGGCACAGATTACTTATTAGTTATGGTACGGATAGCACTTCTCTCTCTTTCGATTGGTGAAAACCGTATGAAAATCCGTACAGGGGCCGTATTATGAAGTGTTAAAACCATTATTTTTCCGGTGTGAAGAGGGATGGCGCTATACGTCCTGTATAACTCTGTCTCTCCCACACAACGGAACAATGATGATTCTAAAACCTCATACTACGGCCCCTGTATAGTTTCTGAAATTAGTCCGAACAAAAAAGAACTCAGTGCGGGTTTGGGGACTTTAATTTACAAATGTAGTGATGATGTGGTGATTTAGAACATTGAGATATTTGTGACATTTAGACTAGACTAGATCGGAAACATTTTAAATTACAAAAAATGGCCCTCTGGTTGTTGGAGCAGAAGAATACTCAACAGCGTGTCACAAAGGCTTTATTGTCTTCTCTGTCTTACTTGCATCTACTGTCACCAAGAGCGTATGTTTTGATAGGCAGCCTATAGTGCTGATGTGTTTCAATATCAGATTAAACCACTCCACCTGACATTCTGGAAGCAGCAACGAAAATAACTACCAATCTTACCAGAAAAATCAAGAAAACATATGACAATGTTACCAAGATTTAACGTTGCTCTTTTATTTAAATAAATAAATAAAAAAAAAAAATTTTTTGGGACATTTTTACACAGCACCATCTAGTCCCAAACTAAGCAGAGCTTGTGCTATGGGTACTAGACAATGGATATAATACTTATATACATTTCTTTTGTAAATACATACTTATAATACATAAGAAACACCCAGACCAACACAAACACTTATGTTCATCACACAAATATTTAAAATAGATATTTCATGAGTTTAGATACCTAGTGTCTGAAACTGCACATAACTACGGCCCGGTTTTAAACTCACACTTGTATTTTAATAACCCCATGCAACAGTTTCATAAACTACTAATTTTCCAGTAAATATTTTATAGAATAACCTGGCACAAACGTTCACATATCTTTGCTTCACACATTCACACATCGAAATTTACGGAGAAATTGTAGGTATAGGTAAACGAAAGTTAAATTAACACTTGAGTGTGAATTTAAATAAGGTTTCCCTTTCATTCATACAATTAGGTATATCTCTCTTCTATCAGTTTATATTTCTAATACTAATTCATTTATTTGTAAGATAACAGAGATCCTGTCGGGTTAGTAAATACCCACATTGTTAAATGGTTAGTAGGTTAGGTACATTCGAATATCACAATAACACATTTTAATTTCTATATTCAAAATTATATATTAATACATTACATTTATAAATTATAGGGTCAAATTATAAAATTAAACATTAAAACAGCTATATTATAAAATTTTGTTGATCTTTCTTTCATTTGTTTTCTTCTTTTTTGTTACCCTCTCCATATACATTCAGTTGATTGCTTGTATACTCATCAGCAACTTCAATCAATCAACTCAGCCTATCGCAGTCCACTGCTGGACATAGGCCTCTCCCAAGTTGCGCCACAACGCTCGATCCTCTGCCTTCCGCATCCAGTCCCCCCCGGCCACGCTCTTTAGGTCGTCTGTCCACCTGGCAGGGGGGCGCCCTACGCTGCGTTTGCCGATTCGCGGTCTCCACTCAAGGACTCGTCTGCTCCAGCGGCCATCGGTCCTTCGACAGACATGGCCAGCCCACTGCCACTTCAGCTTACTGATTCTACAAGCTATGTCGGTCACTCCGGTTCTTCTCCGGATAATCTCGTTTCGGATTTTATCCTTCAAAGAAACTCCAAGCATAGCTCGCTCCATAGCTCGCTGAGCGACTTTAAACTTGTGGACTAGCCCAACTGTCAGTGTCCACGTCTCGGCACCGTAAGTCATGACAGGCAGGACGCACTGGTTGAAGACTTTTGTCTTCAAACTTTGCGGTAGCAACTTGCTTTGATATATTTTAAGCTAATGTTTTTTTTAAAATCTTTATTAAAAGAAAAGATCAACAAAAGTTCTCTACAGGTATTTTGTTTAAAACAAGGATAAATAATTGATTAAGTACACTGTGAATGATGTTATCTTTATTAGCTCTTACAGCTTTATGGAGTGCATATTATTTTTTCCAAGTTAAGCAACATTGCTTGGGAATTTAAGACGATCATAATGGCATACGTAAGTAATGTCAGTGTGATATCAATAATTATATATGAAATAAAAATAATTATTTCCACTGGATATCTGTGGATGCTCTCTACCATACAATATTTTGTCCTTATAGGTATTTATCTATAGTATGTGTCTCGTCTTGTCATGCGCCACAACACATATTCAGTCTAGAACAATGCTCAAGCATAAATCTAGATTCCAAAACTGTCATCTCAACACATACCTACTTTCGTTTGACGTGTGAAATGACAGTTCTGAACATAAAGGTATTATTACGTCAGTATAGAAATGTCATTGGTTCTGAAAACTAGATTCATGCTTGAGAATCGTTCTAGAACTCGGGCCTTCGCGTCGGAGTCAAGAATTGGTATTATTACTTTGATAAATTGGCTTCAATAACTGTTGTCTAACGCCTGGTTCCTATAATCTACCATTACCGACGGTCACTCGTTTTTTCCTTAAAAAACGTCAAATATTGACATTAAGTTTGAAGTTTTTTCAAGGAAAAACGAGCCGTCGTCGGTAAAAGCCAATTATAGGAACCCAGCGTAAATGCCATTACTTATCTCATATGTAGCGACATTCAAATTTTTTAAGAGTGTCGTAGTCGTAGCACTATCTGCAATCTGTCCAATCTTCTCATCTGTATGTAAGTTTACGATTCAATTATCAGGGTGGTGTCAGACAATATACGTGATGTTTCTATGAAGTCCAGCCTTGGAGAATACACGCACATCCAATCACGTACTAGACATATTACTATCATAGCGCAAAATAGTGTCACTTCATCTAACGAGATCGATTTATTTCATCAACTCAGCCTATCGCAGTCCACTGCTGGACATAGGCCTCTCCCAAGTTGCGCCACAACACTCGGACCTCTGCCTACCGCATACATTTATTTGATTTAATTTAATGATTGTGGTATAATTCATGAAGTTAATGACAGTATGGAGATTTTAGATACAGAAAGAATTCAAATTATTTATCAGGTGCAAGGAACTCAAAATTCAAATCTAAAAAAAAAAAAAAAAATTTTTTTGTCGATCAACACGATATTCGCTAAATCGAAATTATTCGAAATGATTTCCGTTTCATCCGTAAACAAATCAAAAGTTTTGATTACGGAACTACATCGGTATTCCAATTTTGAATTTCTATCACACTGAACCGGTTTTCACCAGCCAGCAAGCCTAATCAACTTGAAAGTTATAATCAATTGGGCAAAGGAACACAAATTACAGCCAATCAATATGCTACAATATCATTTCGCGAACACGTTTGACCTAGACCTTAGAACACTTGAGCTATAAAAAAATAAGAGCCCAAATAGCTACTACACCTATTACAGTACTGCTTATATGGTGGGCTATATGTCTTGAATATATGAAATTTAATTAAGGCCTCCACTTTCGAATGGCAGTGCTGGGTCAACGGAAGCGACTGAGGACGTTGAAGAGATTGAATATATAGGTTCAAGGTACGACATTGTTGGAGTGACACTGAAGAGTGTCTGAATATGGCAAGACTTAATTGATATCGCGATTCATCATGTCAGTTGTTTCAACTCAGGGTTAATTTTATGCTTGTAGTAACAAAGCAAGACAAGGGTTATGTCGAATTTCCATATAGCACCCATTCCCATAAACATCAGAAAATTAAAGGACCGGTCGTTGTGGCGATGCTTGGGGGAGGCCTATGTCCAGCAGTGGACGTATTTCGGCTGAAATGATGATAATACCAAAGCACCATTTGATTCCACATTTAGCATACAAACTTTATCATCAACGTCATCGGATCGTAAAGTGTCGATGTCTCCTACTAGGTAAACTGTTAATGTTCATGAACTCGTAATAGATTTGTCAAAATAACCATGTTTGAGGGTCTTTCTACATGTTGACAACTGAGAGTCCAGATTCAATTCAGATTCAATTATATCTTCATCTTAACGAAGTGAATTCGCTGCTTTGCTCAACCAGTGCATACCCGAAATGTATGTATTTAAAGCCGTACTAGCCTACACGACGCGACGCGACGTAATAAAAATCTAGAAAGTAACGAGACTCAAGTCTAGTTTATAATACAACATAATGGTCATAAAACAAACTTAGATGGTATCACTGATGCAAATATAACTTTATTACGAGTAATAACAATGAAACATACATTCAAAACTGTTTTTCTCGAGTCAGTGGGTAAGTATACCTACCTAACTAATAAAATTAACATAGTACCAGTCAATGTTGTTCGTAGGATGGCATATAAGGAAATAATAATATTCGAACATAACAATATTAAATCTATAAATAACGAACTAGATATATGTACAGGTAAACAAATAAGTAATTTAACTAAGAAATACAGCGGATTGTTTTACAAACTCTAAAGATATACTAAATTCAATTTCCTTCATAACAATGGATACAAACTTGCTGGCTCATCAATACATAGTACGTTTCTACCCATAATTCTCGATAGAACACAGTAAACATTGATCTTTATCTAATGTACACACGCATTCTGAAGTTCTAAAGAAATTATAAAATTCTAGTGATTCATGACTAAGTAAAGATGCGCGATGAAGCTAGAACAGTAAGTAACCCAGATGTTTCAGTTCTTGTTCAGTGCTTAACCATTATTGTTATTTACTCACAGTTAGACGTCGACGGCCAATCTTTACCGTACGCGTACCACTGACCAGGACATATCACACGCAAATATAAACCTTGCAGCCACATAAATAGAATCTTTAATCAAATGATAATTACAAACTGAATGCGTGCCTTGACCACTTCACAACACACGCAACTTTACACTCTACCTGTTGTTAAATATAACTTATAATCTTTTGTCATGTGGCCACGTGTGTTTATTAACGCGCCAATAGATAATCATGGTTATAATGTATGAACAATTAGATACAACATAAGTAACAGTTTTGAATGAATTTCTCGGATGCTTCTGATCATTATACTAATGAGTGAGTTATTTAGCACAACACGAGTACAAACAACAACATTGCATGATAAGGTAAGTATTCACCCACGTATTTTTTTAATGATTTATAAAGAATATGAAGATCTATTTTATATTTTCAAGAAAACATAATTAGAGTTAAAAATCTATTTGTTACATCCACGTCATCCGATCATATTCTTGATGTATCAAGCCCGATGGACTTTCAATTACTAGTGAGCTAAAAAAGTAAGGTAAGAGAGATAAATTAATAATAAATTATTTAAAGTTTAAATGCATATTCAATGTAATGTTTTTTATGGTGTACAATAAAGCATATATAAATAAATAAATAAATGATTAAAGAAAAGTAAAGAACAGGTATTTTGCGCAAAAGCTAAACAAACCAACAAGTCATACTAACACAACAAAATAGAAAAATGAGACGAAGGGAACAAAAAGACCCAAAAGATATAAGTGAAATTGACGAATCCATTTTAAAATTCAACTACATACAACATGTAATAAAAATGCGTAATCATATTTTAAGTGCTCATTCAGGGAATGCTATCGAACAACTTTTTACAAAATCTGTTAATCCATACATTTTGTCGAGCGAAAACGATGAAGGGAACATCTGTTATTTTGCGATTTCAGGGTTGGTCCCTTAGTATAAGTTGTTCTATGCTACGTCCTGAATGGCTGAATGAGCACTTAAAATATGATCACGCATTTCTAATTTCTAATACACGTTGTATATTTGTATCAGCGACAACAAAGAGGGCTATTACATTTTTTTGCCATAAAACCGAAAACAAGGACTTTTTCATTTAAAATTTCTCCTTATCTATACCGTTTTTACTAATTATTTATGCTCGGTGTCAATGCGTGCGTGCACAATATGATGTAGTGTGATAACTCAAATACCTAAATTAGCGCGCGTCAAAAAGTAATAGCGTCTTTAAACATTTTCATAAATCGTCAGCCAGACCCCAAAATAATTTAAAAATCATTGAAGATTTAAAAGAAAAATCTACACTCAATTAAACAATTAATTATTTGATAAGTACATAATAATCCTATACGGTACGATTACGGTATAACTTTAATACAAGAACAATCAATAAGCATCAGATATACTAGATGTAACTAATACTAATAAGTAAAAAGATTTGATTTATAAATTCGAGAATGATACAAAATGGGCACATGACCAACACGTTTGTAAGGACAAGTATGCAATATCCGAACATATTTTAGACACGAGCGCACTAATTTAGTAATGCCCTTGTCAACGAAATGAAGCTTCAAATTTGTTTGTATACGTTTAATTGAATCTTGCTGCAAATATATTCACAAACCTGTTTAAAAATACAATACCTACATAAGTATTATATCCTTGAATTGCCGTGCTACGTTATGAAAAGATATAGAAGAGCTTTGTTTTTATATTTTTGAACAATTCAAAGTGACTCGTACTATGAGATTTTCGGTACCTTTAATACTATGTATATAGGACCGTCAGTAAAAGATAAAAGATGAAGAGGTAGATTTAATCCGGTTAAACTTTGTTTTATTATAATGTGTAGTGTTCGCGAAAACCAAGGAAATTATTATAAAAAGTAAAAGGTAAAAAGGTTCCATAATATTGTTACGACGGAGGGTTAAGCAGAGTGGACTGAAATACTTCAACCTCGATTTTCCTGGACTTAGAGACGTTTTCAGCAGGCTGAAATGCATTTTCAGTCCGTATCAGAGGAGGCTCTATCACATACCAAAGAATCGAAATTTTGAGTAAGTTGCCGTTGTTTTCAGGCGCCTGAAACATGTTTTCAGGCCGTTTCAGGAGCCAACAAATCCGATGCCGACATTTCCTGAAAACCCATTTTCAGGCGTTTTCAGGACCCCTTATGGCCATTTGACACCCACATGTAAAATTGTTGATGAGTGAGCGAGATAGAGCTAAATATCAGACAAGGATAGACGAAGAACCTTCTGGAAGAGAGTGAGCAGGATAGAGCTAATATAAGACAAGGATAGACGAGATTCGACAAGCTTCGAGAACATTCCATTCTAGAAGTGAGTGAGTGAGATAGAGGATAGAGGAGGTTCGACGAGGTTCGAGAACTTTCTATTTCGAGAATGTGCAAGTGAGAAAGAGTTATCTTATGACAAGGATAGATGACGTTCGAGGACTTTCCAGTACCACGACTCGCGGCCTATATAAACGGCGCAGCTGAGTTCAGTTGGAGTTCAGTTGGGAACAAGCGATACAAGCGATAACATCGAAGCGATACTCGGAGCGATTTAACTAGTAACTTTGTGTGTTAATTAGTAGTTCAGTGTAATTGTGCTGTAATAAAGTGTTCTCTACGCATTTAATCGGCTTTCTATCTATATACGAACCCCCAGCTCGTAACAATATTCAAGTAATGACAAGTGTTACCTGAAGGCGGTCGCTCCTTGGGATAGCATATACGGAAAAGCCCCCGCGTCCTAGTGTAGAAGAAATATTTGTTGTTCAGGCTGTCCAGGACCGATTGTGAGTTGCCCGCTGAGTTTTCTGCTGCGTAATTCTAGAACAAAAGAGAAGATTGGGTTAATTACTTCATCCTTATTATAAGGTCTACTGGGCAACTCCTTTGAAATTGTAGACGTATACGTAACGAACGTAGGTACTGAATATGAGCTATTTAATACAAATTACCAGGACCAGCAGATATATCATCATCCTCTGCCCTTATCCCAATTTATTTGGGGTCAGCACAACATGACCTAAGTAGTTGTGCACTAAGTTTACCCTCAGCCCCTTTTCTACACTCACTCTATAGCTCAAAGATTTACTGGTAGAAATATCGTATTTGTACGTGTATTTTTTATTTATAAGCTAATACTGTATTTTTCTGGTGTACAATAAAGAATGACAATGTCTTTTTCTTCAATATATCTCTATCAGCCGTCATCTCTGTGTTCACTTTTTGACCAACAGGTATATATTATAACAAATATTCCGCACACCTAGCATGGTTAGAATCTGGTGTAACAAAAAGGTAAAGAAATTTTCGTGGAAATTTTTCTAATAGATTTTTTAATACAATAGCGAGCGAGTAATTAGCCATATCATCATACATCATTTTTTGATACAATAGAGAGCGAGTTATTAGCCATATCATCACACCTGCGCATTAAGAATTTGGAGCTACCTGTTCAAGCCTTTTTTAGAAAAGTATCTCAATGTTATCGATCAATGGAACAATAAGTACTTTAAACAAAAACAATTTCTATAGGCTTGCCCAAAATAGTGGGTGGCCGACATTGTTTGCATGACTCAAGGTTCAATACTGTTATGTCCGCAAAATATACAGCCTCTTGGTTATACCTACGCATTTCGTTTATTCTTATACAACGTATTATTAAAATAACTCAAAACCTCTTAACGGGTCATTGTACTTATGAACAACTTTTACTTTGGGAACAACACTGAAATCGCGAAAAAAAATCCGTTGTAGAAGTAGTATGTTTAATTACTTAATATACATTTATGATATTTTTATCCAACACGCACATAATACGTCACACACAGAATCAATCAGTAAAATAAAATATATCGTTAAGTCATTAAGGTCAATCCATATTATAATTAAAGTGCAATTATAAGCGTGGTCTAACGGCCACAATGCCCAACAGCCGAGCGGGAGTCTCGGCACGTAATTATGTGAAACTGGTCGAGGACTGCATTCCTGGCGAGGCCTCCTGCGCCGAAGGCCGGAACGGATTGATTGCCTTCAAGGGCATTCAAGGACCACGTTCGGGAATAGGTGTGTAGCCCTTTTGTACGGACTGGATTTTGAATAAGGAGTTTTTGGTCCTTTGGATTGGAAGTTTTGTTTCAAACTTTTGAAGATATTATTATTTATTTATTTTTTATGAGATATCCTAGATCTGCTCTTGGCCGCAATCTAGACAGCTTTGTCAAGATGTGGTCGACGATGGAGCGAGCAAACCTATTAGGTGCCGATTCACTCCAGCTTTAAAGACGTTAGGGTTGTAACTGTTGTAAGACTTGTAAGTGCCCGGAAAATCCGGATAGGCAGTGAATTCCACAACTTGGCTGTGCGCATTATGAAAGAGTTCTCAAAGCGATAGTATGGATTTCTACCAAATGTGGATGATATCCTACAGTGCGTCGTGTAGTCCGATGAAAGAAAGGAGATAGGTATGTGTGTGGTGCCGGACACAAAGAAAATAGCACTACCCCAATCTCTTCTCTTGCCAGGTGTCGTAAGACTCGTAAGGCGACTAAGTGGTTAACCAGAGGATGGGCAGCAGCTTTCTCTGAATATTTATTCAACCACCTGCGATCGCCAACCCGCCTGCCAAGCGTGGCGATTATGGCATATGGGGATATGCCATAATCGCCACGCTTGCCTTTTGGGGAGGCCTATGTCCAGCAGTGGACGTTTTTCGGCTGAAATGATGATGATGATGACATCATGATTTCGCTCCGCATGCGTTAATGCGTTAAAATAATAAATAATGAAATACAATATTTCTGTACAGTTTCCTTGTGGATAAAGGAATAAACATGAATTAATTTATCATAGGTAAATGTCGGGTTAATTAATTAAACATCATATTACAAAAAAAAATGTTTACTAATTGGAATAATTCATTTAAGATTTTCCTGTTTTTAATAAATACAATTAAGTGCTTCACTGTTATAAAGATTGAAAATATGGGTACGTAATATATTTTTTTATTTTTTGTGAAGATAATTAATTAATTAAGCTTTATAGAAATCCAGCAATGTAAACATCATCATCATCATCATCATCCTCCTGCCCCTATCCCAATTTATTTGGGGTCGGCGCAGCATGTTTTTTTCTTCCATACATCTCTATCAGCCGTCATCTCCGTGTTTACTTTCTTTCTATTCATATCATCTTTCACACAATCCATCCACATTTTCTTCGGTCTCCCTCTTTTCTTATAGCCATCAACATTCATACTTAAAACTATGCAATGTAAACATAACCACAAATTACTTAATAGTTACTACACATAACTGGGGTGCATTAGAAGAGCCTCCACGAGTGACGATATTTAATTGATCGTCCGGCGCACCCTGGGCAGTCAGCTGCGCTACCAACCTGATTACCTAATCTTCACACCACGACATGAGCTATTATCATTATGTAGCTCATGTCGACACGACAGAAGACGAGCTCTATAGAAATTTTAACTGAAGATTTAAGTAGTTAGCATGTTCTATTGTTAAGCCGATATTTAATCACAGTTTTAGCCACACCTTTAAGAACACATAGATGATTTAAGTCATTAGAAAGTAGATATGGGCGGTCAACAAGGTGCCCTGACGTCTGTAACACGGTTAAACGAACACGACAAGTGTTTGAACTTAACGCCTGTTCATGTTAAACTTAGATTTGTGCGAAAGGAAAGCATTTTGTTAAACACCTGTGGTGAATGTAGTGATCATACAACTATGATTACTTATTTTAAGATTAATTGCAATCATCAATCTATGTGGGAACAGGCTTGTAATCATGAAAGTGACCTGCGTTTACCAAAAAAACATGTGTTGGTATTAAAAACACGATGAGCGATGAGTAATAGTGATGCTTGCATTGCTGTGTTTCGGTCTGAAGGGTGCCGGTGAAATTACAATCACAAGAGACTTTCCATCTTCATGTCTCAGTTTGGCGAACTGACTTGCGGTACCATTTAGGCAACAGCCTAGGTGGTATTGCAGTTGTTATGTGCAAAGGTAACCGCTTAACATCAGGTGGGCCTTTAGCTCGTTTCGCCATCCTATACTATAAAAAAACTCTTTTTTTTTATCTAATCACTAAAAGCTATTAATTATACCAGCCTACCACTGTCTAACTGCTTGAACAGGACAATGCCGTATTGCATATGGAGAAACAGAGCAGATACTACGCTATCTGCGTTTTGGCAATTAACGGCAAAAATTATTCTATCTATCCACGATTTGTCCTAATAGAGTTGGAAATTTGACATAATTTGTATGGGGCTTATGTCATCTCTAGTAGGGCAAATCGTGGATAGATAGGATATTAATTTCGGCCGTTAAACATTACAAACCATTAATTCTATGTTTCCTAGAATGTTTTTCTTCAAAGCGGCAGCATTGTCAAAGATTAATTGAAATTAAAGTTGGTTGTTTGAACCATAGGTAACTACAACATTTTTTCGACAAACCTTACTTCTTTCAAAAATAACTATAGCATAGTACAACAGTGTAAAAATACCACAAATAAAGACAGGCCCAGCTCTATCTGAACCATAGACTGGATTCCTCCCAAACAGCCTTGCTTGTCATCGACTTTCTGGTTACGGAATGGATACTACGTATATCTTCGATAAGTCGTGAGAAACACGGATCAACTGGTATCACAAATTCTATCCCTATTGTAAGCATATTGACTACATGACTGGAATACATTACGTTTGATGGAATTTAATACCATTTTTGTACGGTGTTCCGACTAGTTTGGGCTTTAGTAACTACCTACTTGGTCATTCTTAAAGCAATATTATCACATTATTATTACTGTTTTTTTCACTTTAGTGGAAGTTCTTTTGACGTCAATATCCGGTTTTGGTGGTAAACTGGATTGCGCTGTTAGTCAAGTCAAATCTATGAGTCATTCTATTTTATTAAAAAACATGAATGCTTTAGAAGGTGAAGCTATTAGAAATCAAATAGTTATCTATACGAATAATATAAAAAGGTATCAAAGGCGATATAAACAAAATCATGCATCAAATATATAACATAACATCATTTCTAAAATTAAACCAGAACCAGGTTTTAAAAACCTGGTAGTTGTTTGGTCCTTTTCTCAACACTATTTTTGAGCAGGTTTCGAGTATAACCCCATCCGTTCCTAATTACCTATTCACGGACAAATACGGCCTGGACAGACCATTCCATTCCTTTTTTTTATGTAATTACGCGTAACCCATCGCAATCAAGCCGATAAAAACAAAACGAAACATCATTTGCCGTAACAAAAACTAAACATCAAACAACAAAATTATCTTCATCAACATATCCAGAGAATCAAGAAACAATCAAGTGAACAAAAACGTCTACAATGGATGTATACGGAGTCCATCAGAGATAGCACATTCCATCAAACTGGTTGTAATGACTTCCTCGAGAGTGGCGGAGATGCGGGAGGTGTAAATGATGCTGACGTCACACCTTGGGAAAACGACGCAATGGCAATGTAAATACGCTGACATTAATACAGTGAGAATTGCAACGCGTGAGATTGTTTGTTAATGGACGTGTTGAAGTTAATGTTTTATTTTTTTATTAACATATTCAATCAAAAGGAAGAATGCACCGATGCAATATAGGTTCCCGTTGGTAGCGTGAATATTTGTAAATAAACAGCAGCGTTTATCTTCAACTTTTACCAAACCGTAATAATGATAATATCCTGGTTTATGAGCAGATCCAAATCTAGAGAAATACAAATAATGTTTTGACCGAAATCATTCCAAAAACGAAAGTTGAGAAATCAAGTAAACATTATTTATAGATTTTTCAAATTCCTTTCTTGGCATAAATGAACCAATGAAAGAATAAAATTAAAATGAATGAATATTCACGGATCTACGTTTTATTTAATGTAGCTTTCATTTATTTTGTATCCATTGAAAGTAACACAAAATCCAGATCCAGAACTACAGTCAGTCACGGTTTTCATTTAAATAATTAGTTAAAGAATAGATACCTACTACCTTTCCAAATAGATTGTAATTTATTAAGACACTATGTATCAAATCTCTATTTTAAATTGTAAAATTATTTATATATATTATAATATTTAAGATAATATATGTGTAATATATTTTGTGCTATTTATTTATTTTTGTTTATTAGCATGCAGTAGTACGCCACGGACTGTCCCCATTATCTAGATCTTACGTCTTCTTTGGCCATCCAAAGGTTGTCTAGAAGATATCGCTTTTAGCGATAAGACCGCCCATGTACCCATAATTTATACATTGTTCCTGTTTACTACTATTTTCATGGTGTACAATAAAGTACATTATATCTATCTATCTATCTACATGTTTCTTGTTTCATAATCAAATCTGAAGCCAATCATTCGCTCAAAACTTTGCTAAGTAAATTACATGATAACACATAACTTTTGTCACAAACACTATATAAGATCTTACATTATTAATGGCAAATATTTAAAGTGGTGTATCTACTCATAATAACGAACAACATTTACTATGGGGGCAACCCTGAAAACGCGAAAGAAAAATCTGCTGTTTCACATTTGTGTTCACACAAATCGATTTTTAATTTGAATTATTCAAACTTGTGTTGGCGACTGTATCCATGACGGAACAATCATATATCGTATTCTCGCTTGAATCCACACAAGTTCGATCACACCTTCGAAGCGCTCATCTCATCCACCAATGCTCTGCGATTTTGCTTGATATTTCCAGGATAATACCATAACTTTTAGCATTTATTGCAAGGGGGTGCTTCTATTGTATATTTTATGATACTGAATCTACTGACAAGGTGTTAATCAATTTTGGAAAAGAACTTCGTTGTACACAATTTTTATAAAAAAGTGCACCCCCTTTAGATCCCTTCTGCCCTAGTACTTATAGCAATAAGCTACCTTTCCGACATGACATCAAAAATGCACCCAATATCAGCTATAAGACAGGTCAATTAACTCCCTAATTTAGATTTCGTCATATAAAATCAACGAGAACTCATGAATTTAAATCTAATTTAAGGTAAACTATGTGAAAACCGGTTTGCTGTCAATTGTTTGCATTAGTCTACAATGCAGGTATTTTATTCATTCCGAATTTAAAACCAGGTTAATTAAATCCGGTTTTAGGTTTATATAATTGAAATATTTGATCAGAAATACATATTTTCATTTGGAACTAATTTAGCAAGCCTTTATTTGCATATAGGTACTATCAGCAAACTTTCCGGTGAACCACCACTAAGGCTAAAATCGCTTGCGTTCAGTGTTCGACGGCATCCATAGGTACGTGTATTGTAGCTGGATTCGTTCAAGAGACTTTGTCGACAAAGTTTATCACCGGGAAGGATCGTGACTGTACTTACTAAGCACAACAATCAGCCCATTTAATATGTCTCACCGCTGAGCATTGGCCTATTCTCAGAATAAGAAGGGCCTTAGCCATACTGGCCTAGTGATCAAAACAATTTTTAATTACCTATTTGAAAAGGGAATTATTTTGAAAATTTCTTCTATTAAAGTATTAAATCAGTCTATTATCCCCTCACTTTAAGTAATGAGAGATCATTAGCTTTTTTGCGGGCACAACACCAACAGCGTCGAGATCATCAGAGCGACGACAACGGAGCAACGGAGCGCGACGTTTCTTCAACTCGACTAGAGTTCATCGATCGTCGTTTTTATGGAATCGACTAGGCTATCCGATTACGATTATCGATGGGAAAGTGCAAAGAAAGTTATATTTATTACAGTGTCAACGATATGGAGAAACTTGATGTAGACTAGACTTTATTGAGAATATGCGAATTATATTTACAATATGTAACAAAAACCCTGTTGTTCCTGTGAGCTATTGGAATCAATATTCATGCGTAAGGACAAAAATGAAATGAAATGAGTTGTGATTTGGGAAAACTCTTTAATAAAAATAATAAAATTAAATATTAAATCATTATTAATTGTGATTTGAAAGTGATTATATCACTCAATACTCACTGACTCAGTGATTATATCAATAAAAATAATTTAATTTAATCACTTTTAATAATGATTTAATTTTATTATTTTTATTGAAGAGTTTTTCCAAATGAGTTGTGTCCTTACGTATGAATATCGATTCTGGTAACGTAGCTCACAGGAACAACAGGGTTTTTGTTACATTAAATCGATGATGTAAAACATATTTACTGGACTGCATCACAGGTTTGCTACCTGTATACCCATAAAAACATAACACGTAAGTATTGTCATTGCTTTTCGTTTTTTAAAACGCTCGAATTTCCGTAAATAGCCGTAAATTAACCAACCAGTTTCGAAAAATCTCATTATTTCAATAATAATGCAATATTGGCACGCACCTTTCACCTTATGCAATATTGTAATCATTCAGTTAGACCACATTTCACAAGCAAACTGCAATTACCGGAATACAATATACTCACTTAGTCCGGTTTTAACGCAATTCAGAACGATGGTTGTCCGTATTCCTTACGTATCGACTACAATTATTTGTAAATAAGAAATCAAATTATTTGTAACGCCTGGGCTGGCCTTTTGAAGAAAATCCCAGGTCAGTTTGCGCGGACCTGCCCCAAATGATGGCACTCGTGCATCAGCCATGGTGTCCAACCTCAACCCTATCTTAGAGATTTCAGCTTAGTTGAGCCCTTTTTTTTTTTTTTTTTTTTTTTTTAGGCGGAGAAAATGCCTATCGCATGTCACGCCCCCCGGGGAGGTAGCGTGGTTATGTGGGGCTTGCACCCACTAAAAACTCCGCCGTGTACCTACTCTCGCCTTGGTGGATGAGCCACGAGAACTGCGATGCATGGCATTCGCGACCCATCCAGCGCGGCCCATTTTCGGGTCCCTCTCTCTATAGTGACGCTCCTTAGGTGATGTCCGGGTACACTTGGGACATCACCACAACTAGAAGGCCGTGCAATGCGGACGACTGACTCCCCAGTCTATCGCCCGCTGGCCTCTGTTAGGGCGGCATCAGTTCGGCGTAAAGCCGCCTGCGCCGACCCGTCCTCCTGCGGCGGATTGGATCAGCGAAGGAGTCTTCTTCCCTGACCCGCTCCGCCGCTTCTTTCTGCGAGATAACCTCCTCACAGAAAGATGCGACCGCCTCCCACGCCTCCACACTGTCAGCCATGGCCCTGACCACGGCTGGCAGCGATACGTCTCCTCCAATCGCTGCAGTGAGAGCACGGCGCTGCAACACCCAAGCAGGACAGTATGCAAGGGTATGAAGGGCCGTGTCCTCACTACAGCCGCACTGGTGGCACATGGGAGTAGCCTCCCGTCTCGCCACTTTATGCAGGTATTTGCCGAAGCAACCATGCCCCGACAACACCTGCACCAGACGGAAGGACAACGTTCCATGTCGCCTCCGTACCCATTCCTCAAGGATCGGCTGGATAGCCCCCACAGTCCAACGACCGGCACTGGGCGTTTCCAGCCTCTCCCTCCATTGCACCATTATGGCAGCCTGTGCCTCCCTGCGCCACGTTTTTATGACTTCAGGCAGCGGGCGTCTGCCACTTTCTGCCTGATGGTCCACTCCCTGCCGATAGATCTCGGCGAGCACCTTGGCCTCTAAGTCCCACGGGGGGGTGCCTGCAAGTGCACACGCCGCTTCCGCAGATATTGTGCGGTATCCGCGTATGACCCTGACTGCCATGACTCTCTGCGGCCTTCGCAGCAGAGCCTTATTTTGGGCATTCAGGGACTCCGCCCACACTGGCGCCCCATAGAGTGCCATCGAGCGCACCACCCCCGTATAGAGCCGTCGGCAGCTCACACTCGGTCCACTCAGGTTCGGCAACAGCCGGCTAAGTGCGGACGCTGTGCCGATCAGCTTGGGGGCAAGTTGCTCAAAGTGCTCGCCAAAATTCCACCTTCGGTCTAAGACCAGGCCCAGATATTTCATGCGCATGCGGACCATTACACTGGCATCACCAATGGTGATGTGAGCGCCAGCTGGTGGCCGACGTCGGGGCGCATGAAATACCAGGGCCTCCGTTTTCTCAAGCGCCACCTTGAGACCCAGTGCTTGGATACGACCGATAACAAGGGACGCACATTCAGTGGCCAAGCGTGCTGCCTCCTCATAATTTCGTCCCCGGGCTATGACGAGGGTATCATCAGCGTAACATATGACGCCCTGCCCGGGGGAGAGCTTAGTTGAGCCCTGGCTCAACCATACCTGCCTGTTTCTACATATTTCGCATCTTTCAGCAAGTATTTTTATAAAATTTATATGCAAAGTGGAGATGACAATACGACATTAAATAAAATTACATACAGAGTATCACGTTCTCTGACTGTACACAAAAAATCAATCAAATCCAGTAAATAGTTTAGCCCCAGAAAATTATTTTGATTTTATTAATTTTGAATGTAGGACCATTTATCTGGCATAGATCGTTAGGTCAAAGGCCCGTGCGAATCCATATGATTTTAAACACTCTTTCTCAATTATTACAGATGATTACAAATTGTTTTTTTTTTTTGTACATACACAACTTATTCATGTGTTTAAAATGCTTCTATAGACTAGTAAAAACCGTGTTTTCATTTATTGTCGTATTGTCATATCCACGTTGTGTATAAACCTGGCCACATCCTACTAGTTTTTCCATGTTTATGTTACATTGATGTTCAACATATTCCACAACTCCACAAGGTTGAGAAACACGAATCAAAATTGAGACGAAAATTGGTTCCCACGTGGTGTAGGTATTAGTTACATTATTTTTTACTAACTAAAAGTTTTAATTATTCTGTAAATTAGAGGTTTATCCCAACAGATTTATGAAAAGCAACGGGTTTGTAATGCTTAGAAATTATTATTATTTTATTAAGTATTATCGAATGAACTGAAATTAACCTTTTCCTGCAATTATAGTACTCGTTGATTATGTCTAATTTTAACATTGTTATTATGTTTACCTATTTAATTACTTTAATTTTTGCATGTTGAAAGGCTGAATGCGGTGAAATATTAAATTTCATGTAACGTCTTTGTAAAATCCCATGTTATGCAAATAAAGAATTGAATTGATTTGAATTGAACATTAGACGTTGATGATTGACACAGAAGAAAGAAAGCTTGTATGAAAACACGAATAAAATCATAATCACGAGACTACACCGAAGAGGGCGGCATACTAAATGTGAAATTACCTACACCTATCAAAAACTTGCGTGTCAAGACGACACGACATAAGATAGAACCCTCGCATTACTATGGAATAGGTAAAACCCTCGGACGAATAAAAAAGGCGGACGGAATCTCGCTAAACAATAAGTGAAGCATCCGTAGCTCGCTTAAAAGTACGGGCCGGCACGCACACATTCACATCCATAGTATGCCAAAAAGCCGCGATTACGCAAAAAATCTAGTGTGACGGTAGTCATAGTTGTAGTGTCACAAATAAAATAACAGTATCAATCTAAAATACTTTCGAAATTATAGTGGGTTTAGGAAAAAATTAAGTACATCAGTCTTTGTTTAGCGAGATTCCGTCCGCCTTTTTTATTCGTCCGAGGTAAAACCTTTATGATACTGATCGATTTGATCCGATTCGACTAGTTCCGATTGTTTAAAACCCTCACGCGATGTTGATACATTCTTCGAACCTCGACAAAATCCAAGCAAGCGTACTTTAATTGATTTGATGTAATCGTTCAATTTTATATTACAACCGATGAACGATCAATTAATTTACAGATGACACTCGACCTCGGAAAATTATTGGATAAATTAATTATAGATATTAATCGACTATCTATCGTTTCTACCCGACTGCGCGACAACAAAGACAGGGTTATATTTTTTACGTTTGTTGCGTTGTAGAAGTCACTAAAATGTGTTATTACTGTAAATATAAATATGTATTTTTGTTACATTTCCAAGATTTAAACTGTTGACAATCAAACTTGCCACAGAAAACTTTGCTTCAGAAAGCTTTCTATCTTTCATAAGCAAAGTTTCCTATGTCACTTGCAATAATAAACGAGACAGAATAAAAAGAACCATCAATATTTTTTTTTCTAAGACAAACAAATAAAGTTCCCAACAAAAGAAGATAGGAAAGAGTAAATCATTTTATCTTGCCCTTCTTGAATTTTTGTTATAACCAAAACCGCTTACAAAGTTCCAAAGTATTTGAAAAGTCATAGAGCGATGACAAGGCCGACGTTTCCACCACACATGGTCAATATCGGTCACTTTCGCCACATCTCTGCGCTCCGTCGTCTTTCTTAGTAATTATAATACCCGACGAGCATTGTCTACCGACTTTCGCTGAACCGGTGGTTCTTCTGCAGTATAGACTCCCAACTAATCATTAGAAATAATCTTCTACATAGTTAGAGAGTTTATTACTACGAAGTTAATGCACCACAGAAACATTACACTGAGCATTAAGTGAAAATAATGTTTGAGTTTTTATTATAATCTGTTTACGCACGCGTAATTGAATAGTCGACAGTTAAAATAAGACACGCACCAGATTTATAATGCCTAAATACTAGTGCAATTTGTCTGCGTAAAATTGTAGTACGTTTTTGACTGTATAATTGAAGTTTGTCAATCAATCAATCAACCAATCAAAATGTTTATTTGTGTACACAGGTAATTTTGGTGTTAGGTACATTATAGGTAGTCTCTCTGTGTGCTGCCACAGGTGGCAGTCAGTTGAGTAATAAGATTACTTCGCAAAATATTTTTCTTATCAACAGCGTTCGTGTGTCGTTGATATCTTTTGTACTGCGAAATCAGACAATTCAGACATACCGAAATGTTGCAACTTTCAAACATTTTATGCTTTCATTATTTTCAATTAATATTAAGTACAGACCTACGATTAATATCACAAAAGGTTGGATAGTTTCGAATGCTAATGTATACAGTTTCGCTTGGCGAGGCGCGCAAACGAATGCGCACGTCGTGCATCCGTCAATGTATTATCGAGCACGTACGGAATGTGGTCAACTAAACCATTATAAGCGGACCTATTTCAGTATGTTAGTTTCATATAAGACGGGCTCTGCTTATGCTGGTTTTTTTACATCTATATGCGATTGAGTTTACGAATATCGTATACCACGTACGATGATTTCACATAAAAAACCGGTCAACTGTACGCGGTTAGAGATTCCACTGTTGTAGCTATGGATGTGGGCTTCCTCTTCCGAACATTTAATTACTTAAAAATCAGATGAAACAGCATTGAAATTCAAACATATTTTTAACCGACTTCAAAAAAGGAGGAGGTTCTCAATTCCATTGAAAAGTTTTTTAAATGTTTATTACCTCAGAAGTCCATCATTTATAAACCGATTTGGAAAATTATTTTTTTATTTGAAAGGATATACTTCCGGATTGGTCCCATTTTTATCAAAATCCTGTTTTGATGGTGGGATCCATGTGGAATTGAGGGAACTCCTCAAATATTATAGGCATACATATAGCGATTTTGGTATTTTTATCAACAAATCAAGGATTTAGAAAGTATCATTTGGTGAAAATCTGATGAAGATCTTCGGAGATAAAGAAGGGAGCTCTTGAATGGATGACGGCAAATCATCGGGGATCGCAGCAATCGCTCGTCTTAACGTTAAAAAAGTAAAAACCGACTTCAAAAAGGATGAAATAATTTATGTGAAACAGTTTAGGAAGCCGATGCCATTTTTTTCTGAAATCAAACCGAATCAAAGGCACCTACTTCCTAAACCGTTTCACACAAATAATTTTATTATTTTTGAAGTCGGTTTTTACTTTTCTTTAAGTTTATTTTATAATGTCTCCCTTATGCCACTTATTCGTTAATGTTTTTGTCACCCGGTGGTGCATGGAGACTGCTTTCTATCTCTTAGCTCATCTCTTGGACCAGTTATCTCTTCGGAATAATTTCCGAAAACTTGTAGTAAAAAAAAAAAAAAAAGTTTAATAATAATAACCCTGATGCCGGTGGGCTACTATTTTAGTATATTTTAAATGTTTTTTTTTAAAATTGTTTGTAAAAATATTTAAAAATGTAGAAAAATAAGTGAATAAATGAATAAATGGAATAATAATAATAATAACGTCAACGAACTCAAAGGGCTAATTTTATTCCAACCCCTTCCCAAGTTTTGGGTCAACTTCCAATCTCACCAGATGCGGTTTTTAATTATTCTCAAAGTCGTGTATTGTGTAGTGGATCGGTGCGAGACGCTCAGCTGTAATACCAGGCCCCTCAGAAAGTATTGCGAAAAAAAGTTTTTATATATGGGAGACTGGCCAGTTATAATGTTTTTCGAAAATATGATTATTTATAAGTAAAAATAAGTAAGTTCCAATTTCAAAATTTCCCTCCACATTTTTTGCGAGTTAATTCAAAGTATTGTGTCTCACTGAAATATGGATCTGCGCCGGGAACATTTTAGAGCTATGATTTTATACGATTTCAAGTGTCGCCTGAAACCGGATGAATCGTACGATAGACTTCAAATGGCATTCATGGATGAAGGCCCTTCCAAGGCAACCGTGTATCGTTGGTATAACGAATTCAAGCGCGGTCGACCAACTTTGGGGGATGACGAAAGAAGCGGTCGCCCTTTGACGGCTGTTACCGAAGAAAACGTGCTAGCAGTGAAAAATTTAATCCAAGACAATAGGCGAATTACATATCAGGAGATTCAACACATATTGAAGATTGGATCGGGAAGCGTTCACGAGATTCTACACAGCCATCTTCGCGTGAGGAGGATAGTATCACGCTGGGTGCCGCACAACCTCACCGATGCTCAGAAGCAGGCCCGGGTGGAATGGTGCCGTGATATGCTTAACAAATTTGAAGCAGGCTCGTCTCGGCGTGTTTACGACATCGTTACAGGTGATGAGTCCTGGATTTATCAATACGACCCAGAAACCAAGCGCCAGTCGACTGTTTGGGTGTTTCAAAATGAGCCAACGCCTACCAAAGTGAAGCGATCTAGAAGCGGGGGTAAGATTTTGATCGCTAGCTTTTTTAATTTGACTGGCCACTTGGTATCAATTCCCTTACGGGATCAAAGAAGCATTAATGCCGAATGGTATACTACCAAATGTTTGCCAGAAGTTTTCTCTGTTATAAGCAACAAGCGACCAAACACAGGGCTCCGCGGGCTACTGCTCCACCACGACAATGCACCTGCGCACACCGCACTCAAAACGAGGGACTTCCTGGACAGCACGCCAGTCAAACTCCTGGGTCACCCTCCTTACAGCCCTGATCTAGCACCGTGTGACTTCTTTTTATTCCCAAAAATAAAAAATCAGCTCAAAGGGATACAATTTTCGTCGCCGGAAGATGCGCTGGCTGCGTTCGAGCAGGCTGTAAACGAGGTGTCTGCGGCGGACTGGAAAAAGTGTTTTGAAAACTGGTTTAGGCGCATGAATCTTTGTATAGAGGCTGGTGGAAAGTACTTTGAAAAGATTTGATAAAAATATATGTACGTATAGAACAATTTTTTTTAGTTTCGCAAAACTTTCTGAGTGTCCCACGTATATAGTAATCTATGGCTGTACCTGAGCCGACGTTTTTGCGTCTGCGCAGCCGCGGGTCATGTACTCGCTCCCCGCCTGTTCACCTTGCAATGCCGAGCACCACAGACATACGTATAAGTATGGTTGAGTTAACGATGCATCTACAATGAATGTGTGTTGCCATTTATGTTTGTAGATGATTCTGCCAAAAGGAAATTTTCATAATACCTCATATCATATCATATCATAGGAAATATTTCCGTGAAAACAATTTAGCAGATTCAGCTCGACTTTGAATTATCTTGATGTTATATATTTATAGTTATATATGTAGGTATGTATAATATGTATATTTTATTATATGTATAATGTACTTAGGTATTTATCTATTTTTATTATATGTAATTATAAGTCCGTAGTACGAAACATATTTTACTACTTTACTGGTGCATCTACCTTATTCTTTGTCTCTGCATTACCCTAAGGTTGTCTGGTAGAGAACGCCTATGGCGTTAAGACCGCCTTTGTACCCTGTCGTGCATAAAGAATTAAATAAATAAATATCTCATAATTCTCTATATTTTCATGCTAATAGTAGTTGCCATGATCTGTACCTAATTCTGGATTTTTCTTTTATTTTAATAAAAATAATCCATTTTATTGCACAACTAAAACGTAATATGATAAGAAGTAGTTAATAGCAATATAATAAAATATTTTTTTACAGGAAACCTTCCTTTTTGTTCCGATTTCCCGATGCAGAATGCCTTACTATTTTTACCGACTTCAAAAAAAGGAGGAGGTATTCGATAGGTTTTTTACCCGACTGCGCGACAGCAAAGACAGGGTTATGTTTTTCACGCGTATCTATGTATGTATCTATGTATGTATGTGGGATTCTTTATACCCTCGAAGCATCCCAATGGCTGGATGGATTTTAATGAATAAGGTGTCTATCGACTCGTCTATTAATGTAATTGTAAGTAATTGTGCGATGGTTATAGGCTAGGTTTTGTCTTTTGAAAATCAAAATGGCGGCCGTGAAATGCAAAATGGTGGTAGAGACAAAAAAATAATTTCGCGTACCATACTATGTGAGGTATCACTGAATAGGTCTTTTAAAATCAATATGAGGTTTCTTTGACCATTTTACAGCCACAAGCTCCGTTTAAAAATGGGTTTTTTAGATTTTTAAATTAACTTTTTATTTCATCAATATATAGCTTTTTGCTGTGTCTTCATGTCGCACTGCACGAGCTAAATCGCCAGTACCTCGTACTCTCACGGCACTCAACAAACTGCGAATGGATTGTAATCCGGATTATGATCTGTTTGCGGATGATTGGAAGATTTTGTTAGTCGAGAGAGATTTATGAAAGATGTGTAATTCACTATGTATTTTATGTATCATTCCTCTATCTTTAATTACTGTAATTGGTTCGAGACCGTTGTAATTAAAGTAAAATAAATAAATAGTACTTCAATAACTCAATGTAATTTTACATCATGGTAACACAAAGTCCATTCATAAGTGAATCGTCGACAAGATCGTAGTCATCTCAAATAGTGAGTAACATAACCTTAGGGGCTCGTGGCTAAGTAGCAAGCGTGTGGATTGTACGATCTACAAGGTTAAGCTGCACTAGCCGCGGTCAGTCTGTGGATGGGTGACGGTTTCGTTACACATCGAGACCCCTTCGTGCCTCGGAGAGCACGTAAAGCCGTTGGTCCTGCGCCTGATCTCTCTCCGGTCGTGTCGAATTGCCGCCCCATCGGATTATGAGAGTGAGGGAATAGAGAGTGCACCTGTGTTTGCGCACACACTTGTGCATATGTCCCGCGCAGATGGCTAGTCTCCATTGATATTGGCGGCCGTGACCGAAATTCGGCCGGCAGGACATTATCATTATCATTATTAACATAACCTAACCTATGTTATGTTAAACCTATGTTAAAAATGCATGGTTCGACCTAAACTACTTCAATCCTGCCTGGACTGCCTCGTTGATGTAGTAGTCGCAAGCGCGACTGCTAAGCGTGGGCTCCTGAGTTCAATTCAATACAATTTCAATTTGACGACTTCTGTAGTCTAGTGGTTCGAGTGTCGGACTGCTGATCACGAGGTCGTGTGTTCGATTCCCACAAGACAATATTTATAATAATAAAATAATAAAGATAAAATCTTTATTGACAAAAATACTTTTTACAAAACCCTATTGAAGCCTCTGAATCCCAAACTAGGTAAAAACCTGATATCAGGATTCAGCGCCTTCTTCCATTGTATTAGTCTACATTATTATGTGATGAACATAAGTGTTTGTGTTGGTCTGGGTATCATCATCATCATCATCATTTCAGCCGAAAGACATCCACTGCTGGACATAGGCCTCCCCCAAGCATCGCCACAACGACCGGTCCTGTGCCTCCCGCATCCAGCTGATTCCCGCAACCTTCACCAGGTCTGGGTATATCTTATGTATTTTAGGTATGTATTTACGAAAAACAAAAAATATAAGTATTATATCCATTGTCTAGTAGGTACCCATAGCACAAGCTCTGCTTAGGTGCTGTGTAAAAATGACCCAAAAATATTTATCATTATTTATTCATTCCCGGGTAGGGCAAAGTATTATTTGGTTTCTTCACTAGGAAATTCTCAATAGCAGCACAAAATACTATAATAGTAGCAGTCCTGATCTGGATCTGTGTCCGGTTAGTGGCTCACCCCCTATTACATGGGAATAAATTATAACTGGCGAAATGTGGGTGTAGTACTACGAGTATACAGTTATACACCTCTGCCTACAACTTCGGGGAATGTAGGCGTAGGTGTTTGGTATGTACATAAATCCAATAAAAAGTATATATTCCCATGACAGAGTCACGGTATTTTTAATAATCTTCACAGGGCAGATGCTGCGGACTGTGCTCTGCCAACAAACCTGCCAACCTTGAAGATACAACATTACGATACAATAGCACCACTTGTTATTTATAATCATATAATTTTTTACTAGCCAGTGTAACTTTGAGTATCGAAGTACGAACTTTAAAATGAAACTTTTTGGTGTCATTGAGATTGGTTCGAAATCATTTGGCTGTAAATCCACGTTACCGAAATTAAAAACTTCGCAATTTAATTTATGTTAATTGTGTAACACTTTTCAACAACGGTCGTTCTAAAAAACAGGCCAAGTGCGAGTAGGACTCGCGCAGTAAGAGTTCCGTACCACCCATCGACCTACCCCATAGAAACTGATTTAATTTACGAGAGTTCATCAAAAGACATTAACGCATCGTGCGCGAAATATGATTTTAGGCATCTCTTTCTTACGCAGGTACCACCACATATATCTATGTTTGCCCTATTTTTAGTATTTGTTCTTAAACTACATAGTATGCTAGTGCATAATCAGACCAAGTTTGACGCTTGTATGTATTACCGTTTTGAAGATAGAGCAGGAACAAAAACGTTGAAAAAAATGCATGCTGTTCGAGGTTTCTTGTATGGGGACCCCCTTTAGTTTTAGACTTTTTTTATTTTTAGTATTTGTCGTGATAGACACGATAAGTAACACATATTCTGTGAAAATTTCAACTGGTTATCTATTACCGTTACAAAGATATAGTCCTGTGACAGACAGACGGATGGACGGACAGCGTAGCGAGAGTAACAGGGTCCCGTTTGGCACCCTTTGGGTACGGAACCCTAGAAAGGTCGAGTTAAGAGTACTCTAAACCAACGAAGAGGTTACTGAAACACATGGAAATGCAATAAAGAATTGAATTGAATTGAACGTTGGAGCGACGGCGGCGTTGGCATTGGTTACGGTGAACGAAAAACATCGTCAACCTGCACACCAGAGAGTGCTCCGTACAATGGTGTGTGCTATCCGCCAACCCGCACTAGGCCAGCGTGGTGGACTAAGGCCTTAGCCTTCTCATACTGAGAAGAGGCCCGTGCCCAGCTTTGGGACAGTAATGGGCTGGTTATGTGTTATATGACCGATGGAGATAAGTAAGTGTGTCAGGATCGTAGCAGATGAAAGCCATAGTCTTCGCCTACTTCAATGGGAAACCGGCGTCATAATATGTATTGTGTACGTAGTAGACACTTAATTCTATTTCTGAATTTTAGTTATTTGTGGTGAACTTTGTTAACTCGTGTAGCACTTTTTTTAATATTATATTATAAGATGGCGAAACGAGCTAAAGGCCCACCTGATTTTAAGCGGTTACCTTTGCCCATAACTGCAATACCACCTAGCCTATAGGATGTTGCCTAAATGGTACCGCCGTCGGTTCGCCAAACTGAGACATGAAGATGGAAAGTCTCATGTGATTGTAATTTCACCGGCACCCGTACCCTTCAGACCGAAACAGCAATGCAAGCATCACAATTTTGCGGAGAACGAGGTACGGTGGTAGTACTTCCCCGGACGAGCTTTTTCACAAAAGAGCTCTACTACTACACCAAAGCATGTAGTCTTCTTCTTTTATCATGTCGACATGAGCTACATAATAATAACAGCTCATGCTTTGGGATAAACATTAGCCAGTCAGCATGTTGGTAGCGAGGCTGACTGCCCAGGGTGCGCCGGACGATCAATTAAATATCGCCACTCGTGTAGGCTCTTCTAATACATCAAGAACATGCAAGCATGAAGTGCATGAAGTGATCATGTTGTCAAGAACATAGGTGCATACGTAATTTGCTTAAGATTTTCGCATACTTACCTATAACAATGTTAAGTTCCTATTACTACCATCAGAATTCTAAGTTAGATTAAATAGAAACCAAGTTGAAACGATCGTTTCAAAAGCCCAATTTTCAGTTTTCATATCCACCAGACTAGAAAATTTATGTCTACAATTGTCTCAATTTTGGTAACGTTTTAGTTTTACAGGTATATAATATATAATACAGCTACGACGTGTAACAGAATAAACGTAAGACCCCAAATTAGAATATTTTGAATATTATCTGGTAAGTAATATAATACTCGTATAAGACTGCCTCGTTGGTCTAGTGGTCGCAAGCGCGACTGCTGAGCGTGGGGTCCTGGGTTCGATTCCCGGGTCGGGCAAAGTGTTATTGGGTTTTTTCATTAGGAAATTCTCAGTAGCAGCCCGGAGTATAGATTTGTGCCCGGTTAGTGGCAATAGGCTCGCCCCCTATTACATGGGACTATAACATAACTGGCGAAATGTGGGTGTACTATACACCTCTGCCTACCCCTTCGGGGAAATACAGGCGTGATGTTATGGTTTGTTAATATAATATTCTAGCTTCTGCCCACTGCTTCGCACGCCTGAGATTTATCACAGTCAAGACGTCATCGCATCGCGCATCTCTCGGGAACTGTTTATCTTCCCGGGATAAAAAGCAGCGTATGTTCTTCTCCAGGTCCCAGGCTACCGCTTTGTCTTTCATTAAGATCGCTTCTGACATTTAGTCGTAAAAAGGTAACCAAAAAACAGACAGTCACTTTCGCATTTATAATATTACTAGTCTAAGCCCGCGGCTTCGCCCGCGTGGTTGTAATCCGGGTTATGTTCCATCTGTAAGCCAAATTTCATTCAAATCCATTCAGCCCTTACAGCATGATTGAGTAACAAACATCCAAACATCTTCACAAACTTTCACATTCATAATATTAGTAGGAAATGGGATAATAGGATAGGATTAGTGTTGATTTGTTTTTTTTCAAAATTACATAATTGGTACATGGATTAAAGCATCAGTAACTTCCAGAGTTGGTAGCTAAATAGCTGCAGGATACCGTTTAAAGGGTTACCAGACAAATAGAAACCCATTACACTGGTCGTCCTGGACCTCAAGGACCTAACTGGGAAATAACTTTACATGGTGTAAAAACCATACCTACCAATCTATTTCCTAGTGATTCCGAACAAATTAGTTTCTGGGAGTTGCGTTTACTATGTTACACGTTGTTTAACTTGAGACGGCTAGCCTAGACTAGACTAGAGACATGCCTCCAAAGATATCATGGTCTTGTCATTGTTATTCTCTGGGCACAACAACGAAGTGTCCGCTTTCTGAACTCAGGGTCACACGTTCAATTGCGTCGGAAACCTGTTTGCACGTGATGTTCGCCAATCCTAAAGCGTTATTGCGAACCTCTTGCGAACATGCAGTTTTATTACCGTACGTTAATCTGATGATGGCCCATTCTCGTAATTTAAAATTTTCAAATTAGAGTTCTACAGTTCCGATCTTGACTCAACATCAATGTCATGAGATTGACATTTACATGATTGAGATTAGATCGGGGGGCCTAGTAAAGTTTGACACTTATAAATACTTTCGTCTTTCGTCGACCTTCATTCATAAATCAGTGGCTAGTTCTCCCTCGTATCCGCCAGGGATGGAAGTATCGGTGGCAAACCCTAGGTATACCTACCGGCAAATAACTTGAGCAAAGATGGTGCCACTGCCAAGTTAGTGTAATGACATGAAGGTTAGAATCCTTTAGATCGATAACTGCACATAGTCAAGTTATTTGCCTATGTATACTAGGCCCCCTGAACTGTCATTTTGAACATTATTTATTATTAGAATTGACCTTTGGCTCGTAAATATCCACTGCGGAACATGAGCCTCTTCATTGACTGCAGATTAATGGACGCGAGTCAATAATTCTATAATCACCTAGTTTGGTAAACGGATTAGCGTTCCTAGAACGTTGTTAATAAGCTGACTCCACGGGGAGACAATCCCTTCGACACCTTTTGCTAAACCCTCGGAAAAAGGTAAAGGTGATCTTTTTTTTTCTGATACACAAGCTATAATAATAAGATTTAATAATAAGATTTTTTTATTTTCTTCCACAAATAACAAGCAACAATTTAGTGTTATCACAATAATATAACAAACAATTATTTGTGGGAGACTGGTGCCTAAACTAAGCCAGAGCTTGTATTTTAAGCCACCAGGTCCCCCTCCTAGCGGCATGGATAACAATCATAATAGGTTAATTCTTATTTGTACTGGATTAAGTTAATATTAATGAAACCAGAATACTATTTTGCATTTTTAACAATAATAGTTTTGTTAGTTTTATGTATGTATTGTGTATGTGTGTAGGTACATATGGGGGAAATGCTGTGTGTATGTGGGGGGTGTGTGTGTATGTGGGGGGGGCGTGTGTGTGGGAGGGGTGCGTGTGTATGTGTAGAGTGTGATTGTGATACTAGAAAATAATAATACAATAGTTTAATATTAATAGTAATAATATTATAGTTCATAATATAATACTTATATTATTTTAGTGTACAATAATAATACTTTGTATGAATGCATGAATTAGGACAAGATATGAAGGAGTTCTTCTGTTTTATTATAATCTAAGATTCGCAACCATGAAGTGACTTTACCTTTACATTCTGCTTTATTTGTTTTGTAGATGTTGATGTCTTTATTGATTTTATTATATAATCTAGCCCCTTGAAAACCATAAAACTTTTGGGCAAAACTTGTATTAACTTTATATGTGTTACAAACAGCATAATGCCTTCTTGTTGTGGTTTTTTCTTCATTAAAGGTTGTTTTATCCGAATGTTGTCGAAGAATGGTTGACAAAATATATAATTGCCTAACAGTGAGCACCTCAGTTTCTTGATACAGTTTAAAGGTTGAGAACATTCTAGGTTTGAAAAATGCAACCTTTAAAATTAATCTTTGTGCTCTTTCTATCTTTAGTAGTTTAGTTTTGTCCGCTCCACCCCACGTTGTTATGCAATAAGTCAAAATCGATTGGACCAGCGCAAAGTACACCGTCTTCAGAGTTCTGCCATCAACTATGTGCCTTAGTTGTTTGAATATGTAGGTTAGCTTACGTATTTTTTTTGAAATATTGTTGATGTGTTCATTAAATTAGCCCAGAGTCAATAGTAACACCCAAGTACCGTATACTTTGCGTCGGTTCAAGAGGTGGACAATTGCACTGTGACACCGGGGGGAACGAGCATTTGTGAGAATATAGGTTTAAAAGGTTATTGGAAGTAGTTTTTGTGCCCTTCATAGAAAAAAGCACGTACTTGGTCTTGTCAGAGCTCTAGTTCTATTACTGGAAGGTAGGGTTAAAACAGATCACAAATTTGAAGCTGAAAAGTCGTAACAAAAGGCCCATTTGTATAAAATGTCTTGACATTAATTTTGTCTCTCGAAGAAGTTTTTGATGATACCTAAATTACCTACCTATGTGTTTATTCAGATTACTATTGTGTCAATCAGACAAACGTTTTCTGTTCATAAATAAGAATTAAGAAATACCTAAATAAAAATTCAATTCAGTAAATTTTAAAAACCAAAAATTCCTGACATTTACAAAATCCGGCCGGAGTCCTGACAAATGCCTGTAAATCCTGACATGTCAGGACAAATCCTGAAATGTCAAGACAAATCCTGACTTCTTGGAACCCTTATTTCCATCAAAGCTAATACGCATGCCTAGTAGGTATATATATTTGTGACACTTAGGTCATTAATGTCACCAATAAACAGTAATCAGAAACATTTACTGTCAGATCAAGATTTAAAGCATTGAAATTAGTTTGACACTATATTTTGAACTTTTCTGGTATTGATTGTTGGTGTTTTACAGAATTAAGAGATTACTAGCACAAATTTAAAAATGATAAGTAATGTTAAATTATGCTTTACGTCATTCGCCATTTCAAGATAGAAGTATCAATATTGTTATATCCAAAGTTCAAATACCTATTATGAAAAAACATTAACACATTTAAATATTTAATTGGCAACATTAATGTATTTTGAAATCAATAAATTCGTATTTCAAGAATTAATAATGTTGCTAATATGGAAAAAGATGTAAATATTATTTTTATCGCCGCGGAGAGAAAGATATTGTTTAAAGAAATCATAAAATACATATATTTAATTTTTTTATACTGTAAATGAATTTTTAATTTCTTTGAAAGTGCTAAATTTTTTCTACTCATAAAAGCAAAGTTGAATAGATTATTTACGTCATTTCTGTTAAGTAACATTTTTCCGTCACTTTTTTACTATTTTCTTCATATAAAGTCGTAATCTCAAAATAACAATTAAAGCAGTTATTTTTCTGAGATCCTTATAGATAAAGATCCTTACAGATAATAATGATTCTATAAATCAGCTAGTTCTAAACCGACACGCAGTTAATGTCTAGAGGTCTACTCGCAAAATCTACAACGACATAATTGTAACGACACGATATAGTGTTCCGAATATATCGGTCGTGCGCTACTCTAATAAATGATCTCTTCGAATCATAATTAATGGAATCTTTATCATTTATCCAAATCACAGACAAATATTACGATTTTTTACGACGTCATAAACAATGTTCGGAGTGAATGAGTCAAAAACTAATAAATACTGTCAATTTACAACTAATAGTAATGATATTACGACTGAAAATTGTCAATCAGTATCTTTCATTGCTCCATTTAAACGATAGTTAAATTGATGTTAGATAGAATAAGTAGGTTTCGACACGACAAATGTCACGATATATCGATTTTGAGAGTAGACCCCCTAAACATGAAGTTATGTCTCAATTGAAATGGATCTCGTTTGTTGCGTGAGCGCATCCATTAGCGTCAACGTCAAGTTTCACTGTGCGAGGTTCACGCACTGGACACGCAATGCCCATGTATCAAGACTAGAAACGTTTCTCACGCTTTTATACCTTTCCCTAAAGCCTTTAACCCAAGATAGATGATATTGAGACGATCGATCATTCGTCACGATAGGCAAAGCGAGTTAAGAAAGGATTTGAATTATCAGACGACCTGGCAGTGCTACCAGTCTTTTGGGCACGTTTCTAGTTACAAGCGGTGCGGAGGAATATGTTGGTGTCCTCTTTAGGTTAAGTTGATATTTAATAATATTTGAAAGTACCTAAATACCAATATTTAAAGGAAAGTCAACGCTTAATTTTTTGTGAGGTAGCTAGTATTATAATAACTTTTTTAAACTAAAGTTGTAGCCTTAAAAATTAAACCGATACGTTCCAAACGCGATTGTCGAAATTTTTTAAATGTTTATCTTTTTTTTGTTGTCACTATGCCTATCAAGTGGAATTGACAAATGGATAAAAACTAGCTCATTATGATAAACTGCGACTGCTTAGCCCGAGGTCCTGGGTTCGATTCACGGGCCGCGCATAGCGTTATTGGGTTTTTTCATTAGGAAATTCTCAGTAGCCGTCCGGAGTCTGGATTTCTGCCCGGTCAATGGCAATAGGCTCGCCCCTTATTACATGGGACTATAGTCTATGTTATAACATAACTGGCGAAATGTGGTTGTACTATTACACCTCTGCCTTCCCCTTCGGGGAAATACAGGCATGATGTTATGTTATGTGTTATGTTATGTGTTAATGGCAATAAATAGGATTGCCCCCTAATTACACGGGACTATAACATAACTGGCGAAATGCTATACACCTCTGCCTACCTCTTCGGGGAAATACAGGCATTATGTAATGTTATGTTAATATGATAAAAACTTATTAAACAGTTTCTTGTATGATCATTATTGAATATTGAAACAACAAAGGGTATTTCACTACATTACACTAGGTAGTATAGATAATAGGTTAGTGTAGATAATTTATCACTCTTTTTAAACGACGAAAAAAAGGAGGAGGTTCTCAATTCGACGCGTATATTAGTTTTTTTTTTTTTTTTTTTTTTTTTTTATGTATGACCACGCATAACTTTTTACAGAGTGGCCCGATTTTGATGATTCTTTTTTTAATGGATAGGGTATATCTCGAAGTTGGTCCCATTTAAATTTCAAAATCAAAATCCACCCCTAAGGGTGGGAAAACAGGGGATGAGTGCTTGTTCACCCACTGAATTCTTACCTGTTAACCTATTCTGTTGAAACTTGGCACACATAAATATAGTTCTAGACACTACGACATAATGGAGACCTGGAGTTAGATTTTGAGCACAAAAAAAGTTAAAATAAAACTTTTTAACAAAAAATTTAACCGACGAAAACAGAAACTGAAAAGCGAAAAATAACAAATTATGAGTCGGCGCCAAACAAACAATCAACGAAGATCATTAAATTACTTTAAATAAATAATAAAAACAACGTAACATCAAATACAACGTGAAATTTTCAACGATAAACAATAACTTTCCAAAAATGCGTTCTCCGCTTGGCCACTTGCAACTTGCACGCACTTTGCTTGTTAAAAGTTTGTTTGGCGCCGACTCATAATTTGTTATTTTTCGCTTTTCAGTTTCTGTTTTCGTCGGTTAAATTTTTTGTTAAAAAGTTTTTTACCTTTCAACAGGTTCCAATTATCACGGAACTCGGATATTAAGTAGATCAATAGTATCACCATTTACCGAACTAACTAAAGTGCATAAATTCGCAGAGACGCGAGGTCGCACACACAGTTCAATAATACAATTAACCCCAACTCCAAACTGGAGCGAGAAATTAATCTTTATTTCGATAGTTAAGGCCGTTACGGATGACACGGTATTGTGAAGAAAATACTAGCAGAAGTAATGAATTAAGACAAGTGCATACTTTGTTTTATAAGGGTTAACCCGGTTAACCCAAAAAAATGCAGCTACGCACTTATCTTATACGACCATAGAGGGCTCCTGCTCTGCTCCTACCTCCAACGTACAGTCATAAAACTTTCCGGTGAACCACCACTAAGGCTAAAATCGCTTGCACTCAATTTTCGATGGGAGCGGTAGCTACCTGTAATGTAGCAGGATTCGTTCAAGGGATTTTGTCGACGAAATGTATCACCGCGGAGGATCGTGACCGTACATACAATAGCTAATTAGTTAAAACTGACCAGAAAAGACTAAAAAGCAATCTGGCAACCTTTACTAACAATAAAGGCCATTAATTAAAATTGCCTTTAAAGCCTGAACTTCTCTCTGAAGACTAAAAGTAGGAACTTAGACTTTCTAAGCCACCAATTAAATTACTTTTTCATCATCATCATCATTACAGCCGAAAGACGTCCACTACTGGACATAGGCCTCCCCCAATTAAGGGGGGGATATGCCATAATCGCCACGCTTGGCAGGCGGGTTGGCGATCGCAGTTGGTTGGTTAAATACTCAGAGAACGCTGCTGCCCATCCTCTGGTGAATCCCTTAGTCGCCTTTTACGACACCCATGAGAAGAGATAAGGGTGGTGCTATTCTTTAAGTCCGGCACCACACGGACCAAATTACTTTTTATTTACCTTAAATAAGCACACCGTGCCATAGTTATGTCACTAATTAACGGAAAAAATGTCTTTATAATAGTTCATAGTTGCAATATCAATGAACAAACCACAAGTGACACAATGTTATAACAATAATGAGAGTATGCTGTGCGAAACGGCGCAGATTGGCAACAAACATCGTCATTTTACATTTCAGTATGATTTGTTAGAGTTTTATAAAGACAAGATATTTACGAATTATTTTGGAATACAATACAATACAAATACTCTTTATTGTACACAAAAGAAAATAGCAACTTTATGCATAAAACAGTAGGTACACACGGCTACACATCGAGCTGTACATTTCCAGTGTAAGCTGATCTCGCATTGTACGGAAAGCCTATACAATGCGAGGTCAGCTTATACTGGAAATTTACAGCTTGATGTGTAGCCGTGTGTACCTACCCCTATTATGAAATTTACATTATTTTTAAAATCTACTTTCACGCTATTATTGGCTTCGGCAATGTCATTGTCAATGTCCAAGCCAATAAGAGCGCGAAAGTAGATTTTAAAAGTCGATAGCGACAGTAGATTTTGACATTTGTAAAACTCATATTAGAGGATTTAGAAGTACAGTTTTGTGACTCACTGACATGCAACGTTGTCTATCACTCAGTCAGGTATAAGGACTTAAAATATGGAATTTTGTACGGAGATGCACAGAGGGGAGGTGGGCAAAGGCCCAAAGCTATGAGCTAAACTCATAGCTGAATAGCTGTGCTAAAGAGCACAGCTATTCAGCTATGAGTTTAGCTCCTTTCGCTATACATATTTAACTAATCGTGGACGTCTTTCGGCTGAAATGATGATGATGATGACGATTTAACTAATCTATGCGTTTCGCCATCTTATACCACAAAAAAAAGGATCCTTAGACTTTTTGAGTAGTTTTATGGCCTGGTTACTAGGAACTTTTAGCCACGTCTTTTACTTCTTTATAGATAAAAGTGGTGGAAACTTTACTAGAGGTTTCTGTGGGATTGGTAAGAAAATGCAAGAAGTCACGTTTTCCAACTCTGTGCCATTTACGCACACTTGTGCACGTTAACGAGCACTTAACATTTAATAAGCCAGCATTAATACATTTAACACTCGAAGAAACACAACACGCTCTTTCTGAATTTTCTAGCCAACTAAGGTTCCTTACATGATGTAGGCAACCTCTAAGGACTAATTGTACAAAATTCAGCCCCAAAAGTGGAGTATGGAGCAGGGGGCATGTTCAAAACGTTAACGGGAACGAAGTCGCAGCCAGAAGGTATATTTTGTAGAATTCCAAAAACACAAGTTACGGTGTTACGGTACGGTTAGCTACCCGATTTAATTAAACTAATCACACAGTACCCAACAATAAAATAAGGCGTCTGCGAACGCGCGATCGCCAGCATATTCGACACGAATATGTGTATGCCTTTTGAAGTCGTATTATGTATTTAACTCTATTTGCCCAAATTTTGAATTGATTCACTTAATCACGTCGCGTTTTCAAAATCTTCTACGACCATTGCTATATTCGTATTAAGACGTACATAGGGGTTGCTGCCACTAATCTTTCAATGTAGGTATGTTAAATATCTGTCAACACTGAGCCATCAAATGTCTCGAGGGTTGGCGGGAAAATTCGTAAAGATCATGTTGTGGATTTTTTATCATTTTCCAAAATTTGTGTTTCTTCGAGTGTTAATGTGTAATAATGGTGGATTATTAAATGTTAAGTTCTCGTTAACGTGTACAAGTGTGGATAAATGGTACAAAGTTGAAAAACATGACTTTCGTATTATTGCATCATCCCCTCAGAAACCTAGTAAAGTTTCCATCACTTTACTAGGATACAAGTATAATATATTCAATGATTACGACTGAAGGACATGTATCCATGGTCATGAATAAATAAAAAATAAAAAAAAAAAAAAAATGTCTCGAGTTCAGTGAAAGGCCGGAAAACTATAAGCCAAAATGGAAAGAATTGTGAAAGTCAACTATGTATACTAACGATCTGAGAACCAGATGGATTATCCACACTTTCAAAGATTTATACCAGGTATTTGTTTATTTTCTGATTTTATATCGGTTATGTCATGTTCGAAAAAACAAGGCCGTACAAAATTACAAATATGGCAGCATGTAATGGTGTATTTTTTTTAAGTAAGCGGCAAGTGGCTGTGTTGTTCAACCTATACAGCCTTATACCATTACGTTCGCGTGGCCCTTGCATGACTACTTGTTGTGGATAATATTATACCAGAAAATCAAGTGACATAACTTGACATAATCAGGTAAATAATAAGTGTATATATACATATAACGATTATTGACCGAGCGAAGCGAGGTTTCTTACGGCCAAAATTAAATATCCAATCTATCCACGATGTACCCTACTACAGATAGAAATTTGACATATTTTGTATAGAGCTTATGTCAAATTCCTATCTCTAGTAGGGAAAATCGAGGATATATTGGATATTAATTTTGGCGGTTACTTAACTAGGCTGCTCAGCACTTTTTCCGTCCGTCCGTCTGTCAGAAACTTATAACGTCCAATCCAAATAATGTAATGACCTCAAAATCTCACATAATACACAAAACTTTAGGCCAAAGTCAAATATGTTATTTAAAATTAAAAATAATGAAATTTGTCCATACACGCATACACAACAAATTTTATTTCGTTCTACTAATGCATTGTGCGGTATCGTTGATAATAACTTTTTTTAACAGTGTTAAATTGTTTTTAGAAATATTCTGTCATAGATTAACATATTGAACTAAGTTTACGGGACTTGTCGCGCACAATTAAATCAAAATATAACAAACATTTTCAAGTCCCGTAAACTTAGTTCAATATGAGTGAAATTCGCGAAAGTCTAAAAACTTCTATAGATTAACATTTTGGTGGGCATCCAAAGTCGCTGTTTTTAGACCTATTTTATCCTGGGGTCTATCTTAAAACGGCTCCAGCAAATGTTAAGTCATTAATTAGGTGGGTACTTGTTTTTTAATTAAAGTAAGAATTTCATAACACACTTAACACAGGCAGGCTCCAACCCTCCGCACGATGTAAGCTACGATTACCGGCGATTAAACCGACTATTAGAAGCAGCAATCACGCTTGACCATGCAATATCCGTGCACGCAGACAGACCTGTACAAGTAAGCACTGCGTTTTTTTCCGGGAAATGTAGTCAAAGGGGTTTCTCAATTATTGAATTGAGAAACCCTACTGACTGACTTTTTTGACAGAAATAGTTTAAAAAACCGCAGCCGCAATGCTTGCTGGGCTCAAGACATAAATAGGATAAAATGATTTCGTAGCACGATGCTTACTATTGCCCTTAGTTTACCGCCTTCATTTTTCAATGTTATCATGTAAAGGCTGCTACTGCTGTTTTTTTTTTTACTGAAAATTAGCCAGCTTACTACCATGAAATACAAAAGAATATTCATTATGTACCTACCTATTTGTACTATTTGCTTCGGTCATAATAACTAGGTAGGTATACAAAACGTGGTAGAATGTATTTTTCTATTGGATTTTTTTATTAAATAATAATTAAGATTCGGAAAGGCTCTCAAAGAAAAATGTCTTCATTTAGCAACTTTTTGCTTCGATGATTGATTTTAATTTGTTTTTACCGCGATACGCGTAACCAAACATAACTGAACTTTCAATTGGCTTTTCTATGAAACCAAGAAAGCGGAATAGTATAAAAGAATTGTAGTCGGAAGTCGTGAGAAGTGGGTGGCGTCGTGCAGGAAAGCGGGTTGCCGTGGAATCACCCATTGTCGATGACGTGTGTGTTGATTGTTGATACACGTATTTAGGAATTTTCGTCAACTAGGCGATTTCGTAGGCAAGGTTTGTTAAACAAAAGAATACATCAGTAGGTAGTTATTTTGTATCGATCCTACGCAACAACTCTGACAATGTTCTCTCAGCCGAGGCAAGACTAAACAATTATTTTTTATCGCCAAAAAGAGGATTGGTAATAACCTAGAATCGATAAAATAAGTGAATTGATAGGACACAACTACCTATCGCCTAATCTGCATAGCAAACATTATTATAGATTCCGGAGCAAAGCGGCCATCTGTAATGATTTTATATCCTTGTATTTATTATGTATCCTGGCAGGCTCGCTATGTATGGTCGGGAGTAATGATACACGTCTTGATATTATAAGGGCTGTTTTAATACTAGTTTATTAAGGGAATACACTTAGTATATAGATAGGAGTAAATGCACTTATAGTGCGCCACTACACTACATTGTAGATACATTTACGGATTCAAGTTAAGAATAATATTAAGCTAAGGAAAGGACGGTTAGCACACTTAGCACGTGCTTTTCACCCAGATCTAGTCTGTTTTATTCATCTCAACGGTAATACTTATATCTGACTTCAAGCTAAGCAGGGATTTAGTTTATTTAATCCTTAACGCTTTTAAACTTACAAGACATTGAATAAATTTTTACTTGTAGATGACTTCTTAATTCTCACGCACATAAATGCTTTTTACAGCTTTATTTTTTACAAATAGCTTTTATTTGACGGGATAAACAAACGTTGCATCCGGTCCCTCACCAGGTACCCAAGCCAATAAACAAACTGTGCATCCTTCATTTCCCAGATGTATTGCTTCTTCCGTAAATAGAAATATTTCGTTTGTTTATCCTATGAATTAACTTTTGGTCAGTGTCAGTGACTAGAAGATAATTTTGTTCTTTGTTTGATCATGGAAGCTGACACTGTTTTATAAAACTAACACAAAATAGAAAAGAAACAGGTAGACACATTGACGATGTAAATTCCAAGCTAACGCTGTTATTTTTACACTGCCTTATTGGCAGTTTTACATTTCTAACGGATATTTGCTAAAAATCTAATTTGATTATCTTATCATCCAACCACAGAATAGAAAGGCCTCGTAATACTTAAAAACTGCGCTATGTTACATAAAACCATCTCGCACTTCACTAACTTATTTGCATAAACTACTTTCTTTGGCCTTTGCATAACTTGTAAACTGACCAAACGTAGAAAACTAATGCATCTTGATGAGTCTCACATCATGTTTAGTCATGCGGGTGGCAGAGCTCATTTAAAACAATTTCTACGTGATTAAGAAAAAATAAATCACCAAACAAATGTGAAATAAGAATATGTAATAGAATTGATATAGTAAAATAATCGTAGTTATCATAATACCTACATGAAATTAAAACATCATTATACCTAACTACAGAAATTATACTTCGCTGTACACAATTAGATGCTTTTCACTCGTGACTTCCAGATTACTGGGTTTTGCTGTGTGCTCAATCTCTACTTCGCAGTGCAGTAACATCACGAACTTCATATTAATTTAATAGAATTATTTATGTATTGTTTTCTATTCCGTGATAGTCGTAAGTAATGGACGAACAACTTGTCACCACTTTGCACTTTAATGCAGTATCGTTAGGTAGCTACAAAGACAAGTACCTGCGTAACTGTTATAATAACATAATGATTTCTGGGTTTACCGAGAAGCACATCAAGTAACTCAATTTGAAGTTCTATTCTACTAGCGAGATATCAATCGCAAGGGCCGTAATCCACCAAATCTGAGAGTAGATATGTTTCGAACCGCAGATTATGTACCGCCTTTAATCTATAATCTGAGTCTCGAACAACCAATAGCATTGCGTTATTTTTATATATATGCGCTTAACTTTAACGCAATCCTATATTAACGCAACACATTGGTTATTTAAAGCATCTATTTCGTATCCCCTCCGCTTTGTTGGATACCGGGCCTAACAATACATAATCTTTACCATTTTCTATTCGCAGATATCTATGCTAAATTGATTTAAGCTAGACAAATCCGCAATGATAATAATTACGTAACTTAAGAGTTACGGTTATAGTAATGTTGTAACTACGTATTATATGCATGTTCAGTCGAGATGTTCACACAGATTTCGTCACTTTCTCGATCGATTTCTCCCAAGCTTTCCACTGTTTGTCTTTAACAAGATCTAATAGACTTGGATGAGTATGTAGATAGTAAATCATTCGCTTCACGTCTCTGAGACGCCTCACCAACTACAATTAGGCATTGTAAAGTTACATATTTTCTTCTTGAATAAAGGCCTCATTAAGGGTGATGCTTTCTAGTGTGGAAAAAATTCTCTTGATCAGTTTTTTACTTCGCAGTCGCACGTAATGAATGTCTTCCTGCCGCTTTGACAGTGTCGCACTGGTAGTTACCATAAATGTCAGTAGCTGATGGTCCTAAGGATTTGGTATTCGTCAATTACCAAGTAAATTCTCATGTCAAAAAACCACTCAGTATTCTATCTAGTCTTCTGCATTCAAAGAATTTGTATCAACAGATCCATCAACATCAACAGATTCAAACCATGCCTGGTTTGAATCTGTTGGTGGATGTAAGTGGCTGACTTTATTCTTTAATAAGTTAGATAATTAAATTGCATGAATAGGCGATCCCACACGAATGGTGCAGCAATAGTTCGCTAGGGCCCATCTTTAAAAATAGAGGCGATGTACAAGACTGCAACAATTATTTAGGAATATAGCTATTTCAAACAGTATGAAAGTATGAGAGAAGAATCTGGAGTTAATTCAGTCAGTTTAGTACCCACGTCCGGTCTGCCTCTGGGAACACCGACGAGTCCAGTGTGCCTGTAGGCTTGCATCAATGATGGACTCTAAGTCCTTACCTCTTCCTGCTAATAAAATGGATGCTTTGACATTGAATTTACAGGAAGAGCATGCACGCTCGGCACGCATGCACGCTGGTGCCGCTGTTTGCTGACGACATTGTTCTTGTCGGTGAAGATGGCAAAATAGCAATAACATCTGGAGAACGTTGGCTTGCAAATCAGCAGAACCAAAACAAAATACATGTTCCTTTGCGATTTCGGCGGTCCCTCTGATTTTATTGCTATTGCGCTAGATGGTGTGCCCTTTCCTATTTACTCCGATTTCGGTACCTCGGTTCACTTATGTAAAGCGATGGCAAAAAAGACCGTCAAGTACAGAAATAACATAAGGTGGATTAAATGGCGGCAGGTCATGGAAACTATTTATGACTCCCGAATTCTCCTCAAACTAAAAAGGGACCATGATTAGATCGGCTGTATGAAGTTGTATGAGTCAGAATATTGGACTACAAAAGGGACGAATGAAATTAAATTACATGCAGCTGAGATGATAATGTTAAGAGCAATGTGTGGTGTAACGAGAATGGATAGAAAATGAAATGAGTATGTAAACTCTGTCAATTTACGTAAAAAAAGTTATTTTCAATCAATTATGTGATGTATGAATTTTGCGTCTTTAAATTTTGTTGCATGTAAATTATTGCGTGAATAATATAGCAAGAAATAAATGACTTTTTATGTGAAACTTGAAAGTACCACGAGTGACGGAGAAGTTGAGTTGCAGTAGATTGTCATGGTATTAGGTATACATGTGATGCGGACGAGCATGTTAAGAGAAAAGTTTCAAGTATGAAGGTGGATGGCTATAACCAAAGAGATTTAATTAATATTTAATGTCTTTGGCTATAACACAAGAGGTAGACCAAAAAAATATGGACAGATTGTGTGAGAGATGATATGGATGGATTAAAAATGAAAACTTAGATGACGGCTGACAGTGATGTATGGCGGAAAAACATGCTGAGCCGACGCCAAATAAATTGGGATAAAAGCAGGAAGATGATAGTGATTACATACCTAAATAAGGAAAAAAACATGTGAAAGCACACACTAGTGAGGTATTAAGAAAAACTGATTATCTATGTAGATAATTAGTTTTCCCATGTAGGATAGGTAGGTACGTATTTAAAAACAGTGTTTTTTTTTTTGTTAGAAAAAAATACGTACGTATTTAGCTTACGTCAAGTACGAATGATTTTTATATCGCTTGAGCTTAAAATTACATACTTCAGCAACAAAAACGTTTAAGATAAAGATAAGAGGAGCAGCAATTGGTCACGTAGGAACCTGCTTACGTGCCGCTTCTAAATCCACCCCTATTATAGAAAATACGGGCAAAAAATTAAGCCATCCTGCAAGCAGGTAGAAGTCAGTGCAACGAAACATGTGCCTCGGATCGCAAAAAAAAATGTGACCCCGTCACAAGAAAAGAAACCAAAACCTGTCTTCACAAAAAATCTGACGCACATAACAAGCAAATTAACCGTGAGATGTTCCAGTTTTTGCAAATTACGCGCTTTCTGAAACTATTCAAGTTTTTTGTTTTTTATGGTGATGACTTCTTCACTGCAAGAAAACCTATCGATCGGGGACTTTTTTATGTTTAGCGTGTTTCGTTATCGGTCCTAACTAGTTTCTTTAATTCCACGTCTGGGTGCACAGGAGTAGTAGCTCACGGAATAGTACAGTTAGCCACACATTTGTTCGTGCCATTAATACGTGCATATTTATGCGTAACGTGTCTACTCTAACGGTGTCTCGGCAAGGACTCGAAAGAATACGTGCCACGATGATTTTTATCGAGTCCATTCCACTGTACTTTGTAATGAAACAAGGGAAATGTCGTAAGTCTAAAGATTTATTGATGATCAGGATTGTATTCACTGGCGCTCGATGCAAAACAATCGACAATGAAAAATTCCAAGATGTTAATCAATTGTTTGTGAGGTGGAAGGTGTTAGTTGCAGCTGTTCTTCAAGTTTCTTAATAGTTTCACATTTACGTTGACGTCGACCTTGTAACTTTATGTTGATGTTATAAAAGAACAGCCAATTTTGAAGACTTCTTGGCGACTCTATGAACAAACTGTTATGTAAATATATATTTTTAATTAACTTGACCTCAATCTACCTCTACCTACTAACTACAACTAGGGAGATAACTACCTAACTAAGAAAGCACTAGTTTTCTTATTTTTTTCTTTGACAACTTAAATGTCAGATGAACGAAAACATTTAAGGTAAACAAAGTTATAAAGCAGCTTTTGTTAAAACAATGAATATTCAATTAAGAAGTATAATTTCCTTACCTGTATGCTCGTGCGCTTTACTTCAATATAAAGCCAGTTATCCGTTGAAAATGCTATAGCCATTAGAGCAGCAGCCACGATTGCTGTAATGGTCGCTATGGATAAAGTTACCGCTGAGCAAGGCATTTTTACAACCTTCAAGAGACAGTAATAGATAGAAGAGGGCTAGAGGGATATTATCACAATCACAACACTTTATATCCTAATAGTTCACCTATACAGCATTTTCGTAAGCACTTAACGGATCGGAGAACACGACAGCACACACACAATATAATAAAAACTCATATGAATGCGGTCATCGCCTGCAGCGTACCGAGTTCGCGCGCGAGACTTCTTTGCCTACTTCACTTCGCCTTGCCTTGCCGATGCCGCTCTCTTGCGGATGTGAAACTTTCGAAAGCGAAGTAACTCCTCCAAGTGGCGGGAATGCAAATTAAAAAACTGGTTTTGTGATGCCAGCGTTAAAAAAATGATTAAAGCGTGGTAGTTTCATGAATTCTACTATAATCATAAATAATAAAAAATATTTATAAAACCCTTATGTAGGAAATTCCTTGCACATATCTGAACACTTTTGACTCTTTAGAGATAAATCTAAAAGGAATTTTAATTGCAATAAAATTAAATTGCAGTCATAGTTTCAGTTATTTTTAAGAAATGGAACGCAAATGTTAAAAAATTTGGATTATTAGAAACTTCATTCATTCATTCTGATTACATAATCTGTGATTCTGATTTAATTTGCATTCATTCTATTAATGAAAGCTGAAAGCTCATGTCATTTCAGACCAGTGCTGCTACATTAGATATTTTACCACTAGAACCGGGGGTTTGAGACCTCCCGAGTGTGGATAAAATTTGTTTCTGAACTAAACACTGAGCAATTAGGTACTGAAACTAAATACACGTACTGAAATTTAAAAAAAAAACACCTGGTGAGTTACTTGAGTAATAATGACTTAAGTCTCCTACGCGCTTACACCACCTGTTTTGTTATTTCCGAATCGACAAGAATTTAAGAAAATTAAACAGTTTTCCTTTTTTTACCCGACTGCCCCAGAAGGAGGGTAATGTTTTTATGTGTATGTATGTTTGTATGTAGGTACGCATGTATGTATTTTTGTCTGTTTCGTTGTGACCTCCTATAGCGTAAACAGTGTGACGGATTTTTAAGTGCAAGGTGTCAATAGATTCGTCTTTATCCCTGGAGTGGCATAGGTTACCATTTTTGGTAATAATACCAATACAACGCTTGCAATTTATTTACAATAAATCCTAAATAGAAAAATAGTAAATTCATCTAAGTACCCAAATCTGGAAACAGATAACCTATGACTCGACATGGTTTCAGTAAAAAGCTTGGCTGTCACAGTGACTTATAATTTGGAGACGTGACCTCCCCAAGTGTACTGCTATTGTAATTCCACAGTGATTTTTTAAGAGACACCTACCTTCCATCGTTATTTGGTAAAACGTTAATGTAGAAACATATTATTATTTTTTCTTTTATTTTTGCCATATACGCCAACTGTGCCAGCTACGCCAGCTGTGGCAGCTACGCCAGTTGCCGGTCGGGCAGCAGACTACCATCATCAGAGGATCACGTGGAGCAACTCCCCACTGGCCCAGGGCGGGCCCCTCCCGCGCCAGAATATTCGCCACAGGCAATAAGATCCCCCGAAGGTTAATCCCTCGAAAGGATTCTATTGCCCGCCAAACAACTGCCGTTCCCTCCAGACGTGTCCAGAAGGACAAGCAGCCGTCAGGCACACGTGGAGGTTTTCTGGGCAGCACCCCAACATATTATCACCTACTTTACCTACTTCAACGTGATTATGGTTTAGAGCATAGCTGTCGTAGTGACTTTTGTTTGTAGAGATTTCCTCTAACAGAACATACTACTATCGTAAGTGAACAATGACTTTAAAAAAACACATTGATACTTCCTTAGTGCGTTAAAATAGGGACGGTTTTCACCCAACTCGTAAACACCACTGGGACGAAAACGTGCCAGCAAAACCAAGTCAATTTATACTCAATTTTTGATGCGTTAAAGTTCAAATTCTATTGAATGGTGCATGCGCAGCGGTGCCTGAAGGAAACTGAGTCAAAATAAAAACGTCCCAGAGTGCCTGAGAGGAGACAAAACTAAAAAATATGAATTCATGTTCCACTTTGGTTAAAGCTGTAGTGAACAATGTTCAAGGTACTTATTGTAAAATGCACTTTTCCTGCAGTAATTAAAATTATTATTACTATATACTAGTTAAAACAAAATAGGGGCCACTTATAAATTTCGTAATCAGGAGTGATTTATTGATAATTAGCTGTATCCACGTGGCAAATTGTATAGCGTATGGTTATCTTAATTGTTCCCAAACAATTTTACAGTATTTCACTTGCAGTACCGTTTCAAATCGGCAGATTTGTAAAAAAAAATATACCATTTAATTTTACCCTATTTTTAACGTTAAGGTTATGCTCATTTAACCGTTTGATCTGTTGTGAACAGTTTATTTTTGCCAAGTTATCATCATCATTTTAAGAAAGCAATGCCACGTATTTGACGAGATATGGACTTGACTATTACAGCAAGGGCCCTAACAATTATTCGAAAAGGGTATGTAACTTTGCAGCTCGGTTTTTCGCGGCGGTCAATTCAAAATGCCTGGAATCGCTTTCAAAAGACTGGAAGATTAACCAGAAGACAGGGACCAGGCAAAACTAGAGCAACCACCGCGCAGGAAGTCCGCTACATACGCTTAACTGCACGTAGATAGCGCACCGACACCTCACGCTCCCTGCAAACCCACTTGCGCCAGGCCACAGGCACGCTCGTCTGTGACCAAACGATTAGAAACCGATTGCATGAAGATAAACAATTCTCTAGGAGAAGAGTGGTGCGAGTTCCACCGACAAGTGCTCACTGTGCAAACCGATTACCATTAGCAACACAACATTTGGACTGGCAAATGAGTGATTGGGGCACAGTACTTATTACAGATGAGAGCAAAAAAAAAATAGTGATGATTTTCGCATACGGGTATGGAGACGAGAATGTGATTGATTTGCAGATGCCTGCATTCACGGAAGTGATCGCTTTGGGGGGCCCAATATTATGGTCTGGGGTGGCATTAACCTAACTGGTAGAACTGAGCTGGTAATTCTTAACCAGCATGCAGTGACAGCTGAACGATACGTCAAGGAGGTCATAAGACACTACTACTTGTAGGACTACGGAACCCTAAAAACGGTTGTTTTAGCAATTTCTTAAGTTGATATTTTTAAAAGCTCCAACTGGTGGGCTTGCAAATAGCTTGCTGGCGACACTTTCAGACTGTCAACTTGTCAAGTGTCACTAGTGTCAGGCGTCAGCAGAAGACTGTCATCCACGGTTGGTAGATTGAGGTTTTTTTTCGCAATTTTGGGGAAAAATCGTTCTTGTGGAAATATTGGGGAATGAAATACTTGGGAAAATTTTGGTGAAATATTTGGGGAAAGGAAAATACAAATACAATACTGATATTGTGCTAGTTTATATAATGTCTGTGGGAAAAAAACTGATGGTTTGAATAAAGACGAAGTATCGAAAGATTTAAACATCATCCACGATACGTTATAAATATTTTTATAGCTATTTTAATCATATAATTTTCAATTTGATGTATGAAAAAATTTAAAAAAATGGGGAATAAAGTTGAAAAAGCTGCAAATCAAAACATATTTGTTTTGGGGAAAAAAAATATGAATATGGGGAAAATTCTGAAACTTGATCTAGCAACCCTGCTAAACAAGAGTCAAGACAGGTTGGCGGGAAAATTCGTAAAGATCGTGTTGTAGATTTTTTATTATTTTCCAAAATTTGTGTTTCTTCGAGTGTTAATGTGTAATAATGGTGGATTATTAAATGTTAAGTGCTCGTTAATGTGTACAAGTGTGGATAAATGGTACAAAGCTGAAAAACATGACTTTCGTATTATCTCATCATCCCCTCAGAAACCTAGTAAAGTTTCCATCACTTTACTAGGATATAAGTATAATATGTTCAATGATTACGACTGAAGGACAAGTATCCATGGTCATGAATAAATTTAAAAAAAAAAAAAAAAGAGTCAAGACAGGTTGGCGGGAAAATTCGTAAAGATCGTGTTGTAGATTTTTTATTATTTTCCAAAATTTGTGTTTCTTCGAGTGTTAATGTGTAATAATGGTGGATTATTAAATGTTAAGTGCTCGTTAACGTGTACAAGTGTGGATAAATGGTACAAAGTTGAAAAACATGACTTTCGTATATCTCATCATCCCCACCCTCAGAGACCTAGTAGTAGTAAAGTTTCCATCACTTTACTAGGATATAAGTACAATGTTAATATGTTAAATGATTACGACTGAAGGACATGTATCCATGGTCATGAATAAATTAAAGAAAAAAAAAAAAGAGTCAAGACAGGTTGGCGGGAAAATTCGTAAAGATCGTGTTGTAGATTTTTTATTATTTTCCAAAATTTGTGTTTCTTCGAGTGTTAATGTGTAATAATGGTGGATTATTAAATGTTAAGTGCTCGTTATCGTGTACAAGTGTGGATAAATGGTACAAAATTGAAAAACATGACTTTCGTATTATCTCATCATCCCCTCAGAAACCTAGTAAAGTTTCCATCACTTTACTTACTAGGATTTATGTACAATGTTAATATGTTCAATGATTACGACCAGGGTGCTCAATCTTAGAACAAATAATCGGGTACAACAGCTTTTACAACACTGCAAAAAAACGTAGTACTTCAAATGCTTGTAGATAACAGGTAAGATGGTGGTTTTTAATTTAGTAGCATTATATTTGTTACTGTTACGGACTAAAAGTAATAGATGGCAGGTTTTACAAATTTAAGAAACGAGATATTGTAATAGTTTATTCAATATTCGATAGATGTCGCTACATGACCCCATATTGGATAATTGCTCCAAAGACATTAAAATTTCATTTTACGAGATAATTGTACTGATTTTTCACGAAATATTACATTATTAAATAATAATGATTCTATTTCAGAGCAATTTTTGTTGTTTTTTGAATAATAAAGTTAGTTAAAGTACACTGAAAGTATCAGATGGCGCTAGTAAGCGGTTACCCACAGAGTACATTATTTAGTGCGGTTACCTGTTTTGTGGTTGAAGATTGGTCTCTATTTCAGTATATTACAATGTACTCTGTGATTACGACTGAAGGACATGTATCCATGGTCATGAAAAATTGAAAAAAAAATAAATGTCAAGACAACAAGAAAAAAACTGAGAATTTTGAACAAAAATAAAACATCAAAAATGTCTGATTCTCCTGATATAACAAAATACGACGAGGTATTAACATCAATATTAGTCAACGAAAAATCTATCTTGGGTTTCCTCTCAGCCATATTCAACTTTTTAGCTAGAAGGTTGGTCTTTGTTTTGTTTACTATCGGGACTCATCCTAAAAAACATTTCATTTATTTCCCATCCATACGATTTACTTGCCAAGGTAACTTAGGTACCTACTGGATATGAAATACATTTAAACCTATAGATCTTTTACAGTGTTAACACTTTTAACTTTGACTTTTAAGTGCTGAAATTGTTAATATTTCCTTAAACCTATATTTTTTACATGTAGGTACACACATATTGTAGCTGTTTATTGTCCCATAATAAATAAATTGATTTCCAGGACCGATTTCTACTATGTGCCAGAAGGTCCATACGAAAACATGGGATTCCCAGCTGGAGTTGCTGAGGAACTGGTGATAAAAGTCCTCAGGACATGTGATCCTAAGAGCTGGAAGGCACCAAACGGTGCACAAAAACCTACAGACCTGAACAATGAGATAATGTGCTCGACAGTAGCTCAGGAGGTTGAAGTTGTTGCTGAAGGTGACCTTGAATGTGATGAGGAGCCTGCTGTATCAGAACCAGTAGTAAAACGAGAAAATGCCACAATCAAGTCTCCTGATAAACCCACACTTCAACCACAACCCGCAACTCAATGTAATGTGACTAGTACTTCTAAGGGTACCCCAGAAGACTACAAACCTCCTGAGATACCAACACAAAAGAATAGTGAAACTTATAATGGTGCAGAGAGGGAGAAATACTCTTGGGCTCAGAATATTATGGAACTGGGTAAGGAGCTACTCTTACTATTAATTTTGTTTATATGTGAATGTTTGTTTCTGTCGATATTTTATGAGATTTCTCTGACCTATGTATTAAATTATATCCATGGAGTTTCTTGCTGGTTCTTCTCCATAGGACCTACAATTTGGAACCATGCAACTAGAGCCTGACTTTTCAAAAATTTCTATAATTAGTTTTATTTTAAATGAAAAATATTTGAATTTGAGTTATGTATAGTCTACCGCACATCAGAAGTAACACTTAATTACGAAAACCGTTCTTACTGCTTACGAAATAAAGGATTCTGTCAAGGTCAAACTGTTACTATTGATGTGCGGTCGACTATACTGTATAAGAAGCAAATTGTGTTATGTGCTCCCACACATAACACAATATTTGAAGTGTCAATTGACCATTAAGAATTATGCAATAGGAATCTTTTTTCCATTTCCAGATGTCACTGTAAAACTTCCACTGGATATAAAATCATCAAAGGACCTGAAAGTTACTATAAACAATGGAGACATAACTGTGGCTTGTAGAAACGGTGATGTAATAATCAAAGACTCATTGCCATACAAAATAAAGGCCATAGACAGTTTCTGGAGCATCAGTGAAGGACGGCTGTTGATGCATTTAGGTAAAAAATATTTAACTACTAGTTTTAGTTTGCCATGTTGTTTCTGGAAAAGATCAGACGACCAATTCTCGGAATTAAAAACGTTCAAAATGCATGCTGAAATATTGGCTTTTCCTGAAAAGGAGGCATTGTACTCATCATTATGAACCACTTTTACTATGGGACCAACCAAGGACCAACACTGAAATCATGAATAAAAATCAGTGGGTCCCTACATTTGTGTTCACTTAAATCAATAAAATGTAGGTACCATCAGATTTTTTTTTCGCGATTTCAGTGTTGGTCCCATAGCAAAAGTTGTTCATAATTATGAGTACAATGACCCCTTTTCAGGAAAAAAACTATTAAAATTTCAGCATGTATAGTTCCAAATCTCACTCTCCTAACAGTAAACAAATAAATGGCAAACAGGAACATCTGTCAGGAGAAGTTTTTAAACTTTCGCGAATTTCACTCGTATTGAACTATGTTTATGGGACTTGTTGCGCACAATTAAATCAAAATATAACAAACAATGCCGTGGTCATGAGCAGAATCTGCTTGTGACCACGGCCAATGCAACTTGGCTGAAACGTCGAGGTTAGTCAAAATGTTTATTATATGTATATAGATTTAATTGTGTGCAACAAGTCCCATAAACATAGTTCAATCTGTCAGGAGATTGAGATTTAAAGTATTGAGATTAGTTTGGAACTGTATTTTGAACGTTTTCAATTATGAGAATTGGCCTTCTGAGCTTTGGTACAGGTTATCTTAAGTTATAAATTATGAAAAGAAATATTTGCTCACAAGCACAATTCCAACTTGCGCCTCCAGGTTCAGTACAACAGTGCTTTAGCCGCTTAACTACTATGAACTCTGTTTGAGGTATTGTATTTAACTTCCACTTACGTCCTTTGGTGACATCCACGTGAATTGCATGATCTGCTAAGGTCCCACGGCCTGTCCTCGGATGGATGACTTATTTGGCTGACTATGGTGATAGTGAAATATGATGGCTGTAATGATTAATTGTCCTTTTCAAGAATGTTATTTTAAGAAAATCAAGTGTTCTGGGAAGTTATACAGTTTTATAATAAAACAAGTTTAACTGGATTACATCGTGTATATTATTTAAATTGATTTTCCTGAAATGTCGAAAGATTTGCAGCATTCGTGGTCGCAGGAAGACTATAGCATCTTTAAATACCTTTGACGACCTCTGTGGTCTAATGGTTCGAGTGTCGGACTGCTGATCACAAGGTTGTGTGTTCAATTCCCACAGGACACAAATATTTGTGTGATGAACATAAGTGTTTGTGTTGGTCTGGGTGTTTCTTATGTATTATGTATACAGTTTGTATACAACAAAAAAAATTATAAAAGTATTATATCCATTGTCTAGTACCCATAGTACAAGCTCTGCTTAGTTTGGGACTAGATGGTGTTGTGTAAAAATGTCCCTGAAGTATTTATTTATTTTATTCACATATATTTCTAAAAAAAAAAAAATTAATCTACTGTACAATTTTTATTAATAAAAATCGTTTCGATGCACACAGTAATCACAAATGATTCAAATTATTTTTTTAGAAGTACATGTAAAGATGCTTGTCAACTTAGTCTTCCTACGACCATGAACGCTGCAAAGCTTTCGAAACATCAGGAAAATCATTTTAAATAATATACGCGACATAATCCAGTTAAAATTGTTTTATTTTAATATGTAGTGATCGCGAAAACCTAAGAAATTATTATTTATAATACATTTTTATTTTTTAATATTTATATCTACATTTTATTTTACAGAAAAAGTCCAAGAAAGATGGTGGAACAAGCTATTGAATAGTGAGGAAGCCATAGATCTCGATAAAATAGATTGTTCAAGACCTCTAGATGAATTACCAGAAGACCATGTTGCAAAGGTAAATCAGCTTTACAACTTCTCATCAACCACGACTTAAATGCCACCATATAATTTAAGGGGAATGTAGGAGCCAAGTGGCGCCCCCATCAGTAAAAAAATTATTACGCCGTTTTTCGCACTTTTTCTATCTACAACTACAGTGAAGTATAATTTACTGAGTTAATAGTTTCTGATTAAACGACAGTACCAGCCCCCCTAGACAAGTTGATAATCTACAATCGTCAAAGCTACTAGAAAACAATCAAAATGTATAGGAATGACATATCTCAACAAAAAAGTCATTTGTTGAGATATGTCATTACAAAAAAGTTATTCGTTGAGATATGTCATTCCCATACATTTTGATTGTTTTCTATTAGCGTTGAAGATTGTAGATTGTCAACTTGGCTAGGGGGGCTGTACTTCGATCGTTAAAAGCGAATTTTCGATAAATGATGTATTCACTGATGATGATGATGATGGAGATGCATTAGATCCATATGCAATCTTAAACCAACAGAAACTTGTAAACCGCATTTTATATCACTCAATATATTAACACTACCTTGTCTGTACATATACGAGACCGCATTGTTCGTCAAGAAAAATAGCGAAAAATTTAAAAAAGCTTCAGAGCAACGCTATAAGCCGATAAGACAAGAATATCGACACGAATTATGCCTAAGAAGCTCAAAAACCACTCTCATGCACAAGAGCATACTCTGCATGGCTCCAAAAATATTAAATAAGGTACCGAATGACATCAAAGAATTAAACTTGACACAATTTAAACGTAAACTAAGGAGATTCCTTATAGATAAGTGCTACTATACCATTGAAGAATTCCTTCTTGACAAAATTTAATGTTACCGATTTTATGTACTTATGCTTTATTTTTATCAGCCATCTAATGTTTCAAAATTGACATTTTAATTGTTCTTAAACATTTTATTATTTTTTGTTAAATTGTATGCAATGTCTTTTTAATTTATTATATTGTTAAATAGTGTATGCCCTAATGGGTAGATTTTTGAGTTCCTGTAAAATATGTCTAAGACCTACTGTATCACCAAAAATCACACTAATAAATACTTTGACTTTGACTTTGACCGAGTAATATTTTTTTACTGATGGGAGCGCCACTTGGCTGCTACATGCACCTTAATTGAATCTGTGATAACTACTAGTTTTATTACGTTTTTATATGGGGCTTGTGGTGGCTAAGTAGCTGTAGTAAGCCGCGCGAATTGTATAATCTGCGAGGTTAAGCTACACTAGCCGCGGTCAGTCCGTGGATGGGTGACCATTTTTTTACACATCGAGACCCCTCCGTGCCTCGAAGAGCACGTTAAGCTGTCGGTCCCGGTTGCCATACGAATATCTATGGCAGTCGTTACGGATAGTCAGAAGTCCAAAAGTCTAACAACTGGTCTAACCTCCGAATGTCGGTATTACCCAGTAACTGGGTTGCGGGGGTCTGATGGCAGTCGCTCCGTGTAAAATACTGATGTTCAGCCGCATCTGGATAGACTGGAAGCAGACCCAAACGTAGTTGGGAAAAGGCGAGGAGGATGATGTTTTAGGCATAGTTTAATTTGTAGCAGTGATAGCCTAGTGGTTGAACGCTTGCTTTTTATACAGGAGGGTGTGAGTTCGATCCCGACCCGCACCTCTGACTTTTCGAACCATTTGCAGATCTACGGTGCTATTCACAAACGTTCGAAAAGTTTCCGTTTCCGAAGTGAAATTTGACCGGCAAACGAAACAAAACTACCATTTCCTGCTACCACAAACGCTGAAAAGCATTCAAAACGTCAGGAAAACTAATTTTGATAATAATACGCGTTCCATTAAGAAACAAAACGTTTTGAGAAACGGCGGTTTTGGTGGTGGCTGTTGAGAATAATCCGTCCTATCATACATACGATGATTGTCTTATAAAAACAGACCAGTAAGCCTCTAGACGCCTATTAGCCGGATACCCCTGGTCACAAAGCATATGCAGTAGCACTGCATATTTTACGCTCAGCCACCAATCGGAACGTCACTCCGTCAGCGAGCGGCACCAATCATATCACCGAACATTTGAGCCGACCAATCATAACGCGCCGTCCGCCCCCCGGTCCCCGCCAACGTTTTACGACCGTGTTCTCATGCAAAACTCTGTTTATGTGGCGTCTTGAGGCATACTGGTCTGTGTATAAAACATTATAATAATATTTTATTTCTCATTCTCATAGGTCCGGGAGTTACAGTGGAATCAGGAGAGGAAGATGAAAGGTTTGCCGACGAGTGACGAGATTCGCAACATAGATGTTTTGAAAAAAGCTTGGAATGCACCGGGATCGCCTTTCATTGGACAAGAGTTTGACCCCAGCATTCTTAACAAGTCTCAACAGTCTTTGGGGTCTTTTTCCAGTCAACAATGATATGTTATTAAAAAAAATTAAACTTATTTTTGAGTTTGTTAGTTGTTTTCGTAGAATTATTAAAACCGGCCATGAGCGAGTCGGTCCCACACTTTTAGGGTTCCGTTCAAAATTTTATTAAAATACTAGCGGTCCCGGCAGACGTCGTCTTGCCCGGAAAAGCAGCGCCACCTACCGGGTCCAATTGTGAATCTTAACCATTCTCGAATCCACGGAACACACTAAAGATTTAATCCAAATCGGTCCAGCCGTTTAGTAGTTCAGTCACATACACACGCATAGTAGAATTATATGCATGCTGAAATTTGAATCGCTTATTTCCCGAAAAAGGGTAATTGTACATGAGTACAATGACATAATGATGACATTGTGAACAACTTTACTATGGTACTAATCCTGAAATCACGAAAAAAAAATCATTTGGTCCCTGCAATGTGTTCACTTAAATCGATAAAATGTAGGGGCCACCTGATTTTTTGAGTAATATCAGCAGTGGGCAGTGGAAGACGAGGGATGAGGAAGAAAACCTCTATAAAAAATTACGGGTGGATAGGGCCTGCTGGCGGCGGACTCAGGGTAGTCTGCTAACTGGCGTAGCTGCCGTGGCTGATGTTGCTGACGTGACTTGCGTGGCTCCCGTGGCTGGTGTGACAGGCGTGGCTGGCATGGCCGTGACATCAGCTTGTCAGTTACGTCATGGCGGGGCCCATGAGGGGCGTGCAGCGTTCCGTGGGCGCTGGCGGGGAGGGTGCGGGAACCTTAGGCCGCACGGGGAGAATGGGCTCGCCTGCTTGTGACAGGCTGGGACCTGTCGGGGGGTGGTTGACGAATACAGATCTCCCACGCCCCCGGCCAAAGGTAGTTGACGCCGTCAACCACGGTGTTCCGTCAAGTTGACGGAACACCGTGGTGATTTTAGTCGCGACACTGACTCCGCCGTCCCCGGGCGCAGTGCATCCACGAGGATAACCCACGGCAAATAAAATATGGAAATATGATAGACATCAACGTGCAGTGCTGCACCTTTGGTGAACTCTCATAAATGTATCAGGTCCATGGGTGGTACAAAACCCTTAGTGCGCGAGTCTGACTCGCACTTGGCCGGTTGTTTTTATTGTGACAATTTTTTTAGATATCAACTTACGTTAATGGCATAAAATCAACATGTTGCGTCAGCGCCATCATTTAAATCATGCCAGTCATTGTGATAAAAAAACACTCCTCATTAACTAAATATTATCGTGAAAACTGTAGCTCGAAATAAACAGTACCTAACCTATATTTATCAATGTATTAGCAACGTCAAGCAAAACATTTTATACAATTTTCGTATAATAAAGAAGATAGTAAAATTAATCATATCAGCAATGATACAGCAGACAGTGCTGCACAAATGAGTGTATAATCGGACAAATCGAATTTTTATGGAAATCCTAGGACGATTGCAAAAAACCGGATAATTGGAATCTAAGAAAGATTTGCGTAATCGTAAATCCAGGTTGTTTAGGACGATTGGAAACTTGAACGCTGATTGGCTAATCTACGAGCCGATTTATAACATCTTTATCCTGGTTGGTCAGAATATGGCTCTTCATAAAGGTCTATTATGTACCTAGACATGCAAAAGTAAAGAAGTGACATGGCAATAGAGGTATTAATTTACATAAAGTATTTTAATGTTAAAATATTATCAAAACAAAAAAGATATAGGTATATAGTCGACAAAACACTGAAGCAATATAAGACAATAATATTGTCTTATATTATTTTGATGTGAATTTTTGCATACTTTACAATTAAATCTTACAAAATTAGAATCCCGATAAAACAAGTTTTCCAATCGTACGTTTCTCTTCTAACAGTCTGTGAGCCTCTCGCAAATTAGCAGCATTGATCGGACTCATGGTTTTCGTCAGGGTACATTTTAGCTTCCTCTCTTCAAGCCACTTGGATATCTGTTCCAAAAGTTCGTAATGCCTGATTCTATCATCTGTATCGTACTTCACTCTTGTTGCCATCATTTCTGACACCAATGTAATACTTTTGTCCTTCAATGGCCTTATATCTACCAAAGCACTGCTGTCGACAATCAAACAAATTTTACCTTGGGGTTTGATAGCTGCCATCAATGTGTTCCAATATGGCGCGGGATCGTAATTAACTAAAATATAGTCAACTCCTGCTCCATAACCATTTGCTTCTAACTGTGGTAACAGATCTTGAGTATGGTTAAGAACAATGTCTGCTCCATGTTCGTGCGTAAAAGCTTGTGTTTCTGGACGAGAGGCAGTTCCGATCACCTTGAGTCCCAAATTCTTAGTGACTTGCGTGGCCACTGATCCTACACCGCCAGCACTGTTGATGATCAAGATGGCTTTGCCTTTATCCTTCTCTGAGAGCAGCAAGCGATCATAAATGGTTTCGAAAGCAGTCAGCGCGGTGAGGGGCATAGCGGCAGCCTGTTCAAATGTTAAGTTCTTGGGTTTTCTTCCAGCCAGAAATTGGTCAACAGCTATGTATTGCGCATTGGAGCCGCTTCTCCTCAAGTCTCCTGTGAAAAAGACTTCGTCGCCAACATTAAACAAATTCGCTTTCTCCCCTTTGGCTACTACTATTCCGGCGCCGTCCCATCCCAAAATACGAGGCGAAGTTTCTTCATTTGGTTTCGGAGCGCGTATTTTAGTATCAATGGGATTAACTGCTGTCGCTTTGACTTCAATTAACACATCGGATTTTGTAACACTTGGTAAACTCACTTCTAAATCGAGCAGACTGTTGACATCATTTATGGGCAAATATTTGTAGAGTCCAACAGCTTTCATTGTTTTCGGTAAAGTAACCATTTTAGAAACATGTAAAGCGTGTGTAATAGTTACAGTGAGAAATATGACTAAGAATTTAAAATCATTGGCAACCATGTCTGTCAAGTCACAAGTCACTATGATAATATTAAGTAAATATAATAAATATATGTTTATCGTTCCAGTATCCCTCTTATCAATATGTATATGTAAACGGTGCTTGAATTGAGGATGCCTACATAACAAATAACATAAAATGTATTTATAGGTACCTACATACAGGCGCGGTTCCAGCCCAAGATTTTGGGGGGGGGGTCAACTTGGCTTTCGTACAGTTTCAAGGTCCAAATTTACCTTTTTTTTTTTCGCAAAGACAAGGTATAGTTTGGAGTAAGTTTATTATGTAACAGAATAGTTACTTACAAAATGAACGTCAACAAAGAGGAAACGAACGTTGTGGAAACGTTCGTTTCCTCTTTTTCATATTTATGCGAAAAGTTGACTTCATTTTAAGTGTATTTTTTGGAGTACGTTAATGAAGAAGCGAGCGCGATTTTTTTTTTTACCGCCAAATCATCAATCGCTTGCGCCTTTGAGTGTCCAACCGCAACGGCATGCTCATGTAAAGTAGCGCAAACCGTTCAACAAAATGAACTACCGCCGTCGTATGTGATATTATTTGTCATTAAAATGGAAATATTCATACTTTATTATGAGCAAAATAATACCTATGCTGTAAATTGAACTTCAGTACATAAACAAAACTCTAACATAATGTTAGGTATTTTTTGACGTACGAGTAGATGTCGTGTGATGTCGTGTTTGAGTAAGTAGGTAGTACTTACCTAGTTTTGATTTCATTGTTTACTTTTGGACGTTTAAGCAGGAAGTCAATAATTTATTTTATTTATTTTTGTAAATTGTCTATTTTAGGAGATTTGTCAATTTGACGTGTACGATTTTGGGGGGGGGTCATGACTCCTACGACCCCCCCCCCTAGAACCGCCACTGCCTACATATAAGTATACTAGCTTTTGCCCGCGACTTCGTCCGCGTAGAAGTCGAAAATGGTTCTAATAGGATTTTAAGTACGACCTCTGTGGTCTAGTGGTTCGAGTATTGGACTGCTGATCACGCGGTTGTGGGTTCGATTCCCACAGGACACAAATATTTGTGTGATGAACATGAGTGTTTGTGTTGGTCTGGTTGTTTCTTATGTATTTTAAGTATGTATTTACAAAAAAAAAAAAGTATATAAGTATTATATCCATTGTCTAGTACCCATACCACAAGCTCTGCTTAGTTTGGGACTAGATGGTGATGTGTAAAAATGTCCCAAAAATATTTATTTATTTATTATTTATTTATTTAAGTTGTTTTTTTACGTTATTAATTTTGCTATAGCTATAACATATAATTTATTATGTTCAAATACTTATAAAATATAACAATCTTTATTATAGTGTAGGGATTTAAAGGTTAAATAAACATGAAAATAAAATGAAATTTCGTTATATTTTGTGAACACGAAGCTCGGGCCTTTGATTTGGTGAAAATTACACGGGGGCTTAATGCACGGGGCTATTATCTTTTTACAACGACATCGAAATACTACACACCTACCGCAGTATTTCTTTGTAAACAATATTTTTTGTATTTCCTTCGGGAGCTAGAATACCAGGCTACTCTGTGCGCTTACTCTGGAGCATGCCACATACAACTGGCCGTGAAAGAAGCAGCTTTCCCTCAAGTCTATTCCCGCTACCTTAAGAGTTTGACCTTGAGCTTTATTAATAGTTATTGCGAAGCAGACTTTGATGGGAAACTGCACTCTCTTGAATTCGACGGGGTAATTCGATGGTGTTAGGGGAATCTCTAGGAATAAAATTACGAAAAACAATACACACTAAATTAAACTTCTAAGACAAACTAAAAGAAAACTATAAGTATTATTATACACGACAAATCAAACACAGATATTTTTAGAGACCTTTCAATTTTAAAGAGTATTTGCTTATCCCGGCTCCACACGTTGGCCCGAACGTTTGCGCCAACGCTATTCGCCAACGTGTGGATCGGGAAAATGTAGTTGGCCCGAACGTTGGGGCGAGCATTGGCTGTTACCCCAGCTCCACACGTTGGCTCGAACGGAACGTTGGGGCGAGTATAAGCAGTTAGCCGTCGCGTGTGGGTTTTATCAAAGGAATTATGCGCCAACGTTGGCGATGAGCCCACACCTTGGCGGTTTGCTCAGTAATGCCGCAGCACTCATGCAGTAAGGTTCATGGAATGAGCTTGTTCCTACGGTCACCGCATCTTAAAAATGTCATCCGTGTGGATGGCCGCAATAGTTATAGAATTTTTATCAAAAAAAATGTATATTTATTAACAAATAATAATGATATTCTCTTGTTTGTCAAAACATTTTTCAAAGACGACGTCCACTGTTTACCTATTGTGTTATTTTAATTGACAGTTCAGCTCTTATGCACTCAAAGTGCGCAGTGCAACATCTATTTCAGACGTCATTACGTTGGCTCTGACGGAACTAAACTAACATTATCTCCAACGTGTGGACGCTAGGCATAATTACGGGCCAACGCTCGCCCAACGTTGGGGCCAACGTGTGGAGCCCGCCGCCGTCGCGTGTCGGTTTTATCAAAGGAATTATGCGCCAACGTTGGCGATGCGCCCACACGTTGGCGGTTTGCTCAGTCTTGAGTTCTTGACGCAGCACTCATGCAGTAAGGTGAATCGAATGAGCTTGTTCCTACGGTCACCGCGTCTTGAAACTGTCATCAACGCAATAGTTATAGAATTTATATAAAAATCTTTATGCTTATTAACAAATAACAATCATATTCTTTTGTTAGTCAAAACATTTTTCAAAAACGACGTCCGTTGTTTAATTATTGTGTTATTTTAATTGACAGTTCAGCTCTGCACTCACAAGCACTCAATAATATTAAAGGGCCCAGCGCACCATCTATTTCAGACGACTTTACATTGGCTCTGACGGAACTGAACTCACATTATCTCCAACGTGTGGACGCTAGGCATAATTACGCGCCAACGCTCGTCCCAACTTTGGGGCCAAGGTGTGGAGCCCGCCTTATGTTTTTAGTGAGTTCAACCTTTTTTGAATAAAATCGGATTGAGTTTTCAAACTTGTGTCAAAATAAAATAAAATTTAAATCAAAAGCACTAAGAAGTATTGATATCAACTTCGAAGCACATCACCGCCAAAATAACTTTTTACCCCTTTTTAACCCCGTTAGGGGATGAATTTCAATAAAATACGAAGCACGTCTTCCATCAAGTCTGGTAAAAAAGGTTTATGCAAAATTTTAAGTAGATTGGACGAAGGAAGCACGTTGTCCCATACAAACTTTGCCCCCCTTTTTCACCCCCTTAGGGATAGAACTTCCGAAAATCCTTTCTTATCGGATGCCTACGTCATACAAAGAACACACCCTCCAAGTTTCAGGTCTCTACGATCAGTGGTTTAGGCTGTGCGTTGATCCGTCAGTCATTCAGGACAAAGCCTTTTATATGTATAGATAACACATGGGTACTTTTAGCATCGGAGATTGGCGATTTGATCCCTTTTCGAAAGATCGATTCTGTAGTTTCGGAAGCTAGATAGCAACGATTGTACGTTTCACTCCACACCGTAAGTTATACAAAGTCTTTGCTCCACACACATTCGAACACAAGTCATCATCATCATCATCATCATCATCAATACGGCTCTGTGTTGCACGACATTTCAAACGCAGCAAATAACCAAAACATCATCAAAACAATTGCTAAAACCAAAACATCATCAAAGCAAGCAAGCAAATAAGATGGAGCCGCAAAATCGCTGATTGCCAATCCTGGAAGTATTGTGTGGTCTTGCCCTTCAATTTCGTGTGTTATTTGTATATGAGACATAGACATGTATGACATAAATTACCGAAATAAAACCAATTGAGCCCAATTGAATTTTATTAATGGAACATACAAGTGAGGTAACAAATTTGTATCATATCTGCACAGAATAAACTAGGATATTTGTTTAATTTGGACATCAGCTTGAAAAAAATATATGTGAAAGAGTGTAGGTATGTTTTTTTTTTATCAGAGATGCCGAATGTAGGTAGAGTCGCCTTTAAGGCACCTAATCCAGTCTCATCTTGGTCTCATCTAACACATTACCCCATCAAAGATCGCGAGACCGGCCGCAGCGCATATCAATAGATAGATTCACAGATCTTTAAGATTAGATATTGCCTAGATTTGTGTCTCATTAGCAAACCTTTACAACCTTTTTTTTTTTTTTTTTAGAAAAACAATACAAACCTAGGTAAAAAAAAAAATGTTAATTATTACACTTGCAGGATAACCAAAAACCAAAGGTAAAGAAATAAATATTAAATAAAGTAAAATTACAGCCTTTATTTTAAAATCTTATAAAACTAAAATCCTTATACCACCAGCTTTCCAATGGAACTTTTATTTTCTATCACTTTGTGAGCCTCTCGTAAGTTAGCAGCGTTGATTGGACTCAGAGTTTTCGTTAGGGTCGTCTTTAACTTTTGCTCTTCAAGCCACTTTGAGACCACGTTCAATATTTCATGCTGCCTAATCTTATCTTCTGTGTTATACTTCATTCTTGTAAACATTGATTCTGACACCAATGTCAGGCTTTTATCCTTCAAAGTTTTCAATTCTAGCGGAGTACTGCTATCGACAATAAAACTAATTCTACCTTGAGGTTTGATAGCTTCCATTATTGTGTTCCAATATGGCGCGGGATCGTAATTAACTAGAATGTAGTCAACTCCTGCCCCATAACCATTTGCTTCTAACTGTGGTAACAAGTCTTGAGTGTGGTTAAGAACAATGTCTGCTCCATGTTCGTGCGTAAAAGCTTGTGTTTCTGGACGAGAGGCAGTTCCGATCACCTTGAGTCCCAAATTCTTAGTGACCTGCGTGGCCACTGATCCTACACCGCCAGCACTGTTGATGATCAAGATGGCTTTGCCTTTATCCTTCTCTGAGAGCAGCAAGCGATCATAAATGGTTTCGAAAGCAGTCAGCGCGGTGAGGGGCATAGCGGCAGCCTGTTCAAATGTTAAGTTCTTGGGTTTTCTTCCAGCCAGAAGAAGAAGATTACTCTGTGCCTAGGTAATTTAATCTTTCCGTTAATTACAATAAGTCGGTACTTACCCACTGAGGTATTAGTGGTACTTACCTAAACTTACATAATTCCATTGAAAACGGACGGCTTCACCTGTAGGTATAGGTAATAATTATAAATGTAAAAACGGTGGCGTCGCGCACCTTATTGCTCTTAGAAAAATGGCTGGTTATACAAAATCTCAACGTATATTGAAGAAATGGAAAAAAATGGAGGGAGGCCTTTGCCCAGGAGTGGGACAGCACAGGCTCATAATAAAAATTAATAAAATTATATTATCTGTGTCTCAACTAAGTACCAGAGGATGGGCAGCAGCGTTCTCTGAGTATTTAACCAACCAACTGCGATCGCCAACCCGCCTGCCAAGCGTGGCGATTATGGCATATCCCCCCCTTAATTGGGGGAGGCCTATGTCCAGTAGTGGACGTCTGTCGGCTGTAATGATGATGATGAACTAAGTACCTGCTGTTTATCCCGAGACATATATTGGCCGAATATCCTGTAAAATGTCCTTCATTTTAGGCCTTGGCATTTACACTTTTCAGTTGTTGACCAACAAAAAGTGGCGAAAGCATCTAGCCTTGTGGAACTCCCGTGCGATTGCGTGTATTGGAAGCTGTTTTTCCACGAAAACGGCCGAACGATGAGCTTGAAGGCCTTTGATACGTCGAAAAGGAGTCTTCCCGTTATATTTTTAGTTGGAAGCCAGCAAAACGTTTGACATCCGCGTCGGCTGTTGAAAGATATTAAACGATCTCATCAGAAAGAGTGCTTCGGACTCATAATTTAAAAAAAAATGTCCTCCGGGTCGAATTTCGGTCACGGCGGCCAATTTAAACGGAGACTGCCATCTGCGCGGGACATATTATAGTGCACACAAGCGTGTGCGCAAACACTAGGTGCACTCTATTCCCTCACTCTCATAAATCCGATGGGTCGGCAATCGGGACCGGAGAGAGATGAGGCGCAAGACGGCTTTACGTGCTCTCTGAGGCTCGGAGTGTAAGCACCGCCAACTTCCTGACTCCGAGCTGTTGCTGAGAAATTTTCTAGACAGAAAAATCCCGATAACACTTTAATCGAACCCAGGACCTCACACTTCGCTTGCGACCACTAGACCAACAAGGCGTTGACATTCTCAGCCTCGGGCTCATATACTATAACTACAGCTTAAGGTGGTAGAGGGTTCATAATAAATTAGAAAGTTCCTGAAACTGAATGATGGCTTCATAAAAACATGCGAACACCTATTAAGCACTTGACGAAAAAGTAATTTGACGAAAAAGCGATTTGACGAAAGTCGTTCTTATCTACGCAGAGTCACACGGCCTCTTGTATAATGTCAAGAAAAGTGAGCTTGTAGTTTTTCGAGCCAAGGGACGAAGGGTGGCCTACGGTGCCGCCTGCGATGTTAAACGGTGTAGTTTAGTAGGCGAGGATTTGAGGGATTATAACGACATTGAGAGGGAAAGGAGAGCGATGGCAGTCCGCTGCCATATGTTGGCTCAACGCTCTCTGAGTCAAATCAATCAACTCAGCCTATCGCAGTCCACTGCTGGACATAGGCCTCTCCCAAGTTGCGCCACAACGCTCGGTCTTCTGCCTTCCGCATCCAGTCCCCCCCAGCCACGTTCTTTAGGTCGTCGGTCCATCTGGCAGGGGGGCGCCCTACGCTGCGTTTGCCGCTTCGCGGTCTCCTTTCAAGGACTCGTCTGCTCCAACGGCCATCGGTCCTTCGACAGACATGGCCAGCCCACTGCCACTTCAGCTTACTGATCCTACAAGCTATGTCGGTCACTCCGGTTCTTCTCCGGATAATCTCGTTACGGATTTTATCCTTCAAAGAAACTCCAAGCATAGCTCGCTCCATAGCTCGCTGAGCGACTTTGAATTTGTGGTCTAGCCCAACTGTCAGTGTCCACGTCTCGGCACCGTAAGTCATGACTGGCAGGACGCACTGGTTGAAGACCTTTGTCTTCAAACTTTGCGGTATAGGCGACGAGAAGACTCGGCGAAGTTTGCGAGATGCTGCCCAGCCCAGACGGATCCTCTCTCTCTGAGTACAATACAACAATACCTTCAGAGTGATGTTGGGGCTGCCGCGATATTGCTATGCGTCGGCCATGTTGCTCTAGCGCACGCTGATGGAGTGACGGGTTCCACTCGGTGATACGCAAACGTGTCGCGTCACTGATGCGCAGAGTCCGTGGGAGCACTAACACCATTCTCAAGGTTATTGATGATAAGCCGGCAAGGGCGGATCCAGCCTTTGTGTCAGGGGGGGTCGCGTACTTATATCCAGCCCCGGATATTTTTTTTAAAAGGAGTGTGCCGAGTCGCCCTCTTGGAAAAAACTTTCATTTAACCAGCTTTAGATTTTTTCTTTGTAGATAGATAGATAGAATATATCTTACTTATTAATTTTGCGTATTTATTAAATATTACACATTTTATCTCGTATTGTATTTAATCTTACTTATTTTTTTTTATCGTTATTTACCAACATCACGCCGCACTGATCTGCGTTATTGTGTCGACGCCGGCTGTCGCTGAAAACCAGCGCTGTGTCTTTGCTCCGTGCATGAGGCACAGCAATATGCTGAGCGGTGGCCGTTTTGCGCGGATGTGACGCATATCTTACCACACTTCTTAGCTCTGTACCTGTATTTGTTCTGTGTTCGTAATTTTTTTTGGTAATTTTGTGCGTCACTTTTGGAGCAAATAAATATTTATTTTCTTTCTTTCTTTAATATACTTTATTGTACACCAAGAAAATAGTAGAATATTAATGTAACAGAATAGTTACTTACAAAACCTAAACGCTAAAAAAAAACCGATATATACTGGCGCGAGCGAAGCGAGCGCCTACCTTTCTTCTCAGTTTCGGTTTTGTCTCTACAACATACCTACGTTCAGCACGCAGAAGAAAGAAGGTTTTCTGATTGTTCACGATCAAACTGATTAGCTCTTCACAAAAGCATAGTCATTGCGTGACAAAAGTGTACGCATTTATTTGAGCGCAACCTGTTCTACGGCGCCTAGAGCGGCTAATATTAGATGCTTTAGCGTAAATAACTATGTTGTCCTATAGCTGCATAGGCAGTGGAATAGAGGCCGAGGGCGAGCGCAGCAATCGCGATTTTTTTCAGTATTTTTTTGCAAACCCAGTTTATATTTACTTACTTGAGCTTTAAGAGCTTTTCGGATTGGAATATTGTTTTTCCATGCCGATTAAAAAAAAAACGAATTATGTACTTATCAACTAATATCGATGTTTTAAGGTTCTTGAATTATTTTTACTTGGGCGAGGTTTTATAAGGCTTAGGTACATGGTGTAAGTACCGGCAGCTCAATAGACAGATCTCAAAGTCCTTGAAAAGTGACCTACGCCAATTTAATACCGAACGTATTATAGACGCTATAGAGAAGAACAAGGGCTCCAAAGTCTTCCTCAGAGACCTGTCTATTGGGCAGAGCCAGCTTGCAAAACTGAGGACCGACGATGGCAGAGTCGTATCCTCCAAGCCAGAGCTATTGAAGGAGGTCAAGAAGTTCTATGGACAGTTATACACGTCCACCCGGAAACCCGCTGTAAATCGGGCTAACGACCCAAGAGCTCGATTGACCCGACACTATACCGAAGATATCCCGGACGTCAGCCTGTACGAGATTAGGATGGCTCTAAAGCAGCTCAAAAACAACATGGCACCGGGTGATGACGGAATTACGGCCGAACTCCTGAAAACCGATCCTTAAGGCCCTTCAGAAGTTGTTTGATCCCGTCATTCTCGAGGGGAGAACGCCACAGGCATGGAGAAGAGGTGTGATGGTACTCTTCTTCAAAAAGGGCGATAATGCTCTACTGAAGAATTATAGGCCCATCTCACTTCTGAGCCAAGTCTACAAGCTGTTTTCGAGAATCATTACGAACCGTCTTTCGCGCAGGTTTGACGACTTCCAGGCTCCCGAACAAGTCGGGTTCCGAAAAGGCTTTAGCACCATAGACCACATACATACGCTGCGGCAGGTTATACAGAAGACCGAAGAGTATAACTTGCCTCTTTGTTTAGCGTTTGTGGACTACGAGAAAGCCTTCGATTCGATCGAGACTTGGGCGGTACTACAGTCTCTTCAACGGTGCCAGATTGACTATCGGTACATCGAAGTGTTAAAGTCTTTGTATGAAAACGCCACTATGTCAGTCCGATTACAGGACCAAGCCTCGAAACCTATCCTTCTGCAGCGAGGTGTGAGACAGGGAGATGTCAACATCATCAACTCAGCCTATCGCAGTCCACTGCTGGATATAGGCCTCACCCAAGTTGCGCCACAACACTCGGTCCTCTGCCTTCCGCATCCAGTCCCCCCCAGCCACGTTTTTCAAGTCGTCGGTCCACCTGGCGACCGACCGACTGGACGTCTGGGAGATGTGATCTCTCCGAAACTGTTCACTGCTGTATTGGAGGATGTCTTCAAGGTTCTGGACTGGAATGGGCTAGGCATTAACATAAACGGCGAGTACATCACTCACCTTCGGTTTGCCGATGACATAGTAGTCATGGCTGAGACCATGGAGGACCTCGGTACAATGCTCGATGACCTCAGTAGAGCTTCCGATAGAGTGGGTCTTAAAATGAATATGGACAAGACAAAGGTTATGTCGAATTCCCATATAGCACCCATTCCCGTAAGCATCGGAGAATCTACACTCGAAGTTGTTGACGATTATGTATACCTAGGACAAACTGTCCAGCTAGGTAAGTCCAACTTCGAGAAAGAGGTCAATCGTCGAATCCGACTCGGTTGGGCAGCGTTCGGGAAGCTACGCAATATCTTCTCGTGCAAAATACCGCAGTGTCTCAAGACGAAAGTCTTTGACCAGTGTGTGTTGCCAGTAATTACTTACGGTACTGAAACGTGGTCGCTCACAATGGGCCTGATAAGAAGGCTCAAAGTCACTCAAAGGGCAATGGAGAGGGCTATGCTCGGAGTGTCCCTGCGTGATCGAATCAGAAATGTGGAGATTCGCAGGAGAACGAAAGTAACCGACATAGCCCGAAGAATTGCCAAACTTAAGTGGCAGTGGGCGGGGCACATTGCTCGCAGAACGGATGGCCGATGGGGCAGTAAAGTTCTAGAGTGGCGACCGCGTACTGGAAGGCACAGCGTGGGTAGGCCCCCCACAAGGTGGACCGACGACCTAGTGAAGGTCACGGGAATCCGCTGGATGCGGAAGGCACAGGACCGGTCGTTGTGGCGATGCTTGGGGGAGGCCTATGTCCAGCAGTGGACGTCTTTCGGCTGAAATGATGAGGTACATGGTAGAAAAGTAGTTATTTCTGTTGTTGATGGTTAGCTAAGTATTCAATCGACGGTGACGCCGGCGATCAACGGAGATTGGAGAAGAAACCCGCGGCGCGTGCGGTGCGCCAGAATGTGGCCAGAATGAAACTTATTCACATTGAACGAACGGGTTCGGATGATACATTCATTCAATGAAAATTCATTTAGTAAATTATGTACCTAAACAGGAAAAAAAACTGTGGTTGACCTAGGCCCAGGGGGGGTCATGACCCCCATGACCCCCCCTGGATCCGCCCTTGTAAGCCGGACTGATCATGGGGCACTGGGTACATACACATGTGCATGTAAACCAAGGGCGGATCCAGGGGGGGTCATGGGGGTCATGACCCCCCCCCCCCCCTGAGCCTAGGTCAACCACAGTTTTTTTTCCTGTTTAGGTACATAATTTACTAAACCACAGTTTTTTTCCTGTGTACATAATTTACTAAATGAATATACAATGAATGAATGAATGTTTGTATGTGTTACAAGTACATACTAATGTAACAAGATACACATAAAAATTACTAAATTGACGTCGCACCCGAATCCGTTCGTTCATTGTGAATAATATTCGCGTGATTTTGCAGCATCTCTTCTCCAATCACTCCGTTACGTCTGATCGCCTGAATATCGATAACGAATCGATTGAATACTTAGCTTACCATCAACAACAGAAATAACTACGATGTTAGCCTTACAAAACCTGGCCGAAGTAAAAATAATTAACATCGATATTAGAAGATATGTAATTAGTTTTTTGAAAATCTCTTAAAACGGTTGTTTGCAAAAAAGTATCAAAAAATTTCGCGCTCGCTGCGCTCGCGCTTAGGCTCTATTTCATTGCCCATACAGGTGTAGGTCTGCCATAGCGTGAATCTATATTTACTTATCTACGCTATGGTGTCTACTATTAGTCGCTCTAGGCCAACGATTTAAGAAGCTCGTAGCTCTAGGCGCCGCAAGAATGGGTTGTGCTCAAATAAATGCGTACTCTTTTGTCACAGAATGTCTGTTTTCAGTTTTTGTGAACAGCTAATCGGTTTGTTCAAGAACAGTCCAAAAAGTTTCGCGCTCGCTACGCTCGCGCTTGTCTTTCTGTCCTTCCTTTTTCTGCGTACTGGACGTATGTTATAAGCAACTATTCTGTTACGTATATTAATAGGAACAAAGCCAAAATTGGAAAAAAGTTCGCGCTCGCTTCGTTCGCGCCTGTGTATTTTTGTCGTTTCGTCTTTTTTGGCGTGTAGGCTAGGCGTGCAATAGCAAGTAACTATTCCGTTACATTAATATTCTACAAAGAGAAAATTCTAAGGTCTAAAATTCACTTAAATTCATGTTTTAGCAAAAATTACGAAAATCCTAGAATTTTATTGGTCGAAAGATTTTTCCTAAAGGGTCTAACTCTGCATCAAAAAAAATTAGATCCAGGGCTGGATATAAGTACGCGACCCCCCCCCTGATACAAAGGCTGGATCCGCCCTTGATGTAAACAGTGCATCGGGCAGTCATACAAGATATCTCAATTAATGTTATCTTGATACTAATTTAGGTATAAGTTTTTGTACTAACAAACTATAGGCAGTAATGTCTGAGATAAACATATTTTATTTATTATTTATTTTAACCTTTATGAGGTTATATTAGAAAAGAAACACATAATAGATGCTTGTACATTTATTTCTAACAAGATATGACTCCTATTCCTCATTACATTAAGTTCGTTACATTAATAGTATCAACATTTACACAATATATTACAAGCAGATCATTAATATTATCACAGAGTACGCGTAACAATTCACAATATGCGAAAGAAACCCATTTAAAATATTTTGTAGCCTCTTAATACGTCATATTTATTTTGAATAACAATATATTTATGGTCACAGACCAGTAAGCCTCAAGACGCCACATAAACAAAGTTTTGCATGAGAACACAGTCGTAAAATGTTGGCGGGGACTGGGGGGCGGACGGCGCGTTATGATTAGTCGGCTCAAATGTTCGGTGATATGATTGGTGCCGCTCGCTGACGGAGTGACGTCCCGATTGGTGGCTGGGCGTAAGATATGCAGTGACCGGGGGTATCCGGCTAATAGGCGTCTAGAGGCTTACTGGTCTGTGATTATGGTAAACATACTTTAGGAATTACGAGCAAGGCATAACATCGATAGCTTGGAAAGTAGGTCTATAGGTTCAGCCAAAGAATTAATGGTGTCGGTTCTCTTGTTCACGAACTAAACCTATTTTAAAGTATCGCTCTCTTTTACTAATAGTAGATACAAGAAAGGGATGGCAACAATTTTAGTGCTAAAGACATAAACTGTGGAAAGAAAAAATCACTCACGAGCAGGATTCGAACCTTTTTAGATTTCGCTTCGCATGCGTAAAAATGCGTTAAAAGTAATAAAATAATTAGTAAAATCACATCTATACGACTTTGACTTAACTGCAAAGTTAGTCGAGTCGATTAAGGAACACTGTTTCTTAATAAGATGTCGCTGACGTCACCCAAGACGTAGTAAGTGGAAGTTAATTTCGATACCACGAGCGGTGGTCACGGTAGCTTAGTGGCTAAAGCACTGGCGTACTGTGCCAGGATTTTTTCTTTTCACAATTTATATCTTTAGATTTCGCTTCGCATGTGGAAAAATGTGTTAAAAATAATAAAATAATTTTAGTGCTGACAAATTAATCGAAATTAAAATTTCCATACAATTTTAGTAATCTCAGGAACGTGACTAAAATACAAAGAAACACGTAAACTAATATGACAGTTCTAAAATTGTTACCATCCCTTTCCTGTATCTACTATTAGTAAAAGAGATCGATAGTTTAAAATAAGTTTAGTTTGCGAACAAGTGAATCGACACCAATGTCTTTGGGTTCAGCTATTTGAGGTGGTTTTCCTGTAGAATAGAATAGAATCTTTATTGGTGTGGTTTTATGGTAACTGAATTATTCATAGGCTGAATGGTGGATGTGCTATTGACTGACACAATTATTTGTGTGACTATAGCAATTTTTTTTTTACCTACATGAGTGCATCTTATGGCAGTTTATGGCTGCGCCAGCAAAGGAGTTTTTTTTTTAGTTCTATATTTCGAGAAAAGACCGGTAAAGAGAAAAAGCAGAATGACTGCCTATTAGTGCCTATTCGATATACCTAAAACCTTTAAGTTTATACATTAGGTAGGAGCCGTAGAAGTGAAAACAGAAGCTATCGAAAAATAGGCAGATAAAGAAGAAAGTTGTTGTTGTCCATGTGGTGCCGGACATAAAGAATTGCACCACCGTTATCTCTTCTCATGGATGTCTTAAAAGGCGACTAAGGGATTCACCAGAGGATGGGCAGCAGCGTTCTCTGAGTATTTAGCCAACCAACTGCGATCGCCAACCCGCCTGTCAAGCGTGGCGATTATGGCATATCCCCCACTTTATTGGGGGAGGCCTATGTCCAGCAGTGGACGTCTTTCGGCTGAAATGATGAAAGAAGAAAGTACCTTCTTAAGAAGACCAGCTGAAGGTAAAACGTTTGAAATAGACTGATAAGTGAATGAGTACGAATTAGACACGAGGAGTTGGAGATGATACTCAGAGCTCTTCGTGAAGAAGCTCGTCCAGGAAAGTACTAGGTACCACCGTACCTACTTCTGCCGCCAAAGAGTGATGCTTCCATTACTGTGTAAGTATATGTAGGTACCTATGTGTGACCAAAGGCTGGGCCACAATAATTACCTACTGTGGCTGGGTGTGCTTGTCAGATTTTTATTGTTTTTACCATCGATATCCGCCCCGGGTGTCACCCATGCGAGAAGCTACGCCACTGCTGTAAATCACAGACATAGTAAAGAATACACACATAGACATAGTACCTATTTTTTACTATGTCTGTGCTGTAAATAGACAACATCCCAAATATATTTGCTATTTACCTATGAAATAGAGCGTTCATTCGATAATACAATCAGTAAAGATTACAAAGTAGATTCACAAATACATAAGAAACATCGATATATTGAAATAACTGAATAACTCTTAAGGGGTCATTATACTCATCAGTGTGATTTTTTTTATAAGGGACCAATCTTTAAATCGCGAAAAAATATCTGCAGAGTACAATGATCCCTTAAGAGGTTTTCAGTTATATCTATAATGACACGTTTTATACATATATAGGCACCTAAATTTATATTATAATAATACCATAATACAACGTGTATCAGAAATGCGTGGTCATATTTGAAGAGCTTATTCAGGGGATGCTATCGAACAACTTTTACTATGGGACCAACCCTGAAATCGCAAAAAAAAAACCAGCTGATCTTTACATTTTGTCGAGCGACATCGATGATTTAGTAGGGAACAGCTGATATTTTTTTCGCGTTTTCAGGGTTTGTCCAATAGTAAAATTTGTTCTATGCTATGCCCTGAATGAGCTCTTAAAATATGACCACGCATTTCTGATACACGTTGTATGTGCTAACATTATGATAATACATAGGATAGATTAGTAAACTTACTACATATAGGTAACTTAAATGCTGCCTTGTCCATAGGTAATGATAAAGTTGATTGATTGACTTCCGTAGTTTCGGTAATTACCTACATATTTTTTTTTTTATCATTGAGTAGGTTTGTGAACTATAAATACTTATAATTTACAATAACGGCAATCATCCAACGGGCTTTAATATCAAACAATCTGAACTAACTCATTAATAGGACTTTCATATAATGAAAATAAAAACTTAGGTTTTCACGATATCTACACATTATAATAAAACAAGTTTAACAGGATTACATCGCGTACCTACCTAATTGGTATTCCTGACGCTTCGAAAGCTCTGCAACGTTCTTGTCAAAAAAAAAAAAATTTTTGGGACGTTTTACACATCACCAACTAAGTAGTCCCAAACTAAGCAGAGCTTGTGCTATGGTTACTAGACAATGTTCATCACACAAATATTTGTGTAAAAAAAGTTTCAATTACGGTTTTTAACAGTGAAACATTAAGATTAGTGATAATTATAATACAAGATGTTGATCTGTAACCGTGCCATATTTCTAGAGCACATGATAAATAATAATATATGCTTAATCATCTAAAAATATTTAACAAATTCTACGATTATTTAATACCCAAATTTTCACTTAGAAACATAGCGAGGGTTTGAGGATAAATCCCGAACGACTCTGAAAATAAGTCATCGGCGGAATGGTCTAAGGGTAGAAATACCTTCAAATTTTTTGGTGGTTTCGCACGCATCGTTTTTGTGTCGCACACGACACACGGGGGGAATTTGTTTGTTAACAAACGGGTATATAAAAAAAAAACGATTTTTTTATTGATTCGTGTTCAGTATCAGTGGTATAGTCACCTCCCACGAATACGGATCAACATGCTGTAGAATAACAACTGCCATATTATGTCAACATTATTTTGTCTGAGAGTTTGATTAATGAGTTACCTTACCTATTTTAATTTTCCAATTACAAATGGTATAAACCTTATTTTACGAAAAATTTCAAACAACTGCGCATTTTTTATATTTAAATATTTAGCAAATGTATTAAGCTACCTATTCTATATAAATAATCATATCATAAATAGTCAATCAATACCTCTTTCAATAATTTACAATATTTTACATAACAAACTGTTTTTCAAACATATTTGATCTTTCCATGTTTGATATGAAATCTCCCTAGATTTTCTAGGTACCAAAATTTCTAATATTTTACAGTATAACCAGGTACAATATTTAGTAATTTTATAATGATGAAGGTAATTCGTACAAGATTTTGATAAGTATTAGAACATAGGTATTTAGCTAACAATTTGATATGTCCTGGCTATATCCACAAAAATTCTTCGAGTGAAATCGTTTAATTTACCAACTTTTTTTGTGCTAAATTTCTTTCCACATTTTCATCGTCGATATATTTGTACTATTTCCATTGAATTGAATTTGTACCACGTGCATTTTCAATTTAATACACATTTATATACGTATACCGTTATCTAATTATTAGGTACTTATAGAAATAAACCAATGCAATTTGAAATAAGTAATTTACAAAAAAATACCAAAAATATGTTACTTTATAATGAAGCATGGTAGGTTTATCGCAATATTCTATTTATTTACCGAGATATAATATAGATTCACGTGAAGATTTCAAAGTTTTCAAGATAAAGGCAGAGCTACACACTCTGGTTTCAGGTTTCCTATTATCATCTAGATACGTACTTATTCTTGTCAAGTCATATTTTTAGGAAGTGTCTAGCCTGCCACCAGTGGCCGAATAATAAAAAGGATTATCCTGCCACTAGTGGCAAGCTAAGAAATAATGCTATTCGGCAGAATACTACTACTATTGGTAACAGCAAAAAATCTAGTCTGCCGTCATAGGAACTATCAATCAATCAACTCAGCCTATCGCAGTCCACTGCTGGACATAGGCCTCTCCCAAGTTGCGCTACAACACTCGGTCCTCTGCCTTCCGCATCCAGTCCCCCCAGCCACGTTCTTCAGGTCGTCGGTGCACCTGGGGGGGCGCTCTACGCTGCATTTGCCGATTCGCGGTCTCCACTCAAGTGGAGTGCTCCAGCGCCCATCGGTCCTTCGACAGACATGGCCAGCCCACTGCCACTTTAGCTTACTGATCCTACCAGCTATGTCGGTCACTCCGGTTCTTCTCCGGATAATCTCGTTACGGATTGTATCCTTCAAAGAAACTCCAAGCATAGCTCGCTCCATAGCTCGCTTAGCGACTTTGAATTTGTGGACTAGCCCAACAGAACTGTCAGTGTCCAGTTGTCCACGTCTCGGCGCCGTAAGTACTATACCATACGTTTATTAAAAATTTAACCTTAACAGTTTGTGTTAAGGAATAATAAAAGGTAACAACTTGCGCAGAATAGCATTATTTCTCAGCTTACCACTAGTGGCAGGATATTTGGGTGGCTGTTTAGACACTTCTTATTTTTATACTGATATTGCCGCCCATTATAACTGAAAATTATCCTTCTAAACATCGTTCTGAATAATATCCCCAAACGGTTATGAAACTCGCTGAAACTGTCAGAATGATTGATTTCACGATTTCTGTGGAACTAATTAGCATAGTCTGTTCAAAAGCGGACATGAAATATCTATGTAGGTTACATTTTCACCATTGTTACGTGCTGAAAAGTTTTCGCATAACAAGAAGACTGTATAAACGTGACTTCTGCATTATGTTACACTCAACTCGTCACAACTTTCTAATACCAATCGTGATATTTTATTTAGTACCCCTAAAAGCATACAAATACCTATAAGTAGTTAATGTAACGTAAATAATAATTTGAGACCAACTTTACATAGATTTCTCTTGAAAAACTCATATTATATATCCTAGTTTTGTATACAAACAGCATTCGTACCTTTCAATTATAATCTGTATTTTTGTAACATATTATATGGCAAACCGCATAACTTACTATTTAGGAGAAATCAATGCACGGCACTATACCTAAATTATAAAATAAAGTTTTTAACCTATCTAGGGAATACTGATTTTGGAAATAAAAACTGCCTTACAAGGATGATTCGGCTCGTTCTGCGAGTAAGTAGTACGTATTGCCTTATGGATCCTATGATAGACTCTTGTATGGTCTTTCTCCATTGCTTCTCAAGGTATACGTCAATCACAATAACGGCTAGTTAATTTCATAGTGCCATAGACTCAGACGAATAAAAAATGGCGGATGGAATCTAGCTGTGAGAAAAGATTGAAAGCACTTGGTTTTTTCCTAAACCGACTATAACTTCGACATAATTTTAACACACCAGATATAATTGTTATTTTATTTGTGACACTACGACAATGAATACCGTCACACGAGATTTGTTGCGAAACCGCGGCTTTTTGTCTTACTATAGGTGCGAATGTGTGCGTGCCAGCACTTACTTTTAAGCGAGCTGTCTTGCTATGGATGCTTCTCTTTTTGTTTAGCGAGATTCCGTCAGCCTTTTTTATTCGTCCAAGGCCACAGATAATATAATACTATATAATATATGCCTATACAATCTTCATATTTACTGCACAGCATACTTGCAGAAGTCATGTGCCCCTGTGCATTCAACGCTGGGCCTGTGAGTGGAGTCCCAGATACCTGGGCCGCATCGTTGACACATGCCCACCAGAGTGCAGGGGATCCGGACTAGCTGGCGGAACTGGTAGAGCAGACCTCTCGCCTTGCGCAGAATGAGCCGCCCGTCCATGTACATTGCTGAAAAATAATAAAAACAAAGTCGTAAAGTACATTTCTCTTTTCATTCGCTAAAATGTCTCCAGAATATCTTGCCCTTGAAGACTAAGATTTCTCTCGCTCAAACTCTGATTCAGCCGATTATCGACTGCGCTGACGCCTGTTATTTGGATGCCACTGAGGAGCTGTTAACTTGAGCGCCTGCAAAACTTGTGCATTCGTTTTGTGTTTGGTCTTAGAAAATACGATCATGTTTCTCACTTCCGCAAGGAACTCAAGTGGCTCCCAATTCGCCTTCGCAGGAACACTCGTATTATGTCTCCTTTATAATAAATACCCTTTACAATTCTAAATATCCTTCCTACTTACGAGAGCGTTTTTCTTTTTTCAAACCTTCTGATGATCCTAGCTGATCTCACCTTAAAACTCTTCTTAAATTTCAACCTCACAAAACGGATTTCTATTCTTATGCCTTCTCTGTGCATGCAGTAAGACTATGGAACTCACTCCCTCCTAACATACGGAATTCTCAATCCATATCTGTCTTCAAAAGACGTGTTAAAGAGCATTACCTTTCCTCATAATTTGTTATTACATAATATTAAAAAAAAAAAAAAAAATATATCGTATTTACCTATACCTATATAATTTATATGTATTTATTTAAGTATCTATTGCTTCCCGTAAGCATCGGAAAATCTACACTCGAAGTTGTTGACGATTATATATACCTAGGACAAACTGTCCAGCTAGGTAAGTCCAACTTCGAGAAAGAGGTCAATCGTCTAATCCGACTCGGTTGGGCAGCGTTCGGGAAGCTACGCAATATCTTCTCGTCCAAAATACCGCAGTGTCTCAAGACGAAAGTCTTTGACCAGTGTGTGTTGCCAGTAATTACTTACGGTACTGAAACGTGGTCGCTCACAATGGGCCTGATAAGAAGGCTATGCTCGGAGTGTCCCTGCGTGATCGAATCAGAAATGAGGAGATTCGCGAAGAAGAACGAAAGTAACTGACATAGCCCGAAGAATTGCCAAACTTAAGTGGCAGTGGGCGGGGCACATTGCTCGCAGAACGGATGGCCGATGCGGCAGTAAAGTTCTGGAGTGGCGGCCGCGTACTGGAAGGCGCAGCGTGGGTAGGCCCCCCACAAGGTGGACCGACGACCTGGTGAAGGTCGCGGGAATCCGCTGGATGCGGAAGGCACAGGACCGGTCGTTGTGGTGATGATTGGGGAAGGCCTATGTCCAGCAGTGGACGTCTTTCGGCTGAAATGATGATGATGATGATGATCTATTGCTTTATTAGAATTAATTTTAAGTTTCCTATCTTTTTACACACTGTTGTCTACATTTCTTACTTATTTCTCCTCTCGCAGGTCTGCTGGTTGAAATTTCTTTGAAATAAGCAGTACCTTTGTACTAAATAATTTTAATGCTGTCTCCTTTCATATGTTATTGTGTGTACATAAATTATAAATAAATGAATAAACAAGTTGATGAAAAGTTTTTTTACACTAACTAGGTACCTACTGCCCTAAATAATGAGCGAAACGATACCTTTCCTCATTAAAAAAAATTGACAGCCTCTACGAAATAGAATCTGCTGTCTCACAAAAAACTACACTGTCATCATCATCATTTCAACCCACAGACCAGTTAGCCTCAAGACGCCGCTTATACAAAGTTTTGCATGAGAACGCAGTCGTAAAATGTTGGCGGGGACCGGGGGGCGGACGGCGCGTTATGATTGGTCGGCTCAAAAGTTCGGTGATATGATTCCGTATGATTGGTGCCGCTCGCTGACGGACTGACGTCTGATTGGCGGCGGGGCGTATCATATGCAGTGGTACTGCATATGCGTTGTGACCGGGGGTGTCCGGCTAATCGGCATCTAGAGGTTTACTAGTCTGTGTTTCAACCAAACGACGTCCACTGCTGGACATAGGCCTCCCCAAATAGGGGGGATATGCCGTAATCGCCACGCTTGGCAGACGGGGTGGCGATCGCAGAGAGTTGTTTATAAATACTCGGAAAACACTGCTGCCCATCCTCTGGTGAACCCCTTAGTCACCTTTTACGACACCCACGAGAAGAGATGGGGCGGTGCTATTCCTGTGTCCGGCACCACACGGAACACTAAGTACCTACAAATTTTTATTTACGTACCATTAAAATCTTTAAGAGCAGACTGGCCATTATTCTGAAATTCAATATTTTTTTCCTAAATAAATTGTAGTGGGTGTAATAAATTGTAGTGGGTGTAATAAATTGTAGTGGGTGTAATAAATTGTAGTGGGTGTAATAAAATGAAATGAAATTCCACATATCCCTTGAACTACCACGGACGCGCGTCGCGATAGTATGCGAGACACAATAGAATGTTTTTAATTATGTCTAGAAATGAATAGTATTTATTATGCAGTGTGCACTGCCTCGTTGGTCTAGTGGTTGCAAGCGCGACCGCTGAGCGTGAGGTCCTGGGTTCGATTCCCGGGTCGGGCAATGTGTTATTGGGTTTTTTCATTAGGAAATTCTCAGTAGCAGCCCGGAGTCTGGATTTGTGCCCGGTCAATGGCAATAGGCTCGCCCCCTATTACATGGGACTATAACATAACTGGCGAAATGTGGGTGTACTATTACACCTCTGCCTACCCCTTCGGGGAAATACAGGCGTGATGTTATGTTATGTTATGCAGTGTTGGGTCATGGGTGGTTATAAAATAGTTTTTGTATAAGCTAAGCTGCGGCTAACACACAGAGTACCTACTTTTTAATATACTGGCATAGAATTACGTATACTGGCTAACGGCACCCTTGGTACCAGAAAACAGGCTGTCCCATTGGTAAGTAAATAATAATAAATATTTTTGGGACATTTTTGCACAGCACCATCTAGTCCCAAACTAAGCAGAGCTTGTAATATGTACTAGACAATGGATATAATACTTATATACTTTTTTTTTTGTAAATACATACTTATAATACATAAGAAACAACACAAACACTTTGTTCATCACACAAATATTTGTGTCCTGTGGGAATCGAACCCACGACCTCAGTAAATTCTTAATAGATTTATTTTACCTAATAGGTACTTCGTAAAGATATCATAATTTTGAAAGGTGATACGTAACGTACCTAAAGAACTAAAATGCAGCAACATCTCGTCAGTGTTCAGATCTTGAGCTATGACGTCATCCGCGTACACTGCAATGATGGCCAGGCACAGGAAGAGATGGAAGTAGTCTGTCTGGTAGTTGGCCCAGCACGCTTCCCACATGCGAAGCGCGACGGCTTCTGTGAACTCGCGCTTGAAACATCTGCAATGTTAAATAGGATTCAAGAATAAGATGAACGACGAAGAATTTTTTAAAAGAAAAGTATTTTTAAAATGAGGAAAAGTAGTTTTTTTACGAAACTTTGAAATTGAGTCGTCGACTTGCAGTCAAGACATTTGCGCAATGAAAACTTTTCTCCCCGCCACAACTTATCTTGAAAGTTGTTGAAAATTTTAGTTAGAATGTAGTGTGTATAAAAAATTAAAATTCATTTAAATTCATTTTTATGTGTTTGTGTTGGTCTGGGTGTTGCTTATGTATTATAAGTATGCATTTACAAAAAAAAAAGAAAAAAAGAAGAAGTATATAAGTATCCATTGTCTAGTTCCCATAGCATAAGCACTGCTTAGTTTGGGACTAGATGGTGCTGTATAAAAATGTCCTAAAGATATTTATTTATTTTTATTTATTTCGGGTTTAACCCATATCATAAAAAACATGTCGTACAAAATTAAATTCAAATAAAGTATAACCTTAGACTTAAGTCCTCCCTTAATTGGGGGAGGCCTATGTCCAGTAGTGGACGTCTTTCGGCTGAAATGATGATAACCTTAGAATAATTAGGCTTAGAACCACAGTAGTCGCACGCGGAGTGAAGCAAATCTAAGTTAGCCTTAAAAGACTATGCATACGCGTGCCTATTTGTGTATCGGCGAACATTTTACGTGCCGTTTACGACGAAGACATAGTCATTTGTACACATCGATTGTTTTTGTGTTTCAACTTTGAGCGGAATTTTTAACTAGGTATCACTCTATGTCTCATTACTACTCTAAGGTCATGCACTGAAAGAAAACTTAAACGTACTAAATTCAGACGAAGACTTTTCACTTTTCCAGTTAAAGCTTATTATACATATGTATAAAGCTTCAGAGAAGTAAATGAAACCTTTTGATCCGACAGAGAACCAAAGTGGTCGACATAGCCTAGCCCACAGGATATAAATTGCATATAGGCAAGCTGAAGTGGAAATGGGCCAACCATATTAACTGAAGAACCGATATCTGCTGGGGTAGATGTGTTCTTGAGTAGAGACCTCGAATCGGTAAACGTAGCGTGTGACGACATTCGTTAGATGGCTGCTGGGAGGAGCTGAATGAGAGTGGCAGAGGATCGATGTCGTTAGCGGGCTATTGGAAAGACCTATTTCCTGCACTAGCTCATGTCGGCGCCGGCGTAGCGCACCAGAGAACAAAAAGAAAGGTACACTAAGGCTCGTATTACAGAAGCTTCCTCAAGTACAGTTTAAACTCCAATCACCTGATCACTACTTAAGGATAGAATCGTTACTTGAGTATCGGTCTTATTCCAGAACGGTAATTATAAACTTTAATTCAACAACAAAACACACGAATTTGACCTGAAATATAATAGAAATCTCTACTCAAGCGTAGTCTGGACCACGCTTGAGTGATTACAGATCAAATATCTGCCCAAATACCGAAACAGGTGACAATATAAAACGAAACTAAACTCAGCTGAACTGTGATCAACAAATCTCTGCTCGAGGGACGTTCTAAAATCAAAGCTCAACTTGAAACTAGTTTTAAACAGAGATCAACGCTTGAGTATCCTTCTGGAATACGGGCCTAAGGCCCGTATTACAGAAGCTTACTCAAGTACAGTTTAAACTGCAATCACCTGATCACTACTTAAGGATAGAATCGTTACTTGAGTATCGGTCTTATTCCAGAACGGTAATTATAAACTTTAATTCAACAACATAACACACGAATTTGACCTGAAATAGAATAGAAATCTCTGCTCAAGCGTAATCTGGACCACACTAGAGTGATTACAGATCAAGTCTCAGCTGAAATTCCGAAACAGGTGACAGTATAAAATAAAACTAAACTCAGCTGAACTGTGATCAATAAATCTCTGCTTGAGGAACGTTCTAAAATCAAAGCTCAACTCAAAACTAGTTTTAAACAGAGATCAACGCTTGAGTATCGTTCTGTAATATGGGCCTTACTTAACTGTTTTTTTTTAAATGTCGATATGTGACGAAAACTTTCCACACTTCCAAAAAATCTTCATAATACCTACATAAAAGCTTCTGAGAAGTAAACAAAAGCTACGCTTCCACGAACTTATTACTAGATCGGATATTATTTCTCTGAAAGATCTTTTCAGTATAATAAGTGCCTGCCTAAATTCAAAGAATCTGACGGTAAAAGGTATCCTTCAAACGCATATCCAAAGGCAGACTAGGAATAATCTGATAAAATAAGATGTAGCATAGGTTGTGTAGGCAAAGGCAAAATGTCAAAGTATAATTCCCTAATAATTTCTTAGTTATTGCGTTCACTACACATTATAATAAAACAAGTTTAACCGGATTACATCGCGTAAATATTTAAATTGGTTTTCCTGACGTTTCGAAAGCTTTGCAGCGTTCGTGGTCGCAGGAAGACTAAAATGACAAGCGTCTTTACAGATATTTCTAAAAAATAATTGTAATCTAACGTATAATTTTTAATTAAAAATCGTTTCAATGCACGCAGTAGTCACTCACAGTATCATTATGTTTTACAGTGTAGCGTCAGTGTAAGGAACTCTTTCCTAGTTTTTAATCACGCTGTGGTAGCGTGCTGTTTGGAACCCAGTCCTAAAGATAATCTAGTCTGAAACAGCACACTACGCTGTAAAACATAATGATACTGTGAATGACGAGTGCGTTCATCGAATCGATTTTAATTCATTAAAATTGTACGGTTTTTCTCATATGATTGTAATTTCACCAGCACCCGTACCACCATCCTTACTCTGTACCAGAGATAATATAATACTATACTGTACCCAACTGGCCGTACCTACCCTTCTCACCGGAACACAGCAATGCAAGCATCACTATCTATTTAGTGGCAGAAAATAGGTATGGTGGTAGAACTTCCCCAGGTAATGTGGTGTAATATTTCTAAGCTGGCACCGAATACCGTCAACCACTGCATACATAAGAAGGGGTAAGCCTTCGACACCTTACCCCTTCCGGGTCCTGTCGGGGGTGGTTGTGTGAATACTCACGGGTTCCCACGCCCCCGGCTAAGGTGGTTGAAGGAACACCGTGGTGGTTTTAGTCGGTACGAGTCCGACACTGGCTCCGCCTATCGGGCGGAGTGCGTCCACGAGGATTTCCACACGAAAAAAAAAAAAAAAAGGCTTCGACACACGTGAAATAAGGACTTAATCATACATACATACTACAATAATAAAATAATAATAATAGAAAAAGGGAGAAAAAGTCTATGTAGTTCCTATAGTCCTCTCTACAACAGGTGTTATTCCTGACCATCTTCTCCATAGCCTAAAAATAATAGACCTGAAAGAATCTCTTTATATTAATTTACAAAAAGCAGCAATTTTGAACACGTGCCGTATCGTAAGAAAGTTCATGCAAATAGAAGAAAATTAAACACACCATTAACACATTACATTTTACACACCACACGCTACATTTACTTGGTTCAGGCCCGTAAATATAGTTAAATCTAGTCAAATGACTAAGAAAAAATAAAATATCCCAAAATAATAATAATACATACTCTATTTATTTTTAACGGTCTTAAAAGAAGGTTTAATTTAACTTGCAGATATTTTTACTTACAGCAGTATCCAGCGATGGCAGAACAGCAATTCCATAGCATCCACTTGTTTTTCCAAATGCTTGTAGAAGTGTGGCAACATTATCCTTATAAGTTCGCGTAGGTAGCTCTGAAATGAAAAGGTCATGCGTAGGAGTTTTCATTAGCAACATAATTATTTATGTCTATGTTCTGAGTCTGATAACCAATGTATTGATAAGATATGATAACACTGTGATTCATAAAGCATATAGAACATGGGATTATACTTTTATTGGGCCTCGTTAGTTGTAAAAATGTGAAACTACACGTAAATAAAGCACGCTTTATCTAACTAAGTATCTTCTTTTTGGTAGTACCTATAGCCACCTTGTTTATAAAGCACCACAAAATAGAACTGTGTTGTATTGATTTCGCTTGAAATCGCGCATAATAAAGAGGATCCGGATACGTTGGTACCCACTACCCACCAAAATTTAACTCGAATCAATATTTTTTGGAATGAATGCCTGTTTATTATGCGAAATATTCCAATGACTCTGCGTAACCCCAATATAAATTACGGGTGAGTATGCTTTTCTTATATCAACATAAATATGTACCATCAACCCTTAATTGCATTGCTATGCATCAACCATTAAGTCAACCTAATAAAAGCGTCTTAATGCGTTTAAAAAATGTTAGTCACATAAATATACGGGGACTAGAGTACCTACATTATTCGAAAATATACAGTTGTTGTATCTTACAAGATTGATATCCATGTCGTTGTCAGTAGGTGTGCACACAAATATAGCTCTCTGCATGAGACCAACGAAGCACCAGAATGCTTCTGCCTCACATTTTATCTCGCATAACACTGGAGCCAAAAGATCACTCATTCCTTGCGTATAGCTGAAAAGAAAATAGTATCATATAGGTACCTACCTAAGAAAAGTCCGGTATGTAGGATTTTCTGCATGAATCGGGGGCTGTCCGAACCTAGATGACTTTTTCCAACAAATGACGTATCTACTTAGATAGGTACCCGACTTGTGTAGATACTAATATAATTTCAATAGTCATCTTGGTTGGGAAATCGTGGGGAAATCCACCAACCCACCTGATGTAGGAGAACCGTTAATACTAAACGGCTCGAATAGGTAGTCTAAAGTCTAAAGCGGAAACCTTCAAAAGGCTGTCAGCCAGCCTCATGGGGAAGAAGCTGGGGTGTGTGGGATTTTAACGCACTAAAACCTCCCTGGTGGCCATCTTCAGCACAGCAGAAGGGAGACTCCGGGAATGAGTTATGCTACCGGTGCCCCCCCCTGTGCTACGCTTATAAGGCACGTCTCAGGGGAGACTTTTGTCTCCCTGAACACCTTCCCGATGTGACAACAAACGGTGGCTGGGACAACCGCGTGCCACCTTCATCCCTGAGGTCACCCAGTGGATGTCCAAAGCCGCCACTTTGGACGGCCGTGACCATAAAGGCCATAGACAATTTTACTTTATTTCCAAATTTTAATACACATTAATACAATGAATGGCTAAAGGCTATAAGTAATTAACGTTTTGAATAAGGGATTAATGGAACAATAAGCGACGCTAACAAAAGCCGTTGTGTCCAGCATTAATAACCAGTAATTAACAGAACAAAGAGTTAATTATCCTTACCCTAAAATGGGATTATAAACAGCGTAATTCAATAATATATTCTTCATTATCTCTACGTTATAATTATTTTCTCCGGCGAAGAACGGATTGCCTCTATCCGTTCTAACTACATCCTTCTCAATCACGCACTGTACGGTCTTCCAGAACATCGCGTACTGCTCAGGAGTCATCTTCTCCAGTCTTCTCCTCGTAATTTCTTCGTATTCTCTCGTCCTGATCTGAAGTATTATCTCTCTTTCGTCATAAGTGGAATTGTATGGGTAGCAGTGTAATAAGAATGGCCACAGTTCTCTCCTCAGCTCCTTATCAAGTCCTCCGAAGAAGACGCATTTCCTCAAAAAGAGGTCGTCTTCGATTACCCCCTTCCCGTTCATGATCTTCCCGTAGAATAGTTCAGGAGATATCTTGGGAAGTTTCCCCTCTTCGGGATGCTGTTCGGACTTTTGTACTTCTGGACGGCATACCATAAAATGGCGATAGGGCAGGTTTGGCTCTTCGGAACCTACGGACACATTACCTGCTTACATTAGAATAATTTCAAAAGAGTATTAGAGTAATGGCGGCGTAGCATGGGTTGGCACCCGGGGCGATTTTCTATTGAGCACCCCCCAAAATAAAACAACAAGTACTAAACTTTGACTATTTACTTGGTCTGAGGTACTAAACGTACTTACGTGACTTTATTTCACTAAAATATTCCTTTCCATTTGTATGGACAAAATGGAAAGCTTGATTAGTCGCGCTTGGCTCATTTCAGATGAAGCCACCAAAACGCTTATACTTAGTCAAGAAAAATCTTAGACACGGCTCAGACTCGGAACAGACTCACAATAGTTCCATTTTACAAGGTGGAATACCTTCGACGGACGAACTTCTTCCTACGAAGGACTGGACCGCCACTTGGGAAGAAATACTGGCAGCTTTCATATGGCACCGCACCCACTTGTCACCCCTTGGAGCTTGACACCCGGGGTGGACCGCCCCCTTTACGCCGCCATTGTATTGAGTTATTAGGATTCTGGCAAAATGTTACCTGGAGTGAGTTTGATATTGTGTAGCAACGAGTGCCATCGATGGAGAACTTGCGCCAAATGGTCGAGTCCTCCGTAATGGAAATGAAGTATTTTGTACTGTGACTCCCTGGATGCGACTACTAGCTGCCCGCATGTGCAGTTGTCGTCGTTGAAAAAGAGCCGCAGTGACCGCATCTGACTCAGATCTACCGAGAACCTGGTAATGATAAATTAATAAAGATTAACATAACATCACGCCTGTATTTACACGCCATTGACGACCTCTGTGGTCTAGTGGTTCGAGGTTCGGACTGCTAATCAGGGTCGGAGGTCGTGGGTTCGATTCCCACAGTACACAAATATTTGTGTGATGAACATAAGTGTTTGTGTTGGTCTGGATGTTGCTTATATATTTTAAGTATGTATTTACAAAAAAAAAGTATGTAAGTATTATATCCATTGTCTAGTGCCCATAACACAAGCTCTGCTTAGTTTGGGACTAGATGGTGCTGTGTAAAAATGTCCCAAAGATATTTACCTACATTTATTTTAATTTATTTATTTCTCCGAAGGGGTAGGCAGATGTATATAAGGTCCTACATTATTAATCCGAAATATTTGAAGTGGTGAATCTACTCGTCATTATGAACAACTTTTACTATATCACCAACCCTGAAATCGCGAAAAAAAAATCTGGTGGTCCCTACATTTATCGATTTAAGTGAACACAAATGTGTGACCAACAGATTTTTTTTGCGATTTCAGCGTTGGTCCCATAGTAAATGTTGTTTGATATATATGATGAGTAGATTCACCACTTCAAATATTTCGAATTAATAATGTAGGACCATAGGCATTACAAGAGAAGCCTATTGCCATTAACTGGCCACAAATCCAGACTCCGGTCTGAGAATTTCCTTATGAAAAAACTCAATAACACTTTGCCCGTCCCGGAAATCGAACCCAGGACCCCACGCTCAGCAGTCGCGCTTGCGAGTGCGACCATTAGACCAACGAGGAAATTAAGGGAATTTATTGGGTGATGGATGATGATGTAAAATTAGTTATGTTTTTCTTTCTTTCAGGGTAAAGATAAAAAAAATACGAGCGTCGTTCCACGCAAACTAGGCTGATTGCGACATTTCATACAAGTTGTGCAACAAATATTCCCCATGAAATCTTAGAGAAAATCCGATGAAAATGCCCTTAGAAAATGTTCTAAATATACCAAAACCACCAAGCGAAAGTGAGTTTTCAATCTATCCAGCCCTAAATCCAGCCAGATGTGAGTTTTCATGCGGCACTAATGTTCTTTACCGTATATAACTCTTTATGCTCCACTCGCAAGAGAAAAAACGATGTTAAAAAAGCTTTACAGTGTAGACGTAACATGTAAATTGTACAGCTATCATATTGTAGACATTATGTATAATACATATATCTTCCCACGGAAACCGCATTATGTAGTACTGAGGGGTGCAGATAAATGTGGTCTACGTTCGCAATAAGTTTAACTTAGACTTTGACTCTCTAAGGAATAAAAAGTTGGTTTCTCATGATTTATCACGTAGTTTCAGTTTACGCAATAAATTCACCACCCTATATGATCGCTATCATATTTTATTTAATAATGCGGTATTGCCGTCCATTGAAATCAGGTCAACGAATAAACAAGACGCTCAACGTTAGTTACTATGGTCCAAAGGTATAGTATTATATTATCTGTGTCCAAAGCAAGGAACATAATACGTCCAAAGTGTGTCACGGTCTATCCTTATACGATGGATTAATTGACTTATGGGGCTATGACGTGTCCACAGCCGTCCTCTCTCGTAGAGCTCATAAAAGGAACAATTCTGAGGGGATTATTAACTAATAACCAAGTTACTTCGACTATTGCAGTGTTGTGTTCCTAACCTCGATCACACAGATCTAATAGGGATACTACGTATCTCGATCAGTAATGGAAAAAATAGGGTGGTGGTGGTGGTGTTTTTGTAGCTCACCTTTATCATAAATAAAACATAGAATATTTATTCTTCTTCATATTCGTTTCGTTTTCTTTTCTCTGTATTTTTTATCTTTTTTCTCGGGAGACTCCCGGAAGTTTAAATATCAGATTTTCTATTTTGTCTATTTTACACCATTGCACTTGAATTTTTCATTTAATTTCTTGTAAGTAAAACAGTGTGACCCGCCCTCTCCCAAACTATTGACTAGCACACTAGAGGAGATATTTAAATCTCTTGCAGACTCGTGGAAAATGATGGGCATTCAAGTTGGTAATAGAAGACTGTCAAACCTTCGTTTTGCTGATGATATCGTCCTCTTAGCCCATTGCGCAGAAAAAATACAAAAAGTGCTCCAAGAACTGAGCACAGACAGTCTTAGGGTTGGACTGATAATGAATCGGTCAAAGGCAAAGGTTATGATCAATTGCGTGGAACATAGGGTCGAAGTCGATGGGCAAGAAATACAATATGTCAATACCTGGACCAGCTAGTCTCCTTCGAAAATAGGCAAGACCAGGAAATCGACCGTCGCGTCGAAAACGCCTGGAAGACCTACTAGTCCATGGAGATGGTTATGAAGGATGACCTTCCTTTATCACTACTATTCACTACATGTGCATCCTGCCTATCCTTATGGTGCTCAGACTTGGTCTGAGACCAAACTTTGCTCGTTGCCAAAGGGTTGTGGAGCGTAGTATATTAAAAATAAGACTCGGTGATCGGATTCGTAACACCACGATACGCTCGAAGACCGGTATTGCCAACGTTGACAACAAGTCTGCCAGGTTAACATGGGAGTGGGCAGGCCATATTAGCAGAATGCATCCAGAAAGGTGTGCAAGGGTCGCTACACATTGGGTGCCCCAGGAAGGAATTTGTCGCCGGGGTAGGCCGAGCAAACTCTGGCGGGACGATCTGGGATATAATATATAAGAACATGAGGGAAACCTTTGCCCAACAGTGGGATAGTATAGGTTGACAAAAAAAGTACTTGTAGGTATTTTATCATCATCATTTCAGCCGAAAGACGTCCACTTCTGGACATAGGCCTCCCCCAAGCATGTAGCTCAATACAAAAGAAAACAGTTTTGGTGAACGCTTTTTATTAGTTGGCAACTGTTACGTAAATGTATAATACATGTCTTAACACTTTGACCTTTCTAGAATGACCAATACCCCTCATAATCATTTCATGACCTCTTAACATTCAAGAGGGCAGAAGATTTAAGGGTATAAATAAATTGGCGCGAGTAATTTGACATTCTTGAGATGGCATGTGCCAGAAGGAATGAAATTGACGTCAGGGATAAGGATGCGACCTTCACAAGATATAATAAGTACCTACCTCAGATATTATAGGGGACATAGAGGATAGACCTATCTACTTAGGAAGGGTGTGTTCTTCTAATGATAGCAAATAGCACTTATTATTAATGGAGTTTAGGCAAAGATAAACTCGATTTTTGAGAATCGAGGCTAGGGCATCATAAATGTATAGGTATCAGACACAACGGGCCCTGTACAGGTGTAATTAAAGATATCTGAAGTTAAGTGGAACTTACGGCCAAAATTAATATCCAATCTATCCACGATTTACCATACTAGAGATAGAAATTTGACATGTTTTGTATGGAGCTTATGTCAAATTCCTATCTCTAGTAGGGCAAATCGTGGATAGATTGGATATTAATTTTGGCCGTTAGTGCAGTGATTTGTAGTGTTCATTATTATAATTAGACTTTCTTTTAATGTAGACTTACGGCCAAAATTAATATCCAATCTATCCACGATTTGCCCTATTAGAGATATAAATTTGACATTAGCTCCATACAAAATATGTCAAATTTCTATCTCTAGTAGAGTAAATCGTGGATAGATAGGATATTAATTTTGGCCGTAAGATAAATAAAAGACTCAGTAGTAATTAAGTAATCGTAGCAAGTAAGTAGTTAGACTTCATTTTGTAAGTAGTATTAGGCTTACATTCAGAAACGAATCTACCAAAATCTGGCCAAAATTAATAAATAACCGATCTATCCGCACGATTTGCCCTACTAGACATAGGAATTTGACATAAGCTCCATACATTTTATGTCAAATTTGTATCTCTAGGGCAAATCGTGGATGGGGTGCTGGCCAGAAAACCTCCACGTGTGTCTGACGGCTGCTTGTCCCTCTGGACACGTCTGGAGGGAACAGCAGTACAGCAGGCCGGTGTATCCTGGGTACGGGCAATAGAATCCTTTCGAGGGATTAACCTTCGGGGGCCCGTACGCAAAATACACGCTTGGACGTGGAGTTGCGGAAACCAGCCCGTTATACTACTATACTATCCTTCGGGGATCTGTCTTGCCTGTGGCGAATATTCTGGTACGGAACCCCTCCCGTACCTCCCCCTCCGGGACCTCCCCCATGTTGGCCAATGGAGAGTTGCCCCACGTGTCCCTCTGATGTCAGCAGAGGGCACAGTGGAGGAGCAGGGGCGGGCCCGGTGTGCACTCACCCTGCCACTGGGCAGGCAGCGGGGGGACTATCCTTCCCTTCCCCCGTCAATCTCGTAACCCCAGGAGTGCCCTTTGAGTAGTGTTCTCGCGCCTCTTGGGACCAAAGGGTCTTGGCTTCACCGCCCGAACCGCGAGGAAGAAAACCTCTGTAGACAATTACGGGAGGTAGGGCCTGCGAGCAGCAGACTCGGGGTAGTCTGCTGCCCGACCAGCGGCTGGCGTAGCTGATCGTTTATATTTCCGAGATAAAAAGTCTATATTTTAATCCGGGTTATGTTCTATCTGTGTACCTACCAAATTTCATCCAAATCCGTTCAGCGCTTACAGCCTGATTGAGTTCATTCATTCATTCATTTCAGCCGAAAGACGTCCACTGCTGGACATAGGCCTCCCCCAAGCATCGCCACAACGACCGGTCCTGTGCCTTCCGCATCCAGCGGATTCCCGCGACCTTCACCAGGATTGAAAATTGAATTGATTTTTGATTGATTGGCCTGATTGAGTAAACATCCAAATATCCAATCATCTTCACAAACTGTCTCAATTATAATATTAGTAGGATGACTTCTTCTATGTAGGTATAAAAAAACTCGGTGCTTCAGAAAGGACATGACCACGATTCAAACACTTTTGGTCATTTAGAGAATTTTAAACCAAAATTGAATTTACTCCCTGAAACTCCATAATTGACTACACGAGTTTTGTCCGTGATTAAATGGACTGCAGGACTATTGCTAAATCTGAACAAGTTACAAATTACGTTACGTACGTACTAGGTAAGTAGATGAATAGCGTAAGTATCGGCCAAAATTAATATCCAATCTATCCACGATTTGCCCTACTAGAGATTAGAAATTTGACATAAGCTCCATACAAAATATGTCATAATTCTATCTCTAGTAGGGTAAATCGTGGATAGATTGGATATTAATTTTGTCCGTATAGGGGTGAGTCAGGACCCACAGGATCATAGCGGGTGGAAAGATAGTCTCTGCCTACCTACCCTAATGGGAAACAGGCGTGATAGTATGTATAAATGTGTGTGTACAAATAAACATATATTAAGTACCTAGGTAGGTACTTATATTTCTAAAATAAAATATTAATTTATTCGTCATGTCTAGAAATGGATAGGATCTGATGAGATTCTTGCTGACTCTGTCACAAGAAATTGAAAAGCGAAAAAAAGAAATAAACTTCGCATTAATTATCTGGAGGCCTTGATGTGAGAAAATACATAATGTAAATTATAAATACAACCAATCAAGCATTATAAATACGACTTGTAAATCCGGTTGAGATAAGACAAAACACAGACCAACAAACAATAATGTAAATTGTAAAACATACCTAATTCGCTAACATTCCCAAGACCATTGAACGAAATCCAACATAATGTGTTACGCTAGCCATTTATATTACCATACATAATCAACTTGGCAATAATGGCATACGATTTGCATTCATTTACGGTAGTACCAATAGTATCTTTACAAGTTTTACAACCTATTTACCTGTATAATACATATCTTATCACGGCCACAAATGTACCAGAAGTAAACATCGTATCGTATCTCCTACCTACTGTTTAGCTTTTACTTAAGGATTTAGTGGGTCAAAACCTTTTGTTGTGATAAAATAAGATGACGATGAAAGGGTAGATATATCTTAACCGATAACAAACCCTTCATGAAAGCTAATACTTGCTGGATACACGTAGGAAATTACGAAACAGAATTTATCAGGACCTCTCAATATCAGATACAACAACTGCAAATTAAATTTGATTTAAAATCACATAAGGGTGTTATGGGAGTATCAGGTGGCCAGGTAAAATCTACTAGCATCCCGAATATTTTAACTCAGTTTGCCGTAGTTATTAATCAGGATAATGTTGGGGCTACCGCGCTACTGCAGTGCGTCGGCCATGTTCGCGGAAGCACGTGTGCCAGATTTTTACGCACTTATGCGAACGCGAATAGCGTCCTTGATGCGGCGGGTGCGCGCTAGCTCCAACAGCCTTGTTGCGCTTGTGGCAGGGAAAATGAACAGCCCTATAATGTGGCATTGGATGACGACTCACCGAGCGTCATCTGACTATGTACAGTAGTAGTAAATATAATATTATATGTTTTGTGTATGTTAAGAGTAAAATGTTTGTGTTATGTGTGAGTGTATGGTATATATATTTTTCTAGTGTATTTTTAAATATGTGTATGGTAGTTTATGTGTAATTTGTATTATGATCTGTTGTGTTTTCTATGTTAGTGTGTTTTATGTAATAATTCTATGGGCTATTTACTGTCTGAAAATAAAGATTATATTATATTATATATTATATTAACACAGAGTACCCAGGTACAGTAAATATATGCACGTTAATAACTTGCGCGGAACGTCGCTGGGATCAGATTCAATAAAGGGGCATCACAGTTTATTTTGTTACCGTGGAAATATTTTTAGATTGAAGTAAGAATATGGACTTACCTTCGACATTTCAAAGGTGCTCGTCTTTGCGGCACTGGCGAACTATGTACGCTGTCGGGAAACACCAAATTGTGTTTTAAAGCTAAAAACTCTGGGGTACTCATCCAATTTGGGTTGCCCTCGTCACATGAACTCATTGAAAGTGACCTAATAAATCTGTCGCCGGACACAGAGTCAGGGGTCAAATCGACGTTTTCTATTGTCGCATTAGCGATTGTAATATTAACCGACGTCATTGACTGCGACCTCACATGTTTGTCGTATACAAACACCTCATCCCTAGAGTCATCCTTCTCAAAACTACTGAAAACCTTATCTTTTACTGAATCTATAGACTTCACTGTGGGCTTAGAACTAGAGGATAACTCCTGCGTCGTATCATTTGGAGTGTATCTCGTATCAGACGATTTAATACTTTGTTTATCAGAGTTAGAATTTAAGCTTGTCGTTTCTGAAGAATCAGAAAAAGCGTGTTCGTTGTTAGCGTCCACTTTACCGCTGTTTGTATTGCTCCGTGATTTGGGTATTTCCTTTGGGTCCGCCAGTTTACCCGTACATACTAACTCGTCACTCGGACTGGTTTCTACGGCCGAAGGACATTTCCGCAGCGTGGAATTTGGAATCCAGTTGAGGAAAAGTGTAGGTCGTTTGGCGTTATTATGTTGGTCTGTAAACACTTTAGTGGTGACTGTGAGATATCCTGGATGGTGTACAATATCCAGTTCATGCCTGGCGACGGTCGGTGGGTGCACGCACACATTGTTCTTGCAAAACAATATTTCGTTGTCGACGTAATCGGGGAGTTCTTCGTTATCGTCGAAATCCAAACCGAGGAAATAGCTGGAAGCTCGTTTAAAAAGTTCTGGCAGCGTCATTTCGCTGCGGGATATGTTCACATTTCCTTAAATATTAATTCACGATTTATTTACTGCGACGCGTTATCACTCGCGACAACCTCATTCACGCGAAGCTGTGTAGGTACTACGCGCATGTAAACACCTACACAGCTATGTTGATAACACTGTATTGATCGGGCGAGAATAGAATCGGACCAACGTCACAGCTAGGCAGCCAGCTGTGGGCTCTGAAACTTAAACGGGGAACGGTACCTTACACGTGTATCAATGGTTGCTTCACGGAGAATCGATACACTAATTAATGCTTATGATTTAATGATTAGCTAAATTTTATTACAGGTACTGCCTTGCTCTACCAACCCTTTAGTTGCTCACGCTATAGGTACCTCTTTTATTTTTATTTTTGCGAGTGGAAATCTTCATGGATACCCTCCGTCTGGGGAGGGCGGAGGGGTATTTCGGACTCTTACCGACTAAAACCACACGGTGGCCATCCTCTGCACAAAATAGATAGGTACCTACCTATGCATAGGTATCTGTCTGTCTTCTTATAGCCAGCACTGCCAGCAGTCTCTTTACATCGAGAAAAATTAAGATAGATACTTCATCATCATCATTTCAGCCGAAAGACGTCCACTACAGGACATAGGCCTCTCCCAATTAAGGGGGGAAATGCCATAATCGCCACGCTTGGCAGGCGGGTTGGCGATCGCAGTTGGTTGAGTGAGTGATTCAGAGAACGTTGCTGCCCATCCTCTGGTGAATCCCTTAGTCGCCTTTTACGACACCCATGAGATGAGATAGATACTTATTAAGCACTAACTAGTTATTAGTAGGTACTTTGTATAGGTAGTATAAGTACCTATGTTGCTGCGCCTACACCTCAATTCAATTCATTTATTTCGTTTTGTGAACACAGGGTACCTATACAGATGTTATAAAATTTACAAAAAAAAAAAATCCTTGCTATGTCCCGCCAGAAGGCATACCTATGTTGTAATGCAGTCGAACGTAGCTAACTGGAAATTATTTAAACTACGATGTCAGATTTTATAATAATTTAGAGGCTACAATAGCGACAGTATAAAATATAGGTTTTGAAGAAGATTCGAAGTTTAGTCATTAGATGTAGGTACCCATAGACATATAACCCATACCCATCAGGCGCGGTTCCAGCCCAAGATTTTGGGGGGGGTCAACTTGGCTTACGTACACATTCAAGGTCCAAATTTACATTTTTTTTTTATTTATGCAATGACAAGGTAAAGTTTGGAGTTAGTTTATTATGTAACAGAATAGTTAATTACAAAATGTACGTCAACAAAGAGGAAACGAACGTTGGGTACAAGCGCGAGCGAAGCGACCGCGAATTTTTCATATTTATGCGAATAGTTGACTTAAATTTAAGTGTATTTTTATGGAGTTGTAGGCTATGTACGTTAATGAAGAAGCGCGAGTGAAGCGAGCGTGAATTTTTTTTCACCGCCAATGCTTCAATCGCTTGCGCCGTTGATATAGTGTCCGATCGCAACGGCAGGCTCATGCCGGCACTAACCTAGTTTTGATATCATTGTTTACTTTGGACGTTAAAGCGGGAAGTTAATAATTTATTTAATTTATTTTTATAAAATGTCTATTTTTAGGAGATTTGTCAATTTGTGTAAGATTTTGGGGGGGTCATGACCCTACGACCCTCCCCCCTAGAACCGCCACTGATACCCATAGACATATATTATATTTCTATGTAGGTACCTATTCGATAAACAATAGTACGTGTACCTACCCACCTAAATAAAAAATTATGTGAAAAAAGTCATTTCGAGTAGTTGGTGAACACATATTTAAATAAATGAAGAAATAATCTTGTCATGGGTGCATCGAATATTAAGATTTTACGTCAACTGCATCGGCGGGAAATACCTGTATGTACCTATACCTACCTAGATCTTAAAAATCTTATCTCATCATTACACTAACATAAGTCTAGGTACCTTTTCATTCATTCATTCATTTCAGCCGAAAGACGTCCACTGCTGGACATAGGCCTCCCCAAAGCATCGCCACAACTACCAGTTCTGCGCTTTCCACATCCAGCAGATTCCCATAAGATTCCCATTCCATATAAGTTACCTAATAACAAAGTGTGCATGTCAAGATGTAAGTACAGTTAACCCAGTGGCATAGCTACCGGATGGCTAGGCGGGACAGTGCCTCGGGGCTCCCAAGCTCAAGGGGCCTCTCGGCCCTATGAACGACGTTCGAAAAAGTTATATACTAGTATACTAGTAATATCCTAGTTGAATAAAGAATGTTCGACTTTTAACTTTTTGCCCCGGGGCCCTTGGTTACATAGCTACGCCACTGAGTTAACCTCACGTGTACAGACAGTGGTAACACAGTGGTGGTGTTGGGTGTTGACCATGGGCCTTACTCCCGACTGGATCGAGTTCTGTATCAATCGAATTTGAATTCGAGTTAGTGTCAATTTGTACTGCATTTCTCTAGGAATTGACATTAGCTCGATTTGGTTCAGAGCTCGAACCAGTCGGGAACTCGGGAGTAAGGCCCCATGTCAGTATTTTTGTTTCGTAAGCAATAAGGGTGGTTTTCGAAGGTAATTCAAGTGTTATAACTACCATTTACGTGAGGTAGACTGTACTTATTGGCAGGGCTGGGCAAAATACATGGTTTGCTTTAATTGAAATACAAATAACAAAATACAGTATCGCAAGTAATTAAAATACAAAATATCTTTAAGTAAGGTATTTGAAATATAAAATACAAATTACAGTATTTTAGCTATTTTTAATTGAAATACAAAATACAAATTACATATTACAAAATAAGTAATCTAGACCAGCATGGGCTGAAAAGTAGAGGAGAACAAGATTAATTAATCAGTAAAACCAGAGTTTCCTTTCATGAACACTAGATTTTTAAATGTACTGTCAGACAAACAGCCTCTTGTTGGAGAGTGAATAAAACCTGCTAAAGAAAACAATCTTTCTACAGGTCCTGATGAGCACAAACTTGTGTTAAATTGTATGAACACAGCTTTATATTTGGATAGCGCTCAAGAATTGAAAGCTCTTTGCTTCTATCATTTAGGAAGCTGACCAATTCTAACTCCATTTTAGATGGCTGTGGTTGATCACTGTCTAAATTGTTAAATGTATTTTAATGTTAAAATGTATTTTGAAACGTCAAGTATTTGAAACGTCAAGTATTTGAAACGTCAAGTATTTGAAACACGAATTACAAATTACATTTTAAGGAAGTAATTGAAATACAAATACCAAATACGTATTTGTATTTCAATTAGTTACGTATTTTAATTACAAGTAATTCAAATACTGCCCAACCCTGCTTATTGGCGTAGGTTAGTAGAGACGCAATAATTTCATCCGAAAAACGTCCACTACTGGACATAAACCTCCCCCAAAAGGGAGGGATATGCTATAATCGCCACGCTTGGGAGGCGGGTTGGCGATCGCAGTTGGTTGGTTAAATACTCAGAGAACGCTGCTGTCCATCCTCTGGTGAATCCACCATTCACCATTCATTCCATTCGCCATATGACACCCATGAGAAGAGATAGGATGGTGCAATTCTTTATGTCCGACACCTGCCGACACCACACGGAACGGAAGAGACGCAATGGCTGAACGGATTTTCATAAAACCTCATACAGCGGCTTGGTAGATTGTTTCCTATAATAGAAATTGATGAGAAATTCCTAGATATTTTAACGAGGGTGGAATCCTAGCTTATAGCTATGGGTGGTAGAACCTAGTAAACTTAGAATGACTAGGCTTAGAACCACAGTGTAATCGCACGAGGAGTGAAGCAATTTCAAGGTGGCCTTAAAAGACTACGTACGTATATTAGGTATATGTGTGACTGTTCGCGTGTCAGCGAACATTTCACGTGCCGTTTACAGACACCAACGGACACACATTGGTTGTTTTTGTGCTTCAACTTTGAGCGGAAATGAATGAAATTAACACAAAATAAATAATAAATTATACTTAATACTATATGCTAGGTAATAAACTATTATCAGAGACATGACATTTACCGTTGGTAAAGGCCAACGGTAAATGTCATGTCTCTGACTATTATTTAAGCTATGAAGCTGTGATAGTCTAGCGTAGTGGTTATATTCTCTTTGGTCTAGCGGTTGACCGCTTAATTATTGATTCTTGCAACACTGTTCTATTGGATGTCATTATTATCATTGTCATTGTCAATGTCAGTCAAGGGACTTGAACATTGACTTCTACCTATGGACTTGAACTGCCTACGAAATACGCATGGCATCTTTACGATATTGGGCCACTGTAATGGTGGCCATAGCTAGGGAAGTAGTAATCAAAACTAAAAAGTATCGATATCGATACTCGTGTTTCTTACCAGAGCCCTGTGGTAAGAAACACGAAACCTGTGTGCTGATTAAGATAATTTTCAAGTACTAATAAATAATGCAATTATATCAAATACTAAGTTTGGCTGTCCCTAGTACATAAAAAATCAAGCTTCTAAGTCAAGGCAAATACGGCTATGTCACATATTTTGATACTCGCAAATGTAACCTATAGGATACTTTGCGTTGATTAACGGCCAAAATTAATATCCAATCTATCCACGATTTGCCCTACTAGAGATACGAATTTGACACAAGCTCCATACAAAATATGTCAAATTTCTATCTCCAGTAGGGTAAATCGTGAATAGATTGGGTATTAATTTAGTCCGTTAGAATCATGAAATTTTGCCGATATATCGATATTTTTTTTCAATATAATGAACTCCGATATTGTATATTTAAAAATATCGATATATCGAAAATCTGATATTTAAAAAATATCGACAGCCCTAGTTTGTTTACTTGACAGCTCATATACTATGGGCCACACGAATGGCGGCAATGGCGGTGACTGCGGGTTGCCACGCGGAGTAGGTATTCTGAGAGAATATACAAAAAGCATGCGAACACTTTCACCAGACGACATAACACGTTGGTTAACAAGAAAGAGACAAAGAATAGATTCATAATTTCATCATCATCATCATCATTTCAGCCGAAAGACGTCCACTGCTGGACATAGGCCTCCCCCAAGCATCGCCACAACGACCGGTCCTGTGCCTTCCGCATCCAGCGGATTCCCGCGACCTTCACCAGGTCGTCGGTCCACCTTGTGGGGGGCCTACCCACGCTGCGCCTTCCAGTACGCGGTCGCCACTCCAGAACTTTACTGCCCCATCGGCCATCCGTTCTGCGAGCAATGTGCCCCGCCCACTGCCACTTAAGTTTGGCAATTCTTCGGGCTATGTCGGTTACTTTCGTTCTTCTGCGAATCTCCTCATTTCTGATTCGATCACGCAGGGACACTCCGAGCATAGCCCTCTCCATTGCCCTTTGAGTGACTTTGAGCCTTCTTATCAGGCCCATTGTGAGCGACCACGTTTCAGTACCGTAAGTAGTTACTGGCAACACACACTGGTCAAAGACTTTCGTCTTGAGTGAGACACTGCGGTATTTAATAATTTAATAACGATTTAATAGATATTTGTATAAACTAGGTGGATATAGAAGAATGGGTAGCCTCCAGAGGTTCATTATTTCAATCACAGAGAAAATAATCACTACGTATTTCAATGAGTGCATCATGAGAATATAAGTTTATAAGGAGGTTTTTAATCTGAGTTTATAAGTTATTGTAAAGCACAGATAATATAATACTATACTACTGTAAAGTTATCATTGATACATGCTGCCGGAGTTAAAATATAGCGATAATATTTTATCAGATCGTGGCTACTAGGGAATTATCAGCGAATTTATTATCTAATAATTTTAACAAAATCCGATAACATTTTTAAAACATTTTCAATGTAAAACCGAACGCAATTTAATTTCGAAAAAAACCGCAAGATGGCGTTTTCTATGCATAATTTATTGACGCATGCGCCACACATTGCAATCAGCTGTCAGAAAGAACATAATCACGTAAAAAACAAAATTATTTGTGTCTTAGATAATTCCCGTCAATATGGCGGGGCAAAATCCAGGTTCGCCAACTGACTTTCAATATTTTTACGAGGATGAAGTGTATAAAATCAACAATCGCGGTCAAGTGGTCTTCGGTCTGGTACTCGAGAACTATGAAGCCAACTCCAGCGATCAAGAGAGCGACATTGAAACACCTATACAAAAAGGCGAAATTCGTGTTGTCTGGCATCCTTCCGGCACGGAGCGAGTCATATCCGAGAAGTCGGTAAGCTACGGACGACCACAAAATATATATTTGATCTCACGCGGCATTTGTCACTTGCGCACCGTACGTACCGTAGTAACTATTAAAACATAGGGTCCGTACTTGCGAGTATAACAACCCCTATGTCTGGGGCTAATGCAAGACATGTCCTTGAATATGTTCATAAGGGTAAAGCATGGTATGAACATTGATAACATAAGATAAAACCATTACAATATTTATATGGTTTTAATCAACAAAATAATACGAGAATATGACAATAGTAATTGACAGAAAATATATCATTATAAAAACTACAACGTTCATAGACGATACTAGTACTGAAACTCCACCGAGTTTCTATATCATAACATTCTTCCATGCTAGAGGAAAGAAACAGCTATTCAGGACGTAATCGTTGTAGCGGCTCGGAAGCCTGCGCTCTCTAGTTGATCTTCGTTGAACCTCAGCTGGCTGTTCTGTAGGCGGAGGTTCTGTCTCAACTGGCGGCGGTTCCTCAGTTTCCTCGTCTATGTTCGTAGTCCGCGAATCATAACAAATTTCGCCTTCTTCACTTGTCTCACCTGAGTCTCTCGTCTCGTTTAATGTTCCAGGCATTTCTTGGATAATCTCGCTATCTTGACCTAATGGTGCTAAGTGACGGTTCGAGACAGTCGATTCGCGGCCATCTGCAAGGCGAACATAGGAGTAATCTGGATTAACATGAAGCAGTGTCACCTCTTCAACGACTGGTTGATATTTATTAGTGCGGTTAAATTTTCGCATTAGCACTTGTTCAGATTCTGCCAACCAGGTGGGTATAGATACTCCATTTGAAGACCGCCTCGTATGCGTAAACATTCTTTCGTGCGGCGTACAATGAGTAGCTGTGCACAGCAAAGATCTAATTGAATGTAAAGCTTGAGCAAGAACTTTTTCCCAGTTTTCTATCGCTAGGTTGCGTGATCGTAGTGCTAACTGGATTGATTTCCAAAGAGTTACGTTAAAACGCTCCACTTGTCCATTCCCTCTTGGATTGTACGGTGTAGTTCTACTCGTAGCAATTCCACGTGAATTCAAGAAATTCTTTACTTCCGCTGATATGAATGAAGCACCTCGATCTGAATGAAGGTAAGACGGCATGCCAAATAGCATAAATATTTCGTTTAGATGTTTAATCACCGTCGTAGAGCTCATATCAGCGCACGGAAACGCGAAGGGGAAGCGAGAGTACTCGTCGATCACAGTCAATATGTACTTGTTCCTTGTATTAGAAGGTACTGGGCCTTTGAAGTCAACGCTTAATCTCTCCATAGGCGAAGTAGCTTTTATTAAAACTGGATCAGGTGAGGTAGGTCTGAAAAATCTCGGCTTGATTTCCGAACAAATCCGGCAAGATTTAATCATCTTACTTATCTCCTCTGTGGAATAAGACATATTCTTTGATCTTACCTAATGGGTCATTCGCGCCACGCCTGGATGACACAAAGCTTCATGTAACGATATAAGTCGTTCCGTTCGCATTGGCATCGAAGCACACACCCGTGAGAGCGCGTCAGCGACATCATTTTGCTTTCCAGGACGGTATACGATATCATACTTAAATGGTGCTAGCTCCAAACGCCAACGCTGAATTTTTTCATTTTTAATTTTACTTGTCAGTTTATTATTGAACATGAAAGATACTGATCGTTGGTCAGTAATGAGACGAAATGGTTTGCCAATGAGAAAATGACGCCATTTCTTTAGCGATTCCACTATAGCGTAAGCTTCTTTCTCTATAGCCGAGTGGTTCAGTTCGCTACTATTTAGCATTCTCGAAAAAAATGCAACCGGTCGATCAGCTTGTGACAAAATTGCCGCAATCGAATGATTTGATGCATCCGTTTCTACTGTGAATAGTGCATTATTATCAATAGCATGAATTGCAGATTTTGCAATGTCAGATTTCAGGTCTTCGAAACTATGGATTAGCTCTTTGTTCAATGGAAATAGTTTCGCATGAGTAAGGGCGTGAACTCTTTCTGAGAAATTTGGAATCCATTTGCAATAATGTGCAAACATTCCTATAACTCTTCTTAATGATGGCAAATCACATGGTGGAGGCAAACTTAATAATGAATGTAAGCGATCGGCATCTGGCCTAATGACATGGTCCTTTATATTGTATCCCAGAATATTAATAGAGTTCTGAGAAAACTTACTCTTTTCTTTATTCAGAGTCAGCCCGTATCTCTGCGCAGCAGCTAAAAAATTTTCAAGATTTTCATCATGCTCATCCTGCGTTTTTCCACACACCGTTATGTCATCTAAATAGGCATAGGTTCCTTTAAGCCCTTCTTGTCGGATTACCCAATCTATAGTTCTTTGAAAACTTGAAACACCGTTAGTGACACCAAATGGAATACGCCGAAATTGGTAAAGATTTCCCAAAGCTTCGAAAGCAGTGAAGAGACGTTCTTCCGGCAGTATTGGGACTTGATGATAAGCACTTTGCAAATCTATAGCGCTAAATATGCGATATTTTGAAATCTGTGTCACCAACTCTTCCATATTTGGAAGTGGGTATGCATCTAATTGTGTATATCTATTTATTGTTTGAGAATAATCGATAACAAGTCGTTTCTTGTGATTAGAATTCCTTGTAATAAGAACTTGAGCTCTCCAGGGAGACGTGCTCTCTTCTATTATGTTATTAGTCAATAGTTTTCTTATTTCATCGCTGATGAATTTCTTATCATCTTCACTGTATCTCCGAGATCTTATAGCGATAGGCTTACAATCTGGGGATACATTTGAAAACAAAGGTACAGCAGGCACAGAGGCTGCAGCAACACTGCATATTTTGATAGGATCTTTAGATCCACCAAAAGTTAATTCTAGCGAAGAATGCTTTTCTAGTATATCGTGACCAATGATAAGATCAGCGCACAGATTCTTTACAATAAGTAAATTCAAACCATTGTAATCATGATCTCCAATTTTAGCTGAGACACAGGTCTGTCCTTCTACCTGGGATTTAAGTGTAGTTGAAGCCATTGAAATTGTCTGATTGCTGGGTCTCTTTTTTAAACGACACAACTTGAAAAAATCATCATCTATAAAACTGATAGAACTACCCGTATCAATCAATGCTTGAGCACGTATCCCTTGAATGTAGGCTGTTACAGTAGCTTTTTTAAGGGAATCAGGTGTCGCTGCTATTATACATGCTGAACCGTTAGTCATAGCTTCCTTTTCCATGCCTGCCACAGTATTAGGTTTCTTATTTCGACAAACATTAGCAAGATGCCCCTTCTTGTCACAAATCTGACAGATAACATTGATAGCGGGACAATCTTTCCTACGATGTACGCGCCCACCACAGAAGAAACATTTACGCTTGACGTTAGAGGCTGCTCCTATCGGTGCCATGGAACTTTCTAGACCTTGTACAGCATTTAAATTCGAAAAATTATAATCATGTGAACTCGATTCGGCCATTTCCAACGATATTGCCTGATTGTAGGCTTGGTCTAGTGACAGCGTCAAATTTTCAAGTAATCGTTGTCTGATGTTATTTGATTTAAGGCCCGAAATAAATGCATCTCGTATGTTGTCGCATTTATTCGTCTCTGCATCCTCTTTTTCAAATTTACAATCTTTCGACATTATTTTCAAAGCTTGAATATAAGCGTCAATATTTTCTTCGCTCTGTTGTCTTCTAGTAGCCAACATGTGTCTAGCGTAAATTATATTCTTTGGCTTGATGAATATGTGATTTAATGTGCTCAAGGCTACCTCGTAAGTATCGCACTCACTGATAAATGTGTAAATTCTCGCTGAGACATGATTTATAAGTAAATTTAATTTCTTATCTGATGTATCCGATGTCTCATCTTTGACGCACAATGATAGAAAATTTTCAAATGTCCTCTTCCAGTGTTCCCATTCTTTTGAAGCGGAGCTGTCAGATGGATCAATGTTCAATTTATCTGGACGTAGAAATTTGTCCATTTCATTTAATTTATTTTGTTGATTAAATTGATAACAAGATAAAACCATTACAATATTTATATGGTTTTAATCAACAAAATAATACGAGAATATGACAATAGTAATTGACAGAAAATATATCATTATAAAAACTACAACGTTCATAGACGATACTAGTACTGAAACTCCAGCGAGTTTCTATATCATAACATATTTTTACTCAGAAGATATAATCATTAGAAACTATTTATTCCACAATAAGTAAAATGTTTCCAGACTTTATAGTAGTTAAACATCATAAATCATTATTATGATCCCTAAGAGCCAATTATTTTCATAAAGTGATATGAAAAAATATCTGTATTCTTATAATTAAAGCAACTGTCATGAAAATCAACGTCATCATTTCAGCCGAAAGACCTCAACTGCTGGACATAGGCCTCCCCAAGCAGTTTGGGGGGATATGCCATGATCGCCACACTTGGCAGGCAGATTGGCGATTGCAGTTGGTTGGTTAAATACTCGGAGAATGCTGCTGCCCATCCTCTGGTGAATCCCTTAGTCGCCGTTTACGACACCCATGAGAAGATATAGGGTGGTGCAATTCTTTACATCTGGCACCGCACGGAACCAACCAAACTGAAACCAGAATGCACATGTTCAATAAATAAAAAGGGATGTACCAAATAATCACTGATTTTTTTGAGCGAAACTTGACTCACTGAAACAGTTAAAATGTAATACTATGTTTTAATGAATCTCTGCTGAAGAAACATTTATCTTAATCTATTATAACCACAATAGACCTTTATCATTCTCAAACAGATAACAAAATAATATTTGCCATGTGTTGTGTACTGTTTAATCTCAGGTTGGCTTAGCGGACCGCTCACTGATGCCAGGTGATGTTGTCCGTCGCCTCATTGCCGGAAAGGACACTCAAAGAGGCTACTGCAGGGACATTATAATGAATGCAGCCCTGCAGATCGTGGGCACCAAGCATGTGATACCAAGTGTTGCTAGCGAGAGGCTCCAGCCTTTAGAGGAGTTCACTCCGGATTTAGCTGTCTGTCTTGATTCTTGGGTTGGAACTTCTAAGGTGAGCCAATACTTCATATTTTTACGCATTTGCACAGGCCAGTAAACATCAAGACGCTGCATAAACAAAGTTTTGCATAAGAACACAGTCGTCAAATGTTGGTGGAGGCCAGGGGTCGGATGGTGCATTATGATTGGTTGGCTCGAAAATGTGATGGTATGATTGGTGCTGCTCACTGACAGAGTGATGTCCTGATTGGTGACAGGACATAAGATATGCAATGCTACTGCATATGCTTTGTGGCCAGGGGTATCTGGCTAATCGGCGTCTAGAGGCTTACTGGCCTGTGCACATTTGATATATTATTATTTGCAGAATGCAACTTGTGAGTATGTAATACAACTTGTGCTTTTCTAATCTTTATTTCAGTATTTTTTTTATTATAAAGGCTTGAAGGTCTTGCTTTACAATGAAACACTCTAAACTCGCAATACTAATTTTATTCTCAATGGTCAATGGCAATAGGCTCGCCCCCTATTACATGGGACTATAACCATAAGAAAAGAGAAGACTAGAAGCGAAACTCGCACCCCAGACAAGTTCAAATCCACGACAGCCTACCATCTAGCGTACCTTTAAAAGGATCGGACAGTCAGGGCTTGCGTCGTTTGCACGCCCGTGCCGTCAGATTGATGCGGTCATGGCGCCAAAACATTGCGATGTATTTGGGTGTAAAAGTAATTCTAAAACAACGCCAGACCTTGGTTTCTTTAGTTTGCCCAAAAGTTAGGAAAAGTAAATGATATTTTCACAATCATCATTTATTCTCCTGTTCACAAATATTTTTTCTTATTTGTAAGTCAAAAGTATAAATGATAACTACTGTTTTTTCTCTTTCTCGCTGTACGTGGGTCATTTATAGGTACTGAAATCATTTAATTTAGTGCAAATTATCTAAATATGTAAAGTAGGTAAATATTAAATTAAATAATATAAGTAAGTAAATATAAATTGTTTATTACGTAAAATAATAATTTCATAGTAAAGAACAATCTAAAATATTTTTTCTAACTAAACCAACACATAACGCATGCACAGCCCTGGCAGCACGCTCGGACGACAGAGGGATGTTAGGAGCTGAAGAGGGAAGTAGGTATTTATAAGGCGGCATTTGGGGTCCATGTAAAGAGATTCGTTTCTATACTAGTATTATTACCTATTCTATGCTATAACATAACTGGCGAAATGTGGGTGTACAATTACACCTCTGCCTACCCCTTCGGGGAAATACAGGCGTGATGTTATGTTATGTTATGTGTTAATTTTAATCTCAGTCTGATTTCAACTCCAATTGAAATCAACACACATACACATACATACACACATACATATACAGGCATTTTTGGCTTAAGAGGGGGCTTCATACACAAGCTATGTGGTATAAATCTTGATTCAGAATAAAAAGATAAAATAAAATTGCTGTCCTTTTTCACATGTTACGTTGGAGCTCCTATAGCATGGGTAGCTTTCCACCAGAGCTGTGAAAGGAAACTGAGTGGTGATCAAGTAAAATAACGACCAATAGGATTTCTTGCTTTGCTAGCCACACACTGCATAACTCTCCTTATGGTGGATTTTCCTCGCTCACCACTTGGCTTCCTCACATAGATCTGGTGAAAAGCCACCACACATTGCGGTTTTTTCCCGCCCACGGTTATGGCGGTAGGAAATATAAACCAATCCAATCAACCATAAATGCCACAATCAACAACCATCAACCAGCTGCAATTTTTTTTCCGCATATTTATTGAGAAATCCTATTGGCTACATTTTGACGCGCGGTCTCTGACAGATGTAGATATAAGAGACGATTAAAGATGTGTGTTGTTTGCTTTATATCTGCAATTCTTCACATTTACTGTCCAAACAGTAACATAATAGTTAAACAATAGGTCCGTGACTCCAAATGGAGTCACTGGACTGTTAATTAAAGTACCTAATTAAATGTATCCTTATTTTAGATCACAGTCCATTGTTGTTACTTTTAAATAGTAACACAATCCTAAATGAACTGCTTTAACTGAAGCTTTTTGCAGCAGTTTTATTCTTCAGTTTTTAGTCCCACTGAAATCATGTTTGCACATGTTTTTGCTACAGTTAATGTAACTTATTTTAAGTAAACCTTCTATTTTGTCATACAACCCAATAATATGATGTTATGCCACTTAAATGACAATTGCATATCCTACAGATAAAAAATAATAATGAAGATAATTATTTAATTATAAAAACATAGAATCAAAACTATACAGTTTCGCTTAAGCAACACATCTTTTCCACAGGCGGTGCACAGCAAACTCCGTCTTGTATCCGCGGAAGGCTCCCGCCTCGAATACCCCGACCTAGATACATGTCCCCTCGAGGACTACTCGATGCGTCGCCGCCGCTCCACCCCTTACTCCTCGTCCGAGTTCTACCCGGGACAGGTGGTGTACGGCCCGCTGGGCTCGCTCGACAGCGCCAATTGGCTCCACGTCACCAAGGAAATGAAGGCCGCCAGGAAACATAAGATGCACGATCATAAGGTGAGTTTGAAGTGTTCTGAAGTTGGGAATAAATATTTATTGGTTTATACAGATTTTTTAATGGAAGCTGGTTTTGTGCAGAGCTTAAATGATAATTTCGACTTCTTATTTGAATTCATTTTTACGTGTCATGAAAATATTGATGTGGTATTTATTATTCCGTGTGATGCTGGACGTAAAGAATTGCACCGGTGTCGTAAAAGGCGACTAAGCGATTCACCAGAGACATAGAATATATACTAACGACAAGAAGCGACACTTAAGCATGTGTGCTCGTAAAATAACTCGCGGCTATGTGTGCGGGTCGGGGCGAGCGCGGGGCCGTGTGCGTTGCGCGACGTGTGGAACAGGCAGTCTATCGGCTGCCTCAGCCAAGGCCTATTGCATTCACGCGCTCGCTCAAGATCACCGGCGAGCGAGCTCACACGTACACGGAGTGTCACCGCTGTGCCAGAAGATGGGCAGCAGCATTCTCTAAGTATTTAACCAACCAACTGCGATCGCCAACCCACCTGCCAAGCTTGGCGATTATGGCATATCCCCCCAACATATGCTTGGGGGAGGCCTCTGTCCAGCAGTGGACGTCTTTCGGCTGAAATGATGATGATGATGATTTATTATTACGGTGCGAATCATGAATAGAAAGGAGTAGTTTCGTGAATTTTCCGTTGATTACGGCGTATTTTTTTTTCTGCAGGCAACTTGTTTGCTAAAGAGGTTCAAGGCTGACAAACCTTTTAAAATAATTTTGTCTACATGAATAATGTAACAACTGATCTATAGTTAAATGTGCTAAATAGTAACTAAACTAACAACTAGAAAGACTATTTTCCGTTGCTACTGCTCCAAGATACAGTAACACCCCCCGAGTCCAAGAAATGTCCCACCAGCATGTTATTCTTTTGTGTTCCTCTCAGTTCACTGTGGAGGCGGTGATGACGGAGAGCGTGAGCGTGCACTGGCAGTGCCGCGCGCTGTGCACCCACCCCACCGACCCCTCCACGCCACAACAGCCCAAGTTCCTAGTTGAAGGTAGGTAAAACATAAGTAAATTTTGTTGATACCGAAACATGTTCGATGTATGATAATAACTCCGCTATTTTTGCCGATTGTTTCCATCAAACGAATTCATAATAAAATGGTCCCCTGTAACCATACCTTAAAATCCATAGTATAATGCATTAAACCACTTTTTTCCCCATTCAGGTGATGATCTAAAGAATTTAAAGTTGCTGAATGTATTTGAGCCGTGCACACTGCAAGTCGGTGACAGGAACTTCCTCACCATTGGCCCTGAAGATAGCTTCGTAAGTAAGAAGCAATGGAGGAAACAACAAAGTAAGTATTGTTACACAATCAGTCCATTACTATTCCACTGCTGGGCACTTTGTGCTCCTCTTCTCAGTATGAGAAACATTCAGGGCATAATCCACCATGCTGGTCTACTGCGGATCGGCGAGAAAGTTACGTAAAATTATCAATACATTAAGAATTGTTTGTTAGTTAGTTACTTTATTATTTAATTTTCCATTTGACGAAAGGCACTGATGTCGATTCTCTTGTTCACGAACTAAACTTATTTTAAACTATCACTCTCTTTGTTACTAACAGTAGATACAAGAAAGGGATGGCACCAATTTTAGAACTGTCAAATTAGTCTGAATTTAGATTTCCATACAAGTTTAGTCGTAATCTCGGAATGTGCCCATTAAAATACAAATAAATGTAACACGTAAACTAATTTGACAGTTCTAAAATAGTTGCTATCCCTTTCTTTTATCTACTATTAGTAAAAGAGAGCCATAGTTTATGTTTTGTTGGTGAACAAGAGAATCGCCACCAATGACTACCTAACCTTTTCTCTGATGCTCTGAGACTTAACCTCATCTCTGTAGCTCTGAGAGTTAACCTAATCGCTGAAGCTCTGAGAGAACCAAATCTCTGAAGCTGTCTAAGCAATTTTAACCTATCCAAAGACGAATAATGCTGCATCACCATGTTTTTATCTCCCTACTTTGCACCCATCCCTTTTGTTTTACTCAAGACTGAATGTTTTGTTGAAGGTAAATCCTACAGGAATCTCCGCAAGCAGACCAAGCCGACTCGGAAGCCATCGAAAACCGAGACCAACTCGACTGACCACGTGCCCTCGAGACCCAAGAAACGCGCCTCGGCGCACCGCAAACTTAAATCCAATGACGTATGTGACTTTTTATACTGTAACTTATTTGGTTCTGGCATTGTTCTGATATATCTAAACTCTGCTTTATGTAAAGCCGGCAATACATGTTGGTCGAGCCTAATCCAACGCGAGCATAGGTAAATTGAGACAAAGCGAGTGCTACGGTCTACATGTATCAAGATTAAATGAGACCAATGTCCAATGCACCATATGTCATTTCATCTTATCAGCAACGATACACTATCAATGAATATTTTTGTATTGACAAAATGCAAGCTATCGTGATCGAGAATCCTCACTTCCTATTACGGTTAGCTAATGAAAACACTAGCAACATGGCTCGAAGAATAGCCAAACTTAAGTGGCAGTGGGCGGGGCACATTGCTCGCAGAACGGATGGCCGATGGGGCAGTAAAGTTCTAGAGTTGCGACCGCGTACTGGAAGGCGCAGCGTGGGTAGGCCCCCCACAAGGTGGACCGACGACCTGGTGAAGGTTACGGGAATCCGCTGGATGCTAAAGCGCAGAACCGGTCTTTGTGGCGATGCTCGGGGGAGGCCTATGTCCAGCAGTGGACGTCTTTCGACTGAAATGATGATGATGAATGAAAACACTTACAATACTTTATACTCCTCCTAGAACGACATGGAAGTTGACAACGCAGACGACAAACTCGAGTCTCTAGACGATGCCTTGAAGATGGACGCGAACTGCCCCAGCATCAAGATTGACCCTATCGGCGACGTTTGCCTGCCCATGGCCAGCAGTCAGGAGGACACCGCAACCGAGGAGAAGAATGACTCTGGGATCAGGTCAGTGGGCTGTGATCTAGCTTTGCTGCTTCGGAAGTGATGGTTTTACATGTATAAGATGTTACGAAATAAGTTTAGTTAGTTTTCTGTTTAGGAAGAATAAATGTGGAGCTTAAAAAGTCAATTCAACTCAGCCTATCGCAGTCCACTGCTGGACATAGGCCTCTCCCAAGTTGCGCCACAACGCTCGGTCCTCTGCCTTCCGCATCCAGTCCCCCCCAGCCACGTTCTTTAGGTCGTCGGTCCACCTGACAGGGGGGCGCCCTACGCTGCGTTTGCCGATACGCGGTCTCCACTCAAGGACTCGTCTGCTCCAACGACCATCGGTCCTTCGACAGACATGGCCAGCCCACTGCCACTTCAGCTTACAAAAAAAAATAAAAAAATTAACGTTTCATAATACTTCCTGTAATATCAGTGAAGCTCTCAGTGGTATAAATTGTTTTTTTTTTCGTTATTTATCAAAAGAATATTTATTTAAATGCCTGCAAGCGACACTCTGATATCTGCTATCTAAAGCTGATTGACGCAAAAGTTGATAAAACAAAGCTCTCATGTCAAATACAGTAGTCTCACTAATCGGACGCTATTAAAAACCGCAAGCGCAAGCCCATTCAGGATAAAAAAAGTGTGAATTACTGGAAAATAAAGTATTAATAAAAGAAAGAAAGAAAAATGGTTTATTGACTATGGTCAACTAAAGACAGATTGTTGACTACAGTCAGTAATCAGTATTATGGATGTATTTAGTAGTAAGATGCAAGTTACTGGATTGTATAGGAAGATTTAAGGCAAATAAAGTATTACGGATGTTATATATTTACTACATATGTATTTCTTTACGATAAAGTTAGATATACCTACTTAACTAATTTGTCTTTAAAAAAGTCCTGTATTAAAGTCTGTTTTTTTTGCAACTGAAATCCTAGTTTTAAAACATTTTCTCGGAGATTTCGAAGCACTATAACTTCCTTAGCAGTTATACCGATTTCTTCAGCCAATGTTATACAGGTATTGAAACAATTGACCGCCGTATCTGGTCTTCGCTATAGTAGTTGGTGACTCGAATATTTCTGTAAGGCTTTCCTCTTCTTGTACCTCTTCACATATTTCTTCATCTGTCATCATTTGCTCTGTTTCTTCAGTGTTCTCTTCAAACCAAGAATTTAAATCTGATCCGCTTATCTCTAGTCCTCTTTCTGCAAAACTGCAACCAATCAGCAATAGGCAACCATCTTCTGCATCCCATTGTTCCGTTTCTTGGAAAGCATTCATCGTAAGCCATAATTTTGACCACGATTATTGGATTAAGTTAGGTGAAACAGTACCATGAGTGGGTGAGGGAGAATAAAGCATCTTTCACATACAATTCTTTGAAACACTTGCTTGATAACCCTGAGAGATGATGTGAAGGAGCAACTTATTTTTATACAATGTTTTTACTTTTTGGATGACGTTTTGGTCCATCGATGACTCCAGTCCACTAGAAACGCCCTACAAACACACACACAGCTGTCGCTTATCGCTACATACAGCCATAACAGTACCCTCTCATCAGACAACCAATCAACGCTAACTATAGATCGCACGTCCGCAGTCCTGAGCCGACTCGGGAAGACAGCTCCATACTGAACGGAGACAGCAAGTCCGAAACGGCGCTCAACGACGACGATTCAGACAACTGGGAGAATACGAGCAGCGATGGCAGTGACACTGACAGGTATGTGGTTATATAGTATGTGTAGTCTTTTCATAATCCACATGAAAATTAAATGTGTTTCCTTCTAATATTTTATTACTTTTAACGCATTTTTTTTAATATGGGGTGCAATAAAAGAGCCTCCACGAGTGACGATATTTAATCTATCGTCCGGCGCACCCTGGGCAGTCTGCCCCGCTACCAGCCTGCTGACTGACTAATCTTTTCCCCACGGCATGAGCTGTTATCATTTATGTAGCTCATGTCGACACGATAGAAGAAGAAGACACATTTACGCATGCGAAGCGAAATATATTGTGGAAATAGAAAATCGCTCACGAGCGGGATTCAAGCTCGGTACTGGAGTTTAACGAACGTCAAACACAGTATTTACTTTCGTTCCGACGGATACCTACACAATAAAGATAGGCACTTGAAAAAGGAAAAATAAAGATAGACTACGGTTCATAGTCGTATGAAATTTACAGGAGATCAGAGAAACAAATGTCAAAACACGATCATCGCACGCGATATGGGAACCATAATTGACCGGAGTAATAAATTGTGTGATGAACGGTCCGATTAATCGAATATCGTAATACGCGAATAGACCCCCAGGAGTCGCAGGTTCGAATCCTGCTTGTGAGCTATTTTTTCTTTCCACAATTTATATCCTTCTGAATGGAGACTGCAGCTTGGAAACTAGTCAACTATTCGATACCTACTCGCGTTCGATGTTATGATATTTAATTAATCGTGCTATTCATATCATAAGTGCTACTCCGATCAAACATCATTCCGATATCACACACGATGATCGTGTTTTAACGTTTGCACCTATATAGTCCGGTCAATCACATACGACTATGAATTCAGTGCGAGTGCCGATTCCGAGTTTGACGCTTACCGCATACTGTATCGAATGCATCGACTTTCATAAATCGATACCTCTGTTATGAGTTACAAAATATTAAAATGAAAGAAAAATTGTTTATCGTCACAGTTAACGACGCGCTACATTTAAACAACAGTGATAAACACAAGCAGGTATCTAACAGGTGGGGTTACAAAGAAAGTAAAAAAAAAAAATTGGTAAAAAATAAAGAAAGGACAGTCGATATAAAATATAAGAAAAGTATAGTCGACCGCATGACAGTGGCAACACCCGAGGCAGAAAACCGCCCTTACGGCTTACGAAATAAAGGCGCCGATAAAGCCAAACTGTTAGCACTGACGTAGGTCGACCGTAGTATTATATTATCTGTGACCGCACCTAAAATTACTTATTATTAAAAATAAAACTTTTGAACAAAAAATTGAACCGACGAAAACGGAAACTGAAAAACGAAAAATAACTAATTATGAGTCGGCGCCAAACAAACTTTTAACAAGCAACGTGCATGCAGGTTGCAAGTGGCCGAGCGGAGAACGAATTTTTGGAAAGTTATTATTTATCACAAACAAATTTAGTTTTTATTTTAAACCACAAGTTCTGGCGAAGGAAAACCGATATGTACCTAGAATGCTCCGTGAGGCTATTGAAATTAAAAAACATCCTAATTTTAATAGAGAAGATGGTTGGCAGCTACCACCAGTTTGGAACCCAGTCCTAAAAATAATCAAGTCCCAAACAGCATGCAACACTGTAAAAGATAATGATATTGTGAGTGATTATTGCGTGCATCGAAACGATTTTAATTAATAATATTGTACGGTAGATAAAAATAATTTTTTAGAAATATTTGTAAAGACGCTTGTCATCTTAGTCTACCTGCGACCACGAAATGCTGCAAAGCTTTCGAAACGTCAGGGAAACCAATTTAAATAATATACGCGATTTAATCCGGTTAAACTTTGTTTTATTATAATGTGTAGTGATCGCGAAAACCTAAGAAGTTATTATTATTTATCGTTGAAAATTTCAAGTTGTATATGATGTTGCGGTTGTTTTTATTATTTATTTAAAGTAATTTAATAATCTTCGTTGATTGTATGTTTGTCGCCGACTCATAATCAGTTATTTTTCGTTTTTCAGTTTCTGTTTTCGTCGGTTCAATTTTTTATTAAAAAGTATCATTTTTAATTTTTTTGTGTATTAATCTAACTCCAGGTCTCTATTATGTCGTAGTGTCTAGAACTATATTTGTGTGCCAAGTTTCAAAGAATCGGTTAACAGGTAAGAATTCAGTGGGTGAACAAGCACTCATCCCCTGTTTTCCCACCCTTAGGGGTGGATTTTGATTTTGAAATTTAAATGGGACCAACTTCGAGATATACTCTATCCATTAAAAAAAGAATCATCAAAATCGGGCCACTCTGTAAAAAGTTGTGCGTGGTCATACATAAAAAAAAAAATATATATATATACGCGTGGAATTGAGAACCTCCTCCTTTTTTTCGTCGGTTAATAAAATATCCGTTAATTCTCAAGGCAAAATATTCGCGCTCTTATTGGCTCGGGCACTTTCAATGTCCAAGCCAATAAGAGCGCGAATGTTTTTTTATAGTCGATAGTGACAGCAGATTTTAATATTTAAAAAACTCATAATATAGGTACAGTAGTTCCTTCTCGTTTCCGCCAGAGGCGCTACTGAATTATGAATGAAAGTTGACGCATTCGATACAGTATACGCTGTCAAACTTCGAATCGGCACTCTGAAGTAGGAACGTCAATCGTATACGTAACGTGAGTTCGTAAATTGTTGAAGGGTGTAGACCCAAGCAACATGCCGCATTCTCAAACGGATCTAAATACTGTGTTTGATTCACAGACCAGTAAGAGTCAAGACGCCGCATAAACAAAGTTTTGCATGAAAACATAATCGTAAAATGTTGGACCTGGGGGCGGACGGCGCGTTATGGTTGGTAGTCTCAAAAGTTCGGTGGTATGATTCCGTATGATTGAGTGACATTCTGACTGGTGGCGTGTGATATGCAGTACTATTGCATATGCTTGGTGACCGGGGGTATCTATAGAGACGCCGATTTGCCAGATAAAAGCCTAAACCTAGGCCGAAGCCTATGCTTACCGGACTGTGAATCCAACACAGTATTTAGATCCGTTTGAGAATGCGGCATGTTGCCTGGGGCACAGAATATCTAACAGTACTAACGTACAGAACGGCCACTCACCGCCCCCCGCCAATTTAAGATTCCTCGCCCGCGCCTCGAACGGGCCCGCAGTGTTCATATATATTACAGTACTCTGTGCCCGCAGTCTGACGGCAATTGGGCTGCAATATTGCAATGGATATCAATCGCGTGTCGCTATACAAACACGCCATCTCTGAGAACTACTAAAAAGCGCTTGGCACCCAGTCGGCATTACGAGCGGCGAGCATCCCTAACCTACACGTGTGTGTGCGTTCGTATACATACGTAATCTTGTGTACGTGGGACACTCAGAAAGTTTTGCGAAACTAAAAAAAATTGTTCTATACGTACATATATTTTTATCAAATCTTTTCAAAGTACTTTCCACCAGCCTCTATACAAAGATTCATGCGCCTAAACCAGTTTTCAAAACACTTTTTCCAGTCCGCCGCAGACACCTCGTTTACAGCCTGCTCGAACGCATCCAGCGCATCTTCCGGCGACGAAAATTGTATCCCTTTGAGCTGATTTTTTATTTTTGGGAATAAAAAGAAGTCACACGGTGCTAGATCAGGGCTGTAAGGAGGGTGACCCAGGAGTTTGACTGGCGTGCTGTCCAGGAAGTCCCTCGTTTTGAGTGCGGTGTGCGCAGGTGCATTGTCGTGGTGGAGCAGTAGCCCGCGGAGCCCTGTGTTTGGTCGCTTGTTGCTTATAACAGAGAAAACTTCTGGCAAACATTTGGTAGTATACCATTCGGCATTAATGCTTCTTTGATCCCGTAAGGGAATTGATACCAAGTGGCCAGTCAAATTAAAAAAGCTAGCGATCAAAATCTTACCCCCGCTTCTAGATCGCTTCACTTTGGTAGGCGTTGGCTCATTTTGAAACACCCAAACAGTCGACTGGCGCTTGGTTTCTGGGTCGTATTGATAAATCCAGGACTCATCACCTGTAACGATGTCGTAAACACGCCGAGACGAGCCTGCTTCAAATTTGTTAAGCATATCACGGCACCATTCCACCCGGGCCTGCTTCTGAGCATCGGTGAGGTTGTGCGGCACCCAGCGTGATACTATCCTCCTCACGCGAAGATGGCTGTGTAGAATCTCGTGAACGCTTCCCGATCCAATCTTCAATATGTGTTGAATCTCCTGATATGTAATTCGCCTATTGTCTTGGATTAAATTTTTCACTGCTAGCACGTTTTCTTCGGTAACAGCCGTCAAAGGGCGACCGCTTCTTTCGTCATCCCCCAAAGTTGGTCGACCGCGCTTGAATTCGTTATACCAACGATACACGGTTGCCTTGGAAGGGCCTTCATCCATGAATGCCATTTGAAGTCTATCGTACGATTCATCCGGTTTCAGGCGACACTTGAAATCGTATAAAATCATAGCTCTAAAATGTTCCCGGCGCAGATCCATATTTCAGTGAGACACAATACTTTGAATTAACTCGCAAAAAATGTGGAGGGAAATTTTGAAATTGGAACTTACTTATTTTTACTTATAAATAATCATATTTTCGAAAAACATTATAACTGGCCAGTCTCCCATATATAAAAACTTTTTTCGCAATACTTTCTGAGGGGCCTGGTATGTAGGTGGTGCTAGCATTTATATTGTATTGAGTGGCCGAGGTGTGCCTGGGGTCTACATTACTCTACACCCTTCGACAGCTTACGAACTGCGGTTGGAGTTAAATGTGTGTAAAAAGATGGCTATTTCGACACTAAAGTTGGTTGTACGTTAGCGGTGCGACATGGTCATCCCGGTGCTCGTCGGCGGCGTCGGCTCGCGGCAAGCGCTCGCCGCAGCTGGCGGTGCGCTTACTGCGCGGCAAGCGACTCAAGCGCACCGTGCGGAGAGCGCCGCCCGCGCCGCCCCCGCGCCTCGGCGACCGCGTCGTGGTCGAGACGCTGCACACCACCAGCCGCGCCAACGTCGTGTGGCAGGTACAGTACGACGCAAAAAAATAAGGTGCGTCCGTCAATCTTAGTTCGCGCGGACACGGAATGACGATCGACGAAAACACCCGAAACAAAAAATATAATTAACTTTAGGTCTTGTGGTTCGAGTGTCGGACTGCTGATAACGAGGTCGTGGGTTCGATTCCCACAGAACACAAATATTTGTGTGATAAACATAAGTGTTTGTGTTGGGCTGGGTGTGGCTTATGTATAATAAGTATGTATTTACAAAAAAAAAGTATATAAGTATTATATCCATTGTCTAGTACCCATAGCACAAGCTCTGCTTAGTTTGGGACTAGATGGTGCTGTGTAAAAATGTCCCAAAGATATTATTATTATTATTATTAATGCCCATAAGGTGTTAAAGTTGATTGCCGTGACGTCTTTTTCTATTTCGCTCACACGCTTCCGTGCACTAGCGGCGGTGGCTGAGACTTAGCGCGCAGCGATGGTGCTTTCTGATTGGTTAAACAATTTCCCGCGTATTTAAATTATGTCATCGGTGGGCCATAATTAATGTGTAGTACTGTGTGTAACGTGAATTTAGTTGACGTCACGCTGATGGATAGTGGTCCGATGGGTATGTGAGACATTTATGTTAGTGTTTACAAGACTGCCCAAAAAAAGGAGTGTAATGTTTTTTGCTTTATTTGTTTTTATTAATTGGTGTATGTACAATAAACAGTATTGTTATGTTGTTATATAATGTGGGGCCTTTGCGGCCACAGTACTCGCTTCAGAACATTGTCCTATGTGATAATGTCTCTCTGATTGTCCATAGATAGACATACGACCACCGCCCTATGTACCCCTTTTTTCTACAAACTTAGGCCTAGACAAATAAACATTACTTAGCACATACTTTGGCTAAGACATGTTTCCGTCTCTATCTTGCATTTGTAGTTTGACAGTCGCGTCACAGTTACAAGGAAGGAGACTTCTTAGCCAAAGCACGTGCTTAGCGTCTATTTATATTGACCTCATAATAGCCTCAGTTTATTGTATTACAATATTTGTGACCTTCCGCAGGATGGTACAATAGAAATGGGCATTCCATCAACACATCTGTATCCGATCCATCACTTAGACGGGCAAGAGTGCTTCCCGGGTGACTTCGTTGTTAGCGGGGCAGCTAATGTTGAAGAGAATCAACAGGTAAGCACTAGTGTTTTTATACTATATGTTTACATAAAGCTTATAATAATATCCTGAGACCACATCAAATTAAGATTTTTTATATGAATCATATTCTAAAGATATTTATTTTATAACCTATGATGTCCAATTACTGCTGGGCAAGGGACTCACTCATATTCTTCCAAACTTCCCCCTATCGGCTGCTATTTCAGTCCAGACATTGAGAAAAACATTATATTGTCCTGCCACCGTTTCCTCGGCCTACCACGGTGACGAATTACGTCTTGAGGCAAGCAATGTGTAGCGATCCTTGCCTAACTTTCTTGATGCATTCTGCTGACTTGCTGAGTGCTGAAAGATATAAAAACACATTTCCCAAATAACTGGTTGCGCCCGTTCGACGTTTTTCAGAGATATTGGCCAGAGAAGGAATATGAGGAAGACCTTTTCCCACCAGTGGGACAAAATAGGTTAATAAAACATTCCTTCTATGTCTTAAAACAATTCTCCTTCAACGGGGCTTGAAAGAAAACCTTTTTTAGCAACGGTTTTCCTAGCGTAAAAGTGATTATCTTGTTTGTTAGCTGAAACATCGAGAATACGGCGTGGTTCAACGCGTCGATCACCACGGCAGAACAGCCATCGTGCATTGGTACCGCACCTACACCAGCGCCGATGAGCCAGTGTAAGTTACACAATATAATTTGTCCCAGGTTTCTGAGAAAATTAACGCAAATATTACGAATCAGCTGATAAATCTCGCTTTCTTAAGTTCTGATTAAATTGATACCGGGGGCTATTGCTATTTTTCTTGGATTTAAACGCCATGTTATATGAAATATTTCTAAAAAGCTTTTGTAGCAAAGACTGACCAAATTGTGTAACATCTGATAAAGCAGAAAATAAAATCTCTAGAAGTTTTCAGAGCTTTACTTTCCAGTGCAGTATCCGAAAATTTAGAAGTTTGTTTTTGCGGGTTGAAATTGGATAATAGGAAACTTTTTATTTATAACAAGGATTTAAATTTTCTGTTTGATTATAGTACTAACCGGCTCAGTATGTTTCCTAGTCCTCAAATGCTGCATGAAAGTGAAGTCAGCGTGTACGACTTGAAAGATCACCCAGACTTCCAGTACCGACCCGGTACTGTCGTCATCAGGGTCGCCAACTTTACCGGGGAAGATGCCAACTGCACTGCTGGACAGGTGAGTGGAAGTAACAGAGTTCATATTATCATAGTTTTTCTAACTTCATATTATTGTAGTTTAAGAGGCTGACAACACCTAAAAAATCAGACCTCTGCGGTCACTGTCGTTTCGTACAGAACTGAAAGAGAGGCAAAGAGCCGAGGGACGTCGGATACGCCGCTCAACTTGAATGAAAATTAACAATATTTTTGTTTTATAAAAAACTAAAAGCTTATTTGTAAAACAGAAACAACAAATGTTTAGATTATTGTCTTTCTCAAATGTTTTTTTAGTTTCTGAGATTGTTTGCTTTAAACCATGTTTTAAGAGGTTAGTTTACAATTATTTTCTATAGAGAAAACTTCAAGAAAACGTGTTTTGGGCACAATACAGTTTCAGAAAATACGATCAAGATTAACATATATTTTTTTCACTGCCACCAACTGAATAGATACAGCTAAAAATGTTTTTAAAAGAAGCCTATTTGGGGTATTGGCTGTTGTCAGCGTCTTAAGAACGTGAACATGTACGTAAGAGCCACGCTAGCGCGAAGAGTGTTACGATTGCGGTGAGCGGGAAAAACAAAAGTACGGGACGGTCAGTGTGCCACGCAGAAGCGGCCGCGTAATTAAAAAGCCGTCTGCTCCCCGTGGTCGCTTTAGCCCTATCGTACGTAGCTCAGAGAAGAAATTATGATGTTCTAGTCCCGAGCTATTATATTGCAGCTCGGGACTTGACGGCCAGGGCTATTTCAGAAGGCCAATTCTCGTAATAAAAACGTTCAAAATATAGTTCCAAACTAATCTCAATGCTTTAAATCTCAATCTCCTGAAAGTAGATGTTTCTGATTGTTGTTTATTGGTGACATTAATGACCTAAG